>JANCRA010000017.1:19430000-20880000 GCA_024362935.1 Setophaga petechia | reverse complement strand
GCCTGGGCACTGCCAGGGCAGGAGAGCAGTGGGCAGCAGCTGCCAGGCCCAAAGCACTTGCAGGGCACAGAGCAGGGGCAGCAGCCAGGTGGAAGTGCAGGAAAGCACAGAGGTCCAGAAGGGGCTGTAAATCTCCTCTGGTCCAGGTCCCTGCCATGGCAGGGGCTGCTCCCAGCCTGCCCAGCCTGGCCTTGGCACTGCCAGGGATGCAGGGGAGCTGCTCTGGGCAGGGTAAATGCAGGACAACCCTTTCCATGCAGAAAGCATTCCTAAAACCCAGTCTCAACCTCCCTGGTGCACCTGAGGCCATTTCCTCTGTGCTGTTACCTGGGACAGGAGCCCTCCCCTCAGCTGGCAATGCCCTGCAGCCCTGAGCAGGAGCAGGAGCTGACCCTGGCCAGGCTGCAGGAGCCCAGAGGGGCTGCAGGGAGCACAGGCAGCACTGCAGGGAGCACAGGCAGCACTGCAGAGAGCACACACAGCACTGCAGGGAGCACACACAGCACTGCAGGGAGCACAGGCAGCACTGCAGGGAGCACACACAGCACTGCAGAGAGCACAGGCAGCACTGCAGGGAGCACACACAGCACTGCAGAGAGCACAGGCAGCACTGCAGAGAGCACACACAGCACTGCAGGGAGCACAGGCAGCACTGCAGAGAGCACACACAGCACTGCAGGGAGCACACACAGCACTGCAGGGAGCACAGGCAGCACTGCAGGACAGCACAGGCAGCACTGCAGAGAGCACAGGCAGCACTGCAGGGAGCACACACAGCACTGCAGGGAGCACACACAGCACTGCAGAGAGCACACACAGCACTGCAGGACAGCACAGGCAGCACTGCAGGGAGCACAGGCAGCACTGCAGGGAGCACAGGCAGCACTGCAGGGAGCACACACAGCACTGCAGGGAGCACAGGCAGCACTGCAGGGAGCACACACAGCACTGCAGGGAGCACACACAGCACTGCAGGGAGCACAGGCAGCACTGCAGGGAGCACACACAGCACTGCAGGGAGCACACACAGCACTGCAGGGAGCACACACAGCACTGCAGGGAGCACAGGCAGCACTGCAGAGAGCACAGGCAGCACTGCAGAGAGCACACACAGCACTGCAGGGAGCACAGGCAGCACTGCAGGGAGCACAGGCAGGGCTGCAGGGAGCACAGGCAGCACTGCAGAGAGCACACACAGCACTGCAGAGAGCACACACAGCACTGCAGGGAGCACAGGCAGCACTGCAGGGAGCACAGGCAGCACTGCAGGACAGCACAGGCAGCACTGCAGAGAGCACACACAGCACTGCAGGGAGCACACACAGCACTGCAGGGAGCACAGACAGCACTGCAGGACAGCACACACAGCACTGCAGGGAGCACACACAGCACTGCAGCAGGGCACAGGCAGCACTGCAGGACAGCACAGGCAGCACTGCAGGGAGCACAGGCAGCAGTGCAGCCCAGCTGCTCAGCCATGCCAGCCTCACCAGCCTCCTTGGCTTGCTCCAGGTTATCATTTGCCAGCTCCCAGCCCATAAATGAGAGACCTGAGAAGGGCTATGGAAACTTTCATTTGCCAAATTCCAAGAGTATTTATATAATTTAATCGATAAATTGCATTGATTTATTTGCACTAAGTAACTCCTTGAGGTCTGGATAATAGATAAGGGTGTGCATGGTGCTGTACAAACACATCATAAATAAATGCAGCTTGCAAATCAATTGCAAGATATTAATGATTAATCTTCTCATAGTAAAATAATGTGATGTCTTTCCATTATCGATTTTTTTTTTAAAAAATCTGACCTAAGAGGTTTCAGAGTCATTTATTGGAGGAAGGCTGCCCTTTAAGCCAGATCTTACACTTTGTGAAAGGTCACAGGGTTTAAATATCATGGTTCCTTACAAAGCAGCCCTCCCTGAGAGGTCTGACAGCCCCTCCTGAGAGCACATCATGGTCCTGCTCCAGTGCCAGCTCAGCCAGGGCCCTTGCAGGGGTTTCACCCTCCCACCCTCTTGGCTGCAGCTGGAGAATGCCCAAAGAGCTGCAATGGTCACCAGGGTGCTGCACTGGCACAGGTGAGGAACAGCACAGTGCCCACCCAGCCTGCCTGGGCCAGGTCTGAGGGCAGGGAGAGCAGGGCCGGGCTGATGTGGGGCTGCCCTGCCCTCCAGGCTGGCTCCTGCAGGCAGGACAGACAGCAGGACAGACAGCAGGACAGACAGCAGGACACAGAGCAGGACAGACAGCAGGACACACTGCAGGACAGACAGCAGGACACACAGCAGGACACACAGCAGGACAGACAGCAGGACACAGAGCAGGACACACTGCAGGACACAGAGCAGGACAGACAGCAGGACACACAGCAGGACACAGAGCAGGACAGACAGCAGGACACACAGCAGGACAGACAGCAGGACAGACAGCAGGACAGACAGCAGGACACACAGCAGGACACACAGCAGGACACACAGCAGGACAGACAGCAGGACACACAGCAGGACACAGAGCAGGACACACAGCAGGACACACAGCAGGACACAGAGCAGGACAGACAGCAGGACAGACAGCAGGACACACAGCAGGACACACTGCAGGACACACTGCAGGACAGACAGCAGGACAGACAGCAGGACAGACAGCAGGACACACAGCAGGACACACAGCAGGACAGACAGCAGGACACACAGCAGGACACACTGCAGGACACAGAGCAGGACACAGAGCAGGACACAGAGCAGGACACACTGCAGGACACAGAGCAGGACACAGAGCAGGACAGACAGCAGGACACACTGCAGGACAGACAGCAGGACAGACAGCAGGACACACTGCAGGACACACAGCAGGACACAGAGCAGGACAGACAGCAGGACAGACAGCAGGACAGACAGCAGGACAGACAGCAGGACAGACAGCAGGACAGACAGCAGGACACAGAGCAGGACAGACAGCAGGACACAGAGCAGGACACAGAGCAGGACACACTGCAGGACACAGAGCAGGACAGACAGCAGGACAGACAGCAGGACAGACAGCAGGACACACTGCAGGACACAGAGCAGGACAGACAGCAGGACACAGAGCAGGACAGACAGCAGGACACACTGCAGGACAGACAGCAGGACAGACAGCAGGACACACTGCAGGACACACAGCAGGACACACAGCAGGACACACAGCAGGACAGACAGCAGGACACACTGCAGGACACACAGCAGGACACACAGCAGGACACACAGCAGGACACACAGCAGGACAGACAGCAGGACACACTGCAGGACACACAGCAGGACACACAGCAGGACACAGAGCAGGACACACTGCAGGACACACAGCAGGACACACAGCAGGACAGACAGCAGGACACACAGCAGGACAGACAGCAGGACACACTGCAGGACACACAGCAGGGCCCAGCTCCAGGTGTGCTGAGCCCAGGGAACGTCCTGGAGAGGCAGAGGAGCCAGAGCAGCTCAGATCCCCTGCCCAGTGCCCAGGCTGGGGCTGCCAGCTGGGCACAGCTGAGCTGCCTCCCCCTCCTGTCCATCCCCTCATTATTACAGAGCAAGGAGAAAAAGCTTATTCTGCAATGATTTGTTCTGATTAACTTATCTCTTTATCAGCTTTCCAAAAGAGACAGATCTCCTTGTTTCTCATGCCCCTTGGCAGGTGCAGAGCAGCAAGGCAGGGCTGTCCCGAGGCCTCCCTGTGATCTGCAGCTCCAGAGTTCCACACAGGCCTTCAGATTGGATTTTAAACAAACACGGGTTTAAAAGTGATTTATGTGCAATTGTCTTTCATGCCTAAAATGTTTTGCCTTTCCTTTTTTTGCCCATGCTCTCTCTTTTTCATGCACTTTTAGGCATGCATCACTTTGTTTAATAGCACAGCATTTGCTTTTTAAAGGGGCAGGTGATCCTGGAGCTGTTTGGATGAGGAGTTTTTTGTTCTAGCAGAACTTGGGAGGCAGGGGAGCGTTTGGTGCTGAGCTCCTGCTGGTTCTGCTGAGGGTTCCCCGCCCAGAGCCCTCTGGGCACCCAGGAGGGGTTTGGCAGAGCCCTGTCCCCAGTGCTGGTGTGAACCAGCACAAACCCCGAGCACAGCTCTGTGCCTCCCTCCTGGACTGACACAAACTGCCTGGGGCTAGCCCAGGTCTGGGCAGTAAATAGGGCAGTGAAGGCCAGGGCTGCCCTGGCACTGCTGCTGCCCAGCCCTGCTGCCCTGGCACTGCTGCCCAGCCCTGCTGCCCTGGCACTGCTGCTGCCCAGCCCTGCTGCCCTGGCACTGCTGCTGCCCTGGCACTGCTGCCCTGGCACTGCTGCTGCCCAGCCCTGCTGCCCAGCACTGCTGCCCTGGCACTGCTGCCCTGGCACTGCTGCTGCCCAGCCCTGCTGCCCAGCCCTGCTGCCCAGCCCTGCTGCCCAGCACTGCTGCACTGGCACTGCTGCCCTGGCACTGCTGCTGCCCTGGCACTGCTGCTGCCCAGCCCTGCTGCCCTGGCACTGCTGCCCAGCACTGCTGCCCTGGCACTGCTGCCCTGGCACTGCCCTGGCACTGCTGCCCAGCCCTGCTGCCCTGGCACTGCTGCCCTGGCACTGCTGCCCTGGCACTGCTGCCCTGGCACTGCCCTGGCACTGCTGCCCAGCCCTGCTGCCCAGCACTGCTGCCCTGGCACTGCTGCCCTGGCACTGCTGCCCTGGCACTGCTGCTGCCCAGCCCTGCTGCCCTGGCACTGCTGCCCAGCACTGCTGCTCTGGCACTGCTGCCCAGGCCCTGCTGCCCTGGCACTGCTGCCCAGTCCTGCTGCCCTGGCACTCAGCTGTGTGCTCCAGCATGCCCAGGCTGATGGGCTCCCCCCTTGTGCCCTGCTGGCACACAGAGATGTTCTGCAGAGGGCAGGGAGTGCCTGAGCCTGGGCTCTGGGCAGTCAGAGCAGAGATCAGCCCCAGGGCCCCAGACCTGGTGCCTGGCATTCCTGTTGGCACTTCATGAAGGCTCCTGCTGCCAAGGCAGATGCCTGGGTCTGTAGGCAGCCCCACTTTCAGTAAGTTTTTCACCATTTTGAGTCATCATGAATGCCATCCCACTCATGGTTATTCCCAGGCCTACTCTCTCTTCCAGCACTCTCTTGCACATATACTTTTAATTTCCTTTGACCCTTCTGGTGATTAACCTTTGCCTGGCAAGCTCCATCCAGCTCTGTAATCTCTGTCAGCTGCTTAAACCCTTCTGCATTTCCATGGCAGCCTTCAAAGACTGGAATCTTTGTGCAGCTTTTTGTGAAGTTCCAGCAGCTGTCTCCTCTCCCTCTGGCTGTGGCCAGGGGACTGAGTCTGGTTTCCTCTTTGATGCCATTGCTGAGCAATTCCCCTCCCTGCGTGTTCCCCTGCTGCTGTCAGAGGGCTCAGGCAGCACCCAGGGCAGGGTCTGCCTCCTGGGGTGCTTCCATGGGCAAGGCTGGCAGGGCTGCCATCCCCTCAGCACGTGCCAGGGGCATTGCTGGGAGCTCTGAGCCTGCTGCCCAGCCCAGGGGCTCTGGAGCTGCTGCTGCCCTGTCCCAGCAGCTCCTCCTCCCTCAGCCTGTGTGCCAGGGAGCTTCACACACAAACATGGACTGCTGGCTGCAGCTCTGTCTGTCTGTCTGTCTATCTATCTTATATCTACCTAATCTAATCTATCTCTGTCTGAGTCTATCTATCTATCTATCTATCTATCTATCTATCTATCTATCTATCTATCTATCTATCTAATCTATAATCCATTTATCTATCTACCTATCTAATCTAATCTAGTCTATATCTATCTATCTATCTACCCACAATCTGTGCATGTGTTTATGTGTGTCTATATCTTCTGTGCATATTTGTGTGTCTGTGTGTGTATTTAGCAGATTTCAGTGTGCTTAACACATTTTCCTCCTCAGCAGAACTGAAACCCTGAGTGGGCTGCTGCCTGTCTGATGTGAGGGTTCTGCCTTTGCTGGGAATGGAAGGATGTGTCTAATGTGAGGTTTCTGTCTGATGGAAGGGTTCAGCCTGTGCTGGAAATTGAAGGGTTCAGCCTTTGCTGGGAATGGAAGGATGTGTCTGATGTGAGGGTTCTGTCTGATGGAAGGGTTCTGTCTGATGTGAGGGTTCTGTCAGTTTTGAGGGTTCTGTCTGATGTGAGGGTTCTGCCTGTGCTGGGAATGGAAGGGTTCTGCCTGTGCTGCTGATCTGGAGCTGGCAAGAGCAGCACCCCTAATCCTGCCTGCTCTGGGATTTCCTTGGCTCTTTGCTTTGCTCTGTCCACCCCAATTATGTGATCATGAGGTCTGATTGTAACTCCCTAGAAAAATCTCATTGTGTTATCTAATGCAAAACCTTTGGGGTTAATGTAAAACAATTTCACCAGCTCTGTGGCAGGTGGGTTCTCAAGTGTTATCGCCACTTCCAAATGCAGTAATTGTTCTTTTAAATTAAGAAAGTAAAAAAAAACCCCACACTTTTAAACAGCAATGAAAGTTCTGCTTTTGTTCAACAAGAAAAGAAGTTTAATTTTTAAAGGTTACTCTATATTGTTACCTTGCTTAATTATCAGAAGGAATGGTTGGATGAGCAGACAATTAAAACAAGGAGAAGCTCAGAAGGAAAAGTTCATCAGTGTATTAGAGAGACAATGGGGGAAAGTAAAACTATTTCAAGTACCATTTGAAGGAAACCATTTGGGAAGAAAACAGGATTAATTAAGTTTTGAACCAGTTGATTTTGTTATCTCAAATATTTCCCAGATTGACTGTGACATACTCAAGCATGAGGCAATGTCCAAGGTTCTTCAGCAGCAGAGTGAAATGCTGCTGCAGATAAAGGCTCTGCAAAGAGCAGGGACACAGCAGCAGGGCCTGTGCTGAGTTCTGGGGCTGCCTGGGGTCCCTGGGCTCTGAGCAGGGGCTCTGGGCTGTGCCTGTGCCCTCCTGTCCTGCAGGGCACAGCTGTGCCCGTGCCCTGCCTGGCACTGCTGCTCCCCATGCAGAGCGTGGCCCTGCCCAGCCCTGCCCCACAGCTCCTCTCTGCCCCCCTCCCCTCCCCTCCCCTGGCCCTGGCCTTGTCCCTGGCCTTGTCCCTGGCCTTGGTCTTGGCCTTGGCCTTGGCCTTGGCCTTGGCCTTGTCCCTGGCCTTGTCCTTGACCTTGTCCCTGGCCTTGGCCTTGTCCTTGGCCTTTGCCTTGGCCTTGTCCCTGGCCTTGGCCTTGGCCTTGTCCTTGTCCCTGGCCTTGTCCTTGGCCTTGTCCTTGGCCTTGTCCTTGGCCTTTGCCGTGGCCTTGTCCTTGTCCCTGGCCTTGTCCTTGGCCTTGTCCCTGGCCTTGGCCTTGTCCTTGGCCTTTGCCTTGGCCTTGTCCTTGTCCTTGTCCTTGTCCTTGTCCTTGTCCCTGGCCTTGGCCTTGGCCTTGTCCTTGTCCTTGGCCTTGTCCTTGGCCTTGTCCCTGGCCTTGGCCTTGTCCTTGTCCTTGTCCTTGTCCTTGTCCTTGTCCTCACAGCAAAGTGAAATTCCTCCCCACTGCTCTGAGTGTGGCTGTGAGGGCACCTGTGACCCATCCTGTGCCAGGAGACAGCTCAGCACTGAGGCAGCTCAGGGCTGAGGGCACCATCCTGCCCCTCCAGCTGCTGCCTTTGGGTGAGTTTTGCCAAACAATAACAGGGAAAAAACCAGGCCTACAAGTGCTTGAAAGTAATTTTCCATACGTGGTATAAAAGACTCTTAAATTTCAAATCATTAATAATGATCTTTGAAGGGAACCCTGTAAGTTGTCTCCTAATTCCTGATGAAATAGAATAATTTATTACATCAATTTTTCTGATTAATGTAAAATGTGTTTCAAATTTGGGTTTTCCTTTAATATTTCAACGTTTCCTTGAGAGGAGCTGCAGAAGGTGACTGAGTGCCCCAAATGATGTGCTGTGTCCTCAGAGCAGGGTGAGAGCTGCCACTGGAGCTGCTCAGCAATGAAACCACTGCACAGCAGCAGGCCCAGCTGATGTCAGGAGCTGCTCTCCAGAAGGCATGAACAGCTCTGCTCACCCGTGCCTGGGGAGAGGGTGTCTTAAAAACTCTTGTGAATTGGAAATTTTTAGTTGCCAAGGACATGTCCTCAGAAATTTCTGAAAAAAGACCAAAGCTGGAGTCACTCAGGGTAAATTGGATGGCAGGGCTTTTCCCTAAGAAATGAATTTATTTTAAATAGGCTTTCTACTGTACTTATATGTCATTTTTGTCTTGGTATTGCATCAAGGAGGAAAGCGAGCTGCAGCATTTAGAGCAGCCATTCTCTGAGCTGGCAGAACACATCACACCTTGTGTCCTGCATGCAGCATGCTGAACACCCATCTTGGCTGGGCTTGGGCTGGCCACTCCATTTCTCCCTCTCTGGCTGAGGACAGGGAAAGGAGAATTTGGATCCTGAGGGTCTCTGTCCCAGGGAAAGCTGAGCCATGGTGTGGTGCTGCTGCTGCTGGAGCAGAGAGCCCTGATAAAGTCTGCAGTGGAAAAAACCAGAGCCCAGACAGGAGAGTTTGTTTAAGAGAGAATTGTTTATTAGAAGATAGGAGGTTGTTACGTACAGATTCTGTCCTGCAAAAGTGTCCTGGGCAAGGAGATGTCAGAACAAACCCCAGGAGCTGGCCCTGCCCTCACACAGAGACACTCAGACACAGCAGAGCTCTGCCAGGCCTGGCTGCCCCTGGGCTCAGCCAGGAGAGCTGGGCACCACATCCATGGGCACCACATCCATGGGCACCACATCCATGGGCAGCACAGCATCCCTGGGCACCACAGCATCCCTGGGTGTGCTGCAGCATCCCTGGGTGTGCCACAGCATCCCTGGGTACCACAGCATCCCTGGGTGTGCCACAGCATCCCTGGGTGTGCTACAGCATCCCTGGGTGTGCCACAGCATCCCTGGGTACCACAGCATCCCTGGGTGTGCTGCAGCATCCCTGGGCACCACAGCATCCCTGGGGGTACCACAGCATCCCTGGGTGTGCCACAGCATCCCTGGGTACCACAGCATCCCTGGGGGTACCACAGCATCCCTGGGTGTGCTACAGCATCCCTGGGTGTGCCACAGCATCCCTGGGGGCACCACAGCATCCCTGGGGGCACCACAGCATCCCTGGGTGTGCTACAGCATCCCTGGGTACCACAGCATCCCTGGGTGTGCTACAGCATCCCTGGGGGCACCACAGCATCCCTGGGTACCACAGCATCCCTGGGGGTACCACAGCATCCCTGAGCTAGCAGGAGGGCCTGGGGCTGCAGGAGGGGCTGTGGGGAGCCAGCAGGGGCTCTGCTCCTCCCTGGGCTCCCCTGGGCACAGCCCAGGCTGGCACTGAGCTGTTCCCATCGTGCCAGCGAGGAACGGGGCTGAGCAGAGGCCACAGAGACACAGCCATGCTGAGGTAGCATGAGGAAAATCAAACTGGGAAGCAACAAAGGTCTCTGTGATCCAGGAGCAGCTCTCCCCGCTCTGGCTCAGCCCCAGCCCAGGCCAAGCAGCAGGGTCAGGGCCCTGCCCAGGCCCCTGAGGCGCCAGCTGTGCCAGGGGCTGCCAAGGCAGCAGTGAGGGCCGTGCTCCTGGGCTGGGGGGCTCTGTGCCAGCCCTGAGCGCTCTGGGCTCTGCCAGGTGGAGCCCAGCTGTGTCAGAGGCTGCTGGCAGTGGGTGGGCAGCACTGCTGGAGGGGCAGGGGAAGGCATCCCCTGCCAGGCAATGCCACAGGGCCCAGGAGCCCGCTGGGCAGGTGCTCAGGGCTCACAGGAGCTTTGGGCCTGGAGCCACCCCTGGGCTTTTCCTTGCTCCAGGTGTGCATCCTCCTGCACTCTGCCCCTCTGTGGCACAGCAGAGCAGCTCTGCCAGTGCCTCTGGGCTCTGACAGAGCAGCAGCCAAACTGACATTTCCCCAGCCTTCAGCAGGTCTCTCAAATGAAGGTCTTAGCCAGAAGAAAATCTGTGTATTCTAATTCTTCTCCTATTCTATTCTAATTCTTCTTCTAATCAAGGACATCCCACATTTAGTTGAAGGGCAGAGATGATCCAGACCCACTGAGTTATCAGAACCTCTGGAGCAATCATCTCCACATCTTCAGTTTTTTAAGGATCTCTGCAGTGCTGGATGTGCTCCCTATGCAAAGGGGTGAGCAGGGGAAGCCTGGCCCCTCTAAGAGCAGGCCAGAGCTCTTCACTTGCCATTTGCCACCAAACAACAAATCTGGAGGTTTGATCTGAAACCATCTCCTCCCCTCCTCTCTCAGCCCTGACCTTAAAGCTGGTTTAATTCCAGCTCAGTCAGGGGGGAGGAACACAGAGCTGACAACAAAACATCTCCCTTGCATTTCAGCCTAGCATTTAGGGGCAGATCTTTGCCTCCATTTCCATGATTGTCTCCCAGAACTGGTTCTTCAGCCACCCAGGATGAAAACCTGTCCCTGCTGGGGCTTCTTGGAACACCCTGACCAGTGAAGCTCCCCTGGCAGAGCTGCCTGGATGCTGCAGATGAGCAAAGTTTTCCTGGAAAGGTTTTCTGCAGAGAGAAAAGGCAGGAGAGAGGGATGCTCTCCCCACAGGTGTGCTGAGCTCTCCCAGGTGTGCTGAGCATCTCCAGATGTGCTGAGCTCTCCCAGGTGTGCTGAGCCTCCCCAGGTGTGCTGAGCCTCCCCAGATGTGCTGAGCATCCCCCAGGTGTGCTGAGCATCCCCCAGGTGTGCTGAGCCTCCCCAGGTGTGCTGAGCATCCCCCAGGTGTGCTGAGCTCTCCCAGGTGTGCTGAGCCTCCCCAGGTGTGCTGAGCCTCCCCAGGTGTGCTGAGCATCCCCCAGGTGTGCTGAGCATCTCCAGATGTGCTGAGCTCTCCCAGGTGTGCTGAGCCTCCCCAGGTGTGCTGAGCCTCCCCAGGTGTGCTGAGCATCCCCCAGGTGTGCTGAGCATTCCCAGGTGTGCTGAGCCTCCCCAGGTGTGCTGAGCCTCCCCAGGTGTGCTGAGCATCCCCCAGGTGTGCTGAGCCTCCCCAGGTGTGCTGAGCCTCCCCAGGTGTGCTGAGCCTCCCCAGGTGTGCTGAGCATCCCCCAGGTGTGCTGAGCCTCCCCAGGTGTGCTGAGCCTCCCCCAGCAGAGCTGGAGCTGCCAGAGGGGCACACAGGGAGCAGGGGTGGCTCAGGGCACAGAGGGGCAGCTCTGGGGCCAGCATCACAGCTCAGCTCAGCCCAGCCCAGCTCAGCTTAGCAAAGCTCAGCTCAGCTCAGCCCAGCCCAGCTCAGCCCAGCCCAGCTCAGCTTAGCAAAGCTCAGCTCAGCTCAGCCCAGCCCAGCTCAGCCCAGCCCAGCTCAGCTCAGCTCAGCCCAGCTCAGCTTAGCAAAGCTCAGCTCAGCCCAGCTCAGCTCAGCAAAGCTCAGCTCAGGGCTCATTCCCCAGGCCTGGCACACCGAGTGTGGCTGTGTTTGAGTATCTCAGCTGGGCACACGCAGGACCAGCTCTGACAGTGCCCAAAAGCAAAGTTTGAATTTCTGTATGTATGGGGTTACAGGGAATGACCGTCACACAGAAAGGTTCTGAACATTAATTACAATTAATTTTGAGCATTTTGTAACTTTATAATTTAATTGCCAACCCTTTTCCCTTCAGATTAACCGTGGATGTACAGCATACAATCAAACAAGCTTTTTTAAAAAGTACATCTTAATATAAATAGTTTATTCAGTGCATGGTTGTGTATACAACAAATAATAAACAACTTTTTTGTACCAGGCAGGAAGCTGCCTGCACAGAACTAATTCAGTTTTGGAGCACAGAATCCAACGATGATTAATGCACAAAATCTGACACATCATGCAACTCTATGCCAATATTCCAACTTTCTCCCATGCAACAGACATGATGACCTAAATGGAAACCTAACTACATTTTTAAGGGGTTGTTTCCAATAGCAGTAAGTATATGTTGTTTAGGGGTAACCTGTCCTAACGCTTCCTCCTACACAAGTCACGTGCCCGTTACGGTGAAAGGACTTTTACAAATAAGACGTTTCTTATAAAAAAATTAAGTCACCTTAATTCCACAGTTTCTGTCTTTAGAAAAGAAGCCACAACGATAGTTTAACATGACACACAAAATGGAATTAAGAGAAATCTACACTGGAGGATAATTTTATCCCTTTCTGTTAACTTCCACTTGGGATGACAAAACAACTCAATTCCTACAGACTGGGGTTAGCACAAGAACTTTACCAGAAACTACAAATCTATAAAAATTTATATTTCATTGTGTTTAAAACCACAAGAACACTGTTTGCTTGAGCCTGAGACACCAACTCTCAGTTCCAACCCTGAATTTTGAATTTTTGTTTTAAAGACATAGCTTTAAAGACCCATTGGAGTTCAGAAATCAAAAAGTTGCACTATTCCAAATTAAAGGATACATTTCTTTATCAAGCCTTAGGTATAAAACGGTAAGCCAAGGAAACCACAGAGTTTAAGTATTTGTTTTTTGTTTGCCCCTATAAAACATACAAGCATTAAAATTTCCTTTGAAGAGCAAAAGTGGTCTTTTTCTGAGTTGGAAAGCAAATTCTTATCAGCAGTGAACGCTGTGAAATGTTTTTGTTTCGTTTTCCACAAAGCATAGGAGGGAGAGAGAAAAAGAGAGAAAGAAAAAGTGAGAGGGAGCAAGAGCTGGACATTTCTCCTCGGAGGCTGTCCCGCAGCGGTGTGTGCTGCTGTCCCCTGCCTGTGCTGGGCACAGCACCCTCTGCGTGCTGGGGTTACCCTGTGCCAGCCAGGAGATCTGATGGCCATGAACGGGTGAGTGCGAGCGGCGCCGCGCCGGGCACCGGAGGGCTTGGATGAGAGACTGCGAGTAGGAACTGAACTGCATCCCGAGGTAAGGTTCTGCACAGAGCACTTGGCTGGCCTCAGCCTGGCTACGTGGACTCGTTCTGGCTCATGGATTTACCCCCGTTTAGCACTCCTGAAACGCTTCTGCTCTTTGTTGGGGTCCCGCTTCCAGACCTGGAGAACTCTGTGAGATCGTGCAGGGAAGGCTCTTTGTACATGGCCACTGCAAGGCAAGAGAGAGCAGAACATCAGCACAGCTGGGCTGGGGCCAGGCCAGCCCTGCCACGGTTGCTCAGCAGCCTGCAGGCAAGGAGAGAAACCCCCCCGGGCAAGGAGACCCCCTCCACTGCAAACACTCCCTGAGAACCCCTGAGACCCTCCAGAGAGGGCTGACATTCCACAGGAGGGGAAAACCACTCCTCCCTCTCCCATGCCCTTACACAGCCCTGCAGGACAGAGCTCAGCTGACAAAAATCTGCATTTCCTTACAAACAGAGAAGAAGCACTGCCAGTAGTTGTGATTGAACCTGTTGGAACTCTGCTGAGACAAACAGTTACAGAACATTACACCCCTGTTATATGAGCAGCTGGACACATCAAATACAAATGCACAGGAATTAAACACAACTCAGTATCAGTTCAGAGAAATGGAGCAAACCCAAGCAATTACCTTTTAAGGGTTTTGGAAGAAAGTGTGCTGCAGGTTTATTTTTCTTCACGTGGTTTCCTTTCATTATTTCTCCTTCTTTGTTTAGACCCAAATACCAACCCCGGCCAGACTGCTGCTGTCTGTAGATCATTGAGGAATATGTCACATAGTAGTTTTCAAATACTGATTCTTTGAACTTGCATTCAGGTGTGAAATGTTCCTGTAAGAAAGCAACAGATCAATACGTGCAAATCTCACATCAGTTAATGAAAAAGCATCCAACATCCAGTGCTTTCTGAATGTTACAAGTCATGCCTCTCATCCTCAACCATCCAGTTAGGAAACATGGGTCCTACAAGTATTAACAAAGGAGTAACACAATTTGAAACCTGTGAAATGATGCTGTGAGCAGCTCTAAGTAGAACGTAATAAGATCTTTGTGAAGAATGAGTAAAAAGTCAGAGGATTTATTGATTGGTGCAGCTAATGGATGTCAGGCAGACTCGGAGCTGTGTCCCCTGGGAGCAGCTGAGGTGCAGCCCTGCAGGCTGAGAGCCCAGAGAGAGCTTTGTGCATCAATGCATCAATCTGTGCAGCAATGCTGCACCAATGCATCAATCTGTGCAGCAATGCTGCATCAATGCATCAATCTGTGCAGCAATGCATCAATCTGTGCAGCAATGCATCAATCTGTGCAGCAATGCTGCATCAATGCATCAACCTGTGCATCAATGCATCAACCTGTGCATCAATGCATCAATCTGTGCAGCAATGCTGCATCAATGCCTCAATCTGTGCAGCAATGCTGCAGCAATGCATCAATCTGTGCAGCAATGCATCAATCTGTGCAGCAATGCATCAATCTGTGCATCAATCTGTGCATCAATGCATCAATCTGTGCATCAATGCATCAATCTGTGCAGCTGTGCATCAATCTGTGCATCAATGCATCAATCTGTGCATCAATGCATCAATCTGTGCAGCAATGCATCAATCTGTGCAGCAATGCTGCAGCAATGCATCAATCTGTGCAGCAATGCTGCCCTCACTGAGGGACACACGGGGGCAGGGCAGGGCACCAAGCCAGCACTGAATGGTTTCTCCCCTGACCCCATCAGCCCCGGCTCCTTCACCTTTGGACATCACAAGTCCTGGCGACCTCTCACCTATGGACTCTAAAACATGAAAGGGGAAGGGTTTGGTCTTTGCCACCATCTCAGCGTGCCCCAGATGTGTGCTGGCCTCCCCTGGAGAAGGCAGCCAGCTGCAGGGGAGCTGCCCTCCTGCTGGCAGTGCCCCACCGAGGCGGGAAAGAAAGGAGGAAAAACTGTGCTTGTATAATGATTGTAATTTTGATTTTAAAATATCACAGGAAATTAAATGTCTCAGGAGCTTAAGATATTCTTATCTAGTTTCTAAAATATTCTCATGTGAGAAAAGGATGGTATTAAAAAAAAAAAGAAACCCACCACTCTGCATTTTCTGCACATCTTTTGCCATTTTGTCTTTACAGGAGAAAGAAAAAAGCTCCCATTCTCTGACTGGCATTTGCTTCAACAAAGAACGTGAAGCAAGCAATTTTCTTCTTTTTTTCCTTTAAGCTAATTGGTTGTTATTTAGTTAATTGACAATTGGTTTCAATTGCTGTCAAATAGGGACAGTTATTGCATTTTTGTAAGATTTCTGCATAAAAGCCTTCCCTCACTGTTCTCTGCCCAGCACCAGCCATGGTAACAAAGACTATTGCAAGGGTATCATCCAATTAGCAGCAAAATGGAAAACTGCAGTGCTCCCACTGGCAGCTGATGGTTTATGTACAGTAATTTGGAGCTGTTTTGGGTACAAAAGGCCCTCTTGTACACAGCAGCAGAGGGTCAGACTGCAAACAGAGCCCCAGCATCTCCCCTGGAGCTCAGTTCACCTCAGAGAGCAGCAGCCCTGCAGGAGCTGCAGGGGCTGGAGCCTCCTGACAACCAGAAATACAAACAGCTCCCCAGAACACAGCCAGTCACCAGGCACATTCCCTGCCAGGTGTTTGGGCCCCAAAGCACAGCCCCTCATCCCTGGGCTGGCAGGGAGCTGTGCCCTTTCTGCAGCCTGGCACATTCCCTATTCCCTGCCAGGTGTTTGGGCCCCAAAGCACAGCCCCTCATCCCTGGGCTGGCAGAGCCCCGTGCCCTTTCTGCAGCCTGGCACATTCCCTATTCCCTGCCAGGTGTTTGGGCCCCAAAGCACAGCCCCTCATCCCTGGGCTGGCAGAGCCCCGTGCCCTTTCTGCAGCCTGGCACCTGCAGCTCAGCAGGGTGCCCTGGCAGCCCGTGCCCAGCCAGGAGCTCCGTGGGCAGCCCAGAGGCTGCAGGGCTCTGCCTGCCCCTGGCAGCCCCGAGCGGGCTCTGAGTAGTGAGCAAGGGCAGCACGGGGCATCCCATGGGAAATGGATTTCTGTGAGCCTGGCACTGCCAGCCCTGAGCACAGACAGCACTTGCATCAGCACAGCCCTCAGGGCACAGGGCAGAGCTGCAGACTGCCCGTGGGGCCATCTCTGCTGTAAATCCGGGGTCAGTGCCCTGAGCAGGAGCTTGCTGAGGTCAGCAGAGGGCCCAGGTAACACCGACACTGCCCGGCTCACACAGCCAGGCCCATGAACATTTACACACACAACTGCTCAGTGCCAAGGCCAGGCTTTCCCTGACTCTCAGCTGCCCTTTTAGTCCAACCCTGCAATGAAAACAATGCAAGTGAGTTCTGGAAAGTCCAGTGGTATGGACACGTTATGACACAAAACAGATGAAAAGAATTCTTTCTGTCAAACTGTATTTCCATCTCTGCTTACCTCAGAGTCACTGATGATGGCACCTAAATGACAACAATATTAACAATAAACTGCAGTCACTCAAGCCCCTCACACATCCACCCCTAACACTGAATGAATGAATGAATAAATAAAAGGGAAAAGACAGTGCTGCATTCTTGGAGTCGTGACTCAGCCCCGCTGAAGCGAGCAGGAAGATGAACTGTCAGGGGCTGCTGCCTGGTTCTGAGCTGATCAGCTGAACTACTGAAAGGTTCCTTCATCAACAGATCTGTAGCTGCACTGAACATGTGGAAAATAATTAAAAAGTAATAATTTGGTGTATGATAATATGGAAAAAAGGCCTCGTGGCCTTTTTTATACACTTAGAGTAGCTGTATTTCCAGGCAGCTGACTAGATTACATCTAAAACAATTCAGGCTACATTACAGAATGCCAAGCCTGAAAGCTAAAATGTCATAAGAGCCAATCTGGAATTCTTCCTGCTCTATTTGTGCAGAAGACATATCTGAGGCCAAACCCCCTCCAAATTCCCAGCCACCAGAGCCACCCCCCTGCAGGACTGCCCGTTCATGGTCTGTGCTCCACCAGCCTGGAGCAGGAACTCAGCCTGCCCAGAGCCAGCAGGGCAGCCTGGGGGTGAGGGAGGAGCCCAGAGCCCCTGGCTGGGATGGATGCTCAGGGCAGCAGGAGCTGTTTGCTGGGATGGAGGCCCAGGGCAGCAGGAGCTGTTTGCTGGGATGGATGCTCAGGGCAGGGCAGGAGGAGCTGGTTGCTGGGATGGATGCCCAGGGCAGGGCAGGAGGAGCTGTTTGCTGGGATGGATGCTCAGGGAAGGAGGAGTTTGCTGGGATGGATGCTCAGGGCAGGAGGAGTTTGCTGGGATGGATGCTCAGGGCAGGAGGAGCTGTTTGCTGGGATGGATGCTCAGGGCAGGAGGAGCTGGTTGCTGGGATGGATGCTCAGGGCAGGGCAGGAGGAGTTTGCTGGGATGGATGCTCAGGGCAGGGCAGGAGGAGCTGTTTGCTGGGATGGATGCTCAGGGAAGGAGGAGTTTGCTGGGATGGATGCTCAGGGCAGGAGGAGTTTGCTGGGATGGATGCTCAGGGCAGGAGGAGCTGTTTGCTGGGATGGATGCTCAGGGCAGGGCAGGAGGAGCTGGTTGCTGGGATGGATGCTCAGGGCAGGAGGAGTTTGCTGGGATGGATGCCCAGGGCAGGGCAGGAGGAGCTGTTTGCTGGGATGGATGCTCAGGGCAGGGCAGGAGGAGTTTGCTGGGATGGATGCTCAGGGCAGGAGGAGCTGGTTGCTGGGATGGATGCCCAGGGCAGGGCAGGAGGAGCTGGTTGCTGGGATGGATGCTCAGGGCAGGGCAGGAGGAGCTGGTTGCTGGGATGGATGCTCAGGGCAGGGCAGGAGGAGCTGGTTGCTGGGATGGATGCTCAGGGCAGGAGGAGTTTGCTGGGATGGATGCTCAGGGCAGGGCAGGAGGAGCTGTTTGCTGGGATGGATGCTCAGGGCAGGAGGAGCTGGTTGCTGGGATGGATGCTCAGGGCAGGAGGAGCTGGTTGCTGGGATGGATGCCCAGGGCAGGGCAGGAGGAGCTGGTTGCTCTCTGCCATTTCCTGCATCCTCAATTTGCACTGTGGGCACCATCAGCAGGGGCCACCACCAAATTCTTCCAGTCATGAGGGCAGGACTGGGTTTGATGTTTCTGTCACCACAGGTTGAATATCCTGCAGCAGGATATTAAAACAATCCCAGATTGTTCAAATATTGTTCTGGGATTGTTCAATCCCAGATAGAACAAACCCTACAGCAGTTTATTAGAACAATCACAGATTTTGTTCAGACGGACTTAGTGCTAGAGGCATGAGTAAACAGCAAGAAAAGAAAATTGAACTTTGAAAAGTATTCAAGAAAAGTATTGTGTACTTGGGAAACTTGGAAAATCTTCTTATATATTGAGCATGTAATTATATTCCTTGTGATCAATGACTATGTCTGTGTACAGGATTTATCCTTTATTTTCACCACTTAATGAAAATTGGATTTTTTTTTCCCTCCCTATCCCAATTTCTTACAGAACTATAATGTAGCCCAGGATTCCATTTTATAATCATGAATTTTTGAAGGAGCCTCGTTAAGGCTCCAGAGTAGTGATTTTCTGCACCAGTGAGCCTGCCTTTTTTCATTAACAGAGATTGATTTTCCCCATCTTGGCATGTGAAGTTCCAGGGTGTATCCTCTGGACCATCACCCTGTGACGTGCAGTGCCACCAGCAGCACAGGATGGGAACACTTCAGTGCTCATGCTAGCAGAGGAGCAGCTTTCAGATCCCCAGGGGGAGCAGTGTGAAGCAGCTGGGATTCCCTGACCCCATTTGCTGCAGCAATGGGAAAGGACAATGACAGCACTGCACATCTGCACACACAGCTTCCAGCCCCTGGGGCTGTCCTTGCTGCTGGAGCTCTCCTGCTTTGAGGAGTGCTGGTGATCCTGTGGAGCAGCTCCTGCTCTGCATGCACAGGTCCTGGGGGGCTCTTTGGGACTGTCACTGACCCAGCACAGCACAGACAGAGCCTCTGGGGGCTCTTTGGGACTGTCACTGACCCAGCTCAGCACAGACAGAGCCTCTGGGGGCTCTTTGGGACTGTCACTGACCCAGCTCAGCACAGACACCTCCTCCAGAGCCTCTGGGGGCTTTGGGGACTGTGACTGACCCAGCACAGCACAGACACCTTCTCAGAGCCTCTGGGGGCTTTGGGGACTGTCACTGACCCAGCACAGCACAGACAGAGCCTCTGGGGGCTTTGGGGACTGTCACTGACCCAGCTCAGCACAGACAGAGCCTCTGGGGGCTTTGGGGACTGTCACTGACCCAGCTCAGCACAGACACCTTCTCAGAGCCTCTGGGGGCTCTTTGGGACTGTCACTGACCCAGCACAGCACAGACACCTCCTCAGAGCCTCTGGGGGCTTTGGGGACTGTCACTGACCCAGCTCAGCACAGACACCTTCTCAGAGCCTCTGGGGGCTTTGGGGACAGGTGTTGGCTCAGCTCAGGGAGGAGCATCCCTCTGGCCATGCCCCTGCAGGTGAGTGGGTGTGCACAGACCCTGCAGGTGAGTGGGTGTGCACAGACCCTGCAGGTGAGTGAGTGTGCACAGCCCCTGCAGGTGAGGTTCCACAGCCCCTGCAGGTGAGTGAGTGTGCACAGCCCCTGCAGGTGAGTGAGTGTGCACAGCCCCTGCAGGTGAGGTTCCACAGCCCCTGCAGGTGAGTGAGTGTGCACAGCCCCTGCAGGTGAGGTTCCACAGACCCTGCAGGTGAGGTTCCACAGACCCTGCAGGTGAGTGGGTGTGCACAGACCCTGCAGGTGAGTGGGTGTGCACAGACCCTGCAGGTGAGGTTCCACAGCCCCTGCAGGTGAGTGGGTGTGCACAGACCCTGCAGGTGAGGTTCCACAGACCCTGCAGGTACCCCAAAGCCCTCAGGAGGGGCTGGCAGGCTGAATGAACTGTTACAGACAAACTACCAGCTGGTTTGGGGAACAATTCCCCTGGAGCTCACTTCAAGGTATGCCATAGGGATACCTAGGCCAAGGTGTGGCCATACAACCACAGAAAGAAGAAAATTAGATCAAAAATTATATAGAGAAGACACACTGAATGTATTCAGGAAAACAACCTAATGACAGGAGTGACAGGGAGGCAAAGCCTTCTGGAGAGTGATCCCAAGCAACTCCACAGAATGGATTTCCTTATTGCTAGTGCAATGAGCAGGAATTTATCAAGTGAAACACAAACCATCAGTGGTGTGTAAAATTATTTAGTGCAAAGCTTCTGTAAATGGAGCCCAAGGAAGCAGCTGGATAACCAGGATCTCCAGAGAAAGATTTCAGGTTGTCACTGGGTATTCTCTGGATCCATGAGCAAAGCACTGAAAAGAGCCCCTAAATGATTCCCTCACACAGCAAACCAAATGCACAAATTCAGGGAAAATGCCCACAATGAATTGAAGTAGAAACCAAATTAATTACAACTACAGAGATTCAGAGGTGTAAATTCTGTTCATTACTCTTTTTCTACCCTTGTCAGTGACTCAGTTGAGCAAAGTCTCCACCCTTGCCAGGTTTGCAGTGGCCTTTAGGCCATCAATACCCAACTGTTTAAAGCTGGGTGTGTCACCTCAGCCTGCCCTGCCCGGCAGGATGTGCTGCTGGTGAGCCGAGGGATGGCTCAGGGATGGAAACAGGGCTGAGTTTAACTGAGACACAGCTCTGCAGAATCCCACTATTGCTCCCCTGTCTTTTGGTGATGCTTCACTCTACAGCTGTGCTGATTAACCACAGCATTCCTGAACTGGGGCAGGAGAGCTAAGGCAGGACACACACAGAAGGAAGGCACTCCTCTGACTGCTGCAGAGGAAATTAATCCTGCTGGAAAAAAACCTGTAATGGGACTTAAAACTTCTGCAAGATGCCCAGGAATCCACTCAGAGATGTCAAACACAGGACCTGTCCTAACTCATCTCACCAAGTTTTGAGTTAGAATTTACTTGGTAGGAAGAAGGACAGAAAATCCACTTTACCCCAAATTCTTCTCTTCTCATCATGTTTACCTTGGTGATGCTGGAAGCACTGTAGAGGGAAACCTCAGCCATTACCCAAATGATCAAGTGTTACTCTAATCCACTCCAGTGCCTGCACCCCCCTATTTCAGCTTGTGCAGCTCAGGAGGGGCACTCGGGGCACTGCAGCAGCCCAGGCCCCTCTGTGTGCAGGATCAGGGAGGAGCACAGCACACCCTGAGCCCTCTGGGGCATCACTCAGCAGCCCTGGGCTGTGCCAGCTCAGTGCTGCTCCCACTGAAAAGCACCACAGAACTCCCTTTTCCTCTCTGCAGGCTCTCAGCTCTCCCCAGAGCAGCCAATCCTTTTCATAATTTTCCTAAGCTCATTATCTCTGTTCCCTGCCACAGCAGCTTCCACAGGTGAATCCAGCACTGTGGAAAACATATTTAAAATGTGTCTGCTGTTGTTTTTTATCTTAAGCACAGTTCTCATCCTTTTTTTTTTTCTTTTACAGCTTTCTACTCTCAGCTTTTAGTTTTGGAAAACAGCACATGAAAGTACCCAGTGTGCCTCTTCTGTGCCATTCACTACCCCACATCTCTGCATCGTGCCTCTGCTTATTCATCTCTTGTCTTAACTAAGCAGGCCTAATCTTTTTAAATCTCTTCTCATATGAAAGTTTCTCAGTGCTTTAATCATTTTCATTACCCTTCACTGAATTCTTTCTTTCCCTCTATCATCTCCAGAACTAACACAACATTTAAGAAGAGGCTGCACCATTGAGTTGCATAACAGAGGTATTTTCAGTCATTTGTCTTATCACAAAGTAAAATGGACTTTGTTGCTCAACCTCACTGTTGTGCATTTATAGAAAAGTTCTCTATATTTTCAGCTGTCTCTGATAAATACAGTCCAATTTTATGGTATTTCTGACCCTCTGATTAGCCAGTGTACCCAAGCTTAAATATTAAAGGAAGAGAGAAAGCAGCAAAAGCAGCTTGAACATCTTTCTTCCCCAGAACTAGAGCAGAGAGCCCTCAAGATGCTAAGCAACCTATTTTATAACAAATCCATTATTACACAGATAACCTGCCAGACACTGCAATCAGATTTCTAGCAGTTATAATTGACATCAAATCCTGGTATTGTCAAATCTCTCCAACACAGCTGTTGAACAGAATGTGCTCAACCCCCCCAGCCCGGGCTCCCCATGCCCAGCCAGGCTCTGAGCAGCACAGGGAAGGGTTCACTGTGCTCCTGGGACAGGGCAGAAGTGCACATTTGTCTTACAGGGCTGGAACAATGATCTAATCAGTGCCTGCAGCAAGCTCTAAATCTCTGTTTAATTACAAGCAGGGACATGATCCCTGCTGCAGTGGGTGCTCCTAAGTTCTCTGGAAAATCAAGAAAGCACAGAGAGCTTTTCTCTTTGGGGAAGAGCAGCTGAATGAGCAGAGTCAGAGCAAGAGGGGACAGTGCTGTGCCCTCCTGTGGGAGCAGGGCTGGCAGGGGATGCTGTGCCAGCCTGGCAGAGCTCAGCCCGTGCTGTACCCTCCTGTGGCAGCAGGGCTGGCAGGGATGCTGTGCCAGCCTGGCAGAGCTCAGCCCGTGCTGTACCCTGCTGTGGCAGCAGGGCTGGCAGGGATGCTGTGCCAGCCTGGCAGAGCTCAGCCCGTGCTGTACCCTCCTGTGGCAGCAGGGCTGGCAGGGATGCTGTGCCAGCCTGGCAGAGCTCAGCCCGTGCTGTACCCTGCTGTGGCAGCAGGGCTGGCAGGGATGCTGTGCCAGCCTGGCAGAGCCCTGCCCAGCTCAGCCCGTGCTGTGCCCTGCTGTGGCAGCAGGGCTGGCAGGGGATGCTGTGCCAGCTTGGCTGTGCCAGTGCAGCAGCCCATGGCAGTCCCTGCTGGTGCCATCCTGTGCTCCTGGGGCAGAGCTCAGCCTGTGCTCAGCCCAGCCCTGCCCAGCCTGCAGCAGCCTCTGCTGCCACTGCAGAAGAAGGATGGGGTGTGCAGCAGAGGAGAGCTCAGCTCTTTCTGCACACAGCAATTGCCTCTGCTCAGCGCCTGGGAGAGGCTGCAAGGGAAGATAAATGCCAGCAGGAGCTGCAGGAAGGGATAATGCCACACCACAGCACACAGGCTCCTGTCAGCTGAGGGTGCTCCACAGAGCAGCCAGCCCTGCCCAGCCATCCCTCGGGTGCTCAGCACAGCTCTGTCCTCTCCTGGGAGCCCCAGCAGTGCCCTGTGCTGTGCCCACGCTGCCCTGGGCACTGCCTGTGCTGCTGCTGCTGCCCCAGAGGAGCCTCCCCTGCAGCAACACTGCCAGACCTATTTTGGGAACCCCCTGGAAAGCTTTGTAAAGCAATACACACAGCAGAGGTTCTGCACTGGGATTATATACTAAAAAATAACACCAAGCTAACAGGCCTATTCATTAATATTAGCCTATTAATATTAGGCCTTTGTTCTGAAGCATGACATTGCAAGCATAACTGTTAATATGGATAAAGTCAGTGTTGGGAAACTTAAGCAGGACATTCCACTCAACAAAAGCAGTGGCTCCTTCAGAACCTGATCCCAAACATGTTTTAACCAAGGCAATCATCACCCATGCCTCCACTGCATTCTGGTTCCTCCTCATGCCCAGGCAGCCTGCAAACACACACAGCCCCCTGCTTAGGAAACCAAGGATATTTGATATTTGTCACTATTCATTCAGCTTGCTTAATACAAAGTGTAAATACAAAAACTGAGCTTAATAATAATAATGTGAATGTCAGAGGTTCAAGGGACTGGTTGGCTGCATCCTGACCAAAGCAGCACCTCTGTCTGACCAAATGGTAATGAGACCTTTCCAAATGAGCCTGATTTACTGAAATCTGCTCATTCATGCTGCCATGGGTGGATGTTTTTCAAACCCCAGCAGGCTGGCAGTGCCAGGGCATTACTGGCAGCCAAACCCTGCTTCTTGATAAGAGCATGATGCTCTTGGAATCTGTGCACCCCCACAGCTCCCTGCACGGTGCTGCTAGGGGATCTCAGAGGGATGTCTGTACCAGAGATGGCAGCTCACTGGGAGATCTGAGAGATTTCAGGTGGCAAAACCTTTAGTAACAGGGTAATAAAGGATTATACATGGGAGATGAGGTACCAGAGTGGCCCTTTACTTGAGAGCTGAGCCTGCCTGGCAGAACACATTTGCTTCAGCAGGTGGAGACCCCACCTGCAAAGGGACACATGCAGAGCACAGCTAAATCTCTCTGTAAATGACATATACACACCTTGGAGCAATTTAAGTTTTGGGGAAGTTTTCCAGCACTTCTATGTCCTCTCAGCAGGCCTCCAGCAAGTCACTGGAGCCAAGAAATAGCCCTGACCTTCCAGGAGACAGCCTGAGCACACAGATAAGCTCCCCAAGCTCTGGTTTCTTTCTCCCACAGTGATAGGCACTTTGCAAAGGCCTCTCACTTGGCTGCTTTATGACTCCCTGCTGCCCCTGGGCTGTGGACAAGATTACTCTGGAGCCAGACCTTTGGGAGACACCATGCTGCTGTTGTCTAAGCAGCAGAGGAGAAACAGGTCCCTGCTAAAACACTTACAAACCTAATTTAAACCTGGAAGACACCCAAATGTCTCTGGGAGGTACAATTTAAAACCCTGACCTAAGATAGCCTGGACTGCAATCACAGATTTCTGGGAATGCTGTGGGACACTGGCTCCATGAATCAGACACTGCAGATCTCTGTATTACAACCTTTCCACAGGAGAGCTGTTCTGAGCTCTCTCACAGTGAAAAAATTAGAAAAATATTAAATTCAAACATAGGTATGACCACTAGCTGACTTTGACATCTACTCTAGCAAGTCTCTGAGGCTTCCTGAGAATTTGAACCAAAGAACCCTTTCCATCATCTCCATCTCCATCCCCATCCCCATCCCATCCCATCCCCATCCCCATCCCCATCCCCATCCCATCCCATCCCCATCCCATCCCCATCCCCATCCCATCCCCATCCCCATCCCATTCCCATCCCCATCTCCATCTCCATCTCCCTGACAGTGTTACCTATTGAACTGACAGGGTTTAGGAGGGTTTGAGTGAAATCTCTGTCCCTGAATCACACAAAAAGGTGAATGATGGGAGCCCTTTGATTTGAGAACTAGAGCTTGTGTCTCTGCCTCAGGAAGTTTTGAGCACAGCTGAAACAAAGAGCTGGCAGGAGATGAGCAGAGCTGGGCACTGTACCACGAGGAGGATCTGCCAGCCAGGTGCCAGGTTGGTTTGAGCAGCACTGCTGCATTTGTGCTGAGGTATCTGCAGGCCTGGCCCAGCTCTGGCTCTGAGCTGTGGCTCTCCCTGTGCAGTCCCAGCTCCTGGCAGCAGTGAGCAGAGCAGAGCCAGCCTGCAGCTGAAGCACCAGGGTGAGCCTGCCCAGCACCAGGGGGATCGTCCCTGCATCTCCCCCTGCCTGATCTCCCATCCCTTCCCTCACCCTGCCCTGGCCATGCCCAGGGGGAGCAGCTGCTCGTGTGACAGCAGCACCACCCAAAATCATCATCTGAGCAGGGACTCTGCACCTGCATTACAGGGCAATGTTCTTAGAATTAGTCCCAGGTGGCTTTGCCTAGGATTAACTGGGTCTACAAACTAATTCCTTTCTTTCTGCAGGTTCTGGCAGTTTGTCTGCTGGTCTCTTGTCTTTTTAAGCTCCAGCTGCTGAGATGCAGCTCTTCACTTCAGTGTCTCCCACCACTGGATGTTGTCATCGAAAAGCAGCTGCTGGCAGAGCTGCACACACAGCCAGGAGAGCCCAGAATGCAAACTGGAAAACGATGAGGAAGAAAAGGATTCATTTCTTCCCCTGGATTTTGCAAAGCCATTACCTGGTTTTGAATGGCATTTCCAATTCGACACTGGGAACTGCTAAAGCATTTACATAAGAATGCAAGAATGCACACATTATCACTGCAAGAAGCACTTAAAATTTAAGATAATTATATAGTATGGAAAGCATTTCAAAGGACTCAAACAAAATAACAACTAATTCTAGAGAGTCACCCTTTAAGATGATTATTACTCTGCACTGCTGCTGATCTCCCACTAAAAAAATCCTTCTCTTTACAATTATATGCACATTATAAATTCCTACTTTGTTCTTCCAGCATCAAGCTCCTACAGCTGCCACTGACAAACCTGCATTCTCTGAGAGCTTAACTAGACAAGCAGAGTGTCCCCAGGGGGAGCAGAGGTGCAGCCCAGGACTGCCAGGGTCGGGCTGCCCTCCCTGGCCGGGCTCCTGCAGCACAGGGGGCTCCTGGCAGGACCTGCCCCAGCAGGAGCAGCCAGGGTGATGCACAGGGACCTGTGGGGAGCCCCTGGGCCCCGTCCCTGCTGCTGTGCTTGCAGCCAGGGCAGTGCTCTGGAACCTGGGCTGCTGCTCCCACCTCTGCAAGGTAACAAAAGCAGGGACAGAGCACTCAGCCAGCTGCTTTCCACACCAACCTTCCCACTGCAGCCGAAGAAAGCAGCCTGGGAAGGGAGGAGCACACCTGGGAGGTGGAACTGCTGTGCCCCAGCAGCCTCTGTCCACCCCCTGCTCCCACTCCCCACTGCTGCCATCCTCTTGTCTTTTCCACAAGTGTCCCAGGGAAAAAAGATAAAACATTCTGTCTAGCTCTATTGCCCAAAGCAAACTCATCTGGGGAAAAACTTATCTGCCAAAGCCTAATATGTTTTTATTGGATATCTGCTAAGAGAGATTTACAGAAGCTCATGCCAAAGTCAAACTCTACTTCTTTTTCCCCCCACAGCAAGGGCAAAAGTACAAACTGAACTCAGAGCAAATGAAATCTTCTTGTCTCAGATATTATGGAGATTTAACAAAGTCCCACACGAAGTCTCTTGACTTAATGGACAACAGAAAGGGTTCTCTGAGTCTAATTACTGGAAATAACAGCAGTGAAAAGAGCTGGAACTTTCCCATAAACTTCAGCCTGAGAAAGAAAACTGGTACATTTAAAATCTTGTATTTGGACAAAGTACCGAGTAAATTAAAACAGTATCTGGTAAAGGGAAGTGCAGCCACTCCATTGTAACAGCTGCTGGGCTGCTGCAGGTTTTGCACACAACTGGGGCAAACCAGCAAAGCACTGGAGGTCACTGCTGCTGCTGGAAGCTGAGCAGTGCTGAGGAAAGGCAGGAGAGGCAGGTGATGGTGGCAGGAGAGGCAGGTGATGGTGACAGGAGAGGCAGGTGATGGTGGCAGGAGAGGCAGGTGATGGTGGCAGGAGAGGCAGGTGATGGTGATGGTGACAGGAGAGGCAGGTGATGGTGACAGGAGAGGCAGGTGATGGTGGCAGGAGAGGCAGGTGATGGTGGCAGGAGAGGCAGGTGATGGTGGCAGGAGAGGCAGGTGATGGTGGCAGGAGAGGCAGGTGATGGTGACAGGAGAGGCAGGTGATGGTGGCAGGAGAGGCAGGTGATGGTGACAGGAGAGGCAGGTGATGATCTGTGGGACCTGTGGGCAGCTCCTGCTCCAGCCTCTGCCAGCAGCCAGCCCCACCTGGGGTCACTGCAGCTGCCAAATTCCAGCGTGCCTGGGAGCTGAGCACACCAAACCAGCTCACAGCAACTGCAGGGCCCTGCTCTGGCACACAACAGTGATCACACCTGCTTGAAGTAATGAATGTTTGCACTCCACTGTGAGGACGAGGACTACTAAATAATATCTGAGTGCAATCACATTACCATACTGAAATGTGCACAGAGAAAATAGTTTTGAAGAGATTCACCTTCCCTGCTCCCAGCAGCTGCAGCCAGTGTGATGAGAGAATGCTGAGGGCTGAATTACTTCTGCAGACAGGAAAATGATTTATACATTTTTAAATAAATAATGTGATTTATGAAAAAAAGGCATATAACCTAAGAACTGAATGATGTATAGACTAGTTCATCATTGGGGTTTTAATATGACAACCTCTAAAACATGCATACAGGTCAGTGATTTACTAATAACCTACTCTTACTACACAGGCACACAGACAGAGATGCAAAGCACAACAGGTTTAAACCCTTTAAACCCCCCAATCTCATTCTCACTGCTATATAAAAAAAGAAGTATTAAATTAAGTTGGTTTCATTATCCCTTTTTAAGTCTTAGTCCATTACTGGGCTACCTTTTACCACAGCACATAAATAAATCAGCCTTTCATGGCCAGAGACCCTTACAATATTGTTGTTGTTCATTTACGTTTAGGTTTCTGGAAATGCTGGACATATCCCAGGCATGCAAAAAAGATCTACCTGCCCTAAGAAACTCCAGATCAAAAATAAATATGACAAAGATGAAAAAACATTCCCTGGAGGCAGCAGGAAATCAGGGGAGCAGGGCAGGGCAGAGGCAGGCAGCAGTGATGGAATGCTCAGAACTGCATTTACGAAGGGAATCCTTGGGGCTGAAGTGCACTCAGCTCCAGCGCAGCCCCAGAGTGAGCTCCTGCAGTGCTGCAGTGCCCCAGCAATGAGCTCTGCTGGCTCCCACAAGCACAGCCTGCAGCCAGCAGCACCTCCCAGCACTCAGATCCAATCCCACACCAGCACTGCCACAGAGAAGGAAATGAAAACCCAGCTCTGCCATGTTGTGCCCAAGGCTAAGGAGGAATTTATTGGCCAGCGTGGATTAAAACCCAGAACACTTCTTGCACCACTGCTGTTTCTAGCACAGGCTTTTCCTGTCTGTGCTGCCTCCACCAAGCTCTCAGCACACTGAGGGCAGGATGAGTCCTGAGGCTCCCAATCCATTGGTTTTTAACCTGTAAAATGCCCTGAAGCAGCCCCAGTACTTCACTCTCCTCCTGCTACTTTGCCCAACCTGCATTTTGCCCTTTCCTGTCCATCAGCAGGGACGGGGCTGCCCAGCAGCAAGGTGCCAGCACGGCTCAGGAGGCAGCCAGGCCCTGCCCTGGACAGCCTCTCCAGCCCTGCCAGAGGAGCCCACGGCTGCTGGAGGGGAACACAGGGAGGAGCTGCTGGGGATCCCCACTCCAGTAAAACATGGCCAACGTGCACCACCAGCTGCCCACTGCACCAGCTACAGTCTGCAGCTACAAGTAAGTCAAGTACTTTATTTGTGTAATTACAAGGAACTGATCCCTGGGGGTCATACAAATAATTCAGTATACTAGCAAAAAATGAGCGTTCTGAGAACATTTACACTAGTATAATCTGATGGGATGCAGAGTTCTGGAAAATAAATGCCAAAGGAGATGAAAAAAGAGCTAAAGCTAATTTATTTTTTAAATCAAATTAATATTAGCATTCTTTTTGGTCTGTATTTGCTCAGCTGTAAGGAATAGCCTCTTTGCTTCTTTGTTGCTAATTGTTTTTCTTGGGCAAGGTATCTCAACCTGAGGAATTGTACCCAAGGTTCAGCAAAAGTGCCAAGGAGGGAACTGCAGGTATAATAAAGCCACACTGCACACTACATGTGGGAAGCATCTCTGTCCATCAGCCCTTCCAGGAGCTTCTGAAAAATAACCCCTGTTATTAAACTAATCACCTTGTGTCAAATGGCAGAGTGACAGCAGGGAAAATATACCAGGGTGGTAAGTCAGCAATAAAGGCACGTCCAGGGAGGAGGAAATGAGGCTGCTGCAGACACAGCAATAACAGCGTGCAGCAAAATCCAATATTGGAAGAGATAAAGGTTCTCCATCCCAATATTCCTCCGTGACAAGTATGAAACAGTACACAAAGAACCAGGGGGAAGGATGAAAGATAACAGCAAGAAAAGGCCTTGGAGAGGTGAGCTAAGAGGTAATGAATGCCTGCACGGAGAGCAGGTGAGCAGAGGGGCAGGGCTGGGAGCTCAGTGCCCCCTGCCCAGCTCTGCAGGGGCACCCAAGGACTGCTCCTATCCCCATCCCATCCCCATCCCATCCCATCCCATCCCATCCCCATCCCCATCCCATCCCATCCCCATCCCATCCCCATCCCCATCCCATCCCCATCCCCATCCCATCCCATCCCCATCCCATCCCATCCCATCCCATCCCCATCACCATCCCCATCCCATCCCATCCCCATCCCATCCCATCCCCATCCCATCCCCATCCCCATCCCATCCCCATCCCCATCCCCATCCCCATCCCACCCCATCCCCATCCCCATCATCCCCATCCCATCCCATCCCCATCCCATCCCATCCCATCCCCATCCCCATCCCATCCCCATCCCCATCCCATCCCATCCCCATCCCATCCCATCCCATCCCCATCCCCATCCCCATCCCATCCCCATCCCATCCCATCCCATCCCATCCCATCCCCATCCCATCCCATCCCCATCCCATCCCCATCCCCATCCCCATCCCACCCCATCCCACCCCATCCCATCCCATCCCCATCCCATCCCCATCCCATCCCCATCCCCATCCCCATCCCATCCCCATCCCTATCCCATCCCCATCACCATCCCCATCCCATCCCATCCCCATCACCATCCCCATCCCATCCCATCCCATCCCCATCCCATCCCATCACCATCCCCATCCCCATCCCCATCCCCATCCCCATCCCCATCCCATCCCCATCCCTATCCCATCCCCATCCCATCCCATCCACCCTGGCACGGCCCAAGCAGGGCAGGGCTGGCAGGGTGCCAAGGCAAGCCAGAAACACCGTGTGGCACTGACATGTTTCCTAACAGCACTGACAGGTTTTAATAAGCAAGCTATTCTTCAGTTTTGATTTGAGGTGTATATAATTAGGTAATGTGGGTGTTGAGTGATAAAACCCACAAGAAATACACAAATTAGAAGCACTGATTTTTTTTAAACCCTGGCCTGTTTCAGACTAAGTGGCATGACCTATTTTTATTGTATTTTTATATTTGGAAAATAAAAGGAAAACTTTTCTTTTTCATCTCTTCTTCAGCATAGGAAAATTTGGGGACAAATGATACTGCTCTTTTAAGTTCTCCTCCTTCAAAACTTAAGAACCTTTATTTGTCGTTTGATTTCTTTTACTTTTCTTTTACTTTTTTCTTTTATTTTTATTTTTCTTTTACTGGCTTCTTCCTAGAAGAGATGAGATCTCTCTAGATTTTCCAGTAATCACTTTCCAGTGATTCAGTGAATCACTTTTCCAGTAATCACTTTTTCCAGATTTTCCAGTAATCACATTCACAAATTTCCCTACAAACTCAGTTAAGTACTTCTCTATTCCAGATTGGAGAAAGACCAAGGAACACCAGAAATATTCTATAACTGCTGATCAAAAGCAAGAATTTACAATGGATTTCAAGAATGTCCTTTCAAAGGGAATAGGACTGCTCAAAAAAAAAAAAAGGATCCTCTCTGAATTTTCAGGCAAGACCTTTCCATGGGCTCTAAAAGTGAAATATCCAGTACAACCTTCTGTACAGCCTTGGGAGTTCCTACTCCTCACTGTCACCACTAATGGGCTGAGCAGGGGATCAATACAGCACCTGCACAAAATACATATTTCTGTCTATCTCAGGAATTGAATCAATTCCTTTTAAAACAGGGTAGATTATCTTAATGACATTTATAACGTGCAGTCCTTTGCTGGGCAGGACAATCTCTGTTCCAGTATCCTCCCCATCTTTCATACAGGCCTCAGTGGCCACCAAGCCATGAATTGTCCTTTTCAAGCAGGTTCCCATCCCTCCACCGTGTGCCCGTTGTGCACTGACCCATCCTGGTCCCTGATCCCTGCTGAGCACAGAGCCCAGCCTGGCTCCTGCCCCGAGCTGTGCCAGCAGGGAGAGCAGGGCTGGGGACAGGGGCAGGACCAGAGCCATCCCCAGCCTGCCCTGCACAGCCCTTCCAGTGCTGCCCTTCCAGTGCTGCCCTTCCAGTGCTGCCCTTCCAGCAGGGAGAGCAGGGCTGGGGACAGGGGCACGGTCAGAGCCATCCCCAGCCTGCCCTGCACAGCCCCAGGGCTCTGCACAGCCCTTCCAGTGCTGCCCTTCCAGTGCTGCCCTTCCAGAGAGAGCAGGGCTGGGGACAGGGGCACGGTCAGAGCCAGCCCCAGCCTGCCCTGCACAGCCCTTCCAGTGCTGCCCTTCCAGAGAGAGCAGGGCTGGGGACAGGGGCACGGTCAGAGCCATCCCCAGCCTGCCCTGCACAGCCCCAGGGCTCTGCACAGCCCTTCCAGTGCTGCCCTTCCAGTGCTGCCCTTCCAGTGCTGCCCTTCCAGCAGGGAGAGCAGGGCTGGGGACAGGGGCAGGACCAGAGCCATCCCCAGCCTGCCCTGCACAGCCCCAGGGCTCTGCACAGCCCTTCCAGCAGGGAGAGAAGGGCTGGGGACAGGGGCACGGTCAGAGCCATCCCCAGCCTGCCCTGCACAGCCCCAGGGCTCTGCACAGCCCTTCCAGTGCTGCCCTTCCAGAGAGAGCAGGGCTGGGGACAGGGGCAGGACCAGAGCCATCCCCAGCCTGCCCTGCACAGCCCCAGCCTGCCCTGCACAGCCCTTCCAGTGCTGCCCTTCCAGCAGGGAGAGCAGGGCTGGGGACAGGGGCAGGACCAGAGCCATCCCCAGCCTGCCCTGCACAGCCCTTCCAGTGCTGCCCTTCCAGTGCTGCCCTTCCAGTGCTGCCCTTCCAGGGCTGCCCCTCCAGCAGGGCTGTCCCTGCTGTGCCACCCCAGCTGGGCACAGCCTGCCCTGAGCCTCCTCAGCCTCCTCCCCAGCACTCACTCACCTCTTCCTGCATCCCACCAAGCTACAGACAATACAGACAAATTGGTCCCATGGGAAACACCAGGACTACAGAACCTGTTCTTATCCCAAATCAGTATGAAACACACCAAAATCCTGGATCTTTTCACAACACAAAATATGAGAAATCATCTCCTGATACTCTTAAAATGCTACATTTAGGCTACTATACAACAAAAGACTAAAATTGCCATTTTGAAATGGGGTTTTTTTAGCCTTAATAGCAGTATTTTCATAGACTCTACTCAGAAATTTTAGAAATCAAAACTTGCAGCTCTTCTTCTGGATACACCCATCTATCTCCCAGCCTTCTCTCCTGAAACCTGTTTTCCTGAAGTCTTTGTTTATCCTTATGGACAAACAGCCCTGTTTTGCAGATGTCTTCATAGAGCACCTCATCCAGAGCATCCCTGATCCTGGCTCCCCAAAGATCTTCTTAGAGCTGTCAGCCATTCCAATTCATAATAGCAGTGATTAATAGGAATAAGAATATAAAGCCAGCAGCAACAAGAGCTTAGTGGGAATGCTATACTTTTAAATGAAAGCTGATTAGTCTCAGCTGTTCCTTCTGGCTAACACTGAGCTGTAATACTTCTTGATTCCATCTGCTTTGCTGCCTGGCCTTTTGTAGGGAAAAGATCATTTTTATTTTTATGACTGGGAAGGCAAAGTATCAGCATTTTTATTGACCCTCAAAGCTACAAGGGCTCAGGAACAGGTATTTTTACCATGAATCTGCCCAAAATGTCCCTTTGTATTTCACTGCCTTTTGCCTTAACATGCAGTTGCAGCCATGGAGAAGCTGGTGAGTCCCCATGTCCCTGTGCTGACCCCTCTCCAGAGCCAGTACTGCCAGCAGTGATGGCAGTGCCCCCCTCAAGCCCAGGCTGGGAGCAGAGCAGGGAAATGCTCAGAGTCTCAAACTCAGTCAAGGGCCTGACACTGTCCTTGGGCTGACAGAAAACATCTGTTTTATTCAATGATTTCTCCTGGTGCCTTCCAGATCTCAGCAAGTTTGAGAGGTTGCTCCTTATGCACTTAGAGCACATTTCCCAATTAAGAGCAGAGAGGATTTTATAGTCAAGTGGGAGATTTGCAGTAACTATTGTAACCCAATTGTGAGGAAGATCTCCAGGGCTTTACCAACTTTTTCTCTGAAAGCATTAACCCTGCTAAGAAAAAGCAGCATTTTAACCTGCTCAGCAGCTTCCCAGAGCAGCTCTGCCCTGGCCATGCCTTGCCCTGGTCCCACCCAGACGGCTGCAAGCTGTGCCCAGGGGCTCAGGGTGCAGAGCTGCAGCCACTTCTGGCTGTCACCAGGGTACACAAGGACAGATTCCCAGAGAAACTGCTCAAGAGGCTGACCTGGAAGAGCACAGCTTTGTCTGAGTCACAGGAGAACCTTCCTCACAGGAAAGCACTTTGAAGGAGGTCGTAACTTAGCCCTTATCACTTCTTGATGGGAAAAAGAAAATGCTTTTACCAGTTAATGGCTCAGAAAAGTGCATGACTGGTTACTGTAACCACAACAACATATTCAAAAGCAGTGAGACAGAAAAGGAAGTGCTGGATAAGCATATGTTGTTTTTAATAAAGAATGACTTCGAGCTAAGTGGATCACTCGGTTTCCAAGGCTGCTGGGCAAAAGCAGAACAGGGGGGGACCCAACAGCCCCAGGAGGCCTCCCTGTGCCCCAGCCAGGCACCTCCTGAGCATCACCCTGCCCTCTCTGCTGGGCATCCCACCCCAGGCTGCAGAGCAGGGCTGACACCCCCTCCCCTCACCCACCCTGCACACTGGGCACGCACCCAGCCCCAGCCCCAGCCCCAGCCTGCACCAAATTCAGTGCTGGATGCACTCCCTGCTGCTCAGGAACAAGGTAATCTGGCCAGAAGTGAGATCTGGAAAGCTGATTTTGTTCTGGCCTCGCATTAATGGATCATTTATTACCCTGCAAGATCAGCCACATGTTATCAATACACAGGGGCCTGAGAGCTCCAAGTGCAGATGGACACAGACTGGCAGGAATTCACTGTGTGCAGGGCTCAGAGGAGACTGGAGAGGTGCCACCGTCCAGGTGGCTTTGTGAGAACAAGCACCATGAATCAGCCACTGCACTGAGACATCCTTCCTGTGCAACTGCAAAAGGGGAAGCTGCTCTCACCCCACACACACACTGCTTCCCCTGCTCCTCTGAGCCACACAGCAACGTGTCCATGACACCCACTGCTAAACACCTGCCTGCCATGAGCAGAGCCTAAAACTGCCTGGCTGGCAGGCTGCAGCTGAAACATCCCAAATTCCCCTTGAATTTCTACAGCACAACCTTCCCAGCCCTGCTCAGTGCCCCCTGCTCTGCCACCCAGGGGAAGTTCACCCGTGGGCAGCCCTGAGCACCCCAGGCTGGCTGGCCATGCTGCAGGGCCCTCCTCAGCTGCATCCCCTTCTCCCACCTGGAAAACGAGGGCAAGGCAGCCCCCAGCTGCACAGCACAGGCAGGAAGGCACATCTAGAGTAAAAATCACCTGTCAGGGCAGGTGAAACCTCAAACAAACCCGAGTCAAGGAAGCACCAAAGCATGACAAGGCTGCTGGCTCTGGTTCAACAGCCTCGCTCCATTCTTCCTGCAGGGGAAATGCATTTGCCTCTTCTTGGGAGTGCCTTGGAAAAACAGAAAGCTCAGGAAAAGGTTTGAGTGGGAATGGTTCCTACAGAGCAAACGGGCTGAAAACAACTGCAGAACTCAATCAGCAACAAACAGGACTCAGATGAAACTCACAGAGAAATAATGTTGCCTCATCTAACAACCAAATCTGCTTTATTAAATTACCCTCTTCTTTAGCTGGGCTGCTGCAACACCCACCAGTGCCAATCCCAAACTGAGCCCCAGCAGGGCTGTAGGCATGTGGTGGAGGCTGAGCATCCCTGAGCACTCACATCCTGCTGAGAAATGCTAATGCAATGTTTGCACTTCACCCCAGCCCTTGGACCCCAATTCTGAGAAGGCACAAAAGCAACTGCTGCTTTCACAAAATCGAGCCTCTGATAAGATGCTGCAGGTTCCACACCATTTCCTGAAAGGGAGATAAGGACAGAGTTGGGACAACTCACATCCTGGGCAATGGTGACTCGGAAAATCAGCTCCGGGTACAAAAAGCAGTTTCAGGTAAACTCATCTGCTGATAGGGAAAAGTAATTCTAGTACAGAGATGAAAAGTATTTTAAAATCTCATAAAAACAATCTGACCAAAATGCCCTTAAAACTTTACATTGAGTCTAGCATGTCTGTCATCCCTGCTCTCAGGGCTAGACTTGTGCAGCTCAGTAGGTCAGAGCAAAGGCAGACAGGAGCACCCTGGGCTCTGCAAGCACCATTCCTTCTCCAGGAACACCCCTTGTGTGGCCATCCAAGGGGCTGGCAGCAGCACAGAGCTGCAGAGGGGCTGCCTGTGCAGGCCAGGGCTGCAGCACAGGGGGGCTCTGGCTGCTCCTTCCATCCCTCTGCCCTCACCTGCCCAGGCTGTGCAGAGCTCTGGATGAACAGACACAGGGATCCTCCAGGGCAAGCTCCAGCCAGGAGAAGCTGGTCCTGGGCACCCTGGGGCACCACGAGCTGGCCTGGCTCTCTGGCTGCTCCTTCCCAACACAGAAAAGCAACAGGAACTCTCCTTAAGGCTTTAGAACTTTGTTCATCACAAGCTGCAAATGCTGAGACAAAAATCACCAGAGAGGCCCAAATGCTCAGCTGCCATGAGCTGGCCCTTGGCACAGCTGTTACAAATGGGTCACCTCCATCACGTGGGACTTGGCTCACGGGGAGGGTCTGACTGAGCACTTCATTGAGGCTGGAGGAAACTGCCTCCTGCTAACCCTCTGCTCCCATACTTCACACCACTTGACAATCCCAGATATTTTTCACTCATGCTAATGCTTTTCTTCTCAATGTCAAAAAATTTCAGGACAATTTTAACATGTACCTTCAAATCATTTTCAAGCTGAAACAAATCTGAAAGGTGTGCATTTCCCCACAAAACAGCCCCAAAATGTCTGCTGGCACTTCTGCAGCTGAGGAGAAGTCTGAAACTTTGGGGAACGTCTTTGTTAAGCTTGGCAGAAGAAGAAATGAAGCAGGATGAACTATGGGGAAAATCATCTGCCACCAGCAGCTCCCAGAGGCAGCAGAGGATGAGAGCAGCCAACCCACAGAGGGGTCAAATATTGCCCCACAAGACCCCACAGGGGTCAAATATGACCCCACAGGGGTCAAACACGACCCCACAAGACCCCACAGGGGTCAAACACGACCCCACAGGGGTTAAACACGACCCCACAAGACCCCACAGGGGTCAAACCCCCCCTCTTGGCTCTGCCACTGACCTCGAGCCCCAGGGGTGTTGTGTTGGAAAGGAGAACTCTCACCCAAAATGAGCCACTCAGCTCCAGGTAAATGAATTAATTCATTGCTGCAAGTCAGATAAAGGATTTGCAAGGGTTTTTTCTTTTGGTGGGAGAAAACTATGCAATGGTTTTGCTGATACAGATTGGTAAGAAAGGTGGTTTAAAATTCCCTGTGCAAAACTGTATTCCAGCCCAGAAGGACAAAGATAACACATGTGCGCAGGGAGAAAATACACAGTTTTGGAGAAAATTTATTTCCTCAGAGGGAAATTATTGCATGTTCTAAGATGATGAAGAAAGAAAATGCAGCCCATTGCTAATGAATCCTCATTAGCAATGTCTGCATTCACCTGGCTCAGCCATGCACAACTCTGTGTCAGGGGTTCAGCCTCCAGCACAAATACATTTCTCACCATTCATTAATGCTTTCCCAACACTTCTGAGTAATTTTCTACATGAAAAAAAATTTAAATTAATACTTTGCCCATGTGTACTTAATTAAGAATAATCCACTCAGATGTGATGGATGGCTGTCTGATCTGATATTCTTGCTCTATCATGTTTTATATTATCCTGCTTGCTTTCTTCCCCTATTTCTGCTCTTTATTAATTCATTCTCTCTCTCTGACTTTCCCCTTTAGTAATTCTCTGCTTGGTTTCCAGCCTTATTTTTATCAGTGGATTTTTCCATGACTCCATTTTTGGCCCCTTGAAGAGAATAACAAAAGCTGTGTCCCACCCCATCAGACTCAGAGCCTGCACACCCTCCCTAGCAAGCAGCACACTTTTTGCCCACTTTCACATATTTTTTAACAAGCTGGCTTTCAAATCAAAACCACAGTGCTTAAATGATGCAGCTCCTGGTTGGCAGAGATGATCACATCCCTAAGCAGTTCATCCAAAGGCTTTGCAGAGACAATCCAGGCACATCCTTTTACCTGGGACTGTTATTTCCCAGAGGCAAACACACTGCTGCTAATTTCAACAGAGCTCATGTACCCATGTGCTCTGCTGTGAATGGCTAAGGATCACTGGGGCTTACACTACACAGACTTCCTACTTATGGAAATTTCAAATTACCCAAAATGGATATGAGTTGAGTTGAATATGTATGCCCACCACCCCCACTTCAGATTGAAAATTGCTTTTTTTATAACAAATGCCTATTTCGAGCAGAGTGTTTGGAAAAGAAAAGCCCTTCCAAACCAGGGTGTCCTCTGAAGCAAGTGGGAGAAGAAACAGGTTTTAAACCCACTCCTTTTGTTCCAAAATGTGGAATTTGTGTTGTTACTTTTATAGCCACACACTTGCCATTGGCTCCAGCAGGCTGGGAGGGATGCTGGGAGCAGGAGGGAGGGGCTGAGGAGGTAAATCTGTCCTTTCTGCTGGCAGAGAGAGGGATGGAATCAATTCTAGGGAGGGGGAAAGCAGAAAGGAAATAAATAAAATACTGAGAAGGGTGGATGTCAAAAGAGGGCAAGTGATGAGCAGAAGGGGAAGGAGAAGCCAGCTGCAGTAAGGACCAAGAAGCTGCTCCTGAAATGCACTGAGGGAAGCTGGGGAACACCAAGTGCAGAGCCTGGTGCCCCCCAGCAGGGCAGGCGGGCTGGGAGGCAGGAGCTGTGCCCTGTCTGGGAGGCAGGAGCTGTGCCCTGATTGTTGGGAGGCAGGAGCTGTGCCCTGACTGTTGGGAGGCAGGAACTGTGCCCTGTCTGGGAGGCAGGAACTGTGCCCTGATTGTTGGGAGGCAGGAACTGTGCCCTGTCTGGGAGGCAGGAGCTGTGCCCTGTCTGGGAGGCAGGAACTGTGCCCTGTCTGGGAGGCAGGAACTGTGCCCTGTCTGGGAGGCAGGAGCTGTGCCCTGTCTGGGAGGCAGGAACTGTGCCCTGACTGTTGGGAGGCAGGAGCTGTGCCCTGTCTGGGAGGCAGGAACTGTGCCCTGACTGCTGGGAGGCAGGAACTGTGCCCTGACTGCTGGGAGGCAGGAGCTGTGCCCTGACTGTTGGGAGGCAGGAGCTGTGCCCTGACTGTCTGGGAGGCAGGAGCTGTGCCCTGTCTGTCTGGGAGGCAGGAACTGTGCCCTGTCTGGGAGGCAGGAACTGTGCCCTGACTGGGAGGCAGGAGCTGTGCCCTGTCTGGGAGGCAGGAACTGTGCCCTGACTGGGAGGCAGGAACTGTGCCCTGTCTGTTGGGAGGCAGGAGCTGTGCCCTGTCTGGGAGGCAGGAACTGTGCCCTGACTGTTGGGAGGCAGGAGCTGTGCCCTGTCTGGGAGGCAGGAGCTGTGCCCTGACTGCTGGGAGGCAGGAGCTGTGCCCTGACTGTTGGGAGGCAGGAACTGTGCCCTGACTGTCTGGGAGGCAGGAGCTGTGCCCTGTCTGGGAGGCAGGAGCTGTGCCCTGTCTGGGAGGCAGGAGCTGTGCCCTGTCTGGGAGGCAGGAACTGTGCCCTGTCTGGGAGGCAGGAGCTGTGCCCTGTCTGGGAGGCAGGAGCTGTGCCCTGTCTGGGAGGCAGGAGCTGTGCCCTGACTGTTGGGAGGCAGGAGCTGTGCCCTGACTGGGGAGCTCTGCCCTGCCAGAGAAGGGTTTGGGTGGACCCAAGGTCACCCAGCCCCAGTGCTGGCATGGCAGAGTGCCTCCAGAACCCAGGGGTGCCCGAGGTGCCTCCAGAACCCAGGAGTGCCCGAGGTGCCTCCAGAACCCAGGAGTGCCTGAGGTGCCTCCAGAACCCAGGAGTGCCCGAGGTGCCTCCAGAACCCAGGGGTGCCCGAGGTGCCCCCAGAGAACCCAGGGGTGCCCGAGGTGCCCCCAGAGAACCCAGGGGTGCCCGAGGTGCCTCCAGAACCCAGGGGTGCCCGAGGTGCCTCCAGAACCCAGGGGTGCCCGAGGTGCACCCAGAGAACCCAGGGGTGCCCGAGGTGCCCCCAGAGAACCCAGGGGTGCCTGAGGTGCCTCCAGACAACCCAGGGGTGCCCGAGGGCCAGGAGCAGCCCCTGGGATGTGCAGCCCCTGAGCCAGCCCCGTGTCCTGCCCAGCTCACCTGCAGGGCTCCACCTGCTCTCCCCAGGCCTAACAAGACCTCAGACACCTTGACACACACAGTCTCTGCTTTAAAGTGCCTTCAGGCTTCCTCCTGAGCTAATGAGGAACCATTTCTGAGCTGCTCCTTTGGAAAGGGCCCCTCTTCAAAGGCCCTTCCAGGTGCCATGTGCAAACAGCAGCAGAGCCAGGTTCCCTCCTCAGATCTCACTGCTCTGCACCAGGGACTGCTCCTGGGAGCTGCTTCAAAGGCTGAAGTGTCAGCATCAGAAAGAAAGGAGGTGTGTGGGTGTGAAGTTACTAAATGCAAAACTGTCAACCTCCTTTCATTTACAACCCTGAATATGCATGCATGCAAAAATGTAGGGCTTATATTAAAGTTTTTACTCTTGGAGCAGAAAATATCAAGGAGAAAAGAGACTAAAAGATAAGGGTGTGCAGGTCAGAATTCTTCCTCAGCTAATCTTTTCTTTTTCATCAATAATGGTTGCTGTTAATAAAGCCTGCCCTACCTTAAATGAGATTGTCTTTTACCATCTCAGGGAAGGGCATGGCAGCAGACAGACACCTTTTGTTGGTGACTGGGCAGGGACAGCAGATGGATTTCTTTAGTCTCTGACCCAAATAAAAGCTGTGTGGGGAATCAGTGCCCACCCCAGAAGAGCACCAGCCCACAAAGCAGCTTGGGGGAGGAGTGGGATCCTGGGTGTTCCAGCTGAGGAGGCTCCCTGGGTGGGACAGGGACCCAAGGAGCTGCCAGAGCTCCCCAGGGGCTGAGCTGAGCCCCAGTGGGAGCCCCGAGCAGCAGGACAGGACAGGGGCACACAGGGCTGGGGGCACTGTCTGTGCCAGCCTTGCCCAGTGCAGGGGTTTGGGCACTGCTGCTCTTCAGCAAATTCATTCCTTACCGAGCCTGCCACGGCCAGGAGGAGAGAAAACTCACCCCACCTCACAGGAAACCTGAACTCTGCCCTTGGTCCCCCCCTCAGTCTGGGCTTCTGCTGCCTGCTGCTGGCCCAGACATGTCACCTGCTCAGGGGACACCTGCTCACCAGCTCAGCCTGACTTTGCTGCTGTCCCAGGGCTGCCCAGGTGTCCCCAGGGCTGCCCAGGTGTCAGACACCACCAGAATCATGGCTGAGACTCCCTGAGCTGCTGGAACCTCCTGTGCTCACATCCAGCACTGGGGCAGGGGTGAAGCAACAAGGGCTGAAGGGGGAACACGTCCTGAACAGAAACCCTCAGCATTTATATGGGAACTACAGCTTTGACAGTAGGTTTTGCTTACAAAGTGCCTGGATTTTGGATTAAGAGCTACATGAGCTGCAAAACCCCACCAGACTCTCTAGCAGAGGGTCGAAGATGCCAACACATCAAAGATCAAACCCTTCTCTGGTTAACGTGCAGCTACCTGCTGCAGGTAGCACAGGGACGAGGTGATGTGGGGGGACAGCCTGAGCACCTGCAAGGCACAGGGAATCTCCCCTTCCAGGTTACCCAACATTTGTTTGAGTAGGAGTAGAGATGTTTGGACTTGTCTTACAGCAGCAAATGGCCCCGGAGGCTTCAGCCCAATGACAACTTCATTTTACCAACACTGCTGGAGTCAGTAAAAACCCCACAGATTGAATAACTGCTGTATCAAAAAGGACAGGCCACAGCTATCACAAGTACCCACATTAACTCCAGTTGTTTCATAAGAGAAGCAACTGTTGTTTAGAAGACTGTCAGAGGAAAAAGAAACTTGTCTTCTTTTACTGTCAGTGCTACGACAGCAACATGAGGGGCTGCAAGTGCAGAGGGTTTGCTTTGGAGAGCAAATGAAGCTTCAGCAGATGATTCACGGCCAAGCCAGGATGACTGTACTCATCTTCTCCCCTAAGAGCACAAAAGGAGGCTGGTTTCCTTAGCACAGACATTCCCAAGCCACTGGCAGATTGAGACTGCCTCCCTCTCAGCTGGAAATTCCAGATGCTCAGGGTTCCTCATGGGGAAAAGGCTGCAATGCCCCTAAAGACAGCCCTGGAGGACTTGGTGGAGAGCTGGTGCACAAACAGGGCCCTTCTCTGCTTCAGAGCAGGGCTGCTCAGCAAGAGAAAGCACCAGTGCCTCATGGTGAGGAATGTCCTCTCCCTGCCATGGCTGCTGGACAGAATTTTGTGAAGAAAAGCTTTTGTTTAGTTTTAAGAGCTTCAGGCTCTTTATAGTAAATGCTTGCCCTTCTGGTACTGTTCCTACAAGTATAATTAAAGGAAATATAAACAGTGCATCACTTAGTACAGGTGTTTTCTGGCATCTCATAGATTAGAAATGCAAATGTGGTAAACAATTAACTAATGTGGTAGAAATCAACAATCTGCATAAAGCTCCTCCAGGCCTTTCCTCCCACAGCTGCAATGATTTCCTCAAGAAGAAGCCCAAGGAAGTCTGTGCTGCACTCTGGGGCCCGAGGTGCAAGCCCCAGGTCTGGGGAGCACACCTCAAACCTGGGCTGCACACAGAGCCCACCAGAGCTGCAGCTGAAGCCAAGGCCCTCAGAGCGGGGCTGGCACAGCCCCTGCCCAGGCCCAGGTGTGCAGAGCTGAGCCTGGCTGAGCCGAGCCTGGCTGAGCTGAGCCTGGCTGAGCTGAGCCTGCCTGCAGAGCTGAGCCTGGCTGAGCTGAGCCTGGCTGAGCTGAGCCTGGCTGAGCCGGGCCTGGCTGAGCTGAGCCTGGCTGAGCTGAGCCTGGCTGAGCTAAACCTGGCTGCAGAGCTGAGCTGAGCCTGGCTGAGCTGAGCATGGCTGAGCCGGGCCTGGCTGAGCTAAGCCTGCCTGCAGAGCTGAGCCTGGCTGAGCTGAGCCTGGCTGAGCTGGGCCTGGCTGAGCTAAACCTGCCTGCAGAGTCGGGCCTGGTTGAGCTGAGCCTGGCTGAGCCGAGCCTGGCTGAGCTAAGCCTGCCTGCAGAGCTGCGCCTGGCTGGCCTGAGCCTGGCTGAGCTGAGCCCTGCTGCGGCCTGTGCCCCACCTGCAGCCCCGGGGATCCCTCAGAGCCCCCAGAAGCGCAGCTCCAAGGAATGGCAGCAGCACAGGCACCTGAGGGGACACTGTCTGTGAACACAACCACAGCTGCCTCTGCTGGGCTGATCCAGCTCCAGCTCCTGCCTGGGGCCTGCAGCAGAGCAGGCTCCAAGCCCAGGGCTCAGGGCTGGCCCGGGACAGGAGCAGCCCTCTGGGCACCGGGCTCTGCCCTCCTCGGGCTGCTCCAGGCCTTGCAGCCTGGCTCCAGGCACTTTTTCAGTCATTAACTTTCACAGCCCTCCCAAACGTTCTGTTCATTTTTTAATGACATAGAAATCTCATATTGTAAATCAATGACTGTCTTGTCCAGATCCTGAAAATTTTACTCAGATAAATTAATTCTCCCTCTGGCTGCCAGTCAAAGAAACTGCATGAGTAAGAATTACTTACATGAGAAAGGATTTGCAATATCAAGCCCATTAAACTCTTAGTTTATCAGGTGAAGGGAAGAGATCTGCACTTCAAACTGTGTCTATTTTACTTATTAGAATTTCTTACGGTTTTTGTTCTGTTTCAGATCATTCACTTATTTACTCTGAGCTTACTGTGCCTTCTGTCAGTGTCAATATGGCTCAGCTGGCAGCAGATGCTCTGCTAGCTCTGAGCACACTGGTGTGAAGCAACGAGAACAGAATGAGAATTGATGGGAACTTTTGCCTGAAACCTGAGCTGAAACCTTTGTATTTATGAAACTCTGCTTCTAATTCATGTACTAGCTCCACCAGATATGCTCACTTTAAAAATACTGTATTCCAGGATAGCTGGAGGACATGAGTACTGGCAGGTGAGGAGCAGCCCACTCTTTGCAGCTCCCTAAACCCATTTTGTTAAAACAGTAACTTCTGGAGCTGCCATTTGAGGAAACGTGCTCACAAATCTTCAGAGGTTTGCCCACTCACAGTCAGCTCAACTGCAACGTCCCACCAATAGCCAGGCTCAAGAGGAACAACTGCTACCTCACGACAGGATTTTTTAACATCTGAAAATGCTCTGGGGAGGAGGATGGGGGTCTAAATTGATCCCTTATTTCTGTGCATTCAAAGTAATCAGAGTAAGGAGAGGGGGAGACTGCTTGATAAAGCAGACAGCATCTTGTGCTGTGATTCTGAACCCAGCTCTCTGATTTTGAGATACCTCCTGAGGCTTTAAATAAACAGAACTGCACTTCACCAATTATCATGCCTGTTTTGCTTAGCTCCCCAGCGGATTCCATTTTAGAAGAACCATACTGCTCAATATGCAGAGCTGTTTGGGTAGAATTACAAAAATGAAAAACAATGTGATGGCACCTGTAGCATCAGCAGAATGTAAAATATGAAAGGCCTTATCAGTTCAACTATTCAGACCATCCCATTCACTGGTAAAAGCTATTATATAGGCATTATACCCAAAGACTCCCTAATCCATTTGTAATTTCAGATTCCTTTGTCAATCCTAGATTGCCTAATGAAAGCAGTTCAGTATAGAAATGCAAGTCTCTTAATACCATTCTTGTTCAAGAGACTTCTTCCTTTCCCAGACCCTTTTTATATTTCCTATCCAGGAGCGCAACAGGTCTAACCCCAAGAACTACCTTATGGAAAAGTTAGTTTCTGAAACCAAGGCTTCAAGGGCATAATGGAAATACAACAACTTTTCAATTTCCTTTGCTCCTAAGTAGCTTCTGTACCACACAGAAGGTTTCTCTTGCTTTTCAGGACTCATACAGGGTTCTGCTTCCAGCACACAGGACTCATGCCAAGAGGATGGCATTCAGCCTGGGACTGAAGTGACAGAGTTTCCTTTGGACACCTCCTCCAGTTGTGCTGCAGTTCTCAAAAGCAACCACAGAACTCTGGATCTTGGGCTTAAGGACTCCTTTTCCTCCCCCCCTGACTCCCCATCACTATTTCTCAGTACTCTTTTCAAAAGAAGAGTTTGGCTGACAACGGGAACTTTTATAGTTGAGCTGGGTTCTCAGTTTTTGCACCTCATCCCTTGCAATAAAAGTTCTGCAAGGAAAAGATGCTTTTAGTAGGCTTGCTAAAGGATGTAAACGGCCAGGAGCAGTAAACATTTCTCTGGAGGCTGCCAAGTAGAACAGAAGTGAATTCAGCTCCTCTTAGCACTGCTGTAACTGCAGGGCAACACAAAGATAAAAAGACACAAAGAAGCATTTAATAAATCTGCTCCCAATACCCCCACATGGCAGATCAGCTGCTGGTGATAGCCTGCAGTGATAGACAGCAATTCTGGGGAGCTGGGCTGCCCTTTACCTTCTTTTAGCACAGAACTGCTGAATTTTGTTTGCCCTGGCACTGCTGAGCAGCCAGAGCTCCGCGTGCTGTCCTGCAGCACAGGCACTCCCAGGAGCAGGCACGCTGCCACCTCTCAGGCAGCTTTTCCTGCAGCCACTGTCACCCTGCTCCACCCTCACCACCTTCCCACCCACCTGTGCCCAGGTGACTCCGGGGCATTTCCCATGGGGGCAGAACAGAGGCAGCCCCCAGCCCCACCATCGGTAGGACACAGCAGCCCCAGGCAGGCAGGGCAGCCCCGGGCAGGCAGGGCAGCCCCGGGCAGGCAGGGCAGCCCCGGGCAGGCAGGGCAGGCAGGGCAGGCAGGGCAGCCCCGAGCAGCCAGGACAGGCAGGGCAGACAGGGCAGCCCCGGGCAGGCAGGGCAGGCAGGGCAGCCCCGGGCAGGCAGGGCAGGCAGGGCAGGGTGGGCAGGCAGGGCAGCCCCGGGCAGGCAGGGCAGGCAGGGCAGCCCCAGGCAAGCAGGGCAGGGCAGGGCAGGCAGGGCAGGCAGGGCAGGGCAGGGCAGGCAGGGCAGGCAGGGCAGGCAGGGCAGCCCCGGGCAGGCAGGGCAGGCAGGGCAGCCCCGGGCACGCAGGGCAGGCAGGGCAGGCAGGGCAGCCCATCCTCAGCTCCCTGGATAATCGCAGGTGCCCCTGTGGGAGCAGGGGGGGGATCCTGCCTCCCTCCCCACCTGCCCTGGCCCTGCTGGGTGGGCACTGCAGGTGCTCCCAAGCCAAACAGAACCATCGAACTTCACAGCACTGTCCTCCCAAGAACTGCCCTCCCTGGGAGCCCAGGGATGAAGGGAGCCCGTGGCCAGCAGCCCCCAGCTGCCAGGAGCTGTGTGGGGAACACTGCTGTGAGTTTAACAAACGTGACGAGCCTGGCACTGCAGTGCCATCCCGGGCCAGCTCCTGCTCCAGTTTCCAGTTTGTTCTGCAGTGCCAGCCCACTCCTGCTGGTCTGGGGAGCCCTGCGAGCCTGTCTGCCCGTGCACCCTGCTCAGAGCTCACCTCACCCGGCAGCTCCAGGCAGGGGCTGTGCTGAGTCACTGTGACAGGAGCTGCTCATGAGCTCAGCCTGCAGCACCAGAGGGAGGGGAAGCCCTTCTGGGCCTCCCAGAGCAGGCACACAGCTTTTTAGAAGGAAAGGCGGGCGCAGCAAAGAAGCCACGGTTTCTTAATGGTATTTTCTTTTAATTAAGTCACATTCTAAAGAACCAGAGTCAGTTTGGCATGTGATCTTGCTTCTGAACTTGAAGACACAGATCAGGAAAAATAATCAACACCTCAAAAATGCACATAAATACTGGCATACATATTTTCTCAGTGACTGAGCCCAGCCCTACAAGAAGCAGGCTGACATGCCTGGCGTGCAAGGACCTCTACACCCACAGGTACCTACGCTGCTGGTGCTGAGGTGCAGCACCTACACCACACTGAGGAGAGAAAAGCAGCACTTTTCTCCTTGGCTCTGCTCAATCCCAGCAAGGTGAGTGTCCTTTGGTGATGTGAGCACACAGATCCAGTGGATCCCCGAGCTGCAGCTCCAGCCCTCAGCCTGCCTTGCAGCGTGGCACTGAGGAGCTGTGAGCAGCCTGGGAGCCCTGGCACTCAGGATTCCTTCTTTGCTGGTCCAGGGCTAAACCCCCTTGTTCAAAGTGATCAGTGTGATCCAAGGTGCGAAGCTCTCAGACTCGAGTCCAACTCCAAATTCTGCCAAGGCTTTTTGTGTCATCGTGGCAGTTTTGTGTCACTGTGACCCCAGTGAGCAGAGCAATGGCCTTGCTGCTGGGGAAGCATTGCCCAGGGTGCCAGATGAGGGCAGAGCACAGCCCTGGAGCACCCCTGCCACGCCTGGGCTCCTCAGGGAGCCTCAGCTCCATCACCTGCAGCCAGGGCTGAGGCACAGCAGCACCTCGGGGCTTTCAGATGCCTGGAGGATGACTTGTACAGAAAAGCAGCAGAATAGCTTCAAGACCTGCAGCTTGCTGAATCTCCTAATAATTCTCCTGTGGGAGGATGATGCCATCTGCACTTCCCTGCTGCAGACAGGCAGTCTGTCCCCAGAAATCTGGGCTCACACTGGTGCCACAGGGACAAGCCCCTGCAGGAACAGCACCATCCCTCCAGCCCACACCACTGACACCAGCACAGCTCTCCTCCTGCTGCAGGGAGCCTCTGCCTCCCCAGGAGTGTCCCACACCTCAGAGCAGGGCCAGACAGGCTGGGGGGCTCAGCCAGGGGCTGCAGGTCCCTTCAGCAGCTGGGACACACCTGTGAGCAGCACTCCAGCTGCACTGCAGGCAGTTCAGCTCACACCACCCCAAAACCTGCCAGGCACACACCCTGCGTGGAGGCTGAGGCTGGGCAGGGGCACCAGCAGCCCGTGGTGCCCCGTGAGAGCCAGCAGGCTCCCCCTGTGCCAGCAGCAGCAGCAGCCAGCCCCGTGCTGCAGCACTGCTGCACCCCTGAAGCCAAGCGTGCAGCACCTGCAGCAGTGCCTGAGCTGGGGCTCAGACAGCATCCATCAGCTCAGCTGCTCCTGCAGTGCCTGGCACTCCTGGGCAGGGCAGCAGGCAGGGCTGGCAGCACAGCAGGGACAGAGCACCCTCTGAGCGTGCTGAGACCTGCCTGGCACAGGGCAAGGCTGCCAGGGACAGGAAAACACAGATCTGCACCTCTGACCCTGGCACTGGGGAGAGTCAACTGCATTCAGGTGTAGTCTGCATTCCTGGTAAAAAATTATTTATACTGACATGCAAATTTAACCAGATGAAGCTTTTGATTATTTCCCCTATGTCTTGGTTTGTGCTATTTCCCTGAGGTGGAAAAATGCTCTTTGCCAGTAATTCATTATAAATGCCCCAGCCATTCCCATTAGCTACAGCAGGTCTCCACTGTGCTGCTCAGTATTAAAATATGCACCAACTTCTCTTCTCTCCAACTCACCAAAACCAATTTTTGAATCACTCAGAGAATTTAATCACATTTCAGTTCTCTTGGCTATCATCAACGTGCACGCTTCACACAATATTTACTTTCAGTGCAGGTACCAAACGTAGACACAACAGTTCACTTTACACACAGAGGACAGGCTCAGCTGAATGCTCTCTCAGGGTAAATTGTACACACAGCTCTGCCCAGGGTTTTATACCCAATGCTCCCTAAAGCCCTGCTAGCTCTGCACAAGTGACATCAGACCAGAAACGGCCAAAGGAAGCCACATCCAGCAGCAATATTAAATCCAAAGTGCTCATCCCAGAGTAGTTAGCAAAGGCACATGAACAGCTCTTCCCAGCAGCTGAGTGCCCTGAACTGCCCAGAGCTGGGCTGGAGGGCTGGATGAGACATGGGCAGACTCTCCAGCCTGGGAGAAGCTGTGAGGAACTGCCCATGGCACTGGGAAAAAAATGCTTTGGTAAAACACAGGAACCCAGAGCAAGACAAGAGGGGAAATGAACCCCCTTCCCAAGATGAGCTGCACTGCTCTGAGACTGGCCAAAACTGTGCAATGAGCAGCACACATTTAATTATACTGTTTCTGACAACGTATCCAGGAGAAACAAGCACAAAATCACCTGTGTTAAAATGTTCTATAGGAAAAAAATTCACTGACAGTCACTACATGGTTTGGAAAACTCTACCATGATGGCTCATGGAAAATGCATGGCTGGAGGTTCACAGGCTGTTTTTAAACTCGGAGTATTTTGGGCTGTTTCAGCCTCTGCAGAACACCCAACTCCCTGCACCTCCACCCAGCCTCCCCTGGAGGACCTCACCCACTGCTGCTCTGCACTGCTGGGAGCCTCCTGTGCCACACCACCACCCCTTCCTGAGACAGCAGCAGCTCCAGCACTGCCTGTCTGCCAACAGAGCCTTCCAGTGCTCACCAACACACAAATTCACAGCGTAGGAAACCTGAACAACTCAAGTGGGGCATCCATGGCGGTCATGTGAAAGATGTGGCCGTTCACAGAAAGAAAAATAAGATGCAATGAAAGCCACCCTAACCCACAAAGTGATTCATGGTGTGGTTATGTAAGACAGCAGGCCAGAGCAGCGCTTCAGTCATCCTGCAGCAGCACCACGCCGCTGTGAGGGATGAATCAAATGCTGTGTTTGCACGGGGACAGGATGCTCAAGCACCAGGAGCTGTGCCTCCAAACAGCTCCTAACAAGGTCCCTCCAAATAAAATCCCAGGGTGGGTTCAGCTTGGGAGCAGTCACACAACAGCTATGGACTTTGGAGGACACTGGCTGCAGGAAAGAAACCATTTCACCATTTCAGATGGGGATTCTGTGATCTGGACATGTGTCATGGTCACCTCCCTTCCCTGCAGGCCAGGACTTCCATGGGCCCTGTAACACATGTAGAGAGCTGCACTTTTGGTTTCACAGTTTATCTTTCTTTTGCTGAGCTGAATTGCTGCCTTGTCCCTGAAGAGCTTCTATCATTACCCTACAGATCCTACTTCTGCTCTAACTGACAGATGCTGCAAACTATCCATAAACTCTGGCAGCCAACTCCAGATTTCTGTTCTCTGCAGATTTATGATCCACCACTGATGCCCCCGTGGGGAAGCTTCAGCTCCCTCCCCAGCACAGTCACGGGGCTGAGGCACAGCCCACTGCAGGCTGCCAGGGAGGGCAGGGCAGACACCTGGCTGCCCTCTGCCCAGACACAGGCTCACAACAGCCAAAGCCAAGGGATCACGTAGAGACCACAACCATCTCCCTCCTTATGAAACTGCTTCACCAATGCTAATTTCATTTCTCCCTGGAAATGGTGCAGCTATCTGCTATAGCTACCTACAGCTGAAGGGCCCCTCTATTCCCCTGTTCTCCTGCTTCAGGAACTCGACAGTGCTTTGTGGGGCTTTTGCACTTGATCAATCCCATGTTGCCATCTGTCTGCTCCTGACAAATCCCATCCAGGAACACATCCCTGCAGGGGCTTTGAAACCCTCAGGATGTGTGGATGGATGTCACTTACTTGAGCTGATCTGTTCCCCAGGCTCCCTGGTGGCTTTCCTTGAACAGGTGAGTGTTCAGCTGGTATAAATCAGCTGAGCTCTCCTGGGACTCATTTATATCAACCAAGAATACAGCCCAAAATATAGAGTTCATTTCCCATGCATCAGACTGTCAGACTGCATCCCTTGCTGAAAGGACCATTATCAGCAAAAGAAATGCTAGAAACAGTTGAAAAATATTGCTGGAACTGGATTTCTGGCAGGCTGAAGCAGGGGCAGATGCTCCTCACCAGCCCTTGTCCGTTCCCTGGGCTCACTGACAGGGACAAGAGCTGCTTTATCCCCCTGAGAGTTTCTTGTGATTGCTGCAAAGAACAGAACAACCAAATCAGAAGGCAGCAGGGGATAAACCCAGGATTATTGAGAACTTGGGTGACAATTTCCCTCAGAAAAGTAGATCAAAATTAGGTGGCCACCTGTCTTTGTGAAGAGAATTTAACAGTGCGAACTGGGGAAACCACACAACAAAATTCTGTTCAAAGCCTTGCTAAGGCCATCAAGTTCAAGAAGATTAAAAAATAAGTGTAAGAAGATATAGTTGTCTAATAAGGAAACAAAAATGATCACTGTAATTTATATTTGCACTAAGGGGGAAACAGAGATATGTCACCAGTTGATTTTGCAATGACATAAACTATGGAATTCAAAGATATTAAAGGATTCAAGGAAGACACAATTCAAGGGAACATAACCATGTGAAGAACTACCCTTAATAAATGCAAAGAATAAAGATCACAACCAAAGTGAATCTCAGAGCTCTGCCTAAGGTGCATACAAAGCTAAAAGTTGCACTTAATGGACATCAGGGCCACGTTCTGCCCCTTCTCCTCCCAGCAGGGAACTGGAAGTGATGCTCAGCATCTCAGAGGTGCCTGTGGGCTCAGGGCTGTGTGTCAGAGAGCAGGGACAGCACTGCAGGGTAAATCCCCTGCCCAGACAGAGCTGGTTTCTGCAGGAAAGCACAACCAGCAGCAGAAAGCAGAGATTTCTGCACTGAGAGCACAAACCCAGTGATCCCTGGAATGTTCCCTTGTCCCTGCACTGCCAGGCCTGAGCTGCTCCTGCTCTGGCAGAAAGAGAAAAAATATGCAAAGCTGCCCCTGCTCCCAGCTGTCAGGATTGCAAAATAAATGAGAGATTTGAATAAGTTTGCTTAATTTTTATCAGGATTAAGGGAATCCTTTATAGAAGAGAATAATTCGTAGTAGATAATAGAATACATTTTCCTCTATTTTCATCCTTGGGAAAAATCTATTAAATCTGTATAATTAAAACTCCTGAATATAGTTCAGCTAAATGTTTTTAATTGAAAAGTGGTCTATTTAATTTTTTTTAAATAAAAACACTGTCTGCTCTCGTGAGAAACGTCACTGAAAATTATTAACAGGCATTCTTCATCAAAACTACTAATAAAGCTGTTCTTTACTCACTCACCTACCTGAAGCCATAAAATTTCTATTTGAAAATCCTGGTCAAACAAAAAAATATAGTTGCTTTCTCTAACTCCTTTTACTTAGAGACAGATCCCATAGGAAGACCCAGGCCATGCTGAGGCACGTGGGGACACACCAATTGTCCTTCCCCTCAGTGCCCACTGTGACCAGCCCAGCCACTGCACAGGGACCAAGAGAGGGGATCCTTTCTCTTTGGGGCTGTGGGGTTTTTTATGTTTCACAGTTCAGGATTATTCCAAGGCACCACAGTGTGATTCCATACATCCCTGGGTGTTCCTGATGAACAGATTCATAAACCAGAAGCAGACTATCACCACCACACCGACTCTGCTCCAAACTCTCATTTATAGGTTATCAGCAGATCCCTTGCAACAGAAAGTTATTCATTTACCACAATTCCACAGAGAACAGAATTAAAAACGTTTACTTACTGATGTATATAGGTATCCTTCACTGTTCATTGCCAGATATAATTTTGTTTGAACCCCCTGAATCGCCACCACTCGTAAACCCACAGGTATGAGGTTAAACAAAGCTAGGAGAGAAAGGAGATGGAGAGCAAAATTAATCCTTTGGAGTATGCAGACCAGACAGAAAATGAAACCAGAATTACCAGAACCAAGTAAAAATCTCTCTTCATGTTTATATTAATTTCTGTGGGTGCCACAGAGCAATACTTCTACCACCAAGTGCTTTGACAGCAACCTCCACCAAGAGCTCAGGACGATCTGCGGGATCAGCGCCTCTCCCTCTGCTGGAGATGGGAACTGCTGACAGAACTGCCCTGCCTGGGCAGCACAGCCCGGCTCTGCCCACTGCACCTGGGCACTGGCTGGGTTTTGGCAGGGTGCTTTTCTTGTGCCACTGGGGGCAAGAAGGAATCCAGAAGCAAACAAACAAAAAAAATTTCAAGACAATCAAAACTTGTTTTCAAAGTCAGTAAACATTTTGACCAAAAGGAAGGAAGAGGATGAAATTCAGAAAAGTTGAAAACCATCATTAGCATCTCAAAATGTTTCCACTTATAACTCATTGGGGTTTAATTTTTCCTCTTTTTTAGAGGAGAATGGGTTTGAAAAAACAGAGTTAAATAACTTCAAAATGAAATGAAAAGGCAGCATATTCTTTAGATCAACCCCTAAATCTGTGCTTTCAAAATTGAGCTGCTTTGAATGTTCTGCTTGCATTTCTGCTTGTACACATGCTAATACTGGCAGTATTTATAAGCACAGAAACAACTCCTCAAAAAATGAAGATTCCGGTTTGCAAAGTGGCAAAGAAAAAAAAAAGAAAAATAAAGGAAAAAAGCAAAGCTCTGCCATAGCTTGGATTCATGGATATGTTAAAACTGAACACAAGAAATAATGAGTTGAATACAGTACTCTGTGTTCAATATGTGGGATTAAAAATAAAGGGGACTTAAAAAAAATTATCATAACCCAAAGCATCTCCTTCCACTCTGAGGCAGAAATGCAGAGATAGGATAAAGTGATGCCAAACTACTTCCCATTTCCAGTGATTTATTACTTGGCTGAAAAACTCTGGTCGGCTTCAGGCTGAAGTTTGATATTTATGGTCACTGTCCAAAGCCAATTTAAAACCAAATTATGAATTTGAAATATTTTTATTATTTTCAAAATTATGGCTAAGAATTACGATCCATTGTAATTTTTTTCCAGCCTGAAAAATCCCAAATGGTTATACTTCAGTAAAAAAAAAAAAAAAATTCAGCTTGACAGCATTTAACCTAAAATGTTAAATTCCTAAATTCTGTGTTTGGGGATGCCAAGAGCTCATCAGGTGCCCTGAGGTCAGGGCACCTTTGAGCACTGCACTTCCTACAATGGTCAAGCATAGCAGGAAAGGTGGAATATCCAGAACTAACAAAAAAATGCAGGGCATCATAAAATCTGTGGCTTTCTTCCCCTTTCATAGCCACGTGTGTACAGACACAAACCACACATGCAGACCCTCCTCACGCTCGCCTCCAGCTCAAAATCAACACCCACAACTTTCCCTGCACTCAGAGAGAACCCTCCAGTTCTGTGCAGCTTTTGGCAAAAGAAACTTGGATTTTCAGTAAGGGAAAAGGATTTTCCATTCATTCTATCAAATGCTTGAGTTTATTGGGGGAAGAAAATACTGCCTTGGACACGAGTCCCTTGCAGTTCAGCCCCAAAAAGCAGCAGCTGATCCCTGAGTGGGCTGGAGAGGAGGATCCACAGCTCAGCACCCAGGCACACCCTGCAGGTCCCTTTGGCAGTGATTTCTCCATGGCACGGTCAGCAGGAGGGCAGTGCTGGGGATTTCCAGCACGAGGCTCTGAGGATGGGCTCCACTGCCAACAGTGCTGCAGACCTGGCAGCAAGAGCTGAGGGGAGGGCAGGGATGGGACAGCAGGGACAGGGGTGCCACCGGGCTGGGACAGCAGGGACAGAGGTGCCATGGGCCACTGGGAAGGGCTGTATGAGGAATTCCTGGCTGTGCTTTGCTGGTCAGTGGAGCAGGCTGGCACCTGAGCCACGGGTGGGTGCTCTGCCATGGCACCTGAGCCACGGGCTCTGGCACGTGAGCCGTGGGGGCTGTGGCACCTGAGCCACGGGAGCTCCCAGCACTGGGACACATTTCCCAGGCAGACACAGCCAGGCTCAGCTCTGAGGCAGGACAGGGGTGAGGCACACTGGAAGCTGGTTCACACCCCAGCGAGATGAGCAGTGGCTGCGGCACAGACTGCTGGAATTTGGGAAGGGGCTGTGGGGAACTGGCCCTGCAGGAGCTGTGCCCACTCTGCCCTGTGTGAGCACAACCACACATCCTGCCCCAGCTGCAGGACAGGGGCGCTGGCACTGCACCAGAACTGGGACTGTCCCTCTCAGCAGCTGTTGTGCCCTGGCCCTGAGCAGCAGCACGCCCAGCTCTGGCTCCTGGGGCACGGAGTGACCTGTCCCCAGCTGTGACCCCTGCCAGCACCCACAGCAGAGGCACAGAGGGCATCCCTGCAAGTCCCCAGAGGCACAGCAGGATGGAGGGGTTACCTCACTTCTAGGGGATGCCCCTCATGTGGACAGAAATGACAGAAGGGGTGGTAAAGAAGCGACAGCAAAATTAATTGCTTCCTATTGTGATCAGCTGGTGTCAGCACAAAATAATCCAAAGCAATTTGCATCCTACTCTCTCCCTACTACATTTGCATTGTTTTAAATAAGGATATAAGGATAAGGATATCCTCCTAATGAACAGCTAAGCAATGCCTGAGGGAGAGGTGATCTTTGCCAAGGTCTCTGTGCACTACGAGCTGACAGAGAAATGAAGCTGCACAGGAAGAGGCAGCAGGCCACAGCTGGATTTATGAACATAAACATTTCTCTGAGGTCTGCCAGTCTTGGCTTGGCCATCTGCACCTTCGTACACTTTCTGCAGGGCATTGTTTCCTACATTGCCTTATTTTACCAGTCTTGAAATCTTTTTGTCTAGCTGTGTGAGATCCTTAAGCATTTTTCACACACCAAATCAATGCTCTAGTCATCTTCTCCCATTTTCTATTAATCCACAAAGTTGTAAAAAAACCCAGTCAAAACCAGCAAGTAAAAATGTCCAGAGCTTTTTCACAGAAAACCTGAGGGAAAGCTGGTTGAAAGCTGATGGTACAATTTATAAGCGGTAACAAATAATAATAATAATAGGGAAATGTGAAGTTGAAAGTGCTGCTGAAGTCCCAGTTTGTGAAATACCACGGCGCTGTTTGAATGAGCCCTGTGTGAGAGTGGAGATAGCGTTATTCTATTTCAGGCTCTGAGTAGGCGAGCAAATTTTCCCTGCTGAAAAAAAATCTAATAAAATCCAAAGGACAGCAATGAACTTCTCTGGATTACCATGGAGATAACATTTGCTTTGTTTGTCACATGTGTCATCATTACCTCCTCTGGTTCATTATTTCTGTAAGTGATTTCTGTCTGTATTTCCCTCAGACCCAGGAAGTCTGAAGGACTCTGTGCTGCCAGCACGGCGTTCGTGCTGCTGCCACTCACTGTGGCAGCCCAGGACAGCAGCTCTGAGGGGACCTGCAGGGGAGGGAGACACCACAATCCACAAACACACCATTTATTCTCGTGCCACTTACTATAACTACTGTCTTCCTCTTTTGTTCCATCAATTGTTCCATCTGCTTGCAACTGCAAGTGGTATCCTTGCCTGCTGTAGAGCTTTGTTACTATACCTTTAAGCTGAGGCTCTGCAAAGAAACAACAGTGAGATTAACGTGGGAAATCCTGATGTGCCACTCCGAGAGAGCAGGACGTGAAGAACAAATCTTCAGGTTTCTTCTCAAGGCTGAGGTAAGAAAAAGACCCAAAACAAAAGCAGGGCTACCAGCTTTGCATCACTTTTCATTTAGGCTGCGATCAAATTTATGTCTATGAAATCAATTGCCAAAATGATTAAATGCCACTTTCGATTACAACGTGAGTAGCACAGTAAAATCTACTTCCAGTGAATGCAGATTCCAGCAGCACTGCTTGGCCCCAGGAGCCCAGCCCGATCTCATTTAAGATTAAAAATGAGCTGGCAAAGAGTACATTCAGTCTTTTAAAAAGGTGTGAGTTCTTAGATGGAAAGGAAAAAGAAGACTATTACAATAGCATTAATAAGAGCCACAGTGACAGCTGAGAGCCTAAATATATAGCAGCAAACGTTTAGCACAGGAACTGCTGCAGCTCTAATAAACAAACCCCCATTCCTCGCTGCTCCAGAGAGTACAGAGCATCCAAAGAGATAAACTACTCAATGAACATATGGAAAATGGAGAGGGAAACCCTGAAATCCAGCAATGTGTGGAACTGCAAAATAAATATTACCATAAGGGCTGAGGTAATTACCTCATCAGCTAGAAGAAGAAAGATCAAAACAACGCATAGTTTGCATAGATTTCTTTTTTCCATAACCATCCTCACATTCACAGCTAGAAAGAGAGATATCTCACACGGTTTCATATCATTCTAGACCAAGAAGTACACAACAGCAGGATATGCTGTCAAGTGTGCCATTCAAGATATCTGGCTAAAGCATCAGGAGTAATTGCAAAAAAGGTCTACGCCCACTGAATCCCAATGACACCTGCATTGTAGTCATTTCACACAGTTCCGTTTGGCAGGAGCTCATGCAGCCCTGCAGCTCGCTCCACAGCATCTCACTCTCCTCAGAGACAAACACAGGGAAGATGAGGTGTGTCATTTCCAGCACTCTGAGTCTGGATAACACTCCTTGTCTTTGTAACCAAAGGCACTGGGGCTCTGCTACTGCACTTCATTTCAGCAGGGCTGAAGGCAAAAGCTTGTATTAGATCTCATTAGCAACTTTGATAAGAGTCCTGATGGACACACAACTCTTATCTACCAACTTTTCTGACCAGAAATTATTCCAGCTTTTACTCTGGCTCTTTAGTCATAATCCATCCCAGAGCTGCTGGCAAACTGAGCAAGGCAGACAGGTGGAGTGGCACAAGCATCAATGCTCAAGCACAGCAAAGCCACGGCAACATTGCCAGAGGGTTTTGCTCCTCCCACGTCCAAAACAATCCACTCAGATCAGGGACCCAGGCTTCACACCTGACCGTCTGCACCTGTGACCCAGAGAGCCTCGTGTCCACAGGGCAGCTGCAGGTATGGCATTCCTAGAAAGGCACAGGGGCTGAAGCAAAACTCTGGAAGGTGCCAGCAAAAGCACAAAGCTTTGTCTGCAATCAGCAGATAAAGCATGGCACGGGCACTCTGTGAAGCAGGACACCAAAAACAGATTTCCAGACCACTAAGTTATTTAATGTACAATTATACATTAAAGAGAGAGATGCATGTGTGGGAACTTCCCCACTAACATCTCCCCCACTAACACACGCATGTGTTTGCATGTGTGGAAGAGAGGGACAGACAGCTGACTTATGGGTACCTGGGTGCACACAGGTGTGCAGGCGAGGCACACACAGCAGCGTGTGCTACCCAAAGAAACCAGACGAACACAACAGGAGAAAGGACTGGCGTGGGGTACCCAGATCCTGCACATCCATCGTACGAGCCCTGAAACACCTTTCCCCCTTTCCCCACACCTGGCACACGTCCCAGTTTCCATCGCACCAAACCAACCAACCCCCCCAAAGACATAACCCTTGCCAACCTGGTCGCCTTCTTCGCCTTTTCTTGGAGCCAAAGAGTTTGACCCTGGAAAACACATTCAACTTGTTCTTGTCGCAGCTTCCCTTGCTCTTGCTGGGGCTGTTGACACACTTACAGGCATTGGACTTCTCCCGCTCCCTGGCTTGTCTCTTCTGGCGGATCAGGGAGCTGGCGATGGCTGTGGCCATGGCCGCCACCGCCCCGGCTGCCCGGGGGGCTCAGGCACGCGGGGGTCGCCGGCCGGCCGCGGCCAGCATGCTGCTCGGCCGTCCCCAAGGCCGGGGACGCTGCCGGGCAGCCCGGCCGAGGCACCCAGCGCCGCTCGGCACGGCGGCCCGGGACACACGGCGGGGCGAGCACCAGAGCCCCGGCGCGGCAGCAACAGTCCAGCTCGAGATTTCGTCCTCTGGGATCTTCCCCTTTCGACTTTCTGCTGCTTTTTTATTCCTCCCAACTTCTAGCAGGGGAAAGTTTGCAGGCAGAGGTGAGCGTTTCTACGGAGATCACGCAGGTCACTTGCAAGACATCCCTCCAAGCTTCTCCAGACGCGCTATCTGCGTGCAGCCATGGCACATCCACTTGGTGCAAGATCATCGCATCTCTCCTAGCCCCGATTTCTGCAGTTAACTTTTCTTCCCACCCGTCCCCTCCCCATTCAAATCCCAGCAAACACCTGTTAGACTCCAGCAGGGGCTGTCCAGTTGCCGGGGTTTTCTGGATCCTTTTTCCTCTTCTCGCTTAGAAGAGACCCGAAGCAGTCGGTGCTGGGGGCACTGGGCTGAGGCGCGATGTCCCTGGGTGCCCACGCCTCGGGAAGCCTCTTCCGCGGCGTTCCTGACAGGTGAGCGCAGCCTCCCCTGCCCGGCACGCTCTCTCACGGCTCTCGCACCGCGGCTCTTCCCAGCCGGTAAACAAGCAGCTCCCGAGCCGGGACTGCAGCAGCAGGAGCAGAAGGAGCAGGAGCAGAAGGAGCAGGAGCAGCAGCAGCGGCAGCAGCAGCAGGATCCCTCCGGCAGCGATGCGAGCACCGCGCACTCCCCACGAGCCGTGCGCTGGGTACAGAAATGAGGCGACGCAGCAAACCCCTTATCACCACCTCCCTCCTCCTCCGCCCGTGCCTCCTCCTCCTCCTCCCGCTCCTCTCCGGCGCGGCGGAGAGCGGAGAGCTCTGCCCGGCGCTGCGGGGCGGCCGCGGCGGGGAGGGGGCTGGGGCGGGCAGGGGAGGGGGTACGGGGCGAGGGTACGGGGGCGGGGGTGCCACGGGAGGGGGTGCCAGGGGAAGGGGTGTCACGGGAGGGGGTACTAGGGGAAGGGATGCCACGGGAGGGGGTGCCAGGGGAAGGGGTGTCACGGGAGGGGGGTACTAGGGGAAGGGATGCCACGGGAGGGGGTGCCAGGGGAAGGGGTGCCACGGGAGGGGGGTGCCAGGGGAAGGGGTGCCACGGGAGGGGGTGTCAGGGGAAGGGGTGCCGCGGGAGGGGGTGTCAGGGGAAGGGGTGCCGCGGGAGGGGGTGTCAGGGGAAGGGGTGCCACGGGAGGGGGTGCCAGGGGAAGGGGTGCCACGGGAGGGGGTGCCAGGGGAAGGGGTGCCACGGGAGGGGGTGTCAGGGGAAGGGATGCCACGGAAGGGGGTGTCAGGGGAAGGGGTGCCACGGGAGGGGGTGTCAGGGGAAGGGATGCCACGGGAGGGGTGCCTGCGCGGCTCGGAGCCGCCTCCCGGCAGGCGCAGACACCCAAACAGACGTGACTGCGGTGAGCAAACAGCCCCGCCGGGCCGGAGCGAGCGCACCTGGCTGGCAGCAGCGCCGGGCTCGGGGCAGGGCGCAGCTCCGGCCACAGCTGTCCCCTGCCTTTCCCTCATCCTTACAGGGTGTCCCCTCTCTGCATCACGGATTTACTGGAGGCTCTGTGCGTCTCTCGCCGTTCCTTTCCACCGTCCGCTCTCAGTTTGGTAGCAGACGAGGAAATCCTCAGAAAAAGCAATTTCCCTGCCGTTGCCATGTTCTCCCGTTTCTCTGTGTCCCCGCACGCAGCCCCGCGGCCGGGCTCTCCTGCAGCCCGGTTTGTTGCCGCCGAGCTGCGGTGGCGGCAGGCCGGGCCGGGGCCGTGAGGCCGGGACAGGGGCCGGGCCATGAGGCCGGGCACAGCCTGGGCCCCTGGGGTCAGTGCCCTGCCGTGGACACCGAGCCCGCACCCTCCTGCCCAGGACACCGGGAGCGGGAGGTCCTGGAGATGCCCCCGCAGCCACTCCCTGCTCTTCAGCTCGCTTTCAGCAGCTGGAGCCTAAATCAAAGCCAGTTCAGGCTGGAAATAAAGCAGAGATCTGCAGCCCCGGAGGCAAACAGCTATTGAGAGAATTTGTCCCGAGGCAGAAGGATTCCAGGCAGGGTGGGATGTCCCTGAGAGCTGGCTCAGGCAGGAGTGCAGCCCTGTGGGGACTGCAATGGCAGCAGGCTGCTGTCACCCACGGTGGGCAGCCGTGTCCCTTGTGCCCCGGGCTGCAGAGACCCCAGGGATGGCTGGGCTGCTGTGACAGCACCAGGCTCCCGATGTGCTTCCAGCCTCGGCCAGCTGCTGAGGGGATTTGCCCTTCCTCCTGTCCTCCACGTGCCCTCAGCAGAAGCTCCCATCCCTGTCTGGGGTCACGCCTGAGACAAGGCCTGGCACGAGCAGCAGAAGCCGAGCTGCCCAGCAGCTCCCCACAGCTCAGCTCCACAGGTTTGCTGCACCGCCCTTCCCTCAGCTAGGAACAGCCACAGCAGCTCCTCACTCTCCTCCAGCCGGGAACCCTGCCCCACTGACCGCTGTGCAGGGCCAGGCCCTGTGCCAGGGCATGGCCACCCTGTGCCAGGCCCTGTGACAGTACATGGCCACCCTGTGCCCAGTCCTGTGCCAGTACATGGCCACCCTGTGCCCAGTCCTGTGCCAGTACATGGCCACCCTGTGCCAGGCCCTGTGCCAGTGCATGGCCACCCTGTGCCCAGTCCTGTGCCAGTACATGGCCACCCTGTGCCAGGCCCTGTGACAGTACATGGCCACCCTGTGCCAGGCCCTGTGCCAGGGCATGGCCACCCTGTGCCCAGTCCTGTGCCAGTACATGGCCACCCTGTGCCCAGTCCTGTGCCAGTACATGGCCACCCTGTGCCCAGTCCTGTGCCAGTACATGGCCACCCTGTGCCAGGCCCTGTGCCAAGGCATGGCCACCCTGTGCCAGGCCCTGTGCCAGTGCATGGCCACCCTGTGCCAGGCCCTGTGCCAGTGCATGGCCACCCTGTGCCAGTACATGGCCACCCTGTGCCAGGCCCTGTGCCAGGGCATGGCCACCCTGTGCCAGGCCCTGTGCCAGTGCATGGCCACCCTGTGCCAGGCCCTGTGCCAGTGCATGGCCACCCTGTGCCAGTACACGGCCACCCTGGCAGGCCGTCGGTGGCACCCTGAGGGCCGTGTGTCCCTCACAGCCCCTGTGCTGAGCCTGGCGCCCCAGTCCCAGCCGCTGTCCCCTGTAGCTGCCTGTGTACACAGACACCTACACACACACGTTTGTTTATGAGGCAGCCCATGCACACAGGCATATTAAACAAACACTCCTAATTTCTTATTTAAGTTTAACGGCGGGGTAAAAATAGCTGCAATTCACAAGTTCCACCACTACCCTCATCTGCCAGTCCACATAAGACATGTGAAATCCAACACAGGAGACAGCCAGTTGGATATTATTAGCAATAACTCATCCTACTCAACTCACCGGTAACATACTATGGATTTTGCCATCTTTCCACTTCCAATACAGTCATGAGTGAGGCTTGTTTTCCTTCCACAGACTCACCCATTACTTTATAAATATTCCCAATTTGGAAAGCAGTGTTTGATCTTCAGATCAAAGTGAAGCTGCCTCATTGTGATCTGTCCTACAAGGTCACAAGACATTGCGTTTTCACAGAGACTAACTAGAACTCAGAATTCAGCTAACCTTGAAAATCCCGGGGAAAAGCAGTATATAAAAGCTGTATTTGGGATATCTTTCTGCCAGCATTCCAGCCTGCATGCTTAAAATCCATAATGAAAATTCATTTGCACAAATGTTCCTTGACAGATAACTAAAGAGAGGAACAAAAATAGCATATATGCATAATCAGATTTAAGTTTCAAAAAACAGTCCTCCAGTTTTTTTTGCATGAGCAACCTCTTCATCTATTGGTACTCCTACAAACATGTCTTCATTTACTATAAATGGCACATGAAAATGAAGATCTTGTTGGGAAAACGTCTTTGGTACAGGACCAGCCTTTGGACTACTTCAGTGTTCCAGATATAAAAATCTCAAGGAACAGCTTTATTTTCTTTGAAAAGCAAGAGCTGCTGACTCCCCACCACACTAAAAGAAAATAAAATTACATTCCAAGTGACTTTTTGAATGTAGAAGACAACCAGAGATTCCTGGAGCACACATTCTCTCTCTTTATGATTATTGCAGTGGGGCACATTTAAAGCTAAGGGGTTAATTGCCAGTGTCATCTCAATCCAAGAGAAATCAGCATGGGACAGACTTGTCCAGTTGCTGTCAGAGACAGTGCCATCGTCTCCCTGGAGCTGCCATCTGACCAGGAGCAATTCCCCCGTTTTGAAATAGACAAAAGATCTCACCCACTTTTGATTTATAATTCTTCCTCCTAGTCATCTGTTGAGCATTTGCTGATGATTATTTCCATGATTCTGATCACTAAAATATGCCTGAACCTTCCAAAGCTGCCTGGACTGGGCAGAAGCAAAGCCTGGAATTGGCACCCAGGCCAGGAGCGGCTCTTGGGCTGAGGCAGGGCTTGGTTCTCAGGCAGCCCTTGCTGTCTGGCTCCTGCACAGAAAGGCATCAAATCCCCATCACTGGCCCACAGCAAGCAGCGCTGGCTCTTTCACCCAGTTAGAGCAAAGTGCCAAAGTTCTGTTTTTCCCTTCCTCCCCCCTGAATCATCTGTGCTGTGGCAGGTCCCAGACCACTGCTGTTTGCTCTGAGTTTGAATCTATGCCGAGCACAAAAGATTTACAGTCGGTCCTGTCTCATGCTGAGCAGAACAAAAACTGAGACCAGGTGAAAAATACAAAGCCAGCTGCAGAGCTGAGTGCCATGGAAGCAGCTGCAAGGACAGCCAGAGCCTGTCGTGCAGTATGTCCATGGTCCAGGGCAGCCTGAGCAGAGAATTCCTTCCCCCAGGGCTCCTCACTGCCCACAAGCCCAACGTGTGACCCTCCAGGGGACCCACGCTCCTCTGTGCCCTGTGAAGCGTCAGCAATTCTCATGACACGCTGCCATAAAGTAGGAACTGATTTCCAGCACCTAGGGTCAAAATATTCCATCCTCAGACTAAACTGCATTCTCAGTTATTTCCTGTTCCCCTATATAGAAAGCAGTAAAAGATTTACAGTAGGCCCTATATAAACTAACAGTGTTTAGGCAGAACAAATGCTGCATCAAAATCAGACCAGAAGAAAAAAATTCCAAGCCAGCTCCAAGCCTCACTCTGTCCATCTTAAACCCAAACCACTCCTCTACAGTTGCAAGCTTGAAGCTGCTTTGGTGTGACAAAAAAAATCAGCCTGCCATTGGGTGTCAGGAGTCCCCCCTGAGGCTCTTTTGTTCTTGCTGTCACAGAAAAAGTAGGAAAAAAAAAGCTTCAAACATCAAACCTATGGACTATTTCCACTGCCTACACTCTCCAAAAGTAGAGCATTATTTTCTGAAAAGCACCACCAGAATCTCGTCTCTCTCTTTTCAGGATGAGATAAACAAGACTTTCTCCAGTCAGGGATGACACAGCAGCACTGAGGCCCCGGTGGTTTTTGCTCTCCTAAGTAAACAGCATTACTATTCACCAGGAAGCAGAGCTGCTCAGAGCCCAGTCCTGCATCACTGAACTCCTGTGTCAAACATCCCATGGACATGACTCAGCCTCTGCTGTGCAGCCAGCCCCAGGCTGGACACAGCCTGCAGCTCAGCAGGGCTGAGCACGCCGTGCTGGCCCCTCGGCACCCCAGAGCCTGGGCTGTACCACACAGGCTCCAAGAGCACCAGCCTGGGCCTTAGTGCTGAGGGAGGGATGAAAAAAGGTGTTAGTGGAAGCTGAGCTTCCAAGCAGCTCCAGCCCAAGAGCTCAAACTTGAGGGTATTTTAGAAACAGAACAACCAGGAAATTAACAGTAAAGAATGGCTACAATAGGCAGCTGCAAACACAAGTATTTTTATATTTAGAGCATAAGGGACTTGTAAATAGTGATGTGGATGTTCCTGACTGTGTGTCTGTGCCATGGTTTTTTGCAGAAGTGCACTGGGCAGCTTTGCGCAGAAACAGGAAAAAAATCAAAACAGATTCCTGCAACACCATTGTAGACATGGCACCTAGACCCACTTTATCTAAAAGCTCACTTCCTCCTCAAAGGATGAGGTGATTGGTTCATTTTTATCTTCTCAGGGTACAGAATCATGAATCCCAACACCAGAAGAGACCCCAGCACAACTGGTGCACAGGACTGGTGTGCCAAAACTGACACCCATCCAGCAAAGCACAGAAACACACCCCTGACTTCAACAGTGAGACATCTCACTAGGACCACTGAGACACTGAAAAAGTCATTGTGTAGCTGATGCATCAGAAAAGGTTCTCACAGTCTAAGCCCATTCTCTTCTCGGATCTACACGAGTTTGCCAGGGCAAGGTTTTGTGACTGACAAGAGTTTGGGTCCCTTCTTCATGACTTACATGACCTGCTAAATGCTCAGGATGGCCACGACACCTCATAAAGAACAGCAGTTTCCTCTCAGATTCTTACAGAAAATACTGAGAGAAAAGCCAGTTCTGCCTTTTCCCAACTGTGAATTCCAATTTCTTTATACTATAGCTATAGAAACTGGATTTGATCTGACCTGGTAGTGCAGCCATTTTTGGAAAAGGAGGGCATTGTTTGAAGATAGAAAAATAGAAATATTTTTACCTAGGCTAATTCATATTCAGTCATCCCAAAATGTCAACCACAAAAGCTCATCTATCCGGGGCATAAAAGATCAGTGCCAATCAGCTGGGAAAGGTCACAGAACAAACACAGGGGATCAACTCCCCCAGCTCTGCAGGCTCCTGAAATGGGAACGTGTTATTCCAGTGCTGGGGGACCCTGAGCCAGGAACCTGAGCAGTGCCCAAGTGACTGCTCTGCCACCACACAGCCCAGCAACACTCCCACATCAGTATGCACAGAGGATCTGCTCACTCACCTCCCAGCACGGGGGCTCCTGGAAACACCAGGGTAAATGACAGCCTATCGTCCCTGAATCATTTACATCTCAGCATGGGACACACCAGAAGTGTGGGCTGTGTGCCACTGTCCAACTTAACATAAGGCCACTTTACACATGACAGAACACTGCAAATAGTCCTTCACAGAGCCAAGGCAAGTTGCCTGGAAATTGCCACATTACTCAAATAAGATCTTTTCCCACCTTTTCACAGATCTGATGGTTCATCCTTTGTCAACAGCTTGACAAAAACAGACTCAGTGGGTCCCCGGGTGACTTGGAGCCTCTGAGATTTCTTCTCCTTCGCCCTGCATGCAAACATTTCACCAGCTTCTCACAGTCATGCTCCCTGCTTTGCTCAGAACGAGCTCCTGCCCCACTGCTTGGCTCCCCTCAGCCCCAGAGCCCAGCCCCCTGAGATCCTGGAATGGATGCCCCACCTGGCAACTCCCACTGCTGTGTTAGCCATGCAAGGCTCAGCTGCTGCCTAACAACGCAAACAAATTACCCACACTGGGGTCAGGCAAGCTTGGCACTGGTTTTCTGTGACTTTTACCCAAATGCCAAGATCATGGCACCACATTCACACAGACAAATGAGAAGGTGAGCAAAGCTGGTCACAAATGAAAGGGACTTGGAGGAAAAAGTGTTGTGTCCTGGATGGAAGCAGAGCTCTCCAGGAACTGGACTTAGACCCTGCACCAGTCAATGATGCTTCTGGAAATGTGGAAGTGGAGCCTGGCTCACTCACTGGCATGGAACTGGAACCAGTTTACCCAAACAGAATGCTGCTCTCAGTCTCTATAAGCAGAAGGAAGGTCTGTCCTTGAGGACCAGGAAAACAGCCATGAGCCTGAGCCTCCTTTGGGTCTCTGTTCACCAAGTAAAAATCATGGCATGAACAGAGGTGTAACAACATGATGGAAAAAGGAGGCTTACCTGAGCTTATCTGACCAGGTATCTGGGCTGAATACTCAAGAAAGTAGAGAGAAAGGCAACTCCAGATGGCAATTCATTCCCTACAAAGAACACCACTATTTTCCCAGCTTTATGAAGGAAAACATTACCTCTGCTTTACTGAACTTGTTGCAGAGTGATTCAGACTGTACCTCATGCATTGTTATGGTAAGTAATATTCACCACCACCAAAATTAAATGAACCCTTAATGAAGGTCAGTGCAGCTCAGGCTCTTGCTTCTGGCAGTGCTGTCTCACACGTGGGAACAAAAATCCAGCCCAGGCAGTGGCTCAGTCACACTTCCCACACCCAACTGGCCCTGCAGAAATCAGCCTCATGACAGGAGCTGCTGCTGGCGAGAGCAGAACAAAGGTGACATCCAGAAATCACACTGAGATTTTAAATTGAAAAGTACAGTGCATCATGAGTAAACAGGAGAGAATTCATTGTCACAGGTGAGATGCACTGTTTTCACAAGCAACACCATGAAAAATATTGGCCAGCAAACAGGAACAAGAACCACAAGCCAGCATCTGCTCTGTGGGATTTAAATAGGTCTGGAGACTAGGAAAAATGTGTATGCAAATTTCACAGAAGCAAATTAAAAGAAATTCAGAGAAGTCAATTCAGAGAAGGAAGCTAATGGCAGAACATCTGCTGCTGCTCCCAATATTCGCATTAGAGGCTGGGAACATTTCTGGGGACTCAGACCTCATCAGAAAGCTCAAAAAGGTTCTGTTGCTATGCAGAGAAACATTGCTCAGAAACCAGAGGAAGAGACAGGAAGCTGGCCGAGCCCAGCACTGTTATTCCTTGCTTAGGTCCAGCTGAGCTCCAGCAGGGCCACATTTGCTTGTACAGACTGGGCAACTGTCCCACCCGTGGCACATTTCTACCCAAACCCACCACAAAAGGAGCAGACTAAGCTGCACAAGTAGACATGAAGATAATGCCACGATTTCAATCCAATTCCCAGTCCATATGCATGGCCTGTGCAACATCCAGTCATCCAGCTGAAAGGTGCTGAGCTGAATTCACAGCAGACAGACACACTGTTACACAGGTGATGGAAATCCAGGGTTTCTGTCCTCTCCCTTCAGCCCCCAGCCCCTTGTTTATCACTCTCCTTTTCCACCTCTTCCCACCAGGTCTTCTTTCCTTGTTTCACTAAAAACTACAACATGCTTCCGATGAGAAGTAGTCACAAAACCCACCGGTATCTCCATGTGCTTACCCTTCAGCTGAGGTCAACTTAACCTTGTTGACAAACAAATAAGCTTAGTTTAGCTTTATCTACAACATGCCAAGGTTTGGGAGCTTTTGCTGGGAAGGGACAAGGAGCAGACTGAGATTGTCGAGCACAGAAGTAATCTGGGCATATATTCATCCACAAATACAGACATTTTTTCTGCTTTTCTTCTTCCTGGTTCACAAATACGAGCAAACCCAAAATGTTACAAAAAGGCTGAAATGCACAAACACTAGGGAATCAGAGGGGAGCTGTCAATGGTGGAAGAAACTTTCACCTCCTTCAGTCCTTTTTTTTCCCCCCCAGTTCTGCAAGATATGAAACACCTTACTCAGTGACTATATTTTTAAACCTTTACTGCCATAAATTTTAGCCTACTTAAAAATTTCAGATGTAAAGTCTTTTCAGGAAGCTTTCAGCAAAATATAGTTTCCTGTACAGGAAGTATGCAGTAAAACATGACTTTGTAAACAGCTACAAACCAAACTAATGGAACAGATTTCCAGTACTGGAAACGGATGAAATGACGAAAATGAGAGCCAAGAGGGACACCTGCAGTCAGCGCGGGTACGGGCCCGGCGAGGAGGGAGCGGCTCGGTCGGGGCTGCCGGGCGAGCACAGCAAAGGCCGGGCTGGGGCTCGGAGCCGGGCCTGGCCCTTAACTGCGGGCCCGGGAGGAGCGGGCGAGGGGGACCCCGGGCACCCCAGGGCACCGGCACAGGGCATCCCAGGGCATCCCAGGGCATCCCAGGCACCGGCACAGAGCAGCGCCCAGAGCGCCCCTGAGCAGCTCCGCCGGCCGGAACCCGGCGCTGTCCGTGGTGCTGCCCGGCCGGGGCGGCCGCTCCGTGCCCAGCCCGCAGCCCTCATCCCTCATCCCGGATCCCCCATCATCCCGGATCCCCTATCAGCCCGCATCTCCTATCCCGCAGCCCTCATCCCGGATCTCTCATCCCGCACCCCTCATCCCTGATCCCCTATCAGCCCGCATCTCCTATCCCGCATCCCTCATCCCGGATCTCTCATCCCGCCCGCTGCAGCCCCGAGCAGCTCCCAGCTCGGGCACAACACCCGGCCCTCCACACTACGGGCATGTCCCCACAGCACGGTCACACATCCCCACACCATGGACATGTTCCCACAGCACGATGACAGATCCCCACACCATGTTCCCATAGAACACATCCCCACAGCACGGTCACATCCCCACAGCACGGTCACATCCCCACAGCACGGTCACATCCCCACAGCACGCTCCGTGCCAGCTGCACACTGGGGCCATACAGCAGACACCCCAAAAGCAAACCCACAGAAAGGCTCCCGACTGCTGCACACCCCTCCGTCCTGAGTGCCCCAAACACAACCCTTCCTGCTGCTGCAGCACAGAAAGGCATTAGCAGTTAATTACAATTAAATCCATAGTGATCATACCTGCTACATGCCAAAACCAATGCAGAGTGCACACTTGGCACTGCACACTTTACTACGCTCAGATTTGCTATGTTAATCTTAAAAAGAAAAATGGATGCCACACGCAATTCATAGAAGTTGCTGATTAGTGTGTTATTTCTAATACAGAATGACACACAGCCCAGCTAATATCCAAGGCTCACAGTTAATGCTGAATGCTCTGTACACGCTGCTGATCAGATTATTGTTTGATATTGGGGTATTTTCCAAAAGCCCCTGGATTTGCTGTTCCCTTCTAGCCACAGGGCGTTGGTTCTTAGAGTAATCTGATCATTTCACATACCCCATGCAGAGAACACACTTTTTCATTATTGAAGAAAACTAAATTACACCATCACAAGCCTTCAGCTAAAGCATGGACAAAAGAACAGAGAAATTAAGAAGGTTTTGTATTGAAAATGTTTTTACATTATTAACAACATGATAAGATTGCCTTCAGTTAAGGTTAAGCACAGTACTCTGATGAAAGGCAATTAGAAAAGAAACGGAATGATTTGTTTTTTCTCTAAAGCAATTCTTATACCTGACAAAAGCTTGGGTACAAAATTAACTAAATATGCGGCACAGATGTTAAAAATCAACCTGTTTGACATGGGAAACATATATTTAATCAGGACAAATTTGCCAGCTCAGCAGCATATTCAGTCTATTTACAGTCCCAGTCAGTAGGAATGAACAGTAACATCTGCCTTTTCCTTCTTAAATGACATTTTTTTAGTTACCAAAGAAAACTTATGAAGTCTAAGAACAACCACATTCTTAGTATTAAAGAAATATTAACCTCTGATTTCTTTATATGGTTTATAACCTCTACAGAGGGTTAGTTGCCAGGAAATACCTTCTCATTTTTTCCTGTAAAAAAACATTGCTTAAATACATCTTACCTGAATAAGACTTTCTTATCCCCAAAGCCATGCTGCCTTACAGCTGCTCCTGCCCAGGCAATTGCAGTCTACATTTGGAGCAGACACACAGGGAGCAGATCAGAGAAAGTTTAAGGCACATTTAAAGTATTCTCTAAGGCATTGGCCAGAAACATCAAGCCCATACTCGTGGTATAGAGAGATCATTAATGGGCATTAGTGACAGACCATTATGACTTTCAGAATCATTAAAGATTCATAATGTAGCTGCATTGTTCTGGCAACATCTCACCACTTCTTGAACATAAATGTACGTTTCTCCTACATGATTTACTTAACCTTATTATTTTTCAGTGTCAGATTTTGTTTTCTGCCTCCTAGAATTACAAAGAGAGGCTGTAACAGGATTCTGCAGTGCACCACGCCAGCCACAGGAGCCTGGTGCTCGGTTTATTTGATGCCCTTTCTGTAAGGCAATTTGCAACAGGAATAGCACAACAACATTCACGAGGTTGAGTATGTACCACTTCTTTCTACTTTAAATAAGCTGAATTACTGATGTACCACACATGTTACAAGCATAAAAACACTTGCAAGAATTAAATTTGCTAACAATTCTGAAATAATTCCCTTTTGAAATTGTTAAGCTTTGTCACTGCCTTTCATAAGAGCTCATCATTTGGTATTTGGAAATAGTGAAAAATATTGCAGATATGCTAGTTGGGACCAACCAAACTGCAACTCCCAACGCAATTTTGACAAGTGAGGAAAACACTGAGATTTGCTTTTATAGATTACAATACTGCAAACAGTGTGCTCCCAAATGTGGCTACAGTTATACTTCAGTTGTGTTAATCAAGGGCTGGATTTGAATTTTCTCCTGCAGAACTGGACTGAGCCCCTGTTTAACCCATTTTCCTCAGTGCAGTAAGTTAAGGCCATGCTCACACATTATGTAAATAATGAGATTTAGACACTTTAGAAGCAGAGTCAGATTTTGAAGTCCGATGTTGCCTCCAAGTGTGATTTGTTCACTGTGAGAGCATAACATTCCAGGCAGGGGAGAGGAGCTGTTTGCAGAGGCTCTGAGCTCCCCAGGGTGACGTTTCCAGGCCAGCCTGAGCTGGCTCTGGCTGCCCCCTTTGCTCACCCTCAACTCGCCCTCCTGTGTGCCAGGGCACAGCACCCAGCTGCCCCTGGGGAGCAGCAGCTCCCGAACTCCTCTCACTGCCCCTGGCACTGCCCCTGGCACTGTGGGGCACTGGCTGTGCCTCATGCCCCTTCCAGATGCTGGGCCCTGGGTACCAAAACGAGATCTGGCAGCCAAAGCCTCCCAAGCATCTTTACATGGCAGCACTGAGGCTGTGCTGATCTAGGCCTGAAAGGGGAAGCTTACCAATTTAATACTAATAAACAATTCTCCAAAAACAGTATTTTAGTGTTTACTAACACATGACTGCTTATATATTTGGAATTCACAACATCAAGTATGCAGAAACACACCACGCTGTGAACTGCACAGTTTCAGAATATTCCCTGTTTCTTATGCCACAATTGCTCATGATCAAGCTGTGAATAACCCTGATATCCAACTACACTGTACAATTAAAAACATCCTTAATTACTGTTGCCAGAAATGAACAGTACCTCACATGGAAAACTGCAATGGGGCAAAAAATGTGAACTTGATTTTGAGATCTCTCCACTTGGAAATGGCACTGTTCTCACCAAAGGAGTAAAAAAGCCACATGGAAGAACACAGCCAAGTCCATTTCTAATGGCCTGCTGGGTTCTATTGATGCCAGCACTGACCCTGAGTCAATAGGTTTTCTGTCCCCCGTGTCAACTACTGACAGGCAGGCAAAAGCCCAGAGTGGCTTTGCTTACTGCCAGGCAATTACAAACAGGGTTAATCCCTCATAAATGAACTTCTTCTACTGGCAACAGGAGATTCCCAAAACCTGCATTACCTTGTGGTGATCACTCCCTAAAACTGACATAGATCTTACTAAAATGTTATTATTCTGTACTCTTCAGCTTACCTGAAAAATGTTTTAAGCAGTTCAGAATCATTCTTAAGGCTTTACAATATGATTAGAATTGTATATTGAAAACACAACCTGGTTCAGCTAATCCTTATCACCATCTAGTTACTCACAGCATATTGACTTGGCTTGGTTTTAATGAATGAGAGGAAAATGCAGCTCCTGTCTGATCTCTGGTTTGTTCTGGCCCCTTTTTATCCATTGTGTCCCTCAGCCCAGGCTGGAGCCACCTGGCACGAAGGAACTGAGCTCTCCTGAGACCCTGCCTGCAGCCCAGCTCCCACCCCTCTGCTGCACCTGGGGGAGTCAGCCTGAAAAAATCACCTTGCAATGAAAGGACTACAGGTGGAGTTTGCAATAAAACCAGCCATTGCTTATTCTTCTCCAATGTATCAATAAAAATCAACCTGCTGTTAGCTTTGAACTGCCCCCAGGCACTGCCAGGGTACCAGAGCTGCCCCGGGCACTGCCAGGGTACCAGAGCTGCCCCAGGCACTGCCAGGGTACCAGAGCTGCTGAGGATGAGCTGTGCTGGCTGTGCCTGGGCTCAAGGCTCTTCTCCCCACCGGCTGCTCCAGGGCTGTGCTGGGTTTGTGCTGGCAGTGTTGGGGGCTCAGGGAGGGCTCTGCTGTCCCTGGGCAGTGCTCACACACAGCCAAGGCCTTTAGGGCTGCCCAGGGAGGGGACAGGGCCAGCACAGCTGGGACAGGGACCCCAGGGGTGCTCCAGCCCACACAGCCTCGTGGGCACTGGGAACAGCTGGGGCAAGGAGGAGGGAGGTTGGACATTTGGAGCTGTGGTGTTTGCCTTCCCAAGTGACCATTACATGTGATGGAGCCCCAGGCAAAACCAACGCAGAGGGACGGAGGGGAAAAGATGGTTTGGAAAGAGCATTTCTGTTTCTAACCAGCTACAGAGAAAAGCCTGTATTAGCCCTCCAAAAGCATCCCTTTAAGGCAAAACTGGATCAAAAACTGGATCAATCTGGCACAATATCACGTGCCAGAACAGGTAATTTGGCAGATGCCAGGGGGATTTATGCCCCCACGTTGCCCTGCTGCTCTTTTGGGAACAGTGTAGCCAGAACATTACCAAGCACTCTCCTCCCAGAGAGCACAGCCACACATCAGCACAGTGCTCCACCCTCAGTGTGTGCTCTGCACAAGACACAAACTCTGTCTCTTTTGCATCTGAGCAATGATGCAATTATTATTTTGCATTATCATGCAGGCTGAAATAAGGGCCAAGCACTGCCAGAGAAGCTAGCATACACAATCCTATTCCACAGAATCCTGCTTGTGCTTTTGAATACATCTTGTCCAGAAAAAAACAACAATCAGGCTCGACCTTACTCCCTGGGATCCAACAAGAAAATCCCCAAGGAGCTCATCTGGCAGGAAGAGGCCAATTGCTCAGCCCCACTGCTGCTGCTGTGACCAAAGGATCTCAAATGCAAACCCGGGCTGAGCAGCCCCAGCAACGCTGAACAGCTGCACAGGAACCTGCCAGGGAAACACAGAGCAAAGGGCTGCAGCTGCTGCCAGGAGAGGGAACCAGGAGAGCTCTGTGCTGCTGCCCAGGCAGACACAGCAGCCCTGGGTGCTGAGCCTGCTGCCCTGCACAGCCTGCTACTCTGTGAGTCATCGGCAGCCTTTGATAAAGAGATTCAGAAACAGGAATTTCAGCTCCAAAGAAAAGTGACTCGATCCAATTTTATAATTTTGTGTTTCAGATTAGTGAAAATATCATATATTTGTATGGAAAAATACATTTTCCCCTCTCTTTTTGGCCTGTTTGAATGACCCTGTCTTGCAATCTAAAATCAGGAGGAAACTCATTAATGAGTGACACGTTTTAATTTTCTGATGCAGGAATGTTTCAGTTTCTACTTCCTAAAGGGAAGCTGAGTGAAATCAGCGCAGCAATTTCATTCCTTGGCCTCATCTGCCACCTGGTGGAACAACCCGAGCAGGCAGAGAGCAGCACTTCAGGGCTTTGTAAAATTCCAGCAGGTCCTGGAGTTCAGGGCTGCGAGGGGCTGCAGGAGCAGCACCCGTGCAGCTCACGCTTGAAAAGTGCTCTGCAGCTGAACCAACACTTCTACACACAGGGAAACTTGGAGTTCTGATATTTCAGCCTATGAAACCAAACAGCTGCAAACTCCCAAATGTCAGAAATGGTCCCAGCAATTTGTAACATTTACAAAAACCTCCTGAGCCTGAGAGAAGCTCAGATTCAAAATCAGGACCTGCAGGCACACCAGGATTCCAAACAGAGAAGCAAAAGAGACACTTTGGTACATGCCTGCAAATAGCTGGAAATGCCCTGCTGGTATGCCACAAAAATAAAGCAGGAAAGACAGAATTGGTCCAAAGCTCAGCTTCTGAAGCTCCTGTATTCTATTTGGAACAGGATGTTTATTTTACATTCTGTTCAGAGCATTTTAGCAAAGCTGCCAAACCAGGTACACCCAAAAGTAACTCCTATTTCCTCAGTGTGAAACCCTAACTCAAAAGAGAATTGGGAACATAAAACCCATGACATTCCCCTGGCACACATTTCCTGAGCTCCCTGCAGCACTTCTGGAGAGGCCCCTCTGAAAACCCCACTGAGAACCTGCAAGGAGGACGGGGCAGGTGCCAGGGAGGAGATGGGCAGAGCCCAGAGCCCCCGGGCTGGCCAGGAGCAGGGAGGGTGTGGGATGGCAGTGCCCACTGCCAGGTGCCACTGTCACCACTGGCCACGTCCAACACTGCTCTGCTCTCAGCAGTCTGCAGGCACCCACTGCCAACACCAGCACACACATCAGTGCTCCTCAGTCACTCCAGTTATGATAATTAAATTAATTAGCTCCAATAAAATAATGACTTCTCTATTTACCAAAGGAGAGTAATGGGTTGAAAGTAATTTAATTTGAGAGAAATTTGGGGCTGGGTTTAATCCTTCAGATTTTGTTCTTAATTTCTCCTGATACTTTGTAACACTGTGAATCATTGTTATTTTATCTTCCTGTGATAACACATGATAACAAACTATTCAAAATGTGACCTAAGCCCTGGACAGAAAAGGAGGAGCAGAATTCCCTGAAGTTTTGAAGAAGACCCTGGACTATTTGGAAAGTCAGCTTCAAGTTCTCTGTATACATTCCAGTAAAAGCAAAACACTTTGCAAGTGGATTCAGACCACATTTACAGCCAGAACTGGAATTCTATTTGTTGGGTATAAACGAAAAGGATTTCATCCTTGCCCCACTATCCAGACTCTCATCACAAGCCATGTTAATGCCTCAAAGTTTCATCTAAGCACAGAATGGAGGGGTTTGTCCCAGGTTCCATTCCACTGCTGAGATGCTGCAGTGGGAGTGAAGATCATGGCAGAGTAAATGTGTTTTATGTGCCAGTACCATCCATCAGGCCTTGGTCCTGGTCCCTGAATGCACCACCCAGCCCTGTGCTCACAGCCTGGCTCGTGCTGCTCCCGGGGCAGCGAGCACCCAGGACAGTGCTGGGCACAGGAGATGCCCAGGATGCTCACCAGGAGAAGCACAAACCTCCAGCAGACCAAAGAACCATCACCACTTCTTTTGCAGACATTATTTCGGCCCATTTTCCTCACTGGGTAAAACACTCTCACAATCCAAGCACTCAGAAAAATCTCAATAAAGCATTTGCCACTAGAGGAGGCTATTCCATAATTTCTTTTCCCATGACACACCTGTACCACCGAAATCTCAGTGACTGAGTTTCTGCAAAATCACCACTGCTGTTCTCCAGCTATTCCTACTGTGCATTCCTTTGAAATCAGGAAATTCCTCAATAACTGTATGTGTACTTCTTCTTGTGCCAGAAAAAAAATAAGTTGACAAAACCCATAGAGTTCCTAACCTGGATAATTTCTGTCTCTTTTAGCACGATGGTGTTTTTGCAGCTCTACAGGCACTGAAAGGGAAAATGCAGGGGATCAGGCTGAGGGCTTTCAGGGACTCTGCTAATCTGTAAATACAATAATTCTAGGCAGAGAAACTTAAGGTGGGTGACTTATTAATGTGGTCCCATCATGAACAGGGGCATCAATTTGCTTCACTATTTGCTATCTTTTTAGAAAGTCTTTTGAGCACCTGATCCTCATCTTCTGACCACCAGGCTCCAGGTGACCAGATTTAGGATTCATCCCCTTGAAGAACTGTGTGGTGTTGCATTATTGCTCCACATCTGAATAGGACCAAATTTTGGAAAGTCCCAATTTTCTAAGAAACAGATTTGCCCTTTCGAGTCTGGCCTCAGTATAAACTGGTATCAAGGGAACCAGGCCAGGCCATTCTGCTGGGCAAATCTTGAGCTCATAAAACATCTGTGGTTGATGGTCCCAGAAATAGCTGCCCTTTCTCCACACACAGAACAAGCACATCCCAGAGGAGATCAGGGAGAAGGGGTTGTCCAACAATCCCATTTTTGGTTGCATCCATCACAGGCTCCTGTACTCAGTGGAATGTTCTGTGCTGCTTATCTGGCTCCCAACACATAAACTCCAGATCTGACTCTGTATCTTTAAACATTCCCACCTCCACTTCCTGTGCAAAGAAGCAGTTGTTTAAAAAAAAGTAATTTAATTTAATTACAATTTTTTAATTAAGGAGCTGTGTAACTACATCCTCAATTATAGCGGAGAGAGCTCTAACTCCACATCTCAGCATCAGAGGGAGTCCTACTCCTGTTTAATTCTCTCTGCAAAGTCAAGCAGGAAAGTTGAAAGCACGGCTTCAGTGAACAGCATCCCAGCATTAGAAAAAGGAGCAAGAAAAAACCCCAAGAACGTTTCCATGCTGTGCAGGGAACCCACAGCACACAGCAGCACCAAAGTCTGGTCCTGTCCCCCTCCCTGTCCTGCCAGGCAGCAGCACCCCTGCCCTGCCCTGCCCAGCCCAGCCCTGCACAGCCCTGCACAGCCCTGCCCAGCCCTGCCCTGCCCTGCCCAGCCCTGCCCAGCCCTGCACAGCCCTGCCCTGCCCTGCCCAGCCCTGCCCTGCCCAGCCCTGCACAGCCCTGCCCTGCCCTGCCCAGCCCAGCCCTGCACAGCCCTGCCCTGCCCTGCACAGCCCTGCCCAGCCCTGCACTGCCCAGACCAGCCCTGCACAGCCCTGCCCTGCACAGCCCTGCCCTGCCCTGCACAGCCCTGCCCAGCTCAGCCCAGCCCTGCCCAGCCCAGCCCTGCACAGCCCTGCCCTGCCCTGCACAGCCCTGCCCTGCACAGCCCTGCCCAGCCCTGCCCAGCCCTGCCCTGCACAGCCCTGCCCTGCACAGCCCTGCCCTGCCCTGCACAGCCCTGCCCTGCACAGCCCTGCCCAGCCCTGCCCAGCCCTGCCCTGCCCAGCCCTGCCCTGCCCAGCCCTGCCCTGCCCAGCCCTGCACAGCCCTGCCCAGCCCTGCCCTGCCCAGCCCTGCCCTGCCCTGCACAGCCCAGCCCTGCCCAGCCCTGCCCTGCACAGCCCAGCCCTGCCCAGCCCTGCCCAGCCCAGCCCTGCACAGCCCAGCCCTGCCCAGCCCAGCCCTGCCCAGCCCAGCCCTGCCCTGCCCAGCCCAGCCCAGCCCTGCACAGCCCTGCCCAGCCCTGCCCAGCCCGGCCCTGCCCTGCCCAGCCTGCCCTGCCCAGCCCTGCCCTGCACAGCCCTGCCCAGCCCTGCCCAGCCCTGTCCTGCCCAGCCCTGCCCTGCCCAGCCCTGCACAGCCCGGCCCTGCCCAGCCCTGTCCTGCCCAGCCCTGCACAGCCCAGACCTGCCCTGCCCTGCCCAGCCCTGCCCGGCCCTGCACAGCCCTGCCCTGTCCTGCCCAGCCCTGCACAGCCCAGCCCTGCCCAGCCCTGCCCAACCCTGCCCTGGGCTGCAGCCCCCGAGAGGAGACTCAGGCACAGCTTCAGTGAGCCCGGAGATGCCGAGGCATTGCTCTCCTCTAGAGCACGTGGCTTTGTCCTGGTGGGCTCGGGGAGCCCCAGCCACGGGCAGGGGCAGAACTCTGGGTGCTGTGGCAATGCCTGGGGCACACAGGGGCACAGCAATGCCTGGGGCACAGCAATGCCTGGAGCACACAGGGGCACAGCAATGCCAGGGGCACAGCAATGCCTGGGGCCACAGGGGCACAGCAATGCCTGGGGCACACAGGGGCACACAGGGGCACAGCAATGCCAGGGGCACACAGGGGCACAGCAATGCCTGGAGCACACAGGGGCACAGCAATGCCAGGGGCACAGCAATGCCTGGGGCCACAGGGGCACAGCAATGCCAGGGGCACACAGGGGCACAGCAATGCCTGGGGCACACAGGGGCACAGCAATGCCAGGGGCACAGCAATGCCTGGGGCACACAGGGGCACAGCAATGCCTGGGGCACACAGGGGCACAGCAATGCCAGGGGCACAGCAATGCCAGGGGCACACAGGGGCACAGCAATGCCTGGGGCACACAGGGGCACAGCAATGCCTGGGGCACAGCAATGCCAGGGGCACAGCAATGCCTGGGGCACACAGGGGCACACAGGGGCACACAGGGGCACAGCATGCCAGGGGCACAGCAATGCCTGGAGCACACAGGGGCACAGCAATGCCAGGGGCACAGCAATGCCTGGAGCACACAGGGGCACACAGGGGCACAGCAATGCCAGGAGCACACAGGGGCACACAGGGGCACAGCAATGCCAGGGGCACACAGGGGCACACAGTCACGGGCAGGGGGCCCCAGGGTCACAGCAGGGCCCGGGGGTGCAGAGGGGACGGCCCGGCCTGGGCACCACAGCTGGGCAGGGCCTGGCTGCACCTGGGCACTGCTGCAGGCTCAGCCTGGCTCGGGCACATCACTTTAATGGGACTGTCACCCTGCTCAGCCCCAGCACGGGAACTGCCAGGGATTTCTCTGTGTCAGTCCCCAGAGCAGGGCGCTCACTCAGGTGACACTGCTCACATTTCCCTGTAGCTGGAAGCAGAAGTGAAGGGGGAAATGTTACTGACCACTGATGGACGGTAAGCACCACCACAGATGGTTTAGATGGAGTTCCAAACCAGCCATTCTGCAGCTCCTCATGCTTTTGCATCAGTCACTTTCCTGTGTATATTTGACTCAACACACGGTGCTGACACGTTTTCCCAACTCTTTTCAACTTTAAGCCAGAGAACTGATGAAAATAAAGGTGAAAGGCAGATTACTGCTTAGCTCTTGTGATGTCAATCTAACAGTCATCTAATAAATGAATGTCACTAAACACTTATTACCAATTTTTTAGCAGCGGGCTGTGCCTACAGGAGAGCCAGGCTTCGTTCAACTCCACAGGGAAAGAAATCTTGGGATAGAGGAGGAAGGGCTGGTTCACTCTGGATTGTCCATGGTGGCCACGGGAGGCTGTGAGAGCTGCAGCCCATGGGACAGGGACACAGGGACAGGGACATCCACAGGGACAGGGACATCCACGGGGACAGGGACATCCACGGGGACAGGGACATCCATGGGGACAGGGACACCCACAGGGACACTGACAGGGACAGGGACACCCACAGGGACAGGGACACACACAGGGACAGGGACATCCACGGGGACACTGACAGGGACAGGGACACCCACAGGGACAGGGACATCCACGGGGACACTGACAGGGACAGGGACACCCACAGGGACAGGGACATCCACGGGGACACTGACAGGGACAGGGACACCCACGGGGACAGGGCCAGGCCCACCCAGGACCCCTGTGCAGCCCCAGCTGGGGGACTCTGCAGCCTGTACAGGGTGATCCGTGTGCCAGCGCTGCTCCAAGGGGACACCACCTCTGCTTCCCACCTGTGCCACTCTCAGATGGGATTTCACAACCAGGCCTCAGCTATCCAAGCTAACCTGAGAGGCAGGATACAACATCTGTCTTTTTTATGCTCCACTCCATGTTTTGCTGTGTTCTTGCAATCAATCTATGCAGCACCAGTGTTTGTTTTTATCCCTGGCTGCAATTAAACCTCCAGGAAACGTGATAAACACAACCTTCCCACTGGGATTATTGCTCTGCAAGCCACTGACTAACCACCAGATAAAACACCCAACTGACACCAGCATCCATTTTTCAGAAAGCAGGACTAGGATGAACATCTTACAGCAATAATGTTAATTACACTGGGTGGATAAAATGAGAAAAACACCCAGAGAATTCAGTGAGGGCTGCTAAGATCTGTAATGCCTAAATAGCCAAGTGCAATTAAAAGACTCACTCTTTAGTCATCAGCAATTCTGCAGCTCCACTGTAGGACAGAAACCCTGGAGCCAGTGCACTGTGACAAGGGAACAGATTTCTGCTGTGCTCTCCAGCTGACAAGCCTGTATCTGTGGGATGGGTGACATTTAATGTGGATTTTTGAACAGGCTTGGCAAAACCAGACAGATGACTGTAACAATTAGTAGCCATTTTCTAAAGCAATTATTTATCTCAGCAGATCTATGGGTTTCAGATGTGACCGAGAGAATTGAAATGTCAGGAGACAAGAAGGATGTCCAGGTGTGAGGAGGACACACCTGGACAGCCAGGCTGTGTTTGTGTGGGGGGCTCTGGGGGTCAGACACACCTGAACAGCCAGGCTGTGTTTGTGTGGGGGGTTCTGGGGGTCAGGCACACCTGGACAGCCAGGCTGTGTCTGTGTTTGTGGGGCTCTGGGACACACCTGGACAGCCAGGCTGTGTTTGTGTGTGTGTGTGGGGTTCTGGGGGTCAGACACACCTGAACAGCCAGGCTGTGTTTGTGTTTGTGTGTGGGGGGCTCTGGGGTGGGACACACCTGAACAGCCAGGCTGTGTTTGTATGGGGGGCTCTGGGGGTCAGGCACACCTGGACAGCCAGGCTGTGTCTGTGTTTGTGTGTGGGGTTCTGGGGGTCAGACACACCTGGACAGCCAGGCTGGTTCTGTGTGGGGTTCTCAGTGTGGGACACACCTGAACAGCCAGGCTGTGTCTGTGTTTGTGTGTGGGGTTCTGGGGTGGGACACACCTGGACAGCCAGGCTGTGTCTGTGTTTGTGTGTGGGGGGTTCTGGGGGTCAGACACACCTGGACAGCCAGGCTGTGTCTGTGTTTGTGTGGGGGGCTCTGGGGTGGGACACAGCCCAGGGCCCCCTGGATCTGCTCAGCCCCACTGCAGCACAGCCCCAGCCCCAAGCAGAGACCCTTTCCTCAGGAAAGCCTCAGGAACCCAGCAAAGCCCGAGGTTTCAGACTGGTTTGCAGGAGCCCCTGGCAGTGAGAGCAGGCTGTGCAAGGGGGCAGGACAGCAAGCCCTGTGCCCGAGGGGCAGCAGGGACATCCCAGGGCCCTGGAGGGCAGGAATGCTCTCCTGAGCCCAGCACATGATTTCCCCTGCACTGCTGCTTTCCCAGCCCTGGCACCAGCAGCCTGCAACGAGGGCCACACACCCAGCTGGCACAGCTGAGACAGGTGGGTGGCACTCACCTGTGCCACTCCTGCCACACAGGACAGGCACCTCCAGATGGGTACGCTCGAAAGAAAACGAAATGTTCAGCCAGCAAGCAGAGACTGTGAACAGTGGGATCCTGGGGCCCCAGAGTGAGCCAGAGGAGAGAACTGCTTCACCACCTCCAGTGTCACCTGCTCATTTCACTCAGCAAGCCGTGCAAGGAAGGGAAGCACTGCAAGTTTTACACAATAAATACTCCTACAGCTGTCACCAGCTTCTAGGCATCCAGCTAAAAGGAAGCATTTGTTTTCAAATTGCACATTACGGCTTGGAAGGGATGAAATGATCATCTTCTTCATCAAACATTTCAATATTTGTAATATGGTAACATCCAGGAGCCACAATCAGGTCCACAAACTGAATCTGCCAAGGGATGGAGGCAGACATCCTGCTCCGAGCAGGTAATTAGCATTAACCTGACAAATTACTGTTTCTGCCATCAGTAACCCGATTTAAATTGTGGATGGAAACACAAATAACAAGAGACAAAGCCCTGGATCATTCTGCACTGCTCTGCCTTTGCTTGCTGGAGTCTCACAATAAATGAATTCGCTGCACTGGAAGAAATGCAAATCCACTCTGAGCTGAAGGAGGAAGGGGTGGGTTTGTAGTTTTGCTGAGTTTCCCTTTATCCTCTTTTTAGCCTCTTTGCAGCACCCAGAGAGGCAGAGGTGTGATGGGCCAGATCATAAGACATTTCAAAATATGGACAGACAAAAGGGAAAACCCACCTGAGATGGAAAATCCTGTCTCACTTCTGGTGCTGTCAGCAGACCTGCATGGCAGGGAAACTGAGGCTGTTCAAGAACTGCTGATGGGTGAGCAGGCTATAAACAACTGTCCCTTCCAGAAACAGGGAAGGACCCAGTTCTCATTGAGCAGGAAAAATCAATAAAACATGAGAAGGAACGCTGTGAAACCTTGTGTTCCAGCTGCTACAGCAACACCTTTTCCATCAATAGGGAGTGAAAATTATCCACAGGAATGACAACACAGCTGCAATTACTGCTCCAGGCGAGCCCCTGCTTCATTGGCATCATGACATCCCCTCAGTCAGAACAAAATTCTGGGTGCCCCCGAGGTGCCCAGGGGTGGGTGTCCCTCAGTCAGAACAAAATTCTGGGTGCTACCTGAGGTGCCCAGGGGTGTCCCTCAGCCAGCCTGCCAGGTCCTTCTCAGCAGTCCCAAAGCAGCTCCATCAGGATGGCAAAGGGAGCCCCTGCTCCTGCCCCGAGCCGGGCACAGCTCAGCCGGGCACAGCTCAGCTGGGCACAGCTCAGCCGGGCACAGCTCAGCTGGGCACAGCTCAGCCGGGCACAGCTCAGCCGGGCACAGCTCAGCCGGGCACAGCTCAGCCAGGCACAGCTCAGCTGGGCACAGCTCAGCCGGGCACAGCTCAGCTGGGCACAGCTCAGCCGGGCACAGCTCAGCTCTCAGCAACCAGAGCAGCACAGCCACAAAGCTGCCCAGCCCTTGGCACAGGGCACACAGGTGGGACAATGTTCCTGCAGCCTCCCAGGGATGGGGAAAGCTGTGTGTCCTTCCTCCTGCTCAGAACACACAGACACAGCTCAGCAATCACGTTCCAGAATGGTTTTTCCAGTTTTTCCACCACGCTCATTCCTTGCAGATTTCTGCCCTCCCAGTGCTGTCAGGATTTCCCAGGAGCACACACTGAACATTGCACTGGATGTTCTGCCTGCTGCTGTCTGATTTCCCCCAACCTGAGCACTGAATTGCACTGCCAGCCTTGCCATGTGTCTTCATCACCAACCCAAGTGAGGTTCTGCTGCTCAGCCAACAGGGCTCCTACCACGAGGGAGCTGCAGGGAAACGTCTGAAGCCTGCCAGGGTTTGTATCTGCAAGCCTGAACTGCCCACAGTAACTGCCTGTGACACAACAGATGGAGGTTTACAGCCAGAGTAACTCCATCCCATCACTGTGTCCACGACAGCCACGGGAAAAACTCAGAGCTGAGTTTACAAAGGAGCCATGGCACATAACAAGCTCCCACTGGCTGATTGATCCAAGGCTCCTAGGAAATAAGGAGCAATGCAGTGAATTGTTTCCTTTGAATTTAAATAAATTAGATACCATCCCTTTACCTAAAAATTCATCTGCTTCAATAACATTTATGCAACAATTTATGATGCATATTTACTGTGACTTCCTTGGTTCAGCTTTTCTTCTCACAGCACTTACCACAGGTCACAGATTTAACTCCAGCACAGCAAAGGGGACGTCTCTGTCTACAAACCTGGTAATGGTGGGATAATTCAGCCAAACAACAGCTTAGAGACGTGTAAGAAGTTGAATATTACCTAAAGGGCTCCACCTGCACTTGCTGTGATGGCTCTAGGCTGGCTGCTAACAACAGGAGTATGATATATTCCTTATTTCAAACACTGAACACACAACAGCTCTGAGCTCTTCCTCAGCTCTGACCTGCCCTGCACCTCAGCACCAGAACCATGTTCAAAACAATCAGGACTTAATTTTTCAAGCACAACCTTTTTCTACCTGCACAGGACAAGTATAGCATCCAACAGCCATGTATCAGGGAATTTTCTGCAAGGTTTATTTCTATCAAGAATAACAGCAAAAGAACAGGAAAATAAAGGAATTACTACACCAAGTCAAAATGGAAGCCCACTTACCCATAACACTAAAAAGAAGAGTATGTGCATTTTTCACTAGATACCTCCTCTTCTTTTCTCTGCCAACTCTATCTGATACTATGAGAGTGGTTTAAATACTAAAACATCTGAATGTGAATCCCTGCCAAAAGCTAGCTGCAATTAATCTACAACTAGATATTTTGATCACTGGCACTTCCATGGAGACACAGATAGCAGAAGCACATCTCCAGCTATCCCCACGTGAACTTCAGTTTCTAGAAGACCCAGCTCAAATTCACTATATTTAACTGTGTGTTTACAGAAAAAAATGAACTCTGCATCAAAGTTTAGAAAATCAACACCCAGCCTCAGATTGAACAGTCTTAAAATACAGTGCCAGAGTTGGAGTCTGAGAGGAACTGAATCAGCAGCTCCACCACCATTTCTGATCTCAGACCCATTCATCTGCCAGCACCAGGAGCACCCTGACAGAACCTCAGGCAGCCCAGATGGACCCCGTGCCCCCAGAGCCAGGGCAGCAGCACTGCTGCAGGCAGGAAGGATCCTGGCCCAAAGCAGGACCCATGTCAGGATGTGCTCCTCAGCTCAGTGAGAGCCAGCTCTGCCCTTACAGGAGATGCTGAATCAAAACCCTCCTCAGGACATCTGGCTTGGCTCGGCTGCATGGTCTGCATCAGCAAGCAGCTAGAGAGTTTCCTTACTGAAAATTCTACATATTCAAAGTGCCAGAAAGGTAGCTTTGAGTCATGTTGATAAATCCTTGTTTAACAGCTGTCAAGGGAAGCTGACAGATTAGCCAGAGGGGGCTCTCTGGGCATGCAGCACTCCCAGGCGGATCGTGCACAGCAAAATGCAGATGTAAGGAACGATCACATCACAGAGCCAGGCAGCATCCTGTGTGCCCCCAGCACACGGAGAGCAGCTGCCAAGGCAGGCCTTCACCAGGGCACACGGGCAGAGTGACCCTGGAGCAGCACCTGCAGGGGCCAGGAGCACCAAAGGCAGGCACTGCCCCCAGGAATGCAGCCACAGCTCACCTGGCTGCAGCACAGAGCCCAGCACAGAGCCCTCACAGAGCCCTCACAGAGCCCAGCACAGAGCCCATCATACAGCCCACAGCCCCCTGGCTGCTGAGAGCCCAACACAGACCCCTCACAGAGCCCATCACACAGCCCACAGCCCCCCAGCTGCTGAGAGCCCAGCACAGAGCCCTCACAGAGCCCAGCACAGACCCCTCACAGAGCCCATCATACAGCCCACAGCCCCCTGGCTGCTGAGAGCCCAGCACAGAGCCCATCATACAGCCCACAGCCCCCTGGCTGCTGAGAGCCCAACACAGAGCCCATCATACAGCTCACAGCCCCCTGGCTGCTGCACAGAGCCCCTCACAGTGCCCAGCACAGACCCCTCACAGAGCCCATCATACAGCCCACAGCCCCCCAGCTGCTGAGAGCCCAGCATAGACCCCTCACAGAGCCCACAGCCCAGGCTGTGCTGGCACAGAGCCCCTCACAGAGCCCAGCACAGAGCCCACAGCCCACGTTGTGCTGGCACAGAGCCCCTCACAGTGCCCACACCTGCCCTGGTGCCCAGCAGGGCTCTCCCTGCTGCTGCCAGTCACCCGGAGCCCCCAGCACACCCACCCCACACACAAAGCCTTTGGCTCCTGCCCTGAGCACACAGCAAAGCCCCAGCCCTGCCCGTTGTGCTGCTGCTGTCCTGCTGCACCTCCAGGGTCAGCCCAGGATCTCCAGGGTGGTTTCTGAGCAGGTCCCTCTGTACAACCCCGGGACACTTCCCCCTGTGCTCTGTCTCTGCCACACCAAGCTCGTGGAGGGCAGATGTGAAATCTGCAGATCAGATCTTTACAAACTCTACACAAATTCACAGTGGGTCATGCCAAAAACCCCCGATGTATAGCAAGCCTAATCTTCCTGAATAATTGTTTTCCTTCCCATCCCACACTGCTGTATTTTTCTCTATTTTAATTTATTTTAATAAAACATACATTTGTTTGGAAACAACATATATTATTGAGCTGTTTCTGGTTTAGAAAACAGAATCATTAACATGATATAGCACAAGTGCATCTCTAGTTCGTGTTATTTTCTGCTTTGTCAGTTTGACTCAGTCTGTTCTAAATTGCACAAGCTATTTTAATGCCTTTTTTGCAATTCAAATCTGCATTCTGTAAGTATAGCTGAAAAGATAACAGTTCATTTTCAGTCTTGCACTCAAATCTGTTGAAGGAGACTTTAGCTGAATACTCAGTTATTTAAACTCTCTTTTTGATTATATTAATTTTAAAATAAATTTGTTTTAAAAAGCCAGTCAATGAAAAAAGGTGAGGGTTGTTTTGAAGCTTTTTCAGAGACCTGAAGGCCAGCAGGGCCAGGAGGAGCAGGGAGATGGATGCTCCAGAGCAGTGAATGTGAGCTGGGGCTGGGTGAGTGGAACTGTCCCCAGCCTGTTGAGCCAGAGGAACAACAGCACTGAGACTCCAGCACAGCACACCCTGAAAAACCTCATTGGCAAGTGCCCTACAACTCTCTGTGCTCCCTTGGCCACAGCAGACTCTGGAGGAGAGTCTGCCTGTGCTTTGGGAAAAGCTGTTTTCTTTGGGAAAACCTATGCTTTGAAAAGCTGTTTTCTTTGGGAAAACCTATGCTTTGAAAAGCTGTTTTCTTTGGGAAAACCTATGCTTTGAAAAGCTGTTTTCACTGATGTCTCTCAGCCATCCCACAGAGCTGCACGAAGGTGCAAAGCACCGAGCAGGATCAAACCAGCTCCCTCCCTGCCCACATTTCTGCTCCTCTGGCTGAAGCCCTGGATCTACTCATGAATCACAGAGCGTTTTGTCCTAATTTAAAGTGGTAACTGTAAAAGAAATTTGTAATTTATATAAAACTGCCTTGGGTAATAATGATTTTCCTGACTCTGCATAATGGAGTGTTAGAAAATGACTCCATGCAGGGCCATGGGAGAGCTGGAGTGGGAATGCTGCTGAGGCAGGGCAGGGCAGAGCCCAGAGCCAGGGCAGAGCCTGAACCCAGGGCAGGGCAGAGCCGAACCCAGGGCAGAGCCTGAACCCAGGGCAGGTTTGTTCCTAACACAACTAACCAAACCTGGTTTGTTCCTAACACAACTAACCAAACCTGGTTTGTTCCTAACACAACTAACCAAACCTGGTTTGTTCCTAGCACAACTAACCAAACCTGGTTTGTTCTTAACACAACTAACCAAACCCAGTTTTCTCTTAACTACCCAAACCTGGCAGCCCAAAGTCCTCTATCCAAACGCCTTCAGAGATTCAGGAGGCAAAAGGCAGGACAAGGTTCAGTAATTGCAGGGCCGTGTTGGACTCACCCTGGGTTACTCTGCTGTAGCAGATCATGATCAAAACATGAATAATTGAAAAGTGCCCTGGCAGCAGCAGGGCTCCTGCTCTGCCTGGATTCCCAAGGCACCTGTGCATGCAGAGAGCTTTCATGTCAGGACTCCCATCAGACATGCACAAGGCTTTATAAAAATAAAGTTTGCTTTTGAATTCTGAAACCATAAAAATATAATTAGCCGAAAAAGAGGGTCTAAGCAAACCTGCTTGGGCATTCATGTATTCAAAGTGATGTGTGCTTTGAGAGCCACTGGAAGCAGTGACAGTGCTGTGCCCAGCCTGAGAGCTGCCCAAGGCCCCCAGGCTGCAGGGACAGCCCAGTGCCACTGCAAAGTCCCCAGGACAGCCCAGTGCCAGCCCAAAGCCCCCAGGACAGCCCAGTGCCAGCCCAAAGCCCCCAGGGACAGCCCAGTGCCAGCCTAAAGCCCCCAGTGCCAGCCTAAAACCCCCAGGCTGCAGGGACAGCCCGGTGCCACTGCCCTCCCCTGCCCCTCAGGGCTGTGCTGAGCTCACCCTGCTGCTGGCACTGCCAGGCACGGTGACCCTGGCAGAGCAGGGACAGCTCCAGCCCCCAGGACAGCCCTGCTCCAAACCGTGGGCAAACCCCAACAGCTCCCCAGGGATCCCTCTGGAGATCCTCCAGCAGCTTCCTCAGCTCTGCTCTCACATCACAGCTACAACTTCCACTGCTATCAGTGGGGAAAAACCTGCTTGTCTTGTGCCACCAACCCCTGCTTCTCTGCAATAGTGGATTTTGGGTTTCTTTAGAGATTTCTGAGCCTCAAGGGCCATTTCTGTCCTGAGAGGTGCATTTCCCCCTGGAGCCTGCCCTCTGCCTCCCCATCCCCAGCAACAGTGGGTGAGCCCTGAGCACGGGGCTCGGGGTCCTCAGCTGACCCTCAGCACAGCCCCATAACCCATTTCCCCTTTCCTTCCTGCTCTCCCCTCAGCACAGCCCCATAACCCATTTCCCCCTGTCCTTCCTGCTGAACCCTCAGCACAGCCCCATAACCCATTTCCCCTTTCCTTCCTGCTCTCCCCTCAGCACAGCCCCATAACCCATTTCCCCCTGTCCTTCCTGCTGACCCTCAGCACAGCCCCATAACCCATTTCCCCCTGTCCTTCCTGCTCTCCCCTCAGCACAGCCCCATAACCCATTTCCCCCTGTCCTTGCTGCTGAACCCTCAGCACAGCCCCATAACCCATTTCCCCTTTCCTTCCTGCTCTCCCCTCAGCACAGCCCCATAACCCATTTCCCCTTTCCTTCCTGCTCTCCCCTCAGCACAGCCCCATAACCCATTTCCCTTCTGTCCTTGCTGCTCTCCCCTCAGCACAGCCCCATAACCCATTCCCCCTGTCCTTGCTGCTCTCCCCTCAGCACAGCCCCATAACCCATTTCCCCTGTCCTTGCTGCTGAACATGGCCTTTTTCTCCAGTAACTTCTGGTTTCTTTCCCTGCCTCAGCCTGCTGCAGCCTGTGAGCACTCCCCGACTATGGAGTTCCTCACTTGTAAGCTCATTATCTTCCATTTATCTGCATTGAGCTCTGCTGCCCTGTTACAACCCAGGTACTCAAAATTAATCCCCCTCATGTATCAGATTAAATTGTTTCTCATTATCTGCTTGACTGCAATTCAGTACCATTTGTAAAACTAAAACCTACTTTTCCATACTATTAATCAAGACTTTCTTGTGACAAAAATCCACTGCATTGCAATCTGAATAATCTAAAGCAGTTCAAGCAATATTTCTCCTGCCAGCCAAACTCGCATGTTTCCATATTTCTCTTTTCCTTTCCTTTTGAAGTCCCTCTCTGTAATCAGCCATTTGAAACACTAATTTAATGCATTTAGTGCACATTTCTCTAACTTGTATTGTCTCCTTATAGCTAAAGGTTCTCAGTGATCAATACTTTCCATGGTCAGATCAATCACAGCATATGCAGCTGTTTTAGGAGACCTGATAAAACAATTTCCTATTGCTTTTCAAAATGGATTAACCAGGCAATTTCCTTACTGCTCGTTGGGCCACAATCATAGAGAGCAAACAGGGCAATGGCAATGTGAGCAAGGGACATCACACAAACAATAACCAAGTCTCATTATTACAAGATGGAGGAATCAGATGTCCACTCTCCCAGATTCTTAACACAGCTGCCACTGCATTTTTAAAGACCATAAATAAGCCCAAAACTACTTGTGAATTTGCTCTGCAAATCAACTGCAAGAAGTGTTCTATTTTGATCCTTCCCTGGAGTCCCATCCTAAATCAAAGTATTACAACTTAATCTTTTAACAAGTTTCCTCTCTAATAAACCTGCAGCCCTACAAGTCTCTTGAGAAATCTGATGTGTGAGTTTAGGCTTGCATGTTTTTCCTTATAAACACTGAATTATATATTGTTTTTTAAAAAATCCAAGGATTTGTGCCCTCTAAAGTAAGAGTTTGTCAGCTCCAGGAGACTGGAAAGGTGCCAGGATTTTACTGGGCTTTCCTCCCCCTTGCTGGCCCTGCCTCCCAGCCAGAATGTTCTCTCCAGAGCTAAACAGAAATGGACTTAGAGCAACAAGAGCCTGAGCTCAGACACTGACCCAGAGGGAGGGAGAATGGCTGGTGAAACAGAGGGTACACAGAGAGACTGCTGGAAGTGAAACAGGGAGTGAAGGTGCAGAGTTTGGAATATGAAACAGCTGCTGTAGGAGAGCAGAGATAAACACAGAGCAGCTCTGGAGGCAGCAGTGCCTTCCAAGGGATGTGATGGAACCTCTGGGGCTGCATCACAACCCGAGGGCAAACTGAGCCCAGCCTTCAGGGCACACAGCTCAGCATTCCAATAAATAAAATCTGGCCAAGGACTCACAAAGGAAAATGCTGGCACGTGTCCATCCCAACATCATCCTGCTGGAAAGGAGCTGACTTTAAAGGCTGGCAATGAAACTACCAAAAAAACCCAACTCAAACCACAGCACTAAAAAAACCTGGCAGGAGCATTGGGTTTGGGTTTTTTACTATGTCCTTTGGAGACACTGGTTTTTAAAAGGCACCTTTTCAGTTCTGTTGAGACAGTACAAATTCTGCTGCAGCAGAGATGACATCAATAACAAATAGTCACAGTGCTGCCTGTGATTCTCCTCAGTCTCCTGGATTACACTCATGTTTCCATTTGCATGTGCAAATTACAGAATCTGCCATAAATACACCTGATCAAACATCAATTGGCAGCGCTCTACAGAAGTCAATGTACTTCATTAAATATACATAAGGATATGAAAATGTGATTGTGGGCTGGGATGCAGTGTTTGGAGCATTACACAGGGGCTGCCCGAGCTGCCCCGGGCAGGGCTGTGCACGCTGGGGGCTCAGCTGGGGCTCTGCCCCTGGGGGAGGCACAGCCTGGGACAGAGCCCCCCCCCCCAATGGGGACACGCTCCCAGGGCTCAGCTCAGCCCCTTCTCTGCTGTCTCTGGAGATCTCCTGTCCTCTCAGGAACCTCTCCCACTGGGAGGGTCCCTCCAGGCTGCAGCTCCCCTCTAGCCCAGAGTCCTTCTGAGCACTCAGCTCAGGGGTCTCTGCCTCACTCCTGGATCCCACCTGCAGCCCCCGAGTTCATCCAAAGGCAGATGCTCCCCTGTCCACAGCACCACCTTCCTCCCCAGCCCCAGACTCACCTGCTCCCACCTGAACCTCTCCTTCTCGGGGCTTTAGAGTCCCCAGGCTGCCCTCTCCTCCTGGGTGCTCTTCACTGTTCTCCTGTCATTTCTGTCACTCTGTTCCACTCATCTTCCCCCCGATGATCAGACTGTGTCCTACTGACTGTTATTTCACTGCACATGCCATGAAATGTACTACATCCAGTTCTTTTCAGTTAAAACAGCAATTCCCTAAACATGCTCCTTTGTTATTAGTAAAAGATCAGCAAAATTTCTCACTATTCTTACATTTATCTTATTTAATATCCAAGTGATTAAAGAAACCTCCTACTTGCATTTGGCAGCTCAAGTCCCATTTAAATTTCTGCTTACTACTGGTTTTACAGTATATTTAATCTAAGTTTATGATGAAAAGGCCAGCCCCATGGACTGCACTGGATTAATGCTGACAGCTCATCGTTAGAAAGGAGAACCTTATGTGAAGCCCAAACATTTTCTATAACAACATCCTGGAAACACTGGCAATACTTGAGGGCAGTTTTGCATTGTCTGAAATGAGAAAATGATTGCACTTACCAGAGAGAACAGCAACTAGAAAGCAAAGGTTGGTGGTTAATTACTGACTACCAAGCTGAAGCTGTAGAGGAACAGAAACAGGGGCAGGCACCAATTAGGCAAAGGTGCACAACTGAAATTCACTCTGCATTTTTAACAACTCCTGCAATTAATTAAGTGTTAATTTGATGTCACCTGTTGCAAAAATGAAAACTCCTGGGACTGTTCAGAGGAAACAGAACAGAGAGCTCTCTTTAGGGACAGTGACAGTCACCACCAAGGTGCTTTGAGCAGTTAAAGCCTTTCTCAGAGGATGGAGCAGTCAGCACCTGCTGCCCTGCACAGGCTCCTCTCCTGCAGCAGCAAAGGAGGCTGGGGAAGCCTCCAGAGCAGGGATGTCCATGGGGACAGGCAGGGGGCAGGAACAGCCTGAGGCACCAGCCCCAGCTGCTGCCCTGGAGCCCCCACGGCCTGGGATGGGGAATGGCAGTGGGTGCACGCCCATGGACGGGCAGTGCCAGGCAGGTGTGGGGGCAGCCCTGCTCCTCGGGGGCACACACCCCTCCCAGCCCCTGCAGAAACCCTCGGGCACCCTGCAACCACGGCAGCTCCAGCCCAGGGAGAGCAGCCTGAGCTCCAGGTGACCCTGAGCCCCTCCTGGCCAGGTGAGCCAGGACAGGAGCCTGCCCGGCCCTGGAGAACTCTGCTGTACCTCTGCTGCTCATCTGTGCCCTCAGGCTGCAGCTGCTGGTGGCAGGAACAGCAGAGACCCCTGAGTTAGGAGTGGGCTGAGCCAACCCTGGAACCGGACAGCACAGACAATTACCTGTCTGAGCTAATTACCCCTGAGGGGAGCAGTTCCTGCACAGGGGCAGGGATCTCAGGGATCTCTGCTGCTCCCCTGTACCCCATTACCCTGGGCAAGGACAGAGCTCTCCAGCCAAGGCTGGGCAGTGCAACTGCTCCTGCTCACAGGGCCAGCCTAGCCCAGGCCAGCTCTGCCATGCTCCCACCCAAAGGCCTGGAGGGAGCTCACACTGTGCATTACTGCACTGCTAAAGGCTGGGCAGAAATTCTGATGGGCTGTGCAGCTGAGCAAGGGACAAAGAAAAACCTTCATCATTAATAAAGAACTGCAGCTCCTGATTTCAAATGAGGACAGGCTGAAGAACCAAGTCTGATGCTTTCTCAGGAGAGTCATGGGATGGAAAAGCAGCAAGACAAAGGCCTTTCTCCATACAAGGAACACTCTTTGAAGATCTCAGAGTCCTTTAAAGATGAGATGAGAAAAGAATATCAGGGTGACTCATTTGGTCTAAATGTCCTACTTCAGCTATGCTAAGTGCCAGATACTGTCTCCATAGTGAATATTTACTTTGAGATTAGAACAAAATAGCAAAAGGCACAGATAAAAGACTTCTCTCAAAGGGTACACAGGTAAGGTAAGGTAAGGGACAGCATTTCTTTTTTGGGTTGCCATGACCAGTTCAGGGGTAAGGCCAGGTCCAGTTTGAGAATGAATAATCATTATCTTGAAATAAAAATTCTACAACTGGTCCTAATGCCATTACTTACACTCTTCTGATGCAACAGAGAACAAATCTGGCTAACAATGCCCTACTCACAGCTGCACCTTTGAATTCTACCACCAGGAAACCCAGTTCAATAACCTACTCCATTATTAGCTACCTTTATTATTGACATTTCATCTTCATTCCTGCAGCCACATGATTCTTATCTGTGACTGTGGCAAACAGACCGAGGTGTGCAGGCAATGTCCTGGGCTGGGATGTTGTGAGCACACAGAGAAGGATCTCCCCAGAGCCTCCCAAAGGTTCAGTACCTAGAGCTCAGGTGATTCAGCAGGCACTGCTGCTACTCCTCCTGCTGAGATGTCCAAGTGATGATGATGATGATGATGATCCTTCTCCTCCCTCTCTAGAAGGGGAAACATTACATTTCTCTGCTGCTCTGATGGACTTGCATGTCCAATCATGAACCACTGTGGCAAAAGGGGCCACATTACTGCTGAGGGAGTAAGAAAAGAAATCAAACTGAACCATATGAGGGGGTTCTGATCTCATTTGCAGACAAGTAAACATTGAGTAAATCTTGGATTTGGGTGGAATTACTCTGGATTTGCACTGGCTGAGCTCGAACCTGAGTCAGGCCAGGCTGTGTTCAGGTAAGCTCATTAAACACCTCCAACCCCTGGGACTCTGCTGGGAGCACTCGTGGTTAAGTTAATCTCGTGCTGAAAGGCTTTGGAGCATCGGGGCAGGAGGGCTCAGGCAGGGACAGGAGCCACCCCTGGCTCCCAGCCCTGCAGCAGGAGCTGCCAGGTCAGCACTGCAGGCAGAGAGGTTTCTCTTGGGGAAAGGCACAGTGAGCTTTCATACTGACCACTGTTCTATTGCACTGGGGGCAGTTCAGAGCTCTGCCTTTTGCTCTCTGTGCCTCCCTTCAGGCCATCCTCCAGTGCAGACAGGGTCCCACAGCTGCAGCACTCCACGTGCACCCACACAGGCAGGGTTTGGGGTTTGCCTTCATTCAGCACTGCACAAGGCTCAGGCACTGCCCAGCTGCCAGAGCCTGGGCACGGGGCCAGGGGGAGCCCCAGGCTCCCACAGCAGCACCTGACAGGGGCAGGCAGCAGCAGAATCCAGATCAGGTTGTGCTGAGGGAGAGGGGGTGAGGAAGGCACAGAGGGCTGCAGGGCCCAGCACCAGCCAGCAGCCACTGCCTGCCCTGGACAGGACAGGACAGGACAGGACAGACAGCCCAGCTGCAGCAGGGAAGGGCTCATGGCAAGGGCAGACACCCACTCTGCTCTCCCCTGCTCTGCAGTGAGGAACGGGAACAGCACCTGAGAAATGTGCTGAGGGCAGCATGACAGGGCCAGCCCTGCACGGAGCTGCAGTGACAGCTCCAGGGGTGAGCAGCAGTGACAGCTCCAGGGGTGAGCAGCAGTGAGGGCTCAGGTGTGAGCAGCAGGAAGGGCTCAGGTGTGAGCAGCAGTGAGGGCTCAGGTGTGAGCAGCAGTGACAGCTCCAGGGGTGAGCAGCAGTGACAGCTCCAGGTGTGAGCAGCAGGAAGGAGCTCCAGGGGTGAGCAGCAGGAAGGGGCTCCAGGTGTGAGCAGCAGTGAGGGCTCAGGTGTGAGCAGCAGTGAGGGCTCAGGTGTGAGCAGCAGGAAGGGGCTCCAGGTGTGAGCAGCAGTGAGGGCTCAGGTGTGAGCAGCAGTGACAGCTCCAGGTGTGAGCAGCAGTGACAGCTCCAGGTGTGAGCAGCAGTGAGGGCTCAGGTGTGAGCAGCAGTGACAGCTCCAGGGGTGAGCAGCAGTGAGGGCTCAGGGGTGAGCAGCAGTGACAGCTCCAGGTGTGAGCAGCAGTGAGGGCTCAGGTGTGAGCAGCAGAAAGGGGCTCAGGTGTGAGCAGCAGTGACAGCTCCAGGTGTGAGCAGCAGTGAGGGCTCAGGTGTGAGCAGCAGGAAGGGCTCCAGGTGTGAGCAGCAGGAAGGGCTCCAGGTGTGAGCAGCAGGAAGGGCTCAGGTGTGAGCAGCAGGAAGGGCTCCAGGGAGCACCTGAAGCAGGGGGCTGGGGGGAAGCTGGGCTCAGGGAGGAGAGCTGATGCTGAAGCTGCTCACTGGGGCTGACCCTGCTCACTGCTGTCCCACTGCCAGGGGCCTCTCTCCACGTCCTGGATGCTGTGCCTGTTCCTGTGATTCCTCACTGGGACACAAATTAATTTCTAGTTCTGAACAATATGTAAAGTTCAAAAACCTCTCACAATTCTGTGATTCCAAACACAGTTCTCCTCACCCTTCTTTCCTTTTCTCCTCTAAAATGCAGAAATATGCATTACCAGAGTGGAATGAGGGAGCAGGGCTAATAGGGCTGATTGGCCTAGAAGAGAAGGGTGCAATCAGAGCACCAAGTGACAGTGCTGCCAGTGCTGACAGGAGGCCCAGAGCACCCAAGGGACACTCTGTGTTACAGCATGCAGGCTCCACATCCCTGCTGCTGACACCAGTGCCAGAGCACAGGGACAGGGGACGGGGCAGCCTCCACACCCTGAGCCTGAGCATCCCCCTGTCCTCAGGCCAGCACTGCCTCTGCCCCCACCCCACTGCCAGGGATGCACAGAACAAGCCACTGTCAAGGGCAACCACAGAGCTGCTTGTTCCACATTAGCATCCTTAGCATTTTCTATCTAATCAGATTTCCTGTTGGTTGAGGAAAGCTGCCTTCCTCCTTACCAGCTGCTATCCCAGATTGCCCTCTCCCCATCCCCAATACATATTTTGCCATGCTTGTCTGCTTTTCTGTGTAAAAAGGTTATGTATGCCTGGAGGGAGACTAAATGTTACCAAAAAAAAAAATAGAAAAAGGCAAAAAAATCCCCCATGAAAACAGAACTATGGGCGAGTGTCCAAGACTCTTGACTGTGTGACTGTGACTAACCAATGGCTGTTTTTTAAAAACATTTCTCATTTTATTCCCTTCCGTGGATGTAATAATACAACTCAAATTAGTTTTCCAGGAGCTGACTCCTTTTTATGTAACCATGTTTTATACAGACAGCAGCAGCAGCTTATGTTTAAACTATTTAAGAGAACAAATAGCTGCAAAATGCACTTCAGATGGCCTTCTCCTGCTAGCAGGGTATTCCTGGCTTGAGGGAAGCTACAAACACACTCTGGATTTTGCTGCTGCTGCGTGGATGCAGTTGTAAACAATGCCCAATGCCCACAGGAGCAGCACCCAGGTAAGGATGTCAGCTCTGCTTGTTTTACTGCCTTGCACTGCAAACCCTGGCATGACTGACAGCACAAAGCTGGGCAGACACAGAACAAAGCAGCAGCTCAGCTCCTGCCCCATCCAGGCTGCCCAGGGCAGCCCCACCTGAGCTGGAGCATCCCCAGGGCTCAGGGACCCTCCACAGCTGGGAGCTCTCAGGGCTGGATCCCCATCTCTCCTCCTTCCCCCACCCTCAGCACTGGCTGCAGCCTCTGGCCAAGGACCTTCCTGTGCCCCCAGGCTGGAACCAACCCCTGGAGCTGCTGCCTGAGGCACACCTGGGCACCAGAAGAACAGAGGGGAGGCTGCAGGTGGGCAAGGGGGTGTGGGGACAGAACAGGAAACCAAGGCAGATCAGGAATCATGGGTCTCATCTTCTCATTCCCAGTTTTGCTTTTAGAAACAGGCCCAAGAGATGGGAACTGATGGACCACCAGGCTCAGACACCAGTGTGACACCAGTGGCATTTAAGTCTCTCAGCAAGCAGCAGAACTCCCCAAACACCCCTACCAAAAGCCTGGAAAATCTTTTACCTGGTGTCATCCTTCCTGCCTAGGGAGCCCAAATCCTGGAGTGATAAATGAGGCTCCCCAAGCACTACCCCTGTATGAAAGTGGTTAAAAGGTGCAGAGAAATCCATCTTCTAAACAAGAGAGTTGCACAGTTAGAAACATGCAGCCTTCACTCTGTGTCCCCATGCCATTATTCAGCAGATTAAAAAGGCATTTCTGTACTCTATGTGGAGTCTTCCAAGTCTGCAATTTTCCATAAAACTTCCATTATGACATTTCACTTGGAGAACTTTGCTAACAGCTTCCTGGTTGTCACACTTTCCAGTACCTTCAAAAATGTGTAATTTGTGTCACAGTAACAAGTTTAAATATTCCTTTTCCTTTATCCTAACAGCACAACTGAGCTGTTAACTGCTGGGCTCACACTGGAAGGGATTTCTGCTAGGATTTGTTTCAGCCATTAACTTCCATGGACTGGCAGGGTTTGCATGGAAAGCACAGTTCAGATCACCTCACTATCAACATTTTTCAAGCTCCATGCCAGCAAAGCACTGGGGATGGCACACATCAGTCTTTCAGTGGGTCTGGTACCACTTTCCAGGCAATTCACAGACTCTGAAGATAAATGCAGCCCAGGCAACCCGAGCTACAAGAGAGGCTAAAAGGATTCCTGGTCAGATGTTCTCCCTCCATGCTGGAGACAACATCTGCCAGAGAAACACACAGAAATCACAGCCCAGCAAAGGCTGCCACTGCTCTGAATTCACTCCTCAGGTCAGCCCGTGTGGCCACGGCTCCTCGTGCCTGTCTGGGAATGCAACACTCCTGGAGGGGAGGAGGAGGGACACACAAGGAACAGGCATTCATCCTTGGGCACGCAGGAGAGGATGGCAAGGCTTGTTTTCCTGGGAATGGGCACCAGTGCCATGGAGGAAATGCTTTCCTGGGAATGGGCACCAGTGCCATGGAGGAAATCCTTTCCTGGGAATGGGCACCAGTGCCATGGAGGAAATCCCTTCCTGGGAATGAGCACCAGTGCCATGGAGGAAATCCCTTCCTGGGAATGGGCATCAGTGCCATGGAGGAAATCCCTTCCTGGGAATGAGCACCAGTGCCATGGAGGAAATGCTTTCCTGGGAATGAGCACCAGTGCCATGGAGGAGGGGGTAACACAGCTGCTGCTGGAGCCAGACACTGCAGATTCATGGAGAACCCAAGAAGAGCAGCTCCTGGCTTCCAGGACACCACGGCCACACTGATGCTCCCAGGTCTTCCTCCAGAGCCTGCACTGGGTCTTTAGCACAGATCCCAAATTCCCCAACACTGAACAGAACTGTGTCCCTGGAGACTGCAGAGAAAAGGCCCAGCACTGCTCTGCCCTCCTGGCTCCTCCTGGGCAGGCTCTGGGGTGAGAACTGGTGATTTATTCACTGAAGGATCAGGCCAGCCAGGAGCCAGCCCTCTGCAGCAGTCCACTGCCAGTGCAGGCTGCACTGGAAGCAGCACGAGCTCCTCTGGAGCTGCACACACAGCACATCAGGGGTGGCAGCCGTGGGGCCCAGCTCTCCTTCACACTCCTGGCCATGGAATCCTCCTGCTCCCCACGTGCTGAGCACCTGTGGAAGCTCAGGTGCCATCATCTTCCCAGAGGAGCTCATCAGGAACAGTTCTGGGCTCAGAATTTACTCACAAACACAAACCCTGACAGGTGACACGGAATCCATGACGTCTGCTAAGGCAGGAGAGAGCCACAGGAGTCACCTGTGCTTCATCCTTACTGAGCCATGAAATCACAGCTTCTGTCAAGGCAGCCCAGGACTGAGAGGACAACTGGACTTTCTTCAAACCCCGACTTCAACATTCAGTTACATCATCACTGGAACAAGAAACCTCTCCCAAGCCTTAAACCAGAGTGTGTATCAGAGTTAGTATTTCTGGTGAGATGATAAATGCTATTTTAATAAAATACTCTTATTTTAAAAGACACAGATCTCCCAGAGGTGGTACAAAGAACATTCATGCAAAATTTGGAGAAAGTAACAGAAGAAAGCAATTGACTGAAATATTTTGGGCTAATAGTGACAGCTCAGGAACTGATGCCCATCATTACAGAGAGAATAATGCAAGTGATTTGTGTAAGAACTCCAACCTGCTCACTCTGCTGTTCCTGCAGACTCGATTGTGGCAAAATCCAGCCCTGAATATTTCATCTTAAAACACTTCTACCAGCAGTAGCATTACTTGTCTTGGCAGATACTGGAGCTTATGCAAAAAGTACAAGGCTTACCACGTGGAATATGAAGCAGTAATGCAAAACACATGTAGAACAATAAGAGAAAGTATTAAAAAATGAAATTTAAAATAGCTTAACCTTATGCACACTAGATGCACGAGATATACCTCATTGGCAATTTCATATCAGTAAACACGGCATGAGGAGAGACCATACCTTTGCTTCATCTGAAAAGGAAAACAATCTACTTTTTTTTTTTTTTCTGCTGTGCATGCATTTCATTTCCCAAAATGCAACCAGGCGTGCACTACACACACAGTTCATCCTGCTCCACCCAGAGCAGCTGCCATGAGCATTCTCATTCTCTAGCACTGTGCAGAAGCCTGATGGCGTGCAAGGTGCTGGGGACAAGCCGAGTCTGATCTGAGGGCCAGGCTTAGGGCAGAGTGCAGCTGCAGGAGTCCCTGCAGAGAGCCTGGGACCCACGCCTTGAGGAGCAAGCAGCTTCAGGCAGCCAAAGAAAGGGCAGAGTGTGCTGGGGCAGCTGGAACAAACAGAGTTTACTGCAGAGAAAGCAGCGCGGCCTCTGTGCCAGAGGGCTCCTGTGGGCATCAGACAGGCAAGCAAGGGACAGGGCACGGCTCCCCCCACACAGCCTGGCACACACAGCACGCCCGGACACACAGGGAGAGGGAACCCCACCGACAGAACACGGACCCCAAGGGCACAAACCTTCCGGCTCTGTGTTCTCTTTGAGGTGCACTTGCTTCAGTGGGCAGCAGAAGATTTCGTGACACTTAGCACGAAATGGGGACTCTTTTTTCTTTAATTCCGCAGATTGGATGGAATCTTGCCGTAACATAATGTACTCCTGAGTGCCAGGGGGAGCGTCATCCATAACTGTGGCACCACAACAAAATAACTCAGTTAGAGCCCCAGGAAAGCGACCCCCGTGAGCAAATCAACTACAGAACGTCAGGGTGGGGAAAGACAGAGGGCAAGAAAGGTTCACAGGGAGGAAAATCAACGTTACAGTGGAAAGTATCTTAGTCATGGTGGGAAACAACATTTACTTTCATAAACAATGCTTCTCATAAACCTCCACAGTTCATCCCGTTTCATGCAGCTTTGATAAACAGAAGAACAACAAAGAACAACACCCGCTCTGAGCAGCAGCACAGCTCCTCCTGCATCTGCTCCATCCTCCCCTGTACCCCATCCTCCCCTGTACCCCATCCTCCCCTGTACCCCATCCTCCCCTGTACTTCATCCTCCCCTGTACCCCATCCTCCCCTGTACCCCATCCTCCCCTGTACCCCATCCTCCCCTGTACCCCATCCTCCCCTGTACCCCATCCTCCCCTGTACCCCATCCTCCCCTGTACCCCATCCTCCCCTGTACTTCATCCTCCCCTGTACTCCATCCTCCCCTGTACTCCATCCTCCCCTGTACCCCATCCTCCCCTGTACTCCATCCTCCCCTGTACCCCATCCTCCCCTCTGCCCATTCTGCATGCAACCAGGGGAAAAGCAAAGCCAACTCTGTGCTTTCAAGGCCTGGCCACAGGCAGGACCTGCACTAACCCCCTCCACACCTGCAGGCACCCGCTCCCCACAGCACCAAGGACTGGCCTTGATCAGGAAATGGAATTACACCCCATCCCTCAGAGCACGGATAATCCAGGGACATTTTCAACAGATAGAAGTGTAGATGTACAAAGAGAAAGCACATTAATCCTTCTGATGGTTTTCTTGTAAAACAGCAAGTAATTTTTAAAGCTGATCTTATAAATCAATACTGCCATTAATAATGCAGTCTGAAATGTTTCTGAATGGGGTCAGACTATTAAATGGCAAAAAGATAAAATATATAGCATAAAGAAAGTTCCAGCTACCTCAAAGTATTACATTACCAGAATGAATTGAAACACTTTTCCACTATCTAAAAAAATGAAGCCTTAATAACAGAGATAGTGAGATTCCTCAGCTCACAGCTTCAGGCACAGATAATCTCCCATGAACAAAAATTAGCTGCTTTTTCACAAGACAGCCTCCAATCACCAATTGTAATTTATAGTGTAAAACAGATATAAAACCATACCCAAAATCAAACTTGGATTCCCCAACCCTATGTGAAAAAACCAAATTTTTTTTAAAAATCCAAGAATTTCAGCAATGAGAAAAGCAACTACTGACAGGCTAGTCTAAAACATGCACTAGCATGCACTAGGTAAGTTTATTTGGTTCTCAAACTGACAGCCATTAATTCTAACAATTTAACTGCTTCCTAAATATCTGCCAGCACATGGACATCTTAAAAACAATCAGATTTAAACATTAACCCCCTCAAACAATTGCATTCTCATGCACTGGGTTTCTACTCTGGTAGGAGTCACATCTGGGTGATGAATTCAGACTGACAGTTGTTCTGCTCACAGTGGGCAGGCACCTTCTCTCCAGACCTCATGAATCCAGCAGGGAAGCCTTGCACCTTGGCTGCTGCAGCTTCATTAGACTGCACCCAGCAGCAACAACACACTCTGATAATCTATATAAAGTGCCATTAACAGGGGTGCACGATCAAGGAGGAAAGCACAAGTGGTTCAGAGAGGAGCAGCAGGTCAGGGAGCACGAGCTCTGGGCTGCCATTTCACCACCTCAGCAGGGCCAGGTTCCTCTGGAAGGGTGGGCTGTGCTGGGGGAGCACACTGAGAGCCCCAGGGGCACCCACAGCTCCTGAAGGGTGAGCCCTCAGCAATGCCTTGGTGTGTGTGAGCTCAGAGCACCTGCAAGGCAGCCAAGGGTGGGTCCCACCTGCCAGGACTGGCAAACAGTGCCTGACACCACTGTGCAGGGCCCTGGGCCACCTCAGGCAAGCTGAGGGGCAAAAAGGGGCAAAAAACCTGTCCCTCACCAGAACCCTGCACACCCCATTACCCAGATTATAAGGGAAGCAGAGAGAAGTGCCCTTTTTCTTGCTATTTATGGAGCATTATTGTCAACAGCTGGGCTACAAAAAGAGACAAACTTCCCCAGTGTTAGGAAGAAAAAAGAAACCAAAAACACAAAGAAAGAACCCTGCACACACACTCATTGGGATGGGAATGCTCCTCACCAAGGCCCACGCCTTCAGCAAGGGACCAAAACCCCATCAGTCCTGCACACACAAGCACTGGGGTGGGAACACTCCCCACCAGGGCCCACCAACATCACCAACAAAGGCACAGACTCACTGGGGTGGGAATGGTCCCCACCATGGCCCACACCCCATCACCAACAAAGGCACAGACTCACTGGGGTGGGAACACTCCCCACCATGGCCCACCAACATCACCAACAAAGGCACAGACTCACTGGGGTGGGATCACTCCCCACCATGGCCCATGGCTTCACAGACTCACTGGGGTGGGAACACTCCCCACCATGGCCCACCAACATCACCAACAAAGGCACAGACTCACTGGGGTGGGATCACTCCCCACCATGGCCCATGGCTTCACAGACTCACTGGGGTGGGATCACTCCCCACCATGGCCCATGGTTTCACAGACTCACTGGGGTGGGATCACTCCCCACCATGGCCCATGGTTTCACAGACTCACTGGGGTGGGAACACTCCCCACCATGGCCCATGGCTTCACAGACTCACTGGGGTGGGAATGGTCCCCATCATGGCCCATGGCTTCACAGACTCACTGGGGTGGGAACACTCTCCATCAGGGCCCATGGTTTCACAGACTCACTGGGGTGGGAACACTCTCCATCAGGGCCCATGGCTTCACAGACTCACTGGGGTGGGATCACTCCCCATCATGGCCCATGGCTTCACAGACTCACTGGGGTGGGAACACTCCCCATCATGGCCCATGGTTTCACAGACTCACTGGGGTGGGAATGGTCCCCACCAGGGCCCATGGCTTCACAGACTCACTGGGGTGGGATCACTCCCCTGCAGCACCCACAGGGACCCACAGCCCATCCCCATGGCAGAACACATTGGTGCTCTATGTTCCCATCTTCCCATGAATAAAACAGGGATAAGGCTACATTGCCATGGACACAGGTCATTAATATACTGCTCACTCACTGGTGTATTCTTGTATATTCTCACTCACTTGTATATTCTCAGATTAAAGGGATAAACAACCACTACACAGCTTTAAGGAAATGAACCCTTTTTTCTTCCACTACAATTTGATGGAGACCAAACCCACAGCAGCTGAGAGGAATTTGCTTAGCAGTGAATATAAAATAACTGCAGTAACTATTATGTTTCCTAATCAAAACATTCAGCTTGCTAAATATCAGCCTGTAGCATTTTCTTTAGCTCAAATAAAATAATAATAATTACATTAATAAAACCTTGCTGTCAACAAGCCACTAGGAAAAAAATTTCTTCTTCCTGTAAGCTTTACAGAGAGAAAGCAATCTTTAGGATGGCTGCTGGCACCAGGATGTTTCTCAAGATAAATTCAAACATGTTTACTTTATATAAACACACCAGCTAAACAGTCTGCTGGTTTGTGTCTTTCTTTTATGTCCAAGTGCATTTCAGTCCCATCCAGAATTGCCAGAAACCAAAACATCAGCCCTGTCCATAGGCCTTGGCTCGGGTTCCAACTGCATCATCTTTGATGTAATTCAGACTTTAATAAAGCTGTAAGGAAATATCTTTCCCCCTGGTTTTACAGAGAGAGGCTTCTGCTCTGCTAGCTACAGGCTAGAGCAACCACGGGGTAAAGGAAATCCAGGCACAACAAATCCTCCTGCCCCTGCTGGGCTGTTGTACTGCATGTATGACACAGACAAAAATCCTGTACTTCCATGGATCCATTCACTCCTGCATGAACCTTTCAGGTCACTACCTGAAACATGAATTCTCCTCAGCTCCCTACCTTTCCACAGTGGTCAGTTTTGCATGCTGTGAGCTCCAGGACGCTTACACTTGCAAAAAATTCATTTTTCTGGCAGGACTGGAGCTGTGTCTGTACCCACAAGGTCCTCAGGCCACAGAGAGCACCAGAGCACCTCTGAAATCCTGCACCCACAAAGAGAAGAAATCCCTTCTCTGGCACAGGGCAGGAAGAAACATTCCCCCAGTGTGACTGTGTAGAATAATGAGAGCAGCAGCCAGTGCCCCCCAGTGCCACCTCCACACTGTCACCCTCCAGTGCCACTGCCACCCTCCAGTGCCACCTCCACACTGTGACCCTCCAGTGCCACCCCTCTGGTGCCACTGCCACCCTCCAGTGCCACCTCCACACTGTGACCCTCCAGTGCCACCCCTCTGGTGTCACTGCCACCCTCCAGTGCCACCTCCACACTGTCACCCTCCAGTGCCACCCCTCTGGTGCCACTGCCACCCTCCAGTGCCACCTCCACACTGTGACCCTCCAGTGCCACCCCTCTGGTGCCACTGTCACCCTCCAGTGCCACCCCTCTGGTGTCACTGTCACCCTCCAGTGCCACCCCTCTGGTGTCACTGTCACCCTCCAGTGCCACCTCCACACTGTCACCCTCCAGTGCCACCCCTCTGGTGCCACTGCCACCCTCCAGTGCCACCTCCACACTGTGACCCTCCAGTGCCACCCCTCTGGTGTCACTGTCACCCTCCAGTGCCACCTCCACACTGTCACTCCCCCAGTGTCACTGTCACCCCCCAGTGTCAGTCTCCAATGTCACCTCCCCAGTGTCACCCCCACCAGTGTCACTCCCCAGTGTCACTGTCACCCCCCAATGTCCCTGTCACTCCCCCAGTGTCACTGTCACCCCCCAGTGTCACTCCCCAATGTCACCTCCCCAGTGTCACCCCCCCCCCAGTGTCACCCCCCCAGTGTCACCATCACCCCCCAGTGTCACTCCCCAGTGTCACCCCCAGTGTCACCCCCGGTGTCCCCCCCAGGACACGGAGCAGCGACGCTCCCGAGCCCCCCCCTCCTGCTCTGCCTCCCTGACCCCTCCAAGGACATCAGCAAAGATCACAGCTGAGCTGACCCGGCCCCGGGGCTCTCTGGAGTGATCAGGATTTATTCTTTTTTCCTTTCAGGGAAAACATCAGGCTGGCAAGGTGCTTCAGCTCCTTACAGGAACAAGTCTAAAAAATCCTCTCTAGAATAACTGCTTCAAGTGACAGCCTGGAGGACAGGGAAGGGGAGCAAAGTGGGGTGTTCAGCTGTAATAACATTTCTGAGACAGCTGATGAAAATCTCTCAGGTCTTTGGGCAGTAGAAGTTCTCTTTTCATCACTGTTTTGTTTCCTCCTAATTTCTCCCAGTTGAAGGTGTGATTTTTTTTTTTGTCAGCCACCTGCACAACATCATAAACTCAGAGCACAACAATACTTGCAAGTTAATTGAAAAGAATTTCTATTCTGGGCTTGTAAAACACTCAGAACCTCTTAATGACAACACAGTCTATCCAAACCATTTCACATTAAGCTTTGCCAAATCCTGATGAAGTATTCTTACCAAACAGCCTTTCTGGCACTTCTGCATCACCCACAAATCTTATTTTCAGCTTGCAGCTGTGTGCTCCCAACTTTGAAGTCTGGTTGACTCTGACTTGCAGTTCTCACAATGAACACAGATATTACAGGAAGCACAAGCAGCCAATTCTCTAATTTTTATTCACAGCAAGCCATTTCTGGAGTCCCTCATTGTGCACCACTCCTTCCTGCCCAGCACACCCCCAAACCCAGGCACCACACCAGCTCATTTCAAACTGAAAGGAACAAAGCAGCAAAAACGCCTTGTGAAAGACACAACTTCCTTTGGGTGAGTTTTCAGAATTGAAAGTGGGCTCAGGATGAGCTCCCATTGCATCTGGAAGCTGCTGTGGATGGGGCTGTGCCAGCGAGGGCTACAGGACAGCCCAGCTCCTCCCTCACAGAGCAGCTCCTGCTCTTTGTTCTCAAACCAACTCCATCAATCTCCTCCATGGCAGCCACTCCTGGGCTGATCTCTGACCTGGGATTAGAGCACAGCTTCATGGCCTGCAGGACAGAGCACAGTTCTGAGAAGGGCAGTGAGAGTCTCCAAGAGCTCAGACACCTGGGGAAGCAAAGCCCTGGCCAGCAGAGGGTTTTGGAACCTGAACCAGCGAGGGCTCAAGGGCTGATCTCCATCAGGCTGCAGCCAGTTGTGCCAGGCTGCAGGGACTCAGCAGGGCACGGCTGTGAGGCCCTTCTGTGCCTGCTGGAATGGGAGGGTAACCTCCTTCTCATGGCACAAACAGCACAGCAATGTTCCAAATTCACCACTCATGTCTAAGGAAAGCTCCCTGTGGTAAGGGCAGGGTCCAGTGATTTATTTTCTGATTTGAAACTACTTTCCATTGTGAAATATCTTTATATTTTAAATAAGTGATTGCCTTGTGATCAAAACTGAAAGCTGACAGCTCTTTGCACCGTGTTTCCTCCAACGTATGTAGAAATGTCTTAACCTTTTGATCTGCTGAAAAATTCTCAAAGATGCTCTCTCTGGGTCAACATATAGAATAACTTTTTTCAGATCTTCCAAAGATATTTGCACAGAACACCCCCCCTTGACCTAAAAGAGTAATTGGATTAACTGCCAGCAGTAATAGGCTGTTATCCCCTGAAACGACTTCCCAGATAAGGCTGCATTTAGATCCTTGTGGATAATAGAGACAAAGGCACACGACATCAAACATTTGTTGATAAATGCTGCTCAGAATGCATCTCCTGCTTCCCTGTGGGAGTGGCAGCAGGGCTTCTGCAGAGAGCCTCATGTCCCAGCTGTGCCAGGCACCTTGTGCCACCCTGTGCCACCAACCAGCCTTGTGCCAGCTTGTGCCCCCCTGTGCCACCAACCAGCCTTGTGCCAGCTTGTGCCACCAGGCAGCCCTGGCTGAGCCCTGCCCTGGCTGCTCAGGGGCAGGGACAGGGCTGAGGGGAGCCCTGCAAACAGGACCCACTGCTCAGGGACAGGGCTGAGAACAGCCCAATTTACTGAGGAACAGCCCAATGTACAGAGGAACAGCCCCATTTACTGAGAACTGCCCCCATTTACTGAGGAACAGCCCCCATTTACTGAGAACTGCCCCCATTTACTGAGGAACAGCCCCCATTTACTGAGAACTGCCCCCATTTAGTGAGGAACAGCCCCAGGGTGCAGAGCCAGCACCTTTCCCCTCCCAGCCATCAGGAGCTGTGGCTCTGCCATCCCACACGTGCCCACTCTCATCTGAGCTCTGCAGCTCAGCTCACTGCTGTGCTGGGCTTGCCCCTGAATGAAGGAATGAATAAATTAATGAAGGAATGAATAAATTAATGAAGGAATGAATGAATAAATGAAGGAATGAATGACTGAAGGAATGAATGACTGAAGAATGAATGACTGAATGACTGAAGGAAGGAATGAATGCATGAACATTTCTTCCCAGCCTGTTCGAGGGCTCTGCTGCTTTTCCCACCTGCAGGACCAAGGCCAGCTGGTGCTTCCCCAGCAGCTGGGCTGGGGCACACAGCACAGCAGACAGGCAGCAACGCCCAGGGTGCCACCCCTGTCTGTGGAGTGTGAGCTTGGGGAGCTGCAGGCACTGGGAGCACTGGGAGGGAGCACTGGGAGGGAGCACTGGGAAGGAGCACTGGGAAGGAGCACTGGGAGCACAGCAGGGCAGGGCTGGGGACACTGCTGGGCACCAGGGGCTGGCTCAAGGGAGGGCACTGGGCAGCAGGACCTGCCAGGCCAGCTGCAGAAGAGGAACCACCCGACCTGCACAGCCCCCCAGGCCTGCCCTCGGGATGAGCCTGTGGCTGCCCCAGCTCCTGGAGCAGACATTTCTCCTCCTGCCCCACCAGCACAGGACAGGAGCAGCACGGGACACAGGGGGAGAGGGACAGCAGCTCCAGATGGAAATATGAGCCTCACCCACCCCTCCTACCCTAAACCCCACTCGGAGCAGCTCACAGGGAATTTAAAAAGCACCAGGACAATTTGTGCCGCTCACGTTCTCTGCTGACAAGGGCTGGGAGCAAAGCAAGGAGCGGGGCTGTTTCCAAGAGAACATCCTGGCAGCGTGGTGGAAAGCAGGCATGCAGGGCAGAAGGTGCCAGGAGACCTGCTAGAAAGGTCCAGGATGAGTGGGAAGCCTGCAGATTTTGAGAGCCTTGCACAGCTTTAGTTTGCTGCTTACGGAATATTAGAAAACTCTTGCGTATCGTAACTTTAATGAGAATTTAATTATTAATGTAGCCCTATTTGGAGCTAGGAGAATAGTTTCAGTTTATAAGGGAAGTAGAGAGAAGTGCCTTTTTTCTTGCTATTTATGGAGCATTATTGTCAACAGCTGGGCTACAAAAAGAGACAAACTTCCCTAGTGTTGGGAAGAAAATACAAACCAAAAACACAAAGAAAGAACTGAAAAAGATCAGAATCCTCTAGGAAAAGCAGCCTGAAAATGGGAACAAAATCATCAAAGAATAGACTGCATCCCTCCTGGAAGTCTGGAAGGATGAGTGCTGCCTCTGGGAGCAGGAATGAGCAGCAGCTCCGAGGCTGGCACTGGAGCTGCAGCTCCTGGGCATCTCTCTGGAAGAAGCAGACAAGAACAGAAGCACCATTCACAAAAGGACAGGTGACACCTCCCAGTTATTTGCCCCATTTACTGAGGATTAACAAAAAGAAGGATGAAGAAATCGAGTGCTTTAAAATTCACACTAATTACAGAAAGAGCTGTGCAGAGAAATGGCCTCAGAGGAGATTTTTCAAAGCAGAGCACAGAGAACTCCTCAGCAGAAGCCAAAGCCTGGGTGTGCCATGGACAGGGGCAGAGGGTGCTCTCCCAGCCCTGGGAGCAGCAGAACCCTGGGCCCTGCTGGGCCTCTGCACCCCAGCCAAAGGGGCAAAGAGCTCTGGCCAGAGCTATGAACAGAGCTGAACAGCACAGAAATCCTTTCAGAAAAAAAAAAAAGTATAATTTAACCTGAAATTAACATTACTCTTAACTTTAAGGTTGGAAATTGTTTTAACAGGTTAAAGATAAGGCTTATGCAGGTAGGGTCCCTATATACAAATATCCATGAACACAAACCAGTTCAGTTGTAAACCAGTCAAATAAAATGCTGCAATATTTTCTCACACTGATTTCTTAGAGTAACCTTTAGTTAAGCTGAATTCTCACCACAGATGATTTTGCACAAATCACTTGATGCACACCCCAAAAATTTCCCCAGCAAGTTACACCAGCTTGGAAAATCCACTCAGCTGAATGCTCAGTGTAGTCATTCACCCACCAGGAGAGGCTCTGCCCACCCTGGCACTTCCCAGAGTGCTTCCATTGCAGCAGCCACTGCTGTGCCTGATAACCCAGCCCTGAAACCTGACAAGCAGCAGCTCTCCCCCCCATCTGCCCTTGCAGAGTTATTCCATCCCCCTGAACAGCCACCCGCTGAGGAACAGCACCCCAGCACCCCAATGCCCCTCAAATCAATGCACTGCACTGAGGAACAGCACCCCAGCACCCCAATGCCCCTCAAATCAATGCCCTGCACTGAGGAACAGCACCCCAGCACCCCAATCCCCCTCCCCTGAATTAATGCCCTGCATTTCAGAGCCTGCACTTGACACAGAAACTGTACTTGAAAGCATTGTCCCCTCTCCACACTCCCCTAAAGCCCTCAGCCATGTGTAATTAAGCCATCACTGCTACTCAGAGTAGCTACAACACGCTGCACACACAGAGAAGGGTTTCGCTTTCCACTGCTCATCACTTTAATCAGCAACAAGACAAACTAGCAGAAGCCTAAGCAGCCTGTTTTCCTGTTACTGCCCAGCCTGACGATCACCTGGAGAGCCCAAGCAGATGTTCTGTATTCTGAGATCCCTCTCAGCTTCCCCACAACTTTCTCTTGTAGGCTGCCATGGCACTCCCACACACTGCCCAGCACCTCTGCCTGTGCCAGCAGCCCAAGCACGCCACAATTACAACCATTTCCACACAGCAGAGCTAAAATGGCATTACTGCTCCACTGCAAGTGCTGCTGTTCAGTTCCTCGGGCCAGCTGCTGGAAGCTGTGAGGGCAGCAGCAGCAGCAGCAGCAGCAGCAGCAGGAGGAGGTCACCCAGGGCAGGGCTGGCTCCCTGAGCAGCCCACGGCACCAGCTGGGCTGCAGGAGCAGCGAGGACACCTCTGGCACCAGGGGAGCTGGCACAGGGGCAGTCAGAGCCCTGGCAGTGATGGCTGTGGCACGGAGGAGGCTGTGCTCACCCTGCGCTCACACCTGTGCTCATCCTGTGCTCACACCTGCACTCACACCTGTGCTCACACCTGTGCTCACACCTGTGCTCACCCTGCACTCACACCTGTGCTCACCCTGCACTCACACCTGTGCTCATCCTGTGCTCACACCCGTGCTCACACCTGCGCTCACACCTGTGCTCACACCTGTGCTCACCCTGCGCTCACACCTGCACTCACACCTGTGCTCACCCTGCACTCACACCTGTGCTCACCCTGCGCTCACACCTGTGCTCACACCTGCACTCACACCTGCACTCACACCTGTGCTCACCCTGCACTCACACCTGCACTCACACCTGTGCTCACCCTGCACTCACACCTGTGCTCACCCTGTGCTCACACCTGCACTCACACCTGCACTCACACCTGTGCTCCATGGTGCTGGCACTCTGCAGCCTGATCCAGAGGGATTTCAAGGCTTTGCAGAACAGAGTTAAAGCCCAGCAGTGTGCTCAGTCCGAGCAGAAACAGCTCAGCTGGGTGGCTGTGCCCGGCACATCATGGTCTGCTCAAACAAGGCCAGCTGGGCAGCCACCCCTGGCTGACACGCTGTCACCGAGGGGAAGGACACGGGGACAAGGGCACACCACAGAAATGGAATGCAGATTTCTACAAACCAGCACACATTTCCACACAGCCTGCCATGAAATTGAGATGTTTGCACGGGTGACCTCCGTGCCTGGGTGCTGCCACCCTGGGAGCTGCACAGCCGGCACCCAGTGCCAGCCATGGATGGCACCCACCTGGAGCCTGCCCGAGCTCCTGCTCCTGCCAAACACGCACACCAGCACCCCGGGAGCAGGGCCCCGTTTGGAACCAACTTCTCCAGAAACCAAAGGGCAAAAGCAGCACATAGGGTTGTTGTGTCAGAGCAGAAGTAACACTGAGGTTATTGCCTTTGTGTATTTTTATACTACATTGCATAAGACGCTCGCATTGATGTTCAGCACCGTAAATGACATAAAAACAACCCAAGGCAGCAAGCACAGCAGAGTGAAGGAAAAAATCCTCACATTTCACATTCCAGTGCACGAATGCTGCAGTCCTCTGGCTTACAACAGTCTATCAAAGTTAGCAAAGACAAATGTGTGTCTTAGAAAAAAGACATTGTTTCAACACTGAGCTATAAATTAGCTCCTGGTTTTTAGGAGGTAGTAAGTGGTCTTTATTCTACTACAAGAAAAAGCCACGCTGTTCAAACTAAGGACATTGCATGCTGCATATGTAGCTGGGGAGCTGCCTTGGGATACCACACTCTCTTTTGTGCTGCTTTGAAATCACTCATATCAGAGAAAAGTCCCTGTTTTCTGTCATTACTGTATTTATGCTGACTGGGACTCTACATACCTCCAAAGAAATTAAACCATTTATTCTGAGAGTTGACTGAAAAACTTTAAAACATTGAAGGATGCTGCTGCTGTAAATGTCTGAAACATGTGGATTCACACCAACTCCAGTTAAACAAAAAAATACCAAGAAAAGCTTCAGAGCAATTTGCAGCAGCTGAATATTCGGCCCAAAGAACTCTCAGAACAGGTGCTGGGTGCACAGGGTCTGCAAACCCTGGCTCCTGAGCCCTGCCCTGCTGAGGGCAGCTCCAGTTTGCAATCCGTGCTCCCAGCACCACTGGCACCATCCCCAGTCACCAGTGCCAGGGTCCTCCCTGCCCTGCACACCACATCAGCACTCTCAGTATTGGTCACACCAGCCCCCAAAACCCCACTTGCACCTGAAGTGACTGCAGGGAAACAATAAATGAACTTTGAACAGCTTCTCAAAGAATTCACTTAATGAACGAGGTCTTGGCAGGTTGTAAACAAACCCACCTCTCCTCTTACCTTTAAGTTTACTAATCTGGAACTTCCATTCTACCCTTGCACTCTGCTCCTGAACTGAAATTCTAAAGAGCATTTCACAAAATGTTATTAGCATTTAGTCTCAATCTATTAATGTCACAACAGACACACAACTGCCAGAGCTGTGAGCTGCTACTGCATGTCCCTGCCCACCTGCAGGCTCTGGAGAGGAGACCCAGGCAGGTCAGGGTGCCAGCCCAGCCCAGAGCAGCCCTACCTGTGCCATGCTCCATGCCCAGCCCAGAGCAGCCCTACCTGTGCCATCCTCCGTGCCCAGCCCAGAGCAGCCCTACCTGTGCCAGTGCCCCGTGCCCAGCCCAGAGCAGCCCTACCTGTGCCAGTGCCCAGCCCAGAGCAGCCCTACCTGTGCCATGCTCCGTGCCCAGCCCAGAGCAGCCCTACCTGTGCCAGTGCCCCGTGCCCAGCCCAGAGCAGCCCTACCTGTGCCAGTGCCCAGCCCAGAGCAGCCCTACCTGTGCCAGTGCCCCGTGCCCAGCCCAGAGCAGCCCTACCTGTGCCAGTGCCCAGCCCAGAGCAGCCCTACCTGTGCTGTGCTCTGTGCCCAGCCTGGAGGAGCCTCGGTGGGAGAAGGAGCAGCCCCTGAGCCGCTGTGCTGCCTCAGCTGTGAGCAGCTGTGGGATGGAGCTGTCCCACTGCTGTGGCTGCCAAGCCCGGCCACCAGGGATGACTCACTGTCACTCACACACATTAAAGCGTCTGTCCATCCTCTGCTGGGGCTCCTGCTGCAATTGTTGTGTCCCACAGTGAGGGCTGGCATGGGCTGGGCTCAGCCCTGCAGCCCTGCCAGCTCAGGCTGCTCAGCCCCTGCCCCTGCCCAGCACAGTTCTGCCCAGCACAGTTCTGCTCGTGCCATGGGGCTCAGCCCCTGCCCCTGCCCAGCACAACTCTGCTCAGCAAAGGCTGCTCGTGCCATGGGGCTCAGCCCCTGCCCCTGCCCAGCACAGTTCTGCCCAGCACAGTTCTGCTCGTGCCATGGGGCTCAGCCCCTGCCCCTACCCAGCACAGTTCTGCTCAGCACAGGCTGCTCGTGCCATGGGGCTCAGCCCTGCAGCCCTGCCCAGCACAGTTCTGCCCAGCACAGTTCTGCTCGTGCCATGGGGCTCAGCCCCTGCCCAGCACCATTCTCCGGGGTTCAGCTCCTGCCCCTGCCCCTGCCCAGCACAACTCTCCTCTCCCACCAGGTGAGACAGGAGAAAGGAGCTTCCCTTGGCCATACCTGACATCCCAGCACTGAAGCCTCTCCCAGGAATGCCCTGCATGTCACACACTCATGGATTCTGACTATCAGCTTTAGCTGCACATCGTGTCCAGACTCAGAGCCCACCGTGGGCAGTGGCCTGGAAGGGCACTGGGAACAGCTGTGGGGGAACACAACACAAACTGTGCTGCTGCCAGGGGTATGCACACTGCACCTCACCTGCCTATTCCCCAGCAGGGGAGGATAATGGCAATTTCACTGAAGCTTTAGGCAGAAAGAGGCCAAAGCTCAGGCTGGCCAGAGAGCCAGGAACAAGCCACGCTGTCCCCAGCCCTGCAGAAGAATTTCTTCCCTGGAAGGGTGGTGAGGAACTGGAAGGGGCTGCCCAGCTTGGTGCTGCAGTCACTGTCCTTGGAGGTGTTCAAGAAGCAACTGGGCATGACACCCAGTGATGTGGGCTGCCCACAGGGACTCCATCATCCTGCAGGTCTTCTCCACCCCTACTGACTCCATCACTGTGTGAGAGGCTGGGGCTGCCCCTGCATCCCTGGCAGTGCCAGGCTGGGCAGGGCTGGGAGCACCTGGGACAGGGGAAGGTGTCCCTGCCATGGCAGGGGTGGGACAAGGTGACCTTTAGGGCTTCTTTCAACCCAAACCACTCTGATTTTATGTGCATCACTCAACATCCAGAACAAATGAAGCAGTCAGAAGACCAGAGGGGAAGCAGATAAAGCTGCACAGAGGATTTTGATGGAGCAATGTGAGCAGGCTCTGAGCAGAGCCCAGGTGTGCTCAGCAGTGTCCATGGCTCCACAGCACCCCTGCAGAGAGGGACAGCACAAAGCAGCCCAGCTGCAAAGCCACAGTAATGGTGCTGGGAGCAGAGAACAGGGCTGAAACCTTCCCAGCCCAGCAGAGCCTGCAGCACCTGCAGCAGCCTCAGAGCTCCCCTGCCCTGGCTGTCACCGGGGAGGGGAGCCCTGCACCTCGGGGCAGACCTCAGCACTGCCTCCCCTCACTGACAGGAGAGCATTTAGCTCCCTTCCAGTGCTTCATTATGCCCCAACACGCTGGGCTGCCATCACAGCTTTAAATATTTACTTGACATGATCTTGCATCTGGCAAATGTATTCTGATACTCCCCAGCAAGTCCCATGCAGGATTAAGTTCTCCACTGGTCTTTGCACAGTAACAGATCCCATTTTATTCCACCACTGCAATTCTCTCCAAATCAGGTCTGCAAAGTCCAAGGAGTTTTCCAACAATTCTCTTAAGACAGATGAGATCTGCAGGCACCAGATTAATTTCTAAGTTCCTACAGCAGTTAAGACTTTTCCTGCCTCCTCCTCATTTTCTGTGCTGCTCAGACCCACACACAGACTGCCTGTTACTCTGTCAGTGCTGCCAATCCACGGGCACCCTCTCCTTTATTCTCTTATTGTCAATTAACTACTTCATATTGCAAATTCCCATATTTCAGACAAGGTACTGCTGTCACAATAGCCCTGTAAGTGAATTATTGTAACTAGAATGCATTCATAAATAACACACTGAAGGCTTAAAATACATTGGGACAAACCCAACCCAGCCCTACCTCACCCCAGGGACAAACCCAACCCTGCTCTGCCCCATCCTGGGCACAAACCAAACCCAGCCCAGCCCTGCCCCATCCCAGCACAAACCAAACCCAGCCCAGCCCTGCCCCATCCCAGCACAAACCAAACCCATCCCTGCCCATCCCAGCCCCAGGAGAGCAGCAGGGCTCCCGGCTGATCTCAGAGCCCTGCAAGGACACCAGGCTCTCACAAAGGGAGCAGCTGACCAGCACAAAGGGCTGCACAGCCTCCCCCCTCCCAGGGACTCCAGCACAAAGTCAAGGAACATTCTGAGTGTTTCTGTCACCTTGCTGTGCCCCTGAGGCTCACGCTGCTGTGCCCACATTCCTCCTGCACTGCAGGGGCCATTTCCCCCTTTATTTCCCATGAAGATACCCAGCCAACAACAAAACGGGGAGTGGGGGCTGCCCACGAACAGATCTGATGGTTTCTAGAGAAGTGACAACTCCAAAGAACATTTTTCTCTCAAGCTGCAGTGACCAGGCAAGCCCATGTCCTGTGGCCAGCCCCAGGCTGCTGGCAGTGAACAGCACTGAAACGGTGCTGCCATGAAACAAATGTGAGTGCAAAATGCAAACCCGGTTCTGAGAGGGCTCAGGAAAAATGCAAACCCCAGTTCTGAGAGGGCTCAGGAAAAATGCAAACCCAGTTCTGAGAGGGCCCAAGGAGCTGCTCCCCCAGCACACCCAGACTGAGCTGCCCCAGCACACCCAGACTGAGCTGCCCCAGCACCCAGACTGAGCTGCCCCAGCACCCCCAGCACCCAGACTCTTGAGCTGCCCCCCAGCACCCAGGTGAGCCCAGAGCCCTCCCTGCGGGCACAGCTGTCCCCACCCTGCCTGCAGCTCACTCACATCTGCCTCCTGCACACCCAAACCAGCCACCCTCGGCGTTACTGCTGCCTCAGATAAAGCTTTGCAGCCCATCCGAGGCTAAACCACCTAAATGCACACCTCCAGCTCACAGCACTCTATTGCTGCTGCTGCCATATGGAGAGCTGAGATGAAAACAAGCAAATACTGGGTAAAAACATCCCAGAAAAAGCTGAATATTTATGGCTTGTACCCAGAAACCTGAGTGGCAAGTGGATGCTTCGGGTAGAGATAAAAGGAGTGACAGAAGAGTAACTTTTATCTGTGCAGTCTACATTTAATGACTGCATGAACATTTGCAGATGATTAGGGCCAGCCTAAGTGTTCTGTTGTTCCATTTCTGAAGGGTTTGGACTTTATTTATTATTTTTCCTCTTTTTTCCCCTTCCTCCCCCCATAGCTGCAACTAAATATAATTTTTGGCTTTTAAAGACCTATTTCCATTTATAGAATCCAGCTGACAGGCCGGGGATGATGTTCCCAGGCTGAGGCATCTGCCTCCCTGCCAGAGGGAGGGGTGATCAGGTCGGGGGCAGCTCTGAGGCTGAGATGGCAGGGCTGGGGGCAGCCCGGCCCCCTGCGGGTCTGCAGGGCAGGAGCTCAGCCCCACCTGCCCTGCACAGCTCACCTGAGGGCACGGGCACAGCTGGGCACAGCCTGGGCACAGCCTGGCACAGCCTGGGCACAGCCCGGGCACAGCCGGGCACAGCCTGGGCACAGCCTGCCACTGAACTGACTCCACTGAACCACTGCTCCCTCTGGGCCTGCAGAGACTCCTCCAGGGGCAGCCACAGCCTCACCTGGCCTGGGACAGCACCTGAGCACTGCTGAGTGCCCACTGGGGTAACCACCTGGCCTGGGACAGCACCTGAGCACTGCTGAGTGCCCATTGGGGTAACCACCTGGCCTGGGAGGGAACCTGCAGCACCTGAGCACTGCTGAGTGCCACACTGGGGCACTCACCTGTCCTGCAGCACCTGAGCTCTGCTGAGTGCCACACTGGGTGAACCACCTGTCCTGGGACAGCACCTGGGCACTGCTGAGTGCCACACTGGGGTGCTCACCTGTCCTGGGACAGCACCTGCAGCACCTGAGCTCTCTTGAGTGGCACAGTGACAGCCAGGTGTGCTCCCAGCAGACAAGAGCACTCCCATGACAGGCAGGCTGTGTGATGTGTCTGTGCCCAGCCCTGCCCTCTGTGCCCTGCTCTGTCCCCCTCACCTGCACTCTCAAAACCTGGCCAGTTCCTCACATTTCCTCTCCTTCCCTGCCAGCAGAAGTGGAAGAGATCACCCAGATGTAATTTCAGCACACAATAAATCCCTTTATCAGTGGTGCTGCCCTGAAAGTCAGTAGATGGAAATCTGAATCTGATTTTCCAGCTTCTACAGCATTTCTTTCCATAAGACCATCAAAGTGCAGGCTCAAAGTTACAGCTTAAATCATGACTCTTTGCAGACAAGTCTAAGCTCCAAACAATCGAATTGTGATTTATAATCTGTTGTTTTCAGTCAATACATCATGTCTAGCAAACATTGATTTATATGTAAGATTAGACTTTGTGGTTGTACTTTCCAAAGTTATTCAATAACAGCAATCATAACCCACAATTGATAGGTAATTTTTCTAGTATACACAAATTGTTCTTTGCTAATTTGACCTTAAATTTCCAAAGTTTCATGACTCATTTTCCCATACAAAGTTGCAGGTTGGTTTGGTTTGGTTTCTTGGTCACATTACTCTTCCCCTGCATTAAACTCTTTGCTCGTATCTCATTCTCTCCAAGTTTCCTTCCTTTGTGCATTTAGCAGAAATGCAGACTTGCCTCCTCCATTTGTACCAGGGTGTTTGAGCTCTGATTCTCCTGCAAAGTATCCTCTCATCTGTTAAATTCATTCAGCACATCCTTCTGTGTGACATCTCTCACCCAAGGCTGACATCCCACTCACAGAGCACCTTCCCACAGGCAGCCCCTGTCCCAAAGGAACAGTCCCACCCTCTGCCTGTGCCCTGCCCTGGACTCTGTTCCCAGCCCCAGCTCAGCTTCACAGCCTGAGGGCAGCTGTGCCAACCTTGTCCTGAGCCCAGGTTGCTTGCACTGGAGCTCCTGCCCTGTGGTTCCAGGTGTGGAACACAAACCCTGGCTCTGCTGAGGTGTGGAACACAAACCAGGGCTCTGCTGAGGTGGTTCCAGGTGTGGAACACAAACCCTGGCTCTGCTGAGGTGTGGAACACAAACCAGGGCTCTGCTGAGGTGTGGAGCACAAACCCTGGCTTTGCCCTGTGGTTCCAGGTGTGGAACACAAACTCTGGCTTTGCCCTGTGGTTCCAGGTGTGGAACACAAACCCTGGCTTTGCCCTGTGGTTCCAGGTGTGGAACACAAACTCTGGCTTTGCCCTGTGGTTCCAGGTGTGGAACACAAACCCTGGCTTTGCCCTGTGGTTCCAGGTGTGGAACACAAAGCAGGGCTCTGCTGAGGTGTGGAACACAAACCATGGCTTTGCTGAGGTGGTTCCAGGTGTGGAACACAAACCTTGGCTTTGCCCTGTGGTTCCAGGTGTGGAACACAAAGCAGGGCTTTGCTGAGGTGTGGAACACAAACCATGGCTTTGCTGAGGTGTGGAACTCAACCCAGGGCTGTTCCCTCCAGGACAGGCTGGCTCCAGCCCAGCAGGACCCTGAGCAGGCTCCTGACACACAAGGAGGGGCAGGACCATGACACGAGCAGGGCAGGGTGGGCTCAGCCAGGGGCTCAGCTCACTGCCATTAGCACTGGAATAAAACCCTGATGGGAAGGGCCACCTGTGGCTCCATGTGCAGAGCCAGCACCCTCACATGGGGATTGTTATTGCAACACCTGCCTGCTGTACGTGGCTGTTTATTAATAGAAAGGATCACACACAGCCTGAGGTAAATTAAAATTCCAGTTCTGCTATTCTGTGTCATTGAAGAATCTGCCAGGCCGTTGTTTGATTTGGTTTCTAGCAAAGCAGGCTAACAAACTTCCTTCCAAGCCATTAATTCAGATATGCAATAAGCCTAACACAACTGCACTGGCTCATTAAAGCAATTTGAGGTAACCTGACTCATCAGAGCAGCCACCATCCATCCCCGGGAGGGCAGCCTTGTTTCCAGGCAGCCTCACAGGTGACCTGCTGTGCCAAATGCCTCTTCTGTCTCAGGAAACAGCAAAATGGAAAACCTTCATTTGCTCAGGCTTTGAAATTCATTCAAATGCAAGAATATTATAACATTCTGAGGATCTTTTTTCATCCAGAAAAGGATTATTTAACTAGCTGAAGGGAAATTCTTCAGTAAAGACAGCACCACCATGACAGTCATGCAGGACACAAGTTTACAGATAAAAGTGATAAGCTCCCTGCTATATGTAAAGGACAGGACAGTTTAACCATTCAGAAAAGTAAATTCAGAAGGACAAATTATGAGTGTGCCATACCTGAAATAACAAGAACCAACCTGTGACCTTGGTACACAGCCCAGGCTGCCACCAGTGCACAAAGCAGCTGCACAGAGCTGCTGCCCACACTTAGGGAAAGCCACAAAAATCCTCCTGTGCTTATAGAAAAGGACACTAAACCAAGGCACAATGACAACTGAGGCAGCTTTTAGCCTTTCAGGAGGGACATTTACAGGTGTACCAGTCATCAAGCTCAGGATAATTAAGCCTGGCCCTTGAACTACATCAACCCAATTAGTGGCTGGAGGTGAAGCACAAAATCCTTGAGTGAGACTAATTTGGAGTCCTCCAGCAGAGGAATTAAGCAGCTTAATACAAAGCACCTTCCGTGGACTTAGCACACTTAAATAAAGACTTGTTCACCTAATGAAAGGGAGGCAGGCACACAGCAGACTCTGACCCTCTGCTACTGTAAAATCAACTGCCTAAAAACAACAACAACAACAACAACAAAATCATCCTTGGGCACGCTCGCTGCTTCCCAAACAAAACCCTGTTTCTGCAGGTCAGGTTCACAGGCAGCTCTGCATAAAGGACCTGCACTGGCAGCACCCACAGCAGGCTGCTGGCTCCGGACACCCTGCTGAGTGACTGAGCTCACAGCACAGGGACGAGGGTGTGAAATGGGATTGATTTGTTTGTTTGTTTTCATTTCAAGCCACGATCTCCAACATACCCGAGCCACCAGAGCTGGGAGAGGCACCTGGAACGTGCAAGGAGGGCTCTGGGACTGGAACCAGGGTTTTCCTACCCTCGGTGTCCCTCATTTGAGCTACAAAAACTGATTTTATCTGGGAGGGACAACACATCCTGAGTCCTGCCTGGGGGCTGGCCTGGCTCAGGCTCATCTCCGCTCTCCCTCCATCCCTCCCCAGGGCAGATCCTTCCATGAATCCCTGACTTTCACAGGGAGGAGTAGGGAGGATTTCACCCAGTAACTCTCTTTCTGAAAACACTTCTGAAGTTCTCCCTCAATTCTTTTTTAGAAGGCCTCCTGAGGAACCTGCTAAACAACCACCCTCTTTCTCTCCTTTTGCTCCCATAACGTGAACACCTGATCTGTGCTGGTGCCTCCTGTGTCACACACACGCTGCCGTGGGCAGGACGGGCCCGTTTCCCTGCTGGGGTCACTGCCGGGCTCGGGTACCCCAGCCCCAATTCCCACCGGCCCCGGCAGCTGGGGAGCCCCGGGAGCCCCGGGAACCCGGGGGGGCTGAGAGCAGAAACCCCACCGGGACAGGGCTGAGCCCCCGCAGGGAGCCCCAGAGCCCCCAGCCCAGAGCCCCCGCAGGGAGCCCCAGAGCCCCCAGCCCAGAGCCCCAGCCCAGAGCCCCAGAGCCCCCAGCCCAGAGTCCCTGCAGGGAGCCCCAGCCCAGAGCCCCCAGCCCAGAGCCCCAGAGCCCCCAGCCCAGAGCCCCCAGCCCAGAGCCCCCAGCCCAGAGCCCCAGAGCCCCAGAGCCCCAGAGCCCCCAGCCCAGAGCCCCCAGCCCAGAGCCCCTGCAGGGAGCCCCAGAGCCCCCAGCCCAGAGCCCCAGCCCAGAGCCCCCAGCCCAGAGCCCCCAGCCCAGAGCCCCCGCAGGGAGCCCCAGAGCCCCCAGCCCAGAGCCCCAGAGCCCCAGAGTCCCCAGCCCGGAGCCCCCAGCCCAGAGCCCCAGAGCCCCCAGCCCAGAGCCCCTGCAGGGAGCCCCCAGCCCAGAGCCCCCAGCCCAGAGCCCCAGAGCCCCCAGCCCAGAGCCCCAGAGCCCCCAGCCCAGAGCCCCAGAGCCCCCAGCCCAGAGCCCCCAGCCCAGAGCCCCCAGCCCAGAGCCCCAGAGCCCCCAGCCCAGAGCCCCAGCCCAGAGCCCCTGCAGGGAGCCCCAGCCCAGAGCCCCCAGCCCAGAGCCCCAGCCCAGAGCCCCTGCAGGGAGCCCCAGCCCAGAGCCCCTGCAGGGAGCCCCAGCCTGGAGCCCCAAGCCCAGAGTCCCCAGCCCAGAGCCCCCAGCCCAGAGCCCCAGAGCCCCCAGCCCAGAGCCCCAGCCTGGAGCTCAGTACACAGGGCAGGGGCAGCCCCAGGGCCCCCCAGGCACAGCACCCACAGATACAGCACCCACAGTGACAGCACCCACGGGCACAGCACCCACAGTGATGGGACCCACAGTGACAGCACCCACGGGCACAGCACCCACGGGCACAGCACCCACAGTGACAGCACCCACGGGCACAGCACCCACGGGCACAGCACCCACAGTGACAGCACCCAGTGAAGCTCTGCTGCTGGGAGCCCATCACGGGCCTCTTGTGGAACTGCACCAGACACAGCTCTGGGATGATGCAGCTGTGTCCTTCTCAAAATCCACCTTCCCTTCAACAAACGCTCTGATATCAAAGTCAAAGAGATTTTCTTTAGATTTTTCTAAAAAACCAGTGGGCTCCTATTTGCTGCCAAGTTTCAGCTCTAATTTTTAAAGATTTTCCTGCCTATGTCACTTAGAATAGTGACCACATCTTGGTTTCATTTTCCATCCACTTTCTCTCTGCCAGAAAAATCCACATAATTTAAGTTTGTTAACATTTCCTGTTTTCCTTCTGTATACAGAGAGATTTTAGGCATTAAAACATGGAAATGAATAAATCAAGAGAAGGACAGTGAAGGCACACAATTACACAGTATTTTAGTTACCCTTCAGCCTTATTTCAGTGAAACAAATGAAGAAACTCCTCCAGTCTCAGCAGAAATTTAGAAAAGAGCAAGCAGAGTAAGAGCTGGGGACATTTAGTGCTCCAGGCCTGGGATTTGATCACTGAGTGACCTGCAGGAGTGTCCAAGGAGCCCCAAAGCCCAGATTTACCCACATCTGAGGGGATGGAGGGCTCTGCTCTGCCCTGGGTTCTCCAAAGCCAGCCTGATGGAGGCAATGTGCATTTCCATCACTGCTATTCTTTCTCTCTCTTACCTGCCCTATTTTGTGTTCAGGGAAGAGGGACAGACCTGCCATAGCAGCTCTCAAACATTTCAGCTCCCCCCTGGATGTTCCCCCTCCCTCCCCCATGCCACTGCCACTCCCTGTGGGTGATGCTCCTTCCATGGGGCAGTGGGACTCTCACCTTCCTCTCTCCATCTTGAGCTCCTCAATGCCATCAGCACCTGCCCAGCACTCACAGAGCACCAGCAATAAAGCACAAAGCTGAAATTCAGCATGGGGAAGGGCTGAGGGCAGGCAGGATGGTTTCAAAGGATAGGTTACCATCAAGCCAATCAGTTCCAAACCACTCCAGAGAGAAACATTCCATTTGTGCCATCAGAACCTCCCTGCCTACGCTGCCATCCCTGAGGGTGAAGGAGACTCTTGGAAAAACAGAACAGAGTGTTCAAACCCCAGCAATCACATGCAGCACAGCCATGCCTCCAAACTCATCAGGAGGCACCAAGCCTGCACACTGAGCTGGGATCTATTTAAATGCTGTCACTGTGAAGTGGATATGTCTTCACTTTGTCCAAAAGGCACTTCAAACACAACATCTATCTGTGGAATGTGCTCCAGTCTCACTCCTGGGTGAGAATGAAGGAATTAGCACTGCTCTGAATCACTCAGCACAGACACAGTCCCACTGCACTCCTCAGAGGCTGAGCACACCCTCACACTCATTAGGTCAGAAGGAAACACATTTTGTTGGGATCTAGGATTCTCTGCAACTGAGGAGCACTAAGAGAAGCAGAACAAACAATTTATATGTTTAAAAAGTGAATAAAGGCCTGCAGTCATCAGGGTTTTAATGATCTCTATAAAATTACTGTCTCACAGCAATAGAGGAGCTGAAGGATTGGCAGCAGCAGCACCTCCCTGCTCCAGCACAGCCCTGAGGGGTGCAGGAAAGGGCTGAGGGGTCCCAGGGCAGGGGGGAATGAGGGAATAACTGGGAGCCAGGAAGAGGAGCTGGGAGAGCCCTGTGGGCACAAGACAAAGGAAAACAGCTCAGGGAGGACAGAGCAAAACGCCTGTCCCAACAGCCTGGTCTGGGGTTTAACTCCTGGCACAGGAGGAGGAGGAGAAAGGCACCACATCTCCTGCCTTGGAGCTTCCTCCCTCTCCATCCCTGCTGGGCTGGCTGCAAAGAGGATGGAGGAGAAAAGGCCCCACAACTCCTACCTTGGCTATGGGCAGCATCTCCCCACTCCATCCCTGCTGGGCTGGCTGCAAAGAGGATGGAGGAGAAAAGGCCCCACAACTCCTGCCTTGGCTATGGGCAGCATCTCCCCATTCCATCCCTGCTGGGTGGGTGCATCCATGGCAAAGAGGATGGAGGAGAAAGGGCCCCACATCTCCTGCCTTGGCTATGGGCAGCATCTCCCCATTCCATCCCTGCTGGGTGGGTGCCCCATGGCAGAGCTCACACCGTCCCTGCTGGGCTGGGTGCCCCCATGGCAGAGCTCACACCGTCCCTGCTGGCTGGGTGCCCCCATGGCAGAGCTCACACCGTCCCTGCTGGGTGGGTGCATCCATGGCAGAGCACACACCGTCCCTGCTGGGTGGGTGCCCCCATGGCACAGCACACACCGTCCCTGCTGGGCTGGGTGCATCCATGGCACAGCACACACCGTCCCTGCTGGGCTGGGTGCCCCCATGGCACAGCACACACTGTCCCTGCTGGGCTGGGTGCCCCATGGCACAGCACACACCGTCCCTGCTGGGTGGGTGCCCCCATGGCACAGCACACACTGTCCCTGCTGGGCTGGGTGCCCCCATGGCACAGCACACACCGTCCCTGCTGGGTGGGTGCCCCCATGGCAGAGCACACACTGTCCCTGCTGGGCTGGGTGCCCCCATGGCACAGCACACACCGTCCCTGCTGGGTGGGTGCCCCCATGGCACAGCTCACACCGTCCCTGCTGGGCTGGGTGCCCCATGGCACAGCACACACCGTCCCTGCTGGGCTGGGTGCCCCCATGGCACAGCACACACTGTCCCTGCTGGGCTGGGTGCCCCATGGCACAGCACACACCGTCCCTGCTGGGTGGGTGCCCCCATGGCACAGCACACACTGTCCCTGCTGGGCTGGGTGCCCCCATGGCACAGCACACACCGTCCCTGCTGGGTGGGTGCCCCCATGGCAGAGCACACACTGTCCCTGCTGGGCTGGGTGCCCCCATGGCACAGCACACACCGTCCCTGCTGGGTGGGTGCCCCCATGGCACAGCTCACACCGTCCCTGCTGGGCTGGGTGCCCCATGGCACAGCACACACCGTCCCTGCTGGGCTGGGTGCCCCATGGCACAGCACACACCGTCCCTGCTGCCGCTCAGGGGCTCTCAGCAGCCCTGGAGCCCCGGGCAGGAATGCCAGGGAACACGAGGTGTCCCTGCCCGGTGCCCGGTGCCCGCAGCGTGGGCAGCAGCAGGAGGTGCAGGGGTGCCCCCGCCCTGCTCAAGGGCAGATGGAGCACCCCAGCAGGGTGTGCTGGAGCTCTGCCTCAGTCCCTGGGTGAGCACAGGGTACCCACCCCCCTGCAATTGGCATTTCCATGGCATTCCTGCCTTGCTGGCCTGGGCTTCATTCAGGCTGCTCCAGGCAACACATTTGTACTTGACTGGACACAGCCTTCCTATAACCATGACTGTTCCTGGTAGTTTTTAATGAGTTGATGCAAGGCAATTTCACTTCCTTCCCCCTTCAGGAAGAATTTATTAAAAAGATCTGTATAGGAATAACAGACTCATAATCAGAGAAGCCACATGCCCTGATCAGAATTAAAGGAGCCATCTGTTTCTTTACAGCCATGCACATCTCAAACAAAAAGTACACACATGACATATGTCATTACTTCCACTTTCCTGAGAGAAAATATTTGCCATGATTGCCTCCCACAGGAAGCTCCACCAGCAGCCTGCAGTGCTGGAGGAACCCTCCCACTGAACCCCCAAGAGTGGATTCAGGCTTTAGCTCTGCCTCAGCCAACCCAGCAGAGCTCTCCGTGCCCCTGGGAATCCTTTGCAAACTTATTTTCCACAAGATCTGCAGCCAGGGCTTGGCTTGCTGCTCCCCAGCCCAAGAGGAGCTGCCCTGCTCAGCTCCACACTCACACTTGTGTCTTTCCTTTAAAAGTCAATGTAGGAAATCACACTGTTCAATGGATGATATATTTTCATGTCAATGCATTGTAAGATGCAATTTTCATTTAATTCCAAGATGCAGTGATAAAGGCAGTGATGGAAATGCACCAGACACACTCCAGCAGTGGGTGAGAGCCACCCTGGCCCTGGCACACCCTGGCACTGCCCTGCTGCCCCTGCCCAGCACACAGACCAATGACAAATGTTCTGGAAAAAGCCTCTCCTGAAATGGGGTAAAATTCTTCCACCTAAAACGTCTCCTCCTCTTTTCCCTGCCTTGCCTCAGCTCAAACCCTGAGGAGTTCAGGGCTACCTACTGTGCCCTGAGACACTGTGAAAGGATTTCTTCAGAAAAATCAAAGAGTGCCTCAATTTAAGTTTGTCTGACCTGGGCTGTTACCCTTGCTTTCAGTTATGGAAAACCTTTAAATAGGAACAGCAAAAAAAAAAAAAAGGAAAGTAAAAGTTGTCTCTGGTTCTTCAGCTTCTCTCTCTGCAGGCCTGGATGCTTTTGCTGTAAGGTGCTCATCAGAGGCCAGGAGACAACTCAGTTCAAACACTGGAGCTCTGCAGGGGATTCTCCCTCCCCCAGCTGCTCTCCCTGCAGATCCCCACCCTGTGCACAGGCACAGACAGGGATTTCATTATACAGGCAACACTCTGGGACCCTGAGATCAGGGTCTGCACATCCCCCAGAGCAGTGCACAGCCCTGTCCTACCCATGTCTGCCCATGTTCAGCTGAGCACACAGCCCTGTCCTACCCATGTCTGTCCATGTTCACATCAGCCACAGCCCTGTCCTACCCATGTCTGTCCATGTTCACATCAGCCCTGTCCTACCCATGTCTGTCCATGTTCAGCTGAGCACACAGCCCTGTCCTACCCATGTCCATCCATGTTCAGATCAGTGCACAGCCCTGTCCTACCCATGTCTGTCCATGTTCAGCTGAGCACACAGCCCTGTCCTACCCATGTCCATCCATGTTCACATCAGCCACAGCCCTGTCCTACCCATGTCCATCCATGTTCACATCAGTGCACAGCCCTGTCCTACCCATGTCTGTCCATGTTCAGCTGAGCACACAGCCCTGTCTTACCCATGTCCATCCATGTTCAGATCAGTGCACAGCCCTGTCCTACCCATGTCCATCCATGTTCACCTGAGCACACAGCCCTGTCCTACCCATGTCTGTCCATGTTCACATCAGCCCTGTCCTACCCATGTCCATCCATGTTCAGATCAGCACACAGCCCTGTCCTACCCATGTCCATCCATATTCACATCAGCCCTGTCCTACCCATGTCTGCCCATGTTCACCTGAGCACACAGCCCTGTCCTACCCATGTCTGTCCATGTTCACATGAGCACACAGCCCTGTCCTACCCATGTCTGCCCACGCTCTGTTCTGGGACACCTGGCACTATTCTGCAGGGTTGCCCACCCACGGCAATCCCTCCTCTGCTGTGATCATCTATGGAATGCATAATGATGAAAGATGTTATGATGAGAAAAATAAAACAAAGCACTTTATATCCCTAATTCAAACACTGTATTAACCCTGCACATTTTTAAAGTGCATCTTTAACTCCTGCAAACACACACACACATATATACAGTGCATCTATTTTTATCCAGCCTTCTAAACACGAACTTGTAACCAAAGCTTGGCACTGGGGCTATGATCAATACCAGGGTTGTGTTTCAGGGCACAAAGTCAGGACAGATTTCACAATTCCCCCCTCTCCCACTCCACAGCCACATTCCCAAAGAGCTGCATACACCAACACCTTCTGTAAAAAATAACTGAGTTAAGGCTCTGCTGAAGAAAAGGCCAAGGTGTAATCAGGATTTATTGGTGTTTCAGCTGTCCTGCACTGTCACATCATTCTGCCTTCTAACAATCACACTCTACCTCAGGGTATTTAGGCAAATACATCCATGCTGAACATGCCTCTGGGACCCTGCTCTGGGTGCCAGCTGTGTGCCCTGGCACTGTCACCTCCCCAGTGCCACTGGGCAGGGCAGCTCTGGGTGCCAGCAGTGTGTCCTGGCACTGTCACCTCCCCAGTGCCACCGGGCAGGGCAGCTCTGGGTGCCAGCTGTGTGTCCTGGCATTGTCACACCCCAGTGCCACTGGGCAGGGCAGCTCTGGGTGCCAGCTGTGTGTCCTGCACTGTCACCTCCCAGTGCCACCGGGCAGGGCAGCTCTGGGTGCCAGCTGTGTGTCCTGGCACTGTCACCTCCCAGTGCCACCGGGCAGGGCAGCTCTGGGTGCCAGCTGTGTGCCCTGGCACTGTCACCTCCCAGTGTCACTGGGCAGGGCAGCTCTGGGTGCCAGCTGTGTGTCCTGCACTGTCACCTCCCAGTGTCACCGGGCAGGGCAGCTCTGGGTGCCAGCTGTGTGTCCTGGCACTGTCACCTCCCAGTGTCACTGGGCAGGGCAGCTCTGGGTGCCAGCAGTGTGCCCTGGCACTGTCACCTCCCAGGGCCACCGGGCAGGGCAGCCTGGCTCCTCCTGGGCACACCTGGAACCCTCTCACAGCACCAGGCTCAGCCTGTCCTGCTGGCTGACTCTGCTCCTCTGACATTCCCCCTGACCGAGCAGTTTCAGCAGCCAGCAGCCATCCACAGCTCAGCTAATACATGCTATACATTATTTCTTTTTATTTCACTTCTTCTAGCAATAGTAGGAGCTATTCTGAGACTGGGAAGGAAGAAAGCAATCACCCAGAGGAGTGCCAGTGAACCGAGCTCAGCCAAGGAAACAGCAATATTTCACAAAAGCTCCTTCTGGAGCCCTCCTGCCTGGCACAGCCTGGCTCACAGGAGGCACAAGCACGGGCATGGGAGGCACTGGCACTCAGTGCTTGCACAAGTCTGGAAATTCTCCTTCAACGCCCTCTTTGCAGTGGGAAGAAGCCATCCAAGCCCAGGGTGTCATGATAAACCTGGAGCAGCTGCAGCACAAGGCAGGCAGGCTGGAGCCAGGCTGGCAGGGCTAACACACATTGCTCCCTCTGCCTCCCCTGAGGACACAAGAACCCAAATGCAGCTCAGGGAGATGTGCACAGTGGAACTGAGCATGGCAGGGGTGGGCAGGGGATCCTGGCACGAGAGGCTCTGCCCTGCTCTGTGCTCAGCCCTGTCAGCCTGAGGGGAACGCTGCAGCAGGGGCACCTGGTCATCCTAAAGATGCCAGACATCAGCCAGCTGGATAAAACCACAAGCATTCCAATGGAGAGCACCTCAGGCTAACCAACAGGCTGCAAGGCTTCTTTGGGCTAATTTAAAAAGTTCTTTATAAATGGTTCTCTCTTTGCTTGCCTAATTTGGTTTCAGGTCTTAAAGCAGTATTTCCAAAAAGGAAAAAAAAGGCAGCTAGAAGATGCACAACAAGTTTTGGCAAAATAAAAACTCTTATACAAAATTGACCTGATTCTGGAAGAAGCAAAATGTGAACACAGCATGGCATAATTGCATGCATTTGTTATTAGAGCCATGCTAGAGACATCTGCTCCTTTCCTTGCCTCACTGATTTGCACATTACCAAGAGCAGACAGTGCTGGGTGCTGGTCACTCAGGAAGGTCACCCCTGGCTGTGGCACATGCTCCCCCCTTAATCATTTTAGGCTTATTTCTGACATAACAGGGATTTATTACCATACAGAGAATAACCATATTCCAGAAAGTATCAATAGCAAATGCTTCTAAATGGGACTGAAAGAATAAATTAAAAACAAAAATTAGAAGAAGGGTTAATTTTCTGTCCTAACACTCCCAGGTTTTCCACTGGGAGTTCCTTCTCACTGTGATTTATCACTTTGATTTTGCTTGGTTTTTCCTCATCTTATTTTCATGCATCACTGTATCACATTCAAGAACAAGGTTTGGTTGTCCTGCTCCTGTGCAAGGGTGATTCAGGGTGTCCTGCTCAGAAATCCAAGCACTACACAGAGAATACAGAAATCACCAGAGACTATCAATAGCAGAAAGGTTATTATTACTTTCTCATGAATTTTACTCATAATTAGACTGATCCTGCAGTTAGGCAGGCAGTAGTCAAACCTAATCAATAAGTCTGCACAAAAAACAACTGAATTGGGCCAAGTGCAACAACAAGGGGTAAAAAACAATTGCATTAAATTGGTGCTATCATAATTAAAGAGTGAAAGATGGAATGGCAACTCTCTCCTCTCTGACCTACGCTGTGAGGAAGGCACAGGGTGTACCTGTACTGCAATTTCTGAACTGGGGATATAAATGGCACTGCCAGTGACTTTCATGGATCTCCCCTGTGCAAATAAAACCCAGAGCACCAAAATGGCAATGACAGAGCTGTAAAGGAAGAGAAAATGTTCACTGCAGCTTGGAAAGCAATCCAGAGGTAAGACATAAATAAAATAATGAATGAAGCTGCATGGCTGAGATAAAAACCAGAGCTGCCAGAGACCCTCACTGCCTGGGATGTGCTGCTGAGTCCAGCAGGGCTCTCTGGAGCTGGGCAGCTCAGCCCTGCTCCTGCACACCCTTCTCACCCTGAGAGCCCAGCAGAGCTCCTGCCCCAAACCCAATGGAACTCCTGCCCCAAAACCCAAACCCAACAAAGCTCCTGCCCCAAAACCTGAACCCCACAGAGCTCCTGACCCAAACCCAACAGAGCTCCTGTCCCAAAACCTGAACCCAGCAGAGCTCCTGCCCCAAAACCTGAACCCAGCAGAGCTCCTGCCCCAAAACCTGAACCCAGCAGAGCTCCTGCCCCAAAACCTGAACCCAACAAAGCTCCTGCCCCAAAACCTGAACCCAGCAGAGCTCCTGCCCCAAAACCCAAACCCAACAAAGCTCCTGCCCCAAAACCTGAACCCCACAGAGCTCCTGACCCAAACCCAACAGAGCTCCTGTCCCAAACCCAAACCCAGCAGAGCTCCTGCCCCAAACACAACAGAGCTCCTGCCCCAAAACCTGAACCCAACAGAGCTCCTGCCCCAAAACCTGAACCCAGCAGAGCTCCTGACCCAAACCCAACAGAGCTCCTGCCCCAAAACCTGAACCCAGCAGAGCTCCTGACCCAAACCCAACAAAGCTCCTGCCCCAAAACCTGAACCCAACAGAGCTCCTGCCCCAAAACCTGAACCCAGCAGAGCTCCTGCCCCAAAACCTGAACCCAACAAAGCTCCTGCCCCAAAACCTGAACCCAGCAGAGCTCCTGCCCCAAAACCTGAACCCAACAAAGCTCCTGCCCCAAACCCACAAAGCTCCTGCCCCAAAGCCCTGGGATGCCTCAGCCCTGCACAGCCCACCCCAGACCTCCCCCTCCTGCACACACCATTGGGAAGCAGAAAATCATTCCTATTCCACTGAAACAAAACCCATTAATTGATTCTGAATAGACACAATATGGAAACTGCAATTACAGCAACTCCAGCTGCTGGGACAGAACATGAACAGCAGCCATGGACTCTGAACTGCACTTGAACAGCACTTTGCAGAATTCCCCAAGAACACTGACAAACACAGACAGTCCTGCTGTGAGGCTGAAGGATGTTTTCCTAAAAATACCTTCTTGTTTTCATTTCTTATTGCCTTTTCTAGACTTTTTTACACTCCATGCATGAATTGGAATAATACAAAGTATAAATACAGTGTATGTGCCTGCCACCACAACTACAGTGCTGAGACCCACAAGAAATGTTTAATGCAAATGCATTTATTGCAATATCTGCAGTAAGTGAAAAATGTCACACAGGACAGTCATAAAACCAGAATGGTTTGGGTTGGAAGGGACTTTTAAAGATCATCTAGACCAGACACCCAAAGCCCTAAAACTGTTTCAGTCTTGAAATCTGCTAAGAGAAAGGTGGAAGAGGAGACTGCCATTTTCAGTAAGAATTAAGGAAATTACATTGTTTGGAATTATTTTTCCACTTACATTGAAGCATCAATCCCAGCTGCCACTCCCAAAGTCTCTCCTCACCTTGATGCACTGTTTACAAAACAGCCAGAAGCAGAAGGTTTCTTTTCTTTTCCAATGTATGACTCCTGCTGTTCTGTTGGGATTTTTTCCTCCCCCCCTCAAGAGGGTCATAAAAAAGAAAAATATATTTTATCACTAGATACAAGCCCAGCTCTCACACATTTATTGGTTTCCTTTAAGAGCCATTAGGTAAAACTTACAGAAATACATAATCCAGCTGAATTCCATCAAAGTGAACTCACACTTCAGTCAGTTAATTAAATAATCCTTGCCAACCTGAGGGCTCTCAATGCTGTCCTAACAGTCCATAAGCATGGAGGGTGATAAAATATTAGTTCTGAACTGCTCTCATTAATATTAAGCTGAACCAAACCACAAAGTTCAAACTTTGCTTAACCGGCACTAAAAAAAGTGTGGGCATCTCTCAGGTGCACAGGCATTGATCTTTGTGTTCAATACTTCTGTTATCTAAGGACACTGAACAGTGTGAGGCAGCAGAAGCCCTCCCAGGGAGCCGTGCAGGCTGCTGCAGACACAGGGCAGCCCTGCCTGGCTCCCCATGCTGCACTGACAAAGTGCCAGGGGGAACAGCCCCACCTGCCTCGGAGAGAGAGGCAGCTCTGAAGGGATCTGTGTTTGCAGGGATGCTAAAGGTCAGCTGGCTGAGGCCTTCAGTCATGCAGTGTCACCCCCACCTGAGCCTGAAGCTGCTTTTGAACAAGGCATTTGCTGTACAGTAAATGGCAGATTTTTGTCCAAGACATTACTGATCTGCAAGTTCACCTTCAGCAAACGGTGCCAAAAGTGCTCTCAGGAAAAAGAAATGGCACAATTACAACTGGAGCAGGAGACAGAAAATGTCTGTAAAAATATAATGAGAGCTTCTGGAATGCTGCTATGATCCTGCTCCCATGGGAGCAGCAAGAATCAGAGGATCAGACTTTTAGGAAAAGATGCAACATTTCAAGTTCCTGAAGAGCCACTGAAATGTCATGGGGTCTACAGGAGGCCACGGAACCTGGGCAAAGAACACCTCCTGTGTGCAGGGCCAGTGCCAGGGCCAGGGCAGGGCCAGTGCCAGTCATGGCCAGTGCCAGGTGTGGGCCGTGCCAAGGACCAGGGCAGGGCCAGTGCCAGGTGTGGGCAGTGCCAAGGACCAGGGCAGGGCCAGTGCCAGGCGTGGCCAGTGCCAGGGCCAGGCGGGGCAGGCAGATGTGCAGGCACAGCTGGGCAGCAGCCAGGGCTGGCTGCAGCACTGTGCACACCACAGCTGCCCTGTGTGTGCAGCCTGACCCCACAGCTGGGCACAGCTGCTCCTGCCGTGGTGCCCTGGACACAGCAGCCAGGCCCCAGGGTCTGAGTGCATTATTTCACCCTCTGCACTCACCAACAGGAGTTTTTTCCATTCTGGAAGCCCCACTTCAGCTCTTCTGTCTGAGGCTCCACCTGTGATGTCTGAGGTGAAATTCAGCCCCTGTTCAGCTCCCCAGTGGGATTGCTCAGAGCTCACAGGATCACACAAACAGAACCAACCCTCTCCCTCCCCTTCAGCCTGTGGCTGTGACCCTCTGTGCCAGCCCTGAGCCATGCCCTGCTCTGCTCTGGATGCAGAGTGCCACACAAACACAGCCAGCCCCAGGCACTGGCACAGCCAGGATCTGCCTGGGGCTGGGCAGGGGATGGCAGGGCTGGCACTCAGTGAGATGGGCAGCAGCACAGGAGGCCACTCCTGACACACAGCTGGGAACTCACAGAGCATCCCTGCCTGCAGGGTGAGCCAAGGCACCTCTGCAGATCCCTGTACACAAATGGCACCAAGGAACAGCAAGGAAGGAATTCATGTTTCAATTTGCAAGCTAAACTTGTACAGCAAACTTGCAGAGAATCAGAACATCATGAATTTTGACAGCTTTGTCAGAAGGAAGAAAAAAAACAGAGAAAAAAAAGATTGGAAGAAAGAGCACAAGGAGGAAAGACTGACCCTGCTGCTCCAGGAGCCTTTCCAGCTGGAACTTCAGCACTGCTGGCACAGGCACTGCAGGGTCCAGCTGATTCTTGTTGTTCTCAGAGCCCACACACCTGACAGGAGAAAACCTGCAGTCCCTGAGGATGCTGGATGTGCCTGAATGGCAGGGGAAGGAGGCAGCCTGGTCTGGTCTGTGCAGGGCAGGAAGACACCACAGGCAGCAGATCCACAGCACCTTCTGCTTCTGCTCTGCTTCCCAAGACCTTCTCTGCCCAAGAATAAAATCCTCAGTGTCTGAGGAACTGCTCCCCCAAACTGCTCAAGCTCTGGAGTGCAGGAAGCAGGGCCAATGAGCTGCAGTGAATCTGAAATGCTTTTAGTGCCACTGGAAAGGAAAAGCAGAGCTTTGCCTGTGCTCTGCTCTCAGCAGGACAGAGAAAGGGAAAAAACTCAAGAGGTGCCTTGTTGTACAGCACTTCTTGCTTCACTGTTATTTTCATTATTTGTTATTGCCTAGGGCAGGAGTTTACACGAAGGGAAGAAGTGGAGGAACAAGGTACCATTTCCATTTTTCATCTACGCTCCCACAGTTACAGCCACTGATGTTGCACAACTTTTGTCCCCATTATTTCCAGGATGGACTTTCCTGCTTCTCTATCACACCATGTTCTGTTTCATCAGAAGCTGAGCAGCAATTTCCTTTGTAGCTCAGATCACAGACATAAAAATGGGCACCACTATCAGGATGATTTACAAAGGCACAGGTCCCCTGCATCCTGCACACACACACTGGCCTCCTCGTCTCCTCTTTTATGACAGGCAGCAAATGAAGTAATGAAGTAGAAACGAAGTAATAAAGTAAAGATAAATCATTCATCTTGGGAAGGTCTGCAGCAGACCAATTAAATAATGCCTCAGACACAGTGCCATAACATATCACACCTGTGGGAAGAGACACCAGCATGAGCAAGCCCTGCAATTACTATTTTCTCCAATTATATCCTCAGAGATTTCTAGCTCCAGCATAATAAAAGATTAACAAATTAAAATATATTTAAACACTGAATCTTTCTATTTTTCCAGTAAGCTGTTAAAGGCAGTGATAGTGACACATCTCTGCCTGCAGAGGAGCCTTGCACTTGCCAAAACCACGAGCAGCTGCAGCCACAACCACTGAGGATGAGGAGGGTCTGCAGCCTGACCCCACAGCCCAGCAGGTGCCCAGGCAGGCAGGGACCATGCTGCAGCAGGTGCCAGGCTGGCTCCTGCCCTGCCAGGGGCACCCCGGGCTGCAGCAGGTGCCAGGCTGGCTCCTGCCCTGCCAGGGGCACCCAGGGCTGCAGCAGCCCCTGCCCAGCTCTGTGCCACGCTGGCTCCATGCCAGGGGGCCAGGAGCTCCCCCTGCCCACCCAATGGGGCAGGGCTCAGCACTGCACACCTCCATCACAGCACAGAGAGCTAAACACAGCAAACCACAGCCCTCCTCAGCGTGACACCTCCAAGAGAAGGGGCAGAGCCCCCGGAGAGCCCCTGGGCACTGCACCCTGCACCCAGGGCTCAGCCCTGCACCTCCATGCCCATGGCAGCACACACAGCCAGGGGCACGGGAGCTGCCAGCCCTGCCCAGGTGAGAGCCCCCCTGCCCTGCCCTGCCCTGTGCCCGTTCTCAGCAGCAGCTCCCTGCAGTGCATCCAGGCACAGACACGTTCCCTGCCCAGGGGGCTCCCGAGGCTCCTGTGCTGCACAGGAGCAGCCCCAGGGCAGCCAGGGCAGGCTCTGAGGCAGGAGGCTCACCCAGCCCTGCCCCAGAGCGCCCTGCTGGGCTGGGAATGCTCTCACAGCCCTTCAGAGCCACATCTGCCCCCAGCCCAGGGGTTTGGGCACCTGCTGCCACATCTGCCTCCAGCAGGCAGTCCTGTGCTCCCTGGCCTGTGGATCCTCCCATGGCTCACACATGAAAATAAATTAATCCAAACCTGGTCCAGAATTTTATCCTCTCATCTGGAGTCCTAGTCTAAGAACAGCACCCATTCCCTCCCCATCTGTTGATTTTCAAATTATTTGATAGCACTGGTATCTAATTAGAGTCCATCACTGCCTGTTACAATCACAAGTCATTTGCTGACTGCATGACCCATGGAAACCCTTTTCATACTCCAAAGAAAATCTCCATCAATACTATACTCAGGTTTTCAAAGATCTAGCACAAAGACTGAAGAAGAAGGTTTTGGGTTTTTTAGCTTATCATTTGTGACCACTTCGAAGGTTTACAACAAAATTCAGTGTCAAAAACAATGAACATGAGTTGAACATTGGTGAGACTGCAAAGCACAGCAAATGCAGTGTGACAGGGTTAACTGAAGCATGATCACACAGGCTATCAGACAAATCTGGATCACTTGAACGGACTGGCACGGCTTGGAGGGGATTTTCTTTCATTTATAATTAACCACTGGCTGTCACATCCCTGCATCCACACACCCTGGCAGGAGTGTGTGCACAGAGGGCTCAGGGCAGGACACAGCCTGGGAGCCAGGCAAGGTGAGGAGGGAAGCTGTGTCTGTGTCTGTATGTGTGTCTGTGTGTGTGTGTGTGTGTGTCTGTGTTTCTCTGTGTGTGTGTCTGTGTCTGTGTGTGTCTGTGTGTCTGTGTGTGTGTGTCTGTGTCTGTATGTGTGTCTGTGTGTCTGTGTTTCTCTGTGTGTGTGTCTGTGTGTGTATGTCTGTGTGTCTGTGTCTGTGTGTATGTCTGTGTGTGTGTGTCTGTGTTTCTCTGTGTGTCTGTGTGTGTGCACCAAGGGATGCTCAGCCCAGCACCATGATCAGAGGCACTCACTCCCCTCAAGCCAGGCAGCAGCTCCAGCTGCTCCCCAGAGCCTCCACCTGCTGCAGAAACTTCCCTGGGCTCTTGGGGCACACCTGGGCACTCTGACTTCTGTCATGGGCCACAGAGATCAGCTGCTGCTAGGACAGAGGTCAGTGAGGGTCCTAAAAGGCAGCAGATGTTGCAGAGCGTGCTCTGTGTGATCTGAGGAAGCTTTCCCAGAAAGTTCTCAAGGACGAAAAGCCTGTCATGCTGGCAGCCATGCTCCAAATGGAAACTGCATTGGGAACTTTGCTGGCCCTGCAGGTGTGACCTGCAGCTCAGGTGAGGCGAGGACACTCCACCCTGCAGGTGTGACCTGCAGCTCAGGTGAGGTGAGGACACTCCACCCTGCAGGTGTGACCTGCAGCTCAGGACCCAGAGCAGGGCAGGGCTGCACCCAGCCTGCAGGTCCCTCTGATGCCCCACACCATTTGTACCCTCAATACAGAAACATTTCCTCACAGGTTTCCAAATTTCAGTGAGCAACTGAATGCTGACAAAGCCAAGGAACTCCCCGAGCACTTCACTCTAACACAGAGCCTTTCAAGATGTATTTTCCCTAATCTAAAGCTCTCCTCTGCCCAGCAGTAACACACCCCAAAATCACAGCTCCCGAGTCTCAATGAATTCTTGATTGAGTTGTACAAGATTGCTTTGCTCTCCACTTCCTACATCTTACCTCAGGAAATTCCCTCACCAGCTTAACAATAAATTGCTTCTTTGTCACACATAATGAAAGAAGAGGCACAGAGTTAATTCTGCCTTCCTGCCCACAGCCAGAACAAGCACACAGAAATGTGGGGGCAGCAGCACTCAGGCTGATTTCCAGCACTTGATGTTTAAGCAGCAGTAGCTCAGAGGTTTGATAAGAAGTGATCACCACGACTGAATGTAGAGAATTTCAGAGCTCCTGAGTATCTCCAGAGAGCCCAAGGAAAGAGTCACACAGTGCCTGTCCCACCAAAGGGTCACACAGTGCCTGTCCCACCAAGGAAAGGGTCACACAGTGCCTGTCCCACCAAGGAAAGGGTCACACAGCCCCTGTCCCACCAAAGGGTCACACAGTGCCTGTCCCACCAAAGAGTCACACAGTGCCTGTCCCACCAAAGGGTCACACAGTGCCTGTCCCACCAAAGGGTCACACAGCCCCTGTCCCACCAAAGGGTCACACAGTGCCTGTGCCACCAAAGGGTCACACAGTGCCTGTCCCACCAAAGGGTCACACAGTGCCTGTCCCACCAAGGAAAGGGTCACACAGTGCCTGTCCCACCAAAGGGTCACACAGTGCCTGTGCCACCAAAGGGTCACACAGCCCCTGTCCCACCAAGGAAAGGGTCACACAGCCCCTGTCCCACCAAAGGGTCACACAGTGCCTGTCCCACCAAGGAAAGGGTCACACAATGCCTGTGCCACCAAAGGAAAGGGTCACACAATGCCTGTCCCACCAAAGGGTCACACAGTGCCTGTGCCACCAAAGGGTCACACAGTGCCTGTCCCACCAAAGGGTCACACAGTGCCTGTGCCACCAAAGGAAAGGGTCACACAGTGCCTGTCCCACCAAAGGGTCACACAGTGCCTGTCCCACCAGGTGCTTTAGGAAGTGGAACACCAGCAGAACAGCTCAGGCAGACCCAACAGGACAAAGTCACAGCTGCCAATGTCACAGTGCCAGCAGGGACCACCCAGGACCCTGCAGGGCTGCAGGATGCTGCAATGCTGCTGCAGGGGCTGCAGGGCCCCAGAATCACAAAACCCCTGTGCCCTGTGCCCTGCCAGCAGCCAGGGGCTGGCACAGGCACCCTCTGAGCTGTGCTGCAAACACAGAACCCCAACAGCAGCAAAGCCCAGCGGGTGAGGAGGGCAGGGTGTCAGAGCTGCAGCAGCAAAACCAGGCTGGAACAAACCTGCAGCAGGACACAGCACTTTAAATAACCAGGCAGCAAAGTGTGGGAAAGCCCTAATCCATTTGCTTGTTTGAAATATTACTGCATGGTTCATCTCAAAGCACAGCTTTGGAGTTTATCCCCCTCAAATGACTCCCAGATCAAATGAGTCAGGTGATTTGCAGGATATATTGATTAGAGAGGATTTAACTAAGGAACACAAAAAACATCCAGCTTTACTGTTCAGTGAGAATGAGAGGAAAGCAAGCCTGCAAGCTATTATCTGGGTATAAATTTGCCTTATAAATGAATTAACTAACTACACAGAAAATGCTTGATAACAGTTAAAATCATGGCATTTCTCTCTGAAAAAGAGTAGATCTTAGAAAAAAGCAATACAAATACAAATAAAGTAAGTCTTCACTGTTTGCTTGGGGTTTTTCTAGTGTCTAGAGCAGGCTGAATGTTCACCTGAACATTCCTGAGATGCTCAGTTTTGTCTTCCAGCTCACATCCACCTTTACATAAAAACATCCTCAGCTTGCCTCTGTTAAATCCCAGTTGACAGGAGCAACCCAAACTTTCCCCAGTGACACTGCTTTCCTCAGGTTTAACTCTGAAGTGCTCAAAATACAAAATACCCTGATTGGGCTATGTCCAGACTGGAAGATCTGGGATTCTTCTGCCAGGGGGAGCCAGAAATGGGCATCTGTGACCCAGAACTGGGCACCCCAATGCCCAGCTGGGAGGGGGCCGTGCTGAGGCTGCAGGAGACCCTCAGAGGAGCGTCCTGGATGCCCGACAGGTGAGGGACTGACCTGCAGGCCAAGGTGCCCTGGGTGCCTCAGCTCTGGGACAGCAGAACATCTGCACAGGGAGGCACCGGGCTGAGCACGGGCTGAGAGCAGCACAGCCCCGGGGGGCAGGCTCACACACACGTGAACACACAGGAACACACGTGAACACACGTGAACACACGTGAACACACAGGAACACATGTGAACACACGTGAACACACAGGAACACACGTGAACACAAACGAATACACGTGTACACGTGAACACACGTGAACACATGTGAACACACGTGAACACACGTGAACACACAGGAACACACGTGTACACACGTGTACACATAAACACAAACACACGTGTCCACGTAAACGCACATAAACACACATGAACACACGTGTACACATAAACACACATGAACACATGTGAACACATGTGTCCACGTAAACACACATAAACACACATGAACACACATAAACACACATGTCCACATAAACACAAACACACGTGTCCACATGACCACAGAAAGCTCTGTGGAACTGCCCTGCATGAAAGGAGTGACCTCCTGAATGTTATTTAGTACCAAGAAATGCTCGTGGCACTGCCACTCACCTGTGCACAGCCTGGGGCACCCCCACTCACCTGTCCCTGCCCGGGACACCCCCCTCACCTGTCCCCCAGCCTGGGGCACTCACCTGTCCTTCCCTGTGACCCCCCCTCACCTGTCCTTCCCTGTGACCCCCCCTCACCTGCCCAGGGCCCTGACCCCAGCCCTCCGTGCCCAGGGTGGTGCCAGGGCTCCCTGGGCTCCAGAGGGGCATTTTCCACCTCTCCCCTGGCACTGCCCCATTTCCTTGGGCAATCAGCTGAGCCCACACTGCCTCCAGTGCTCAGCAGCCAGATACTTTCCAGGGATGCAGGAGAAATGCATTTAAATTCCCTCAGGCTGAGAAGGGAAATGAGTTCAAATCCACAATCCGAGGTTCATCAGCTCATGCAGGAACCTCTGGGAAAAAGTGCTATGTCCCAGATGTGCTCTTGTTTTATGAATCATGATTCTCTAGCAATTAACTCATTTCAAGAGGATAGATGCTTCAAAGGTTTTTTATTTTTATTTTTGGTTTGAGTTAAAAAGCTATATTCTTGTCAGTGAGACACGCTGAGAAATTTTATTTTAGTTTCAGAGCATATCTATTTTGTTTTTATGTGCTATTTTAGACCAAGCAAAGAGCCAAAAAAATAAATACAATTATGTATTCAGCTCTATGCTAAAGTTTCATTTAAAGTCAAAACAGAAAGTATTACCAGACAATGACAGGGTAGAGCAGTGAAGTGGCAGATTAAAAGATCCAGGAATTCTGCTTACTGGGCACATTTCTATGTTTTCTCCTTGTCTTTACAGCCCTTCCTAAATTCTCATTATTGGCAAGACAATTCCCATGAGAACGAGCCCCTTTCTCACTGCTGTGCTGCATTTCTGGGAAGTCAAAGGCACCAGACTGGTTCATGTGTGAGCACAAAGGCAGCAGACTGGTTCATGTGTGAACACAAAGGCACCAGACTGGTTCATGTGTGAGCACAAAGGCACCAGACTGGTTTATCTGTGAACACAAAGGCAGCAGACTGGTTCATGTATGAGCACAAAGGCACCAGACTGGTTCATGTGTGAGCACAAAGGCACCAGACTGGTTCATGTGTGAGCACAAAGGCACCAGACTGGTTTATCTGTGAACACAAAGGCAGCAGACTGGTTCATGTATGAGCACAAAGGCACCAGACTGGTTCATGTGTGAGCACAAAGGCACCAGACTGGTTCATGTGTGAGCACAAAGGCACCAGACTGGTTTATCTGTGAACACAAAGGCAGCAGACTGGTTCATGTATGAGCACAAAGGCACCAGACTGGTTTATCTGTGAACACAAAGGCACCAGACTGGTTTATGTATGAGCACAAAGGCAGCAGACTGGTTCATGTGTGAGCACAAAGGCACCAGACTGGTTCATGTATGAGCACAAAGGCACCAGACTGGTTCATGTGTGAGCACAAAGGCACCAGACTGGTTTATCTGTGAACACAAAGGCACCAGGCTGGTTCATGTGTGAGCACAAAGGCAGCAGACTGGTTCATGTATGAACACAAAGGCACCAGACTGGTTCATGTGTGAGCACAAAGGCAGCAGACTGGTTCATGTATGAACACAAAGGCACCAGACTGGTTTATGTATGAGCACAAAGGCAGCAGACTGGTTCATGTATGAGCACAAAGGCACCAGACTGGTTCATGTGTGAGCACAAAGGCAGCAGACTGGTTCATGTGTGAGCACAAAGGCACCAGACTGGTTCATGTATGAGCACAAAGGCACCAGACTGGTTCATGTGTGAGCACAAAGGCAGCAGACTGGTTCATGTATGAACACAAAGGCACCAGACTGGTTCATGTATGAGCACAAAGGCACCAGACTGGTTCATGTGTGAGCACAAAGGCACCAGACTGGTTCATGTGTGAGCACAAAGGCAGCAGACTGGTTCATGTATGAGCACAAAGGCAGCAGACTGGTTCATGTGTGAGCACAAGAGCCAAGGGGGTCCAGCAGCTCCGGGCACTGCAGGGAGCCCTGGCAGGGACAGCACGGCCAGGAGCCACCACCCTGGCACCCCTGTGACCATGGGACACCCCTGTGACCATGGGACACCCCTGTGACCATGGGACACCCCCTGCTCTGCACAGAACATGGACTCACTGGTTCTAACACTGCTGCCTTCCCCCCATTTGGATTTCGTGGCACCTCAGAGCAGGAACAAAATGTAACAACCCTAAGGTTCAGTTCTACCCTGACATAAAATTGTTTCCCATGGAAATTAGTTAAGGTTATAAGGCTTCCTGTCAAATTCAGCAGAATAAAAAGGGTATTTTTCCTTAAACCTCCAGCCAATGGCAATCCCATACTCTGGGAGTCTGTGGAAAGGCCCAAACTCCACAAACTCTGACACCTGTGCAGGAAAACGTCCTCGTGGCACTGAGAATGTGCGAGTGAAGCAGGCAGGATGTGTGAGCCCACAGAAATGCTCCTTCACACAATGACCCCATTTCTGCTGGTTTGTGTCCAAAGCAGCCTTTCACTGGCTTACCAAAGGAAATGTTCTAGCCTTTAAAAAAACCAAAAACCTCACACATCCCTCGATTCCCACACCAAGAGCACTGAAATGAAAATCTCTCTCTCAATCTGTGAAATCACTGTTCGTTAAGATTTCATTAATTTAAGTCAGTCAATTGCTTGTAAAATGGTAAAAGCTCACTGCAGACTTTGTGCTTGCTCAGCAATGAGGCTTTCACTGCACCTGGTGGCTCTCACCTTGCTCCCAGAGAACAGAGCTGCTTTTATGAGAGCACAGCAGGTGCTGTGGAATTACTCCCCAGAAGTCAGCTAAAGCAGTTGGTCTCTTTTACAGTCCAATAACTTCCAATACTAAAATCGCTTTAAAGAAACACTTTAAATGAAATTAAAGAACCAAATTGAGCTTCCATTACTTGAATTCTTTTTAATTGCTCTGGATGCTGAAAAGGAACCCGTGCTCCTTTCATTGTGGCATCTCAGGCTGGAAGCAGCACCCAAAGCAGAGCATTTCATTCAGCTCACACCCTGTGGCACTGAAGCCACAATCCCCCTTGCACTGAAGGCAACAACATCTTGATTTTAGATGCCATTCAGGACTGAAGCCACCTTTCCCCTGCTGGGAAGCTGCCCACGGGCTGTGCAGAAGCAGAGCTCGTGTCCATGGGGTCTGGAATGGACTGTTCTGCTGGACAGAAATATATTCTGTGTGTGTCACAAGCAGGGCACAACAAGCACGTCTGAAGAGGATTCCCACATTCCCCTCATGCTCCCAGGGAAGATTTCTTTCAGTTACTGGCAGAGCTAGTGCAGCACTCCATCACTGCTGGCTGGGATGGCCTGACACAGCCCCACAGTTTCTTTACAAACTCTCCTCAAGAAGCCTCATTTCTTTCCTTCTCTCCCCTTAAATCCCCTGACTCACTCACATGAGCACACTTCTACCCTCTCTTTGCTTGTCCAATATAAAAACCAAATTCTAAAGCTAAGGCACTCACTCATGGAAGTTCCATAAGGTACTGGTGCAGCTCAGTCCATCATTAACATCCCAGAGATTCATCAGCTGCTCCACCATCCACATTATCCCACCACTGCCTGGGGCCCCAGTCCCTCTGCTCCATCCCTCTGCTCCATCCCTCTGCTCCATCCCCTGCCATCCCACTGCTCCCTTCTGCCCTTCCCAGCACAGTCATTACTGCAGCCATGTGCCAAACCCACCCTGGGCTCTCTCACCACTCCAGGAGAACAAACCCCTTCTCTGCCTCTGGAAAAGTGTAACACAAAAACACAGCCACAGCAAATGGAGGCAGAGCACGAGCTCCTTACATCACAACTCTTATCTCAATGAGTTTATCTTTAATCCTACAGAGAACTCCATGAAACTGAGCAAAATTTCAGTAGATCAAAAATGGAATTCATTAAGTGAGAAGATCAGAGACACCAAATGACTGAAAATTATTCAGACAAATCCTGGGTAAAGGCTTCAGTGGAAATTGCTGTGGATGAACATTATCCAGCCTCATACACAGGAGAACCCAGCAGAGCTCTGACAGCCCCAGCACAGGCAGAGCACAGGCAGGACAGCCAGGGACCAAGGCCTGGCTTAGCAAACACTGGGCAAGGGCTCAGCCCCGTGGCTTCAGGAGCTACCACCACCACCACCAGCAATGTTCCACCAGCACAGACCCTCAGCTGCTCCACCAGCACAGACCCTCAGCTGCTGCCAGCAGGACTCCTCTTACCACGGGAGGCACCAGCAAAATCACAGACTTGTATTTCCTCTGCCAGGGTACCAGAGCTGCCCCAGGCACTGCCAGGGTACCAGAGCTGCCCCAAGGCCTGTCAGGGTACCAGAGCTGCCCCAAGGCCTGTCAGGGCACCAGAGCTGCCCCAGGCACTGCCAGGGTACCAGAGCTGCCCCCGGCACTGCCAGGGTACCAGAGCTGCCCCAGGCACTGCCAGGGTACCAGAGCTGCTGAGGATGAGCTGTGCTGGCTGTGCCTGGGCTCAAGGCTCTTCTCCCCACCGGCTGCTCCAGGGCTGTGCTGGGTTTGTGCTGGCAGTGTTGGGGGCTCAGGGAGGGCTCTGCTGTCCCTGGGCAGTGCTCACACACAGCCAAGGCCTTTAGGGCTGCCCAGGGAGGGGACAGGGCCAGCCCAGAGCGTGGCCAGCAGGGACCAAGGCACTGTGGCTGTGCTGGAGCCCTGCCCTCCCTGGGATGCTGAACCTGCCCACCCACAGGAACTCCAAAGGATTTCCTTGCTTTGCTTTGGCTTTTGCTTTAGCTATTGAGCTGCCTTCATCTCAACCCCAGACCTTTCTCACTTTGACCCTCCAGCTCTGTTCCCCATCCCAGGGCAGGCAGTGGGGCTCAGCTGCTGGCTGGGGTTAGAGGCCAGCCACAGCCAGTGAGGATCAACTGATCTCCAAAGCTCACGCAAGTTTGTTCTCGAGATAAAATATGAACAGCAATGACACGGTGAGTTAGCTCTGGGTATTATCAGCATTCACTCACTTGAAATATATTAACAGCCCTTTTATTATTTATATATTATGAGGACGTCAATCCATATTATGAATTATGAACCAAATTCTGCTCCCAGTAATATTAATGGCAGACAAAAACGTCTCTACACTTAATATATTCTTTTCAATGTCATTAACTTATTAGCGAGTATCAAGTTCTGCTGTCACTACAAAACACTTCAAGTTATTCCACAAAATGATCTAGTATCTCAGAGAAGAAATAAATTCATTTCAGAAGAACAGTCATCTCTCTTCTTAAGAGCCCAAGACAGAACATCACTCTGATGTCACTACTTTCAACATTAATTTAATTTTAATAATCCATATTTTACTCCAGCCCAAGGGGTTCAAGTAACAAAAGAAGGCAGAATATTGCAGGGAATGTCTTAGAAGTGACACCACTTCCTGTGAAATGAACTAAAATAAACCAGCAAAAACCAAAACCAAACTAACATCACAGGAAAAAAAAAATCCAAAAAGCCAACAAAAGCAAACCAAACCCCTTACTGCTCTCTAAAAACTAATTCTGGATGGGCCCATCTATTTGCCTGGATCAGCATATCCCCTCCTAATTACAAACTTCACCAAGCACATCCACAATTTTAGAAAAAATAAAAACAAATCCAGACCAGTCAGAAGCATAGATCAAGGGAAATAATCCTGTCACAGTAAGAAAAACCACAAAGCACCCAGGGATTTGATGAGCGTGAGAAATCAATCGTGCATCAGGACGAGCGATGCCGTTTATTTTAAGTCTGATTTATTGCCATCATTGCTGCCAATTTGCATAGATAATAGAACAAGACATCCTCTTAAAGTCTTAATCAGGAATTAAAACGTAATACACTGGTGCATGTCTCTCTGCTCACCAGCGAGGCACCCACATGAATGTTTAATGTAATTTCATTATTGGTGCTGGCCTGGAAGGAGCACTTTGGGCTGCTCTGGGACACGGCCACCAGTGTGTGGCTGTAAGAGCTGCCAAGCAAACAAGTGCCACAAGTGCCTGCAGCTGAGGCAGGCTGTAGGCAGGCCTGTGACAGACTCAGGGCTGAGCTGAGTTTGTGGGAGCAGCTCAATTCTCCTTCCAGCACAGCAAGCACAGCTACAGCTGCAGTGTCTGCCCCACGCCCTCCCAAACCCTGCCAGCTCCTGCCCAGCAGCCCAATGCTTTGTACCCACTGCCAATGAGTGGGGAGTTTGCTGCCCAGCACAGAGATTTCTGTGACAGGAACTTCCACTGCTCACAAACCCAGCACAAACACGCACAGCTGTTTAAAAACAGAGGGGAGACAACGAAAGCCTCGCCTGGAAGGGCCAGGGAGGGAAGGGTGTGTCACAGGAGCAGCAGCTGTGACACCACACACACCTGTGAGTGGAGGGGACATCAGCCCTGACCTGCCACCTCTGGCCAGGAGGCTCTGCACAGAACGGGAGGAAGCTCCAACTGCACATTTCCCTCTGAGCTGGGCTGGGAGAAGGTGAAGCAGCAGGAACCACTCTGGGTTTCATGGAGAACAAAAATGGGCAATGAAACAGAACCCCAGGCAGGCCTGGTGCTGGCCATGTCTGCAGGACAGTGCTGGGTCAGAGCCTGGACAGGATCCCAAGGAATCCAGGAGCACACACCCTCAAGGAGTAAATTCTTGTGACAGAATGGATCCCTCCCATAGGAGAGTGTGGGACCCCGGGACCACTGCTCACCCCAATTCCCACTGCTCACCCCAGCTCCCACTGCTCACCCCAGCTCCCACTGCTCACCCCAGCTCCCACTGCTCACCCCAATTCCCACTGCTCACCCCAATTCCCACTGCTCACCCCAGCTCCCACTGCTCACCCCAATTCCCACTGCTCACCCCAATTCCCACTGCTCACCCCAATTCCCACTGCTCACCCCAGTTCCCACCCAGCACTCTGTGTTTCCCTGCCCAGGGTCACCTCTGCCCTCTGCAATTCCTGCTGGCAGGAACTGCTCCCTCCACCCTGCCCAGGGCACAGCAGCCCCAGCCCAGGCTCTCACCCTGCTCACCTGCAGGGCCATGGCCAAAGACATCAGAAATGACACAGAAATGCTCTGGGAACAAGTGCTGAAGCCTCTCCAGTGTTTCCCCAAAACTTCCCAAGGGTTGTAGGTTGATTTGGGGGCTTTTTCTGGCTTTGTCAGAGGTCTGTGGATCTCCAACCAACAGACCCAGCTCTTGGATTTCACCAAGCTCTCAGAGGCTCAAAGAAGGGCACAGCCAAGAGCACTTGCTAAATAAGGAAAACATGATGTGGGCTCTGACATGAAACAGCTTTACAGGTGTTGCTTCCTTTAACTCCACTAAAATAATGAAGAATTCAGGTTTGCTGAGAAGCTTCTCCTGCAAAAAGAGCCTATATATAGATGAAAGATGAAATCTGCTACATGTCTCAGAGTTAAAAATAACTGCAGTATTAAAAATTAAAATTATCCTACAAAGAACTGTCATTATTAGCAGTTCTAATGCCAAGTTAAAAATTAAATCCAATCAGCACAGAAAAACATTTGGAAACTCTTTTAAAAAATGAAAGAGACAAAGATTAGCTACTATAAAATACAGTAGCAATTGTATGAAGCGGAAATTTGCCTCCCAGAAAAAAAATGCCTTGCTGTTAGTGCTGTGGAGCCAAAACTGGGGCTGAAGCAGGAGAGTGCCATGGATCTTCACCATCAAATCAGACAGAAACCATCTCCCCAGGAAACACCCTCCCAGCAGGGCACTGCAGCCCTGCTCAGGATGGTCACTGATGGAGGCTGGGAGAGCACAGCCCTGGAAATCCTCTGGGAAACGGCACCACAGGCCATGACCCACTGCAAAGCCACTTCCCAGCACGATCCCTGTGCCACCCTCCCTCCCTCCCTCCCCACTCCAGGGCACTGCAGCAGCAGGGCAGGGCTCTGGCCCCAGCTCTGCCCCTCCCCACAGCTCTCACACACAGTCCCTCTTGAAATCCATTCACAGAGGGATCTGAATTGCACTCTGCTTCTAACAGACACCTCAGGAACAACGTACTCTGGGTGGAGGAGGAGAGCAAGAACTAATAAATGAGAATGAAGATAAAAATTGCAGCATCTCAGTGGAGAACGAAGCACTCAGTAAAGATAATTGTGCCCATTCACCAGAGAGTGAGAGCTGGAGGAGAGCACTGTAAGCCACCAAATATTTGAAGTGTTAGAAATGTAAAGCATCTGAGGGTCTGTCAGCTGTACCAGTGCTGCTCTCCCTTCCCTTCCCTTTCAGTTAACCTATGCCACAGGCAAGGCTGTGAAATTCACATTATTACAGAACTGACTCCTTTCCCAGGCTGCTCCTCCTGGGCAGGACTCAGACCCGGAGCAGCACCACAGAGCAAGCACCAGGCTGAAAATGGAACCCAGAGATAACAAGGCATCCAGTAATCCAAGACACCATTATGTAAATTACATAAATTAAGGGAAATATCTTGAGCTCACCCTCTGCTGTAGACTGGGCTGGGGGTAACAAGGCAAACATCACCTCCCATTTAACCTTTTTATCCTGAAGTGGCCAAAACTGCTTCAGGAAAGAGAATTATGTTTATGTGTTACCATAGTAGTTTTGACACCTTTTCAAGCTCAAAAGCAAAGGCAGTTGAGTAGGTTGAAGATTTGGGCTTTTAAAAAAAGATTTATACACCCAGGAAGGCTTTTTTAATCTCTTCTACACAAGAGGTATTGGTCTGCTTTGTGTGGTCCCTTCTCACAGAAAGTGTAAGACTTATTCCTGTCACTGGAAAACAGAATCCAGCTTTTGGACTATCTCCTGTATCTCTTCCTTCCTCAATAATAATATGATCTTGAGATGCTTTGGGGTTTACTTTATTATGCCAAGGATATCTAAATTGTATCTCTTCAGTTACATGCTAGATAAAAATTGCCCAGGATGGTTTTCTTTGCCTGCCTTCACGGTGCTTATACTTCAAGATGTCTTTATCTTCAGCATACTACAGTTGGGGAAAAATTCTTTTTTGCTGTGAAACCAGGTTACTACTTCATTACTGAATACTGACTTTTGTGTGAAGGCTACTGTGCAACTCCTCCAACAGTCTAACAAAAAATAAAACCCAGAGGAAAGTATTTCCCAGAGAAAAACCAGCTGATATTCACAATAAACCTAAGGACACCATTTATTTCTGGAGATCCCTCTGGTACCAGCAGCAGCCTGTCCCTCTCAGTTCCAGCCCAGCTGCACTGCCAGGGCATCAGACACTGCCACGGTGCCCAGAGTGCCAGGGCACTGCACAGAGCCCAGAGGGGCTCAGGCTGGCACTGCTGCACTCCCAGGTGTGAGTGTGTCTGTGTGTGTGTGTGTGTGTGTGTCTGCTGCACTCCCAGCTCTCTGTGTGTGTGTGTGTGTCACTGTGTGTGTGTGTGTGTGTGTGTGTCTGTGTGTGTGTGTGTGTGTGTGTCTGCTGCACTCCCAGCTCTGTGTGTCTGTGTGTGTGTGTGTGTGTGTGTGTCAGTGTGTGTCACTCTGTGTGTGTGTGTGTGTCACTGCTGCACTCCTCTGTGTGTGTGTGTGTGTGTCACTCTGTGTGTGTGTCACTGTGTGTGTGTGTCACTCTGTGTGTGTGTGTGTGTGTGTCACTGTGTGTGTGTGTGTGTGTCACTGTGTGTGTGTGTGTGTCACTGTGTGTGTGTGTGTGTCACTCTGTGTGTGTGTGTGTGTGTGTGTGTGTGTGTGTGTGTCACTGCTGCACTCCTGGGTGTGTGTGTGTGTGTGACTGCTGCACTCCTGTGTGTGTGTGTGTCACTGTGTGTGTGTGTGTGTGTCACTGTGTGTGTGTCACTGCTGCACTCTCAGCTGTGTGTGCGTTGTGTGTGTGTCACTGTGTGTGTGTGTGTGTGTGTGTGTCACTGTGTGTTGTGTGTGTGTCACTGTGTGTGTGTGTCACTGTGTGTGTCACTCTGTGTGTGTGTGTGTGTGTCACTGTGTGTGTGTGTGTGTGTCACTGTGTGTGTGTGTGTGTGTGTGTGTGTGTGTGTGTGTCACTGTGTGTGTCACTGTGTGTGTGTGTGTGTCACTGTGTGTGTGTGTCACTGTGTGTGTCACTCTGTGTGTGTGTGTGTGTGTCACTGTGTGTGTGTGTGTGTGTCACTGTGTGTGTGTGTGTGTCACTGTGTGTGTGTGTCACTGTGTGTGTGTGTGTCACTCTGTGTGTCACTGTGTGTGTGTGTGTGTCACTGTGTGTGTGTGTGTGTCACTGTGTGTGTGTGTGTGTGTCACTGTGTGTGTGTGTGTGTGTCACTGTGTGTGTCACTGTGTGTGTGTGTGTGTGTCACTGTGTGTGTGTGTCACTCTGTGTGTGTGTCACTCTGTGTGTGTGTGTGTGTCACTGTGTGTGTGTCACTGTGTGTGTGTGTCACTGTGTGTGTGTGTGTGTGTCACTGTGTGTGTGTGTGTCACTGTGTGTGTGTGTGTGTGTCACTGTGTGTGTGTGTGTGTGTGTGTGTGTGTGTGTCACTGTGTGTGTGTCACTGTGTGTGTCACTCTGTGTGTGTGTGTGTGTCACTGTGTGTGTGTGTCACTGTGTGTGTGTGTCACTGTGTGTGTGTGTGTGTGTCACTGTGTGTGTGTGTCACTGTGTGTGTGTGTGTGTCACTGTGTGTGTGTGTGTGTGTCACTGTGTGTGTCACTGTGTGTGTGTGTGTGTGTCACTGTGTGTGTGTGTCACTCTGTGTGTGTGTCACTCTGTGTGTGTGTGTGTGTCACTGTGTGTGTGTCACTGTGTGTGTGTGTCACTCTGTGTGTGTGTGTGTGTCACTGTGTGTGTGTGTGTCACTGTGTGTGTGTCACTGCTGCACTCCCAGCTGTGTGTGTGTCACTGCTGCACTCCCAGGTGTGCCTGGCACTGTCAGCTTGGTTTGATTTTAAGCCAACAGCATGAGACAGAATAAACCACCACAGCATCCATCACCTGCCAAGTTAAGAGGACTGCTGGTGATGTAGGAAGTTTTTCATACTGCTCACACTACAGTTAGAGAGAAAAAACCCCATAATAAATCTGAACCCCCCTCACACTTGGCTGACCTGGCCCAAAGCTGCTGGGCTGGGAGGCTCTGACACAAACAGGGTGGGAGGAAGGAGGGCAGAGCTTCCAGGCAAAAGCTTTTCTCGAGGAGTTAATAAAATTTGCAAGTATAATTATTTTTCATCTGGGTGCCAAGTTCTCTCTCCATTCCATGAAATCCTGGTGCTGTGATGCTACCAAAGGAACACATGAGCCCTCAACTCTCATTACAGCATCATTATATAATTCACAAATACCAGTCTCAAATTAAATCTGCTGAAAGGGGGTTGCAGCAGCCAGAGAGTACTAAGGAATGGAGCATCTATGGAACTCAGAGCCCATGGCAGCCCCAGATCTGCCCTGCAATGAGCCAGGAAGGTGAAAAATCCAAGTCTGCTGTCCCAGGAAGCTGCGGCCAAGCTGAGCTGCAGAGGGGCTGCAGGGAGCCCCGGCAGGCACAGAGCACAGCCAGGGGCTCCTGGAGCTGAGCCACGGGCACCTCTGCTGGCCCTGGGCAGGAGGAGCAGAGGAAATGCCCTGAACATCTCAGGGCAGCTTTGCTTCTCCTCCAGCACCCCTGCCCTGCCCAGGAGCTGCTGCTGCACCGACCCAGCTGGCCCAGGCTGGGACAGGACAACACTGCACAAAAAGCCAGCCCAAAACCAAAATGCTCAATCAGCCCTCACCAACCTCTGGCTGTGACAGAGAAATGAAGCAAGCGAAAGGCAGGAGGAGGTGCAGCCCTGCACCCTGGCCAGCACAGCCCTGCCTGGGCTGCACTCAGCAGCTGCTTCACCTTCTCTGTTTGGGCACCTTCAGGAGCCAAAATGTGCCCCGGTGCCAGCTCTGAGCCCTGTGTGAGTGCCCAGTGCAGTGCCCAGAGCAGCACAGCTCCAGGCTGGGCAGCAGCCCAGGTGAGCCTGCACACACAGACAGACACACAGACACTCCTGGCTGGAGCAGCCTGCTCCAGTGATTAAAACCTGCTGAACAGCAGATACACAGGGATTGAGATTCTGCTCCCATCTCCTCCTTTTGTCTCCTGGCACTCAGCTGTTCATGCTACATCACCCACAGGGGATCTCCGGCAGCTCACCAGCACAACTGCAAGGGGCATTTCATTCCAGGTTCCAGATTTCCAAGAAGTGAAAGAAATTCCTATCAACTTCCTTGCTATGACATTTTGGGATCACAAACAAAAGGCGAGTTTAACATAAGAACGAAGATAGTGGCTAAATGAAAAACTCCCCAGCCCCCAATTTAGTCTCTGGACACTGCCTATGCTGGCTCAGGACAAGGCAAATGCTCACACAGCATCCCAGCAATCTAAGTCTCATCCCTTCTTAACACAATTCTGAATAAAAGTTTCTTCTTCCACAGTTTCCACAGTAGGATAAAATGAGTGAGCTGAGCTTGGATGAGATCTCAGTGAACTGAAGGCGGCTCTGCCAGCCTCCCATCCCGTGAGACCACACTGCCTGCAGACACTGACACAGAGATCCTGCAGGGAAAACACCCCAGACCTCACCCAGGGGCCAGAGCCAGCAGGCAGCACTCCCAGGTGCCTCAGGCTGCCAGCACGAGCCTGCATTCACCTGGAGCAGCCAGAGCACCTTGGAAGAGATATTTAGAATTCCAGAGAAATTAATTTGAGCAATTTGCAAAAAACGCCACTGACAAAAAGCAGCCGTCTCCAACATCTCTGGCAGCAGATGCCAGGGTTGTGAGATTTCCCCACAAATGAGCATCTGCAATACAAAAAGGAAAAAAAACCAGAAAGGCTTCTGGGGAAGGAAACTCTTACAATACATCTTTGTATTCCAAGGCTTTTGTGAGCATGTCTTAGCTTAAAGGTTAGACTCTAACCTAGACACCTGGGGCTGGATTTATCCTCCTGGAAGACAAACTGTAAACAACTGCTCCCCATCCCAAAATCAGAAGCTGACAGGCCCTTCCCATCGTTCTGCATAACAATACAGTGGAAATGAGCTTCAAGTAACATTTTCACTTGAGCTTTTGTTGAAGAAGAATGCTAATCACTCCCATCCTGCATCCCAATTACTCACTGCTTCTCAACTTCATTAACAGCTCAAGAATCACATGGAAACACGAGTCCTGCAGACTGAGAGGACAGGCAGCAGAAATAAACGCATCAAGCCCATTCTGAAGGCTGCCGTCCCTGCCAGATGACAGCCCTGGGGAGCAGAGCCCTGGCACTCCAGGCCATGAGGAGCTGGCCCCGAGTGTGGCTCAGAGCCACAGGGGCCATCAGGCTCCGGGGGTGACCTCGGTGCCATCCTGCCCTGGAAGCAGAATGGGAAGCAAAGGCTGGAGAGGGGCCTGAAGCCCCCTGAGATCCAGCAGGGTGGGCTGGGGTGCAGCAGACACCAGGATGCACTGAGGGGCTCCTCACACATCCCTGGGGAGAAGGGCACTGGCAGGGCTGGCAAGGTTAAATCTGAGCTGCCCTCCTTCACTGAGAGCCCCTGGGCACTGTGATCCACAGCTGGGCCCCACTGGCACTGCCCCATCACTTCCAGCAATGCCAGCTGTGCCACAGGGTTGATCCCAGGTATCTCATCTTCACACAGCTGAGCCAGGCTATTTTTAAACCCAGTTATCTGCAGGCAAGGTATTGGTACAAAACTCATTAAACAGCATTTCATACACAGAAAGGCAGAGGATGGATCTGCCAGAGAAACAAGTCAATAGAGTGAGTACACACATGTGACAGCAGAGCAGGGAACACAGCACAGGGCTCACTTGAGAGCAGACTTGAAATGTGACCTTCACAACGTGCAGCAGAGGGAGGGTACATACACAACATGGCTCTGGAGAAGGGATATTTATCCATGAAGTTCAACTGAGCTTCTATAAATAATGCAGAAGCAAAACACTAATTGGCCTGTTGCAGAAAAATTTTGCATTTCACAACTCACTGCTTCCCCTGTATATTATCTGGGGGTTTATCCTGACTAATCCAAGAATGCAGACATCTGTCAGGAGCCAGTACACAGCTCCAGAAAAAGTACCAGCTCTTACTTTTGTAACCTCCTTTCCTGTGAAAAAGAGATTAGACACTTGCACTGTCCAGCTATCCATCCCTCTGTTACTTCATGTCTTCTATAAAGTCTTTTTTGGCAAATTTCAACTCTGATTTACAACAGGAACATGCTTCAAAACTACTGCTTGTAAAAATACAACCCAAACCAAAAGCCAGGCAAAGAGAGACCCAAGAGGGTGGTTTTAAAAGCAGTTTTAAACCCTCCCAAGAGCCAGGGGACTCCTGAAGAGCAGGGGCAGCACGGATGGGCAGCACTGAGCTGCTGCCAGGAGCAGATGCCCCTGGAGAAAGGGCTTCAGGTGGCACCTCCGTGCCAGAGCTGGGATGGGCCCTCTGGAGCTGCCTGGGTCTCTGCAGGGCTCCCCAGCTGAGGAGCAGCCACAGTGCCCAGCCTGACACACAGCTCCTGTTCCATCACCTTCCACAGTGCCAGCCCTGAGACACAGCTCCTGTTCCATCACCTGTCTGCCTTCCACAGTGCCAGCCCTGAGACACAGCTCCTGTTCCATCACCTGCCTTCCACAGTGCCAGCCCTGAGACACAGCTCCTGTTCCATCACCTGTCTGCCTTCCACAGTGCCCAGCCTGAGACACAGCTCCTGTTCCATCACCTTCCACAGTGCCCAGCCCTGAGACACAGCTCCTGTTCCATCACCTGCCTGCCTTCCACAGTGCCAGCCCGAGACACAGCTCCTGTTCCATCACCTGCCTGCCTTCCACAGTGCCAGCCCTGAGACACAGCTCCTGTTCCATCACCTGTCTGCCTTCCACAGTGCCCAGCCCTGAGACACAGCTCCTGCTCCATCACCTTCCACAGTGCCCAGCCTGAGACACAGCTCCTGTTCCATCATCTACCTGCCTTCCACAGTGCCCAGCCTGAGACACAGCTCCTGTTCCATCACCTGCCTGCCTTCCACAGGGCCCAGCCTGAGACACAGCTCCTGTTCCATCATCTACCTGCCTTCCACAGTGCCCAGCCTGAGACACAGCTCCTGTTCCATCATCTACCTGCCTTCCACAGTGCCCAGCCTGAGACACAGCTCCTGTTCCATCACCTGCCTGCCTTCCACAGTGCCAGCCCGAGACACAGCTCCTGTTCCATCATCTACCTGCCTTCCACAGTGCCCAGCCTGAGACACAGCTCCTGTTCCATCACCTGCCTGCCTTCCACAGGGCCCAGCCTGAGACACAGCTCCTGTTCCATCATCTACCTGCCTTCCACAGTGCCCAGCCTGAGACACAGCTCCTGTTCCATGTGCCTGCCTTCCACAGTGCCCAGCCCAAAACACAGCTCCTGTTCCATCACCTTCCACAGTGCCCAGCCCGAGACACAGCTCCTGTTCCATCACCTGCCTTCCACAGTGCCCAGCCTGAGACACAGCTCCTGTTCCATCACCTTCCACAGTGCCCAGCCTGAGACACAGCTCCTGTTCCATCACCTTCCACAGTGCCCAGCCTGAGACACAGCTCCTGTTCCATCACCTGCCTGCCTTCCACAGTGCCCAGCCTGAGCCACAGCTCCCACCCCACCTGCCTTCCAGGGGAAATGCAGCACTCTCCAGCACTTACTGCACAAGTTATTGCACAAGGCCTCCAAGAAAAATCTCCCAACGGATTCTTTATGGAGAGATAAAATGAAATGTTTCTGCTTGCTTAGTTTGCTTCTTGTTGGATCTCACTGGATAATTTTAGGTACCATTTTTGGAAGAGGTTCTCTCTGACTGGGCCAATAATATCTTCTAGATATGAAGACAAATGTTATCTTTAAAGAGAAATTCACCCAAAATCTCTAATACTGGCTCCTGAAAAAACTGGCATTTAGGAAAGATCAGTGGGAAAGGCATTAGGAAGCTGAATGAAGTTATTTCACTGATTCCTTTTAGCAGCTTGAGCTGACTGGTTCCCAAACTTCAGCTGAGAAGAATTCATATCAAGGCACTGCTGCTTTTTAAGCCTGCTCTCCACAGAGAGGAGGATCACAGAGAACAGTCCTGGAGGGAGTCCAGGGGAAAGTTTATGTTTACAAACAAGATCCTGCCTCAGGGTTTTGTTACTTAAGAGCCCCTACAAAGAGTGAGTTTTGGACAACATTCAGAAACCTCGAAATCTTATGAAAAATTATAAATGCTGAACCAGACCCAACCATTCCAGTAACTAAATTAAGTTAATGCAGTAACTTAAACTGAATTTTTGCTTAGCAGAGGTCATAAGCACCCAAACAAGTGACTGTCATCAGGGCTTTTTCTGTGGGACCAGAATAAGGGAAAGGCTTTTCTCCTGAGCATGACCTTGACAACCTCCTGCTTTGTGCCCTGTGAGGCAGATTCAGCTCCTGGGCCTCATCTCCCTTCCTATGGCTCTAAGGTGAGCCTTGCTTAAAACCTCATCTTCTAGAGGATCTTCAGGAAGATAAATTCCATCTTTAAAAATGGAATTTTTAAAGATGGAATTTACCTTCCTGAAGGTAAAAATAGCTTTAAAAATAGCTAAAGAAGAATCCACTGCCATTCTTAATTAAGGTCTTCCCAAACTGATGATACAAATGTTCCTCTTATTTCTAGCAAAAACTGCTCTACATACTGATGTGCATTTCACTCTCTCCCAGCCCTGCCTGGTCACTCTGTTTCACTTGTCACACACTGAGAACCAAAAAACCTCTCTGGACTAAGAGCAGTGATGAGATGTGGTCTTTCCTGCCTTATCCCAGGCTCAAACAAGGCACAAATGTGACCCCCACACAGCACGTGGCACTGAGTTCCTGCCCAGCACACAGGGGTAGATCTGGATGGGCACTGAGTCCCTGCCCAGCACACAGGGGTAGATCTGGATGGGCACTGAGTTCCTGCCCAGCACACAGGGGCAGCTCTGGGTGGGCACTGAGTTCCTGCCCAGCACACAGGGGTAGATCTGGGTGGGCACTGAGTCCCTGCCCAGCACACAGGGGCAGCTCTGGGTGGGCACTGAGTTCCTGCCCAGCACACAGGGGCAGCTCTGGGTGGGCACTGAGTTCCTGCCCAGCACACAGGGGTAGATCTGGATGGGCACTGAGTTCCTGCCCAGCACACACAAGGGCAGCTCTGGGTGGGCACTGAGTTCCTGCCCAGCACACACAAGGGCAGCTCTGGGTGGGCACTGAGTTCCTGCCCAGCACACAGGGGTAGATCTGGATGGGCACTGAGTTCCTGCCCAGCACACACAGGCAGCTCTGGATGGGCACTGAGTTCCTGCCCAGCACACAGGGGCAGCTCTGGATGGGCACTGAGTTCCTGCCCAGCACACAGGGGCAGCTCTGGGTGGGCACTGAGTTCCTGCCCAGCACCCAGGGGCAGCTCTGGATGGGCACTGAGTTCCTGCCCAGCACACAGGGGCAGCTCTGGGTGGGCACTGAGTCCCTGCCCAGCACACAGGGGCAGCTCTGGGTGGGCACTGAGTTCCTGCCCAGCACACAGGGGCAGCTCTGGGTGGGCACTGAGTTCCTGCCCAGCACACAGGCAGCTCTGGATGGGGACTGAGTTCCTGCCCAGCACACAGGGGCAGCTCTGGATGGGGACTGAGTTCCTGCCCAGCACACAGGGGCAGCTCTGGGTGGGCACTGAGTTCCTGCCCAGCACACAGGCAGCTCTGGGTGGGCAGATGGCACCCACACAGCCCATCATTAGCAGGGTTAATGACCAGCACCAGGAATTGAATGGCAGGCCAGAAGCTTGTTTCACTCCAGTTAAACAGCAGCACGACAAGCAAATGTTCTGCTGCTGATGCAAGGGGGAAATGCTATTTCCAGCCATCTGTAGGACTTCAGCCGAGGCAAAGAAGAACTAAAGTGCCCAGAACAGAGCCTGGGCAAAGGGCTGGCACGGGGGAGAGCAGAAAGCGGGCACAGAGAGAGAGCCCAGGTGCCCTGGAGGAACCCAGCCTGTCTGGGGCACAGACACCAGGGGCCAAGGCTGCCAGAGGCTCCTAAAGCACCCCAAAGGGCTGCTGGGCACAGCCTGCCCCAGGATGGTAAATCATCATCCTGGCACTGCCCAAACTGCCAGCAACCCCTCTGTGCCTTTCCAGGGCAAGGGGACACAGGATGTGACACAGAAACAGGTGGGACACCAGCAAAATGAGCCCATGTGCTGTCAGGGAAGGTTGGAGTATCCCTCCTGCACTTCTGTGTTTGCAGTGCTGGAGCACGAAACTGTCTGTGAAAGGTTGGTCATGAAGCACACAAAGACTGTGCCATATCAGATTTACTGATTTACTGTCATTGTGCTAATTACCTCCCACCAATTACTGCACACTCATGCTCAAAGCCCAAAACAAGGAGAACTCACATTTAGCCCGACTGCAAAAGATTAATTCAAAAAATGAATACAGCCCCCCATAAAGGCACACCAAGAAATCTACCCTTATTTCAGAGTGCCCCTCTGTCCATCACTGCTCCTGCACCCCAGAAAGCCCAGGGGAACAGGACCTTGTGCAGTGCCAGCTGGGGCTCAGCAAAGCAGTAACTGCAGGGTGTAACTCAGAATACTCCACCCACAGCTGTGCCCAGCCTCAGGACGCCCTCTGGGAGATCCCCAGGGGCTGGAGGCCAGCCCAGAGGGAGCAGGGCTGGGGCAGAGCAGGAGCTGACATCCCACAGCACTGCTGGCCCACGGTGGGGACACGGGGACAGAGGCTGAGGCAGAAAGCAGAGCAGGAGGGCAGGGATCCAAAGGCAGGGGCTTCCAAAGCCCCACTCACACCACAGCCCTGCAGTGCTGAGGGTGATTTTGGTAACTGCTCACTGGGATTGTGCTTCCTTGGCCAGGGCTAGCAAGAGAGCCTGGGCCATCATCCTGAGGACAGATCGGGAATGCAAACCCAACAGATTCTTCTCTTCCCTTCCAAAATCAGATGATCAGCTGTGGCTTTAGTCCTGCCAAACTCTGTCAAATATAGCACAAAATTATACAGAACCATAGTAACTGCACTCCCACTATTGTTCTGATTTAAAGAGGAGTTTGATTACATTAGGTAAATATTTGTCCTTATGTAATAGCTCCCTCCAACATTCCAAAAATTTTCTGTCTCCTAGAATTTAACTGAAGAGGATGCTTTTATATGTCACTGCTCTGCCCCAGAATCAAGTACACTCTATATTACCACGAGTATTAAACTGTGAGTAATGTTATTACAAGCAATAATAGTTATCCAGACAATTATGTAGTTGCAACTGCACTTTTCCTATTAAATCTAGAAGCTTTAAGCAAATTCAGTCAGTAAGAATTGCAACACCATCTCTGATGAGCTAAATAGCAGTTATTTATTCACAGACTGTTAAATTCTTATGGCCCTGGGACTTCCAGGAAGAAAGCAACAAAGAACTGACTCTGCATCTAAATACTGGCTCGTTCCTCATGTTGATATAATTATGAAGTTTCAGTCATTGCAAAGCTGTTCACACTGCTCTACATGCATTGCAAAATCTATGCTAACTGCAGTTTTTCCATTATAAAACTGCTGGTGAAGTCACTGTTCTATTTCCAGCTCAGCTCTGGCACTGTGCGGATGCTCGCTGCTTAGTAAATAGAAATATTTTTTTTAGGGAAAAGAGAACATACTGAATCAAAGAGCTAGAGGCTTTTGATACCCTTTCTTCCAAGTCATTTCAAGTAACGTAATGAAATAAATGAATAATAAAGAGCAAACAGAAGCTCGTGTGATGACTCAACACACCAGGAGTCATGAGGAAAATGCTGAATTCTTGACTACACGTTCCAATATAATACCACAGGAGTGTGCACACTGGAAAACCTTCACCTTTTAAATAGGTGTTATCAACAGCCTGGGCAGCATTAATCAATGTCCTTATCACTTCAGTAATTGCATTCCTCCTGGCACACACATGCAAAGGAGGGAATTTAAGATCTTGACTTGAGGCTTGGAAGAGAAAGGACAAAGCAAGAAAGCTCTTCTGCCTTCTGTCCTTCCTGCTCAGCTCCAGCTGGGGTCTCGACTTCTTTGCTCACCCTCCGAGATGAAAAACATTTTAGCCCCATGCAAATCATCACCTCGTTCTCCTAAGAATATCTGCTCCAATAAATCACTTCACCTGCTCTGGCTGCATTCATGTGTGTGTTCTGTGCATCTTGGAGGTGAGTGACTGTCACAAACAAGTGTTCACACAAAGGAATTCAAACAAGCCTGTTGACAGCTTTCTTCTAAAACAATGGCTATTTCTACTGAAACATGGTTATGGCAAGAGTCCAGGTCAAACAATCCCAAACCCTGCCAGCCCCTGCTGTACCACAGGCAGCACAGCCCCAAGGCCTCACTCCCTACAGAGGAGTCTCTGGGGAAATAACTGCACCCAACTTCCTGCTCGTGTTTCAGACAGGAGAGGTCCCAGCACGGAGCACTCGGGAGCCCACGGTCTGTGCAGACCCCAGGCAGCACCTGGAGTGCCCCAGAGACTCATTCCCATTGCAGCTGGTGCCAGGGCTGCCCTGCCCTGTCCTGTCCTGCCCAGGGTGCACACAGAGCCCAGCCAGACACTCCAAACCAACCCTGCTCTGCTCCTGCTGCCCAGGGCACACTCAGCTCCCAAACCCTGCTCTGCTCCTGCTGCCCAGGGCACACTCAGCTCCCAAACCCCCTGCTCCTGCTGCCCAGGGCACACTCAGCTCCCAAACCCCCTGCTCCTGCTGCCCAGGGCACACACAGCTCCCAAACCCCCTGCTCCTGCTGCCCAGGGCACACACAGCTCCCAAACCCCCTGCTCTGCTCCTGCTGTGCCCAGGGCACACTCAGCTCCCAAACCCAGCTCTGCTCCTGCTGCCCAGGGCACACACAGCTCCCAAATCCCCTGCTCCTGCTGCCCAGGGCACACACAGCTCCCAAATCCCCTGCTCCTGCCCTCCCCAGGGCACACTCAGCTCCCAAACCCCCTGCTCCTGCTGCCCAGGGCACACTCAGCTCCCAAACCCCCTGCTCCTGCTGCCCAGGGCACACTCAGCTCCCAAACCCCCTGCTCCTGCTGCCCAAAGGCTGTGCCCCAGGCAGAGCTGGGTCCCAGCTGGGAGCACTGGAGCCAGGGGGATGCACACCCAGGCTGCAGCAGAGCCTGTCAGGAAAAGGACTGTAAGGTGCATCTGGAAGGTAAGAATAGACTACTGCAGTGACAAAAGTACTTTTTAAAATAGAGCACACTCGTTCTGTCCTTTTGCTGCCAAGAGGAATCAGCAGCACAGGCCTGGAGGCAGCAGGGACAGGTGTTTTGTCTAAAAGGAGAATTCGTTCTTTTGGCCACCTATGCAGCACGTTTGGCCAACGGGTCCAAATCCAAGTGTGGGATCCTTCCATCAGCAGCATTCAGCCACTGGCAAGCTCTGCTGGAGCTCTGCTCTTGCCTTTCACATGATCAGATGAAAAGCTGCTTTCTGAGCTTCTGTTTGCCATTCCTTTTTTCTTCCAAACCATGTATTATTTAAAATTATCTGGAAGAGTTACAAATTATTCTAACCAATTCTTTCAGCGTGCAAGAATCTATGACTGTAAGGAGATTATAAATGTATTTTCTTACAGCTGAGCAGTTCAAGCCCAACATTTAAATGTTGGTATAAAAATATGCGAAACCAAACTGTATGACAGAGCTTGCTTTGTCAAAACACAAATGTCTCAGAAAATATGCTGTCTGGCATCAGAAGCAGTAGGTGATATTTTTCAGACCAACTTTTCCAAGGAAAAGTATCGATTAAAATTAACAAAAGACATTCAAAATTAGGATTTGATATTTTGTCTTTTGATTCCAAATGGCAACAATTCCGAGGTTTATTAAATTTGTTTAAAGGTCAGACCCAAAATAAAAAAAAATTAGCTGTGCAAAGCATTTTGTTCAACCCTTCATAACTTCTTAAAGTTACTGTTCCTTAATTGAAAACTGCCCAAAAACCTCTTCAATTTATGCATTTCCCTATCTGCCATCTTTGTCTCCAGTGTTTCTCTACAGCCCACAAGCCAAAACACACCATTTGTCTGGCTCTAATCCAAAGGGCCTTCACCCATGCAACTCATCAAAAGGGCTTTTGGATTTTAAGTCTTCCCAGCAGCTGGGATCATTTGGCAGCTCGCGTGAGGAGGAGGGAAACTGAATTTCCTGGAAAAGAAAGCATGTGAAGCATTTGTACACAGCCTCAGCAACACTGAGCAGAGCACAGCCTGGCAGGAGCAGCAGGGCAAGGGGCAGAGGTGAAAGGCTGTGACAGTGCCCACAGAGATGGGCTGGCAGCAGGGGAGGGCACAGCAAACCCCCAGGCTGGGCTGAGACACCAAATGTCTCTCAGCAAAGGACAGGACACAGCCCAGGCACTGCCAGGATGGGGATGGCACTGCCAGGATGGAGATGGCACTGCCAGGATGGAGATGGCACAGCCTGCCCTGCCAGGATGGAGATGGCACTGCAGGGATGGAGATGGCACAGCCTGCCCTGCCAGGACAGAGATGGCACAGCCTGCCCTGCCAGGGCGGGGATGGCACAGCCTGCCCTGGCAGGATGGAGATGGCACAGCCTGCCCTGGCAGGATGGAGATGGCACAGCCTGCCCTGGCAGGAGGGAGCCCCAGCCCCAGGAGCAGCTGCTGCAGGGCTCTGCTGAAGGGGAAGGGCAGCAGCCCCAGAGGGATGCTCTCCTCTGGGTGAAGGGTTTGGGGCCACAGGGGCTGCTCCAACAGCAGGGCCACAGCAGGAACCTGAGCTGCAGGAGCTTTTGCAGCCCTGTGCCCTCCTCCCATTCCAGCTCTCAGCTATTACAGCTCATTCTGCAGAGCCAGCCTTGATGATTTCAGAGAAATCAAAGCTACTGATAACAAAATCTGGACGTTCATTCCAAGTAAAGAAAAGAGTATTAGGCTGCAATTGTATCAAATTATGATCTGTTTCATCCCTCTAGAAAAGGCTGCACAAATAACCAAAAGACCTGTGAGTACAGATTTTTCAACTCAAGTAGACTAGGAAGTATTTCGTTTCTTTGATAGCGTGGAGGGTTTGATCTTCCCTTGCTTTGTCAAAGCAAGATGCAAAGCCCTGGATCTACTCAGTTCCATTGTGGTCACCCACAATAACAAGGTTTTGTCAACAGAGCAGACACGAGGTGACACAGTCTAGTTCTGCATCAGCCTCAAAAGGCTCCTGTGCCACACATGGCCCTGAAAGAAAGATATAAAAGGAAAAAGGAAAAAATAGAGCTTAAGCTGAGATACAGCTGAGCTTCCTAAAAACCCTTACTATAATCTATTTACACGCTTCCTGCAGAGGCTCTTTGGGTGGACAGCTGTTTTATTTACACGGTGCTTTACAATTCCAGCAATCTACCTGAGCAACTACAAACTCCCATTCAGATAAAATCAGAAGAGATCAGAAATCCCCAGCCAGACAATTCCAAATGAAAAGCATGTTAGTGGGAGATTTTGTGTTGTCCCAGGCAAAAATGAGCAGCTGTTGTGGTCACTGCACTTCAGACAGGCTGGTATTAAATATCTCACTGGACTGAGTCATATTCCAACCACCTCTGACATGAGCAGTGGCAACACCTGACAAGGACGACATCTGACTTAACATCCTGCAAATAAACACAAATACTGTCTCGAGAGAGAGATGGCAGATTTTTTTTTTTTTACAGGGCAAATGACCATGAAAATCAGGTGAGCTATGAGCCATGCACGGTGTCAGCCAGAGACCAGAGCCTGCAAAGCTGCTGAGCATCCTCTGTGCATTTTGCACTGCAGGAGAATTCAGCACCTCACTGAATCAGGCCCCACAGCCAGTGAGAACTGCTGACTGCAAGGAGGTGACCTAAAACACAGGGGCCACCTCTCCCAGAGGGATGACTCCTTTTCACCCTGACCTAAAACACAGGGGCCACCACTCACAGAGGGATGACTCCTTTTCACCCTGACCACCTCTCACAGAGGGATGACTCCTTTTCACCCTGACCACCTCTCACAGAGGGATGACTCCTTTTCACCCTGACCACCACTCCCAGAGGGATGACTCCTCTTCTCACGGAGCCTTTTGCCATTTTCAGTCACCCCCACCAGGCCCAGCTGCACACACTGTCCAGGGCAGAGGTGCAGCTGTCCCCAGCTGTTTTCTCATAAGCAGGGACAGGAAGAGGAACATGCTGCAGGAACAGAATCCTGCCTACAGGTCAGAGAGCAGCAAATGACACTGCTGGCCAAAGGAACCTTCCTGCTTCATAAACCACCTCTCCTTTGGCAAGTCTGTGTTTTCCAGAAGACACAACCCTGCCTCGTCACAAAGCTGCTCCCCAGCTCAGACCTGTCCCTCACACTGCCCCTGAGGCAGCAAACAGCTCAGATATTCTTCATCAGCTGCCAGCCCCAACCCGGGCACAGCTCCTCTCCAAGCACCTGACTCGTCCATCCAGAACTACAGCAGCAGGCTGCCCTCTAACCATGAGCTCATTCTGATGTTCAAATCCAGCTGAAATGATTTACTGAACTACTGAAAGAAAATTAAATAAAAGTCATACAGCCAGATTTCTTGCTGGCCCTACAGGCTGCACTCTGTCTTACATTACACAGGCCCATCAAATATTTAAAGTGACCATGTCTACACAATTACACATAATTCAGCAGAGAGGAACATACTGCTAAATGATATAAATCATGCTGGCATTTGTGCCTATGCAGGACTAATACTAAATATAATTAAAATAGTTCTGTTTTCTTCTAAGAGACACTGTCAGGCTGCCATCTCCTCCCAAAGAGAGGAGCGTGCCAAGCCCAGAGATGTGACAGCAGCGTGGGCTGTGGTGTCCCCTGGCAGGGGCAGCCTGACACAAGTGTTTGCCTCATGGCAGGTGAACATCTCCACCTGCAGTGCCACCTGCAAACCCCTGCCAGCCTGCACTGGGCACAGCCTGCAGTGTCACTGGGCTCTGTGGGCATTCATTGGGCATCCAGGGGCACCTGCAAACCCCTGCCAGCCTGCACTGGGCACAGCCTGCAGTGTCACTGGGCTCTGTGGGCATTCATTGGGCATCCAGGGGCACCTGCAAACCCCTGCCAGCCTGCACAGGGCACAGCCTGCAGTGCCAGGGGGCTCTGTGGCAGCACAGCCTGGCCAGCAGCACGCTGGCACCTCCAGTGGCTTCAGAGCAGGCACAGCACGGGGACAAGGCTGCACTCAGGAGAAGCACAGTGCCCTCCCTGCCTTTGTGTCCTGCAGAAACAGCCCCACGGCTTTGGGGCTCCTGAGCTCCAGGGCCAGACCCGGGACAGAGCTCAGTGCCCAGCACCAGCCCAGCAGGGCACAGAACAGCCCTGGGCCCTGTGTGAGCCCTAGGGCAGCTCCTCATCCCCAGGTCACTGCACACACCCCAGGGAGGGCAGGAGCCCTGCCCTGAGCTGCCCCAAGAGCTGGCTGACCCCAGGCACCCTTGAGCCCTTAGCCAATGTCCCCATGCCTCAGCAGCACTCTGTGCCCTCCCACCTTGGCCAGCAGACCACAGAGCAATTTACCAAACAGAACAAAAATATAATTTCCCTTGTAATAGATGAAATAAGGAGCAAGTGAAGCCCATTGTCCTGTGGGCCAGGGAAGAGTTGTGTGCTCTGGATTTTTCTGCATCCTTGCCCCGCCTTTAGCTGCCTGGTTGTTTGAAATAACCTCAGGAGGTTCAGTTTTATTATGTTTAAAGGAAGTATTTTCCTTTCTGCTGAGATTCTTTCACATTTAAGGCTATCATCAGTCATATTGATTTTTCATGGACTAACTAGACTGAGGAAAGGAGTAATGTGTTATTCCTTACACACAATTTTTCCAAATGGTTTCTCTGCCCAGGGCATGATGTGGCAGAGGCCGTGCTGCACTTGTTGCTGGCTGACACAAATGCCTGCTCAGTCCCCACAGCATCCTCTGCTCACTGTCTCTGCAGGAAAGGCAGGTGGAGAAGTGACCAGACAGAGCTCCCATCCATGCTGACCCACACAGCACCACCCCTCATGCACAACCTGCCCATGCCCCGGGCAAGGGCACTTCTGGTAAATGCCATCTGTGAGAATTTGAGATTTTTTCCCCAGTAAAATTCCAGACAGAAACACAGTATTAGAAATTCCTTGATCTCGAGCATGAAATGGTCTCAAAGACCTGACAGGAGCAGACTGTGACTGTAAGAAAGGAGGAATCATTCCACAGTCCAGCTGGACTCCAGCTGCTGCAAACAACAACAAATGGCCCAGAGGGGCAGGGGCTGCACAGGTGAGGCAGGGGCTGCACAGGTGAGGCAGGGGCTGAGGGGATGTGCTGAGCACTGAGAACAGCACACAGGAAGGAAAGCAGGGTCAGAGAGCACAGAGGGCACGAGGAAACCACTGGCACTGAGCAGGCAAGAAAACACAGCCAGGCTGGCTCCCCAGTGCCTGGAGCTGGGCAAGGCTGCGTGGAGCAGCACAAGCACAAGACAAACACAGCCCTCAGTGGAAGGGAAGCTCTCCACACCATTTATTTCCAGCTCCTGAAGCTGCCATGAAATCCACATTGCAAAGCAAGGAGGGCTCAGCGCTGTGTTGGGTTGACAGAAGGGTGGGGGACAAGGCAAAGCCCCTTCAGTGCAGTTGCCTGTGGAGCCTGCCCTTTTACTAAAACTGGGAGGATATTTATAGAATCAAGTTTCACTTCAAGCCCTTTCACATACTGTATTACCCAGGAAATGTCAGAAGTGCAGCAGCAAAACTGAAATGAATTAAAATCACCTTCTGAACCATTTGATGCCTGGCAAATAGGACACGACAAGCCATGACACCCTTCGGAACCAAAACGAGGAGAAGAGAAAGTTAATCCATCTTTCCAGAGCTTATCACCATTTTGAGTATTTTGGGAAGAAGTTGGTACACCTGACTAAGACACAGACTCAGCCACTGACAGAATCTGTATCTTCCAACCCAAAAGTGCAGCTTTGCCTCCCAGCAGCAGTCGGGTCTGTGACTCACTCCAGGCCCTGTTCCAGTGCAGTAACCCTCCCACCCTCACCCTGCCCTCAATGGGGAATGCATCTTCCTGTCACAACAGAAGGTGGAAGAAATGTAAGAGTACAGAGAATGGATAATTAATGACTTGGAAAGAATGTCTGAAAGACAAAACTAAATCCACAGCTGGTGCCAATCCCTCTGTGCACGGCACACCCAGGGCAGTGAGGGTGCAGGCTGTGCTCAGCAGCGTGCTCAGAGCCAGAGACCATCCCACACACAGAGTGACCCCTGGCAGCAGGACAGCTCCGTGCTCCACTGCAGGAGCTAAACAAAAATTCCAGCAGTCCTCAAGCTCCTTGATCTGATACAAACAGGACAAGGAAACAAACGTTGTTTCTTCGACATCTGTTCTACGGTTGCTAAAAGCTATGCCACATGCCAATTACTCAAAAGTAACAAGTCCTTCAGGAATTAGAGCAGAAGGCATGGCCACAAGACAATTTCTAGAAATGAAAGAGAAATTTTACCTATCTACACACTGCAGGTCTTGTCAAATAAAAGACTGGGGAGGAACAACCGTGATTTTCCTGAAAGAAAGCAGAATTCTAACTTTTCAGCCATGAACGTTTCCTCAGATTTCACTGTTCAGGGAAAGGAATTAAGTGAACCTGCTACACTGGAATACTTTTTCACAAGCATAGCACATGTGGGGTTGAAACAATTCCCTCTGTATCACACTTACTTCCCACTGCCATCAATCTATTACTGCATGAGGAGTTCAAAGCTGTCCCAGTGCAGACACCTCTGCCTTCAGCAAACCACACAGACTACCCAGACTCAGAGCATCACAGAAATCTCAAACTGCCCTTCCAACTCTTCAAGCCCTCCCCAGGCATGCCTTAATTTCCTGAACTTCAGCAAAGAAAAAAATGCCACACTAGGAACCAGTTTAACATCAAACTGATTTCTAAGGCGGTTTCTGTTTGCTCCTTGTACTGAAACAGAACAATTCCATTTTAGAACTGTTGAAGTATTTGCCTGTTTTCTTGGTTTTTAAATAAAAATAGCTAACTTAAAATTACAAATTTTAAGATAACCTTAGAACCTTTGTTTTCTATGAAAGGAATTGCATCCTTTTCACAGTGGTGTCCCCAGCCTGCCTGTGGGTGAAGGGAGGCTTGGGGCCCCCCCAAATCCCAGGGAAAGGGAAGCAGGGCTGCAGAGCAGAGCATTGAGTCCCCAGAGCAGCCACGGGGAAAGGGAAGCAGGGCTGCAGAGCAGAGCACCGAGTCCCCAGAACAGCCATGGGGAAAGGGAAGCAGGGCTGCAGAGCAGAGCACCGAGTCCCCAGAGCAGCCACGGGGAAAGGGAAGCAGGGCTGCAGAGCAGAGCATCAAGTCCCCAAAACAGCCATGGGGAAAGGGAAGCAGGGCTGCAGAGCAGAGCATCGAGTCCCCAGAACAGCCACGGGGAAAGGGAAGCAGGGCTGCAGAGCTGTCTGCACAAGGCAGCACCGAGGCCCCAGAACAGCCACGGGGAAAGGGAAGCAGGGCTGCAGAGCAGAGCATCGAGTCCCCAGAGCAGCCATGGGGAAAGGGAAGCAGGGCTGCAGAGCAGAGCATCGAGTCCCCAAAACAGCCATGGGGAAAGGGAAGCAGGGCTGCAGAGCAGAGCATTGAGTCCCCAGAACAGCCACGGGGAAAGGGAAGCAGGGCTGCAGGCTGCAGAGCAGAGCACCGAGTCCCCAGAACAGCCATGGGGAAAGGGAAGCAGGGCTGCAGAGCAGAGCATCGAGTCCCCAGAACAGCCATGGGGAATGGGAAGCAGGGCTGCAGAGCAGAGCACAGAGTCCCCAGAGCAGCCATGGGGAATGGGAAGCAGGGCTGCAGAGCTGTCTGCACAAGGCAGCACCGAGTCCCCAGAACAGGGGAAAGGGCTCTGAACGAGGGACCCAGACCTGCCTCACCCACTGCCAGCCTGCCTGGTGCCCAGCACTGTTTGAAACACTGCTGCAGAAATGTCTGAACACGTTCATCCCTTACATATTACCAGAGACAGTAAATTCTGTCCATCTTCCAGCCACGAGAGCTGGGACCCCCTCCTCTATTTTGTTTTCTTAGTTTTATTTTGCGATCTGTTATGCAGAGTTCAAAAAGGAACGTAATTAAAAATTTACTCCTCAGAACCAAATTTTTATCTTTTTTCCCCACAGATCCAGTGGAGAGAAGAGGAGAGAGGGAAGATGAACAAAAAAAAAAAAAAAAAAAAGAAAAAAAGAAGATTTCCTGTCACATAAATAATGAAAAAGATGCTCAAAGACTGAAATTTTCACATGCAGCTTTTGAAGTTATTTTTTACTTCTTTGTATTTTGTTGCATGCTCTACCTGCTGGGTTTTTTTCTTGGTAGCTTGACAAGTTCCTTTTAAAAAATGATTTTTAAAAGGCAATTCAAGAAGTTTTCACTGATCCTGTCCAAATAAAAGGAAGATTCTTTTCGTTGAGTATGCAAACTGCAATCCTTTGAACAAAAGGCACTTGCCCACATGATGCCAAATCCTTCCTTGGCTGAGAGCTTACACAGTGCAGGCTCCATCCACAGTGCAACAGGGAGGAAAAATTCAATTTAAACCAAGCTCCTGCTCTGGCACAGCCTCAGAGATGCCCTCAGTGTGCTGAGGCAGGAGGGGTGGGGTGTTTGGGGTGTTTGGGGTGCTTTCTGTACCTCTGCTCCGTGCAGGAGGCTCTCCAGCATCTCACCCTGCCTGGGCACCGAGGTGCCAACGCGGTGCCCGTGTGTGACACACACAGGCAGCTCTGCCAGCCTGTGCCTCCCAGGGCCCCAGCTCATTTCCTCAGAGCTTGCTGAGCCATCCTCCAAGCGCTCACAAAACAGCAAATCTCCGGAAAAGCACTCAAGTGTGATCTGTGTGCACATTTCCAGCAGCAGCCAGCCAAGAGAGGCAAGGCTGGCCTCTCCTGAGCTCAGCCTGGCTCCGCTGCCCTCTGTCCCTGCCCTGCTGTTAGCCCCCTGCCCTGCTGAGCCCCCCAGCCTCACACCCACACCCCGTGTGTCCCTCAGGGGGACTGGGACACCCCAAGCTCACCTGTACCCCCCCTGCTCCGTGCCAGGCCCAGGCAGGGCACAGCCTGCCTCCGTGCCAGGGCAGGGCACAGCTCACCCTCTGTGTCAGACACGGGCAGGGCACAGCTCACCCTCTGTGCCAGGCCCAGGCAAGGCACAGCTCACCCTCTGTGCCATGGCAGGGCACAGCTCACCCTCCGTGCCAGGGCAGGGCACAGCTCACCCTCTGTGCCAGGGCAGGGCACAGCTCACCGCCCGTGCCAGGGCAGGGCACAGCTCACCCTCTGTGCCAGGGCAGGGCACAGCTCACCCTGCAGGCACTGCCCAGCCTGGGCAAGGTGTGGGCAGCTCAGACTGAAGAGTCTGTGTGCAGTGAGGGGTTGGTGAGCCCTGGGGCTCAGTGCACGCCCCACGCTGCCAAGGCTGCAGAGGGGGCACAGGCCCAGTGCCAGGCACTGCTGCTCCTGGCACCCGGGCCCCTTCCTGCTGCCCTCTGCCTCTGGGGAGACACTGAGAGCCAATGCACTGACTCCACATCCCCCATTACTGTGTCCCATTAAACCTGAATTAACCACGGCACAGCCCCCCGAGGTGCTGAGCAGCCCCTCAGCAGGCAGCCCTGCAGCAGGCAGCCATGCAGCCCCTCAGCAGGCAGCCCTGCAGTGGAACAGGGACAGCCCCTCAGCAGCAGCCCTGCAGCAGGCAGCCATGCAGCAGGAACAGGAACAGCCCCTCAGCAGGCAGCCCTGCAGCAGGCAGCCATGCAGCAGGAACAGGAACAGCCCCTCAGCAGGCAGCCATGCAGCAGGCAGCCCTGCAGCAGGCAGCCCCTCAGCAGGCAGCCATGCAGCGGGAACAGGAACAGCCCCTGAGCAGGCAGCCCTGCAGCAGGCAGCCATGCAGTGGAACAGGAACAGCCCTGCAGCACGCAGCCCTGCAGCAGGCAGCCATGCAGTGGAACAGGAACAGCCCTGCAGCACGCAGCCCTGCAGCACGCAGCCATGCAGTGGAACAGGAACAGCCCTGCAGCAGGCCCAGGCTCTGCCAGCAGAGCAGAGGGGCAGGGCAGGTGTGTCTGCTGCCCTGGCACGTGGCTGCAGCTCTCCGGGTCTCTGACAGGACGCTGCTGTCCCCAGAGCAGCCCCTCGCAGGCCCTGATGAATTCCATCTCTGCAGCCTCACGGCTTTCCAGACACGCTGCATAAATCCCCAGTAACGCCTCCCGCTAGCAGCCACAACTGTGAGTGAGTGCAGCATCTTTTTTCAGTCTGCTTTACACCACAGCGTCACTGCAAACGCCTTCCACGCTTCTGGGGCACATGAGAACAGGCTTTTCTTCCTTTTCTTTACACACCAGCTATAGCAGCACCACAGGCATGTTACACACACACAAGCACACGTGCACCTCCTCAGCCCAGCAGGCCCCCTGACCCAAACCACTGAGACTTGAAGAATGCATTCCATTACCAGCTACTGACGCTTGATCACTACATTTTAAATAAGTCCTACAAGTAATAAGCAGTATTATAACAGAGTCTCTGGCATCACCATCCTTCATTCTTCCCTCTATATGCTGCCATCACTATCATTATCATGATGAAAGCTTTGAGCTCAGTTTATCATCTGGATGTGTGAAAGGCTGCACAGGGAAGGATTAACACACATTTGTAAGGTAACAGTAAATGCAATTTCAACTCGTAGGCTTGCATCTGCTGCCTTTCTTTCTTTCAACAAGAATAATGAGCATCATTCAGAAGCACATTTCAGTTTCAGCTTGCTCCCACTGCCAGATCTCCCACACCACACGGGAACCCTCAGAGGGCAAGAGACCAAGTCCTACCATAAAAGCTCAATCCTATTTGCCCTTAAATACTTCCCCCCCTTGAGAACACAGAACTCGGGGGAACACCTGGATCTGCTGATCCATTCTGACATCGCTGCAAACCAGGGAGTGCCTCACTGAGCCCTTTCCAGCCTGGCTCTCCCTCTGAGCCTTTTCAGCTTTCCAGACTGGTTCTCCCCCTGAGCCATTCCAGCTCTCCATCCTGGCTCTGCCCCTGAGCCATTCCAGCTCTCCATCCTGGCAGTTCACCCCCAGAGAGCTCTGGGCTCCACCTGAGCAGGTTCCCCTGGAGCCACGTGTCTCCCAGGCAGGGCAGAGCTCCGTGTCCCAGTCAGGGGCTCAGGGAGCCAAGTGCCCTTTGCTGGGAAGGCACATGATGGGTGGCACAGACACTGAGGATCACAAGCACCTGCTGGCTCAGCCTGAGCTCGGGGCAGGGCCCTTCTCAGCACCCAGCCCATCTCTCTAAGGACTGAGATGCTGACACCCATCCAAAGAGACGCAGAAAGCAAAATGGCAAAATGCAAAACATTCCCAATTCCCACTGTCACAGAGACACTGATTTATCACAGCAGTGGAACTGTCCTGCTCCTCAGAGGGAAGCAACAGCATTCACATTCCTGTCGATAATGATGGAAAATTTCCAGGGTGTAAGGGAGGAAAAGAGCTATTTTGTCTTTTCTGACTCTCAGAGATGGGGAATGCATCAGACTCCATCTGAGAATTCCACTGGAGCTCATGTGGGCTGGGAGGAGGAGGAAGAGAAGGAAGACAGCTACAACCTGTGTTGCTTCTTCCCACAGTTTTGCTGGGTACAAAGCAAACTAGCAAGAATTCAAATTTATTCTTTCAATCAAACGATGCTCTGAGATAGGTATTCATGAGCTTCCCACATGCGAGGTGCCTGAATGACCCACAGAGAATTCTGTTTGTCAGGTTTGAATTTCAGCTGCCTCTGAGTGTGAGCTCCAGGAGCTGTGGTGAGAGCCAAGGCTGAGCTCCCTGCAGGAGCTCTGCCACTGCACCCCACACCACCAACACCCTGCACCCCACACCACCAACACCCTGCACCCCACACCACCAACACCCTGCACCTCCACACCACCAACACCCTGCACCCCACACCACCAACACCCTGCAACCCCACACCACCAACACCCTGCACCCCACACCACCAACACCCTGCACCCCACACAACCAAACCCTGCACCCCACACCACCAACACCCTGCACCCCACACGACCAACACCCTGCATCCCACACCACCAACACCCTGCACCCCACACCACCAACACCCTGCACCCCACACCACCAACACCCTGCACCCCACACCACCAACACCCTGCAACCCCACACCACCAACACCCTGCACCCCACACCACCAACACCCTGCACCCCACACAACCAAACCCTGCACCCCACACCACCAACACCCTGCACCCCACACCACCAACACTCTGCACCCCACACCACCAACACCCTGCACCTCACACCACCAACACCCTGCACCCCACACCACCAACACTCTGCACCCCACACCACCAACACCCTGCACCCCACACCACCAACACCCTGCACCCCACACCACCAACACTCTGCACCCCACACCACCAACACCCTGCACCCCACACCCTGCACCCCACACCACCAAACCCTGCACACCCACACCACCAACACCCTGCACCCCACACCACCAACACCCTGCACCTCCATACCACCAACACCCTGCACCCCACACCACCAAAACCAGAGAGAGGATCAAACTGCTCTGGCTGGAGGTGCAGGACCTGACAGCAGGACAGGAACTGCTGCTGAGGATCCCTGCCCACTAATCAATTCCTTGGGAAGCACAGCAGAGGAGGAAGCAAGAGCAGGAATTAGGCTGCTCTGAAGGCAGATGTTTATTCTAGGCTGCCTATATGAACATAAACCAGGCACAAAAGGAAAGGCTTTTATTCGGTTAACACACTAAAAGCAAATGCTTGCATTATTTGTGATTTCACAACGTTAATCCTGCAAGAATAGCTGGACTGGAGCTATTTATCATCTGGCACTCTAGACTTTGTTTCCATAGAAGGAAATGAAAAAGGCCAGGAAAGTTCAGCCAATTTGTCTTTTAATACTCTTCATTGGTTCATTAATGATTAATTCTTTTTAACACTCTGCCCTAGATCCTAAATTCACAATGGCTCAATTTAGATGAAAGATTTCAAATCCCCATCTCTCCTCCCTCTTCTCTTCTGTTTCCTGAGCCTATGCAAAACAACAACAACAAAAACCCCACCCAAACAAACAAAAACCCCACCATGCCACTGCTCAGCACGCTGCTGTCAAAGGAAATCATCCCGACAGAAAAACCCCTCTGGAAGATTAAATGGCACAAAAGATGAAGCAAGCAAAGAACACAACCCAACCCAGTCCTGAAGAGCCACAAACGGTGAAAGAGCCACTGAGTAATGGTAATATCTGCTCCCCTTAGCCACCAAGTCCACAACTTCTTTCTGCCCAGCACTGCACTACTGCAGCACTGCAGCACTCAGCTGTGCTGTTACTGAATTCTTCCCTTGGAAGGAACACGGATTTATTTCTCCAGCAAATTATTGAGAACAGAAAAAGCTATTGTTCCACAAACAGAAACCAAAGAGAGTTCCTAGAAATGCCACCTAACCAGAATATCTGAACATGTCCTTAGGGTCACAGGCAGCTACACCCTGCTCACAGTGGGCTTTACAAGTTCCACAAGAATTTACTGCCAGTGCATTTGTCACTGCCCTGTCCTAGATGCTGGAACAGGCATTAGAGTACTCTGTCTACACCAAGTTTTCTCCAGGAGTTCAGTCCATCCCTTCAGTGTTTCCTGGAGCTATAAAAGAATCAGATGAGCAGTAGAGGGGTCTCAGATCCTATTCCTACCACAGCTATCAGCACAACACAATTTTGCATCTCACTCCTGTTTAGATAAGGAAGCAATGAAATGACCACCTTGGCAGTGTGCTCTGAGATCTCTGGAGGAATATTGCCATTTCTGTTCAGTATTTTTACTAATCTGCTTACACGCTGCTCCTAGCTGTTGCAGTTCAAATACATATTTACCTCAAAGTCCACTTGACAAGAGTGCAGCTCCCCCATTCATCTCAAATGAAGACAAACACGCAAACACGTGCATTTCCACACAAGGCAATTAACCCAGGTGATGCAATTATCTGAATCACAGCAGCTTCCCTCTAATTTGAAAGGAAGGAAAAAAACACAAACTCCCAACAAAAAACCAACAGCATCTAAAAAACCATGACAAAGTACTTCAGTTCCCTGGACAGAGTGGTATTTCTGGCCTCAGGACACCGACAGCACCATTCTGCAGCTCACCCAGAAGGCCAAAGCTTGGGTAGCACAGCCAGGACTCTACTCTGAACCCAAGGGTACAGGGGAGAGCTCTGAAAGGATTTAACTCTGGAGAAGCTGGCTGGTCTCTAGCCTGGTGTCTGAGCAGCAGGAACTGGAACATTACCTGGTCAGTACTGCTAAAAATACCTCTGCCACAAAGACACGCTGAGCACTCTCACTTCAGACAGATTCCCACTGCCATCAACGTGAGCAGATCTGTGCAAGAACAAAACAGCACTGCCCGAAGCTTCTTGGAACTCTGTCATCACACAGACAATCAACACTGCTGGAAATGCCTCTAGAGCTTAATAGCCCCCAATAATTCATCATTAATTCTGCCTTTTCATCCCCTTCCTCCTACCACCTTGTGATTCTCATCACTACTGAACTGGAAACACTGGGAACTATTACCAACATTTCTGGGTTTACTAACCCATTTTTTTCCAATACAGCATTATGTCATTTTTCCTGTATAAAAAGGATTTTTAAGATCACCCATTTCTGTGTTACTGAGCATTCCAAGGGCATGAAAGTTCAGCTTCACTTGAGCCTTTCTACTCAGCAGTTCAGAGCCTCCTTGGCAATCCCAGGAGTATGAAAATCCTCCAGGAGAGATCCCCTGGGAACAGGGTCACTGCTGGCTCTCCATCACTGTGCGAGCTGGCAAAAGCAGAAGGTCCCCAGGGACCCCCAGTCCCTGGGATCTGCTCCACACACAGCCTCAAGCCCATGCAAACACCCTGCAGCTCCTGTCCATGCCACGTACTCATCAAACTTCCCCCAATTCCTGCACCAGCAGTCCCTGGGAAGGGCCAGCTCCAGGAGCATCCAGAGCTGCCAGATTTGTTTTGGCCATTAGTGGCACCATGTGCCCCAGGAAAGCAATGCCAGCAGCAGCTCCTGACTGCAGGCAAAGCTTCAAATCACTCTGAAGTGGTGCGAGTGCCACAAGTGTATTTCTGCCTGCTCTGCTCCTCATTACACACACAAGCCCAGAGGTTGCAGTTCCATGTGGAAAAAAAAAAACCAAAAAAAGAAAGAAGTCTGCCCTCTCATGTTATTTTAAGCAACAGCACAGTCCAATTGCCTTCAGAGGACCTCTCACTTGCCAAGCTGGACATATGCTTAAATAGTTCCCTGAAATAATGCCAGACCCTACCTCACCACCCCCCTGCCATCCCCCTCACCCTCATTCTCCTGCTGAGGAGCTTCCAGGCTGCCCAGCAAGGACAGCCCTGCCCTGTGGAACAAGGCTGTGCACAGGGAGGATGCTCAGGAGTGCTGTAGGTGCTGGTCCAGGAGCACACCCAGCCTGAAGCCCCCTGAGCCTGAGCTCGTGGCTCCAGCCTGTTTTGTCTGCACCTCCAGGTGGAAGGCAGACCAGAATCTCCTCTCCTGCTGCCAAACGTGGCATTTCCTCACACAGCAGCTTTTCCCCTGAAAGCCAACCCCTGAATTTCAGTCTGGCACAAACACCTACTAGACAGAACCCTTTCATGTAGGTCAGCTCAAGAACCACTCAGTTAACTCCCACTTGGCTGGAGCAGCACGAGCACACGAAACGAGCTGGAGCAGCCCCTGCTCTCCCTGCACAGGAATTCAGGAGCACCAGCACGGTGATCATCTGCTGCAGAGATGGGGGCAGGTTTCAGAATCACAGCCCTGTATTTATGCCAGCTGCACACACAGACACACTCCCCCTCTCCCAGTTTGTTACACAGTCAGTACCAAAAGCTTCACAGACCCTCTGAAGCGCAGAGCAAAGCGTGTGCCTGCTTTTGTTTGGATTCATTCTGCACTTTCCTGATACATTCTGAAGAGCTGAGAAGGCACCCAGGAGAAACAGCTTGTAATCATCTGATATCTCCATGTGACCTCCCCTCTGCAATTTGCATTGGTTTGAGTTTCCAGATGAAGCCGTCGGACGGAACAGTGCTCGGATTAATTTTAGCCTCCTCCTCAAGATGAGTCGCTGATACCAAAACAAGGTTATAATACTTGACAGAGCAGAATATTCTCCTTGCCAACATCATCTGTTTCAGGCTTCTCAGGACTGAAATAAAGTGTGGAAAAACAATTCCAAGCAAAGAGGTGCTGTGAGTTTTGAGAGCAGAGAAGGAATTAAAATAGCTTCATTCTTGCAGTTTGCAAATCAGGCTCCACGGCGGGCACGGGTCTGAACACAACAACATCTCCTTGAAGTGAGACATCCACTCCAACTCATCAAAAGATGCTACAAACGCAGTTTTGGTACAGAACAAGCTGACAGAACAAATTCTCCAGTTTTTAGCTTCAAGTACCTGCAGCAATGGACTGTGGAAGGTTTAGTGCCACAAGGGGCAAAGGCATCTCTGCCGTGATGGCCTGGCACCCTTCAGAGCCCCACAGCAGAAATGCCCACCAGCCCCTTACCTTGGGCATGCACTGCAGAGCTCACACAGCTCCCAGGCTCTATTACCACCCTTTTCCAGCCATGCTTGTTGAGAATGGCTCTAGAGAAAGCCATCAAGCCTTTCTGAATGCCATCAGGAGAAAAAGAGCCCAAATGTGCCCTGTCTGACACTGCCTGTCTCACTCTGAGTTACAGCCACGCACCCTTCAGAAGGCAGCTCGGGCTCCAGGGCCTCCCCTTTGTCTGCCCAGCCTCACCAGGTGTGAGTGCAGAGATGCTTGTCAGAGTTGTCAGAGGCAAAGCACATGATCCTGCTCTAACACTTGGATTATTAATAAACGACACTGATGTATTTTACATGAACTACACCATCAATGAAGACAGGCAAGTTAAAGCAGACCATGACTGTTATATTTGTTACATTAACTTTCTCTTGCTGTGAATAATTGCTTGACTCTACCAGGACATGGTTGATGGCTTGTGAATGGACTTCAGGGGATTCTTTTTTGAAGAATTAGGCTCAAATGAAGCCTTCCAACAGAGTCTGTGCTTTCAGCATTTGAGTGGACAGAACAGGACTGAAACCTGGGGCAAACAGAAATGCGGGGAGAAAAATACCCCAGCAGAACACCAAATACAGCACCAAATGCTGTGATACCAACAACTGAGAGGGAGGGAGAAGCAGCTGATGGAACATGACATTCACTCCCTATTATTGTTACTTCCAAACTATTTAATCTGTCCTAAAGTTAGTTCTGCATGGAAGAACTAAAATTAAAAGAACCTGTCAGACCCATAAATCATGCCTTGCTTTACAGACCCCCTTCATCAGAAGTTACAAGTCTACTACTTACTTTCCACTTAATTAATTACTAGTAAAATCCATTATGACAAATTTTTCACAGAATAAATGTGAAAAGTAAAATCGGACAAAAAATTTGATTAAGAGCTGTCACCTGAGTCTGAGATTGGTTTGAATTTTCTTTCAAATTTGTAGAAATATTGTAATTTAAGTTTTATTTCTACAAAAATGATCAGCCATCTTTTCTTGTTATTCTCAGCAATTCCAGAATTTTGAAAAAAAAAAAATTAACATTTCCAAAGTCACAAAACAAAGTAATTCAAAGCAGGTAATTCATCTGTGCAAAAAATTCAAGACTTTTCTACTCTACGTTTCCTGTCTTTTAAAATAATTTGCAGGTAAGCATGTGCAGAATTCCACCATAAACAAACACTAGAGAAGGAAAAAAACCTCATATAAATATATTGTAATATTAGCAGAATATATATACAGACATCCAAAATGAGACTGATTCAGTTACAAAATAAAAGCTTATTGGAAATGGCCAATTCATCTAAAGTTTCATTTACTGAATGTTTGGAAACATCTTGGTATGAGCAATACACAGAACAAGAATTCATCATGCAAATTCAATTAAATTAATAACTTTAAACGCAGTACACTTTTTGCCTGGAGCAGTTTATTTTCTCAGTGGAAAATAAAACCTACTTTTATCAAGCATGCAATTATTTGATCAGTTTTCGTCTCATCTCTGAATAAAGGCCCCCAAAGAAGAGAGGGAAGTTCAGTACAAACCAAACCGTTCCTGCTGCCAAGGCAGAAACATCATCTCAGAATCTCAGAGTTTTCCACAGCACCTAATCAGACCTACAAATAAATTATCAGCTTTAATTGGATCACTCCTAGCTTCTCTCTGAAACTATTTCTTCATGGATGTTTACCTGCTCTGAAACAAGAGGAGGACGTGTCTCTACTATTGGGTAATTAAATGGAGCCATCTGTGATCAGTTCTGTAATTAACACATCTTTACAGACAGGGTGTCATGCACCTCCCGGGCTCCAACCTCCTCACAAGGGAGCTCTGACCCTTCTGTTCCCTCACCCGTGGAGCACACACGGAGTCACTGTGCCAGCAGGAGCCCTGGGCACGGAGGGATGTGCCAAACGCCAGGCTGGGAGCACAACGAAGGGGGCACAGCCCCTGCCCACCCAGACAGCTTCACAGGAGAGAAACCTGGCCTTGGACAGCGACAGCAGTGACCTGTGCCACCCACCTACCTGGGCATGCAGGGTGCCCCACACAGAGCAGTGACCTGTGCCACCCACCTACCTGGGCATGCAGGGTGCCCCACACAGAGCAGTGACCTGTGCCACCCACCTACCTGGGCATGCAGGGTGCCCCACACAGAGCAGTGACCTGTGCCACCCACCTACCTGGGCATGCAGGGTGCCCCACACAGGGCAGTGACCTGTGCCACCCACCTACCTGGACATGCAGGGTGCCCCACACAGGGCAGTGACCTGTGCCACCCCACACAGAGCAGTGACCTGTGCCACCCCCACACAGAGCAGTGACCTGTGCCACCCCACACAGGGCAGTGACCTGTGCCACCCCCCACACCCGGGCAGGACAAGGTGCCCTCAGGGTGGCTCAGGCTCTGAGCACAGCCCCACGCTGATGGACACACCTGCAGCCCGGCTGTGCTGGACGGACACACGGACACTGCTGTCCCCCACAGCAGCACAGCAGTGCCCTGGCTGCACAGGAGGGCTGCAGGGAATGAAGGAAACCCATCCATTGGAAGGGCATTTCAAAAGGAAAAGGGGCAAAGATAGGAAAAAGTCATTTTCCCATTAAATCCCACCAGGCACCAGCAGGAAGGAAAAAGCTTTCCTAGCACTTCTCCCTGTTTTCCCAGCCAAAGCTGGTGTGAGAACAAGAGCAGCTCTCTCCTTGTGACACTCTTCTGTTGCTTTACTGCAGTCGCTAGACTCTGTAAAAACCAGACATTTTAATTTAGTTTTCAATGTCAAATAACTGATTTCAAGTGCATTTCTCACAGCAATCCATACATTCTCTGCCTTTCCACTTTTAAATGTGTGATAGCTCGCAGCTCTCTGAGGCTGCAGTATATATTATACTGCAAAATTACCATGTCAACAAATAACTTTTCTTCACTTGTAAACAGATCCTTTCTGTGAGCTGGCAGATGTCTGCCAAATTACGCTTTTACTCATTGAGATGTTCATTGGGAAAAATATTAGTAAGACACAGCCCTCTCGTGCAGGGAGCAGCAACAAAAGCCTTGCTGGAAAATGACTCCACCAAAACACTCCTGTCCCAGCAGTGGAAGGAGCTCTGAGAGCTGCTGAGCCACCAGGGCACCTCGGGCCCTGGGCAGAGCAGCTCTCTCTGATCAATTCTTCCCCCAGGGCCGTGTGAGACAGAACCAATCAATGAGCAGGTCCCAAATCTTCAGGAAATGTCCTGGAGTGCCCATCCAGAGGGGTTGGTAGGTGCTGCCATTCCTGCACAGGCGCTGAGGCTGCAGACACCAGCTGAGGTGATTCACACCTGTGCAGGTGCCAGATGCCAGGCTGCCATCCCCCTGCCCAGGGCAGCTCCTGCTCCAGGCTGAGCCAGCAGGAATGGGATGCCCAGCTGCCTCTCCAGACATGCTGCAAACCCTCAGCACCATGGTCCCCTCCTGCCAGCAGCCCAGAGCCTCCCCACACCCTGGAGAGCCCAGGTGGGGATGCTGTGCCCCAGGACCACCCTGGAGATCTCCTGACAGGGCAGCTCTGGCACGGTGCAGCACAGGAAATGGGGAGGACTGAGTGCTTCCCCAGATAAAATCAATCAGACACAATTTATTCATTACAGGACGATTCGAGCCACCACTGAAGAGTCACTGCTTGTACTGGCCACCAGTGGGTCAGTTTTCTTTCCATGTTTTAAAAGCTGTGCTTTCTAAAACACATGAACAGAACTTTGGAAATGAATAAGCAGGTGCACATACACAACTTTAATCCTCAGCATCCAAGGAAAGGACCAAAACCACAAACTTCCCAAGGAAGAAGGCATCACATCACTCCTGAAATGGAACAAATGAGCCCATGGGTAGTTCACAAGAACTTCTGCTGGTACAGACCAGCACCACAACCCAGGAGGTCGAGGCTGATGCTTGCTAGAAAATGACAAGGAGGGCAGCAGGGCCCCGAGGATGGGGGAAAAGCTTTAGTTACTGCTGGCAGAGCCAAAAGCAGCACAAGGAACTAAAACTGTATGGCCTTTTTATTTTTAAACACACGGAGTGCAATGCCAGATTAATTAAAAGGATCCATTTCCATCATATGCTGGATCTGTTTACTGCTGTGTTATCAGGGCTAAATACAGCACATGTCTGCAGCACAGGGAGAATACATCAACTGCAGGAAGCCAAGCACACCAGCTCAAAGAAGGAAATGAGAATCAAATGGCTGAGGTGTACAGCTGCAACAGCACAGCTGAAAAGCCAGATCAGGCACCTGGCCATAGGTTCAGAAAAGACCAGTTCAGAAAAGAAGCCATTCTATGGTAAAAAATAAATCAGTCTCTCTGTGAACACTTAATTTCTTCATGCACTCAACAGCAGCCATGCAAACACAGCACTGAAACAGAGAGGAGAGAGGAGCTCAGAAACAAAGGCACAAGAAAGGCATTGCTCCATCAGAAATTCTCATAAAAACAGAAACCATTACATGCATGGAAGCTGAAGATGGCTGTTCATGTCACAGGAACCCAAACCTTGCAACAAACAGCAAAATTTAATATCCTTCTACTAATATCCTTCTGTGAAACCTAGGTCCTGCAACACACAGCCCAATCCAATAACCTGCTCTTGAAGCACCAAATGAAATCCCCTCGTTCCAGGGCAGCCAGAGCAGCTTCCTGCACTCAACAACAGCCACCTCCATCTGCACTGAAATTCCCTAACCCACGGAGGATGGAACTCCTGAAGGATCCCAGCTCCTGCCTCCTGAGGGTGTTTTCTGAGTGAGCAGGAAAGTGGCACACACAGGGCAGGGGTGCCACCTTCAGCCAGCCCTGCCCGAGCTGCCCCAGCACAGGGCTGTGATAAATCGGTTTGACTCGTGCTGATAAAACTGAAACAATAACAGGGCCCTGTGTCACCTCCTGCACCGAGGCCAGCCCAGCCTCCCCTCCACCAGCAGCCCCTGTGAGCCTCAGGAGCTCCGACACGGGAGGACAAGGACAGCACCAGGGAGAAGTGACAGAACCTCTTCAGAGCTAGAAATGCTCTCCCCCAAAATGTGTTTCAAGACCTCAGAGGGTAACTCAAAATCCCACATTAACACCAGGGGTTTGTCACCGGTAGTGAAGCGCTGCACAAAGAAAACACCTTTTGTTAAAAACCACGTGCTCATTCAGTTATTTCTTTACTAGTCACACCCTCTCCTTCTTCTTAAAAACAAGATTTCTCCAAGTTGCCAACAGTTGTTTCCAAGCTGCTCCTTTGCTGAATAAGCCTCCCAGTTTCTATATTCAGAGCACAACCGATGCAGAAGTCTCAACACCCACTAAACTTGAATAATTTATACTCTTACAGTCTTGTATGGCAAGATACAAAGTGACTTAATCATCAGGTATTCATAGCATTCTCCTCCACAGATGTATGAAACTCAGTGAAAAATATCATTCCACTGCAAGTCCTCAGGCAGTGTGTTCCACATAGGAGACAGAGTCGTTCGCATTAAAAATTCAGAGCCACAGACAAATAAAATACTTTTGGTTCTGTGTGACTGCTTGCCTGGGCAGCTGGACAATCCATTATTAAGCACATTCCATTTCCAGAATAAGCTGAGAAAACAGGATAGATTGCTTTAATATTAATTCACGTGTCTGCACGGTGCCTATTGCATCTCATGAAGTTTTTTAAGCCTAATTCAAAGTTAAAATGGTTTTTCACTGCCTCAGTGTTCCCAGTGAGCACACCTACATCCTGGCTAAGCATCACAGACACTTTCTCAAAAGGAAAACATGGCCTGGTAGCAGGACCTGTACGTTCCCTTCGTCTTTATCCTGCTAATATTTGTACAAACATATAAACAAAGAAAGCAAATGTTTCCCCCATGGCCTCGGGTGAAAGCCACTCTAACAGTTTCACAGGGGAGCCACAGAACGGATTCTGTTTTGGGCTCTGTTGTTTTGGTTTTGGACACAGTGAGGTGCTGTTACTGAAACCCCACGGGTTTTCACTGAGTCCTAGAATTGTTTAGGTTGGAAAAAACCTTCAAGATCGCCAAGTGCTACTTACCATGAACCTCATACCACCAAACCCTGTCCTGGGTGCCCCACTCCACACCTCTGCCGTGCCACCTCTGCCCTTCTCATCCTTCTGCTGTGCCCTTCCTCCTCATTCACCTTCACCCACCTCCTCCACCCAGCTCTGCCCATCCTGGCCCCTCTTCAGCCTCCTCTGAGCTTCCCCCAGAGCTGTGTCCACAGCACAGCTCACACAGACACACAAGCTTCTCTGTGGAGCCTGGATGCTGAGCTGTCTTTGAGAAAACAACTCCCTACAAGAGATGCTTTCCTCCTTCAAACACGTTAAAGGTTTATGAAAGTGAAAGGAGATTAAGAACATATATGTGATTGCCCATTACATAAGTAGTTTTTGAAAGCATGCTGAGTTGAATGATATCTCAGTGGAACAAAACAAAGCAAATCACTAATCACAGTTACCAAAAAAAATTCTCACAGCTTTGAAAGTACTTTCTCATGAGTTTCTGGTTTCAAGTGGTTCCACCTGCCTTATGAACATGTACATTTAATCAATCCATTTAAAAAAGGATATTGATATCAAAGTGCCCCAAAGCAAACAAAACCACCATCCCACCAGCCCAGTGAGCAGCAGCAATGGCCAGGGGACATGGCACAGACTGTGTCCTGTGGCAGGGCAGGGGACATGGCACAGACTGTGTCCTGTGGCAGGGCAGGGGACATGGCACAGACTGTGTCCTGTGGCAGGCCAGTGCCAGGGGTTTATTCCAACCAGCAGCAGTGCCAGGGGACATGGCTGTTCTGTGGGTGGCAGTGCCAGGGTTCATGGACATGGCACACAGGCTGTCCTGTGGGTGGCAGTGCCAGGGTTCATGGACATGGCACACAGACTGTCCTGTGGCAGGGCAGGGGACAGGGGACATGGACATGGCACACAGGCTGTCCTGTGGGTGGCAGTGCCAGGGTTCATGGACATGGCACACAGACTGTCCTGTGGCAGGGCAGGGGACAGGGGACATGGACATGGCACACAGCCTGTCCTGTGGGTGGCAGTGCCAGGGGACATGGACATGGCACACAGGCTGTCCTGTGGCACTGCCAGGGTTCATGGACATGGCACACAGCCTGTCCTGTGGGTGGCACTGCCAGGGTTCATGGACATGGCACACAGGCTGTCCTGTGGCAGTGCCAGGGGACATGGACATGGCACACAGGCTGTCCTGTGGCAGTGCCAGGGTTCATGGACATGGCACACAGGCTGTCCTGTGGGTGGCAGTGCCAGGGGCTCATTCCAGCCCGTCCCAGCCAGCAGCAGTGCCAGGGCAGCAATGTGAGGATGCAGAACTGATCCTCTGGCAGTGCCCAGCTCAGCATCTCCTCAGAGCTGCACAGCTCCACATTTCACAGCCTCTGGCCCTGCTGTCATCAGCTACAGCACACTGGGCCTGTTCTCACCTCCCTCCCTGCCCCAGCCCACCTTCTCTCCTGTCCCACCTATTGAAATGCACCTGTCCAGGGCAGGGACCATGGCTGACACTCCTGCACTCATGGAACACCTCCCTCAGGGCTGCCCTGAGCCCAGCAAAGCCCTCTGGAGTCAGCATGTCCAGTGAGGACCATCACAGCCTGCATGCACCTGCCATCACACGGCTGTGATTTCCTGGCACCCAGCAGGCACCAAGGCTTGACAGAGAAGTCTCCAGCTGGCCAGCACGGTGAATTTAAGCTCTCTTTTTTATGAACTGCAGGCAAGGCTATTGATATTTCAGCTCTCCGTTCATGTCATGGCTTTGTGGTTTCCCAAAGCATGTTTTAGCATTTCTCTTCTGCTGTGACATCTGGCAGCACATCTTCAATGTTCCCTGGGAGCAGAGAGGGCTGTCAGCATCCAGCTCAATACCTGCATCACAGTCACACTGACCAGATCTTCAGGCTGCAAGTGGTTCCATCAGTTACCTTGAAACTATTTCCACAAAGGAAGGTAAGAGCAATAGAATGTGGCTTCAAACACACGAGTCCTTGCCAGGCAGGAATTTTAAGGACTGACACCTAAAGGAATGAAATCACTCACATGACAATAACCCACCAAAAGCAGTGTCATCAAGGCTTTTATAAATGAAAAAGCTTTTAAGAAATCAGCTCTAATTAGCTGAACTCAGTTATGCTACTCACTATCATGGAATAAAGTAAATCTCAGTGTTTTATTTTTAGCATTTTCTGCATTACAAATTAGTGTCTTTGACAAAAAACTGCTCTCCCCACCATCCAAAAGGCCCTTCTCCTTTCCTCTAGGTAAAGCCACCAGCAAGCAGCTGATATCCACACTAAGTCAATCCACAGCACACCAGCAATAACAGATCCAACACTAAAGGCCAGTGCAATCCTGCTTTACCTACCAACACAGAATGGTGCAATGTGGCACCTCCAGGCTCAGCAGATCAGGGGGCTACATGGGAATGGACCAGCTCAGCTTTTATAGGGGCTGAGAAGAGCCCAAAGTCAATGCTGGAAACCCCCAGGATCATGAACACCTGTCCACAGAGCAACAGCATTTCAGTGGGATCAGGCAGGCCAGCCATGCCTCTGCTAATCAGGTGGCAACACACACACAACCATTACAGCTATCACACCATCACACATTCTCCCCTAATTATTTCTAGTCACAATATTTACACCTTTGAATGCAACAACAAAGGCACAGGACGTTCTTGCAGTTGTTCTTGCAGATTTTGCCCAGGAGAATTCTCCCAGTTCACAGCAGGACCCCAGTGAGTGCGAGCCCAGGCTGAACCCTGTTACATAAACGTGCCCTTGAAGGCTCCGAGCCAAAAGGTTTTATTTACTCACTTTTACTGGGACATGTGTTTATTTGAGGATATGAATTTCACAAATATCCATCCCAGCTCGCTAGACTGGCAGTGAGCTGTCAAATGCAATCCATCAGGGAGAAACTGCATTTGAACTGGGGCCCTCACTGCCCTCCATGCAGCTCCTTCAGACTGAGACATCAGTCTGAACCCAGCAGCACCACTGCCACTTTCTGCTGGTCTCCTTGTCCCTGTACTTCTGTCACAGTGCAGAACACGGCTCAAACTTCCAAGCCATCTAAAGATGAACTACACACAAAAAGAAACTCCTCCCCAAAAGCTACTGAGGCACCGTATGCAGCCAGGGCAATTTATTCTGTTAAGGGTAAAAAGACAATGAAGTCTTGAGAACCCAAAGCCACCAAAGGATTCACAAAATGAGACATGCTGATTCCTGTTTCTACCAAAATAAATTATCACCTAAGCACTTTGAGAGGCTGGGCCAGGTGAGTGATCCATGTTTTCTCAATTAAACCAAGCTTTAACCTACAGCAGTCAGCAGAACACTAATTCCTAGCTGCACCAAAATAGGTGGATGTGTCTGTCAACCTCAGAGTGAACAGGTTTATAAATAAATCATCCATCCAACACCTTTTCCTGTTTGAATGCTGGTGTGGGTATATTCCTGCCACCACACCCCACACCAGCACCACAACCCAAAGCCCTGACCCCGATTTAAAAGCCTCTGACAGGCACAGCCTGTGAGTCTCCAATAATGCCCCTCCAGCCCCAGTCACCCCAGGCTGGGAGAGACAGCAAATGAAGAAACTAAACAAATCCACCTCAGCTTCTGGGGGGTCCTGAGTGCTTCCTTCCCCCTGCTGCAGGTCCTGCAAGCACTGCAGGCTCCCCCAAATGCAGCTCCCTGCCCTCTGCACACAGGGCTCTCCAGCTCCCCTTGGACCAGGGATCAGACTAAGGGGAAAAGGAACAGGAAAGAAAAACTGCATCAGGATGAGACCCAAACCCTGCCAAAATCAATAGGAGCCTCCCTATCAGCTTCAGTGGGGTTTTGATGTAGCAGAGAAGTCAAACAGCCTGAATGGCAAGCAAATCGATTTGTGAGATCTCAGATACCACAGTGAATGATGCCTGGGGCAGAGACTGGAGAGCACGGATCTCTCATTATGGTTTTCATATATTAAACATCACACACATATGCAGATCTCCTAAATAATACTGAAAAGAGAAAACATCAGAATAAAGACATTCTGTATTACCTCATTTAGGATGTCAAAAAAATACTCAGGAGAAAATATCGCCCTTCATCTGCACTTTTGCCTCTAATATTCGATGTTCCCATTATTTTTTTTAAATAGCAATAGGCTGGCAAAAATATAGAACAATTCAGACATGCATTGAAAACATGCACTAGCAGCATTTACTTTTTCTGAAACTGCAGAACATTGTGAAATTGAGTCTAATTTTGAATGCACACAATGAGAATCAAAATATATGTGACTATTTTTCAATTTCTAATTCACTTATCTCAGCAAGCACATATTCCCACTGAGTATCTAAGAAAATTATTTTTTCCAATGTTAAGGAAAAATGGGACTAAAATAAAAGAATTTCTGCAGTAAGTTCTGGAAAGGACATTTTCAAAGCTGGCAGGTAATAACAGAAGAAAGAAATAAGCCAGCCATTATAGATCATGGTCAAGAAATACAAGCAGGAGTGCGTGTAGATCATTATCATTGCTAATTGTACTTCATCCTTATGGTTTGTGGTCTTATATGTTGTTATTAATTTCACTAAACTCGTGGTAACTCTGCCCTAAGTTTCTCTTGCTCAGAAAAAGCAGGAAACAGGAAAAGTTCTGGGCTGCCAACCGTTGGCTTCAAGCAGAAGGATGAGTCCTGTGCCCAGATCTGAGCAGCACTGTCCGTGCTCCTGAGGCTCAAAGGTGACACCCAGCAGAGAACAGCAGCCCTGCTCAGAGAGCTCTGTGTGCCAGGCAGGGAGCTGCCATCCCTGCACGGCCTCCTGCTTGCCCAGGGGCTGCAGCAGGGCAGATGGGGCTGCCAGCACCGGGCTGCCCCAGGGGCTCACCCTGCCCCTGCCCCAGCAGCCTGGGCTGTCTGAGCTGTCCTGGGCTGCTCCAGGGGCTCACCCTGCCCCTGCCACAGGAGCCTGGGCTGCCCGAGCTGTCCTGGGCTGCTCCAGGGGCTCACCCTGCCCCTGCCCCAGGAGCCTGGGCTGTCCGAGCTGTCCTGGGCTGCTCCAGGGGCTCACCCTGCCCCTGCCCCAGCAGCCTGGGCTGCCCGAGCTGTCCTGGGCTGCTCCAGGGGCTCACCCTGCCCCTGCCCCAGCAGCCTGGGCTGTCTGAGCTGTCCTGGGCTGCTCCAGGGGCTCACCCTGCCCCTGCCACAGCAGCCTGGGCTGTCTGAGCTGTCCTGGGCTGCTCCAGGGGCTCACCCTGCCCCTGCCACAGCAGCCTGGGCTGTCTGAGCTGTCCTGGGCTGCTCCAGGGGCTCACCCTGCCCCTGCCACAGCAGCCTGGGCTGCCCGAGCTGTCCTGCAGAGCTGGATCTCATCCACCCCACACTGATGCACTGCTCCCAAAAACACTGCCTGCCCACTAACAGTGGGCTCTGTCATCATTCTGTGCCCCATTCACTGACTGCCTGACAGCACCCGCAGCCCATGGCAGGAGGAGTGCCTGACTCACAGCTCCTGTGCACTCTGGAGCCCCCCGTGCTCCTGGGGCACAGCAGCCGTGGGCACAGCACACAGCGTCCCCCTGCACACAGTGTGCCCAGGGCAGTGACCCCCAGCACACAGTGTGCCCCCAGCAGTGACCCCCTGCACACAGTGTGCCCCCAGCAGTGACCCCCAGCACACAGTGTGCCCCCAGCAGTGACCCCCAGCACACAGTGTGCCCCCAGCAGTGACCCCCAGCACACAGTGTGCCCCCAGCAGTGACCCCAGCACACAGTGTGCCCCCAGCAGTGACCCCCTGCACACAGTGTGCCCCCAGCAGTGACCCCCAGCACACAGTGTGCCCCCAGCAGTGACCCCCAGCACACAGTGTGCCCAGGGCAGTGACCCCCTGCACACAGTGTGCCCAGGGCAGTGACCCCCTGCACACAGTGTGCCCCCAGCAGTGACCCCCTGCACACAGTGTGCCCTGGCCTGGGCAGTGACCCCAGCACACAGTGTGCCCCCAGCAGTGACCCCCAGCACACAGTGTGCCCAGGGCAGTGACCCCAGCACACAGTGTGCCCAGGGCAGTGACCCCCAGCACACAGTGTGCCCTGGCCTGGGCAGTGACCCCAGCACACAGTGTGCCCCCAGCAGTGACCCCCAGCACACAGTGTGCCCTGGCCTGGGCAGTGACCCCAGCACACAGTGTGCCCCCAGCAGTGACCCCCAGCACACAGTGTGCCCTGGCCTGGGCAGTGACCCCCAGCACACAGTGTCCCCCCAGCAGTGACCCCCTGCACACAGTGTGCCCCCAGCAGTGACCCCCTGCACACAGTGTGCCCTGGCCTGGGCAGTGACCCCCTGCACACAGTGTGCCCTGGCCTGGGCAGTGACCCCAGCACACAGTGTGCCCAGGGCAGTGACCCCAGCACACAGTGTGCCCCCAGCAGTGACCCCAGCACACAGTGTGCCCCCAGCAGTGACCCCCTGCACACAGTGTGCCCCCAGCAGTGACCCCCAGCACACAGTGTGCCCCCAGCAGTGACCCCCAGCACACAGTGTGCCCTGGCCTGGGCAGTGACCCCAGCGCAGCCCCCACCCATGCAGGGGCACTGTCCTGGGGCAGTCCCTGCCCAGCTGCCCCCCAGCCCTGCTCACCCCGGGCACAGGCTGCACTGCTGGCCCAGGTGAGCCAGCACGGACCCAGCACACCAACACGGGGGGCTCCTGCTGCCCTAAGCACTTGTACCCCACCATCCTGCCAGCACTGCTGACTGGGGCACAGCCCCTCTGTCACACACCCCTCAGCTGTGCCATACTTGAGCAACCCTTCTGAAGAGCACATGACACCACTTGTTCAGCTCATCTGCCCACAGCTACAAGCCTTTCTTCTTTTTTTCCCCTCTCTTCTTTTTCCTTTTTAATTGAACTACTTTGGACATAGGTAGCTTTTCCTGCAGCGGAAATCAATTATGAAATAAATCTATTATTCAGATCAGACTGTATTAGAAGGGACTACTCATCATATACAAGATATTTCCAGATTACATCTTAGCATGGCTCACTGAGTCATCACTTCAGCATTCTCACTAAATCAAAAATTAAACAAAGCGAATCAGTCAATTAACAGGGCTGCTCCTTGCTCTGTGCACAAATAATCCTTTCAAGTCCAGCCCTTAACTCAATTTGGAGCAGGGAGTGCTCAGTATCTGGGAAGGAGCAGCCAGTGTGCAGGGCTGGCTGCTCGGGTACAGCCAGCACAGGCAGCCCAGGGTCTGAGCCCGGGCCACACCAACCCCAGCCTGGCCACAGCCACGGCCTGAGCCCCTCACTCACTGCAGAGAACCCCAGCACTGCTCAGGGAACAAAACACCAACAACCAGAGCTCACAGTCCCCTCTACTCCTTCCACACACCAAAGCCATCTTCTCCCCAAACCTGTGCCAAGCATGGGAGCCACTCTGGGAATCTGCTCATTTCTTCATCCATCTGACAACCTGCTGCACCCGCAGCCAGCAGAGACAGAAGATGCAAAATGCTCTGATCCTCAGCAGACACAGTCACTTGCTGATCATACACACAGCATTTTGTTTTCAGCACGTACACTTCAGGTAAAGGGAAGGGAAGGATGGGTTCAGTGCACAAGGAAATATTTTGCCCTTGAGAAATACTTCCTAGGTCTGAAATATCTGTCTGTACCAGTACAGAAACAGACCCAATGCCACCAAATGTGATTTATGCAGCCTCTCTCCAGTTACAGAAAGTTAGGTGCTTGGTTTTTAAAGCTAAACAATGGCCTGTACAAACTCCTTTTAGCACAAAAAGCTACAGCTCCTAAATCATCCATGACCCGTGCCAGTGCTCATAAAAGAGAGAAGCCCTGGCACAGGTAAGAGTTCTCTCCTCCCAAAGGAACAGCCAGACTGGGTCAGAACAAAGCTGCACTCAGTACCCAGCTCCCAAACACACAGCCATATCCAAATCTTCTCTCAGCTGGGATACAGGCAAAGTGGATAAATACTCCTCTGCAGTAGCAAGGATTGTTTCTCCCTCTTACACACAAGCGTTTGTGCATTTGCTCCCCACTTCAAAGCACACCCTCCTTTAATTCTCCATTCACTCCTCACGTGCACATGGCTCCAAGAAAAGAAATTCTGAACAAGTGATGAAAGGAGCTGCAGTCTCACTGAAGTCTGCAGAGGAGCTTTGCAATGGATTTAGATGGGATTAGAGCCTTTATCTAGATTAACAGAGCTTAATAGCCCAGCTAACAAACAAGCTGCTCTGCATAAGGAGACATTATGATTGTATTTTTCCTGACTGGTCACTTTCTCCCCAAACATCTCCCCTTTGCATCTGCCATGTCTATGCACATTCTAGTTTACAACATTTCCCCAGTTTCTGGCCTGCCTGGCTGGACATGTGGTTCTGACTCGAGGATGCAATCCATCAGCATCTGAGCAGTTCAGTGAACCCCAGAGAGGAGGTGTGACCCCCTCTGCCTCACTGGAGGTGCTGGTTTGGGTCCTTCCCCTTCACACAACAGCACGTTCCATGAAATTGCAGAAACTCAATGTTTTTGAAGTCCCACTGACTGTGCTGAGCTCAAGCTTTACACAGATGAAAATATTTGACAGAGCATGTAATCATGCACAGCACTGTCCCTAAGAAACCAAACTGCGATGTCATATTTTCAACAAACCTAGAGCTTGAGTATAATTTGTTGTAACTACGAAACTGAAAGCCTAAGGACTTACACTTCACCTTGCATTTGCCAGGAATTGCTGCTATGGTGAATTGGATCAGCAGTGCAAGCTAACAAGGGACACAATCTCAGCTACGAAGGCAGAGGGCTACTTAGATATACTTGCATCATTTCTCTTGTCCTTCTTATTGTTTCAATAAATCCAAATAATTTAACTTCATGGCTATTTCTGCACCTTGGAAAATGACTGCAGACACAAACTCCTGGGTTTGGACCAAGGACTGTGAACAAGACCTACTGCTTCCACTGAGGAACATCTGCCAATAGGTTTGTCCCTGCTTGTTCTTTTATTACTTATATTATCTTTATACTCCCAGGAAATAGTTTTCAGTGCCCTAATCACCAGCTTCAAACACACTCCCATTGCAAAGTCAGGCGTGCACAGCATCCTGTGCTTTAATGCTTTCCAACACAGAACTGACCATATCAAAACTGGTTTTTCCTTTCAGTGCATGTGTTCCAGCACCTCATCTCAAAGCCCTCTATCTACAGCTCTGTTAGAACAGCTCCAGAAGAGCTGCCTGCTAAGCTTCATAATTATGCTAAGTAGCAGAATCTAATAATCCATGGGCATACACAAAAGCTATCTGAATTACGAGCCTTGCTCAGGTCTCAGTGCAAAGCAGAACTGCTGTTTGTGTGCAGAACTTGCATTACTTTTGCATAATGATGTGAGAACAACAAAGTCACTGGGACACTGCCCCGAGGAGCCATCCCCAAAGCCAGGCCCATCAGCCCTGGGTGGAAGCTCAGCAAACAGCTGGACTGAGCAGCAGCACTCCTGAACAGCACAGCCTCCGTGTCACAGCTGCACAAATATCCTCCTGTTTTACACAAGGTAGTATTTGACTTTTCTGATATGCATTGTTTTGACTGTATGCCACCAGCTATGACACCACCAGCCCAACTGCTTTTCCTTTCTCCCCCCTGCTCCATCTCTTTGCAAATCATCTTCTCTCTGGCAAATGTTCCTGAGAGTCTTTGCCTGCTTTTGAACATGAATACATTAACACAATGAATTGATTTTATTATCTTTAAGACATCTTCTACCTCTGATTACTTCGCGCTTATTGCACAAAGAACATTCACATGTAATCTAGACATGTAGGGCATACAGACTAATAATTATATAGTAAAGAGCTCCCATTTAAATATCTGTCATTTACATTTAAAATCCTGTTCATTTTTCCTAACATTCTATATTAAAGCTGATTTAAATTATATCCTAATGCTGCCTTGTAATTGCAAGAGTAAAATTTAGTATTTATTCCAAAGTTAATGAGTATCTATAACTTACATTAACTGGGAAGCAATAAATTACAGTAAAATACTATTTGCTGCACTAAAACCTAGCAGAAATTCTACTGCATAACAGGTAGTTCCAATTCTAGGATTTACAAGTTAGTGCCACACTTAGGGGACAACAGTCAGCTCAGGCCCAGAGATGGCTCCAGCTGATCTTTCAATCCCTCTGATGCCAAGAAGTCCCATCTGAACATCATTTCCACACTGTCTCTGAGATATTCCACATCCACAAGCAGGGCATAAAAAGGGAGTGCTTTTGTTTTTCAATCAAGAGATGAAATGCAAGCCCCACCAAGAAACACAGAGCCTCCCCCTCAAGGGCAGCTGGGCTCAGAGTGGACAGAATGAGCAAACTGAGGGCTCCTGCCCTGAACAGCTCTGCTCTCCTGAGCTGCACAGAGCACACACCCAGCCAGGATTCCAGCTGCCTCTGTCTGCACCAACCTTTCAATGGATCCACTACGAAGGAGGGACCATTCTGGTACCTCTGTGGAGGAAGGCAGAACAAGAGCATATCTGAGTGCTGCTGCCCCAGGCTGGGACACAGCCTCACAGCTGCTGGCCACAGCCACAGCTGTGCACAGATTAACACACGGCTCAGAGGCCAGGCAAGCCTGCTCAAGTGAACCACGAGTGAGAGGGGAACAGCACAGGACAGAAGATTTGTCTGATGCGAGCCCAAAGCCAGCGTGGCGCTCCCAACATCAGGAATTTGTATCTGTATTTGGGAACTACTCAGCACCATCACTGCAAGGAGAATGAGCCTTCCCACGTCTTCAGAAGGCACACACCTGGATTGCTAAAGTAGTGAGATTTGTTTATTCTACACAGATGTAATTAACATCTACAGAGTGGATAATATACTTCACATCTGCTTCTGGTTACTAATTTAGCCAGTCTCTGAATACAGAGGCGTGCAAACTGGAAAGCCAGACTCATTACCTTTACAACAAAGACCACCAGTTGATTCCCACCAGGACCTGGCCTTATTAACCTTACTTTTAAATTACAAAGTCACAGATGTACTCATCAGTTGCTTGATGAAGATTCATTTGCCAATCTCATCTCACAAAAGGAGTAATTAACGTGAAGACATTACAGGCTGATGGTTGGAATTCTTATAATGCAGGACTGCAGACAAATAGCAAGGCACCTGCATATCTGTAACAGCTAGAAGCTCTCTCAAATGTTCCAATTTACCAGCATAATTGTAAGAAATCAAGCAAAAAGCCCTGAATTACATCAGTCCTGAGCCTGTTCTGCACACTGTCAGACAAATAAATTCATGTCTCCAAGTGTAGCACTGCTATAGCTGTGCTGGTTTGAGAACAGAAGAAAAGAACTCTGTCATTTACTTGGCCATTTTATTAGGAAAGATTGAACAAGACTTTGGCACATAATCCCTTCACCAGATCTAGCAGAAGCAAAGCCCAGGCTAAATACACCTGTATTTACAGGTTAGGCATTAGCACCTGTGGAGGAAAGAAGGGTGTTGAGGGGGGGAGATGAAAGGTTGGCAGCTGTGGAGAAGCAAGGTAGGACACAAGGAAAAGGGCCCACAGGGCTCAGCTGAGAGAACTCCAGATGAAAGCACAGCCACCAAAGGCTGGGGGGCGTTTGCAGCCCCCGGCAGCTCTGGGAGCCAGGGCTGACCCCAAGGAACAGGCTGGGTGTGATCACCCTCCAGGGCACCCTGCGTCACCCACCTCGGCCTCTAACGGGGCTGCACAGGCAGAGCTGTGAAAATCCCTGAGAAATTCCAGAGCGCCATCCTGGGCCCAGCTGGGTGTGCAAATCCCCCTGGTGCTGGTGCCCAGCCTGCCTGCAATGCCAGCCCCAAATCCCCCTGCTGCTGGTGCCCAGCCTGCCTGCAATGCCAGCCCCAAATCCCCCTGCTGCTGGTGCCCAGCCTGCCAGCAATGCCAGCCCCAAATCCCCCTGCTGCTGGTGCCCAGCCTGCCTGCAATGCCAGCCCCAAATCCCCCTGGTGCTGGTGCCCAGCCTGCCCGCAATGCCAGCCCCAAATCCCCCTGCTGCTGGTGCCCAGCCTGCCCGCAATGCCAGCCCCAAATCCCCCTGGTGCTGGTGCCCAGCCTGCCTGCAATGCCAGCCCCAAATCCCCCTGCTGCTGGTGCCCAGCCTGCCTTCAATGCCAGCCCCAAATCCCCCTGGTGCTGGTGCCCAGCCTGCCTGCAATGCCAGCCCCAAATCCCCCTGCTGCTGGTGCCCAGCCTGCCAGCAATGCCAGCCCCAAATCCCCCTGGTGCTGGTGCCCAGCCTGCCCGCAATGCCAGCCCCAAATCCCCCTGGTGCTGGTGCCCAGCCTGCCCACAATGCCAGCCCCAAATCCCCCTGCTGCTGTGCCCAGCCTGCCTGCAATGCCAGCCCCAAATGATCTGCCATGGCCCCGAGGGGCAGTGCATGGCTGGAGGCTCTCCTGCCCATGGCATCACTGCCCTCTGCTCCGGCCCCTTTGGGGCACACTGCAGTGCACACGCACCTGACTGCAGGGTGCTGCAGGCCAGCTCCTCTCCCTCACACGGGGTGTCTCACCTTCCTGGAGGGCTCAGCAGGGACACAGCAGGAGCTGACAGACCCCCAGGCTCTGGCTACAGAGCTGTGTGTGCCCTGCAGATGTGCACAGCTGTGTGTGCCCTGCACAGAGCTGTGTGTGCCCAGCAGATGTGCACAGCTGTGTGTGCCCTGCAGATGTACACAGCTGTGTGTGCCCGGCAGATGTGCACAGCTGTGTGTGCCCTGCACAGAGCTGTGTGTGCCCTGCAGATGTGCAGAGCTGTGTGTGCCCAGCAGATGTGCAGAGCTGTGTGTGCCCTGCACAGAGCTGTGTGTGCCCGGCAGATGTGCACAGCTGTGTGTGCCCTGCACAGAGCTGTGTGTGCCCAGCAGATGTGCACAGCTGTGTGTGCCCTGCAGATGTACACAGCTGTGTGTGCCCAGCAGATGTGCACAGCTGCGTGTGCCCTGCACAGAGCTGTGTGTGCCCAGCAGATGTGCAGAGCTGTGTGTGCCCAGCAGATGTGCAGAGCTGTGTGTGCCCTGCACAGAGCTGTGTGTGCCCAGCAGATGTGCACAGCTGTGTGTGCCCTGCACAGAGCTGTGTGTGCCCGGCAGATGTGCACAGCTGTGTGTGCCTGCCAGATGTGCACAGCTGTGTGTGCCCTGCACAGAGCTGTCTGTGCCCTGCAGATGTGCACAGCTGTGTGTGCCCTGCACAGAGCTGTGTGTGCCCTGCAGATGTGCACAGCTGTGTGTGCCCTGCAGATGTGCACAGCTGTGTGTGCCCTGCACAGAGCTGTGTGTGCCCAGCAGATGTGCACAGCTGTGTGTGCCCTGCAGATGTGCACAGCTGTGTGTGCCCTGCACAGAGCTGTCTGTGCCCTGCAGATGTGCACAGCTGTGTGTGCCCGGCAGATGTGCACAGCTGTGTGTGCCCTGCACAGAGCTGTGTGTGCCCTGCACAGAGCTGTCTGTGCCCTGCAGATGTGCACAGCTGTGTGTGCCCGGCAGATGTGCACAGCTGTGTGTGCCCTGCAGATGTGCACAGCTGTGTGTGCCCTGCACAGAGCTGTGTGTGCCCCGCAGATGTGCACAGCTGTCTGTGCCCTGCAGATGTGCACAGCTGTGTGTGCCCTGCAGATGTGCACAGCTGTGTGTGCCCTGCACAGAGCTGTGTGTGCCCTGCACAGAGCTGTGTGTGCCCTGCAGATGTGCACAGCTGTGTGTGCCCGGCAGATGTGCCAGCCCCTCCACAGATGGAGGCACAAAGTAGAGCAGCTCGGGGTGCCCTGCTGATGCCTCCTCTCCCCTGTCACTGCAGCATCCCATGGCCTGGACAGGTCCTGGACCTTTGCAGGCCTTTCCCAGCATGTTCATTCCTCAAAATCCAGATGCAGTGGTATAAAGCAACAAAACCCACAGGAGCACTGATTGTGCAGTCAGAACAAAGTTACTCAGGAAAGGAAAGTGAAAGCTGTGAACCTATGGGGGCTCCTGTCAGAGACAACAGCTTTTACATCTCCAGATTCTTGGTCTTCAACTCTGTGTCTTACCCCTGTCATTTGAGAACTCCCAGGCATTTGCTGAGCATTAGCTCAGCTCCAGACACTCTCCTTCCCCTCTGCTTTGCTTCAGCCACCTCACAGTCACAAGGACTACAAGCACACAACAAACATTCCACAACCAGGTACACAAACCACAGCCAGGTATTTGCACAGCAGCTCCATCCCAGCAGCACTGAGGACTCGTGGCTTTAGCCCAAGCTTATTTACCGTGAACAGAAAAACAGAAACTTGGACAAGTAAAATGCAGCAGATCACAACAGCCTGAGGACAAAACCAGCCCAGAACCATTGTAGAAACTTCAGAGGGAGAATGGTTTCCCAGAAAAGGACACAATGAATATGTGAGAGTGCTGGAAAAGAAAATGAGTGCCCTTGTAAGGTGTACTGAACAAATCTCTTCCTTTCAATGAAGAGCCCTATGATTTCATGCTAAGATTCTTCAGCAGTTAAGCTTTTCTAAACATATTCAGGGACAGAGAGATGCTATTTTGAAAGATGCCTAGAAGGGTTTTCAGGAGACAAAGACAAAAAATCAAGTCAATGATGAGCAGTAACTGTATAATCCTGAGTCTGTGCTGCCCATCTGAATGTCAGCTGTTTCATGTACAATTCTCCTCTGACATTTTGCTTTCAAGGCCTGCTCGGTGCTCAAGCCACACATTTTTTAGCTAATCCTGATTTGTGGAAAAGTTTTATCAGTAGCTATTTAACAGAAATACTGCTACTAAAAACACAACAAGAAATGAACAGCTGCAGTGTTACGTAGATAGATTTCCTTGCATAAAGAATGAAGACAATCTGAGGGTGCATACGGTCATTGAAAAGTTTCTCCACTGAAATGAGAAGCACCAGGTTGTGCACACCTTGTTATTAATGAGAAGAACTTACTCAGCTAAGCAGCCTGGAAAATCTCATCTTTTGGGGATCTGCTTTCAGGGTGAAAGCACTGCAGTGGAGCCTAGAGACATGAAGCAAAGAAGAAAACCCTGAAATATTAAATATTAACTAGATACTATTCTATTAAGGAAAGCTTTCACACAATCCATGATTCACAATGAAAAAGGACTTGACTATTCTGAAGACAACTCCCAGCACCCAGTGGCTCCACAAGTGCAGGAATACTCTCCACCATCCCTTCTGCTCCAAACCATAACACAGACTATTTGATCATTTAACATATGACCTCGAGAATATCCTGACCACTGTGTCCTCAGTTTAAAAAACCCATATAACAAAACCACAGAAACCTTCAGAAACACAGGCATTACATTTTGCTAGCAATTTAAAAGCTGGGAACTTTGGATGCCAGTTAACTACAACACCCCCAGCTCTCCACCTTCACAAAGATCAAAAGGTTGAGAGATAAATCTGATCAAAATGGTTTCCATTACAAGATACCTGTTTTTTCTCAGGCAGAGGACTCAGTGGGCCATAATCTTTTGGGCTCTGGCTAAGTATTTTCTGAAATGTCATTTCTGCTAGGTTATGTACAGTTTAATAGAGGGGGGTTTATTTTTTCAGACCAGAGACAGTTTGTGAACCATCATCTCTCCCCAGCTCAGCACAGCCTGTTCAGCCAGCTCCCCCTCAGGAGCCCATGAACCTGGAGGCAGGACGGGCCCCAGGGCAGGGCTGGGCACACTGGGCACTGCACCTCAGGAGGGGAGGGCAGGGGCAGCTCAGACTGGGGCAGCTGTGCCCACTGGGAGCCCCTCACTGTCACCCACTGTCCCTCCCTGACAGCTCCCAAAGCCCTGCTGGTGAGGAGGGTGAATAAAATCACCCAGCACACACGACACCCACAGAGCAGCAATGGATCTGTGAAGGGCCCTGAACACCACATTCCTACCCTCATTTTATCCTCACCCCCATCTCCCATAAATACCCAGAACCCTAAAACTGGGTCACTGCTGCCTGGAGGGTGGCAGGGGAAAATTCATAAATATTGATGCAGGGAAAAGAAATAAACTTTTCTTGGAGAAGTGGGTTCTGCCTACCATGCCCCAGGAGCCTCAGCACCATCAGCATTTTGTGGTGCCAAACCATCATTTAAAGGCTGAATTTTATGCCAACTCACTGGCCCTGTCAAGGCTTCCCATTTTCCATTTCAGCCCAGTAATACCACGAGAAGTCAAGAGCCTTCTTTGGCCTCAGCAGCACTTCTGGAAAGGACTTGTACTCCCTCCAAAAGCTGCCTTTCCTGATGAGGCTGGGACAGAAGATGCTCTTCAGATGCCAGCAAAGCACAAACTCCTCCACCTCTAGCTCCAGAGCCCAGCACCAGTCAGCAGGATTTGTGTTTCAAAGTCACAGATCTTCCAGAAACATGGTTTTCTGATTCAAAAGTGCCTTCTAATAATGAACTGCATGGCCCATAGCTATTTCAGTTTGGTGGTTTTTAAATAGCACAAAAAAATTCATTATAAATTATGTTATTTAAGTAACTTAGGGTAGGGAAAAAATAATCACAAACAATTCATCTATTCACAAGGGAAAGTCTTCCAGTAAACACCTGCTTCATAAAGAAGAGAATAGACACAAAAGTTCTCCTCTACCACTAAAATTCAGGTTTTGCCACAGAGGCAAAGAGCAGAGAGCAAGAGCTGAGCTCAGTATGTCACTAAGTGATTATCTCCTCGAGAGAATAATGCAGCTTTCAGATCAAGAACACACAGTTATAGGTCTCTGCAAGAAACTGCTCAGAAATACAATTAGCAGGTAATGTAATTGAACAAATATGTCTCATGGAAAGGACATAAACTTCAAATTAACCAGAGCCTGAACTTTGTTGTTGGTCACATTTCATACAAGCTGAGACCACCACAGTTCAACAAACCCAGCCTCAAACTGAAGGGGACACTCAAACCACCAGCCATGCTGAGCCAAAGTCTGCACCCAACAGGAGCTTATGAACAGAAAGAAAAAGCTGCTTGCATATTTTTAATTCAACATATTCTATTCAGGGTGTCATTGCTGTTTTGATATTCAAACAACTCTCACTGGCATCCAAGTTATCCATAATTTGTTCTACCAGCCCAGCCAAGAGAGCAGAGAGCTGCAGCTGGGGAGCAGGAGGTGGTGAGGGGCTGAAGGAAGCTGCAGGGCCCCTCAGAGGTGGTTATCTGTCCTGGCAGGGCAGGGATGTGTGTGCACACTGAGTGCAGGCTCTCTGACCATGAGCACCCCCATGAAAGCGCCCTCAGCCACCAAACCTGTGTGCATGCACCACTCCCTGTCTGCACCACTGAGTCCTTTCAACACCTCGGGTGTTTGCCAAAGAATCAAAGCATTAAAAATGAGGTAAAGTGACTGCTCCTGTCCACAGCAGAGCACAAACACGTGTCACCACTCATCTCTGTGCTCACGGGCACTGAGTTATCCTCCCGTGGCTCTAAAAGCGAGGGCCAGCAGTCCAAGGGAAAAACATCACAGCTACAACAACCAAAGGACACAACTGGATTTGAATGCCTCCCCTCTTGCATGGAAAACACCTCCTTAGAGCAGTCCATAGGTGCCACGTCCCCTCAGAGGGACAGCTCTCTCACGGCCACAGCACAGGACTGGTGCCACTGAACCCAGCACCACCGGGGCAGCAGCACCGCAGGGCGAGCTCCTCTCTGCAGCACCCAGCCCTCCTCAGAGCCCCTGGCCTTGTACAGCCACACACAGACTCACAGAACTGACCGAGGATGAAGGAGGACTAAAATAGCTCGCTTTCTTTCTAAAGCCACTGGCAAAAATCAAACCAATTAAAATCATGATCTGAGTCAGTTTTAGTCGATCGTTGGCACCTGGGGCAAAGCGCCCCCAGAGCAGAGCTGCTGCTGGCTTCCAACTGAGCTGTCAGTGAGACAGGGGAAGGGGCTCGAGGAGATGAAGGAAGGCATTAATAAGAACAGAGGCAAAGATGAGAGCTTGGTCCTCACCACGGGCACAGGATTTGCATCAGCTTCCCGTGCCTGTCTGACAGCGAGCCTGGCCCAGGGCACCAACAAAACCACAAAGCAAAGAGGAAAACTTGAAGGGAAGCAAAAACAAACCCAAAAAATGGTGTACAGACACACAGGCAATAAAGAATATTTTTACTAAACAGCTGAAACCAAACAGCAGTTGTGTCCCTAGAGCAGCTCCTGGATGTGGCCATGCCCTGTGGGGTGGCTGCAGCAATTGGCACAGTGGGGCAAATGCAGGACACGGCTGCTCAGGAGCAGACAGCCCTCTGAAGGTGTGCCACCAACAACAGACAGCAGCAGCAGGACACTCACGTGCCCAAGGCACCGTGGCTATTTACCAGGGACTCTGCACAGCAGCACGGTGCCAGTCACACCAGCCACGGGGCACCAAGCAACACCAACAGCATCAACACACAGCAAAGCTGTTCTGACAGACCCTGACCCCTGACACAGGCAGCCCAAATCTAAAAAAACCCCAAATGATCAAACAACAACAACATAAACATCACCACAAGACAGAAGCTAAAAATAAGATTCTGCAACACTGCTTTTCATCAGGCTGAAAGGGGAGAGCCTGCAGTGAGCAATACCTGCCCTCACTCTGGATTCAGGATCACAAACAACTCATCAATTCCCAATAGCTCACACGCGGCTTGAGCCAAGGTCTCGTTTTTCTGGGGAGGAAAAACAAGAGCAAGAAATGATTACAACTCTAAAAATACCACGGAGAGAGAGCAAGGAATGAGTCCTTGGCAGGGGCTGGCTCTGCTGCCACTGCCCTGGGCTCACCTGGGCAGCTGTGCCCACACACACTGTCCCTTTGGGGAGGGAGGACCTTGTCCTTGCAGGAGAGCCTGGCAAGGTGCTCAGTCCCTGTCAGCTGCACCCTCCAGGGCTTCAGGCTGACCCAAAGTCAGTCCTATGGTTCAGGAGGCACTTGGAGGAGCACAGGGAGGATTTACATGTTTGTTATCCCAGCTTGTGGGGACAGCACTCCACAGAGGCAGAGCAACTGGAAAGGGACCGGGTTCCAGAGGTGGCCAAGGTGCAGGAAATAATTAATTAGTACACTGTATTGGCCTACTGAAAGAAGTGGACAACTGACAGTCTTTGCATTTTGAGATTGCCATCCCTAACCTCCCTTCCAGACGAAGTGACAAGGATGGAGACATGACGTGTTTCCAAAAGGACAGGCTGAAAAAAGATTAACCTGCATATGTGCAAAGAGGAGTGTTTAACACCACAGCACCCAGGGAAAAGCCTGTTACTACACAAGATGGGAATTTAGCTACCACCACGCCACATCAAAAGAAACCACCACGTTTCACTCTTCTGCTTTAAAATCTGTCCCACGCCTTCCTCATATGTCTGCACCTCCTGATCAATTACCTTATGTCAAAGCCTTGTTACACACACACACACACACAAGTTTTAATTGATTTACTCAAGTCAGTGAGCAAGGAATACATTAAATTACATTTTGGGAAATAAAGCTGGGCACGCCAGGGCAGCCCGCTCCACTGCTGCAGGATTGGAAAGCTCAGAGACAAAGGCAGATCTGGTTTGCTGCCACAGTTTGATGTGAAGCCTCAAAGTGCCCGGTGCTCTGAGAGCTGGGCTCGCCCAGCTGATCCTCAGCCAGCCCACGGCAGGGCAGCCAGGGCCCTGAGCCTGCAAGCACCGACCCTGTCCACTGATCACAGCAGTACCAGCCCGAATTCATCCAGCACCAGCAGCTCTCTGCACACAGAACAACACAGAGCCATCACACAGCACACTGCAGATCTGAACACTGAACAGAAAATGCACATAAAACCAACATTTCCACGCTTTGTGCTGCTATTTTGACTGGGTCAAAAATTGATGCCACCACTCGTCATTCTCACCACATTTACCAAGGTGTTAATGATCCTTCAAGACCTTTGAGTCAATTATCCTATGCTTGTGAATAAAGCTAAAACATAAATAAGAAACAGATAAAGATGAAGCTATTGCAACAGACTGAATTATACAGAATAATTTCTAAAGCCAAATTTTGAAACACCAACAACCAAAATACAGCAGAACTGGAGAGGCAACAGCTGCCTTCAAGGACATCCAGCACAGGACAGGGTAAAACTTCAAACCACACTGCTCAGTTCACAGCATCTCCCAGGCAATCTCTGAGGATGCAAACTAAACACGGGATTCTGCTCCCTTTTCTTCACCAGCACAGTTTCTGCTGCTGCAATATCAGATTTCAGGAGCCAAATCTGTTTCTCTTACATACTTCAGTAATCCCATACTGCAGAATCAAGCCTCAAAATTGCAGTTCATTCCAGCAATCTTCAGGCTTACCTTAGAACACTGATTCAATACAACCCCCTCCCAAACTTTTTATAAAGAAAAAAAATTGGGGAAAAAAAGAGTATTTAAAATATTAATCACAAGAGCGGCCAGCAGTGTGAAGTGCAAAGTGTATCAGACTTGCACTGAGGATTTGACTCGGCAAGGCTGGCACTGAGCAGCACAAACCATGCTCCAGCCTGCCCTGACAGCACAGTACAGCTCAGCTGCTGCTCTCCAGAAGGTGCCATCCAAATAAACACCAGGGATCTACCAAAAGCTCTCACCAGTAGTTATTCAAACCCCACCCATGCACAGAACAGTTTAAAATGCTTACAGCAGCAATAAGAGCAGTAATTAGAGATCTGACTGAGGAGGCAAACGCACTTTGAGAAAAGCCCCATGAAAGAAGAGGGTTGCTCAGTGAGGGCAGGCACTGTGGATGCACTACCAGCAGTGCTCTCCCAGCTCTGAGAAGAAGAGCAATGTGTTATCCCCTCGCAGGGACAGAGGCACTGCCTGACAAACAGCTCACTCACACCCTGCACCTCGGCCACCAAATCTGCCAGGCTTTCCTCATTTCTCTCACAAGCCTTTTGTCACTCACTCAGCCTGCCTCGTGCTCACCCAATGGCTCCTGAAATGCACTGAAGGTAAGGATTTGTGATAGTGGGAATGTGGCATGACAAGAATATCCAACTTTCACTGATAGGGGCCCAAAGCAGAGCGCTAACAGCTTTTGGGCAAATGGAAAGTAGAGATGTTTGGCACCTTGCAGGACAGATTGTCAAGTCTTTCCTGCAGCATTTCAGGCTGTCAAACCTGGTGCTTTTCCTGCAGTCTGATATTACTACAAGTTACACCCACAGTATCTCCTCTTCCATTACATTCTTCAGCTTCCTTGTGCTCTCCAGAGACTTTTCAGAGCTAGTTTTCCATCGTTCAAAGCCTCATAGAATTTGCTTTCTCCTGCCACTGCACCACACTTTCTCCCCCTTCTGTTCTCAGCCTGGCACCTCCTATTCATTCCACAAAGCAATTTAAAGTTCATCCTTCATGATCAAACGTGGAGTGAAACAAAACCACTTCCAGACCAAAGGCACAGCCCTGCCACCTCCCTACTGAGCTTCCAGCCATCCTCCACAGCACCAACTCCAAACCCTTTTTTCAGCTGTTATGTATTTCAAAATCTCTTCCTAACATTGTTCCGAAAGGCCTAACTAATTTTTCTGATCATACTCAAAAGTCTTGAGAAAACATCTCTGTTTTGACGGGAGGTCTTTTCAGACCAAGGGTTGAACAAGGACAGCGATGGAAAACCTGACAGGTCTTTCTCCTTAAAATAGCTCCAGTGTAACTGTTTTTCCTGAGAAACCCCAAAGAAGTTTTGCTTATGTCCCAGTGGGGAAACAAATTCAAATTTTTAAACCCTGAAAGTTGCCATGAAAAGAACTGACAACTTTCAACAGCTCTGCACAATCCTTTTCTCCTCTACAGTCATTAATTGCTGTCACTTAAATTAAGTATCCCTAAACAAGAGCATCCACTGTTCTTAAATGAACTCCTAGGAAAAAGTCCAAGTTCATCTCTCTCCTGTCTTCCACGCTGTCCTCTCCTTGTGCAGGAGTTTCTGGATCACTGCCTATAAAGCTTTCACTCCTCTCCATCACCTACCAATGGGACACCCCTGGTGAAGGGACTGTCATTTACACAAATCCCCAACATCCCAGAAATCATGTGATAGAAATTCCTCCCAAGGACACGATTGTACAAACAGAACTTGAAAACGGGGGTTTGCACTGATAATCTGGAAAGAAAAAAAAAACACTAAACCAAAAACCAAACCAAACAAACAACATGAAACCCAACCCCAAAACAAACAGCCCAACCCCTCCTCCAGCCAAGGAAACCATTTCTGCTGCTCTGCAGGGGCCAAGCAGCACAGCTCGGCATGGCCAGCAGCCAGCCCCCAGCCCCAGCACAGCCCCTCCTCGTGCAGCCTCGCTGGCCAGGCAGTGCCCTGACCTTGGGGCGGGTCTGAAGCAGCTCACACTTCACCCCAAAATCTCCTTTCAGCTGGAGCCAGACTCCTGACTCTGGGCAGCTGTAGCCTCCCCACGAGGAGAGCAAGAAGAGCCTGGCCATGTGATCCCTCTTGACTTACTTCACTCTGAGCACCTTTTATTGAGCTCCGCCAAAGCAAACGAAAACCCAATATCCTCTCTCCGAAAGCAAACAGGGGCAGAGCGGGAAGAGGAGAAGAGCAGCAGATGAAAGTCACTCCAGCTCTCCTTGCCCAATCACTTGAAAGCAGCCAGCTATTTTTGGCAGTCTCTGGATTCAGCCTGTGCTATGCAAGACGAGAGGCAAACGTGAGGCAGAGCACATGACAGAGCTGCCCCCTGCACCCCGTGTGGGGCTCTGGGCTGCACCGTGTGGCTGCAGGGCCCCTGCTCCTCCAGCAGCAGAACAGCTCCGGCAGGAGGGAGCACCTGCTCCTGGCATGGCCTCACACGGCTGCAAACCATTCCCTGAGGAAAGGCATCCACCTGCACTGCCCACCAACACTGCAACTCCCCGAAATACCCCCACGGCTGTATTGCACCAGGGAGGACCCTCACGGATCAGGTTCTCCAGCTCTGCCCCCCACAAGGGGTGACAATGGCTTGCAGTGACAACTGCTCCATCCTGGCTTCTTATTCTCCTGCAGCACTCCGAGGAACAAAGTGACAGCAGCTCGGAGCACCGTGTATAATTACAATTAAAACATTGATCATTGTCCAGGCAGTGCTGTGGCACAACTTGGGCAAACTAAGATGTAAGAGCAACATAAGAATTTCACATGTGTACTGAACATACAAGATAGCAGCCCAGAACTCCACAGCAGACGTAAAAGCCAAAGGAAAAACGTTTCTGTGTAAGCAGCTTGACAGCACACTGGCAATGTGTGGAAGTAAATCCAGCCTCAGCTACTTGAACAGTGTGGCCAGCAGCTCCATAAGAGACACAAGTGACACCCAAAGCAAATCCCTGCAGAGCACACAGGTCAGAGGGGGATTACACAATGCCCACCTCTGGTCTGATGCCACCATCACAGCAGAAATTCCTCCTAAACTGGCTGGTAACTAAATGCACACGTATCAAAGATATCAAGCACTGGTTAAACAATTTATTCTTAAAGCAACCAAGAGAGCCTTGTATGAATTATGTCAAACCCCAGCTTTAGAAAAGCACCTAGAGATACTCTGTTCTTTGGCCCAGGGAATCTCTATAAATACACCTTCATTTCAGCTGCAAGCAGAACCAGTGACACAGGTAACAAACCACCAGCAGCTCAGGTTCAGTCAATCTTGAACTGTGTACATGCAATGCAGCCCAGATCAATGGCAATTCGATTGCTATTTCAGGAATATCTCTCCTTCCCACCTCATTTCTGTCCTCTGCTCCCTCCCACCTCACAGTGATGCTCTAATTATTCAAACAACGTAAGCAGTGTTCAATCCATGCCAGCCCTTTCTTCCTTTAGCACTGACCTTGCCTTATACATCACTCTCACAAAACTAATTAAGTGGAGAACAGTCTCACTTTACACTCTCTTCATGAAAAGAACTGAATTGTTACCTGCCCGAGGGTGCAATTCAAATTATTTTCGCCTTCATTTCACTCAGCAACACAATACAAATATTGAGCACGAAAGCAGACAATTCACAGAAACCCTTTACCCAAGATATCACACACAAAAATAAAAGGATTACTGTAAATAATACACATAACATACTTGTCTCATTTTGGTTTTTAACATGCCTTTTCATGTAAGCTTGAGCAAGACAAGTTTTGGGAAAAGGAGGGAGTTTTGTTAGGTCAAATGATGTAGCTGAGGAAGGAAAAACAGTTTGGGCTACACAAGCCCTAGAGCCAGGCTCAGCCAAGAGGGACAGGAGTGGCTGAGAACCCTTCAGAGCCACAGAGGAGATCTGAGACCACAGAATCTGTGAGAGCATCCAGGCACCAACAGGGCAGCTCCTCTCCAATACACAGAAACACAGAACTCCTGGCCTGAAAACGCTCAGCCAAGGGTTGTCCAGGACGGGAGGCTTGTCCTCTTGGAGTTACAAATGTTTTGTTTGTACACAGAGCACCTCCAGATTTACTGAGGATTTTATACAAGCATGGATTCAGTGCCTGCAGGAGATTGAGGAACAGGACTTGCCCTGTCTTTGCTCCTGAGGAGGTTTTTCACATAACTCTGGAGCTGTGTCTTCTGCAGGACACTTCAGCACTAACACACAGTGAGGAACAGAAGCAGGAATGGAGCATGCATGGACCCAAGGGTGCCCTGCAGCACTGCATTCCCAAAGCACAGGGGGGAGAGCAGTGCCTTGCAGGGGATCTCAGTAGATGGCACAAATTCAGTTAATGAGAAGCCTGCAGTGTGCTGTGGGTGGCCACAGAGCAGAGATGCCAGAAGCCTAAGCCATGCAAATTCTTGTGCATCTGCTGTGGCTGCTGTGCTCCTCCTCTGCAACCTTCTGTGGGGCTGCTCACCCTCCAGGCTTCACCAGCCCGCGAGCTTTTCCTTTGGAGAGGAGATTTGGCATCTGCAAGATGCAACTATTATTAAGTTTTCCTCTAGAAGCAAAAAAAAAATGACTTTTACTACCTTCCATACAACACGAGCTCTTGGCATGGACAGCAGCCACACAGAACCAACACCAACAAACCCCCGAGTGTGGAGCTTGTCCCTGGAAATCCTGCCTTGAATGGATTCCCTCAACACTGAAACCATTCAAGAGCATCAGCACAAATGTGCTGGCATTTTCATCTCAACACTGCTTCCACTTTTTAGCTGCTGACGTTTTATCAACATATGTGAGGGGCCACAGTCTTGGGATTGAGAGGGAAGGATGTTTCTTTTATAGAGTTACTGTCGTTTGTGGTACCGAAGCCAGCCCCAGATAATGAGTCAGAACAGGAGGGAGTTACTGTAAATATTCCAAGCATGGGCACATTAACAACCACCCACTAATCAGAGGCAATGCCACGGGCAGACAGAGAACTCCCACTGGTGTCAGTGACAGATGTGAATGGATCAGGGGCTCAGCCAAGCGCTGACATCCACTGTGACCTGCAGCACTGGTACCACGATGGGATGGATGGGCCATGGCCCAGATTCTGGCCAGTTCTTTCCAGGGGGCGATGCAGGCTTCTATTCCAAGTGAAATCTGCAACCTCAGACAGCAGGCTCCGAGATTCCCAGAGTGAAGGGAACAAAAGCAGTGTGGTTAACACTCACTCTCTGGTGCCATTCGGTGTTTGTAACAAACACAAGTTCTGGTCTGTAGGTCAGCAGCACCAACTGACCACAAAAAACCCCAATCTGCTGCTGGCAGGCACCTGCCTGAACAGATCCTCAAGCTCACATCCTAAACTGCAGCTGCAGCACGGGCTCTCCAAGGGCCAGCTCCAGAGCACAGGGCTGCCAGCACTCAGCTCCCTTCCCAACACCCAGGGCTCTCCTCCTGCCCCACAACCCTCCCCTAACAGAAGATAAAAAGTGTTTCATTCAAAGCAGGTGATGTTGGTCCAGCTGCTGAAGTTTGGTGGGATTTTTGGTCTGAAATGAAGAGAACTGGCACCCAAGTTTCTGACAAAAAGACAAAGAAATGCCCTGCCTGAGGCCTGAGCTGGCCAAGCAGCCCTCGAGGCACTGAGCACCGTGCTCCCTTCCCCCTTCTCACCAGGGCTGCACTTGCTGCTAATTTTGATTCCGTGGCCTCAGACCAAGACGTGGTCAGCTTACATGCTGCTCCTCCTCAGTCCCTGAAGTAAGTTACTGTCTCATGAATCAGTTCTATAGAAATATAACTGTTGAGATCAGCTGCTTTATTTTTGTCAGCTTTTCTCCAGACCTTTCAATCATAAGCTGCATTATCCTATATTCCCATAAAGCCCAGGAAAAGCAGTAATAGATACCTCAAAATTCTGATTTCTGCTCTTCCTGCCAAGTGATTTCTCTAAGTGCTTTGTTTTCTGCTGTCACTGAATTAGAATGGTACCTGTACTTCCAGAGTCCTCACTGTTACTGTCACTATTTCAATACACTCTTCTCAGATTGGAAGCTTTCAGCTTCAAAAATGCTCCTATTTTGCTTTCTGCAGAAGAAAATACACTCTGCATTTTCTCACTACTCATGGCTGAGGCTATCAGACTTTTGGACAAAGCTACCCCAGCTCCTTGTGGTGACAGCACGGTGACAGGAACAGATCTCCCTGCATCTGCTTTGATGGGGAAGCCAATAGTACATAATCCCCTTAGTAAAAAGGAACACGAATGCAGATCAATCCATTCCTCAGATTCAGTTTGAGACTCTCTGCTCCAGCTCTTGACTCTGCCCAGAGGAGCCACTCAAACTGCAGAGCAGCCTGTGCAAGGGCCTGGCTGTAACACCAGGCAGCACAGGCTCCCCAAGGGCCAGCCCAGAGCTCCCTGCCCATGCCCAGGGCTCTCCTCCTGCCCCACAGCCCGCCCCAAACACAAGATACAAAATGTTAACTCAAACCAGGGGATGTTGGTACAGCCCCAAGGACCGATGGGGACGCTCGATGCACTGTGCCCAGAGTGCCAGGCCAACACTTCTGGGCAAGTGCCCTGCCCTGGCACAGCCAAGGCTCTGGGCACAGCAGCTCCGTGCCAGGACAAGAACCTGCCTGGTGGGAGCTGCTCTGCTGTGCTGGGAATGCAGGAGAGCTGCTCCCAACCATCAGTGAGTGCCCACTGCTGTGCTGGGAATGCAGGAGAGGTGCCCCAGAATCACTGAGTGAACCATGGCTGTGCTGGGAATGCAGGAGAGGTGCCCCAACCATCACTGAGTGCCCACTGCTGTGCTGGGAATGCAGGAGAGGTGCCCCAGAATCACTGAGTGAACCATGGCTGTGCTGGGAATGCAGGAGAGGTGCCCCAACCATCACTGAGTGCCCACTGCTGTGCTGGGAATGCAGGAGAGGTGCCCCAGAATCACTGAGTGCCCACTGCTGTGCTGGGAATGCAGGAGAGGTGCCCCAGAATCACTGAGTGAACCATGGCTGTGCTGGAAATGTACCCAGAGCACCCCTGAGCACTGAGCTGCTCCCCAAACCAGTGCCCACTGTGGGATGCTGAGCTGTTCCTCTCCAGCCCCTGACATTCCTGCACCCGGGCACAGAGAGGAGCCACAAACACTGCCCTGGGATGAGGGAGGCAGCCCAGAGGGGACAGGCTGCTCTCTGGAACCAGCGGCTGCCTGCCCCAAACAGCCTCCACCCACAGCACTGCCCCTCTGCCCCTGGGGAGCAGCTGGGAGCACACCTGGGCTCACGGCACCCTGCACCTGCTCACACACCTGAAATAAATACAGGGGAGAGGAAATCAATGCCATCATCTGCCATAATCCTACAGGTACACACACAGTTATTGCAGCATCTTGCAGAAGGTAAAGGTGCACGTCCCTGACTTCGTTCTGTTGATCCATGAGCTTTATTTAAGATTAGGATAGATAATGCTAAATGCCCACAGCCACTTTTAAAAGCAACCAGATATTGAGCAAAACACAGCCATCACTGGGTTTTCCAGGCAGGACTTTTAGCAGTTACCTTTCTCTTTGGCTTCAGGAAAGACGTAAAAACCACCTCTATTTTAATTAAAAATAGATTTTTATATTTCTGTAACACCTGCAGAACTCCACTGACACCACCACAGACCTTACAAAAGTATAATTTCACTGCAAACAACCACTGCAAGGCAGTTAAGTATTTGCTCTGGATTGTGCTTTTTCCCAGCAAAATCCACGGCCTCTCAAGGTTCTGTATAAATCAGTTTTTTCTAGAAAGAGCCACCCCAAAAGCCGGTGGAAGAAAGTGTCTTTTAACAACATACACAGTGCAGCTCCTACATCTGGGCTGAACATGGTTCTCTCCAAATTCTGTAGAGAACTGCAGCAAGGTCTCACCTCATGCATGGCCCTGCAATGCCTAAGAAAGCTTCAGGAGTGAGAAAAGCTGGCACTGCCCTCAGTGAGAAGCATTCCACATTGATGAGGCAAACACAGCCCTGGGACAGCTGCATTTACAGCAGGTATTCAAACTACACCACCTTCCCTTACAGAGGGGGTACCTGAACCACCACCACAACAAAAACAGGATTATGTTGTTCTCTGGAAGAGAGGTTCACTAACTCAACACCACAGAGCTTTCTCCCAGGACTCCAGTGCCACAGTACACCTGCAGAAAAATGCAGGAAATGGTATCTCCCATCCTTTCCAAGCAAATTATAAATTGTTTAATTGTATAAAAAAATCCATCCAGACCAAAAAAATCTTAACCAAAAACCCCACCCATCACTGCCTAGATTTACTATGGCTGGAGCCATTTAAACATTCCCATTAGCAGTATTAACACTTGCAATCAGCAAAGGAGAATTCAGGTGGTTCAGAGGAAAGAACATTTCCTATTCTTGTCTGCCACTCAAGGGGCTGAGGAGGACCACGCAGCCCATACATGAGGCAGTAAACATCAACTCCTTCTCAGCATCCCCGAGCCTCTGTGAAAGCTGCTCCACAGGTGCTCCCCACGCCTCACAAACCTCCTCACACACGTGGGCTCCTCCTGCTGCACCTACAACTGCCTCTCTACCCGGTGGGAACACAGAAAGTTCTTCTATGAGCCCGGGGAGCGGAGCAGCATCTCCTGCAAGCAGAGCAGCAGCACCCATTGCTTCTCCTGGGAGCCTCGGAATATTCACCTCGGAACATTCACCTCGGAACATTCACCTCAGAACATTCACCTGCTGGTACCCTGTCAGCACTGACATCACAGCCTCGCACGTCTCAGGCATCACTGACTCATTAACAGCCACACAAGTGCCTTTGTCCCACTGCTCTGAAATGTGCCAGAGCAATTTCAGACATGAAGTGTGTCATTAGAACTTGTAATCATGGCATAAAATGGAATATGTAAGCTTGATTTTAAAAATAAGCTTTCACGCAAGCATAGCACAAGTATGGCAATTTCTTTTTGCTTACGTTTATAACACAGTTCTAAATCATGCAAAATAATTCCTCAGAAAGGCGGGAATCTTTTGTTCTGCGCTGCTTAATAAATTATTTAAAGTGCAATATAGCGAATAAGGCCACCATGAAAGAAAATCAAAACCAACTCAACTTCAAAGGATATAATGTAAAGGCAAAACATATTTATCTAAAAAAGTAAGGTTTTGCAATGCATCTAAGTAGTGAAGTTGATTGTGTTACTGAGAAAAAAATGTCATGCAAACGCTAAGGATTTGGACATGAGACAGAACATAGTAAGAAGGGGAAAGACAGAGTTGGGAAAAAAACTCACATAGAAAGAGCATTAAAAAAGCAGCTTTCCAAAGTGTTAAACATAAATTTTCAAAATCATGAAACCAAAAAGCTTTTTATCAAGAATAGAAAGGCTGTATTGTTTTGATTTGGCCTCTCTGGCTGCTAAAAAAGTAAACGGCAGGGAAGTGTCCCACTCCGTTTTACAGAACTAGAAACGAGGAGCAGGTTCTGGTCCTGCGGGGAGGCCCCAGCGCCGCTCCGAGCCCACGCCGGGGTGTGCGGGGAGCCCCCGGGGCCACCGCCCGAGGGACAGCGAGCCCCGAGCCGGCCGGGATGGCACGGGGGACACGGCCACCTGTGCGACCCCGGGCGGGCACGACCCCGGCGGGGACCACGGCAGGGACCACGGCAGGGACCCCGCACCCCGGCAATGACCTCGTGTACTGTACCCGGGCAGGGAACCCGCACCCCGGCAGGGACCCTCGCACCCCGGCAGGGACCCCGGCACGGACCCTCGCACCCCTGCACGGACCCTCGCACCCCGGCACGGACCCCGGCCATGCACCCGGCGCGGGCAGCCCGGCCCCGCACGCTCCAGCGCCGCGGGGCCCCGGGCGAAGCGGGGCGGGGAAATCCCCGTGCCCGGCCCCGGCCGGGGTCCCCCCGTGCCCGGCCCGGCGGTGTCCCCGTTCCCCGTCTCCATGGCGATGTGTGCCCTCCCCGCCCCGCCGGCCGGAGCCGCCGCAGCGCCGAGCACCCCCGGCCCCGGCCGGGAGCCGCCCCCTCCCCTCCCCGGCGGGGAACGGGGGGGCCCCGCTGCCGCCGGTGCCGCATTGAGCGGGCCCCGCGGCCGAGCCGGGGTGCCGGGCAGCGCGGGTGTCGCTCCCCGCCGAGCCGGGGCTGCCCCCGGGGCCGTGCCCCCCTCCCGGCCCCGCGAGCTCCGGCTGTCCGCGGTCGGGCCGGGGAACGAGCCGCCGACCGGGGCGGCTGCGCCTGCCTTACCCTTGGAAGCATCTTTCTCTTCTTTGGGCTTGATCACCTTCCCGCTCATAGACCCCAGCTTGGGTGGGAAAATCCCCGGGAGCGTCGCGAATTCCGGCTGGACCAAAGAAACCTCGGGCGGGGGGCAGCGTGCGTGCGTGTGGGGGATCCTCTACGCCGAAAAGGCTGAAATAACACCAGGAGCAGGGGAAGGGGGGGCAATGAGGAGCCGGCGAGCTGCCCGCTCCCCGGAGCGGAGCCTCGGAGCCCGGCGGCGCCGCCGCGGTGCCTGCGGGAGCGGAGCGGGGAGCGGGGGGCTCCGGCAGCCGCAGCACCGAGCCCCTGCGCCGCTCGCCGTGCCGGAGACAAAAGCGATATTCCCTGTGGCTGCCCGGCCCCGGCCCCCTCCTTCCCCCGCCTCCCCGGCTCTGCCTCCCCTCCCCAGGGCCAGGGAAGCGCAGCTGGTCCTGCAAGTGCCACCGACCGGGGGGAGGGGGGTACCGTGACTGGGGAGGGGTTGTTTGCTTGGGTGTGTTCGGTTCGGGTTTTTCTCTTTTCGCATCCTCCCCTAATAATAATGGGATGGAGCAGCTGAGCTGCAGCCGCGGATAGGCGGAGGAGGAGGACGCGAGTCCCCGTCACTGCAGAAGAGGCGGCAGGTTTACGCTCGCGGCAGCGAGGAGAGCTGGAGGGGGCAGCTCCGGCCCCGCGCTCCCCATCGCCCGCACCGGGGCTCCATTAACCGGCACGGGGGAGGGCGGGGGCAGCACGCCTCCCGCTGCCCCCCGGCGGCGGCACGCCGCCCCACGGCCGGACCCACGGCCGGACCCACGGCCAGCCGGGCCGCCCCCGGCCCGGGGAGCCGCTCCCAGCCCGGTACCGCAGGGGCGGCTCTGGGCGCGGGGCCCGGCGCCGCCCGCTCCCAGCCTGTTGCTGCCGGGGCACGGGGGGCAAGGGGGGATCGGGTTCCCGTTAACAGCGGGCACGGAGGGCAAAGGGGATCGGGTTCCCCAGCACGGAACGCGCAGAGCGGCGCCGCTGCCGCCCAGCCCTGCCCCTGGCCCGGGGCGTGGGACGGCGCTCACCCCTCCCGCCCCTGCTCCATCCCTCGGGGGGCAGGAAGGGACCCCAAGAGCAGCCAGAGCCCCTCACCTGTGCTAACGGCGCCGTGTCCCGCCCCCCTGGCCCCCTCTCCTCGTGGGGCAAAACTTCCTCGGCCGGGGCCGCCGTCGGGGGAGGGACGGGCCCGGTGCAGCCCCTTGGAGCCCGGCCCCGCCGGGGCCGACCAAAATAACCCTCCGGGAAGGGCGAACCGTGCCTGGCCCGGGAGCCCCTCGGCTGCTCCTGCCCGCTCGGCCCAGCCCCGGGGGACACGAGGCAGGGCTGGCAGCGCTGTGCCCTGGGCACCCCCGTGCCCCGCTCCCGCCGGGGGTCCCGGCGCAGCAGCAGCCCCGGCCGCTATTTTTAGTGGGGCCGAATTCCTGCCCGGCACCGGCCCCTGCGGCACCCGGACAGCGGGGGACAGCTGGGGACAGCTCGGCTTTCGGCGGCCAGCGCCGTGCCCCTGCCCCGGGCACCGCTGCCAGGCGGCAGCGCGGCCGCTGAGGGAGGGGTGATGAAACACGGCGTGGGATGAAGGCTCAGCCCCACCGCGCACAGTGGCTGGAGAGCAAGTGCGGTTGGGGATGTTTGGAGTGTTTGAGCTGAGAACCACGAGCCGGGATGACTCCGTAGGCTCAGCTTTGCTCTGCAGGGACCCAGGATCGCTGGGGCAGTGGTGAAGTCACCATCGCCCGCGGTATTTCAGAGCACAGAGCGGTGGCACGTAGGGACACGGCTGAGCAGGGAGTGCGGGTTAACAGATTTGATGATCTCAGAGGCCTTTCCCAATCAGAATGACTCCAGGATTCAGTAAGCCCTTCGATGATCGTGGGGTTGGAGTGCTCTCCATCTAAGTCTGTTTCACTCGAGCCTCTTCAGCTGTTTGTTTTTTTAACACATCAGAGGCTCTCCAGGGGGTTAAGACCTGGTCTTTTTCTTGCTTGTTTCTCTCCAAACAGGGACCACTGAATCCAGGGAGCTGGAAATGGAATGGGGAAGGAGAGATTCTCTGGTTCAGCTGAACCAGCGCTGTCAGAAGCAGCTGATGAACCCTAGCAAGGAGATTTCAGCTGTCCAATACTACTTAGACCTGATTTTCAAAGGCACTTGCAGCATCTTTGCTGGGAGCCAGTGACAATTCACACTTCTGGTCTGAGATCCTCCCAACACCAAATGTCACTGACAAATGCTGTGTTAGTGCTGACAGTGAAGCTGCCTTACCTGAGCCATTCTCACCTTTGCCAGGAGCCCTGTTCAGTTTTGCAGGAGTAGTTATTACATTGACCAAACCAGGCCATACACTCACATTTACTACACTGGAAGGAGGCAGCAGCTCAGCAGGTTGTGGAAGAATTGTACCAACTGGTGGGCAGAGGGAGCTTCCCCTGCTGTTTTAAAATGAGTTAGCTTTTCCTCTTACTAGTTTTCAGGGCTTGGAAGTGTCAGTTAAAACAGGAATAAAATATCGTGTTATGCATGCGAAATCTAAGGGGATTTGCATCAAGGCTTATTGCAATCCAGGTCCAGTTTGCATAGCCTTTAATTTGGAAGCTGCCTTGATGGCTGGAGTATCCTAGTGGAGATGGAATCTGTGGTCAGGGTGCTGCCTTATGTCTTCAGATTCCCCCATCCGTTCCTCTCTTTAAAGTGAGCATCTCTGGATTTTAGAGAAATCACTTCAGGTCTGGCTTTAAAACAGAATTTCTTTAACTAACTCCTTAAGTATTTAAACATGGATCTGAACCTCGGTGTCTTGCTGCATCATTTCCCAACTATAGCAGGGAAAATTGTCACCTCATTGCTTTCCAGAGCCTGCCCTGGGTGCTGAGAAGGGCTCAGATGCTGTGGTGACAGAAGTGAAACACAACAAGCTGCACAGCACAGCCAGGCCCAGGCAGAAACTTAGCTGTGCATGGCCCTGACATGGATCCCTGACCCCTCACTGACAGCATTCTCTGAGTTTCTGAATTTACAGCAATTTCTGCACCTCCAGATAAATCAGGTACCCAGATGAAGGAGATTTAGTGAAGTTTAATCCAAAGAAATCTGATGTGTCTGTGTAAATGCTGTTTAGGTGCTCCCTGTGTGCCCTGGGAGGGTTTAAATTCAAGACAGTCTTTGTTGGGGGAGCACGATTTCAAGTCAGATATCAGTAAATTGTTCTAATTACTCACCTTTTGTGCAGCTCCGAGATTGCAAGGGAGTCATTTAAAGTGAGTGGAAGCAGCCAGGCAGCACCAATGGCTGGAGCATCACCGGTGCCCTTGTGTGGTTTGTGCTCTCCTTCCCAGAGGGACAAACAGCACTGCCCGGGCACGGCGAGGGCTCCCAGCCCAGGGTGAAGTGCAGCACGAGGCTCTTCCAGCAGGCTCACACAGCAGGTCCCAGCTGGGCTCTCTGTGCTCCCAGCCCGGGGGGCTCTCGGGGGCAGGCACAGCAGGGCTGAGGTGCTGCACGGGGCTGTGCCTCTCTCTGCTGAGGGATTCACTCCCCCAGAAACATCTCCCAGGAGCTTCTGACTTGGCACAGGCTTGGCTAAGTCAGGTATCACTAAACAATCTGGAACTGTAAACTGTGAGTGCTTTTATACAGCAAAGCTGTGGCTGCTTCATGGGCAGTGGCTGTATGGTCTGTCTATAAAACACACCCTCAAATCATGAACATGCTTCTCCTGCCCTCGTAAAATATCCACAGAGACAAATATCCCCTGAGGAATTTTGGAACTCACACAGATACAGTGGTGACATTGCTCCTCAATGTACTTTTCCCTTGGTTCTTTGGCTGATTCTCAAGTTGAAATTTTCTCTTTTCTGTAGGCAGGGGTTTGTAAAAGGTCCAGATTCTACTTTTTTCTATAGCAGGAATCTTACATTGTGCCTTTAAAGCTTTGTCATGATGGCTCCCGGTTAAATCTGGAGTAAAACTCTCCCTGCATTCAGACAGAGCAGGATCAGGCCTTGCATTTAAGATTCCAGACATGATAAAGTCTCACTAATACAAGTACTTAATCCTCATTTCAATTTATATTTCAATATTCACACTGGCATCTAGAGGTATCTATTCAATGTGGATAAAATAAGTAAGGCATGTGTCTGGTTTCATTGCCACTGTTTTGCAGTGGTGCCTTTAAATCAGCCCAGAGAAATCCATTGCACATCTCCTTATTTCCTACCCTTGCTTCAGCTGGAATGCCAGGGCAAATTTCTGTTCTACCAGTTGTGTGTCACAATAAAAGCCAGGGAGAGTTACAGGTGAGCTAAATTCTGAACACAGGGCCAAAGCACAGCCTGTCCCCAAGCAGGCACATCCCTGTCCCAATGGCTGCTTCATTGGGCCCCTCAATTATTTTTCCCACTCCTATTCCTACACAGAAGATCATTTGTGGGCAGACAGCTTGCTGTGCACAATCTTCTTCCTTGTGATTGCCAAAACCCAACTGCTCCACGCAAATAGAGTTCCAGCTAATGGATGGCACAGAGATTGCAGCTTCATTTCTCTGAGTAATTCTGTCTGATCAACAGAGACACCCTCACAAGATCCAAGTGGGGAGGGATAATGATCACACATCCATGGAATGCTGGCCCTGGCTGGTGCCAGGTGCCACCAAAGCTGCTCCATCACTGCCCTCCTCAGCAGGACAGGGCACAGAAAATATAACAAAAGATTCCTGGGTTGGGATAAGGACAGGGAGAGATCACTCACCAGCTACTGCCAGGCAAAACAATTCATTCAATGACTTACGAATCAAATGAGAAGTAAAAACTAAATCTTGAAAAAATACAGAAGAACCTTCCTGTCTTAAAATCCTACCCAGATGACCTCTAATAAATGCCTGCTTGAACCTGCCTCTGAGGTTGCCCCTCTCCTCGGGTTTGATGAATTGCAGCTGTTTAAGGATTTTCCTTTGCCCCAGCAGCATCACCTGACCCCAGAGCCTGCAGAGAGCAGTGACCATGTGTGACCAGCCCTCAGTTCCAGAACCTTCACAGAGCAGTGACCACGTGTGACCAGCCCTTGACTCCTGAACCTTCAGAGAGCAGTGACCATGTGTGACCAGCCCTCAGTTCCAGAACCTTCAGAGAGCAGTGACCACGTGTGACCAGCCCTTGACCCCAGAGCCTTCACACAGCAGTGACCATGTGTGACCAGCCCTTGACTCCAGAACCTTCAGAGAGCAGTGACCATGTGTGACCAGCCCTTGACCCCAGAGCCTTCACACAGCAGTGACCATGTGTGAGCAGCCCTCAGTTCCAGAACCTTCAGGGTGCAGTGACCATGTGTGACCAGCCCTCAACTCTAGAACCTTCACAGAGCAGTGACCACGTGTGACCAGCCCTTGACTCCTGAACCTTCACACAGCAGTGACCATGTGTGACCAGCCCTTGACTCCAGAGCCTGCACAGAGCAGTGACCATGTGTGACCAGCCCTCAGTTCCAGAATCTTCACACAGCAGTGACCATGTGTGACCAGCCCTTGATTCCAGAGCCTGCAGAGAGCAGTGACCATGTGTGACCAGCCCTCAACTCCAGAACCTTCACAGAGCAGTGACCACGTGTGACCAGCCCTTGACTCCTGAACCTTCACACAGCAGTGACCATGTGTGACCAGCCCTTGATTCCAGAGCCTGCAGAGAGCAGTGACCATGTGTGACCAGCCCTTGACCCCAGAGCCTGCAGGGTGCAGTGACCATGTGTGACCAGCCCTTGACCCCAGAGCCTGCAGGGTGCAGTGACCATGTGTGACCAGCCCTTGACCCCAGAGCCTGCACACAGCAGTGACCATGTGTGACCAGCCCTGGGAGCAGTGGCAGAGGTCTCAGGTGTGTCTGGGGCTGTGCTGCAATGGGACAGGGCAATAAAGGAGCTCCTTTCCCTTTCCCTTCAGCTCCCCATTTGTGCCTGCACAAATGTGCACACACAAAGCACAAAGCAGACAGGGCTGAGTCCTTGCAGGAGTGAAAGTGGCTTGTGTCCACTGCATGGGAGACACTGTGGTCCATAACCAATGAAATAAAGCTTTAACTTGATAGCTACTGTTAGACACATGCAGAAAGAATTCATAATAATTGATTTTTTTAATGTTTTCCTCTTGCCTCATAGCCAAGCAATGTGCTCAGATCAGAGATGTTGCGTGCAGCCACCTGTGGGCACCAACACTGGACATTTTGTGTGAGGCAGAGGAGCCCTGGGCTCAGTGCTGGTGACTACACACTGGGGACACCTTGTCATGCCAGCCTGCACTGGCCTTTTCCTGAAACATTGCCAGACACCACCTTGGAGCACACTAAAACTGTGCCTTCAGCTTTGGCTCCCTGCTCCCCATTCCTCTCCTCCAAAACGATCCCTAGGTGTCCATACTTTTTAATTTCTGGTGACACTGTGCTAGCTGCAGATCCATTATTCACAGCCCTGGGATCTGGCTTTCTGTGCCTGCAGTGTGAGTGCTCCCTTGGCTATCCCTGCTTTGGATCCCATTTTGTGGTTCCTGTAGGGAATGTGCCCAAGGGATGGGGCTGGAGCCCTGCTGGATCAGGAGCAGAGACCACTGCTGCTGCGTTTGTAAACACTGCCAGGCTAAAATTAGCAGGACTCAGAAGAATCATTTATGAACACCAGGCTCCCCCAGGCGTCCTGGGCAACGTCTCAGGCGTGTGCCCACGGGTGCCAGGTTTAAACAGAGCCCGTGCCACCATCCTGCCAGCTCCTCGTGCCCAGCCCCTGCCTGCCTCCACAGCCCTGGCCTGGCACCACCACCAACACTGAGCACGTTTTCAGCTGCAGGGACTCTCCACGACCCCTGGGCAGCTGGAGCACTGACCCAGCAGGAGGAGAGGGTTTGGGGTCCGGGTGAGCATCACAAGGCAGGAACCCTCCCAGTGTGAGCCCTCTGAGCAGCCCTGCCTGTGCCACTGGGGGAGGCTGAGCCACGCTGCCCACAGCCCACCATGGACAGGAGCCAGGGTGGGTGAGCCCCACGTGTCCCCTGCCCTGCAGGTACAGGCAGCAGGTGACACAACAGCCTTGGCTGTGTGTGCAGGAGGGCACAGCCAGAGCAGCAGTGCCAGCTCAGCCCCCGTGTTCCACAGGATCCACGCTGCTCAGAGGAGGCCAAACAACCTGAATGTGCCATGGCAACAAACCTGAGCCTCTGCAGGCCCTGGAGCATCCGCTGGGCTCCTCCAGCCCTGCAGGCACACAGCTCTGACTCAGCTGTAATGGAATGGGAGACCTGAGTTGGTGACAGGTGTGCCAGCATCCCCCGGGCAGGCACACCTGGGCAGCAGGGCACACCTGGGCAGCAGGGCCACACCTGGGCAGCAGGGCACACCTGGGCAGCAGGGCACACCTGGGCAGCAGCAGGGCACACCTGGGCAGCACACACTGGGCAGCGGGGCACACCTGGGCAGCAGGGCCACACCTGGGCAGCAGGGCACACCTGGGCAGCACACACTGGGCAGCGGGGCACACCTGGGCAGCAGGGCCACACCTGGGCAGCAGGGCACACCTGGGCAGCAGGGCACACCTGGGCAGCAGCAGGGGCACACCTGGGCAGCGGGGGCACTCCTGGGCAGCGCACACTGGGCAGTGGGGCACACCTGGGCAGCAGCAGGGGCACACCTGGGCAGCAGCAGGGGCACACCTGGGCAGCAGCAGGGCACAGAGAGGCCAATGAGCCTCAGACCACCCCAGGTGAGTGTGGCAGGAGCCCAGCACCCCCAGCTCACCAAACCCCACAGATCCTGTCAGCCCAGCTCTCACAGCAGCCCAGAGCTCCTGTACTGGGAGAGCACCAGCAGCTCCTCAGAGTCCGTGTGACACGAGGCACTTTGGGGACAGCCACATCCTTTCCCTTTCCATTCGGTGCTTGTCACCATTTCCATTCCTCTGCCCTTGGCAGAGCACCACACGTGCACCGTGTCCACAAAATACTCAGCTGCGATTTATGTCCCCACACCCTTTCCTGTATGCAGAATATCCCATCCATTTAAATAGGAGGATTAGAGGGGTAGGAGGAGGCTTAGCACAAACAATAGCTGTGATCAAGCCCTGGTGCAGGAGTGATTTGTGGGAAGCCCAGGATCAAGGGTGGCAGGTGCTGCTCTGCCTCACAGCTATTTATACTCACCAAGTCACTGCACAAACTCTTCCTGCTTTAGAATGCTCATAGGATTCCTTTCAAAGGGCCAGGAGAGGTGTGCAGTGTGAAAGCACCGGCCAGGTCTGTAATTTTAAAGATAACAGAATTAAGTATTGCATAGAAATCCCACTATCATATACAAAGAGGAGCAGCCTGACATGAGCAGTTCCAAAGTAGGGAATCACAACAAGGAAATTAGCAGGGGGGAAGACACAAAAAGAGTGGAGGGGGAACAAATGAAACATTTTTGTCTTGGAAAATACAAACCTTAAAGATCCAGGCTCAGACAGGATTTTGTCTTTTATATTTTTAACGAAGGACTCCCTGCCTCCCACAATAAATAAATCTATTTGGTGAACAAGGCTTGGCTGCTTACTGCTGAGGGCTGAGTGATGGACGTGCCCAGCAGGGGCACTTGGGGTTTTGGCCCTGGAGCTGCAGCAGGCTCAGGGCTCCAGGGGAGCTCCGTGGGGCTGGGCCAGGGCCACCCTGCTGGGACACTGCTGTCACCCTGCCCCAGGGCCACCCTGCCCCAGGGCCACCCTGCTGGGACACTGCTGTCACCCTGCTGTCACCCTGCCCAGGACACTGCTGTCACCCTGCCCCAGGGCCATCCTGCCCAGGACACTGCTGTCACCCTGCTGTCACCCTGCTCTCACCCTGCTCTCACCCTGCTGTCACCCTGCTGTCACCCTGCCCCAAACCACCACAGCAGCCAGGCAAGAAGGCTTTGAATGCAACTGGAAATAAAAGCTGAGAACCACAGAGCACAGGTCACTGCCAGAGTCAGTCCCAGCAGCTCAGCTGAAGTGAGCCCTTGTGAAGGGCAGGATTAACCCCTTGGGTGCTGTCCTTGGAGCAGGCAGGAGCAGAGGTGCCTGCACGGGGCAGCAGCCAGGCTGGAGCACGGGAGCTGCAGCAGGGCCCTGCCAGCCCTGCCAGCCTCACCTGTGCCCCTGGCAGCCCTGCAGGGCTCGGGGCCCAGCTGTGAGTGTGTGACACACGGGTGACACCCACGTTTACACCTCAGCTCCCAGGCACTCACACAGGGAGGGAAACCAGGCGAGCTGAACTCACCCATTCTTGATAATCTTCCTCCAAAGCCTTTTAGCCTGGCACACCCCTGTTCAAATGAATGAGAACTTGTGTGCTAAAGCTGGCAAATTCACCAGAAATCATCCTCCTCCTGGTTTGTTATTCAGCCATGTACCTCTCAATTGCTCCTCAGACACAGCTCCTGTAGGCACAAATTGCATCACTACCAATTACTTTTCTTGGAGCACCAGGCATCACTGTCACTGTGTCATAACTGAGGCAGCAATACAACTCTCTGAAGTGATTTCAGGAAATACAGCAGATCTGATTAGCAAGCATCTTGTTTAAAGCAAACTACCACAAGTCATTAATCACTAAAGTTTCTAATTTCAGAAATGAGTTAACTGAACTTTAATGAGACAAACAGCTTTTAGAAGCTGCCACCATGAGACTGCCTGCATTAAGCTGGGAGAGTGCTGTAAAATGATTTCATTACCAGTCCTGAGAAGCTCTCTGCCAGCAGCAGCTTCAGGAGTCTAAAAAGCTCCACATTCCTTTCTAAAGTTGTACTTATGGTCCCTTCCAGAGCAGTATTTCTGTGGTTACTGAGCCTGGGGCACAGTGTGGGCAGTGCCCCGTTCCCTGTGAAGCACAAAGCCCAAACCCCAGAGATGTGCAGGGACCCCTGCCCTGCTCTGCTCTGCCCTGGGAGCAGTCCAGCCTTGCTGGGTGCCAAACCTGCAGAGGGATTGGGATCACAACCCAAAGGACTCCATCCCTCTGCATTTAAATGAATTTGACAATAAGCTGTTTAAGAAGCTTTTTACTCTGTTAATCAGCACAACGCAGTGTTGTGTTTTGTTTTTTCATCAAAAGATAATTAAGGGAAACAGCTGCAGCCAGTAACTTGAAAAAGGGGAATTGAATCAACTAAAAACTCCCCTCCTTGAGCAAAAAGTTAGATACACCTGTATTTACTGACATCTCGTGTGGCAAGATAATGCTTCCCAAGAAACAATTCAACTGCTGCTCCTGCCAGTGAAGCACTAAGAACATTTTCCATTAAGAACACCTAGAGGAGCTACTTCTTCCTGAAGGAGGGATGAGCTGAGAGCTCTCACTGATGCTGGTGATTCATTTCCTGCTGTGCTCTCCTCCAGGAGTGGACACCTCCTCCTCATCTCCAGGGCTCTGCCCAGTTCCCAGGCTCACCTTTTCCCCTTTCCCTACTCAGTCAGAGCTTTAAAATGCAATCCCACCATCAGGGCAGCTTTGATCCCCAAGGTTATTTCTAGAAGAAGTATTTGCCCTCCAGACTCCCTGTTTCAACTGTACTGGGAATTCAGGATGATCCTCAAGGATGTTGGACCAGCACCCACCAGCAAGAAATCCTCCAAATTTAACAGAGAGGCACATGAGAAATGAGTAAAGGTGGTATTTTGTGTTAGGAATTGCTTTGTCTGAACTAAATGGGAAGACAGGAACTAACAGGCTGTGGAGCTTCAGAGTTATGCACTAAAGTAAAGTATAGTGTGAGAAATACAATAGTATAGAATCCAGAAAATATAAAAGCTAAAATCCTAAGGCATCCCTAGAACAAGCAGGGCTGTACCCATGATGGGTGTAAACCATAGAAGGCTTTCAGTTTTGACAAAATATCATGTCCAGAGCAAGAAGTTGCTCTAGAAGGACCATGCAGGTGCTCAGGAGATGCTGGGCAGCTCAGAAGAGCATGGTCTGTGTTTCCAGACATCCCAAGCAGGGAGGCCTGGCAGGGTGGGCAGGCTGCTGCCCCCAGCAGGGTCCCCTGCCCAGGGACACGCAGGGTTTGGCACTGCACAGCCCTGAGTCTTCAGGGTTGGAGTCTATGAAATATCCATTCCAATTCTGCAAGTTCCCAAACGTCCTTTCAGCCCCAAATCGAGCTGCAGATCTGAGATTTGTGGCAGAAGGACGCAGCCAACAGTGAGAGGAGCAGAGCTGTGCCTGTGTCCGTGCCCTGCTGTGTTTGCTGCCACCAGAGCCACCGTGTGGGAATGGGCAGGGCTGTGGCAGCACCACGTCCTGCTCTGCCCAGCCCTGAGGGTGTGCCAGTGTCTCTGCTCTGTCACAGCTCTGCACCCACAGAGCTGTGGCACCCTGCTCTGCTGCCTGCAGGGAACCCCAGGTACACCCAGGGGCAGGGAAAGGGGACCGTGGGTGCTCTGTGCCGGCTGGGGCTGCTCTCTCTCCTCCAGCTGATCTGCAATTAGCACTCGATTAGGGTTTTTAATGGGCTAACTACCTGCCACGGAGGCTGGGCCTGACTCTTAGGTACCCTAATCACAGAGATGAAAGGGGTTTTTTGTCCATCTGCGTCTAAGGGAGTTTTGGATCCATTAGCAATTATGATAATGGATCTTTCCAGAGAATTAATTGCTCCTTTGCCCAAATCATAGACAAGTTTGCTGTAAAAATTAATTACTTAGCATATACAATACGCTTAACAGTTGAGTAATAAGCTAATTTTCAGAGAATCCACCGAGGGCCCCCCAGTCTCCCAACTTCTCAGAGCAGTTTCTGAATATCCAGTGAAAAGTCAGATGGCTGCTGCTGTCCAGCAGTTCCTTATTCCATACTGACAGCCCCAAAACACCTGAGCTGGCACTTGACAGCTCAAGACCCCAGAGAGCCCAGGAAAGTACAGGGGGTTAAAGTAAAGCACATCTGCCAAACAGCCACCCCAAACAATCCCTCCTGGCACCAACACCAGGGCTTCCCCAGGGGGCAGCACGGGCTGTGTCTGGAAATGGGTGAGGGTGATGCCAAAAGCAGAGAGGAGCAGAGGGGCAGAGCTCCCTGCTCTCCATTCCCATCCTGCTGCCAGGAGATCCCTGTCCCTGGGGATGTGCCAGGCCAGGACAGGGCACCGTGCTGGCACAGGGGCACCCAGCCCCTCATCCCCTCTGCCCCAGGGCTCTGGGGTGCCTCTCCCCAGCCAGAGGGGATCTGTGTGTGCCTGGCTGCCCTGAGCTCCCACCCTGGCCCGGCTGGGGCCCTCTCACCCCGCAGGGTTTGGGTGAGGCACCCCCAGCCAGCACGGTGCCCCTGTGCACACAGGCTCTGCAGCCTCTGCTGTTTTCACCAACCTGTTCAGCAGCAGAGGCTGCAGGTTCACCACACCACACTCCTCCTTAGGAAAGCAGACTGAGCATTTGCACAGAATGTTTGCAAGCAGCCCAATTAGCTCTCCTGAAAACCTCCCACCCAGCAGGCAGCCCTCAGTGATGGATGCTGTGTGCTCCTCTTGCCTGCCCCAAGACAGAGTGAAACACTTCCACTTATTGAGCACAGAGGTTTTGCCCAAGATCTGAATCCTTCTGCAAATGCCCACAAGAAGCTCAATGCTGTCTGTGCACGTGTGATCACAGACATTTATCTTCTCAGCTTTGTGAGATGATCCCTTTAAAAGAAGGGGATGCTTGGCTGTTTCTGGTAGTGTTCAGTGCAGCTGTCTGCAGCCCCTGCAAATTTCTTGCAGTAGCTTAAATATTAAAGGTCTTTTTATAGCCCTCACGAGCATGTGTAGCACTTTGCACAAACCCCATACAAACAGATGCAAAGGGACTGTGCTTCACAAACAGGGCTGGGTGGGATGGAAATGAGGGGGACAGGCTGGCAGGGACAGGGGACAGGGCTGGAAAGGGACAGGGACAGGGGACAGGGCTGGAAAGGGACAGAGCAGCATGGACAGGACATCAGGGACAGGGTTGGGGCTGGCAGGGCAAGGGCAGCAGGGCCAGCATAAAAAATGAAGCCAACAAAACCCTCCAAAACAGAAAAACAGGACCTTTCTAATAGTAAAAATGACAATTTTTAACATAAAACTTCTCTTTGCTGGTGGGTTTCATGACTGCTTTGGCAGATGCAGGTGTTTGTAGCAATAAGACAATCCACAACAAATCAACAACCAATCTAAATGTTAATCTATCCTCCCTTAAGGAAATTAATCTGTTTTAAAAGTACAGAACACTCCTGGCTCAGTCATTTTCTTAACCTTCTTGGTGCCCTTGAGTGTGCACAATTCACACAAGGAAAAGCATTTTCAATTTCTCGTGGACATATGTTATACAAGCTCAGAGAAGAATGCTGGAAATGATCATCTCTGAAGAGCATGGGGCTTCCATCTGGCACCGCTTTGATTTGAGACTGACAAAAATATCCAGCAGAACTGCACAGAAAGCACTGAGATCACTAATGGCATCTTCTGGGGAGGAGGGGGAAGAGAAACAATGCAGATAATGAAAATCAGACAATCTGCCAAGAGACATTTGAAATAGGAAAAGGGAGATTTGTGGTTTGGGTTGTGTCTCTTTTCCCCCTGAGTGCGCTGGCTCCTGCTGCAGGGAGCCACACAAATCTTTTCCTCAAGTTTTATTCACAGGAGGTGGGGAAATCACAATTGCCAAAGGAAGACAGGTCAGGATTAACAGCAAGAAATATGTTGGTTTGGTCCCAGAACATTCAGTAGCAAAGAACCCCGTCAGAAACATTCAGTTCTGCTTTGGCTCATGTCAAATGCAACTGAAATTTTCATTCATTTGAAACAAAACCATGAACAGTATCCTTTAATAGAGAATTAAAAATTAAATAATAATAATGAAAAGGTAGGGAAAGAGAGATCACATGGGAAATTACCACATGGAGCTAGTACCCAGAGATAACTGCTGGAAGTGCAGCCTGAGTCTGGAACATTGCAAACAAACAAATGTGGCCACAGAGCTCTTACCCCTCACAGGAGAAGGTTTTGCCTTCTGTGCCTCAAGACAGAGAAGGGTTTTGGAGAAGTTTTCACAGCACTCTGCCTCTCGCTGCTGTCCAGCCAACTGCAGCTTTATGTGCCAGGAAATTGATGAATGGGCTAAATATCTCACATAACAGAGAAAAAGATGCTGCAAAAAATAACCTTGCAGTGAAAGCCAGAGTGTGGGCTGCACCATCAAACTTTTACAGACTTCCAAATGTCAGCCAGACTGGCAAGACCTTTTCCTGTAACCAGGATATTTATCTCTGAGGAAACACTCAGATTTATTTCAGAGTGGGGTTTAGAAGGAAGAATGAGCTGCTTTGCTGGCACTCCAGAGAGCCTCTTATGGCCTGTAACTTCCACTCTGCATCTGCCTGCAGTGATGGGAATGTTTTGCGTCTTTTGAGCAATTTTATTAAGCTAAGACTCCACTCTCCAGACAGAAACCCTCTGAGCAAGCAAGCCCATGCCCGAAGGGAAGGAAGGGAAGGGAAGGGAAGGGAAGGGAAGGGAAGGGAAGGGAAGGGAAGGGAAGGGAAGGGAAGGGAAGGGAAGGGAAGGGAAGGGAAGGGAAGGGAAGGGAAGGGAAGGGAAGGGAAGGGAGGGAAGGGAAGGGAAGGGAAGGAAGGGAAGGGAAGGGAAGGGAAGGGAAGGGAAGGGAAGGGAAGGGAAGGGAAGGGAAGGGAAGGGAAGGGAAGGGAAGGGAAGGGAAGGGAGGGAAGGGAAGGGAGCTCTCCTGCCCTGGTGCTCGGGCTGGCAGGATGAGGAGGGCACTGTCCTTCCATCCCTGGCTGTGCCTGGCACCTCCATCCCACAGGAGGAGGGAGAGACCTTCCCCTCCTGCTGCCCTTTGCTCTGGGTGCTGCCAGACCCCAGCCCAGGGCAGGACGCTGCTCCATCCTCACAGGCAGGAGTGACACCAGTTAAACCAGTTTGAACCTCCCAGTTACACCTGGAGAGCAGCCCTGGCCCTGCTGTGTGCCCTCAGCAGCTCAGCTCAGCTCAGCTCAGCTCAGCTCAGCTCAGCTCCCCAGGCATTGCCCCTCACACAGCCCCTGTGCCTTGTTTGCTGCTCAGGGACCCCCAGTGCCCCCCAGCAGCTGCAACTGGGCAAGTCCTCATTCAACTGGGAGGGGCTGCCCGGGTCCCTGCTCTGCCAGCCAGCTGTGGGATCCAGCTGTGCTTCCCTGCCAGGGCTGCCCACCGTCATCACCATGATCATCATCATCACCACCATCATCACCATCACCATCATCACCATCATCATCATCGCCACCACCATCATCACCATCACCATCATCACCATCATCACCATCATCACCATCACCATCATCACCATCATCACCATCACCATCATCACCATCACCATCCCATGCTCCTCCTCCCTGCCCAGGCCCCCCTCCCTGCCCTGTGCCACGCACACTTTGCTGTGTTTGGGGCACATCAAACACCCTTTGCAAGCAGAGCAAATCCCTTCATGTCCCTCCTTCAGCAGCATTTCCAGGGATGGCAGAAGTGTCTGAGGGGTTTCTCTGCTGCTGTTTCCATCACAAACCCTCCCAGGGCCTCTGGCTGTGCCCCTGCCTCATCCCAGCTGGGCACTGGGTCAGTGTCTCACCAGCCAGGGGCTGAAACTCCTCTGAGGGCTGGACTGGAAGCAGCTTTGGAACTTCAGAGCTTTCTAAGCTTTAGAACTTCCCAGCAGGGTTCTCAGAGCCTCAGCTGCTCTGCCTCACCAAAGATATCTCCCAGACTGCAGGTGCTGCTTCAGAACAGCCACAGAAATGTAGACAAGCTTTAAGCATTATGTTTAAAGGAAATACTCAGCTGTTAAATGCCTCAGCTGTCTACCTCTCTGCAGAGAAGGATGCAAATTTCTGAGTCTAGGCAGTTTCCAAAAGAGGCAAATTTCTGTCTGGCACTGTTACTGTCGAGTTCCAAGAAATATTTCTCTTTCTCTGAGATCTGGTAATCTCAATCCAGGAGAGAATTTAATCTTACACTAATTTTTCCTTTGGCTCATCCTGCCCCTCTCCCTTTCAACCACCTGGAAGCTCTTGCCTGTAGCCATACCCGTGTCCCAGAGGTGGGAAGGGCTGAACATCAGGCATGGCCCTGCAGGGCATGGGGCCTTGCTTTCCATTATACTGGAGGAAAAAAGCTCTGGCCAAGCAGAGCAGCCCTGCAGCTGTGTTGGTGTGGCTGCCCCACAGAGAACCAAAAGGCAGGACCCAGAGCAGTCCTGGCACCAGAGCATCCCCAGCTCTGCTGCCCAGCACATCCCCTGCCAGCCTGTGCCCCTGCCTGCTGCTGCACAGCTGTGCAATAAAAACCAGCAATTCTTACTGCATCATTCATTAGAGAGCTCTGGGTTATATGGACTAAATGTTGGTGGATCCTGTGGGTCTCCCAATGGTTCCCCAGGGAACAAATGCCTTTGGGATCTCTGAATGAGCACTTGGGCTGTGGGACCAAAGTCATGGGGCTGCAGAGGTCATGGAGGAAAAGCTCAGAGGAAAATATCCTCCAAACTGTGTGGAAACAAACTTCTTAATTGGTGACAACCACAGTTGGGAAACATCCCAGGCAGCTGTTCTTCAGCTCCCTGGAGCCCTGCCAAGCCTTATATCCCTATCAGCTTTGAGCTGAGAACAAGTGTGATGAATTCCTGCCAAGAAGGTAATGCTTTGGAGCTGTAAGCACCTAAAAATAGTCATGTGGAATGAAATTGCCTGCTCAGCCATCACTGCCATAGGGGTACAGTGCAGCATGTCCCCTCCCAGAGCTGGTGGGCTCCTGCATCCCCTGGGGCAGGGCATCACTGCCTGGGCTGCTCTCACCTGGGCACAAAACCACCCCAGGGCAGGGCCCAGTGCAGGCAGGGCTCAGCAGGGCACCCACAGGGCACCCACCCAGTGCAGGCAGGGCTCAGCAGGACAGGGCACCCACAGGGCACCCACCCAGTGCAGGCAGGGCTCAGCAGGGCACCCACAGGGCACCCACCCAGAGCAGGCAGGGCTCAGCAGGACAGGGCACCCACCCAGTGCACCCCGGGCTCAGCAGGGCACCCACAGGGCACCCACCCAGTGCAGGCAGGGCTCAGCAGGGCACCCACAGGGCACCCACCCAGAGCAGCCAGGGCTCAGCAGGGCAGGGCACCCACAGGGCACCCACCCAGTGCACCCCAGGCTCAGCATTTGCAGCACCAGCTCTGCTGGGACAGCCCTGGATGATCATTTCTAAACATGACCCTTTCAGCACATACAGAAAGCTCAGTCTTAATCTCATAACATTTGCAAGGAAATCTTTTTAATCAGTAACAAAAGCCAAACATTATCCAGCCTGTATTGACCTGCAATAACAGAGCACTGCTGCTGCATTTCCCCTGTGCCTCTGCACAGGTTCATTGACTCGAGCTGTGCTTGGTGTTTATTCTTAGCTCACAGTGCTCACAGAGTTTCTATTATTGATTTGCTGTGCTTCAGGTTCAATCCCTTGGTGCCCTGAATGAATGAAGTCAGAAAGAGTTAACACCTTTACTTCCAAGACACAAACACCATGGGGGTAACACACATCCCCACATCCCTGTGCCAGAGCCCAGCACATGAACTGGGAACTGCCAAATGCTGCAGCAACCCCAATATCTGCAACTGCACAGGCATCCACAAACTGCAAAAAACATCCACAAACTGCAAAGAACATCCACAAACTGCAAAGAACATCCACAAACTGCAAAAAACATCCACAAACTGCAAAGAACATCCACAAACTGCAAAGAACATCCACAAACTGCAAAAAACATCCACAAACTGCAAAAAACATCCACAAACTGCAAAGGCATCCACAAACTGCAAAAGTATTCACAAACTGCAAAAAACATCCACAAACTGCAAAGGCATCCACAAACTGCAAAAGTATTCACAAACTGCAAAAAACATCCACAAACTGCAAAGAACATCCACAAACTGCAAAAAGCATCCACAAACTGCAAAAGTATTCACAAACTTCAAAACATCCACAAACTGCAAAAGCATCCCCAGACTGCACAGGCATCCCCAGACTGCACAGGCATTCACAGACAGGAGCAGCTCCCAGGGCAGGAAAGGTTCTGTGTTCAGGCAGGAGGGTGAAGGCCCAGCAGGGCAGTGCCCGGGCTGGGAGCAGCCCCTGCCCACACTGGGCACCCTCTGGGCTCCCAGCTGAGCACGGGTGCAGCCCCTGCAGCCCTGGCTGGGCCCCTGCTGTCCAAACCCTGTCCCTGCTGTCCAGACCCTGTCCCCTGCTGTCCAAACCCTGTCCCTGCTGTCCAGACCCTGTCCCCTGCTGTCCAAACCCTGTCCCTGCTGTCCAGACCCTGTCCCTGCTGTCCAGACCCTGTCCCCTGCTGTCCAGACCCTGTCCCTGCTGTCCAAACCCTGTCCCTGCTGTCCAGACCCTGTCCCCTGCCCCTGTTGTGTCAGGACTCCTGGCCCAGCCGCTGGCAGTGCCAGGGGCAGGGCTGGCCCCTCCCTGGGCTCTGTGACCCTCACCCACCGTCCCAGCAGGCGCTGGGCAGCGTCACTGAGGGTGCCCCGGGCCAGCCCAGCAGTGCAGGGCAGGGTAGAGGGCAGCCAGTGCCCTGAGAGCTGCCTGGCACCGGCCATGCCCGTCCTGCCCTGGCTCAGCCACCTCCTCCTCACCAGGGCCTTGCCCGGGTTTGTTTCCAGCTTGGAGGGACCCACAGCCACCCACAGCAGCTGCTGGACAATCTCCACGTTGTTTTTGTCTCCATGTGCTGCAGCCCTGAGGCCACGACAAGAGAGCTGCAGGCAGGTTTAATGAGTGGCACGGGAGGGTGGGAACAGACTGGACCACATCCTCATCTGGAGAACTGTGGAACAGCATTCCCAGGTATGGCAGCTGCATGAAAATGTTATTTCTGTCACTCAGAGCATCAAGAACCAGCCTGGGGCAGGAGCATCTGGAAACTGCACTGACCTGAGTGAGTTGGGGAGCCCACACAGGGATGCCACAGCTGCCTTTATTTTCCCTTCCTTGGGAGCTTTTGCAGCGAATCTGAGCTAAAATCTCCCCTCCCTGAGTTGGACTATACCCAGAGCAGCCCCTGCTGTGCACCTGGGTGGGGAGGCACCAACCCCCAGCCCCTGCACCAGCAGCAGGGCTCTGTGCTGTGCCCCCCCTGCACCCACACACGCTGCAGCCTCTCAAGGGCATTCTGGTGTAAAACAAGAAAATGCAGCAGAAAAAGCAAACTATTGCACTGAAATGTGGAGGCCAGCAATAGAAGAAATGCTGGCTAGAGAGCAGCCAGGAGAAGCTGGCTTCAACAGCAGGAATCTTGGAATAACCACTCCAATGGCTCGGGTGCTGCTGATGTCAGCCCTTAACCCCTTCCTTCCGTGCAAAACCCTTGAGCAGAGCCCTGGGTGTGTGCTGGCTCCACAGCCCCGGTGTCACCCTCGCTGCCTGCAGCCCCGGGCATTTCACACCCTGTGTCTCACAGCCCAGAGAGGCTGTGTGCAAACAGGAATAAAGCCAGCAGCCTCTGCATGGGAGCAGCTGCTGGGTAAGGGTTTTTCAGAAAGGTTTGTGCAGGGCTGCGTGCCCAGCCACAGCCAATTTACAGTGACCACAGCGTGACAGAGCACTGAAATATTAAAGCCTTTGTATTGTGATTGTACTTGGGGATTGCTCAGCTGGCTCTGGAAGTAGCTGTGGCTCTATAAATAGAAAGTACTTTATCATTTCTTGCCTACTTTGAACACGCTGCTGTATTTCAATCGTGATGCAGAGTAAATCAAATTCCACGGGAGGTGTGGTGGAAGTGCTGCGTGTGCCAGGGGTGCACCCTGAGCTGGCATAAACCAGCACAGCCCCACTGATGCCTGAGGGAGGGATGCCAGCTTCTGCCAGCTGCAGGGCAGTGCCACGCTGAGATACAAATAACTGAACATCAAATCCACAATATCCACTGTGGCCTCGCTGCCCTCCTGAGAGCCACCCAAAGCACTCTGTAAAAGTGCTTATCCCCTGTGATGCCACTCACTCCTATAAAAGGGTTAGAAGGGTTGTTTAGAGCTACTTAATATTTGCCATAAATCTCCATGCTATGTCACAGCACATTTCGTTTAGGAATATCACCTGGAAATTAGAAACCCAGTGAGCCATTGATTTTTAAAATGCCATGGGTCCAGAATTCCTTCACAACAGGATGCAAATAAACTCAGAGTAAATTAGTGCTTACCAGAGGGGAAAAGAGAACAGGATCTATATCCTAGGTAACATTAGAAAACAAAAGATTAATGAAAGCCTCACTTGAAAACTCTAATGGCCAAGGAACTAAAAGATGTGCTATTAATTGAGGAGCAGTGGGGGAATGCACAGCTGGACAGCAGGAATGAATGGATCTCCCTGCTCTGTGCAGCACGAGGGTTTGCTGTGGCCCTGGGTGAGCTGGCTGGGAGCTGTGTTTAGTGCAGAGCTCCTGCCCTGGGTCACAGGGGCACCACAGCTGCCCCAGCCTGGCCCTGCACACAGCACAGGGCTCTGCCTGCCCACATCACCTGCACACAGCACAGGGCTCTGCACACAGCACAGGGCTCTGCCTGCTCACATCACCTGCCCCAGCCTGGCCCTGCACACAGCACAGGGCTCTGCCTGCTCACATCACCTGCACACAGCACAGGGCTCTGCACACAGCACAGGGCTCTGCCTGCCCACATCACCTGCACACAGCACAGGGCTCTGCCTGCCCACATCACCTGCACACAGCACAGGGCCCTGCACACAGCACAGGGCTCTGCCTGCCCACATCACCTGCACACAGCACAGGGCTCTGCACACAGCACAGGGCTCTGCCTGCCCACATCACCTGCAGCAGCACCTGGCACAGCAGCACTGCACTGTCCTGGGCTCACACAGACACTCTGTGTGTGCTCTGAGGATGGCTCTGTCAGTGTCTCAGACAATGCAAACACTCCTGGGCAGCTGTGAGGTGCCCGAAAGGTGGAGGCAAGGATTTGTGTCATCCCACCTTCCTGAGTCCTGCTTTTCTGCTGGGGGCATCCCATGCAGGTCTGCTGCTGCTGTCCCAGGGGAGTGCAACAGGCACAGGCACCACACAGTGGCACGTCCTGAAAGGGTTAAACCACCACCACGGGAAGGCAGGCTGCACTGCTAAAAATAGAAAACAGGGGGAAAAAAAAGAAAAAAACCCTTCAACTCATCTTAAATAAATCCATTTATTCCAGGGTTTCATAGAAACCATATAGCTGAAATTGCTACAGGATAATTCCTTATAAGCCTTATAAGAAATGTTGCTGTCCCAGAGTCCCACTACAAATCCTGGCAGGAGTATTGGAGATAACAGATTGGATGCCATGGAAACCGAGGCAGACCTAATTTGAGCAGTAACCATTGCTGTTATTTATTTAATTCTGATAAGCCATCTAAATGTGGAATGACTAAAGGTTTCACTGGGCTAAAAATAGCAGCCTGGTAATATTTTAATTCTCAAATCACTCGTGTTTAACAATATTTTGGGCGCCTGACATTCACATTTCTCATGCACTTCTGGAAGCTCATCATTAACCCCGCTGGGTTCCATCCTGGGAGGGGCAGGAGGTGCCTCGTCCCTCCCTCCTGACATTCCCTTGTACCTGCAGGATGCCTGGGGGTCCCTGCTGCCCTCCTGTCCTCCCCCAGGCTTGGAGCAAATGGCTGAAAGAAGGGAAAACTGGGCCAGAGGAACTGAATTCCCCTTCTCTGGATGGTGCCAAGGATCTTTTGTGATTGTTTGATCTCAACAGCTCCACAAATAAAGCACCTCCTGAGGCACATCACTTCTGAGCTGGCTGATAGCTCCCATCTGTTCTTGCAGCCCTGCCTCCATTTCCTGAGCTGGAGATGCAAAAACCTTCAGGTGTAAATTTGCAATTTCTGTGGCTCTGGGATTTTACAGTGCTTCCAAAATGCCTGGAAACAGAAGAGAAACTGCCTTTGGGATGCCAGTACCACAGACAGACCAAGCTGAATTTCCTCCTGCCTGTGTTTTTCCCCTTGTAATCTTCACTGTTCCCACAGCAGGAGTGACACCTCCATTTCTGCACTGGTCTGGATTTTAACCTTAAAGTGTGAATGCAGCTGTATTCCCTGGGAGGCTGTACACAGCATGTACAACAAATAAAATCCTCGCTGTGTTCTTGTTCTCAGGAATTCTCTGTTCCCAGAGGGATGGTGGAGCCTGTTCCTGCCTCCCCAGGACATGGCCCCTCTTGTCAGGCAGGTCCAGTGCCCGAGCACCAGGCACTGTCCAGCCCCACCTTCCTCACAAACACCTTCCTCTCCTGCTCTCTGACAGCTCCCTCGGCTGTTCCTTCTCCACCTGTGGAGCTGGTGAGGCCTGGGTGGAGCAGGGCTGGCAGCACTGTGTGCCAGGGCAGCCCAGAGCTCTGAGTGTCTGCTGCCCCCACCTCCCTGCCCGGTGCCCTGGGGCATTTCACACACTGGCATCAGCCCCCTTCAGTTCCTGGCACACACAGCATTTCCACCACACCTCACATGGAATTTGATTTACTCTGAATCACAATTGAAATACAGCCCCTGGGGGATGGAGCCCTGAGCCTGGATCCAGGATATCCAGAGCATCCCCTGGGGGATGGAGCCCTGAGCCTGGATCCAGGATATCCCCTGGGGATGGAGCCCTGAGCCTGGATCCAGAGCAGCCCCTGGGGATGGAGCCCTGAGCCTGGATCCAGAACAGCCCCTGGGGATGGAGCCCTGAGCCTGGATCCAGAGCATCCCCTGGGCTGATGGAGCCCTGGGCCTGGATCCTCCTGCCAATGAAACCAGAGTGCTGATGGCACCAACGCAGCTGTGCCAGGGAAAGCAGATAAAGCTCCTGGCCCTGGCACCTAATGGGAGTGTGGGCTTGGTACAGAAAGGAGGGACATGACCCATTGTGTGTTTCACTCTGCAGTCCCCGTGCAGAGCCTCTCCCCTCTGCAGCTCAGGCTGAAGGGTGAGTTGTCAGAGTTGTTTTCTTCAACGGTTCAGAAGTAGGACTGCAAGAAGGATATTCTGGGCAAGAATCAAAATGAATAAGAATTGCTTTCAGGATCTGTCACAACCAGAGTCAGCCTATATTTAGCTTCCATTGCTCTGATTTAGAAACAGGGAGCAATGCTGGGATATTTGGAGCCTTCAAGACCTTTTCCAATGGGTTGCAGCTCCAGAGGTTCCTGCTGGGGTGGACAGGCACTGATACTCTGTATTAGTGTACAGTGGCCCACCAGTCAATCTGCATGTGCCACAATAAGACTGACATTATTTTGAAGGAGCACAGGTTGCAATTACAGCTTTTTACCATTTCCCTGGCTGTGCTGCAGGACTGTTGCCAGTTTAAGGCTTTAATGGTTGGCAATTACTCACAGGAGTGAAGGGTTCATTCATCAGCTCGGGTTTAATCTCAAACATGATGTGAGTGCACCCTGAGCACTGCACAACGAGCTGCTCCTGTTATCTGGGCAAATGAGATCTGCATGGGCAGGCTCGGGGTGAAGAATCTGATCTGGAACTTCCCTCCAAAACCTCTGCAAGGCTTCTCCCAACCAGGCTGAGGCTGTTACAGGAACAGCTTCCAGTCCAACATTCCCAAAAGCAACAGCTGTGGGGGCACACTGATCTCACACCTGGTCCCCTCTCTCTTCTGGTTAGAGCCTGCAGAGATGTTCATCTTCTGAAGAGGATCCAAAGGCTGCTTTTCATACAGCAAATCTCTCCTGAGGTACCCAACTACCAGCAAGAAGCAGCTGCTGAAAGGAATTTTGTTCAGTGTCACAGCGATAAAACACTGATTATCCATAGATAATAGGAAGATGTTGAATAATTTCAAACTGAGATTTCACATAATAGGTATCTCAGACTGTCTATATTTAGCCTCCCAAATCTATACTTAAACTCCTACATAAAAATGGCCAGAAGGAAATCAGCCATTTGGAGCTGCTTGCTCCAGCTCACATTATTATCAGTAGGAATTTGTTGGTACCATTTAACTTCCCCTTTCTCTTTCTAATCCTCCTCTCTGATCCTAAGCTTCTTCCCCCCTGCCTTCTCTGCCTTTTAACAAGGACACATGACAGCTGCCTTGGCCTTGGAAAGCACCTGGGCAGCAGCACCTCTGGGAGACTTCAGACAAGCCCCAAACACCTCAGGGACCCTCACAGGATGATGTGGTGCTCACATCAACCACAGCCCTGCACTGCCAGAGCTGCTGCTAAGGCCTGCACTCACAGAGGCACCCCAGAGAGCACCTGGGGCATTTCTCACTCCTCACTCATGCCCTACAAGCAGGCTGTGCAGTAAATGCAGCTGAGGGTGGCACCCATGGAGCTGTCTGCAGCAGGGCTGCTCCTGAGCAGCTCAGCATTGATGGTGTGACTGCTGTGCCAGGCTCCCAGGGCTGCCCAGGGCACACTGAGCATATTCCATGGCTGTTCTGCATCCCTCCCTGCTCCCACAGCTCACCTGTGTCCTGTGGGCAGCACCTGCCCTGCCCTGCCTGCTCCTGCCCGTGCTGGGGCACTGCCAGGCCCTGGTATAGAGCCCTGGCACAGCTGAGGTCCATGAGAACCTTTTGGTGTTGGTTACACACAGCCTTAGGCAGCTCTGGGGTTTCACTGGTTTCTTTGTGCCATTTTCCCCCAGAGGAGAAGGGTTTATCCTGCTGGCTCTCATGCAGTAGCCCTGAGTTTGTACATTTGTTCACTTCTTCCTTGTGTCCCCTCCTGCCTCATGGAGCCTGCAGGGGCACATCCCTCAGGAACACAGAGCACATCCCTGAGGAACACATCCCTGAGGAGAACAGAGCACATCCCTGAGGAGGACAGAGCACATCCCTGAGGAACACAGAGCACATCCCTGAGGAACACATCCCTCAGGGGCACAGAGCACATCCCTGAGGAGCACAGAGCACATCCCTGAGGAACACAGAGCACATCCCTGAGGAACACAGAGCACATCCCTGAGGAACACATCCCTGAGGAGCACAGAGCACATCCCTGAGGAGCACAGAGCACATCCCTCAGGAACACATCCCTCAGGGGCACAGAGCACATCCCTGAGGAACACATCCCTCAGGGGCACAGAGCACATCCTGCAGGAGTACAGAGCACATCCCTCAGGGGCACAGAGCACATCCTCAGGGGCACAGAGCACATCCCTCAGGGGCACAGAGCACATCCTGCAGGAGTACAGAGCACATCCCTCAGGGGCACAGAGCACATCCCTGAGGAGCACAGAGCACATCCCTGAGGAGCACAGAGCACATCCCTGAGGAGAACAGAGCACATCCCTCAGGAGCACAGAGCACATCCCTCAGGAGCACAGAGCACATCCCTCAGGAGCACAGAGCACATCCCTGAGGAACACATCCCTCAGGGGCACAGAGCACATCCCTGAGGAGCACAGAGCACATCCCTGAGGAACACAGAGCACATCCCTGAGGAACACAGAGCACATCCCTGAGGAACACAGAGCACATCCCTGAGGAGAACAGAGCACATCCCTCAGGGGCACAGAGCACATCCTGCAGGAGCACAGAGCACATCCCTCAGGAGCACAGAGCACATCCCTCAGGAGCACAGAGCACATCCCTCAGGAGCACAGAGCACATCCCTTAGGGGCACAGAGCACATCCCTCAGGGGCACAGAGCACATCCCTGAGGAGCACATCCCTCAGGAGCACAGAGCACATCCCTGAGGAGGACAGAGCACATCCCTCAGGGGCACAGAGCACATCCCTGAGGAACACATCCCTCAGGGGCACAGAGCACATCCCTGAGGGGCACAGAGCACATCCTGCAGGAGTACAGAGCACATCCTCAGGGGCACAGAGCACATCCCTCAGGGGCACAGAGCACATCCCTGAGGAACACATCCCTCAGGGGCACAGAGCACATCCCTGAGGGGCACAGAGCACATCCTGCAGGAGTACAGAGCACATCCTCAGGGGCACAGAGCACATCCCTCAGGAGCACAGAGCACATCCCTCAGGAGCACAGAGCACATCCTCAGGAGCACAGAGCACATCCCTGAGGAGCACAGAGCACATCCCTCAGGGGCACATCCCTCACGAGCACACAGCACATCCTCAGGAGCACAGAGCACATCCTCAGGAGCACATCCTCACGAGCACATCCCTCAGGAGCACATCCATCCTTCAGGTGCACATCCTTTCCCCCATGGCTGCTCCTTCTCCTCCTGTGCTCCATCCTCACTTACCCTGGAAGGGCCCTGCTGCCAGGCTCACCAACACTCACAACATCACTTAAACAATTGACCAGTCTTCAGAGACTGGGTTTAGTTGGATTTTTTTGTTAAAAAAAAAGAAGAGAAACAAAGATAAAATTTCAGACCTCAGGATATGTTCAGGTAAACCGTGCACAAGTGATTTTGATGGGAAATCACCTCACAGAAACTATTTATGTGAGTGCTGAGTGTGCCTCAATGAGAAATGTAACTCAGCTTTTCTCTGGTTTTTCTAGCTGGAGCTAAATATTGCCATTGGGATATTTTATGTTACATGGAAGAATGAATTTAGGTCTCAATGGGAGGCTTCAACACAGCAGAACACTTAAGCCCTGGTGTAACTTTGAAAGGACACGAGCAGTGCCACTGCACGATGGGATTTAATGCACAGGCTCAGGGGCAGGCTGGGTGCCAGGCTGAGCCAATGCTGCTCTGCTCCTGAGAGTGCAGGGACCTGATGCCCAGCTCTGCTGTGCTCCCCAGCATTCACAGCCTGAGCCCCAAAGCCAATCCTGCCTCACATCAGCTTCACAGCACTCAGGTTAAACCTCACATCAGCTTCAGAGCACTCAGGTTAACGCTCACATCCCCAGCGCCTCCTCCGTGACCTGCCCTGTCAGCAGCAGTGCTGGGAGTGGCTGCTGTGAACTGAGATCCCAGAGCACGATTTCCCCGGGCATTTCATTGATCCTTTGGTACTCGTTAATGCATCACACTGCCATTGCAGGGTGGGCACTCCCTGTGTGCCAGTGTCCCTCCTGTCCCTGTGTCCCTCCCTGTGCAAGTGTCCCTCCTGTCCCTGTGTCCCTCTCTGTGTCCCTCCCTGTGCCCCATGTCCCTCCTGTCCCAGTGTCCTTCCCTGTGCCCCATGTCCCTCCCTGTGTCCGTCCCTGTGTCCCAGTGCCCATCCCTGTGCCCAGTGTCCCTCTCTCTGTCCCCCCATAGTGTTCCAGTGTCCCTCCCTGTGTCCCTGTGTCCCCCTCTCTGTCCCAGTGCCCATCCCTGTGCCCAGTGTCCCTCCCTCTGTCCCCCTGCTGTGTCCCAGTGTCCCTCCCTGTGCCCAGTGTCCCTCCCTCTGTCCCCTCCCTGTGCCCTGTGTCCCTCCCTGTGTCCGTCCCTGTGTCCCAGTGCCCATCTCTGTGCCCTGTGTCCCTCCCCCTGTGCCCCTCTCCATGTCCCTGCTGTGTCCCAGCCCAGGGACCCCGGGCAGGGCCGGGTGCTGGCCCAGGAGGGGCTGCAGACCCCCGCCCCTCAGGGTGCCCCCGTGTGCCCACAGGGACGGGGATGGTGGCACAGGATGGTGGCACAGGGGCCCTGCTCATGCAGCGGGGCCGGGCTGAGCCCAGGCTCTGCCCCCCCAGCACAGCTGAGCCCTCCCCTCAGGGCAGCTCCAGGGCTGTACCTGAACAGTGGGAGGAGGAGGTGAGCTCTGCCAGGGAGAGCAGAGATGATGTGATGTAAATCCGTAACTCTCCTTGTCTTTGAAAGGGTTGGATCAACCTATGATAGGGTTTTTCTGTTGGTGAAGTTTCTCTGTACCAAATCAGCAGCACAGAGAGGTTTGACCATGGACAGCTGTGTCAGAGCAGAGGCTTCATCCTTCCCTCCACAGGAGGTTTTCCAAGCTTCTGTTACCAAAAAGGGAGCAGGCAAGCTGAGCAAACCTGTTTGCTTGCCAATTTAAGGATTACAATTCAACTGAATGCTATGGCTCTGTGCACCAAAGCAACTAAAATATTGACAAGGCTACTTCCAGGACTGATAGCATTGCTAAAAAAAACCTGCAGTAAATAGGGCAATTGACTGGAAGCTAAAATGGGGAATGCTTTCTGGGCTAAAAATTCCTTCAGATATATTTATTAATTCATTATTCAATGATGACGTGCACAGTGCTGCGTGCATTTAAACATGAGACACTGCTGTAACTGCTTCTTGAAATTCTGATTTGCTTAAAATATTTAGTCCATTTTCATGTTAATTAAGGAGCAGTCAAGAAGGGAGGCCATACATCTGTGAGAGGAAAAGCAGATCTTCTCCCTGAAAGGAGACTTGCCCCTTTCACCTTGCTCCTTAGCCAAAATCTTACACGACCTCCTAAACCCTGCCGTGTATTTCAGCCATTAATCCCAGCCCCAGGACAGCACAGGCAGCAAAGGTCAAGGGCTGAGGGATGTCAGCCGTGCTCAGGAATCAGAGGTGAGCTGCAGAATGGAGGGCTGCAGCTGTCCAGAGGAAATCAGGCTGCTGGGGCCTGCTGTGCTCCCAGGCAGAGCCTTTTGCTGCCTCAGGGGTGCCAATTGTACATCTGGCAGAGCAGGAGCAGCTCCCAGCCACTGCTCTGTGGGAATTGTGGCTGGAAGATGCCAGAGCTGCCTGACCAGCTGGGAAACAGCAGGTTTTGCCAGCAGGATCAGAAGCCTCCTCTTTCTGAACACTGTGATATGATCAGTTTGGAGTTCCAGGTTTTGGGGGCTCAGGATTTTCATCTCTGTGGTTCAGTTCTCCATCTGTTTGCCAGCCCACCCATCCTCTTCCTCAGGCAACAAATAAAGTCATCCCCAAAAAACACTCAGGGAAGGATGAGGGGCTGGCAGCTGCGACCCAAATCCCAAATTTTGTTATTACAATTGGTTTTGGACCCGTTCCAATGACTAAAGTAGCCAGATTTGTTCAGCCAGTGCCGTTCTTTGGGTTTCCAAGGCTGTTCCAGACAATGTCCCTCCCTGGCAGGAGATGGAGCACAGCAGATCTGCCTGGAGCCTGGCACAGCCAGGGAGCTGCAGCCCAAAGGATCTCAGCAGGGACACGGCAGAGATCCCAGGGCATCTCACCCTGCAGGCTGACAGCAAATTGCAAAATGCTGCCCAGAAATGCTGCTGAGAGAAAGAAATGGAACAGGTAAAGCAGAAGAGAATGATGGCTGGGAAAGCAGCTGCTGCCTTGGAGAGAACATTGCCCCAAGAAAATCTCTCTTTGCAAACACATCTTCCAGCATTTCACAGTTCAACAGAAAGTACAAGCAGAGCTACCTCAGGAGATTTTGCTGCAGTGAACAAGTACAAAGAGACTCCAGAGAATAGACAGGCACTTGCATCTTCCTAGATTACTGCATTTCTAGAGCAGTTTGCAAGGAGTGTGAAATGGATCTGGGTGGCTTTTCCCACCTGCACAAGTTTCATGAGCAATTTCATTCTTTGTCCTGCTCTACTATTCTGTTTGCAGTGACAACACCAGCATCACTTTACTGCTGCCTGCTCCAACACAAGAACCACAGGCAGGAAGGAATTCTCCTTCTGGAGCACGCCTGACTCATCCTGGTGACTCAGGCTATCATTCCTTTCAGCTTGTCTGATAGCTGAGTCTCCAACTCTGGATGGGTGCACAGATCCTTTCATTGTCCAGGGCCAGAGGTTAACCCTCTACCTGCTGATTAAAAACTGCAGTGAGCTCCTGCAGGCAGTGTGAACCAGGAGCTGACTCTGCCTTGGGAGCTGTGGCTGCTCTTGTCTTCCCTGTGCTCTGCAGGCCCCTGTGGGCTCTGGAAGTGCATCAGTTTGTGTGGGAACTCCAGAGGCACTAAATACCCACAGCTCATCATTGCAGCCCCGTTCTTCCCTCCAGTCTCCAAATCACCATCCTGTGATCCCCACAGAGCTGCCTGGCTGTCCCCACCCGAGCCTGGGGTCCCCCTGCTCTGCCAGTCTGGGCTGCTGCTCTGCCAGCTGGGATCCCCCACTGCAGGTGGCCTTTGAGAAGGGTGCCAATATCAGGTGTGCAACGGGCACGCTGGGGATGAAAAATTACAAAGTAGAAAAGGGATAGCTGGCTACAATGCATGGATGCAATGTTGAATTTAAAAGTCCAATAAAGTGACAGCAACCATCATGAGACCCAGACATCTGATTCACTCTGCCAGCAGCTGCATTATTTCAAAGAAATATTTATGGGGTCTTCATCTTACCCTATTCATCAGCTCCCATCAAATCAAGAGTGTCCCTGCACTACAGACTCTCTATCCTTAAAATAGAGCTGTGAAAATGGAAAGGCTAAAGAGATGAGAGTTACATTCTGGCCAATGTAGCAATAGATGCTAATTGCCCACGTGTGCAGAACTTGCAGTGCAGATTTGCAAACCATGCTCAGCAGTCAGCCAGCAGTGCCCAACACGAGCTGTGATGCAATGGGCATGTGGGGAAAGCACCTGGCAGAGCTTTCATAAATATTTTCCTATCAGAGTGTGATCCTGCTTTTTAACATGGTCTGATGGTGCAGAGAGCCCTGTGCCAGAGGATCAGGGTGTGCCCGTTGTGCTGCTGCCCCTGGGGCACCTGGGGCTGTGCTGCCCTGGGCCAGGGCAGGGCTGATGGGGCTCCCCCAGACCCCCTTCCCACGCTGGGCAGGCAGTGATGCTGCCACCTGTGCCCCTGGGAGCTGGGCTGGTGGAGGTGGCACTGCCCAGGGCTCTGTGCCCAGGGGATGGGGCAGCACCCAGGGCTCTGTGCCCAGGGGATGGGGCAGCACCCAGGGCTCTGTGCCCAGGGGATGGGGCAGCACCCAGGGGATGGGGCAGCCCAGGAGCTGCCCTGTGCCCCCAGCCCCTCCAGCAGCCCCAGGCTCAGCTCCCTGGGGTGCCAGGGAGAAAAGCCACGAGCACTGGGCTCTGCAGGGCTCTGGGGGTGCTGCTGTGCCAGGGAGAGCAGGCAGGATGATTCAGAGCTGCTCCTGAGCTCCAGGCTTCCCTCGGGTGCCAGCCATCTGCAGCCACACAGGCTGCAAGACAAGTGCCTGGGGGACACAACTCAGTTTCTGTGCTAAATGAAGTGGAAGAGGCACCTTACCCACTCTCACCCGCTCTAATTGCTGTGGTTTCATCAGCTTGCAGGCCTGAATGCTGAATAAGAAATGGAGTTCCTGTTCCAAAAGCCCCCGTGGCTCTTCACTCTGTGCAAACACATCACAACACAGAAACTATCTCCAGCTCTGATGGGGCAGTTGCTGAAGATGTGATTGCCTTTCACAGGGACAGGGCAGGATGGGTTTCTGTCCCCAGCACCCTGCTGAAAACACAATTTGCCCAGACTGTTACACTGCAGGTGTCCAGACACAGCAGTGGGAGCACTCTGAGGGGTCCTGGGGCTCTTCCCTGGCAGGGACAAACCAACTGCAGTGAGAGAATTGCTCTGAACTCTGCCCTAAACAGCCCTGCAGGAGCCACAGGTCACCCCAAAGCAGCATTTTTTAATTCCACATCAATGCTCAATGCATCTGGAATTCTGCAGCAGTGGCACTTGGCCGTGACCTCTGTTATTGTCCCAGTGACCATCACTTGTGTTTCTTGCGTGAAGAGGCTTCTGCTCTCCTTCCAGGGTGTGATTAGAGCTTCATCTGCTCCACTGAAAGGGCTCCCCTTACAACCTTTTGTTCCAAATGTGGAGAGCTCAGACTGCCTTGGTTAACATTAAACTGTTATTTTAATAGCTAAGAAAATTGCTCAGGTTTCTCACAACAAGGCATGGAAATGAATCCTGCTATTATTGTTGCAAACCTTCTTAGAGGGGACCCTAACTGCCCCCAAACCTTTGTGACCTGCTGGCCCAGCCAGGCTCCCCACAGCAATCCCTGCCCAAGGCTGTTCCCTCCCAAGGGATGTGTGAGCAGGCAGCACCCTCTCATTTCCCTGTGGGTGAGCTCACACCCAGGGTTTGTTCCCTGTGCCCATCCTGTGCCCTGTCCCTGTGGCACTGCCCTGCTGTGGGCTGGGAGCTCCTGCCAGGGCCATTTCCAGGTTTGCATCAAGCAAAGGGAGAAAGGTGAGCTGTGGATAAATCCCAGCCTGGGCCAGCAGCTGGCAATGATCATCCTGAGGATCATTAATTAGGCAATTTTAAATCCCTCTAACACACACTGCCTTCATTTCTGTGCTCTCTAGTTGCTTAATATGAAGGGCTCTGAGATACAGAATTATCTATCCTGGTAAAGTCTGTAATGTTCTGCTGTATCAACCCAGGTGTTTTCATCACCTGAACCTGTAAGTTCACCTCAAAATACTGCACTGAGCTCCTTCACATAGATTACATTTCCCTCAACCCACGATGGAAGGAAGGAAGGAAGGAAATTTTTCCTTCTATAATTCACTACTCAATCCAATTCTTTGTGATTTCTCTCAGATAACATAAACAATCCATAAAATTTGTGATTCTCTGCATACATTCAACACCCAGCAGGTTTAGTCACTGTTCTATTTGCATTAGCTTGAAGCATAAACACCAAAGACTTGAAAGAATCTCTATTCGGAGCAGGTAAAAAAAATAAGGCAGAAAAAGAAAACAGCAACAAAAATAACTCCTTCCCTCTGCATCCTAATGCAAACCTAAATTCATTTTTATTTTGAGGCACTGGCTGTTTTCTGCTGTTAAATGTACCACAGAGGCTATAGGACAGAAGATTACTGAGATCTGCCATATTCTGTGAAATGGAAAGGAGAGAAATGTTCAGGGCTCTTGACAGATTATTCACACATTTCAGCACCAGCAGAATCAAGATACATCAAATTTGCATGGGAAAAACAATGGCTCCTTTTCAGAAGGGCTTGTTTCAGTTCAGTTTCCTCTCATTTGCCATAATTAGCCAGCAATGAGGCTGATGGTGTCGTTCAGATTGTACAGAACGTTTGCATCTCCTGGGGGTGAGAAGGTGTGTGAAGCCCCTGCAGAATCAAAGTGTGATGGGCTGTGGGGAGGATCAGCAGGAGGGCAGCAGCCAGCTCCCCTGGAGGATCAGATGTGTGAGGCTGAGCTGCTCTGGGGTGTCAGCAAAGCCAAGCCCTGTGTTCCCATTCTGGCTTCGTTTCACATTCCCCTGCCAGGACCTGGGCCTCTGCTGCAGCTGGGACTGGGTCTGTCCACCCAAAACCTCTTCCCTCAGAGGGCACAGGGGCAGCCCAGACAAACCCTGACTTGTGATCAGAGAGCTCCTGTTTGTCCCCTGCCACCCCAGCCCTGCCTGCTGTCCCCTCCACTTGCAGGTTTTGCTTTAAAGCTTTTTCTAAACCACTTTTGCCTCCCCTGTCCCCATCCCTGCTGCATCCCTTGGCAGTTTCCAAACTCTTCTCTTACTCTCAGGGAGGAACTTGCCTTTAAATCCCAGCCCCTGTTTAGTTATTGCCACTTTATACTCTCCTGCTCTTACATCACTGTTCCCTTCCTCCTGTAGGACACAGAGCTTGGATTCTAAAAAGCCAAACCACAGCAAAACCCCAACAGGACCTTGTCTCAGTCTGGTAGAATGTCCCCAGCTGCAAGCTGTGCTCACACTGGCAAGGTGGAGATTTGCCCTTTTCTCTAGTTAGGTGTTTTGTGACTTCTAGGAGTAAATCAGAGGGAAAAACTGAATGGACATGAAAAATAAAGATCTGTGCCAGCTCATCTTGCTTAGGCTTCTCCAGAGCCTGTGCTGGGGAAAAGGTGTTACTCTGATTTAACTCTGCATAAATTTCTGGGTGGCTCAAGCTCCTTCTCCAGATGAAGACAGACTTCCCCCATGCCCAGGCAGGGTGGAAGGAAATCCCCAGGGGAGGGGAGAGCCAGGGCTGCAGGGTGGGGAGGGTGTGTGAGCAGGATGTGATTACACAAATCACAAGCACAAATGTGCTTGCTGGCAGCAAGCACAAACCCCAGCACAGAGCCCAGTGAAAACCCAGCACAAACCCCAGTGGCATTCACAGCCCCACAGGTGAGATGTGAGACACAAACCTCAGGGCTGCACCAGGTCTCCCCCAATGAAATCCTTCCCCAAATTACTCCACTTCTGCTATATTTCAGCTTTAGTGGCACACATCTCAATTTGTTTGTCCCTGATGAGTTTGTCACTGTTGAGAGCAAAAATGAAGGCACAAATGGCATTTAGAACTTTCACCAGGCAGATTAGAAGCATTAATTAAACTCATTTGATTCCAGGCACGATAATTTGTTTTCCTTCATTCTGCCATCAACAATTTGCTGCCACCTTCTCCTTTCCAGAAGCCTGAGTGCAGCAGGGTCCTGCCAAGGGCTCAGCTCCAGCACCAGGGTCCCCTGGCCCCAGAGAGGAGGGACCTGGATGGGAGGGGGGGCTTCACCAGCTGAAACAGCAGATTTTGGAGAGGGGACATTGTGAAGTTTGAAATCCTGTTCAATAATCACAACTTGCTTCTGTTCACCACTGTGTGAGAACTCTTTGAAAGTTTCAAAGCTTTGTTTAAGAAAGAAAAGGCACAGGTATTTGGATCATCTCACTTTTTTTGGAGAAAAAGTTTCCTCAGCTTCCCCAAATTTAAGTTATTGTCCTCTGAGATTCCAGCAGGCTGTTTCCTACACAGCCAAAGGGAAAGACAGAACCCAAAGTGGAACAATAAACACCCAAAGGCCCCACATGTACAAATGGAGAGGAGGATGTGGGAGCAGCTCGGTGGATCTGCCCCAGAAATGCCAAACTGCTCCAACAGGGGCAAGCCAGGAGAAGGAACTACAGAAATCTGTAAGGTACAGGAGGTTTAGAGGAGGAAACAAACCCAAGCCCTAACCACAGAAATCTGTGAAGTACAGGAGGTTTAAAGGAGAAAACAAACCCAGGCCCTAGCCACAGAAATCTGTAGGGCACAGGAGATTTGAAGGAGGAAACAAACCCAAGGCCCTTTCTGGCTGCACTGCAGAGCAGACAGAAGTGCTGATCATTTTCCCAAACACTGTAATCTGAAGTGGCATTTTCTGTTCCTTTTTAATCAAATGGATTGTTTCCCTCCTTAGAATGGTGCTGAGCCTTTTAACACTGCTGCAGAGCCAAGACACTGCTAATAAATATTTAAAGTCTCAGAGCTTTAAGTGAAAGGAAGGATTTGTTGGATAATATTTCATTTCCCTTAAACTGTTTATTCACCATTAAAATTGAAAATTTTAATTTTATGGGGATTGCTCAGAGAGCTGATGTTCAGACATTTCCACAAAAAAACTGAAGAGTCGGGAAGGCAGTCTATAAATAACCACCTTGGAAATAAACTTCTGTGATTTGGACACAACCCAGATGAGATTTTCAAGTGTGCTGTAAATTACCCACAGCCAGGGCACAGGTCAGAAGTATTTACTAGCACTGAGCTTCATTCCTCATTCTCACCTGGCAGCTGGTGTACACCTGGAGCAGGGAGCCCTGAGGGTCAGGTTTGCTCTCCTCCACCCCTGGGGGGAGATTATTTTATTTTATTTTATTTTATTTTATTTTATTTTATTTTATTTTATTTTATTTTATTTATTTATTTTTTCCTGTGCTGCCAGAGCAGCTTTGTCTCCTGGCCTTCACTAGTGCAAATGATTAAATGCAGGAGGGTGAACCCAAACTTTGGTGCCAGTTTTGCACCAGAGAGTGGAACCTGCAAAGGTCCTGAGAGATGCTCACAGCAGCAGGGGGGTGCCTGCCCTGTTCCCCAGGGAAATCACCCTCTGGAGCTGCCCTGGGCACCAGCTGCATCCCCCTGAGCCTCCAGAGCAGTGCCCGGGCAGGGCAGGGCAGTGCCCAAGCAGGGCAGGGCAGGGCAAGGCAGCCTGGCTCCTCTCTGCCAGTTTGGCTGCCCAGAGCAGTGCCCAGGCAGGGCAGGGCAGTGCCCGGGCAGGGCAGGGCAGCCTGGCTCCTCTCTGCCAGTTTGGCTGCAGTTCCTGCAGAGCAGGGCTGTGCTGCAGTGCCCAAGCAGGGCAGGGCAGTGCCCGGGCAGGGCAGCCTGGCTGCTCTCTGCCAGTTTGGCTGCAGTTCCTGCAGAGCAGGGCTGTGCTGGCTCTGGAGCAGCCCTGCTGAGGGAGCACTGGCAGCAGCACTGCAGGGCACTGGGTCAGCAGCAGAGAGGGAGCCCAGACGGGTCACAGAAACCCCAATCCTGGTGAACTGTCCGTGGCATCACTGCCCCTGCCAGGCTGGGGGCTCGGGAGGGAATGGCCGGGGCTGCAGCCAGAGCTCATCCCCAGCAGGGCTGGGATCCATGGGCAGGGCTCACTGTGCACCCCCTCTCTGCACTTCCTCTCTTGCAGCAGCCCAAGGGCCCTGGGGAGGGCTCTCGGTGCCTCCAGCTGCCTCTGCAGCCCACAGGGCAGGGATGCTCTAAACCCACATTGATCAAACACAGAACGAGCTCTGAGTGCCAGTGCTGCAGGTACCTGTGCCTCAGGGAGCTCGCTGGTGCTGTCAGTTGGGGATGCCCAGCTTTGGAACATCCCTCTCTCTTCCCTGCACATCCTCCCCTTGGGTTTTAGTGTTGATACCGCAGACAGTTCTGCTCCTAAAGTCAAGGAGGCAAACCATAAAGAGCAGGAAGAAAGGGAGTGGGAAAAGTGCATAGGACACAAGGATGCCCTGAGACAAGGAGAGGATAAAGACCACAGATGAAATGTGATTAAGGCAATGAAAAGGAGCAAGGGAATAGCCACAGATGTTGCCTTTGAAAATGGGCAGAACAAGAGCAGTGAATGCAGAACAAGAGCACTGAATGCTGTTATTTGGAGCTCAGGGTCAGGTGCAGGAGCTCTGGCTGTGGAGGGTTTGGCTGTGCTGGTTCAGACTCATTTCACCCCAGTTTGAAATGCCCAAGGATGAGGTTTGATGTAATGGGACCTGTCAATTGAGGCTGCTTTTCTAGCTAACAGAAAAGGGAGAAAGAGAGAGAGACCCCTGCCTCCTCCCAGAGGTGTCAGAGCAGGGCCCAGGGAGGGCTCCCTGCCCGAGGAGCAGGAGTCAGGCTCAGCTGGACGAGCCTGGGGCAGGACCAGCTCTGTCCCACGCCTGCCTGGCCTGGCAGGGCTGTGTCATCTCATGCCAAGGCACAGCAGCAAGGAGATTCTCAGCTTCTATTTCATTTAGCTCTTGTTCTGCACACTGAGTTTGAGCCTGGTGATCTTCCTGACCTGTCCAAACCTGCAGGAGCTGAGCTCTCCTTCATTGCTTTATCAGACTTTGAGGTGGAGAAGGGGAATTCTAAATTTAGAGTGGCTTGAGCACCACGCTGTGTCTGCCCATGCTTGCACTCTGCTCTCTGAAAAGATGATGACCAAACCAAATCCAGATTTCCTTTTAATCTGGCCTATTTTGAATCAAACTGCAAGGAGAGATACTAAAGCTGCTACTGGGAAACGTGCTGCTCCATGAATTAGTAATTGTGTTTATCTTCTGCATTGGGGATTTTTTGCCTGTGTTGCTGTTTTCTTACTGCCACTCAACGTGAGGAGCTTTTATTTGAATGAGACTATTTCAAAGCACTTTTACACCCATGTAGAGTCAGGCACTTGTTTACTTTCTGACAGTTATTTACTTCCTGTAAATATTTCACAGCCACAGGACCTCCCAGATGAAAGCAGAGTTTGCTCTGTGCTCCTGTTCAGGAGTCTAATTAAAACCAGAATAAGATGGGAGGGATGGAGCTAAGTGCTAACTGCAATGGATGGACCCAGAGGGAATTCAGCATGGGAGCCTCTTCTTGGCACAATTATTGAGGCAGAAAAGCAGAGGGAAGGTGCTCAACTCACAAGGGAGAGGAGAGGAGAGGAGAGGAGAGGAGAGGAGAGGAGAGGAGAGGAGAGGAGAGGAGAGGAGAGGAGAGGAGAGGAGAGGAGAGGAGAGGAGAGGAGAGGAGAGGAGAGGAGAGGAGAGGAGAGGAGAGGAGAGGAGAGGAGAGGAGAGGACTGACTGAGGCAGTCACTGAGGAGGGCCAGGCACACCTGAGTGTGTGACAGCCTTTTCCCAGAGCTGGCACTTTCTCCAGGCTGTAAATCATTGCAGGGAAAGGCAGGGACTGTGCTCTGCTGCCCTTGTGTTTGCAGAATTCCCACATCCAGAGCTGCAGACAAACCAGCCCTCCAAAGTCATCACATACAGAGTAAGAAAAAGTAAAGATCAAGCACTACTTCCTCTGTTCTGGCTTTTTTGGGTTTTTTTAGAAATAGCTTGTTTGCTCTTGGTTAAGGAAAGATTTCTTACCAGAGCTGTCTAGAGGGCAAGGGCAAATTGCTTCAGGTTTGGAATGAGGATTTTTCACTTAAAAGAGTGCATTTGGAGACAAGGGAGATTATGAACAATCCTTTAACAAGATCTCGAGCCATGGGGCTGTTTAACATTATCGATCAGTGCAGGCAGAGCACATTTTTTAAAAATCTATCAGATTAAAATGGAAATAGATTTCTGGCTGTGACTGCTCACAGGTTTCATTTCCCTGGCAGCAGAGCTCCCCTGAAGGAGGGGCAGCCCCCAGGTCAGAGGGGGTGGGTGCCCCTGCCAGGAACAAGCTGCCCTGCTGCCCTGCCAGCCCAGCACATGTGTGGGATGCTTCAGTGCCAACAAAATGGGATAGCTCAATAAAAACCACATCACACCAGCAGGGACACCTCCCAACAGCTCATGGCCACAGCAAACCTATTCCACAGGCAGGAACATCACCTGGGTGTTATTTAAACACTCTTCTTCTTGAACACCAAGTCAGAATAGATCCAGATCTGATCCACGTCACCCACCCAGACAACAAAGCTTTCATCTCCAAAGGGATCACAGTTCTCAGGATTTGTTTGCAAAATAAATAAAAAGCAGCACTTTGCTTTCAAATTAGTGCCCCAGAAGTTGACAGCAATAGTAGTACACAATAGAAATTATTTGTATTAATAGCTGTGCTTATTCTAATGATGTTGGCATTCTCTGTGAAGATTAATTGGCAATAATGTTGCAAAAACTATTGCACGAGAAACATGCACCATAAACCTAAAATAATTTGACTGACCTAAGTTCTAAAGTAAAATATTTACAGTAATGAGATTCTAATTATCCTTTGTTCTGGCAGCCATTCTCCCCACTCCTCGTTGTTGATAGGAGATGTATTGTTTCAGCATTTTAGCCCCATTTATTTTCTCACATTTGCATTTCCACATGCACAGAGAATGAGAGGCGATCATTACCTTCTTCACTTTGCATTCAATTTACATCAACAGCACATTACCTCATCCTAACTCATTTATCAAGCACAGAAATTTGATAACAAAAGCTACTGTCAGTGATGAATAAAGATCATTTCAAATGGAGCAAGAAGAAACAAGATGAATTATAGGTTTCAGGACTTTTTGTTTGCTCAAGAAAGGGAAGATAAAGGATATTTTCCACCTAGACAAGAGGGATCTCAGGAGGCTGCAACTCATATTCAGCATCTCTGCTTCACCTGCGGGTGTGTGATACACACCCCAAATCCATGAGCCATAAATTTCTGAGCCCTGTGCCTCACAAAGGAATGTTCCTCATTTTCTGGACTGAGAGCATAAAACTGATGGGTCATAAGCTCGGGGAAAAGCTTTACCAGCCACCCAGGGGCTGCTGTGGCCTCAGAGCATGAGTGGTGCCACAGCCTGGAGATAGCAGCACGTCCAGAGGGCACAGCCCTGTTCCTGTTCCTGTACCATCCCTGCCCTGCCCTAGCCCCTGCCCCTGTGCCCGCCCCTGTCCCTGCCCCATCCCTGTCCCCCTCCCTACCCCATCCCTACCCCATCCCTGTCCCCATCCCTGTCCCCATCCCTGCCCTGTTCCTGCCCCTATCCCAGTCCCTGTCCCATCCCTGTCCCCATCCCTGTCCCCATCCCTGCCCTGTTCCTGCCCCTATCCCAGTCCCTGTCCCTGCCCCATCCCTGTCCCCATCCCTGTCCCCATCCCTGTCCCCATCCCTGCCCTGTCCCTGTCCCCATCCCTGTCCCGTCCCTGCCCGGCTGTGGTCCCCCCGTGCCAGGAGCACAGCGTGCCGTGGGGTGGCAGAGCAGCAGCTCCTGTGCTGGGCACGGGGCCGTGTGGCCGCGTTGGGCCCAGGGCTGCCCGGAGCACAGAACAAACAACATCCGCCCTTTGAACCGTGACCGAGCTCAGCCCGGCGCTGTCAGAGCCCGGCCGGGGGAGAAGATGGCAAAGGGCCCCCTCACGCTCTGCCTGTGTCTGCTGGGAGCCTGGCTGGCTGCTGGAAACGCAGGTGAGTGCACCTCAAAGCGAGCAAACCCTTCACCTTCGGGCACAGGTGGCACACACACGGGCCAGGCACAGTTTGTCACCTGGGCTGTGACAGCGCGGGCAGTCCGGGCAGAGCAGCTCGGAGGCACTGCTGCCTTGCACTGCTCCTCTCCAAAGCTCTGCTCTTTGCTGGGGGAACCAAACAATGGCTTTTGTGCTGATTTTATACAGCTTGTGTCACAGGGATTAATTTTCAGGATGGATTTTTCCTTAGGTTTTTGCATCTTTAAGCTTTCAGAGCTCCATTCAGCCATTTTAGGCGGCTAAAGGGGGAAAGGGGGAGAGCGCTGCTGGGGGAGTGACAGTCACACCTCTGTGTGTGCCATCACTTCGTCCTGGAGAGCAAACAAGTGCTCACATCCATAAAACACTGCTTGGGTTTGCCACTGCCAGGGCTGTTTAAAGGCAAGCCCAGCGTGGCTTCCACAAAGGCTGTGGGATGCAGGCAGAGCTGGGGACAGGAGGGAGCAGCTGATGGATGTGGGCAATCACACACGGTAATGCAGGCTGCTGATTTATCTGCAGCAGCAACACTCCCAGCAGAGCCTGCTTCACATCCAGTGTGAGCCCTGCTTCCTGCAAGGCTGCCCTTTCTTCTTTCATTAAACATTGCTGGAAACAGGTTAAAAAAAGGCTCTTTCCACAATGTTTTCTCAGCAGTGAAAAGGGAGCAGAACCTCATATTTTTTCCACCCCCCCACCAGGTGTACCCCCTATAAAGGACAGTGGACAGGACAGGTGTGCCCTGTCAGCACCTGCCAGATGTGTCCCTGTCTGAGGTGGTGGTTCAGAAGCTGGTAGATGGTGTGGGAGTGCATTCTCAGGGTGGGGATGGTTCCCAGCCCCCAGGGTGCCATTCCTGCCACCCCACAGAGTGACCCTGCAGCCTTCAGCCCCAGTCAAGTCTTGCTTGTAAAGGCAGCAGGTGGGACCCACTGAGGAGGGTGGGCACAAACAGCCCACTGAGGAGGGGCCCAGGGGGTGAGGAAGGCTCGTGTCCCCTCCTGCCTGTAGGAGATGCTGGCACCCAGGGCTGTGGCTGAGGATGAGGAGGGAGAGGAGGAATGGCCCCTGATCCCAAGGGCCAGAGCTCTGCAGGGGCAAATGGCCAGCACAGGCACACAGGGCAGGACAGCTTCTGTGGCCAAACAACACCTCACCAGCAGCAGCAGCATGAAAAGCCCATTATTTCCCCCTCTCAAACAGCTTATTCCAGTCTGTGCATCAGTGATGGGAGATTCTCTGCTTTAGGGTATTTTAAGCATCAAACTTCAGCCGTCCCCATCACCCTCTTGCCATCAGCCATTTCTATTGACTATTTTGACATTTGGCTGTGCAGATTTGATCCTTTGGATCAGAGGGGCTGAGGGGGGGCAATGAGGAAATCTCAGTCCCCAGTGACAGTGCTGGACTGTCTCTGGCCGTGGGCAGGGGGGGTGCACACCTGGGAAGGCTCATTGTGTGGGAGGGCAGAGCCCTGGCAGCCCTGGCAGCCCTGGCCTGCCCCTGCAGTGTTCCTGGGCAGCAGAGAGGCCAGCTCGGTGCTGCAGAGGCAGCGCAGAGCCAACTCCAACCGGCTGGAGGAGGTGATCCCTGGCAACCTGGAGAGGGAGTGCATCGAGGAGAAGTGCAGCTATGAGGAGGCCCGGGAGGTGTTTGAGAACGAAGAGAAAACGGTGAGTGCCTGCTGCTCTAACCTGACCTGACCTAACCCCAACCCTGTTCCCTCCAGCCGGGGCACAGAGGGGCAGGAGGGGGAGCAGCCAGGACAAAACCTGCAGGGCCAAGGGAGCTCTGGCATGGCAGGTTCTCACCTGTGTCCATCACTCGGGCTGGGGAGAGGCTGTAAAGGCTTTATCAGTCACCACTGGGGTATGGAGGTGGTGGTTTCCCTGCAAGTCTTTCCCTTCAGCTTTGGAGCCATGCAGGTACTGCTTCAGTCACACAACACCCAGAAATGAGAAAACAAAGGAAACTTTTTCTTTTTTTCCCTTTGCAGATGCAGTTTTGGCAAACATATGTTGGTAAGAGCTTCTTTCTTCATGTTCTAATGTTTAATATTCCTGTCTCAGTGCATAAAGACCTGATGTGTCTGTAACAAATGTATTCCAGCATCCAGGAACTGTAGGGGCAGAGCCATCAGAGCCTTGCACTCCAAATCCTGCAGTGCTCAGCCTGGGTCTGTCCCGCTGGTACAGAAATGGCCAGCCAAAAAAAAAAAAAAGAATGCCTTAGCATTTTATTTGTTCAAGCAGGGTTTTCTGAACAAATTTGAAAAACCTCACTGAACAAAACCCGTTCAGGCAGAGTGCTGGATCTCAGTGAGCCCAGGGCACGCTCTGGCTCCAGATTCAGCTGTGCCACAGAGTAAAATACCACAGCAATAATTAACACCCCTTCAGCAAACAGCAAATGCTCTGTTCCCAAGCAGAGATCTCCAGATAAGGCACAGCCCTGTAAGGCACAGTGTGATTCCCTAGAAATGCCATATTAAAGTGGAGACTCAACATGATCATAGCAAACAGCTGTTTGCAATTCACACCCTTGCTTCACTACTTTCTTTCCACTTCTTCCTTTTCAGCCTCCATCCCCAACGACTCCCTGGTCCCTTAACAAAAAGATTTCAATGCCCACTACACCATCTGAAACTAATTTTCAGGACATTTCAATAAATGAACTGTTTGGTAGATTGGCAGAGTGCCCAGAACATCTCACTAAAAAGCCTTAAATAATTCAGATTACTCAGTCCAGACTATAAAATAAAAACATTACATTTGCATTGTAGGACTGTCCTCTGAAGAAACAACTGATGAAGCTCAACACTGCATTTGTTTCCCTGCCACTGTAATAACAAATTGGCTCATCAAAAATAAGGAATGCCATCTATTCCCCTGTCATCCGGGGTGCCCATTTGCTGCTCATGGTGCAGCCCTCAGGAGCTCAGCCCCAGCTGCAATCCTCACCCTGCCTCAGAGCTCCAGCAGGACTCAGACAAGCCCAAACCATTTTGTTCCTGTTTGCATTTTGCATTCCAGCCCTTTCCTGAAAGCCCCAGGGGCTCCCACACCACCCTGCCCCTTCTCAGGGCACAAACCCAGCTCAGCCCTGCCCTTTCTCCGTGCCTTGGCACAAACATTCAAAGGGCATCCCCATGGTTTAACATCCCTGATTTGCTTCTCCAGAGCTGTACATCCCCAACTTTGCAATATGAGCGTTTTCATTAAAGCTTCTTGTTCTCAGCTGGAGCTGGGAAAGTAAAAGCCCTGGAACATGGGGAGAAATCCAGAGCAGGAAATAGTGCAGGACTGAGAAAGGAACAGCAACAGGGGGGTTCTCAATCTGACACCAGACAGGTCTCCACACCCCCATGGACAGACCCAAACTGTCACAGAACAGCCTGAGTGTCCAAACAACCCAGAGCAGGATACCCAGAGCACTGCTGAAGGAGCAAACCTCCTACACTTGTCTAACTTGGCCAAGCCACGAGGTCCTGCTCATGGTGACTGCAGAGGGGTTCTTGGGCTGGGCAGGGTGACCCACAGGGGACAGGGGACACAGCCCAGGACACACAGCCCCAGGGGGCACAGCCCCAGGGCACACAGCCCTGCTGTGCTGCTCACTGCTGCCCTGCTGCTGCACTCTCAGCTGCCAGGACCCGGCTGTTCCCAGCCCAGGGAGGAGCTGCGCTGGCCCTGGCAGGGCTGTGTTGGGTGTCAGCCCTGTGCAGGGTGTTTGTCAGCCCTGCCCTGGGGCTCAGCCCTGCCCTGGGGGTCAGCCCTGCCCTGGGGGTCAGCCCTGTGTTGGGGTCAGCCCTGTGCTGGGGCTCAGCCCTGTGTTGGGGTCAGCCCTGTGCTGGGGTCAGCCCTGCCCTGGGGGTCAGCCCTGCCCTGGGGGTCAGCCCTGTGCTTGCTGACTCTGCTGTGCTCTCTCCCAGATGGGGATCAGTGCAACCCCAATCCCTGCAAAAACGGAGCCAGTTGCAAGGACCAGATCAACTCCTACGTGTGCTGGTGCCCAGCTGGCTATGAAGGCAAGAACTGTGAGATAGGTACGTGCCAGGGCTGCCCCAGGGGCCCTGCTGCTCTGCTGGGACCCCTGGGATCAGCGGGGTCAGGGTCACCCTCTGGGGCTGGCTGACACCCACCCTGCTGTGCTGGGAGGCAGCGAGGGGTAAATGCAGCCTGCTGGCCCTGGGATGGCAGGGGGACATGGCTGGGGACAGCAGGGCACTGGGGACATGCCTGGGGACAGCAGGGGTACAGCCTGGGGACAGCAGGGCACTGGGGACATGCCTGGGGATGGCAGGGGCACAGCCTGGGGACAGCAGGGCACTGGGGACATGCCTGGGGATGGCAGGGGGACATGGCTGGGGACAGCAGGGCACTGGGGACATGCCTGGGGATGGCAGGGGCACAGCCTGGGGACAGCAGGGCACTGGGGACACGCCTGGGGATGTCCCATCTGCTCCTGCCCAGCCCCAGCTCCCCTCTGCTGGGCACCTGCTCTTAGGCAGGGCTCAGTGCAGACTCAGGCTCAAGGTCTCCTGTCCAGCTGTGGCTGCCAGGGCAAATGTTGACACAGAGCCCTTCCTTCATGTCCCAAAAACACAAACCTGCCTGGGGCTGCTCAGTCAGGGACAGCCTGCTCGCCTGCTGAGAGCAGAGTTCCCCACAGACCCCATGGGATCCCCACTCTCACACAGACCCCATGGAACCCCCACTCTCACACAGACCCCATGGAACCCCCAAACTCCCACAGACCCCCTGGAACCCCCATTCTCTCACTCCCCTTCCTCATGCCAGGCTGAGCAGCAGGTGCTGGGCAGGGCAGGACTATCCTGACTTCCCCTCAATGGCACTCTGCTTAATTCATAATTACAATTATCAACAACAACCTTGATTCTGGAGGCAAATAAAAGGCAAATATTTTCCTGTTGGGTTGAGGAGTCTGTGAAAACCAAACAGCTGATGATTTAAGCAAGAGGGATATTCAGCTCTTATAATATAATCAGGGGCTGTGCAGCTCACATAGTGTGCTAGACTCACTGCACTAATAAAAGATTCTCTTTCTAGTTGTATTTCTGGTCTGGCAAGAGAGGAGTGTACGTTAAAAAGAGCATTTCAAAGTTGCATCAAATTTAAATAGTCTCATTGCAGATTTCTTGGGGAAGTGAGGAGCAAAAATAGAGCTGGAAGTGAGGCGTGAAGAAGAGCTCTGTAAAAATAGTAAATGATGGCATTAAAATGGCTACAGGAAGGGAGGTGTCCTTGAGGAAGTAGGAGTGGAGTTAAACTGCTGTGAAGTTATTTGAAAACTCCCTGGGAATTGCAAGGGCCTCTGCAGGTTTGAGTTCCCCAGCCCCAAGGTGCTGCCCCCAGAGGAGTGAGCTGGGCTGGGTGCAGGGGATGGAAACTGGGCTGGGGGTGCTCCATCACCCATCCTGCTGGAAGGGCTCCTCCAGGCCGGGCTGGGGTGGCTGATGGGCACCTCAGGAGGAGCACGAGGCTTCCCTTGGGCTTTGGAGCCAGCAACACCCCCAGCACAGAGCCCTGCTTGGGGCAGGGTTTGCTCCAGTCTATACAGGGTGTTCCAGTCTACACAGGGCTTGCTCCAGTCTATACAGGGTGCTCCAGTCTACACAGGGTGCTCCAGTCTACACAGGGTGCTCCAGTCTATACTGGGTGTTCCAGTCCATACAGGGCTTGTTCCAGTCTACACAGGGTGTTCCAGTCCATACTGGGTGTTCCAGTCTACACAGGGCTTGCTCCAGTCTATACAGGGTGCTCCAGTCTACACAGGGTGTTCCAGTCTACACAGGGTGTTCCAGTCTATACAGGGTGCTCCAGTCTATACAGGGTGCTCCAGTCTACACAGGGTGTTCCAGTCCATACAGGGTGTTCCAGTCTATACCAGGTGTTCCAGTCTACACAGGGTGCTCCAGTCTATACTGGGTGTTCCAGTCTATACTGGGTGTTCCAGTCTATACAGGGTGTTCCAGTCTATACAGGGCTTGTTCCAGTCTATACAGGGCTTGCTCCAGTCTATACAGGGTGTTCCAGTCCATACAGGGCTTGTTCCAGTCTATACAGGGTGTTCCAGTCTATCCAGGGTGTTCCAGTCCATACAGGGTGTTCCAGTCTATACAGGGTGTTCCAGTCTATACAGGGTGTTCCAGTCCATACAGGGCTTGTTCCAGTCTATACAGGGTGTTCCAGTCTACACAGGGTGTTCCAGTCCATACAGGGCTTGTTCCAGTCTATACAGGGTGTTCCAGTCTATACAGGGTGTTCCAGTCCATACAGGGTGTTCCAGTCCATACAGGGTGTTCTCCCCCACTGCCAAAAGCACAAAAATGGGGAAATCACGTGGCTTGTCACCAAATATTTGCAGGAGACCTGCAGGGTCAGGTACCACATTTCAGCCAGCACGCAGCTGTTGGCAGGAGGCTGTGCCAGGGCTCTGGGGGGCTCCATGAGCTCCTCAACCTGCCCAGTGCCCTGCCCTGGGACTGCCCTGCCCTGGGAGCAGGGATGGGACTGCCCTGCCCTGTGACACTGTGAGCAGGGCTGGGACTGCCCTGGGACTGCCCTGCCCTGGGAGCAGGGATGGGACTGCCCTGCCCTGGGAGCCCAAGAGGAATGGGACTGCCCTGCCTCCCCAGCCCCTTGCAAACCACCATCTGTTTCCCACAGTCTGGGTCAGCCACAGGGGTTACTGAGCCCAAACCCCCCAGTCCCAACAGATCTCTGACCAGCTGGGTCTCAAAAGAGCTCTCACAGTTTCATTTTCATTTCTTTCAGACTTTACCTGTGCTATCAAAAATGGAGGCTGCAAGCACTTCTGCAGCCATCAGCCCCCACAGAAGGTTGTGTGCTCCTGTGCCCCTGGCTACAAACTGCACCAAGATGGAAAGTCCTGTGAACCTACAGGTGAGCTTTTAAACTGCTTTTAAGAGATCTGGGTTCAAGTTTTCAAGGCTTTGTCCTGGATTTAGCTGGTTCTCCTTGTGCTCCCCAACCTCTAGACCATGACAATACCTATAAACAACTGACACATGCAGACCCAGCACCACAGCAAATTGACTGGACATGAGCATCTCAGAAGCACACCTGGCAGAGAAGAGATTGAGCAGATAAATATTTTGCCATCTGAAGTCAGTTTACCATTTGATGCTATGACATTTCTAACAGCTGGCTGCAGCAGGTTGCACACCCAAGCTCACATGCAGGCACCTGCAGCAGGTTTGCACACCCAAGCTCACATGCAGGCACCTGCAGCAGGTTTGCACACCCAAGCTCACATGCAGGTACCTGCACAGGGCAGCTCTGTCAGCTGCCCCAGGGAGCAGTGACCTCCTGAAAGGGCTGGCAGCCAGCAATCAGTTTGGGAAGGATCCTGGGCTGGAATCCTGTGAACAGAGGATCTCATCCTGTGTTGCCCAACAATGCTGTATCACTTTCCCTGGGCCAGAAAGGTTTGCAGTTAGTAAGAAGATTGTCTTTCAGGTTGGGTGATTGTCCTTCCTGCAAAAGCTTTGTTTTGTTGGCTCTGAAACCTTCATTTCATAGCCTGAGCCTGCAGGTACCACTTTCCATCACTCAACACTCGCTTGAGTCCTGTCCCTAAAGTGAGCTGTTTAAAAATAAAGGATGAAGTCTCCGTAGGCCACACTCACATCTGATTTTACAGTAATGTTTGTTTGCTCAGTGCTTCTGAGAGCTTTTCAGATGAAAGACAATGCCTGGTGCTATTTACTATTTTGACTGCCACCACCAGCAGGAATTCAGCACACGCTGCGTGGGAGAGCAACGGGAAGAGCTCGTGTGAAACGAGCCTGCAGATGAGTTCTTCATTAACAGAGGAAATACACAACTCTAGGAAGAGTTTATTAATGTTTTCCTCACCTTGGTGCCAAGCAGGATTATCTGTACAATTGGCAGCTGTTATTTCCTGCCCTGTCCCAGCTGGCTGCTCATTGCTCTGGGGTCACTGCTCTGGCAATGCCCAGCACAGGACTCCCAGGTATGGAGCACACATCCTGCCAAGGGCAGCTGCCCCGGCCCATCAGGCACAGGGGCTCCACACAAGCTTTTTTCACTTTTAAAGCTGCTCAGATGTCATTTCCAAAGCCCAGAAACAATCAATGCTTTTGCTACGTTTCCATATTTCTCCTTGGGGCTCCAAGGCACAGGTACTGTGCCCAGGGTGCCCATGCTCAGCCCACAGCCCTGAGCTGGTCCCAGGCTGTGCTGAGGTGAGGATTTCCCTGCTCCCTCCCCTCTGGTGGCTGTAGGGTGTGCCACAGCCCGTCCCGTGTGCCACAGCCCATCCCGGTGTGCCACAGCCAGGCCCCCGTGTGCCACAGCCAGGCCCCGTGTGCCACAGCCAGGCCCCGTGTGCCACAGCCAGGTCCGGTGTGCCACAGCCCATCCTCGTGTGCCACAGCCAGGCCTTGTGTGCCACAGCTGCCCCCGTGTGCCACAGCCAGGTCCGGTGTGCCACAGCTGCCCCCGTGTGCCACAGCCCGTCCCGGTGTGCCACAGCCAGGCCCCGTGTGCCACAGCTGCCCCCGTGTGCCACAGCCCGGCCCCGTGTGCCACAGCTGCCCCCGTGTGCCACAGCCCGGCCCCGTGTGCCACAGCTGCCCCCGTGTGCCACAGCTGCCCCCGTGTGCCACAGCCCGTCCCCCCGTGTGCCACAGCTGCCCCCGTGTGCCACAGCCAGGCCCCTGTGTGCCACAGCTGCCCCCGTGTGCCACAGCCAGGCCCCGTGTGCCACAGCCAGGCCCTGTGTGCCCGTTCCTCTCGCAGTGCCGTTTCCCTGCGGGAGGATCACGGCTCCCGAGGCCAAGAGGAAGCTGACCCGCTCCATGAACACCTTTGAGCACTGGAACAGCACGGGTGAGGAGCCCGAGGAGGGCCCCGAGGAGGGGCAGGACAATGCCACGGAGAGCAGCACCGCAGCCCCCGCCAGGATCACCCCCGTGCTCAGGACGGGCACGCGCGTCGTCGGCGGCTCGGACAGCATGAAGGGAGAGGTGCCCTGGCAGGTACCAGCCTTTGCAAACCTTCTGGGACCCCAGCAGGCCCTCCTGAGCACAGAGCACCGTGCCTTTGACCACCCAGAGCCTGTCTCTGAGGTTAGGCTGGCAATAGCCTCGGGCCCAACAGGAGCACGGCTTCTTTCCACACACTTCTGTGCCACAGCAACAAAACTTGCCCGCATGGGGCTCTCCTCTGGCAAAGAAAGCCACGAGTCAGAGTCACAGCAGCTTACCCAGTGGGGCACAAAGGGTTGAGCTACACCAACAGATTGCCCAGTAGTCCATGAATGTACCAAAAGTAAACTGGGAGGGAAGGGAGTTTTGCAAGGAGCAATGCCACTCAATTTTTGGCTCCGTCAGATCAAAGAATCACCCAACAGTTTGGGTTGGAAGGAACCTTAAAGATCACCCAGTTCCAGCCCCCTGCTGTGACCAGGTCCACCTTCCACTGGTCCAGGCTTACCCAAAGGCCAGAGTGAGATTTGCCCATGTCCCACAGGTTCTGCTGGTGAACAGCCAAGGCGTGGGCTTCTGCGGCGCCACCATCATCAACGAGAAGTGGCTGGTGACTGCAGCACACTGCCTGAAGCCAGGCTACACCCACAACCTCACTGCTGTGGCAGGTGAGCACCTGGGCACGAGGGGAGGGATGGGCACGGGGCTGGACAAGGTGTGGACAGGGCACTGACCACAGTGAGGGGCAGCAGCAGGACACGAGTGGCTGTGGGGTCTGACTCGAGCTGCTGGGGGCACAGAGGCCCCAGCTGAACCTGCAACACTTCACCAGCCTGGTCCTGCAGGTGCCAGCACCTCTGGCAGGAGCAGTGAGCCGGGTCTGCCTTGGTCCCACAGCCACAGTGTGAGCACAGATCAGCCTGGCCATGGGTGAGCTCACCTGGGCCAGGGGCTCACCCAGGCAGCTTTAAAGCCCGCTGGAAGAAGCCTTCCCCTCCCCTATATTTCTTTGCTTCCCCACTTTCATCCCTGAATCACATTTTCAGGTCCCCAGCAACAGCAAGCATCTCTAACGTAAGAAAAGCCAGCCGAAAGTCTCCCGCACGTTTGGGCTGTAGGAACAGCCTGGGAGGGAGGGAGGGAGGGAGCTGCCATTCCCACTGTGCCCACAAAGCCCTGGCCGAGCCCGCAGCACCCGCTCACCTCAGGCTGGCTCCGTGCCGGCTCCGCAGGTGCTGCTCGGTGCCGCCGGTTCCGGAGAGCCCGGCGGGGCCGGGGGAGAGCCCGGCAGGGCCAGCGGAGCCCCCGCAGCACGGCCCGAACGCCCCGGGGGCCGCGGGACGGCGCCCGGCAAACGCCATCCTTAATGTCCTTCATGTCCTTCATGTCCTTAATGCTGCTCAGCCTGCGGGGGACGCGGCCCCAGGTGCTGCCCCTTCACCCATCCGAGCTCTGCCCTGCCTCTCCCCACCTGTTACACAAGGCGGGGTAACAGGCTGCAGGCACCGCGATCACAGCATCCCGCACCGCGATCACAGCATCCCGCAGCTGCCAGTACCGTGATCGCGGCATCCCGCAGGTGCCGGTACCGGTACCGTGATCGCGGCATCCCGCAGGTGCCGGTACCGGTACCGTGATCGCGGCATCCCGCAGGTGCCGGCACCGGTACCGTGATCGCGGCATCCCGCAGGTGCCAGCAGCGGCCGAGAGCAGCTGAGCCTCGGGCGGGCACCTGTGAGCATCAGCGGTGGCACCGCTGCCCTCTCACACCCCATCCTGCCCCGCGGCTCTGGGGGTTTATAAAGCGGAGGTTAAGGTTTCTTTTCACTAATACATTATTTATTTTAGACCAGTATTTTTCATCAGTGAGTTCTGCCCCCTTGGCTGCAAGGGTGACATCCCCTTACCTCTCTCTGAGGGTGCTAAATCCCCAGAACAGCCACTTTGCTGCTAGCTCTGGCAAAAGCATCTGCATCTTTGGTGCCTGGCTGGATGATGGGTACCCAGTGTCACACCTGGGTAGTGCTGGGGGCCTGAGATGGGCGGGAACCTGCAGGTGCCTCTGACAAGGAGCCAGCACCTGGCCAGAGCAGCCTCAGAGCCACCTGAGGGCTCAGTTCTCTGCAGCTGGAGTGGCACAGGCTGGCACCAGCATGGCACGGTCCCTGGTGCTGCCACAGCCCTCTGGGCTGGGCTGGAGTGGCACGGGCACTGGCACAGGCTGGCACCAGCATGGCACAGTCCCTGGTGCTGCCACAGCCCTCTGGGCTGGGCTGGAGTGGCACTGGCACTGGCACTGGCTGGCACCAGCAGGGCACGGTCCCTGGTGCTGCCTGGGCAGCCAGCCCCGCTGCTCTGTGCAGGTGAACACGACGTCAGGAGCGATGACCACACGGAGCAGCTGCGCAAGGTGGTGCGGCTGCTGCCCCACCCCACCTACAACGCCTCCATCAACGAGTACCACAACGACATCGCCCTGCTGGAGCTGGAGCAGCCGCTCACCTTCAACAGCTACGTGACCCCGGTGTGCCTGGGCAGCCGCGAGTTCACCAACGCGCTGCTGAAGCAGGGCGTGGGCACCGTCAGCGGCTGGGGCAAGGTGCTGTTCCGCGGCCGCACGGCCACCACCCTGCAGGTGCTCAGGGTGCCCTTCGTGGACCGGCCCACCTGCCTGAAGAGCACCTCCACCAGCATCCTGCAGAACATGTTCTGCGCGGGGTTCCCGTCCGGGGGCAGGGACACGTGCGAGGGGGACAGCGGCGGGCCCTACACCACCGAGATCGAGGGCACCTGGTTCCTCACGGGCATCACCAGCTGGGGCGAGGAGTGCGCCCTGCCCGGCAAGTACGGCATCTACACCCGGGTCTCCAAGTACGTCAAGTGGATCAAGCAAACCACGAGGCTCCCCTGAGCCGGGGAGGAGCACTGAGCCTGCTGGGGAGGCTGGAGGATGGACTGGGGACATGCAGAGGGACCACGGCAATCCCCGTGGCTTTGAGAGACCATGGCATTTCAATAAACGTTTCTAAATGAAATAACTTCTGCTCTTGGAAGGCTGAAGTTGAGAGAATGCAATGAAAATGTGGTAATAAGGAAATAAAAAACCCTCTAATGACCCACGGCTGCGTTTCTGAATGCACTGGTGCCTCTGGGGTGGTGTAAGTCCCCAAATCCTGAATGCAGGGGTTGGTGGATCAGCAGGGAATGGATCACACATGTCCCAGGCCGGTGTGCCACCAGCACTGCCTACAGCTGGCACACAGCAGTGTGGGCAAGGGAAGCCCAGCAGGCACTGCTGCCCCAGCAGCACCCCAGGAACCCAAAAGGGAGGTGAACACACACAGCAGGGCAGCCACAGTGCTCCCAAAGAGAGGTTTTCACATGGAGGAGAGGCTGGGGATACCCTGACCCTGCTGGGATGGGTGCAGGGGACACTGGGGACACCCCAACCCTGCTGGGATGGGTGCAGGGCACACTGGGGACACCCTGACCCTGCTGGGACGGAGGCTGGGGACACTGGGGACACCCTGACCCTGCTGGGATGGGTGCAGGGCACACTGGGGACACCCTGACCCTGCTGGGATGGGTGCAGGGCACACTGGGGACACCCCAACCCTGCTGGGATGGAGGCTGGGGACACTGGGGACACCCCAACCCTGCTGGGATGGGTGCAGGGGACACTGGGGACACCCCAACCCTGCTGGGATGGGTGCAGGGCACACTGGGGACACCCTGACCCTGCTGGGATGGGTGCAGGGCACACTGGGGACACCCCGACCCTGCTGGGATGGAGGCTGGGGACACTGGGGACACCCCGAGCCAGGGCAGGCTGTCAGCAGCTGCTTGTGCAGAGTTCAGTGCTAAGGTGCCTCTCCCACTCTCACTGCCACTGCATCCAGGAAGAAACTAACTGGATCATCTGCCACTGCTTACTGTAAAATCAAAATGCATGTAAGAAGGTTTTAAGTTTTTCCAAGGAAATGAAATAAAACCAACACTGTGAGCACTTTTTTTTTCCTCTGGAATTACAGCAGATGTGTATTTGAACAGAATAGCATATTCTCAGGTGGATTTATTTAACAAGTTTTTAATCTTTAAATATAGATTTAACACATTTTTACAGGTACATATACAATATAGTTCATTTAAACTTGCAGTCAGAGAAAATTCTCTACTGAATTTATACATATACATGGAGAGCCTAGTTCAACAGCATACTCAGGGGAACATACCATGTGTGCAAAGTTTCAAATGTTAAAAACCTCAGACTGTACATTCAGATTTGCAGAACTTATCAACCTCATAAATTAATAAAAGCTTCGATTTAAAACTATGGAAGACAAAAAAGATTAAAATCATTCAATATGCAATGTGTGCTATGTTTCAGACAAATATTTACATTGTACCTCAAAATGTGTATTGTTACCACAAGAATTGTAACCACTATAAAGAGCCCCGACAGTAATTAAGACTTTCCCACCTGATTAGTGCATTGTGGTTGATTTGGAAGCAGAGGAGCAGAGCCTGCAGTGGGTGCACTGTGGCTCCAGTGAAGCACAAGGGATGTGCTGCTCTGGGGCTGCCCAGCTCAGCCTCAGCTGGTCCCAGCCCTGAGGGGGCTCAGGGCTCCCCCCAGTCCTGGGGAGCAGCACTGGGGCAGGGGAACCCCAGCCAGCAACAACAGGCACAAAACAAACCCTGCACGTTCTAAATTAACCTGTGTCTAAGGGCCAGCTCACAAATGAAAATCAGATCATGAAGGTCCCCCTTTAGTCCATGGAATAAACATTTCCTTTGGCTGGGGCAGAGCAAACTCACTACTGCATGCACACCATGAACCCTGCTCTCCACACACTCAGGTGCTCTTTGCACACATCTGCTCAAAAGTTCAAACCACCTGTACCTACCTATGTTCTACAAAAGCAAAACTGGACAAAGAAACACAAAATTAAATTATCAATCTTCAACATTCTTTTTCCCTTCTCAAAAATTCAATAGATACATTATTTTTAAAGATGCTGAAAAAGTCTTATCACAAGAACATCCTTAGTGCAAACATGGACATTTAGCTTGGATTTATGGCACGTGTTCCAAAGGTACATACATTAATGTAAACTTCCACACTTGCTAGATACAGGTTTCAGCCCTGGGATGCTTTGGGACCCTAAGTGATTGGTGACAACCCTGAGGTGTCAGTTTGAGCTGACCCAGACCTCACTGAGATCAGGGAGGCTGACTGCAGCGGGCTGGGGTCAGACCCTAAGTGCAAAAAGAGGATCTTTAGTGTTATTGCTTCCTCACGTGGAGTCAGCCAGATGATGCTCTTACAGAACATTACATTCACACAGCTGAAGCAGATAGTTCAGAAAAATCCACCCATAAAATCAATTAAGCAGGACATACAGCTTCTTGGTTTGGTTTTTTTTTTTTTCTTTTTGGTTTACCAAAACTCAACTCTTGTTTGCAACTTCAACAGTTGTCAGCTAGTAAGTAGGCAAAACCTACTTCAACCTGCAGAGGAGATTTCAAGCATCTAAACAAAGTGTCAGGAAACTGTAGTGTACTTCTCTGATGAAACATGATGTATGTCATGGAAAAACAGCAGGAAAAATGAATGAAATACCATAATTTCCACAGGCAAAAAAAACCAAAGAGCAGAGAATGGCTTCCTTTATGAGCATGAGAAGCTGCTTAGGACCCCGGTCCCACTCAGTGCAGATGAGGCTGTGGAGGTCTGTGAATGTGATGAACAGGACAGGACAGCTCCAACTACTGAGCTATTTCTCTGTGACACTGAGCTGAAAGCTTCCAGAGAGCATCGGAAATGGGATGCTGCTAGTTCACCCTCAGCTCAAGGGGAACTAAACTTTCTGGTGTTACACAGGGCAGCATCTATAAAGTAATGGAGAATGGTGTTAATATTAAAGCATCTTATTCCAAGAAAGGCATTGTTCCCTGTAATCATGGAACATTTGTATAACAGAAAAAAACAAATGCACTCCTGCATTTCTCCCTAAAAGCTGAACTCCCACTGGCTTCAGTGAGAGCCTTGACTAAGGCAGGACCACAGGGTTTGACTCATTTCCATCATCCATCACTCCATTATCACAGCAAGGCCAGCTGAAATCTTCTCCAGGCTCTTTATTTTGTCAGGCTGGAGATGGTTTCTGGGTTACTAAAGAGCTGCAGGGCGTAGGAGAGACCCTGCTTTATGCTCCAAAGGCCAAAAAAAATCAGCATTGCCTCTAAGGGACCCTGTGTGGACACAAGAGCCCGTGGCTGCAGTCACTGAAGGGAGTGAGGGGCAGGGAAGGGGCTGTGCTGCAGCTGCCAGCTGTGGGGGCACTGCAGCCAGAGCGGGGGCACAGCTGGCACCTTCCAGCCAACATGGCACAGCAGCCTGCCAAAGCTCCAGCCACAGACAGGACAGCCTGGCCAGGCAGGTCCAGTGTGGCCAGGGGCACAGAGAATCCCCAGGGATTGGCCAGGGAGCACAGGACAATCCCAGTGCCCTGTCCTGGGGACACAGAGAATCCCAGTGCCCTGCCCAGGGGGGGCACAGGACAATCCCAGTGCCCAGTCCAGAGGGCACAGGACAATCCCAGTCCAGAGGGCACAGGACAATCCCAGTGCCCTGCCCAGGGGGCACAGGACAATCCCAGTGCCCTGTCCTGGGGCACAGGACAATCCCAGTGCCCTGCCCAGGGGACACAGGACAATCCCAGTCCAGAGGGCACAGGACAATCCCAGTGCTCTGCCCAGGGGGCACAGGACAATCCCAGTGCCCTGTCCTGGGACACAGGACAATCCCAGTGCCCTGCCCAGGGGGCACAGGACAATCCCAGTGCTCTGCTCAGGGGGCACAGGACAATCCCAGTGCCCTGCCCAGGGGACACAGGACAATCCCAGTGCCCTGCCCAGAGGGCACAGGACATGCAATCTCAGTCCTTCAGGCAGTGCCAGCTGGGGGAAACCTCAGCTCAGTGTTATGGCATGGAGAGCAGGCACAGGGGATCCCCCTGAGGCTTGGGGGAGAGGATTTGGCAAGCAGGATGTCAAACAAACTAGCAGAGGGTCTGGCATGAGGAACAGGAGCCTGTGCCCACTTGAATCACCAGAATGGCTCGGGCAGGGACAGAGTTCAAAAGGAGCCTGGCTCCAAGCCCTGCAGGGCAGCTGAGAGGTGAGAGCCTCCTCCTCATGGCACAGACCTGCCAGGGCTGCCCACTGTGACCCTGGCACTCTGCCCACCCAGGACATGCAGAAATGCTTTGTCTCCTGCTCCAGTGCAGAAGGGAGCTGGGGCTGCAATGCTGGAGCCCCAGCCTTCCCTGCCATGAGGAGTTAATCTTGTATACCCATGTTAGTTCATGGAAAGGCAATGCCTGAGCACCTGCAAGGCAGCTGAAAGCACCAGCACACGGGTGAGCCTCAGCAGCAGTTACATTCTGAGTGTTGCCCTTTCTGAGCACAGCTCCCTCCAAATAGTTTTCATTTAGAGCTCTGCATGTTACCACCTGCAATACAAAACTGCTCCTTCATCATGCACATGAAAAAATCCACCATGGGTTTGCACAGCAGAGAGAATAAATCTGTCTGGAAGAAGGCAGCAAGGACTAATCTCAGAACCTACAGCTGGTGGCACAGCAGAAGGAAAAGTCATTTCCAAAATGCTCTCCAAGCCAGCCAGCCACCTTCCTCCCAGAGAACTCATGGCTCACATCCAGGCCATGATTTACAAGAGGACCATGGATTTGCAAAGCTGGGAAGTGAAGCATTGACCAAATACCCCTCTGCTAACATAAAATGGACAGCAAAGAGTTCCCTGGAACCTCATGATGATCTGCACTGGCTCAACACTGGAATAATTAGCAGGAGGGGAGAGGAACAGCTGTAGGCATGCAGGTACCAGCCATCCTGTGGTGGGCCACAGGATAAATCAAGGGGGAAATGTGAAGGTAAGGGAACCATTTATTCTATTCAGCTAAAGGCTTTGCCCTGAAAAAAATCCCAAACCCCAGATTTGTGTGAATTCTGCTGTGAAATTCTGTGACTGGACACAGAGTTTGAATTAGAGGAACCTGGAGCTGAGCAGTGAGACAGGCACTGCCCCCAGGAATGCCAGAGGTGCCTCTCCCCCAGCCCTGCAGTGACTCCAGCACTCCCCAGGCCCCGGGGGTCCCCCAGGGTTAACCCAGTTTCCATTGCTGGCATGCAAAGCAGCACAGGCAGCTCAGAGAGGGAGCTGAGGCTGCCCCTGCCTGGCTCCAGCCTGGCTGCCTGATCTCCTCTGCTGACTGGAGCAACAGCTCCATCTCCTGAAGCTGCACAGAGCCCAGCCCAGAGCCACTGCAGGGTGAAGGGACCAGCCCAGGGTAAAGGCAATTGCTGAGTGCAGAAGAACTGCATGAAAATCAATTTTCAGAGTGCAAGTTGCTTATGGCTGTAAGGACACAGTGCTGGAAAGCTCCAGGAATAGCTCTAGGAAATGGCAAGAGGACATCCTACATCATCCCCCAGTATTTCCTGGTGTGTGTAAGGTTAGAATCGTGCCTTGGGACTGCAGGCACCACCAGAAACAGCAAACAGAACAGTTATCTTCACAGGGAACACAGAGCCCCAGTGCTCTCAGAGCCTGGGACAGGGCTCTGGACTACCTGGGCAGGGGTGTGGGACTCACTGGAGGCATTTGCTGTGGTTTCACCCTGTGCAATTCCCCTCACTTTGTACTCAGCAACTTTATAAACCAGTCCAGGGCTGACAGTCCCTGGGTTTTTGGGATATGACCACTGACCATGCAAACCAGGGTTCAAAGTTTCCCTGCACAGTTTTGGAGATGCATTCACAGCTGGAAAACCCTTCTGCATAGGACCTGGTGAGATGGGGTAGCTGTACATGGAGAGAAGATCAAGGGAGCCACAACTGCAGGGTGCCAGTAAACTCTGAACACTGGTCAGCAAACTACCCCTTACAGAAAATCAGCAAACCTTCAACCTGTGAGATTTGACTGCCCTGCAACAAAGGGGATAAAAATACCTTCCTGTATGGGAAGGGTTTCACTGAAATACACCAAAAAACCATCAAGAGCTGACTGGAATTCTGAGCCTTTCAGATGGCTTCCTTCACCTTCACCAAAAAAGAGATTCTGACAGAAAGAATTATTTAAAGAGAAATGTCCTTGCAAGATTTGCTTCATACAGTTATAACTAGTAATTTTAACTTTATTTTTTTCATGGACTAAGTCTGTGTGGGATCCTGAGCTGGTCCATCTCCAGCCCTGGTGTCCCATTTGCAGAGGACATGGTGGTGATGAGGCAACACATGGAGCAGTGACATGGCAAGGGCAACAGGCTGCTCTTAAGGCATTTTCTTGTGTCATCTCTTATGCTTCCCTGTCTATTGCTATGTACAGTTACAGCTAGAAAATGAGAACTCCAAGCCTTTGGCTGAAACCTGTTTATAATGAACTTTCTCTAAGGGTGGATTGAGCAGCAGGCAGCAGTGAGGGCAGGAGTGAGGCAGCAGGGAGGAAGGATTGCCTTAGAGTGCTGGGCTCAGGCACGATGTCTTTAGCAGCAGGAGGAGATTTGGCTTAGGTACCTCCTGCTCCACAGGAGGTGTGAGCTACAGCAGGGAGGAGCAAACAGTCCTGGAATCCCTGGTCAGACTCCATCTCTTCTCCCCGGTCTTCTACCCAGTGCTCTTGCAATGAAATCTACGTTTTTAAATGCTTGGTTTTAATTTACTCGTGCCTAAAGTCTCAGAAACATCTTAAACAAACAAACAAAAAAAGCTTAATTTACTACTTTTGCAGGCTTTTTGGAATAGCTGCTTGCTTTCCTATTTTTCCAGCAGAGGCATAAGCAGCCAGATTTAGTAGATCAAGTGTAATGCAAATGGCTTAAAAGACCTGGTTTGAGCTATGGATATTTCTGCTAGGTGTGCTATCAAATACCTGCAAGTTTGGCATTCCGAAACCTGCAGTCCCCGACCACAATCTGCAGACTGTGCACAGGGATCCAGCCTTCCTTCCTTCTGTTGAGGTTCTTCACCAACCTGGGGATGACAGCAGCGTTAGCAACAGAAGCCAACCCACCCACAGCCTGGTGAGCCCCACTGCACACAGCTGGGGCTGCAAGCAGCAGTTTGCCCCAAGCAGGGAAGCACTTTAACAGGACCTGGCCATGGGCTTAAAGCAATCCTCCCACCCTAATTTAGGAAGCTAATTAAAAAGCCTACACCTCTGCAGACAATGGAGAAGAACAGGACTCCCTCTCAAGTCATCCTGCCCAAGACCTCCAGAGATGCCAGCTCAGGGAAACTGGCTACTGAAGGAGTCAAGGGCAATTATTTTTCTCACTCCTCTGCCATTTAGACTGGTAGGATGATTTTAGTCAGGGTACTGTAAGTGAATTCCAGCCAAGATTTGGGCAGCTGGAAATACTCATGCTCATAAGTGACAACCCCCTGTCTCACTCATGCAGTGAAATTTGTGCTAACAGAAACCTTGGGGTGAGAAATCTCTGATGGCACTGGCTGGAACCCCCAGGAGAGGTGAACCTTCACCAAACCTGAGGTGCTTTGCATCTGCTTTTGCTAAGAACAAACTGAATTCTTCAAAATGCAGGGGGACTGGATGATCCTTGCAGATCCCTTGCAATTGAAATATTCTATTTTATCCTGTTCTGATTTCCCTTGAAATGCAGGGGCTGTAGTTCTCAGCCAGGAATCCTGCACAGGGCATTGACATCTGTGCATCCTGCACAACCCTGACCCAGGTTGCTGCCAACATCACCCTCCCCACACCCCAAACAGGGCTTTGGCACACTGGGCTCCCTCTGCTGAGAGCCTGGGCTGGCTGAGAGCTGCTCAGAACCATCCAGGAAGGGAAGAGCCAGATCCCTCAGCCAAACTGCTGTAAGCCTCAGGAGGGGCAGGCTGCCCCCAGACAAGGATGGTCCAGCAGGGCCAGGGGGTCCCAGGGGATGCTCCCAGCCCTGAGGGGTGCCCTTGTGAGCCCTGACAGCTCTACACACAACAGAAACAGTCTGCAGCATCCCCAGGGTAGGGAACTCTCCTACAGCTGTCTGAGGGAGGAAAACACCCTGCAGTCACTCACTGGGGCTGCCAATAACCCCAGAGGGCACAGCCTGGAGCTGAGCTGGCATGGACAGAGGGAAGCACTGTCTGAAGTGGGGACAGCATGGCAAGAGGGCTGTGAAGGTGTTGGGAAAGCCCAGCTGGGGCAGAGACCCATGGCCAGGGGTTCCCCAGGCTGTGCCAGCAGGGATGGATCTCGTCTTGGCAGGAGAATGAATTCTCCACTTTCTGGAGTGGCCTAAAGCTCAGCCAGGAGCTGCAGTCAGTGTAGCACCAGGCAAGCCACATTTCAAGGGACTGCCCTGCAGGCTCTTGGAGATAAGGCAAAGTCATCCTGCAATACCTACCACTGCCCCTCACCATCCTCATGCAGGAGCTGAATTTCATCCCCGTTTTTCACCAGCAGGTCCTCTGATCCTCTCCTCTTGCAGTCTGCAAGGGCTTTGTATTTTCCTGGAGACTGTGGTAGAGAGAGAACTTGTATTATTTAGCTGCATTGAGTATCATGCAGCTGTGAGTCTGACTGCTGCAGGGAGGGTGGCAGAGCCCCACAGCCACCTGAATCAGAATTATCCAAGAAACTCTGGCTGAGACAGCCTCTCATTGCCCACACTGAGATAGGGAATTTCTGAGGGACACGGCCAAGACTCAAGCATTACAGTGAGGAGAAGAGGCAGAGGGAGCCCCGGGGTGTCCCATCACCTACCAGCTGGGTGCCCTCCTCCTCCTCGGTGTCCGAGCAGTTGCACAGCTCCTGCTGGCCCGCCCACTCCTCCAGCCCCTCGCAGATCTCCAGGGACTGCGACATTCCAGGCCAGCCTGCAACACAGCTGGGGCTCAGCCTGGGCAGCACCCCAGGGGCCCAGGGGGTGACAAGGGGCCCTACCTCGGTGGGGTTTGCTCTGGGGGGACAGCAGCACCGGGCTGGTGCGCTCTGAGTCGTTCTCCTCCGAGCTGATGGAGGCTCTCTGCTGCTTCCTGAGAGGGCAAAAAACAGAATCAGCCCCAGCTTCACCTCCCCAGTGAGCACCAACCCCACGAGGGTTTGTCAAACAGGGGCAGAAATAATCCTGGTACCCCTCAGTGTAGGTTTGACCTCTCAGTGTGTGTTTCTGTGAAGATTAAGCACTTAGTGCCCAGTTCCCAATCTTTTTGGGAGGGGAAGGAAGCTGCTGCAGTGTCTCTGCCCTGAATGAGAGCCCTGTCTGTGCTCTGCTCCATATGCAGAGGGGCTGCAGCTCAGCTGAGCTGCCAGGCCCAAGGGTGTCCCTGCAGAGCCTGTCCCCAGGCCACGGGCACCCAAGGGGGAGCAGCAGCACATCCCTGCTGTCCCCTCCCCAGGACAGGGACAAACTCAGGGCCAGCAGCAGCACATCCCTGCTGTCCCCTCCCCAGGACAGACACAGGGCCAGCAGCAGCACATCCCTGCTGTCCCCTCCCCAGGACAGGGACAAACTCAGGGCCAGCAGCAGCACATCCCAGCTGTCCCCTCCCCAGGACAGGGACAGGGCCAGCAGCAGCACATCCCTGTTGTCCCCTCCCTGGGACAGGGACAAACTCAGGGCCAGCAGCAGCACATCCCTGCTGTTCCTCCCCAGGACAGGGACAGGGCCAGCAGCAGGCTCAGGGTGCCCTGATGGGAGGGCACCCAGCCCAGCACTCACCTGTCCCCCAGCTGGGAGGAGATTGGGAGCTGACCCCAGCCCAGCCCAGCTCTGTCCAGCCCAGCCCAGCCCAGCCCAGCCCAGCCCAGCACTCACCTGTCCCCCAGCTGGGAGAGTGGGAGCTGCTCTGAGCCTGAGCCAGGCTGCTGCTTCTCCCCTGCTGCAAGGGCAAACACAGATTCAAATCCAGCTCTCTACTGCAGCTGCCACACTTGAATCATGGCTTTAAAAATGAGACCTTTTGTACAACCCCAGTGGCTTCTGTTCAGAGGGAAACAGACCTATGGGCTCTTGCAAAGCACAGAGTTAATTATGATTCAGGTGACATGTTAGCACAAACCCAACACTGAGCATGCTCCTGAGGACCATGAGATGCTCCCAGTCAGGCATCTGGTTTGTATCTTGTTGAATTAAACTCATGGTAACAAATGGGAAATAACGCCCAAGGTAGCAACAACCAAACAAATGTACTTCTGTGATTCATTTTCACACCAGCTCCCAGTTTTTACTGCTCCAAGTTCTGTTATTTCCCTACAATGTAAGGCCTCACTCCAGCACTTTGCTACCAGGCTTCTAAAAATTGATTGTCCAGAGAGAATTAGTGGACTTGAAGATCAGCAATGTGGCAAGAGGAAAGCTTCTGCTACAGAATGAAAGCCACAGAGAAATTGAGCAAATGTACCTTTTATAAGCTCTTGCTGCTTGAACAAAATTTTTCTTATTTCATTCAGCCATGCCATCTTCAGATCTACTGTTTGGGCCTGGAAGAAGAGAAAATTGTCTGAATTTTGAATTAAGAGTCATCCATTATAATGTAGGAACAAAATCTTACTTTTCTATCCTGTAATTATCTGAAATCCCCTTTCTCCCCAAAGCTACTAGTAAATTTTAAACAGTCTTGATCTTTTAAAATTGATGATTCCCATTAGATCCAGGCAAGGTGGCAGTTGTAGAGCTACCACTACAAGCAGGAAGATCAATGAGACATTTTCTTCTCACAGATTCTGAAGGGACAAACCTGCACCACATACACCTCCTCTCTCCCACTGTACCAGATCTCAAATTTCCGATGGTCTCCTTTCACATTCTCAGTTATCCCAACTGCATTCATCTGCAAATCCAAACAAACAGGAAATTAAACACAGTCCAGAGCTCCCTCTTCCCCAGGAATGCAGACTTTGGAGCACGTGAAACCTGTGTGCACTGAATTTAACATCTTGCATCAATTTCAATTTACGTAGCAACTGGAAGTCATCATCTGTCCCACTCCTCCTGACTTTCTATCAGCTGCATTTTGGATGAGCTTTCCACAACAAATCAATTTGGGACCTTTGGGAACTTCATCTGGGAACCAGTGGAACCAACTGAAGCATCATCTCAGCTGCCTCTTCATGCACAGAATGTCTCAGATTTGGCATATGAAGATTTGTAAATACCTGACACGTTATAATACACATTATTTATCCACACAGATTATTTCTTTCCAAAAGCAGGGTTAATTTTTGGGATGCCCCAAGCCTGGCTTGCAGCTGAATGCTGCTTTACTCATCATCCCCATCCACCTCTGACAGTCTGGATGAAACACCAAAGGCCCAAATCCTTCAGGACCTGCACAGGTGACCCAGCTGAACCAAGCTCAAACCATGATTAGAGACAAGAAACCTTTCAGCAACAGGAGAGCTCTGCCCACCCCCTGAGCAGGCCATGAAGCTGAAAGCTGCTGTAATACCTGACAGCACAGGAACCATCCTCTGCCTCAAAGCAGGGTTTGCTGGCAGTTATTCACTGATTAAGGCATGGCCAGAAATAGCTCCAGTATCCCACTTGCATGTCTTGGAACAGATGTAATAATAAAGGTATCATCTATCATCAATTATTCACACAGACTGGATCAGACAAATCCACTATAAACACAAACAAACCCTTAGAAATAACATCTGTTCACCAGGGCTGCTCTCCCTGACAATGTGTGCGTGCCCAGCTCTGAAAGCCCTGGGTGATTCACAGCACAGGTGCCATGGACAAATGTTCTGCTCCAACTGCTCCATGGTGCTGCCCCTTTGCAGGGGCAGGAGCAGCCCAGGGAGCAGGAACCAAGCTGCTGCTGCCAGCACAGAAACACTGAGGAGGCTGAACAGACCCCGAGAGCAGAGTGCAAGCACAAACCCAGCCCTGCCAGGCCACACTGACCCTGTGCCCCACACTGCCCCTGTCCCCCACACTGACCCTGTGCCCCACACTGACCCTGTCCCCCACACTGACCCTGTGCCCCACACTGACCCTGTCCCCCACACTGACCCTGTCCCCACACTGCCCCTGTCCCCACACTGACCCTGTGCCCCACACTGACCCTGTGCCCCACACTGACCCTGTCCCCCACACTGACCCTGTGCCCCACACTGACCCTGTCCCCCACACTGACCCTGTCCCCCACACTGACCCTGTGCCCACACTGCCCCTGTCCCCCACACTGACCCTGTGCCCCACACTGCCCCTGTGCCCCACACTGACCCTGTGCCCCACACTGCCCCTGTCCCCCACACTGACCCTGTGCCCCACACTCACCCTGTGCCCCACACTGACCCTGTGCCCCACACTCACCCTGTGCCCCACACTCACCCTGTGCCCCACACTCACCCTGTGCCCCACACTGACCCTGTACTCCACACTGCCCCTGTGCCCCACACTCACCCTGTGCCCCACACTGACCCTGTGCCCCACACTGACCCTGTGCCCCACACTCACCCTGTCCCCACACTGACCCTGTCCCCCACACTGCCCCTGTGCCCCACACTCACCCTGTGCCCCACACTCACCCTGTCCCCCACACTCACCCTGTCCCCCACACTGACCCTGTGCCCCACACTGACCCTGTCCCCCACACTGCCCCTGTCCCCCACACTGACCCTGTGCCCCACACTGACCCTGTCCCCCACACTGACCCTGTCCCCCACACTGACCCTGTCCCCCACACTGACCCTGTCCCCACACTGACCCTGTCCCCCACACTCACCCTGTCCCCCACACTGCCCCTGCCCCCCACACTCACCCTGCCCCCCACACTGACCCTGTCCCCCACACTGACCCTGTCCCCAGGTGCCACCTGCACGGGGCTTTAAACCCCTCCAGGGATGGGGACCCCTGCCCTGGGCAGCTGTGCCAGGGCTGCCCACTCCTCACAGCCAAGCTGAGCCCCCTGGCACAGCTTGAGGCCATTTCCCCTTTGAAGGCTGGATGAGGCTCCAGTTTGGTTTTATAAAAACTTAAAATTGATGAAAGCTGTTGGAAGGGCAGCCCAGAGAGCCTCATCCATAGAGTCACTGCAATTCCCAGTTCTGTGCCCCTTGTTTACCCTGGCAATTTATGGAGGCTGCTACAAAGCTGCCCAGGCATCAAGACATTAGAAATTTTAGATGATCTACTATGATGATGCCCAGAACAAGTGCCAAGAAGAGACAGATTTAAGGTCTGTTCATCCAGGTTAGTGGATTTTAAAATTCCATTTCCTCCCCCTGGCCAGGATTTACTGTCAGCTGTTGGATCACTGCACATCCCTGTGGGGCACCACAGCCCTCAGCAGCAGAAAATGAACCCCATGTCAGGGATAAACCCCCCTGGCTCTGCAGAATTACTGCTCTGCAGTACACATGGCTGTGTAAAACACCCTGAGGTTCAGAACAAAAATAAATCCCCTTACTTTCAGAAAGTGCTTAAAGCTGTAAGATGAGGTTTTGTCATATCCATCTCCGTGCTCCTCTCTCTTCTTGCAGAAGACCAAGGCTTTCTCATAGAGGAACAGGTGCCTCTGCATGGGCTTGAACCTGGCCAGGTCCTTCATCTTTGTGGGCCCCTTTCTGTGTCCTGCCCAAACACTGAAGGATCCCTGCATCAACACCTTCCCCAGTTCGCTCAGGTCACCCTGGGGAGAGCATGGCAGACAAAAAGGAACGAAAAAGAGGTGAATTCAAATGTGAGAGGAGTCTCCAAACAATGCCAGGACACAGGCCAGCTCTGCTCCAAGGCACGTCCCTCTGAGAATAGCTCAGGGGACCTTTGGGGGGATGGCCTGCAGCCAGGGGAGCACAGCTCTCAGGCAGGGCTGCAGCCAGCCCAGGAGGGCAGCAACTGGAGGAACTGAAAGGAACAGAAAACCATCCAGCCCCTGGGGAAGAGCATGTCAGGGGCTCTGGCTGCTTTAGTGGGACAGGGAAGTGAGATTTGAGCCTGAACTGAGGCACCAGGAGATGGAATTCTCCAGGAGGCCAGGCCTGGGATCAGCAGCTCCCCTGAAACCCCAGGAAATAAAACCACTCCAATAGGAAAGGTTCAAACTCAGCCTGAGAGGTGTTTGTTAAATGCTGAATGGGAAATGCTACAGAAACAGCCCAGGAGAGTTATCAGGTCAGCCATGAGAACACAGAGGAGCCCTGGAAAAATACTCTGGAAAACCACAAGGTGGCAAAGTGTGGGCACCGAGCAGCTCAGGATACCCCAAACCCCTGAAATCAGATGGAGATTGTCACCTGTGAGGGCTCCTGACCCCAAACCCTGCACAGGTCCTGCTCTGGGCCAGCTCCCACACTCAGCACAGCCCCATGCCCAGAGCATCCCCAGCCCTGTGCCAGGGCTCTCCGTGCCCAGAGCCACTCACATCATATCCTGTGATTGAAATCTGATGCATAGAGTCATTGACTGACTTCAGCAAATCCAGCATTGCAACCAGAGCTTCTTGAAGTTCCTGAACTCCATCACAGCTCGTGCTGTACTTTAGCAGCTCCTGAAAATAGAAATGGCAGAGCACATGTTTGCACTTGAACAAAGCAGATTTTTCCACCTTGCCCAAAGTTTCCAATGCCCAGAAGTGACCTACACTGAGTTTATTTTTTCATGTCCCTGGAAAAAGGCTCCCTCTAAAGCAGTCAGTGTGAGGTGTGGACCAGGCCAGTGAGGGATGGCCTATTTTTAATATTTCCTTAAGGATGTGTCAGCACAGAGCAGCACCACATTCTTCTGATCCCTTTGAGTTGTGTTTTCCTGCTTGGTAAGACATGGCAAATGAGGCTGGGGCTGTTCATTAGTGCCAACATGCCCTCAGAGGAGCTTGCAGCAGATCACTGTCTTATAAAACCCAGAGCCTTCAGGTCAGTAAATAGAGGACAGAATTTTAGCACTGGGATGAAACTGGCTTCATTTCAGATCTCCTGTGCCCACCTACAGCTGCATGTGTACTCATTCAAGAGGCTGGAAGGAGGTTCAGAAGTTACCACCCAAGTGTTGCTCCTGCCCTACACAGTGAGAATAACTGCACTGCCCTGCCTCAGATGGGGGACACAATAATTAAAGATTACAGGTGCTATCAACACCCAAGGAGAAGAGATGCAACAATTCATTCCATCCATCAGAGTCTCATGATCATCTCTGGCTCAGTTTTCTTACCAGTGCTTCTGTAATTCTGCATCTCTGAACAGATTCAAAGAGTTTTTCTGTCCTCAAAAATGGCCTGTTCCAAGCACCTGTTCCTTTTTCAGGTATGTGAACATTCATCTGCACTGCAAGGCACTTCAGAGAGGCCCAGATAAGCAATATGTCATCCAAGGCTTGGTGCTGATTTACAGATCACCTCTAATTGAAAACCAGAACAAATGTCCTCTCTGTGCTGATGGCCTGGGGAGCAGAAGCCAGCCCACCTTGAGCAGGAGCTGGTACTTGGTGAGGCGCTGCACGGGTTTGAGCAGGTAGGAGTCCAGCCCCAGCTTGTGCTCCAGCTTCCTCTGGCACTCCTGCAACACACAAGGCACACTGAGCAAGCTCTGCACCACCTGTGAGGGGACACTCCAACAGCACAGCTGTGGGGTTTGGGGACTTCAAAGGCTTCATGTTCGAGGCTTGAATGGTACCCACATCTAAGGAAATATTATAATGACATGCAAATTAACCTGTGGATCTGCCCTGTACTCCTGGGGTATGAGAAACACCAACATCTCCTTTTGTGAGCATTCTGTGAGCATTCTGCACACCATGCTGAACCAACTGCAGCCCTGTGGGCTGTGAGGAGGCTGTCACACCAGGCAGGGCCCAGGTGGAGCAGCAGCAGCTCACCTGGAAGAAGGAGCTCACCTGGAAGAAGGAGCTCACCTGGAAGAAGGAGCTCTCAGAGCACTGCCTCCACAGGGACTCGGAGCGGGGCTTGTTCTGGCAGTACTTCTCATACATCTGGAAATCCTCCCTCTGCAAGGCAAGCCACGGGCAGGTCACCCTCAGGGACCCATCCTGCCAGGCCAGCACCCACACCGTGTGTGCTTTCACCTCTGCTGCCAGCTTTAGTGTCTGCAAGTGACAGTCTGGGTGAAAACAGCACAGCTGGGGTCACAGCTGGGCTCTGCCATCTCTGCTGGCCTGGCTGCTGGTCCTGAGGGCCTGGAGCCTCTCACCCCACCAACACAGCTGAGGGGCTGCAGAGTGACAGCCAGGAGAAAGCCTGGCCTTGGGGTGTGCTTTAAAATGACAAGAATTCACCCACCCTGTCCAGGAAACAACAGCCCACTCTCTCAGGTGCTCCCAGGCAGCTCTCCAGACTGTGCAGGAAAATCCTGCAAGAGATGGGAGAAGGGACAAGGAGCAGCAGTGAGCAGGGAGAGCTCTGGGTGTCCCAGCAGGGATCAGCCTGGGGGAAGGGAGGAGGGCAGCCCCATACTTGTTGTGGAAGTCGTAGATCTCGGGCATGTTCCCAAAGAGAACATCCTTCCTGCTCCTCAGCACGGGGGGCAGCAGCATCAGCATGGCAGGGTTGTCCATCTCTGCTCTGTAGCCCTGCCAGTGAAAAGGGCTCACACTCAGCTGCCACCTCCCCAAGGCAGGGAAAAGGGGACATGAACAGACTTTCAGTATGATCTCCCTGTTTCTAATGCAATATCCCTTTAATTCCCTGTTTTGGCCATGAGCAAGAGTTATTTTGGAACAAGGTAGTAATGTTTAAAATGACAGTATGAGAAATCATTATCTGCTTTCTAAAGCAATGTGCTTCACACAGTCACTATTTCACAGTATTGAGACAGGATTCTCCAAGGATAAAACACAAGCTGCTTCCTTTTGTCTCCTAAAGGTAAAGGAAATTAGGGAACAGTCAAGAGAAACAGCTTTTTGTATATTTTAGAGGCACTGCTGAGGCTAATTACCAGTGCTTTTGTGTACAAACAGAAGGGCTCTCCTTCACTGCAGATGAAAAGCTCATCCTGACACCAACTGTTCCTGCAGATGCCTCCAACAAAGAAAACCCAAGGAGCAAACCTGAGCACTTGTGACTGGATTGGGACCTGGCAGTGTGCTGGAAGCCTGCCTGTCACCCTGGGCTCAGCCTGACACTGCAGCTGCCCTTTGCTACAAGTGACCAGGGAACAGCAATGGGAACCTGCAGAGCTCACTCACCATCAGAACAGTGAACAGCTCCTCCACATACACTCTCTCTGTCTCTATAAGCTCATTTATCACGTGGCTAAAATGAAAAAAAAAACATAGCAGTGTATTATTTTATGTCTATAAAAACCCCACAGGTGATCAGTGCAGGTCAAGGAGCCCAAACCATTGTGTGATCCCATTCATAACCAGGAGGAAAAGCACAGGAGATGACAGCTGGGTCAGGCTGCAGGAACACAGGGATGGGGCAAGGACTGGGCAGGAACAAACACCCTTGGGGTGGGGTGAAGGAGGGCTCACCCTTTCAGCACATCCAAGCTGTCCTCACTGTCTGAAATGAAGTACTGCAAGGAATTCCTCTTCTCCTGGTAGTCGTGCATGACCTCGATCTGGGGGGAAAAGGGAAAAAAAAGGGGAAAAGGGGGAAAAAAAGGGGAAAAGGGGAAAAAAAAGGGGAAAAGGGAAAATAAAAAAAGGGGAGAAAGGGATGCAGTGGGCAGAGCTCAGAGCTGCAGCAGGGCCTGCAGGGGCAGCAGCAGCCCAGCCCTGCTGCAGCTCCCTGGGGAAGGATGATTTTCCTTATAAAAAACCCCTGGGCAGCAAACCTCAGAAGGGAATAATGTGTAATGGGGAGCCAAAAATTCCCAGAAATTACTCTGCTACATGGATCTGAAACACTGGTAACATAATTCATTAGTGAGGAGGCCAGAGAACAGTTCCTACAGGGGAAATATCTGTGCATGGGGATATTTCCTAATACACACCTCTGTTATGTGAGAGAACTTCAGGGAACTACACACAGCAAATGGGCACCCAGATATTGTAAAATCAATCAAGTCACAGCTCAGGTGTTGGACTAATCCAACTAAAGCACAGGCATACAAGAGGGCTTGGGTTTGCTTGAGTTTTTAAAAGGAAAAAGAAAAAAAGAAAATAAAGAGAACATCTCCAAATCCAAAGTACACTCAATCTTTAGAGCAGCTTCACTTTTTCCATAAAACTAACTCAGATTACATGAATAATTTTTACCTTGCGAGAACTTGGAGTTTTTCTGGAGGTTTTCTTCCCAGGGAGAGAGAGATCAAATGAAAATTTCAAACTGGAATTAAAATCTACACCTTGGATAGAAGAAAGCAGAATTACATAATGTACATCTATGGTGAAGGGGATTCTTCTGACAGAAACTAATAAATCAGGAAGAAAAAGAGGAAACATTTCAAATAATTAGTTAGCTAATGCTAATAGCAGACTGACAAAATAAAGGGGATTTTTCCCAAACAATACTGATCCCACATAGCACAGCCCACGGTCATAAAGTACAAATATTTAGGAAAAACAAAATTCTCACTAAGGGAACACAGTAATGAAAACCTCACAAAGTCTCTGAAGCCTGAGCACATGATAACAGCAAAACCAATAAAAGCAAATAAACTACAAAAAAGAACACTCCCTGCTAGGACACTGTTGGAAAGTCCTTTTATGAACACTGGGCAAGATGCTCAGCTGTAATAAACTCTTAGTCCATCTTGCACAAATCTATTGATACTGTCAGTAAATAATTGCAAGTTGCAATCGAGCTGCAGAGGTGAACTGGAAGCTCAAAAATAAAGCATCAGTCTCTGCAGTGAGCTGTGTCACATCATTCCAACAGTTTGGAAGGAAATGTGGAGATCTGGAGGGGCTCTGAGGGCAGGCATGGAGCAGCTGGGAGGTGAGGCAGGTGCTGCAGGTGAGCCCAGCCTGGCTCAGGTGAGCCCAGCCTGGCTCTGCAGGTGAGCCCAGCCTGGCCCTGCAGCTGAGCCCAGCCTGGCCCTGCAGCTGAGCCCAGCCTGGCCCTGTGGGTGAGCCCAGCCTGACCCAGGTGAGCCCAGCCTGGCCCTGCAGCTGAGCCCAGCCTGGCCCTGCAGCTGAGCCCAGCCTGGCCCTGCAGCTGAGCCCAGCCTGGCCCTGCAGGGGAGCCCAGCCTGACCCAGGTGAGCCCAGCCTGGCCCTGCAGGGGAGCCCAGCCTGGCTCAGGTGAGCCCAGCCTGGCCCTGCAGGGGAGCCCAGCCTGGCCCTGCAGGGGAGCCCAGCCTGGCCCTGCAGCTGAGCCCAGCCTGGCCCTGCAGCTGAGCCCAGCCTGGCCCTGCAGCTGAGCCCAGCCTGGCCCTGCAGCTGAGCCCAGCCTGGCCCTGCAGCTGAGCCCAGCCTGGCCCTGCAGCTGAGCCCAGCCTGGCCCTGCAGGTGTCCCCTGAGAGCTCTGCCTGCTGCACACAGACCCAGGGTGCTCCACCACACCATTCCATTTCTCATTCCCTGAGCTGAAGCTGCTTTTGCTGCTGTATGACACCTGCTACAGCTCACCATGACCAATATTTGTTAATTCGTCATAAAAACTTCGTGTTAAAACACAAATGTTTAATTGCTTTTATGTAGTCAGATCACTGAATTTAATATTCTGACATAATTTAGCAAGTCCCTGGTTGAAAATACATGGATGTTACTTTGGAATCTCTTTTAATTTTGCCTGCTACACTCAGGGCTGCCAAGGATGAAATTTTCAATGTTATCACTTAAAGCTAACATATTGCCACATCCCATTACCAAAACCAAGGCAGAACATTCAGTGACCTCAGTTCAATGAGAATTTGTAACTTTATGGGCATTAATTATTCCACAATTGGGATTTAGGGAAGACACCCTGAAGGAATCAAAGGGAGTTAAGCATCCAGCTCAGTTCTGTTCATGAGATTTGAGCTCCTCATTTCTCCAAGCTCCTTTGCAAACATCAGTCTAACTTGATGTCAGTTCCAGCTCAAGACAGCCACAGAGAACAGCCAAGCTAATAAATTGATAAACCTTGCCCTTTTCCCCTGCAGTATTAACTCACCAGTTCCCAGCCCAGCAGGATGCCAGGAACTGGAGGAGTGCACTACTTACAGCTCTTTTTTCCCTGAGTGGGAACTGGAAATAAATAACAAGGAACCAACTTCATCCTTCACACAGGTATGGGAGCACAAACACTGGCAAGTTCATCAGTCCCCTGATATGTATTTAACACTCTCCAATAGCTCCTTCTCTGCCAGCAAGGTTTAGTTATCCTCTCAAAACCATCCTAAGCCTCACAGCAAAGTTACCAGCTGAAAATCCACAAGTGCAGGATGTTTTACCGTGCTTAGGAGAGAACAGGGGTGACTTGGCCCGGGGTGGGGTCTCTGGCCGGGGAGCCACGAGCTGCACGGGCCTCACGTGCTTGTCCAGCAGCCTCCTGAAGCAGCACTGCCTGCTCTCAAACATGCTGCGCACGCTGTCCAGCTTCCCCTGCACCATCTGCAGCTGGCACTGCAGGGAGACAGGAGAGACAGGCAGCATCAGAGCACCCTGACACACTGCAGGGAACCAGGAGAGACAGTCAGCATCAGAGCACCCTGACACACTGCAGGGAACCAGGAGAGACAGCATCAGAGCACCCTGACACACTGCAGAGAGCCAGGAGAGACAGCATCAGAGCACCCTGACCATCACCAGCTTCACCTGCACCTGGCACTGCAGGGAGACAGGAGAGACAGTCAGCATCAGAGCACCCTGACCATCACCAGCTTCACCTGCTTCACCTGCATCTGGCACTGCAGGGAGACAGGAGAGACAGTCAGCATCAGAGCACCCTGACCATCACCAGCTTCACCTGCTTCTGGCACTGCAGGGAGACAGGAGAGACAGTCAGCATCAGAGCACCCTGACCCAGAGCAGAGAGCCAAAAGGGGAGCCACAGTCAGCATCAGCTCACGCTGACCATCACCAGCTTCCCCTGCACCGTCTGCAGCTGGCACTGCATAGAGCCAAAAAGGGAGCCAGAGTCAGCATCACCTCACCCTGACCCATCACCAGCTTCACCTGAACTGTCTGCATCTGGCACTGCAGGGAGCCAGGAGAGACACAGACAGCATCAGATCACCCTGACCCAGAGCAGGGAGCCAAGGGAGACACAGCCAGCACCACCTCACCCTGAGCTGGCACAGGGCTGCCAGGGTGCCAGCACTGCCACACGCCCCAGCCCTGCTCCTCACTCCTGGGGAGCTGCTTACCTTCAGCTCAGGTGTCAAAACCGACTCAAAATCGTCCTGCAGGGCTTGGGGATCATAGTTCAAGTAGGATGAAGAGCTTTCAAGAAATCTTTCTATGTCCTGGAGTGCTTTCTGAGCGCCTTCTTTAGACTGGCACTTGTCCATCTGCTGGTTGGCGAGCAGGTAGGCACCCTCATCACAGCACTGCAGGGCCTGGGGACAGCACAGGGAGTGAGACCCTCCAGCACCCCCCTGGCACGAGGCTCTCGTGAGGATGTCACTGACTGGCTCTGGGTGCAGCCAGCAGCACTCCCAACGAGCTCAGCACTTACTGGGGTTTCAGCACAAAGCCACATCTTTTCTGTAAGGTGACTGCAGCCCTCAGCAGACCCAGCCAAGCAGTGCCTGGCTAAAATCAGTGGTGCAGCTGGCTAAAATCAGTGGGGTACCTGCCATGGGGGTACTGGTGCACAGCTAACCCCAGGGATAAGCAGGTGTTTATCTCCCCAGCTGGGAAAGCTGAAGTGGGCACTTTGCAGCCTACAGGGAGGCTGGCAGGTCTCCGAGGCTCAGACCTGAACTGGGGCTCACTGGCACTCACACACTGTGGTGTGTCTGACACTGGCACTCACACACTGTGGTGTGTCTGACACTGGCACTCACACACTGTGGTGTGTCTGACACTGGCACTCACACTCAGGTGTGCACAGGGGTAAGAGGATGCTGCAGCCAAGAACAGCAGAGAATTTGCAGAGCTGTGAAAGGACAGGAGACATGGAGAGCAGGACCATGCTGTGCTCCCAGGCAGACCCCAGGCAGCAGCCAGGCCTGCAAGGAGCCCAGCAGAGGCCCTGCCCTGCAGCTGAGGAGCTGTGTCCCACAGACCAGCACAGGGCTGATGTGGAGCACACAGAGAGGAAAAAGGAGCTCCCCAGTTCCCCGAAACAGGGAAATGGAACAGGGTCAAAATTCACTGTTTCTCTTAATTGGCCTCAAGCACATTCCAGCCGTGTGCCTTCTGGCCTAATTAGCGTGAATTTCCCTAAATGAATGTTTGATGCTGATTAAGATATCAAAGAGCGTTGGAGCCACGTGACTCCACTTCCATGCTAGCACACAGCAGCTGTGCCTATCTACCAATCTGTCACCTCATTTCACACTCAGCCATGTTCATTCTTAATAAATGCCTCAGAAAAAGGGGCAGGAGTTTATGTGAGAGCATCACCTCTGTCACCCTGGGCAGGAAAAGCTCCAAAGTCAGCGAATTCATGGATGTAGCATGAAAGCACCACCAAGAGCAGCAGCTGAGCTTGGTGTTGGGTGGAGATGCCCACCTCTTTCTGCGGCCCTCACAGCAGCAGCAGGTACCTGTTTGCTGACTCCCCAGCCAAGGGGCTCCTCCAGCCTCTGGGGAACCCCTCCCTGCCATCAGCTGTGAAGAAGAGCTGCAATTCCAGACGCTTCCAGCCAAGAAGAGAGGCCAAGGCCATGGAGAGGCCAACCAAGCACATCCTCAGAGCCCCGTGTGTGTGAACTGTACCTGCTGCAGGCAGGTGTGCAGCTCCAGGGTCTTCTGCAGGTGCAGCTGCTTCCTCTTGCCGTGCTCAGCCAGGAGGTCGCAGTGGTGCCGCAGCTCGTTGCACTGCTGGCAGATCAGGTTCAGGGCGTAGTGGTGGTTGGCTGCCAGCTGGTGCCCGTGCAGGATCACCACCTGAGCCTTCCCTATCAGCTCCTGCAGGAAGGGGAGAGCCCAGGCTGGCACACACAGAGAAATGGTGCCAAAGTGCCCACACACACCAGCGTGCCCTCCCAGCTCACCAGAGCATGCTCTTTGCTGACAGAGAGACAAAATTATCCTTTGTCCCCTTTAAAGGAAATAAGCCCACAAGTTTCTCTCCTCTATTAAGTGAAAAGACACTTCATAGGACCTGGGGGACTTCACCTCAAACTTAAGGATAGCTAATTGGACAGAAGCCAAAAAGTCCCACCTGTGCAATTAAGTAGGAAAACAGGAGAACAAAGAAACTAATGGCTTTTGTAAAGTGTTTTACCAGGAGCAGGGACCTCTTGCACCTGGCTTGGTTTTTCTGTTAGTTATTTTGCTTTTTATTAAACCTTTTTGTTTCCAACACTGCCACAGAAGCCATCCTGCTGATTTTTATGCCTCCAAGGGTAGCTGAGCTATCTTGGTGTGTTATAGGCCTCCAAGAGCTTATTAGACCTGGCTCAAAGAAGTTACTAGAACACAGCCACTCCTGGGGATGGCTGCCATCAGGAGTAGCCAGCAGGGGTGGCTTACACATCACAAAATGGTACCCACCATCTGGGGAGAAAAACCTTCCTATCCATGCAGAGGATGAAAGGAAAACAGTATTTCACCCAAGCAGCAAGGCTGTGAGTGCCTGCTGGCAGTGCATCTCTGCCTCTCCAGGAGCCACACCTGAACACACTGCAGCTGACTCCACTTCAGGCCCACCGTGCTCCCAGGCACCAAAGGGAATTGCAGTAGTCAAGGTTTATCCTGATGCCACGAACACAGGAGCTTTTCTGCACACCTCAGTCAGTGTACTGGTTCTGGTTTCTCCAGGGCTGGGAGGAACTGGGATGGCTTTCCAGTCACTGGGATGGTTTTCCAGTCACTGGGATGGCTTTGCAGTCACTGGGATGGCTTTGCAGTCACTGGGATGGCCTTTCAGCTGCTCCCTGCCTGCCTGGCTTTTTGATCCTCCTCCCTCTCTCCACAAACATTTCCTCCAAATGGCCAGCAAGCCTCAGACCTTGCTCTAGAACTCTTGTGTGCCCAGACCCCTCAGGATTTCTCTGCTGACCCTGGCCCAGGTGCCCAGCACATCCCTTTGCAAAGGTCACAGCCTTAGCTGGGCTCCTGTGAATCATTTCTCTTCACTCTTCTTTCCCCTACATCTCTTAGGCTTCACCCATATGTTATGTTCAACTCACAGACATGGCAGGATACAACTTTTTTGCAACTCCGTGTGCCTGGTAACAAGTTTCTGCCTATTAGCATAGCTAAAGCATTTAAAATATAAATAATTCTTCCTTCAGCTCATTAAATCCCACGCCTCCCCCACGTTCAGACATTTATCTGTTCCGGATCGTCACGGTGGCTCAGCAATTTATTTTAACTCTGATAATTAAACAGCCTGGCTTTCAGAGTGATCACAGCCTTGCTGCTCAGAGCAGAGACATGAAATCAATCCTCCATGCAGCACTCAGCAACAAATTACAGAGCCAGGTGATCTCACAAAGACCCACCACAAACACAGAGTGTGGCTCCTGTGCTTTGTGGGTGCTGCTTCTGTGCAAGGCCAACTCACCTGAGCCATGTTATCTCACCTGAGCCAGGCCACCTCAACCTGAGCCATGTTATCTCACCTGAGCCAGGCCATCTCAACCTGAGCCACGCTGCCTTACCTGAGCCATGTTATCTCACCTGAGCCAGGCCATCTCAACCTGAGCCATGTTATCTCACCTGAGCCATGTTATCTCATTTGAGCCAGGCCACCTCGCCTGAGCCATGTTATCTCACCTGAGCCAGGCCATGTTATCTCACCTGAGCCAGGCCATCCAGGTGCTCCAGCTCCTTGAGCCTCTGCTTCACCTGGGGGATGCTGTCACCAGTGTCAGGCAGCTCTGCCTGCTGCCCCATTAAAAATTCAATGGCACTCTTGACCTGGACACAGAGAAGAAAATTGCTGCAAAAGGATCCAAAGCACAGGCAGGAAAGCAGCCTGAGCCCAAAATTAATCACACTTGAGCTAAGATTGCTAAATCCAATAACACAACTACTGTCCAAGAACTAATTTGTAAATTGAAAGATGCTTCCATCAGCAGAATGCCCATGACTGCAGGGCAGTGGTACCTAAATGAGCTCTCAGGGAGGAAGCAAAGCTGTCTACCCAGGCTAGCCAGCCCTGCCACAGCCAAGGAACAGCAGCATAAATGAAACACCCTCACAATAAAAACATAAGAACTTCTCTCCATCAGATCTCCACCTCTCCCTTCTGCCAGTGGGAGCACATCTGATCCTACCTCTTGAAAACTTTGCTCAAACTTCCAGAGTTGTAAATATTGTTCCATTTTTAACTGGTGCTTTTCCCAGAAGCCATCAAAAGCAGTCTCCATCTCATGCAGCTGACCAAGCAACCTTGGGGACAGAAAAAGGACAAGATTGGGACAATTTGCAAACAGGGGACAGAGATGGACAAGACCCAGAGATCACTCACACAGAGACCCAAGGTCTCAGAAGAAGTCAACAGACATTTCATGTGGCTTGAGATGATCCCAGGGAGGGATTTAATGAAATCAGCACTGCAGAGCAGTGTGATCACACATCTGTGTGAGGCAGCTGCTGCCATCTCCATTTATCTGGGTAACACCTGGGGGCCTGGCAGGGAGAGCCCTGCATGTGCTCCACAGCCTCATCATAACAGTGGGGACAAAGAGCAGAGCAAGCCAACACCATGAGAGAAGCCACCCAGCAATCTGAGGGACCGCAGCAAAATTGTGGTGACTTTGTCTTTGACAGGTGACCCAAAGAACACAGGCACAGCTCAGTAACTGGAGAGTTCCCACTGCCCTGGGGGGTCAGAGCACAGGGCACTCACCGATTCACCGTGCCCCAGTCCCCAGGCCTCTCCTGCTGCTGCTCCTCACTGCACTCCCCTGAGTCTGCCTCTTCAAAACTGCTCAGAAGCAGCTTCCCCTCCTTTGTGACTGCCGTGATCTCCTCCTGTCCAACACAAAACATTTCTCATTCAGGCTGCTTGTTGTGAGGTAAGGACAAGGCATTTTGTGTTTCTCCTGCCTTAGTTTCCCTGTGTGAAACAAGCAGCAATACCCAACAGACCAAAGGGATCCCAGCAGATGTTTCAGTCCTCCTAACATGGAATTAACCCCTGGAGCTGCACGAGGCTGAGCCATGGATGGGCCACCAGGCTGGGTGGAAAGTGCCACACATGAATACAGGCTATATACATATAATATAAAATACAATATAAAATACAATATAACATAAAATATAAAATACAATATAAAATACAATAAAACATAAAATATAACATACAATATAACATAAAATATAACATACAATATAACATAAAATATATAAGATATGATATGATATAATACAATATGGTATATAATATGATATATAATATGATATAATATAATATATAGCCATACAATACAGCAGGCCACAGAAGGACTCAGGAGGCCAGCAGGAACCCAGCTCTCTCCTGGTGAGCAGTGGTGCTGTGTGAGACACCTGTCCACAAGTTCATGTCTTCAAGCAAGATTTCCCACAGCTTGAAGGCTGGGCTCCTCCACCAGGGCAGTAGAGGAGGTTGTAGGAGCAGCATCCCATGGGGGAACAAAGGCAGGACTGAGCCCACACAGAGCACTCAGCACAACCTCTCTTAGGGGAAATTTAAACCCTTGGGGTCCTCACCAGCACCAGCTGAGGTGCTCTGTGCTGGCTGGGCTCAGCCCCAAAGCAAACATGTGCATTGAGTCAACTATTTTCAGGAAAAAGAGGCCAAAGACAGAAGTGAGGAGGGAGAAAACACATGTGGCTGATGGGCTGAGGTGGCAGAGGCCCTGAAGGAGTGACCTGTGTCTGGGGCCATTGCAGAGCCTGGCCCTGGAGGGGTGAGAGCCCTCCCAGGACACGGCCAGGTTTCTACTGCAAGAGAAACAATGGCAAAATCTCTTCAGGAGAGGATTCAGAGAGCCCAGCCCTGGTTCAGTGCCTGCCCAGAGAGCTCACAGCAGCCCAAACACAGCACCAGCCCCAGGAGCTGCAGGAGCTCCCCTGTCCCGGGCAGCAGTGCCAGCCCTGCCCCTCAAACACCCCGAGGATGAGCACATGGCAAAGCCCATCCCCTGGCACTGCCAGGCAGGAGGCTCAGCAGGGAAATGGTGCAGCATGTTTTACACTGCAGGGGCTGTTATTGATCCTCTTACCCTCCTCTCTGCAGACAGCCCTGCTCCTCCTTTGGCTCAAAGCCACTCATTATCCATAAAGCAAAGTGGCCTGACTGTCAAACAGGTGGGGACTTGACTTCTCCTGTTCATTCTATCAGTGGGGTTCATTTCTTAGTTACTCTGTTTAATTAATTTCTGTCATTTTTTCATTGTGCTTGACGCCAGTTTCTGCTCAGCATCACAGCTACATAAATTATTCTGATTCACTCAATATTTGAACTCAGGAATCAACTGTACCAGTCCTGGGGTTGTCATGACAGAGACACGGATCCCATGTCTTGCTGTCACCACAATCTGTGCAGTTTCTCATCTGCTTTTGTTTTTCATGGTCTTAGAAGGAACAAAAGAAAAAAGCCAGCAGACCTCACTTCAGACAAAAGCCAATGAGTGGTTTTGATATTTGAAATTAATAGATGAGGAATTAAAAGCAACAGATGGCTTGTACTGAGTGCTGCTGTGCTTTCTACGCAAATGGAAACACTTGATGTGTTTTATTTCTCCACAGAGTGGGCACTGCTGGCTGGTTTTACACTGCTGACCCACCCTGTGGAGCTGGTACCTGCCCCTGCACTGTGGCCACAGTGCTGAGCACAAAGCTGAAGCCACTGAGGCATGTTGCAATAGATGGAGCTGCAATTTCATATTACTCTTCATTTTCAAAGAGATGGAGGCCCATTGACAATATCTATAATGATACTTTCTAAACATGCACACATGTATTATGCCTACACACAGCACAACTTGGATGACATTTTCAGTATTTCTTAGAGGCATCTTCCTGGGAACTCGCTGTCACATGAATGACAAATGATTATAAATTAAAATAGATACAATTCTTTGACTTAGGTAAATGAAACCTGTCACAAAGCAAAGGAGCTCATTCCTCAGCCCCACAGAACAACTGAGAACACAGTGATTGCTTCTGAGAGAAGGGTTTGGGGCCTGTGCTGCTCCCTGGAAGGTGCAGGAGCACCAAACACAACAGGCTGATAAAGCAGCAGCTGGCTGCACTCAACCTTCCATTGACTCCTATGATAAAATCACAAATCCCCTGAGCCATACCCTGAGCTGGCTGTGCCCCTGAGCCATATCTTGAGCTGGCAGTGCCTGGGGCTGAGCCATACCTGTGTCTGTGCCATACCTGGTGCTGGCAGTGCACCTGTCTGGGCCATACCCTGTGACTGGGCCATACCTTGAGCTGGCAGTAGCTGTGAGTGGCAGTACCTCTATCTGAGCCATACCTTGAGCTGGCAGTACCTGTGACTGAGCCATACCTGTGACTGTGCCATACCCTGAGCTGGCAGTGCCTGTGACTGGCCAGAGCTCTGTCTGTGCCATGCCCTGAGCTGGCAGTGCCTGTGACTGGCCAGAGCTCTGTCTGTGCCATGCCCTGAGCTGGCAGTGCCCGTGACTGGCCAGAGCTCTGTCTGTGCCATACCTTGAGCCATACCCTGAGCTGGCAGTGCCCGTGACTGGCCAGAGCTCAGTCTGTGCCACATCTTGAGCTGGCAGTGCCTGTGACTGGCCAGAGCTCAGTCTGTGCCATACCTTGAGCCATACCCTGAGCTGGCAGTGCCTGTGACTGGCCAGAGCTCAGTCTGTGCCATACCTTGAGCCATACCCTGAGCTGGCAGTGCCCTGAGCCATACCCTGAGCTGGCAGTGCCCGTGACTGGCCAGAGCTCAGTCTGTGCCATACCTTGAGCTGCAGGTACCTCTCGGTGCGCAGGGCCAGCAGGCGCTCGATGCAGAACATGTCCTCGGGCAGCTCCGCCTCTGCCAGCTCCGTGCCAAAGCACTGCAACATCTGGGCAATGTCCTTCACAGTCAGGGCAAAGCTCTCTATGGCCTGCAGGGACACAGGGACTGCCATCAGCCCGGGGCACCAGTGTCCTGCAGCTCCCCAGGGGTGCCCCAAGAGCCAGGGCTGGGCTGGGCCAGGGCAGCCCCACAGCTCTGACACAGCTGGGTGGGGTGTCCAGGCACACAGAGAGAGAACATCCCACTGGGAACCCAACCTGCATCACCTGGGACACTGAGCACCAGCATCCCAGGAAACTGAGTGTACAGGAAGCACAAAGACACAGCAAGGCACAACTCCTGGCTCCTGGCAATATGAAAGTTCTTGCAAAAGGAAAGAAACAAACCTGACTGGAAATTTTCTGAATTCTCTGCATTTGGTCAGTATGTAGTAGACAGTCTCGTTACCCTGGTTCCCAAACACAGTTCTGATATTAATCACATTAAGTGATCATTATTAACAAAAAAGCCTATTTGGTATCTCCCATTAAGGGAACTCCAATAAAGATTTTAAAGATCTTTTGGGAGCAGTTTCAATAGGAGCCTGAGGGAGCCAATCCTCCTGCAAACCCATCAAAGCCTAACACCCCTTGGCTCCTGTGCACGTGTGATCAGGGAGGTGCAGGGGCTCTGGGGGCTCCTTTCAGCCCCCAGGGCTCAGTGCCTGACTCAGTGCCCAGGGAGCCCCAGCTCTGAGCACCCATGGCAGCCCCACTCACCGTCCTGAAGATGACCCACTCGCTGTGGCAGTACTCCAGGGTGCCCCCCAGCTCGGGGGTCAGCTGCTGCTCCTCGATGTACGTCAGCAGGTCACTGACCGAGCTCAGCATCACCACCTGCACAGAGAGCCCTGGGTCACTCCTGGGTCACCCTCCTGCCCCACACTGACCCTGTCACTGACCGAGCTCAGCATCACCACCTGCACACACACAGAGCCCTGTGTCACCCCTGGGCCACCCTCCTGCCCTGTCACTGACCGAGCTCAGCACCACCACCTGCACACACACAGAGCCCTGTGTCACCTGGGCCACCCTCCTGCCCAACACTGACACCATTACTGCCCCACACTGATCGAGCTCAGCATCACCACCTGCACACACACACACTCACACACAAGGTCCTGTGTCACCCCTGGGTCACCCTCCTGCCCTACACCGACCCCTGATGGACCTCAAACTCTGCTCTACATCCTGTTCTGGAGCAGGGCTCCCTTCTTACACTTATGGCTTAACACAGTTCTGTCCAGGCTCTGGGCACACACACAGCAGTGCACACAGCTCTGGGCACACACAGCCGTGCCCAGGCTGCTCTGGGCACACACAGCAGTGCACACAGCTCACACACAGCCGTGCCCAGGCTGCTCTGGGCACACACAGCCGTGCCCAGGCTGCTCTGGGCACACACACAGCCATGCCCAGGCTGCTCTGGGCACACACACAGCCGTGCCCAGGCTGCTCTGGGCACACACAGCCATGCCCAGGCTGCTCTAGGCACACACAGCCGTACCCAGGCTGCTCTGGGCACACACACAGCCGTGCCCAGGCTGCTCTGGGCACACACACAGCCGTGCCCAGGCTGCTCTGGGCACACACACAGCCGTGCCCAGGCTGCTCTGGGCACACACAGCCGTGCCCAGGCTGCTCTGGGCACACACACAGCCATGCCCAGGCTGCTCTGGGCACACACACAGCCATGCCCAGGCTGCTCTGGGCACACACAGCCGTGCCCAGGCTGCTCTGGGCACACACACAGCCGTGCCCAGGCTGCTCTGGGCACACACACAGCCGTGCCCAGGCTGCTCTGGGCACACACACAGCCGTGCCCAGGCTGCTCCCTACCGGTAACTTGAGCAGGAAATCCTCCTGGCTGAAGCGGAAGCCGATGTCGGTGAAGGTGCGCTGGAAGAAGCCCGTGGGCCGCAGGACCATCACCAAGTGCAGGTTCCCTGGGAAGGATGCCTGCAAGGAAACACACACAGCACTCACCCTGGGCAGTGGCAGCTCCTGCAGCAGCTCCCAGTGCACTGAAAACAGGGAAATCATCCTGTTCTAGGGGGGGTTTCCTTATTTTCAAAACAGAAGGGTGTGGCGTTCCCATTTTCTGAAAGATCCCTTCGCCCAGGATTTTTCCCCTGGGAAGCTGAGAAACCTCAGAGAAAAGGAAAACAATAATCATCTGATTTACTTCTCCTGTGCTGTGCTCGTGTGGAATGTGTTTGGGGATTGTTTACCCACAGGTGATTGTTCCATTGGGTTCTGCTGGGAGTTGTTTTCACTCTTTGGCCAATTGGTGCCAAGCTGTGTTGGGAGAGAGTCAGAAGTTGTCATTATTATCTTTTTAGCATTCTGCAAGTATCCTTTCTGTATTCTTTTGTATAGTTTAGTTTAGTATTCTTTAATATAATATAGTATCATAAAATAACAAATTAGCCTTCTGAGCACATGGAGTCAGATTCATCATTCCTGCCTTCATTGGGGCACCCTGCAAATACAACAGGAGGGAGATGCTGGGGTGGTTCAGAGAAATGGGGTGGAACTGCAGCAGGTTCAGATGCTGGGATGGTTCAGAGATTTGGGGTGGAACTGCAGCAGGTTCAGATGCTGGGGTGGTTCAGAGATTTGGGGTGGAACTGCAGCAGGTTCAGATGCTGGGGTGGTTCAGAGATTTGGGGTGGAACTGCAGCAGGTTCAGATGCTGGGGTGGTTCAGAGAAATGGGGTGGAACTGCAGCAGGTTCAGATGCTGGGGTGGTTCAGAGATTTGGGGTGGAACTGCAGCAGGTTCAGATGCTGGGGGTGTTCATAGATATGGGGTGGAACTGCAGCAGGTTCAGATGCTGGGGTGGTTCAGAGATTTGGGGTGGAACTGCAGCAGGTTCAGATGCTGGGGTGTTCATAGATTTGGGGTGGAACTGCAGCAGGGCTGTCCAGCCCCACCTCCCCAGGAGCAGGCAGGAGGTCAGCCCTGCTCCTCGGAGGCACACTTGGTATAAACTTTAATAATACAGATACTGTTCATCATTATAACCTAGGGAGAGAAATTATAACTTAGCAGGGAGCAGAGGGCTGGAACACTGAGAGGAATGCCAGATTGAGGAAGCAAAATTTATTGCCAAACTTGCTAATCATCCCATAACTGCATGAAGCACACTCGTCTTGTCCTTGGTAATTACCAGGCAACATTTAATTTGTGGCAAGAATTTGGAATTTCCTGTCTCCACTGCTGGAGCCTTTTTTCAAGCATATGGTTAGCAGGTGCATTTTTAAACAGATCTGTGAAAAGGGCTCTTGAGAATGAAAAAGAATTTTTAAGAAAGTAGAAGTTGCATCATTAAATTATGGATAAGCACATGATGCAAAGCCTTGAGTTAATTAAGACATGATTTGCTCTGAGATCCTGCCAGGCCAGGTCACATTTCTCTCCTCCTTACAGCATCCTCCTCCATGAAACATGAGAGTAACCTCTATACCAAGGGTGAGAATAATGAATGTGTTTGGGTATTTGCACTGCAGGGCACTTCATCCGTGCCCTCAAAACAAAGATATCCCACAAACATGGATTAGTGCTGTTTGAAACAGGATTTACACCTGAGCTCTGGCATCCCTGAGCTGCACTGTCACTCATTTGCTCTGTTTTCTTGGCTAGGAAGGGGCAGGTTGTGGCTTCCACTGCCCACAGCTTCCCTCAGAAATGGACAGTGAGTTTTAGGATCATATAAGCCACATAAATCCAATATATTGATCTGCTGTTATTTTAGGTACAAGCAGAAGAAAAAAGGTTGTGAATGAAATGACAAACTCATATCCTTTGGAAGTCAACAAGAGTGGTGCCAGGGACAGAGACTTGGCACTGGAGACAACAGCAAACCATTAAATAACAGAGACATTGGTGCTGGCTGCAGGCCCTGGTGCTGCGCTCCTGCTCCAGCACTGGGCAGCACAGAACAGCCCACAGAGCTTTGGGCTCCCACCTTGGCCCTCTCCTGAAAATGCTGCAGGAATGTCTTTGAGAACAGCCAGCCAGAAATCCATCCTCCCTCGGCCTGACATCACTGCTCCCTTCATCCCCTGTCCCCTCAGCCCTGCTGGCACTTGGAGCTTCAGCCTCCCCTGCTCCCTCAAGTCCTGTTTAACAGGCACCCTGTGGGTGCAGAGCAACGTCCCTGCAGGAACAGCCTGGCTGTGCAAACCCAGCTCCCCAGGGGAAAACCTGCAGGCTTGGAATGCCAGCCCCAGGAGCCCCTGGGCAGGGCAGGAGACAAGCCCAGCTCCCAGGGACCAGCCTGGCTGGGAGCAGGAGTGGCCCTGGACACCTCTGCTGCAGGATGCCACAGCACACACAGCAGGGACTGTCCCCCTGCACCCCAGGGACACCTCTGCTGCAGGATGCCAACCTGATCCACACCACAGACACACCAGGAGAGCACAGCACTGCCCTCCTGCCCCCAGGGACACCTCTGCTGCAGGATCCCACAGTGTTCCACACCACACACACAGCAGGGACTGTCCCCCTGCACCCCAGGGACACCTCTGCTGCAGGATGCCAACGTGTCCCACACCAGGACACCACAGCAGTGCCCTCCTGCACCCCAGGGACAGCCCCACACACACCATTGTATCCCTCCTGCTCCTTGGTATTTCACCGCAAAAGTGAAACACCTGAGTTCCACCCTGAGTTTCCAGGGCAGAGGACTGGGTTTCTATTCAGTTTAAAAAGCATTTGGGGATTTTTCAGCTGATCTTGCACATACAGGATCAAGGTCAGCACTTACAAGCAGCTACAAAACAGGAAGCACAGCTTTGCAAATGACACCTAATGTATTCCAAGCATGGGGGAAAATGAACACAAGAAATAAGCTTGCAAGAAAGACAGACACCAACAAGCCATGTCCTGTGCCTTCTTAGAGACTTAAAGGAAAGGATGAAATGTTAGGAAAAAAACCCAAAACACACAGACCAGTAATTCCTCAACATAACATTCCTGTAGGGATTGTATTTTTTTAAATTTTGTAACAATTTTAGTTTTTCTCAGACCTGAAGTGTAGATAAGTTTCCTAAAAATGGAACTCTAATGATACTGAAGGCATTGCTGCAAAAGACCCTTTCCCACAATATATTAAAGAAAGCAAAGACAAAGGGATATTTAATATTACCTCATGCTTTACGTTATCATTTGTAAATCTAAAAAGAATCCTGTGCACTTGATAAGCCTGGGGTTATGTAACAAAACACCAAAAGAAGCCTCTGAAGCCTCTGAAGCCTCTGCAGCACACCAGGAAAGGCAGAAAACTCCCAGCACAGTCCCACCAAAGCAGGCACCTCAGTGCTGTGAACTGTCCCCTGAGCACAGCCTGCTCACCACATCCCTCCTTCCCAGGACACACACCCACACCTCAAGGCCACTTCAGCAACTTTTTAAATGCACATTTAACTAGAACCAACAGAGAGCCCTGATTTAATCAATACAGACAAACTGGGCTAATGAAGCACAAGAAAGGACATGCACTGAAAGGATCACAGTTACTGCCTCATTACTGGATATCTCATTCTGACACATTCAGTGGTATTTTAACATTTCTGCCAATTTCAGCAACTCCGTTTTCAGGCACTATTCTTCCCTGCAGTTCACTGGGGTATCCATGAGATTGGAAATCAATAAATAAAAAAAAAAAATAAAATAAATTTTAAAAACCAAAGAAGTATCTGCCATAAGTTTCTTTCTGAGCACTGCAGACTGAGGCAGGAGTCCTTACACAGACGCCGAACTTAATGACTTTCTGCCGCCCCTTAAAGGAAAAGTCACGCATCAAAATGCCAGGACACACAACGCCGCTAATCCGAGCCTTCAACTCCCCCCGGAGCCAGAGCCAAGCCCCAGGCGCTCTGCTGCCTTTGCTCCAGCCGGCTGCATGACCGACCGAGGGTGCTGCCCCAGCATCGCCGGGCACGGACCCGCGCGGGGCCGCTCCGGGCCGCGGCTCCTCCGGCCCGGGAGGAGCAACGAGAGCGCCGCTCGTGCGGGCGGAGAGCCCCGGCAGCAGCGCTGCGGGCAGCGGCACCGGGAACCCAGCGGCACCCGGAACCCAGCGGTACCGGGAACCCAGCGGTACCCGGAACCCAGCGGTACCGGGGAACCCAGCGGTACCCGGGGAACCCAGCGGTACCGGGGAACCCAGCGGTACCGGGAACCCAGCGGTGCCGGGGAACCCAGCGATACCCGGGAACCCAGCGGCACCCGGGAACCCAGCGGTACCGGGAACCCAGCGGTACCGGGAACCCAGCGGTACCGGGGAACCCAGCGGTACCGGGGAACCCAGCGGCATCGGGAACCCAGCGATACCGGGGAACCCAGCGGTACCGGGAACCCAGCGGTACCGGGAACCCAGCGGCACCGGGGAACCCAGCGGTACCGGGGAACTCAGCGGCACCCGAAACCCAGCGGCACCCGGCAGGGCCGGCCGTACCCAGGGTGCCCAGTGATGCCCAGCGGTATCCGGGGTACCCAGCAGTACCCAGTGATGCCCAGCGGTACCAGCGGCCCCCAGCAGTACCAGTGGTACCCAGCAGCACCCAGCAGTATCAGCAGTACCCAGCGGTACCCGGGGTACCCAGCAGTACCAGCGGTACCCACCAATACCCGGCGGTACCAGCGGTACAAACGATACCCAGCGGTACCCGCAGTACCCAGCAGTACCCAGTGATACCCAGCGGTACCAGCGGCCCCCAGCAGTACCCAGCGGTACCAGTGATACCCAGCGGTACCCACGGTACCCAGCAGTATCAGCAGTACCCAGCGGTACCCGCGGTACCCCGCGCCCGGCCGCTCCCGCACGGAGGATGCCGCCGCCGGCTCCCCCCGCGCCGCCGGAGCCCGAGCCCTGCGGGCCGTGCCGCGGCCGCCCGGCCTCCCCCGCTGTCCCCGCTGTCCCCGCAGCACGGCGGGCCCGGAGCCTTACCGCATCCCGGGCGGGCCGCCCGCCCCGCCGCGGGCCCGCCTCCGCCATGGCCCGCAGGGATGCGGGGATGCTGCGGGAGGGGATGCGGGGATGCAGGGATGGTGCGGGGTTGCTGCGGGGATGCTGCGGGGATGCCGCGGGGCGCTGCCCGGCTCTCCCCGCCGCCGGGGCCGGCACGCAGCGGTTCCGTTCGGTTCGGCTCGGTTCGGGCAGGCAGCAGCCCTGCCGGCTCCCGGCTCCCGGCTCGCGGCCCCGCTCTCCTCCCCGGCGCCGGCTTTGCTTTTAAGGTGGAATGCCAAAAATCATGCTGCAGCCGCTCTTTGCCGCGAGGAGTGGGCTCGCGGCTCGGAGCTCTCACCCTTCCCTTTCCCCCCGCCGCTATCTCCAAGGTGCCTTTCCAGCTGCTCTGGGTCCTGCGGCCAGCCAAGGAAGGATGCTCGGGCCAAAACCCGAGGCTTGCCCGGCATCACTTCCCACAGCACTGCCAGCCCGCTCTGCCCAGGCACTTAGAGACATACATAAAGAGTTAAAACAAAAATCTGTACAGTGTGATAGAAAAATGTTCAAGATCAGATGCACAACCGCAGAGCTGCACTTGCATATACATATGCTGGAAAAAATAGGACACAGTCTGTGCTTTAAATTCAGCTTCATGGCACTCCTTTACTCCAAAATTGTACAAAGATCAGAAGAAGATTTTTTTAAAACTGCATCAGGGCTCATGATGCGTGACTGGGAAAAAAATAAAGATTTAAATTTTTGTCCTTACACCTCCTGGACACAGAGACAGCCATGTAGGACCTGACTCTGTTTTTAAGACAATATTCCCAAGTCTGAAGATTTAGTGGACACAGGTTTCCTGCATCCCTCTTTGCACAGAGCACCTCCCACTCTGTGCATGGACAGCCCTGATACTGCAGCCAAAGTCACCTCTCCACATGGACACATGGCACAAACTGGGTGTCTGCTCAAATCATTCCATTTTCTTATTAGACACAAAACGAATGGCACTTCTGTAGAAGCTACAAATTAGGACAGGATTTTCTTCATTTGACACTTCCAGACTATGCAAAGCAAGTCCTTCATCCTTAAAGGATGCTCTTGGTATTAGCACCTGTTCAAACGCTGGCAGCAGGACTGAATTTTGATGATCACTTTAAAGAACTACTTTCTAAATGCTGCTTCCTCTCTAGTGGTAGGGTAACCACACTTGCAAGTTCAGATTCTAACATTCAGAAAAAGCAGAACCCAAAATGCTCTTAGTGGGGCCTCACTCACACTGCAGAAGGGAACCCTCTCTGCCTCCTGGGGGATGCTGAGCAGCAAACTGCCAGCAAAGTCAGGCATTTCTAACACCAAGTTCAGCTGTAGCAGCATTAACCATTTTAAATACCATAAATCTAACTTTATCAGAACCAGGCAAGCATTTTCTGTCTCAGTACATTCCCTTCATTTCATCCCTTCTCAGATGGACCAACGTCTTTAACCCCTCAATGACCAAACAGCAACAAGCACAACAGTAAAACACCCTGAGTACTCCCACTGAGCCACCCCCATGGCATGCTGTGGCTGGGAAAGGATTTCTCTGTTGGCTCCTTGCTCCCCATGCACCCTAAATGTGACTTTCCTACAGCTGCACACTCTGCTGAAAATCCAAGCTCTGGTTCCAAGAGACAGAGCAATGCAGAACTGCACAACCCCCTGTGAGCTGTGCTCAGAACAGGCACCTGCCAATGCTTAATGCCTGTGTGTGCCACATCATTTAAAACACATTAATGCATCCATACACTTTTTAATGGATTTTTCCATCCATGCCCACATACAAATCCTTGTGAAGCCTGTTTAAAGAACCTAAAACTTTCAGTCACCAACAATTAGGTAAACTAATAACCAGTGTCAAGAAAATATATATGGAGCAAAATTTTCCACCCATCAAAAGCACAGAACATGGCACAAAACACATTTGAACCAGTGCAAAAGAGTATAAACCCCAGGAAATGGATCAAGCAAGCAAATTAACACACAAACAGCTCATTTTCTCACTCCAATTAATTACAGGGCCATAAAGCAAAGTGCTGCCTAGAGAGCAAGCAGGAGCAGCATTGCTCTGGTTCCCAGTGTTTTCTGAAGGAGGCACACACAGGCAGGGTGACTAAGAGCAATCCACATTAAAAAGGACTTACTGCTATTTTTTGGAGAGTCGTTTTGACTGATGTCCATGTGTCCAGTCTTCTGTCCAGGATTAGGATAAATTTAGTGTCAGACTCATGCTGACTGCAAGATAAGAAAATACCAATAACCAGATAATGTTCCAAGAAAATGACTCTGTTCCCAAAAAAAACTCAAATCCAAGAACTCAGATGCAAACCACATTTGAGTATTTCTGCAGTTCCTGAAATTCCCCTTGAAAAATTTTCCTGAACACCCAAACTCTTTCCAGTGGAGCTTAGCAACAGGACAAGGGGCAACAGGCACAAACTGAACACAGGGAATTCCATCTGAATATGAGGAAAATGTCCTTCCCCTGAGGGTGACAGTGCCCTGGGACATGCTGCCAGGAGAGCTTGGGAAACCTCCTTCTCTGGATATTTTAAAAACCCACCTGGGGCTTTGCTCATCTCCAGATATTGCAGCACACCTGCTGCAGGTGAGGCTGCTCTGCCTGGGGGTTGGATCACCTTTAGGATCCCTTCCAGCCCAGGCTCTGTGATTCCAGAGCTCCCTGCCAGCCCAGTGTCCCTGTGTGTGGTTGTGCCAGCCAGGCTCAGCATCACCTGTGGCTGTGTGAGCTGGTGACAGCACAGGGACTGCTCTTCACATCCACACGGGACAAGGAGCCTGCCCAGGAGCTGTGCCCTGCCCAGAGGCTCCCCCAGCCGATGGCACAAAGCCCCCTGCCCTCCCTGCCCAGGTAAGAGCAGCCAGGGGGGGACTCCTGCCTTGTCTGGGCAGCAGACAGCAGAGGGGACACTGAGAGGAGACAGCAGAGGGGACACCGAGAGGAGACAGCAGAGGGGACACCGAGAGGAGACAGCAGAGGGGACACCGAGAGGAGACAGCAGAGGGGACACCGAGAGGAGACAGCAGAGGGGACACTGAGAGGAGACAGCAGAGGGGACACTGAGAGGAGACAGCAGAGGGGACACCGAGAGGAGACAGCAGAGGGGACACCGAGAGGAGACAGCAGAGGGGACACTGAGAGGAGACAGCAGAGGGGACACTGAGAGGAGACAGCAGAGGGGACACCGAGGTGGCAGGGCAGCAGACAGCAGAGGGGACACCGAGGTGGTGGCAGGCAGGGCAGTGGCAGCCTGGCAGAGGGGACAGGAGCTGTGGTGGCTCCCCCAGCCCGTCCTGCAGGGACTCTGCCACTGCCCCAGGGCGTCTCCCAGCCCAGCCCAGCCGGCTCTGCAGGCACAGGCTGCTGGCTCCCCTGACACCCAAAGCCTTCAGCTGCTCGGAGGTGCCCAGGCTGCCCAGCTGCACCAGGGCTGCCTGCTCTGGCAGGGCCAGGGCTGCCCTGGCTGTCACCAGATGTGCCTTGGCACCTGGGGGAGCAGCACACAGCGGGCAGCAGAGCCACAGCTGCCCTGTGCTCACACACAGCCAGCCTGGAACCCCCTCCTCCTCCTGCACCTCCTCCTCCTCCTCCTCCTCCTCCTCCCCAGGAGTGCATTTCCAGCACAGCCAGGTAATGGCTGCAGTGTTTGCCCTGTGGATGCTGACACAGGACAGCCATGCCCACAGCACCTGCCCTGCTGCTGGCACACTCTGCTGGCTCCCCAGAGGGCTCAGGTGGCTGCCCCGTGCCAGCCCTGTGCCAGCCCTGTGCCAGCATCATCCCTGCTAATTCCTGTGCTTGGCAAGGCAAACACACGGGGATCACTCAGAGCTATCACAGGGCAGACAACACTTGGCAACTCACTACAGGAAAGGAAAAAGGAGTCCCTGGAAGGAGTGCAGGAGCTCTCAGTGAGTGCACACCTTGCTGCTCTGCTCTGGGGCAGCTACAGCTCTGACAAACACATTTCAGAGGAATTAGCAGTGGTGCTCAGAGGGATCAGGACTCGATTCCCTCTGACTCATCACATGACTGAAGGCAGGGAGAGGCTCCCAAGCCACCCTGTGCCACATCTTATGGATCTGCAACTTCACACCCACAGTGCAAAGGTTTCACTGGAATTCATTCAGTGGCTTTGAAGTGTAGAAGAAAAGAGCAGAGAAAATGAAAATCGAATTTTACATATGGGTCATACACAGAATACATGGAATAAAGTCTGAGGCTGTGAGCATGGTGAGTCTGACTTTCCAGTCAAAACCTCTATTTGCTCAGAATGGTTTGGGCAATGTGAGACAACTCTGCAGGCTTCTGTCAGCTCTGTTCACCCCCACCATGAGCTAAGTGACCTGGGTGGGTGGGAGCAGGCCAAAGGATCCTTTGGTTTGAGGCAAGAATAAAGCCCTTTGGTTTTTCAGCACACTCTAAAATTATAAAAGGTATGTCTCTGAGCTATAAAGAACAATTCCCAACTTCCCAGGTGTTTCCCAAGGGCATGCAAGTGAAAAAAATAAACTGTGTTTACACAGAACTGCTGTAACCATAATGAAACCTGAATAGAACCTCAGAAGCCAGAGAAGGCAGGCAGGCTGCAGTGCAGTGTCAGTTAAACGAGCTGAAGTCATTAACTCAGGACAAGGCTGTGCTCAGGGAGCACCTCTGAGCCTGCTAATGGAATTTTATCAGTTCCCTTACAGAAACAGAGGGGAGCTCCCAGCAGTGACAGCCTTGACACCTACTGAGAGAATTTGTCATTTATTCCAGGCAGTGGAGAAAGCCTGGGACTATCTGCAACCCAGGCCTTGCAAGTTTATCAGATTCCCAGGCCTGTGATGCACCTTTTAGAGTGACAATAAAAATAAATCAATGCCTTCTACCAAGGCTCTGAGGGGTCTTTGTTTGCACCCAGCAGCAGGAAGATGGAGGCAGATAACCAGGGCAAGGACTGCTTCTCTCTGGGTGTTTCTGGTCACTTTTTGATGCACCAGACTAAAAATAAACACCTGGGATGTTTTGCAGGACTTGAAGTTGGACCCTGGAGGCTGCAGCTGTGAGACTGAGACAGCCCTGAGAGACTCCTTGGTGCTGGTGGGATCAGAGCACCAGGACCTGCCCAATGCTGAAATCCAGAGATATTTACAGACACCAGCACCCTGCACTGTGCCCCTACCCTGTGTCACAGCCCTGAGCACTCTGCACCTCACCCCCAGCCCACAGCAAACAGGCAAAGCTTGTCCAAACACCAACGAGCTGAGAGTCAAAGAAAGAACAGAACAGCACAGAACAGGATGTGGCATTTCAGTAGGAAGGGACCCGCAGTGACAACCTGTCCCAATGTCTGTCCCCTTCAGGCTGACCAAAGCCAGGAGATGTGTTCAGGGCATTGTCCAAATGCCCCTGAACCCTGACAGCTTGGGGAGCCAATGGCATCTCCAGGGAAACTGTCCTGGTGTTTGACACCCCCTCAGCAATAAATGCTTCCCAATGTCTGCTCCAGACCTGCCCTGGCAGCTTTGAGCCATTCCCACGTGTCCTGTCCCTGGGAGCCAGGGGAGAGAGCTCAGCACCCTGCTCTGGGAGAGAGAGCTCAGCACCCTGCCCTGGGAGAGCTCAGCACCCTGCTCTGGGAGAGAGAGCTCAGCACCCTGCTCTGGGAGAGCTCAGCACCCTGCCCTGGGAGAGCTCAGCACCCTGCTCTGGGAGAGCTCAGCACCCTGCCCTGGGAGAGCTCAGCACCCTGCCCTGGGAGGGAGAGCTCAGCACCCTGCCCTGGGAGGGAGAGCTCAGCACCCTGCCCTGGGAGAGCTCAGCACCCTGCCCTGGGAGAGCTCAGCACCCTGCCCTGCCCTGGGAGAGAGAGCTCAGCACCCTGCCCTGGGAGAGCTCAGCACCCTGCTCTGGGAGAGCTCAGCACCCTGCCCTGGGAGGGAGAGCTCAGCACCCTGCCCTGGGAGAGCTCAGCACCCTGCCCTGGGAGGGAGAGCTCAGCACCCTGCCCTGGGAGAGCTCAGCACCCTGCCCTGGGAGAGCTCAGCACCCTGCTCTGGGAGAGCTCAGCACCCTGCCCTGGGAGAGCTCAGCACCCTGCCCTGGGAGAGCTCAGCACCCTGCTCTGGGAGAGCTCAGCACCCTGCTCTGGGAGAGAGAGCTCAGCACCCTGCTCTGGGAGAGCTCAGCACCCTGCTCTGGGAGGGAGAGCTCAGCACCCTGCCCTGGGAGAGAGAGCTCAGCACCCTGCTCTGGGAGAGCTCAGCACCCTGCCCTGCCCTGGGAGAGAGAGCTCAGCACCCTGCCCTGGGAGAGAGAGCTCAGCACCCTGCCCTGGGAGGGAGAGCTCAGCATCCTCCCCTGCCCCTCCTCAGAAGCCCCAAGAGCAGGGGGTCCCCCTGGCCTCCCTCTCTCACAGGACAAGCCCAGAGCTCTCAGCTGCTCCTCACATTCCTCCTCCTGCCCTCTCAGCTGATCCCCCTGCACAACCCAGGGAGCTGCACATCCTCTGTAAATGTGGCACCCAGAACTGCACCCAGGCCTGAAGGGAGCACCCCACCAAGGCTGCACACAGGGATTCTTTCCGTTTTCAAGTTTTACCTTAATGGTAATTAAGTCAGTTTTTTGTAGTAACAGTCTTACAGATATCATAACTGACTTCAGTTTCTTTTTTTAAGCTTCTATTGGAATTCTGGCTTAACTTGGAAGAGATCAATTCTTTCAGGCTAGAGAAAATATCTGTATTTGCTGTAAAGACCATGCTGTCACAGTGCTCTCTCCAAGCCTGGATAAAGAGCTGCTTTCTCACTGCTCAGGTCTCTTTTCTGCAAACACAGATCTGTCCCACCTCCCTGCTTGCAGCCCCCCCTGCTCAGCCCAGCCAGCCTGAAGGCAGCAGCATCTGGAGCTGGATGTGCACAGAATAGACAGTGGGCACCTATTCCTTGTTTTCCCTTCCAGCCCATCCACACAGGCACTTCCTGCAGCTGCCTCCTGCCTGCAGCAGCTCCCAGAACACTCCAATTCACCTGCCCACAGAGTCACCTTCCTCCAGGCTCTGCTGTGAATGCACAGCCCCGAGGACTCGGGAGCAGCTCCCAGCATCCATCTCCTTTATCCAGCAATGATTTCCAGGAGAACAGTGCCTCGTGAAATTCAGCTTCCCAAAACACTCCAAACCCCTGAACTTGCCCAAACACACAAAGCTAAGAGCCCTGAGGTGCTCCCAGGCTGTACAGGCAGGACACCAAGCAGCTCCTTGGCACAGGGTGTGTGGTTTTCATCTGCCCCTGCACATCCAGGTAAGCAGGTGTTGGTGCACCCACCTAACCCTGATATTTGGGGAAATGAAACACCTCTGGCAGGGAAATATTTCCCTCTTTTAGGGGCTTTCTGGCCAAAGTCTGACTCTAACCCCACCATGTGATGCTGCTGGGGGATGTGAACCCAGGGGCACCAGGGCTGGCACAGCCCTGCCACCCTCAGCAGTGATGCCTTCCTGGTCCCCTGAGCCCCCCAGCCCCAAGGAGCTCAGGTTCCTGAGCTGATAGACACTGGGGCAGCTGCTCTGGTGGCAGGAGGAGCAGAGCAGGATGATTAAAGTGCTTTTACTAAAAACATGCTGAACGTGTTTGAACCACCAGCAAGCTCGCAGCTCTCATTAGTTCCTTGATTGAGTCTGAGCTATTACAGGGACAGCAGGACTGCTCATCATGCTAATGCCAGGGTGGGATGGGAAGCCTTGGAGAAAGCAGCCCAAGCTGGGCAGTGCAGCTGCACAGGAGGAACACCTGGCAGGTCCTGCTCCTGCTGAGCCCTCAGAGTCCATCAGAACAAGGACAGAGGAACCAGAGGCTCCTTCTTGGTTGTTTTTTTGGTGTTTTTTGAACAGAGGTGCCCAAACACTCCACACTTCTTCCCAAAGCAGCTGCTGATGGAAACTCCCATCCAGCTGCTGTCAGCCTGCTCTCCCTGCAGGATGGAATTTGCCAGAACAGGCATTATTCAAGAAAATGAAGGACTCCAGGTAACTGAGCCACCAGGCTGAGCAGCAAGAATGAGGAGGGCCATGCCCCCAGCCTGCAGCCCTGTGCAGGCACAGCAGGCTGTCAGCACTCAGCCCTGACACACAGGCAGGTGATGGGAGCTGCTGCTCTCTGCTGAGCCAGCAGCTGCCACAGGGACCCCAAAGGCTTTGTTCTGTAATTAGTCTCTTCCTCTGGTTTCATTTCTCTTTTTCCACAGCAGTGACTCTCTATTTGTACATGTCAAAACATTATTTTGCAGTGGCATGGTGTATTTAAGCAGTGACACACGCCAAAGCTTGAGCAAAGCTTGTTGCTAATTAGAAACTTCATCAAGTAAATGTGTGACACATTCCAGCTGACAGGTCACAGGGATGATGCCCACTCCTTTCCTGCAGCTCCTGGCACACACACACCTCACTGGGCACTGTAGGGGCTGGCACCCCTGTCCTGCTCTGAGAGCTGAGGGAGCCCTCACCCCCACCCTGCTGTACCTGCTGAGCCCTGCCCAAGGCAGGCAGGACCCCCCTGCCCACCCCAGGGCACACAGCAGCTCCTACCTGGGCACTGAGGTCAGGTAGCTGAGCACTCTGTGCCCCCTGCCCACCCAGGGCACACAGCAGCTCCTACCTGGGCACTGAGGTGAGCACTCTGTGCCCCCTGCCCACCCCAGGGCACACAGCAGCTCCTACAGCTCCTACCTGGGCACTGAGGTCAGGTGGGTGAGCACTCTGTGCCCCCTGCCCACCCAGAGCAGGGCACACAGCAGCTCCTACCTGGGCACTGAGGTCAGGTAGCTGAGCACTCTGTGCCCCCTGCCCACCCAGGGCACACAGCAGCTCCTACAGCTCCTACCTGGGCACTGAGGTCAGGTAGCTGAGCACTCTGGCCACGCTCTCCTGGGGCGCCTGGTTGAAGGCAGCGTTGTCGGGCAGGGTGATGATCCAGGCCTTGTCCTTGCCCCTTCCACCTGCAAACACACAGGGATGCTGCCCTGGGCTGCTCAGGGCACCCACTGCCCCTGGCACAGGGGGTTCCACAGCACCAGAGGAGCCAAACAAAGCCAAGTCTGCCTCTGAGTCCAACACACAGGTGCTGGAAACAAATGCATTCAGTACCAGGCATTTCCTTCATTCAGAGTGTACTTCACACAGCACAGCAGAAGAAATCAGAAATACAAGGGCAAACACACCCTCTGCTCTGGAACCTACAGAAATGCATTTCACAGCAAAGTGCTTGTCATGCATGGAGTGCTGGGAGTCAGAATATTTGACAGTGTGGCACGAGACAGAAACCCCATCTCTGTTCCATCTGCCTCCATGATTTATTCACAGCATCTCCAGTGGCACTGGAAACCACCTGATGGCCAAGAGCCTGTGGGAGGCATCACTGACAAACAGCAAAGAACTTCCTCTGGAGCATTTCATTACCACAGGGAGACAGAGAGACCCTGAGGATGTTCTTGTACTCACCAGACAGAAATGCAAACTCCTTCATCAGATCATCACTGATGTCCTTTGCACAGATGGGTACTGCAGTTTCTGGGGAAAGGGAAAAGCAGCAATCAAAATAAAGCACAAATCCAAAGCAAACACCTTTATCAATGAGTTAATCCAAAGGTGGGACTTGAACTTCCCCAAACAAGACATGAAATTGTGTAATATGTGATATGTGGGTTTGGGGATGTCATTTCTCATGTTTCCAATGACTCCCACAGGGTGAAGGCCACGAGCCAGCAACAAATGTATTCCACAAAATGCAGCACGGGAGCACTGCCCTCCCCTCAATATCCATCTCCAGGGTAGATTTCTCCATTTTGCACTCAGCAATCCCCCTGCCTGTCTCACCAGGGCCCCAGTGCCTGCCAGCCCTGGCACTGCCATGGGCACTGCCATGGGCTGAGGGCTCTGCTGGAGCTGCAGGGCTGCCCTGGCCAGGCTGGGCTCCCAGGCTGTGGCACAAATGGGCTCCTGACACCAGGCTTGCCCCTGGCATGGGGCCACAGCCATTGGAGAGGATGCTGTTCTTATGTGCAGTTATTAGATTTCCTCCTAATTAAATCATGGCAGAGCTGTTTCAATGCCACATTTAGCAGCAGGATCATTTCAGAGGCAATGGAGCTCATCAGAACAACACACTCAACCTCACCTCTCCCTGGGAGAAGGAAACAAAGGCCAGGCTGACTAAACACCAGAGCAGCTTAAAGCTGGCAGACATTTTTCTGGATTATCTATAAATGGAATGACAGCTAAAAATCAAACATCCTTGTTCCTGCAAATAAATGTTTTGAAGAACATCTATGCAGATTAAAGTCCTTGGGCTTTCTGATAATCAAATTTTAAACACTGATTATTTCCCAGAGCTGGTCCTAGGGAATAATCTTCAGGCTGTTTTAAATCACACAGGCTGCATACTTCAGCACACTCCAGCATAATCAGTATTTATTCTATTTCCCCATTTTTCAAAAGCTCTCTGGTCACTTCTCCTCTATCTGAAGCTTTTCCAGGCCTGCTCTGGCTGTCAGGTGCTGCCCAGATGTGTTTGGGGGTTCCTCTGGTCCCAAGCCCCCAGCCAGGGCTGCTCTCTGCCCTTCCAGCCACACACACACGGCTGGGTTCCCCTCCTGCAGATAAAAATGGGATTGTTGCTGGTTGAGCATGGAGCCCCAGTCCCACTGGCATCTACAGAAACATTCTTGATTGTAACAGGCCCTAGAACTGGTCTTGGTGAGGAAGAAGTTTGTCTTGCAAAGATATTTCAAATATTTGTCTCTCATTCAACCTCTTCACCCAGCTTGAGGACAAGCAGCAGCAAGAGATTTCTCCTCTATTTGTTGATTCCTCTTTCCACCAGGTCAGTGGTTTCATACTGATAAAATTCACATTCAACAACTTAATGAGCTCCAACACAAGAACCAGATGCCACCAAACGTTTGTGCCATTGAAAACACAAGAGAAAAGCCCATGCTGTGCCCATGTCTGTCACAAACCAGTGTGAGAGGGGCTGCCTGGTCCCCCGGCCCCAGAGCCCACCCTGCCCTGCCCTGGCTGCCCCCAAGGGCTGGGCTGGGGCACCCAGAGGGGCACAGCCCCGGGCTGGCAGCAAACGTGGGCTGGGTGGGCTGGGCTGGGCACCCAGAGGGGCACAGCCCCGGGCTGGCAGCAAACGTGGGCTGGGTGGGCTCTGCCCTGCCATCAGAGGGATGAGCTGAGGCTGGGCAGCAAACAGGCTGCAGAAAGGGAGGTAACCTTTAAAAAACCACAATTTAAACGTTTCACAAGGCATTGTCTCCCTGAGAGCCCTGCCAAGGGAGGCAGGGGGAGTTTGTGCCCATCCTGTGGCACAGCCCAACAGGACACAGGGCAGGATGCTGCCCCTGGGCAAGGCCAGGCACAACAACAGCCTGATTGTGCTGGGTCAGAGCCACTCCCTGGCAGCTCAGCCCTGGCACCCACCCTGTGCTGGCCCCTGAGCCCAGCCTCGGGGCAAACACTGGGGAACCAGGGGCTGGCACCAGCCCCAGGGCGCTGCTGTGCCCGAGGCACCTCGGAGGGGTGCTGCTGTAAACCCTGGGCAGACCTTTGTCCTCTGATACTGCCCTCTGCAGAAAGGGCACAGAAAGCAGGGAGGCACCAAGGACTCTCAAACAAGGAAAAGAAGAGAAGAAATAGAAAATGTTACCTGGGTGCAATTCAGGTGTGAGGACCATCACCCAGGCAGTGTGAGTGACCCCACAGGACAGCCCAATCCCACCCTCCAGCAGCACCCAGCCCTGTGCCCACACAGGGTGGGACCACCACAGCCAGGTGTGCACTGAGCCCTGGCTCTGGCTCCAGAGCCCAGCTGCCAGCCTGGGCCTGGGCATCGCAGTGCCAGGCGTGCCCCCATCCTGGGGCAGGGCATCCCAGTGCCAGGCATGCCCCCATCCTGGGGCAGGGCATCCCGGTGCCAGGCATGCCCCCATCCTGGGGCAGGGCATCCCAGCGCCAGGCATCCCTCCAGGAGCTGCAGAGCATCCCAGTGCCAGGCATGCCCCCAGCCTGGGGCAGGGCATCGCAGTGCCAGGCATCCCTCCAGGAGCAGCAGGGCATCCCAGTGCCAGGCATGCCCCCAGCCTGGGGCAGGGCATCGCAGTGCCAGGCATCCCTGCAGCCTGGGGCAGGGCATCCCAGCGCCAGGCATGCCCCCAGGAGCTGCAGTGGGGCAGCAGGAGCAGCCTGGGCACGGGGGTGGCACAGCTGCAGCCAGCACTGACACCCCAAGGCAGCACAGCCCCACTCCTGCTGGGCAGCCACTGCTGCCACAGGACAAGGTGCAGCCAGCCAAGGAGCCCAGAGCCATGGAAATGCCATCCTTCAACACAGCCCTGGGAGTGGAGAGGGCACAGGCGCTGCAGGAGCCACGGCTGAGCCACGCTGCCAGGGAGGAGGAGGAGGAGGAGGAGGAGGAGGAGGAGGAGGAGGAGGAGGAGGAGGAGGAGGAGGAGGAGGAGGAAGAGGAGGAAGAGGAGGAAGAGGAGGAAGAGGAGGAAGAGGAGGAAGAGGAGGAAGAGGAGGAAGAGGAGGAAGAGGAGGAAGAGGAGGAAGAGGAGGAAGAGGAGGAAGAGGAGGAAGAGGAGGAAGAGGAGGAAGAGGAGGAAGAGGAGGAGGAGGAGGAGGAGGAGGAGGAGGAGGAGGAAGAGGAGGATGTTCAGGGCAGGTTAAAGGATCCCCTCTGCTGGAGACCATGGAGTTCTGGGGCCCGGGGGTGGTGGGGAGGGAATCTCTTCCAATTTATATTTAGCAGCTGAGAAACTGGGGAAGCTTTGCTAAGAAAAGGTGAAGCAGAAGCAAATGAAGCAGCACCAAGGCTTGGCTGCTGCCTCCTGCTATGCTGTGATGTTTCCATGGCCAATGAGAGAAACCCCACTCTCACAGCACACCAAAGTCAGCACAACTTGGGAGCGATGGAAGCAGCTCCACCACACATGAATTCACATCAACTGCCAGAAATTTAATAAAAGATTCCCAACACCCCCTGCTTTGGATCCAGCCTCAGTGTGGGAGTTGAGAAAATCTAGTTTCCAGCATTTCTAACATGCAGCAGCTCCACTGTACTTTAGTTTTCTCCTTTTTCCAGTCCCAGTCGCTCCTCCCTTAGCAAAGGGAGCAGTCCCTGTGTTTGCCCATCAGCACCAGGGCTCACCTGCCAGCTGTGTGGGCACAGGCACATTCAGCATCAGCCAGCAGCACACATCTTCCCAGTCCACACAAACAGCCCCCAAACCAGAGCCCATGCAGCACAAAACACTTCCAAAACCCAATAAAAATATACAGACAGCAGTAACCTTCCCATCATCATTCAGCACCATGAAAACGCTGATTTTTCAAAGAGAAATTGCAGCACAAAGTAACTCCTGGGAGATATTGCAGCAGTAAATCCTGGGGCCCCACTGGCTGCCTGGAGAAGCTGGAATGAAGTTCACTGAGGACACTGGAACAATTTCTTTCACAGCTGACACAGCCAGGAAACGAAACTATGCAGCCAGGTTCCCCCAATGGCATCACCTGGAAACTCTACTGTAAAGCAAGGGAAAATAAACACCAATTTTCCTGAACTGAAAGTGGAATGCCCAGCTCTGGCACTCCTGAGCAAAAGCACATTTGCAGATCCAGCTGACTGTTCCTGCAGCAGGGCAGGCCTGTGCAATGGGCACTGCTGGTGCTTGCTGGCTGTGCCACCCCCGTGTGCCCTGGCACACACCCCCAGAGCAGCAGGACAACTGTGCTGGGCTGGGGCACAGCTCTGCCCAGGACATCCTGACTCAGCCCTGCCCTAAAACCAAACCCAGCACGGCCTGGGAGCAAAAAGGGATTCAGAAAACAACGCAGCCCCTGCCACCACCACTCCTCACCCTGCAGCTCCCCTGCCCACCCACTTTCCACTGGCCTGGCACTGCCCAGCGTGAGGGAGGCTGGCACAGCACAGGCTGAGCAGGGCCCTGCCCTGTGCCCAGCACATGTCCCCACAGAGTCCCTGTCACAGCAACACGTGGCTGCACACGGGGGCTTGGGGCTGCTCTGGGGCTGCTCTGGGGCTCCAGCACTCCCCTGCAGGTCCCACCTGCCAGGACCAGAACTACCAAAGGCTCCCACAACCAGGGGCAGTGCCCCAGCTCTAACCCCCCTCCCCAGGCACTCTGTGTCTCCAGGCACCCTCTCGTTCAGAGGCAAACAGAGCTTTGGGAAACTCTTTCTTTGCCTCACCATGTTTTACACCTCAGTTGTTCCCTCCCACACAGCCCTGCTGTCACTTCACTTTTGTCCTGGTACATGAATGGCAACCATTAAAGTGGTTGTAGCAAATGTGCTGCGGGAGAGGAAGCACATCCCACGTCCTCCTGAGTGCTCCAGACTACTCCTGCTCCGTGGGCCTGGCTGGTGCCAGCACAGAGCTCCTGGGGCTGCCATGGTTCTGCCATGCTCTGGGGAGCCCGAGACATCTCAGACATGGGAATGGCCATCAAGAGCTTGGGATTTTTACTGCCTTTTATCTAAGGCAGGTACAGGTTTCTACTAGAAACAACCAACAAGTTTCCAGTACTGCTGCATGTAGAGAAATGGTTAAAACATGGTCACAGATCAGGCTGAACGCTCAGAAATTGGCAATAAGGGGAAAAAGCTTCTGATTTATTTTTAATCTCATGATTTGAAGAGCCTTACTCAACTTTGTCTCTTTGTCAACATTTTATTTTCAGAACCTGTGTGGATGCCAAATCATGGGTCCGGATCCTGCAGCTATAACCACACAAATGTGCCTTTGTGGGGGTATTCTGGCTCTGCATGACCATTACACAAAGGTCATCTGCCAAAAGCTGGCTGGGAGGGAGGGCTCATGCTCAGAAGAAAACTCACTGCCTGCTTTCACCTGGCTCCCAGTGCACAGCTCACAGCACACGTGCACCATCTGTGTCCCCATGGCCGTGGCACCAGCTCCTGCTCCAGCAGCACACGGGGCTGTTCCACACCACAGCAGCACCAGGAGCATTGAACCACATCCATGCTGTCCCACACCACAGGAGCACCAGGAGCATTTAACCACATCCATGCTGTCCCATGGCACAGCAGCACCAGGAGCATCTAACCACATCCATGCTGTTCCACACCACAGCAGCACCAGGAGCTTTTAACCACATCCATGCTGTCCCATGGCACAGCAGCACCAGGAGCATTTAACCACATCCATGCTGTCCCATGGCACAGCAGCACCAGGAGCATTTAACCACATCCATTCAGGCAGCATCCTTTGTTGACTGACCATGCCAGCCCTGCCTACCCGTACCTGCCCCATTTCAGGGTGCAGGGAGAGGAGCAGGTCAGGTGGGCAGGGCAGGCGGAGCAGCAGCTGCTGTGGCACCGCCTCAGAGGGACACGGACACAGCAGCTCTGGGAAGCAGGTGACACGTTGGCAGAGCCCTCACCTGTGACCTACCCCTGGCTAATTCCTCCTGCACCCCAGTTGTGCCTTGCAAAGATCTCAAGAAAGCTGGCACTAGTCAGGGAGCCTTTTTTGGGCCAGTGTGTCTTTTCTGTGCTCAGCACAGCTGCAAGCACTCTGCCAGCTGCACACCAACAGGAGGGATGGCTCTGCCTGCTTCCACTCCTGCCAAGGTGGGCATCCTCCAGTGAGCCTGGAGCCACCTGAGGGGGCCCTTCCCCTCCTGGCTGAGGAAAGACTTCACCGCAAGAACACCTGTAGCTTCCCTCACAGCAAAAACACCTGTAACTCCCCTCGCTGCAGGAACACCTGTAACTTCCCTCACAGCAAAAATACCTGTAACTCCCCTCGGGAAATCAGAAAAATAATGAAAAAGTGAGGACTCCACACAACTTCTGAGTAGATCACCGTCCACCAAAGGAAACATCGCTGAGGCAGCTACGGCCTGAGATAAGGGCTCAGGTTGCATCTGCTCCTCACGTTCAGGGCGTGCAGGCACGGCAGCACAGCGGCTCCAGTACAACGCTGCATTCCCGACACAGCCGGGCGCTCGGGGGCGTTCGGGGGTGTTGGGGACACGGGCACGGGGGAGCCGAGGTGTCTGACAGGAGCACACCTCACACACATCCATCTCCTGCCTCCCTGCTTCCCACCCGGAACGGGCAGCCACGGCCAGAGCGGAGCTACAGCATCCCCGGGAAGAGTTCTTCAGTCGCGGCCACGGGAGCCGCGCCGGGGCTCGCACTGGGAAACATCCAAACATCCATCCTCCTGCCCGGGCAGCGCCTGCCGCCGGCACCGGGCACCCCGGGCAAACCGGGCAAACCGGGCACTCCGGACACCCCGGGCAAACCGGGCACTCCGGACACCCCGGGCAAACCGGGCACCCCGGGCGCTCCGGCTGCGCACTCGGTGACACCGGGACCGCCGGCAGTGCGGGGACAAGGCTCTGCTGAGCCCCCGGGGCCGTTCGCACGCATCCATGAACGAATAACAGAGCGGCAGCTCGAACCCTCGGCCAGCCGCGAGAGACGGACCCTGCCGGGCTCCCGCGGGCAGCGGCACCGAGAGCGCAGAACGCGCCCGGTACCGGCACCGGGGCGGGATGGGACGGGAGGGCCGGGGCACCCCCGGCGCACCTGCCCGCGGTGCCGCTGCCCCGCGGTGTCCGGGAGAGCCGCTGTCCCCCGCCGCCCGGACACCTGCGCGCCCCGCGGCCCGGCCGCCCGCACTCACCGGCGGCGGCCGCCTCCAGCAGCGCGGCGGCGCGGAGCAGGCGGTAGTAGCGCTCCATGTCCCCCGCCGAGGTGCCGCCCGGCGGGGGCCCGCCCGGGGCCGGGGCCGGGGCCAGGGCCATGCCGCGGGCAGCGCTCCCCGCCCGCAGCGCCCGCTCCGCGCCCCGGGCCCGCCGGGCGGGGCCACCGCGTCTGCCCGCCCCCGGGCCCGCCCCGGCACCGCCCCGGTCCGGTACTGGCACCGCCCCGGTCCGATACTGGCCCCGCCCCGGCACCGCCCCGGTCCGGTACTGGCACCGCCCCGATCCGGTACTGGCCCCGCCCCGGCACCGGCACCGCCTCCGCCCCGGTCCGGTGCTGGCACCGGCCCGGCCCCGCCCCGGTATCGGTACTGGCACCCCCCTCCGCCCTGGTACCGCCCCGGCCCCGGTCCAGTACTGACACCGCCCCGGTATCGGCACTGTCTCTTGGCACCGCCCTTGGCACCGCCCCGGTACCGGTACCGCCCCCCTCCAGGGCTCCTGGTACCGGTACTGGCACCGGCCCGCGCCAGGCACCGCCCCGGTACCGGCACCGCCACCACCGCCCCCTGGCATTTCTTTCCATTTTTTTTAGCTCCTTCCCCCGCTTTTTCCTTCCCGGTTTGTTTGTTTGTTTGTTTGTTTCCCTTTTTCCGCCTTTTTTTCCCTCTTCCCCCCATCCTCTTTCCCCCTCTTTTTTTCCCTTTTATTCCTTTTTCTCTTTTCCCCTTTTTTCCTATTTCTTTAGTTTAGACCCTTCCCCCCTTTCTCCTCCCTTTTCCCCTCTTTTTCCCCTTTTTCTTTTCCCCTTCCCCCTTTTTTCCATTCCCCTATTTTTCCTCTTTTGCCCCCTCTTTTTAGTCTTTTTTCCTGTACTTACTTCCGTTCCCTCTTTTGCTTTCTTCTTCCTTCCCCCCCTTTTTCCCTCCTCTCCCTTTTCCCCTTCCTTTCCTTTCCCTCCCCTTTTAGTCCTTTTTTTTTCTTTAATTTACCACTATACCCAGTGCCCCTCAGCAAACCACCCTGCAGCTGGATTTACTGCCTGCCTTAGTGCCTACAGCACTTCTGTAGGGAAAAAAAAAATTAAAAAACCAAATCCAACCATTTCTATCCTCTGCAAGCAGCATTCTAGCAAATTCCTTGAACGATTTATGAGCACTACATTAAACTGTGCTACAGCCAGTGCTGGCCAGAGCTCCGAGCACAGCACTGGGCTGACCCATCAGTCTCACTTTTCCTGATGCTGAGGCTCCAACGATGCCAGCTCATTCTCAGGAGCCTGAGCTGCCCAGGAAGGCAGCATGGAGAAGTAGATGCTCCTGTTTTTCCAAAACAACCTTTTAATTATGCTCTTTACTATAATAGCAGCCTTTTCCAACACTTCAGCAGTCAGGGCTATTAATTAAAGAGCCGTGGGTAACAGTGGTAATATAAACCCCAGCATCTTTGGTAGGCCCTTCTCACACTGATACAGAATTTTTCAAGGAAAAACAACCAGGTTCAGCCAGTGCTCCTTGTTGGTGACACAGCAGGTTCTCAACACCAAACAGTTTGGATAGATGATAGATTTTCTGTCTGGTCATAAAGCACTTCTTGTGTGACAGGGACAGTTCATGTGCAGGTACTCATGAAAAAATCAGTCTGATCCACAAGGCTACAAGCCAAGAAAGAGCCTTGCCACATTCCAGCTGTGTTCTTATCACTGAAATGCTGTTTGTCCCAAACTGCCCCGGCCCAGGGAGAATGGGACCCATCCAGGTGCTGAAAATCCCTGTTCTGCCCCAGCTCTGTGCAGGGGATGCTCTGCTGCAGCTGGGACTCACCCCCCTGAGTGCCACACACAGATTCTGACACAGGGTTTGGGGAGAATGAAGCCACCCTGGAGAAGATGCAGCTGTCACCCCCAAGGTTTCACAATCAATCAATTTCTTGCCCTCTGAACAGAAGCCAAAGTCATTTAGACAGGATCTGGGTGAGGTCTCTGCAGCCCAGCCCCTGCTCGAGCCCCAGGTGCAGGCAGGAACCCTGCACAGCCAGCCAGAGCTGCACTGCTGCAGGAACCCTGCACAGCCAGAGCTGCACTGCTGCAGGAACCCTGCACAGCCAGAGCTGCACTGCTGCAGGAACCCTGCACAGCCAGGGCTGCACTGCTGCAGGAACCCTGCACAGCCAGACAGAGCTGCACTGCTGCAGGAACCCTGCACAGCCAGACAGAGCTGCACTGCTGCAGGAACCCTGCACAGCCAGCCAGAGCTGCACTGCTGCAGGAACCCTGCACAGCCAGCCAGAGCTGCACTGCTGCAGGAACCCTGCACAGCCAGAGCTGCACTGCTGCAGGAACCCTGCACAGCCAGAGCTGCACTGCTGCAGGAACCCTGCACAGCCAGACAGAGCTGCACTGCTGCAGGAACCCTGCACAGCCAGCCAGAGCTGCACTGCTGCAGGAACCCTGCACAGCCAGAGCTGCACTGCTGCAGCTGCAGGAACCCTGCACAGCCAGGGCTGCACTGCTGCAGGAACCCTGCACAGCCAGGGCTGCACTGCTGCAGGAACCCTGCACAGCCAGAGCTGCACTGCTGCAGGAACCCTGCACAGCCAGGGCTGCACTGCTGCAGGAACCCTGCACAGCCAGGGCTGCACTGCTGCAGGAACCCTGCACAGCCAGACAGAGTTGCTGCAGCTCAGCTGAGCACAGGCAGCCTTGGCCAGCTCACAGCTGGAAAAGCTGGGCCAGCTCAGACTGGAGGGCAATTGCTCATGGCTTTTCCTTATGGGGCAGTTGCTCATGGTTTTCCCTTATGGGGCAGTTGCTCGTGGCTTCTCCTTAAGGCCACTGACACTCATGGTTTGGAGCCCTGCCTGCTCACTTTGGGGCATTTCACTACCAATGCCCAGCTGTCCCAGCAAGGCACTCTGCATCCTCCAGCTGCCCACATTTCACACTGCCAGCAGCCCCTGGGCTCCTCCAGAGCTGTGTTACCCTCTGCCTGCCCAGGAGCTGATAAACTGAGAAAGCAGCAGCAAGGAGACAGATTAAAAAGGAAATTTTGACAGCCAGAAACGTGGCTGTTTCTTTTTCAGGGATCCCCTGTCCAGGCCCCATAGCAATGTTCAGCACTCTGAGGGTGGCACACACAAACTCAAGTGCGAGGGGCAAGGGCCCTTTAAAGCTGTGGAAAATCTTGACAGCACCTGTTTGCAGAGATTTATTTCATGTGGGTGCAATGCCTCATCCTTAAATCTAATCTTAGGGAGAAGGTGTAGGAAGAATTCCAACTAATTTCATTAATTCCAGATCAGCGGCTGAAAAAACCCACTCAAACAAAATTCTAAAGCTCTTGAATTTAAAATAAAACCCAACATTTTTTCTCCCTTTCCCACATTAAGGCTAGAAGCTTGGGTTGAGACCGGAGCCATTATTTGGATTTGAGAAATCCCCCTTCAAAAATACCTGTTCGGTCAAGTGCTGAGAACTGGAAAAACAGAGCTGGCTAAACACAGGGTAGAGTCAAAGTGATGTCCAAGGGAATTGCTCATCTCTGGAATAAGCACAGCCACAGCAAGCCACTTGTGCAGAAATGAACCTGGGGCTGGTTTTCATGAGCAGGGTTTGGGAGGATTTTTGTGCAGACAGCAGCATCACCCACCCAGGGCACTGCCCACTGAGGGTCCTCCCCAGCTGCTCCAGGCTGAGCAGACCCTCCACAGCCTGGCAGAAATCCTGCCCCCACTGAAGCCAGCCACACCTGCACAGGTTTAATCAGGAGGAGGATTTTATGTCTCCTACCTGAATGTGAAATAAAAACAAAGGGCTCCTCTCTGTTCTGCCACTCTCACTTTCCCTGCGTCAGTCAGAGCCGCCTTGTTTGTTGTCACAGCTCCTGCCTTTGGAAAGGAACACTCACAGGTGCACACACACACCCTTTCTCCAGGCCCCTGTGTATTTTCCAGCTTAGCAGGTTATCCTGACGTGTGAAAATGCAAAGCAAAGCCCGATGGCAGCAGTGGCTGCATGTCCTGCAACAGCTGCAGGGGACAGCAGGGACAGGGACACCGTGACCCCTCCACGTGCCAGGAGCCCTCACACGCCAACAGCCTGACCTTCAAAAAACTGCTGTCCTTGTTAAAAACCACCTTACAGCACGACACTGCCTCTCCTCTCCATCCAGAAGGGCTACACGGGTGTTTGAAATGCTAATTTTGGGCTTTCTGGAGCACTGGTGACCCGCGGTCAGCTCCCATCCTCACACTCCCAGCTCCTGCCCTGCCAGCTCAGCGAGGGCCTCTCCACCCTGCAGACATTTCCACTATCACTCCTGGTGCTGTTCAGATTCTCAATGCGTGTATCTGGTTTCCAATAGTACTCAGGAAAGGTTAGAGTTTGTTTTAAATAGCTCAGCCATCTGTCCTGCAGTGCCTGATGGGAGCTGCAGGCAGCCAAGCAGCCAAAACAGAATTTTTCAAACTGTCAGTTTCTCATTACAAACATTTCAGCCTGAAACAGACCCGTGTCCTTAAAAAGAAAGTTAAGCCTATATATTTCTTGTGCATTACACAAACACTGTGAGTCGTGCTTCAGCAGTTTCCTCGTGTTGTTGGAATTCATCAATGCAAATATTGGGCCTGAACCTCACCAGCACCAGGCACTTTGCAAACCTCATTTGTGTATTTTGAGGCTTTGAACTAAAAATTACTTATTACAGGCAGCCATGACACAGAACCAAAACAGAGCAGCAAGGAAAACACTTCGTGAATGGAAATCAGGCACATGGACCCACATCAGATCCTAAATGTCAGCTGAAGCCCTGGGTTCACCAATTCTAGAAAGTTACATCAATTTATTCACTTAATTCACAGGACTCACTTTCATAATTAAACATTCATTTTGAGGGAAATGAGTTGAGAGCACACAGGCCAGCTATGTGCAGCAGCTGATACCCACAATTGCTAATACACTGCTGGAAAAATTAAAAATGTACGAGAAGCAAGCAGTGCTTCCTTAGGCAAATGCTGCTCCACATCAGACAACCAAGCATGGCCTTGCTGGTCCCTACCCCACTGTGAAAATGCTGATTGTGCCCCCACTGCTGCCCTGGAAAAGCCCACACAATCAACTACCCCCTAGGAGTATCCAAGGAGATGAGAGAGACAGCAAATATATATTAATCAGAACAACATACCAAAGTTTATTGATTACTTCAAACAAAAGTTTCTGTAATGAAAAAAGAGCAAGTTGCATTCATAAAAGGTAACATTCACATTCAATTTCCTTGATATAAAGCAACATAAATGTATAAAATTGCATTTAAGTGAAAAAAATGTAAGGTTGCAGTCCTTTTTCTTTGCAAGAAGCTGAAAATGTATCTGCTCATTGCCTGTATATAATTTACATTTTCTATACACTACATGTTTTAAAAAAATTCAGAGCTGGGAAATTGGATAAATGGTGCAGTATTAGGAAAGTTTTTCAGTTGTGTGTATACAAATTCAATTTGAAGCTTTTATGCAATTCCAAGTCATTTATAATATTCTCATAATGATTAGGATTAGTTTTTGAAGTCGCTATGACTACACCAAGCTCCACTGTTATCACATAAGAGTTTTAGAGGGAATCTTAATTACTTTCCTTATCTTTCAGTGTCACTAGTCAGTGATAAAACTTCAACAAATTATGATGAGAAAACCCCAGCCTTTTTTCCTTCAAGTTTCTCCACCGAGAAGCCTGTACTGACCTTTACTGTACCTGAGGGCACCGAGAGTGCACCAGGGAACCCCCCTGAGCATCCCTGTGCCACTGCTGCCACGCCAGCCCTGCTGCCTCAGCCCTCACAGCCCTGACAGCACCTCTCCTGCCCCTCTCCAGCCTCAGAAGGGGCTCCTGTGTCCCCTGGCTCACCCACAGCAACTGGAATTCTGGTTTTGCCATTGCTGAGTGACCAGGGCAGCCTGGCTGTCCTGGCACCCAGCCCTACACCAGTGCATTATCTGAAGATCCAAGCCCAAGAAAAACTGCATTTTCCCCAAAAGAGCTGCTATTCAGGACATTCCACACGAATTGCACCCCACACACCTTGGGTTTGAATGTACAGCTATTGCAATGGCTTGTTCCAGCTGGAGACAGGACACTTGGAAAGGCCAAGAGAAAGATTTGGTTCTCAGAAGGCTCTGACTTGAGACAGGCAGCAGAAACTACCCTGGTTACAGGACTATTTGAACAGTTCACACACACGTCAGGTTGCACTGCTCCCACTGACACCACCCAGGGAATCCCAGGGGAACAGACTCTGACCCTTGGAGCAGAGCATGACACAAAAACTGAGAAGCAAGGTGTCAGGCTTGGGACCATTCGGGCTTGGAATGGTTCTGAATCACAGGAATCAGGCAGCTCAGTGCCCATTTTTCAGAGGTTATGTAAACACAAGTCAGCAACCGTGTATTAAGGAGAATGGTTAGATTTGGCATTTAGAGCACATCTTCATTGTATTCATCACACACTTGATCTGTAGGCACCACATTTCTGCAAGGAAAGCTGAGCACGGGACAAGGCCTGCAAGTGGAATTCTAGGTCTGTGAAATGAGCTAGGAAAATGGGCAAACCAAAGAGAAGCAGGAAATGAGAGCTTTGCCCACGGGCACATGCTGGCAGTGCAGCTCCTGCCCGGCATGCAGCAGGAGCCAGTGCAGAGTGTATGATACAGTGCTCCTGTCCATCCCTCCCCTCCATGCTGGGCGAGGACAGGGCAGCCCCAGGACTGTGCACTGCCCTCTCCCACTCAGGTAAGGCCCATCCAACCTCCTCATGATGCACGAGAGGATCTGCCAGCAGCCGATCCCACAGCCGCAGACCAACCGCAGGGATGGCAGCCCCAGAGCAGGACTTGACTCTTCCAACAATCAACAGTCTGCAGTTCAGCAAGGCTGGAGAGGGGAATGTTCTGTCTGTCCCAAATTGTTCTGTTGACACCAAGCTGAGCGAGCAGGAGCCAAACCCAGCTGCAGTGCAGAGATTGCTGCTTCTGAAAGGGGCCTGAAGCTTCTCCCAGCAGCTCCTCTGGGGGACATCAGCACGAGGCAGGGACTGTCACAGCACCCAGCAGGGGCACACAGCCTGCTCTGTCACTGCTCGTGACTTAACACAACAAAACAAGCTGCTCTTTCCACACATGAAGTATCAGAGAGAAAAAAAAATATTGAGAGTCAGGCATCTCACCTTTGCTGTGCAGAACCTAAAGAGGAAAGTTCATACTACCATGGTACAGGTAGATTTAAAAAGAACATGCCAATTTAAAAAACAAAATGTAAAATGAAATCAGGTTCATGTATTCCATTTTAAACTGTCTTCTTTTTTCTTAGTGCAAATAACTCAAGATGCAGTTTCATACACCTGCAGGTGGAGAGGCACAGCCCATGTCCCTGGGGTCAGCCAAGGACTGCACTGTCCCTCACCCTTCAAAGTGTTGGAGCCACTGCACAGTGCAGTAATGTAAGCACAGCAGAGGAGCCTGGGCACTGGGGCTCAGAGTCTGGCACAGCCCAGCTTCTGGGATTCCTTTTTCCCCCATCAAAACTTCCTTCCATCACAAACAGCCACACAACAACCTTTTCTTCACTCTCCAGCAGGAATGAACCCAGCAGCAAACCGGTGGTGGGAGGATGCTCTGGCACTTCCAGCACTGCAGGTCTTCACACAGACACACCACAGACTGTTTCCAGCTCCACCTGGAGGAGACAGTGGCAAAGATTTCTCCCAAATTTCCAGTGATCCTGGCGTGTCCATCTGGGAACCCATGGCTGGGGATGGCAGCTGCCAGCCGAGGCAGCACTGCCCCAGCACCAGGACAGGGGCTCCAGGGCTGCATCCACCTCCTGTGTGAGGGCTGCAGCCTCTTCCCAGCCTTCGGGGGGCTCAGGGGAATGTGACTGGGTTGAAGTCTGTGCTACTTCTTTGGTCAGGCAGAGCAGGAGCCTGAGCAGCCCGGCTGCTCTGGGGCACATCTGCAGCGGGCACAGCAGCCCCGAGTGAGATGGGGCTGGCACTGCCCTCCTGCCCTTTGATCCAAGCTGCTTGGGGTGAATCCTAACGATGCTGTCTCAGCCTCCAGTGATGCAGGATTTGGCAGAACTGGTTTTTCTGGGAGGGCAGGGAAGCCTCAAGACCAAAGGCTAACGTGGGGCCAGTGCCCTGGCTGCTCTCCCAGCAGGCTGCTTGCAGTCCTTGGTGCTATCAAAGGTCACTGCCAGGGTAAAACCATGGGTTCCTACAGCATGACAATGTTTGTGTGGAGCACTTTAAGGTATCCTGAGAGGATATCTTTCTGCCAAATTAGTAACAGCATCTTCAGCCTTCACATAACCATTCTCTATACGTTTGTATGACACTAACACAGGCAGATCAAAGGGGCCAGCCTGCAAAAATCAGAAGGAAAACAAACATGTATTGCAACTGTTACATTCCCAAACACATAAACCTTTCCCTGGGTTATTAAAATAAAATATATAGGAAAAGAAGAATGATTAGGCCATGGTAAAAGTGCCAAATATCATTCACAACCAAGTAATCAAATGATAAATACATTTTCACAATTTGCAAAGTGCTGCATGAAGTCTGGAAGTGGCATCTGCCCCACTGTCACCTGCAGCTCCTGTGCTGGTCCAGCCACCTCCACAGCAGTGTGCACCAGTATGTGGTGGTGGAGAGCACCACCTAATGCCAGTGGGGAAGGACTGGCTGCACTGAGGCTGGCAGGGCTGGCTGCTGGCCCTGCCATGCCCATAAATCTGATTTCTTTAGCAGCAGGGGTGGGCACAGGGGTGTGAGAGGTTCATAGATAGTCTGCAGGTTTATGTTTGCAGCTCACCACACGTAACATCTCCCCTAAATGCAGAATTGTGAATTCAATTAGGCACTTTTACTGTTTTTATTCTGCTATTGGCTTACTACAGAGTTTAAAATCAACTCGTAGGAGGATGCTGTGTGTGTGCAGACACACGGACACCGAGACATGCCTCTGTCCCATGTGCTGACACACACAGACAATACATGTGTTTAGTTCCCATCTGTGCAGATGAATTAAAACATACTTATTTCTATCTGACAGAACAGCATGCACCCTAGAGAAAGGGATTTTGGTACCATTCAGATGCAATACTGGAATCATTTTAACAACTGAGATTTCCATCCTTCACTGTAAATGTATCAGCATTAGTTTTTATAACCAGTGTTAGCACAATTTAGGCTGCACTCTCACATTAAATTTTGTGCTAATATTAGACTGAAGTAGCAGTTAGATTGAAAGATCTGTTTACATTTTGCCAAATATTTGAAAGGATCTGTACAGATATGGGATTCTGAAGAAGCTGGATAGTACAACATCCCCAAATTAAAATGCATCCCAAGCATTGCATCTCCCTTCCACAAGGACAGGTGCCCCACACCGAGAGTCAAGAGGATTACAAGAACCATGGTTTAATTGATTTGGAGGGGGTTACATTTGGTTAATCAATGCCTTTAAAACCATCCCAATCCTCAGGACAGGGTACCTGTTACAACACATTAGACTCATCTGAGAATGTTCTTAAAAGAAGAGGTCTGACAGAAGGTCTGGCCGACAATGAATCAGGTGCCTTCCTGCTGCTCTGCAACAGCGAGGCAAAGAGACACATAGCACACCATTCCTGAGCCTGCCTGCCACACAGTGCACACACAGCCCCTCTCACAGCAACCCCACTGCACAGGGGATGGGGCAACACACCGTGACCAGCACTGCCTGGGGCTGCAGTGCCACAGGCATGGGAGGCACTCACAAACTGCCCTGCTCCCCAGAGTGAATGGAGACTGATGATGCAGTGCTTTTGGGGGAGCAGGAGACATCCCTCATCTCCCCACAAGTGGTATTTTAGAACAGCAAGCAATGGAGCAGGAGACATCCCTCATCTCCTCACAAGTGGTATTTTAGAACAGCAAGCAATGGAGCAGGAGACACCCCTGATCTCCTCACAAGTGGTATTTTAGAACAGCCAGCAATGGTGGAGAGCTGCAGTGAACCCCAACAGCAGGGACGGGCAGTCAGGGGGCTCTGCTGGGGGTGACCCCACCAGTCCAACCATCAGCAGGCCCAGGACCACCCCTCGGTGTGAGGGCTGTGGGCTGTGCTTGATCACTCACACAAAGAACAGCAGCAGCACTGACCATGGGATGGACTGGGGAGCCTCCTCCTAGGCCAGACAAGCCTGAGCCATTTGACAATTCACCCAGAGGACAACCAACATCAATTCCACCTTGTCCCACTCCTGTCTGGTCCAGTAACACAAAACCACAGCAAGGAAGGAGAGTGTGACCAGCTTTGTGTGTGTGCACCTCACCTGACACCCTGAGCACAACCAGCTCACCCACCTGAGCTGCAGCAAGAGACCCACGGGCAAGAGACAGACGAGATATTTAAGGAGAAGATTTAAATTAAGGTGAAAGGTGGGGGAAAGCAAGGTTTGCTGTGTGAGCACATCTAAAGGGGGGCTTTCAGGAGTTAGGCATTAGAAGGAAGAAAAAAGCAGTGAGCAAGCAACACATTGCGACTCAGAAAGGAAATCACCTTATTCACTCCAAGAAAAGCTGTGATTGCTGGAAGTTTGAGAAAGCATGAAGATAGTGGATGTTCCTGAGGAAGGAAGGCGCTTCGTTACCTAGTTCACAACAGCACAAAAGACAGAAAATTGCAGTACAAGAAAGAGAAAGGCAGAAACCAAGGAAAACACAAATGCGCCTTGCAGTTAAAAAAACAAACAGAACCAAAACAAACTAAAAACAACCACCACAGTACCACACAGAAAATTTAATAAAGGCTGAGCAGAGCTGATGTGCTGTTATAGGACATTGGGGGTGAAACCCTGTCCCTGACTGGGATCAGGGCAAATGCCCAACAACCCGGCCTAAGTCTGTCCTCCCCTTCCAGAAGGGACCCTTGGCCACCAAGCTGTGGTTCAGGCTCCCATACAATGTCCCTAATTTTGGTTTTCACTGTATGCTTCCCTTGGGACACTGATCTTTATTTTATTTCAATATTAAGGTCAGATTCTCAACAAGGGTTTTGATTTGAATTCATCTACCTGGTCCTAGATGCCTTTACAAATCAGGCAGCTGACTCTGGTGTCTGATGGCTGGCACAGATATCCAGAGCTGGTATCTCCTTCAGGCACTTACAATAAAGCTGTTCCTCAAAATGCACATTTAAATATGGCTCAGCCTGTGTTTAGTTTGGGATGCACATCTGAAGAGACTTTTCTAGTTGACACTCGCTTTGCTTTGCTAAGTGATTTCACAAGAGCCTTTGCTACATGAATAAAAAGCACTCTTGAAAGTAAGTATTGCAAGAGGGGATGGATCTTTGCTCAGCAGCTGAAGGCAAAAGTGGGACACCTCCCAGGTGAGCTGAGCTGGGCTCAGAAATCCCCAGGTCACCCTCCCAGGGCACTGGCCCCAAGCTCTCCTATGCCTGCAGCTCAGAGCAACTCACCCCCAGCCCATCCAACAGGGCTGTCCAGCTAGAAACTATTAAATCACACCCCAGTGGAAGTTACATGGATCCTCACAAACACAACCACAGCTCTCTTACCATCTCCCCTGCTTTCACCTTCAGTGATGCCCCATCCCTGGGAGTGTCCAAGGCCAGGCAGGATGGGGCCCTGGGCAACCTGATCTAGGGAATGGCATCCCTGCCCTGCCAGGGGGCTGCAACTGGGTGGTTTTAGGGAGCCTTTCAACCCAAACCCTCCTGTGACTCCTTGCATGACCAGGGCTGGGGTTACCTGACTGAGCCCAGCCCCTCCAGCTGTGCCCTGCTGCAGCCCTGGCACAGGCACAGCCCAGGAGTGACCACACCTGGCCCTGCTCCCACTGCACAGCACCTGGGGACACACCAGGGGAGCATCCTGCTGTTCTGACATAAAAACTGCAGCTTTTCTCAGGACAGGATAAAGTGTGCTTGGTGATCAGCTCAGGCTGGACAAGGCTCATGCTCTTCTCTAGCAGACACCACATTCCCACCCAGGGAAGGCACAGGTTGACTCTCTCCCTGCTGCAGATCTAGGCAGTATTTTTAGAATAACTTTTTGACATTTCTGGCACGTGAAAGAGCAAGGCAAGACTCTAGAAAGCCTTCCTTGAGATGTGAGTGGTACGTGGTATTGTTAAAGGTTCATCTGGTGCCTAAGGGTGAGAACAGTCTTCCTAAAAACAGTGTGACACATCACCTTGTTCCTTACCTGATGACTTTTCTCTTTTATATTTTTTAAAACTATTAGAAGAATTTCTGGGAAAAGGCTGATAAAGATCAGGAGAATTATTGCCAGCCATGTGGAAACAGAAGTCAGCATATGAGCAAATACAAAATACATTCTTTGCTGCTTCAAGAAAGGCCTGAAAAAGAAAGGATACAAATAAATTCTGGTTAGCATGGGTTTTCCAAGAAGATCAGAACCAAAGGAGACTTCAGGTAAAGCTATTAGCAGTTCTGCCTGCCTTTCAGACAGAGATGGATACAGCACAGAAACACACTGTCCATCCTTCTCCTAATGCATGTCCTGCCTCCAGCTGCACTATTTCTGGTGATTGCCATGATCCATTTTGCATCTTCCACGTCTGTTTCTTTTCAGGGTGGGAAGGGGTTTGAATTTAGCCACCATCACTGATAAATTATTCACCTCATCAAAAACCAGGTCACTTTATTTCAGTGTCAGGCTTTGCTATAGCTTCTGGTTTGGTTTTGATAGTGGAAATCCTGAGTCTCTCAATCACAACAGGTTATTTGCCCTTTCCTTGATGAGGGAGAGCAACCAACAGCTGCTTGTGAGAAACACCTCATCAATAACTCATGACAAGGATCCCAAAGCAGTTTTTGCTTACTGTTAGATCAAAAATATTGAGCTATGCAAGTTAAACAGTAGGAAGAGTTTTCAGTAGAAAACTCACACTGAGCATAGAGATGTGGCCAGACTGCAGACCTGGATCTGTTGGTCAGCAAGAGTTAACTGAAGAGATAAAGCTTGTGATCCCCACACAAAATACTGAAATCTGTTCCACATCCTTATCAGCAGGTTGCTGGATCAGGGATCCAGCCAATAACCCATGACAAAGCAAAGGTGTAAATCAGAGATGCTGTGAATGTCAACTGAACATTCACTGCAGCACAGGAAATAAAAAACTGAGATGTTTGTAATGCACTAATGCCACCTGCTTCTGCAACACATTAAACCTGCAATCCTGGGTGCACTCAAATCAATGAGAATTTCTCCTACTCAGGTCCATCATTTCAGCACCAGGACCTGCCTTTCTCCTGCTTACTCTTCCCTCTGTCCCAGAGGGCCAGGTCCCCTTGCTCTGCATCTGCCTCACCTGTTCCTTTTGTTCCACTGAGCTTCCTTCCACACCAGTTCTTTGTCTCTCTCCTCCACATGCACAAACAGACCCTAACATGTTCAGTCTGGACCCTCCCAGTAAAGACAAGAGCCCCAAGCAGCAGAAAGGCAAACACCAAACACCCCCTGCCCAAGTGAGCCCCTGATGATGCCCAGGGTGTTCCCTCCTTGAGGCCCTTCCCTCTGCTGGGCTGAGAGCTCCTCCAGCCCCTCTCACGGAGCACCAGCCCTGCCCCAGCACTGCCTTGGGGGCTGTGGGTGGGGGCAGAGGAAGGAGCAGGCTGCACAGCCCCTGCCAGTCTCAGGATGCCCCGAGGAGGGGGCTGGCACTGCCAGAGCCAGCGCTGGCACTGCCCTAACCAAGGGCAAAGAAAACGATACTTGCCAAATGACTCCTCCCCAAAAGAATGAGAAAAACACATAGAAAGCAAGGGAGCCCCAAATCACAAAGTGGTTCATCCACGTCCAGAATCGGGTATCTAACGCCAGCTGTGGGAACAAAGAGACAAAAACAGGCTTTAGGTGCACAGTGCATTGCATTTATGTGACATTTCACACTGGTTTCACATTAAGGCTGAAGGTTCTCCAAACAGCTACCTCTGTGCATATGGGCACCAGGAAAAACACTTGCCATGTCCACAGTCTGGCACAATGTTAGCAGGGAAACAGTGGCATTCGAATTGTAAATGACACTTTTAAATGGAATAAATTTGATGCAACCCCTGATCCTACAGGAAAGAAACATGTAAAGGTTACAGGGACTGTAATTGCCTCTTGTCACCACCTGCTGTCCTGAACCAAACACAAAAGACCTTTTGTAAGGTCTTATGCAAACAGTTTGTTCTGGAAAGCTCCATGAAACAAAATAGATTTGCTATTGTTATTTGACACATGTGCTTTTGTGATCACTTTGGCACTCAGCCTTGTCTGAAACAAGGTGGATAAACCCAAATTCTCTATTGCTCCTCTCCTCTTGCTGGAACTGAACATCAAGAGGTGAAAAGTGTGGGGAAAAGTCAACCCTAACCAACTGCAGTCCTCAAGAGAGGGGAAAAATAATTTAAACAAAACAAACACCAGAAAGGAATACATTCTTAAAGACCACAGACTGCACAAAGGAAAGTAAGCAGGTTCTGCCTCTACAGGAGAAGATTTGAGTGTGGTGGGAAATACTCAGACATTTCACTTTCAGCACACTCAGCCCACGATTTCACAGGGCACACCAGTGTGGTGGGAAATACTCAGACATTCCCCCCTCAGCACACTCAGCCATGATTTCACAGGGCACACCAGCCCTGCAAAGGCTGCAGGAGGGCCTGCAAGGGAGGGAGGGAGGTGCTGACCTTGAGCGTGACGGTGAACACCAGCACGGTGAAGACAATCGTCCCAAAGGTCCAGTTCCCAAACACCTGCAAAACACACGGCACTGCCACAGAGCCCTGGGCTCCTGGGGAGGCACAGCACGGGGACAGGGACAAGCAGGGAGCAGGGGAGGGCAGGGACAGAGCCACAGAGCCACGGGACAGGGACAGGACGCTCGCAGCTCCCGCGCCACCCTGAGCCATGCAGTGCCACACACAGACAGGTGACAGAGCTGGGATGTGACAGGGACAGCCTCCTACTAATAGCAATGTCAATGAGGACACAAGTCACTGCACCACCTGCAGCTCGGGCTTTCTTGGCAATTTACTCAGTTTCTGCTTTCTCGCCACACCCATCATCATCATCATCATCATCATCATCATCCTCCTCAGCACCATCTCTGCAGTCCCCTTGCAGAAGGCACCAGTGGGCACAGGTGCTGTCCCAGCTGGTTGGTTTGTGGCTACCAGGGACTATGCACACAAAGGAAAGCAGATACTGTCTATAAATCCAGTGATGGCAATGAATGGGAGAGATGCTTACCAAAGGCTGTCAAGTTCTGAATGCATACATTAAAACAGAAAGTGAAATGTAAAAGTTTCCAAAAAATGCAAAAAAATTAAAGTCAATAGGAGTGAAAAACGAGTCAATCAAACATACATGGATATTATGAACAATTGCTGGTAGCAGTTCTTACAGGCATAAGTGCTTACAGAACAGGACATAACCACATATCTTATTGTAGTGCCACACAGATTTGACCCCTAAGGCATTTGCAGAACACATCAGCGCTTCATGTTTCATTCCAATCCAACCAGAATGGCTACAGATACAGCAGAGCACTGATCTGACAATACAGGGGCTTGGCTGCATATAGCTGGGGCCATAAATGCTGGTGTTGATGCAGTGTATGGACATACATACATAAATTTCATCAGCTTTTCTCCAAGTGTTAGCCACTAAAGAGAGTTTTGGTGTTTTCAAGGGTCACAAGTGATGGTGTAAAGTGTTCCCATCAGCTCAGATCTAATAACACACTGCACATTTCCTTGGGAAAAGGGTCCTGAAACCACTCAGGCCATCTGAGCAGCTGCCCTGCACTAATGCTTTGCTCTGTACTCAGTTAACCAGCAAAACAAAAAAAAAAAAAGAGAAAAAAAGGAAAAACTAAAAAACTCTCCATCTTTTTTCCTCCTCTTTCTGTGCAAGTTAACCCCAGCAGCTCCCACAGCAATGCAAGTGCTCCTCCCCACAGCAGAGGCACGAGCAAGGAGGCAGCAGGGACACAACAACATCCTGGTGCCTCCAGCAGCTGGGGACTTGTGCTGGCTCCAAAACAGGAGCAGAAGGCCAGCCCAGCCCTCCCTGGGCAAAGAGGCTGAAAGCACAGCCCCAGGCAGGCGCAGCACACAAGCAGCCCTGCACCATGGCTGCCCTAAGGAGCACCATCCCACCAAGGGGGGCTGATTCAGCTGCTCACACCAGCCCAGCACGTGCTGAACTTTGGGCTGTCCCTGGTGGGAAGGACAGACCCTGCCCTGGGTCTGGATCACACACAGGAGGGGAGAGCACTGTGCAAAGTGTTGAACAGGGCTGTGTGTGAGACTGGTCCTTGCACCCAGTGAGTGTAACCAGCTCTGCCCCGTTTCCATGGCGATCTGGAAATGTTTTATTTCAAGCATTTGCTGCAGGATCACACCATAAGCAAGGCTCCACTGCTGGACAAGACTGGAGACACAGTGCACAGCTCAAGCAGATATTCCCTGCCAGCACACCAGAGGCAGCACACAACACAAACACTCATCTTCCTCTCTTTGGGGCCGTTACCTTTCCGTTGTCTTCCAAGGACGAGTTTTGGAAAAGAAAATAAACCCCAAAGAAAAACACGAGTCCTTCAAAGGCGCCCAGAAAGGTCCAGTAGAGGAAGGGCCTCCACTGCAGCATGGCATTGTCTGACACCTTCCTGCCAAGAGATGGAGTAACAGCACCATCAGCACGGGCCAGGCTGTGCTGCACAGCTCCTCACAGCACGGCTGCGGCCTGCAGCCAGCCCCTGCAGGAGGAGCCAAGGGGGAAACCACAGAAATACCTGTCAGGACATAAAGAACACTTCTAAAATCAGCTGCTGGTCATGAGAAATCACAAGAGGTTCAGCATATGAATTGTTTTGTCTTTCTCCTCTAGTAAAACTTGGGTGAAAAAAGCACAAAGTGAACAGAGGCAATGCTGTCCTGAACCTCTCCTGCAGCCCCTGCGCTGCCCATGGTATCTGACATTTTCTGCTAAATTTTAAAAGCAGGGTAAGGCTAAAGAGCAGCTGTATGGGATACATGAAATGTGGTGTGTTTCCCTCTTTTTGTTGAAAGCACAAAGTCCTTTTTTGAGAAAAGCTCTGCAAGTCCCGTTCCCTGAAGGGGTGTTTTTCTGCACAGGCTGAAAATAACCTCCTGAATTGTATGGTGGGTGTTTTTATCACAGGGGTTGTAGCAGGAGGCTCTTGGCTGAATACAGGATGAGATCTGGCATGGAGGCAGCAGCAGGAAATAGATGGGCCATGAGCAGAGCTCTGCAGGGACCACACACAGGGCCTGGGGAGTGGGGGTGGCTGTCAGGGCAGGAGGGACTTAAAAACAGCTCCCTGAGTCATTATTGTTTCAGATTACTTTCTGTGAAGTCCCCACCTTTTCTGCATTATTCTCCTTAATTCCTACAGCAATACATCCAGCAAGATGCACTTTGCAAACCTGTGTGGTGCTGGGCTCCTGCAACTGCAGCTCTGAAATCAGATCCTATTGAAACCCACCCAGGATGATGCTGTGACCATGTTCTAACCCGTCACAACTCGGGTCTGAGAAACGAGCAAGGATAAAGCAGAGTGGCAGCGTGGGGTACTGCAAGCAGAGAAAACACAAGCAGCTTCCTCCCTGTGAGCTCTGTTTTGCATTGCCATCTCTGTCCTGCAGTGCTCGTGGTAAACAGCTTTTGCCAGAGTCAGGATCTGCAGTGCAGCAGCGCAGCGGGCGCTCTGCACCCACAGCACAGGCACCCTCATGAATATTCCAGCCAAGGCTGTTCCCCTCCACACAGACCCCAGAGATCACAGAGCCCACAGGGGAAGGCACAGGGCCCTGCTGCTCCTGCTCTGTCACACAATATTCAATTACCAAGCTATTTAAAAATCCAGACGGTGGCATTTTGCCAGGGAGTGAAGGAATACAGAGCTGTAATCAATCATGGCTCTGAGTGTTCACTTCAAACCACCCAAGCCCCTTCCCAGCCTTACAGCTCTTGCTGCATTCACTGCTGTTTATACCTAAGGCAACGTTCACACAGTATTTCAGGCACCTGGTAATTCCCTTTCCCTTTGCTGTCTGCACAGAGATCACCCTTGGCTCACACACAGCTCCTCCAGTGCTGAGGAGCATCACACCAGTGACAGGGCTGGCATGGCCACGGCCCAAAGCAGCCCTGACCTGGCTCCTGCCACAGGGCTGAGCTGACTGCCAGGCTGGGGAACTGCCAACAGGGATGCACAGAGAGGGGCTTCCTCAAAAACACATCTGCCTTAGTCTTTGCTGAAGGGCTGCCCCAAGCACGTGTGTGGGCAGGGCTGGGAGGAAGATGGAAAGGAAAGCATCTCTGTTTCTGGGCAAGTTTGGAGCCTCTCCCTGCTGCAACCAAGGAGAGAAAACAACAGGCAAAGCAGAAGGACACAGTCTAAGCTGTCCTTTTCCTGGGCAATGTGGCAGAACACAGTGTGTGGATTGATGAGCAGAGCTCCTGGGTTCTGATAAGGGGACCTGGTCTGTGGAGGGGAAGCCTGGGGGACCACATCCATTTAGAGAAGGTGAGAAACCACCTGCCTGAGCTGGGCTTCAGAAACATTCATCTTCCTGGAAGTGAATGGACCTGTTTTCCTCCTGAAGGCTGCACCTCCCCTCCCTGCATTACACACTCCATCACGTGCTTGGCTCAAAGGTAACAGGAATGAATGGCCTGGCCACACTCACAGCTCCATTTTTCTCCTGGATGAATTCCACCTACAGTTTACCCTTCACAGAGATACAGCAGAGCAGTTTGCTAGACCAGATACTGTCAGAGAGCATAAACAAGCAGCAATAGGCAGTAAACACAAGGCTGCTCAGCCTGAATGCACAACAGCTGAGCCAGAGGGACAGAAAAGGCTTTTCCTGCTCTTGGTGGTGGCTCCCATCCCTGACACAGCACAGGGACACCTGCTTACCCTCCTGCACCCAGAAATGCCAAAGCCCAGCTAGCAGAGGTGCCAGAGGCTTGCCCAGCCCAGCTGTACTCACATGTAGAGCTGGGGGTCCGAGGTCAGGGTGTCAATGCTGATGTGCTGCTCCAGGAGGCTGTAGGCCAGGATGGGCAGTGATGTGAAGCAGATGTTGTACATGGTCAGGTAAGCAGCATCATACAGTGGCTGTGAGGAGGAACAAAGGTTACATGAGACAGACAGAAAAAGGCCTCTCCACAAAGAAATGAAACCATAAATTACCAGTTCCTGCATACCCTCTGTCACCCAGCACAGCCTCCCTGGATGGAGCTGTGCTCTGTGCAGTGCAAGGGGAACAAGGCACCTGCAGTGCCCAGGAACTGCCCCAGGACAGGGAGTTCTGTACCTGGCTGGGCCCATCTCCAGCTTATCCCCCAATAAAGCATGACTGAACAGCCCTTGCCACAGCTTTCCTCTTGTGCTCCTGCGCTGCCATTTCTATTAATACAACTGAAGCCTCCTGTGGTTCTCTAAAGACTAGACTGTTACAGAGGAACTAGAGATTCCTTTTTGAAAAAAAGGAAACTGTTTCTACCAAAACAAGCAGAGAATTCTCTCTCTCTTCCTGTAATTTTTGAGCCCAAATAGACACAAAAGCCCCTTAAGTTGACACGAAAGTCAAAGCTCTTGTCTCCAAGCTCATGAACCACTCACACATGGATCTGCCCCTCTGATGTTTACTTGGATTAAACAAAGCTCTGGTAACACTCATTGTGTGTCTTTTTAAAAAAGACATAAAAGAATGAACCGTCCTTCCTTCTGAGTGACATTTTTAGTGCAGTGAAATGCAGCAGAGGAGACAAGATCAGGAAACTGCTCAAAACTCATTCTTATAAGAAAAGCAGAAATAGCAAAATCAGCTGCTGACACACCAGCCAGACCCTTCTCTCACTACCTCAGGAAGGTGTCCACCTGTGTTTATGGCTGGTGGATGGTAAGGAAAGAAAGCAGATTGCTTTCTTTTCAGTTATGGACTCAAACATATCATGTGCCAGATTTGGTGCTGAGCAACAAGGGCAGCTCCTACTGTCCTCTAGAGCAAGGTGGGGAAGGGACAGGATGCCAAAAGCCAAGTCTCTGCTAGGAGGTCTCATTCTGCCACTTGCTTTTTATCTTGCCTTTATAGACAAATTAGTGGAAGTTACCTGCTGTGAGAATCCACAAAAGAACTGGTATAAAAACTGTGGTAAAATGAAGCAAAGGTTCTGGGAAAACAAAAGACAAATGGTCAGCAGGGAAGCACTTGACTTCTCAGTCTACACCCAAGCAGTTTTTCCTGTTATCAGACATTAGTGTCTGACATTACAACATCAGACAAGGTAGGGCACTTGTTCAATCAAGCACAAAACCAATCCTGTGAGCAGCTAGTATCTGCAGGAGACACTAGAAGAATGCTCACATTGCCCTGGAAGCACTGTTTTCAATGGACAGGCACATGGCAGACACAGCCTGTCCCAAGGAGGGAAAACAGAGCTACAGAATATCCCACACATCTCTTTCCTGTTTATTATTTTATTCTACTGGCAAAGAAATGCAGAGGATAAACAAAGAAATCAGCTGCACACTGCCCCTTACCTTATAGAAGAAATACTGTACAAGGTGTGCTATTCTCACATAATATAAATGCCCATGTGCTAGTAGCAGTTTTCTTAAGTGTTTAAACTTTGGCACAGCATAGTCGCTGTTCCTGGAGGCCTGGCGTCCTTCCTTGCCCTTTATCCCTGCAGACAGAAGCATGGCAAGGGTTAATCCCAAAGGGCTGCAGCCTGCATGCTGCCCCAGGTCTGCTCACATCACTCAGTGCCTCAAAGGGACAAAGGCTGAGCTTCCCTCCTGAGAGCCCCAGGAGACCAAACACGAATACTTTGTGTGGTTTTGGCTCCACAACACTCAGACCTGCCTCTGGAGGTTTTAAGCTATATTTAGGCTGCTCTGTGATTTCCTGCAAGAGCCTGGTGAAGGGTGTCTAGGCAAACCTGATGGAAAATAAAGAATTGGTTCCCCTGGGCTGGCCTGCATCTCTCACAGCTCAGCTATTCCCCTGCAGCTGCTCTGCTCACAAAAGCCACATCCAGATGGACTGCACTGGATTCATGCATTAGAGGGCACCACAGCATTTCCAACAGCCCAAATGAACAATGTGCCCTTTCTCTCCCACTGTCCCCTCCTCAGTGGCATTACAGGAGGTTCCCATATTTCAGACACCAGCCTGCAGACAGGAGGAGTCTCCAGCTGCTGTGAGCCACAGGGGCAGTGCAGGCACAGCACACCTGGGCACCAGCCCCCAAACCCCTGTGGGTGCTGTGCTGAGCTGCTGCCACCAGCTGGCACTGGAGCCTGGCCCTTCACTGCCCTGCCACTAATCCCCATCTGTTTGCTGCTTGTGCCCCTTCTCCCTGAGCCCCAAGCAATCCCCACCACTACTTGGTCAGAGAGCTTTGGAACATCACCTGCAGTGTGTCACTGACACAGAGAATGGTGCGAGCACAGGTGAGCAGCAGATGAGGATCTCACCTCTCTCTTCCACACTGGGGATGGTGAAACACTGGCACAGGCTGCCCAGAGAGGCTGTGGGTGCCCCACTCCTGGGAACACTCGAGGTCAGGCTGTACACAGCTCTGGAACTGGATGGAGCTGAAGATCTCCCTGCTCACTGCAGGGGTGGGACCCTTCAAAGGCCCCTTCCAACCCACACTATTCCATGATTTTGTCATCTCAAGTATTAATCTGGAGCTAAACTCTGCCTCCAAGGAAAGCAAGAGAAGACTTCTCACGTTTTTCAGTGGGACTGGTTTAGCCATGTGCAATCAGAAACACCAACTGCATCTCAGAAGGGAGCCCCAGCCAGAGCAGGCAGGTCTGGGCTGTGAGATGGTTGTTCCTGGGACTCTTACCTATCCCAACATGTGCTTCCAGAATCATGCTGACATCATTTGCACCATCCCCTATCGACAGGGTTATCGGGCTTCCTTTTGTGTTCTTCACCATTCGCACAATCTAAAAGATTTACAAAAAAACAGCAGCAGAACCCAAAATTCAGTTAAAAAGCCTCCAGAGACCTTCCCACTGCTCCCCCCAGGACGAGCAATCAGGCTTTTACAGCAGCACTGTAACACCTGCAGAGCTCAGGTTAATAAAAGCCCTCTTTACTTGCTGTGCAGTCACAACCAGAGCAAAAGCCCAACCCAGCTGTGCAGGGCTGAAGGACAGGATTTAAAAACAAGCCCCAGCAGTAACATCCTGCTCTTCCCTTCTGCCAGACCCTGCTCCCAAGGGTGGCTTCTGTCACGCATCCCAGGGAGCAGAAACACATCACTTATCAGGCTGGGACATCACCTGCTGCATGAGGAAGTCACCAACTCCACTCGACAAATTTGGAAAGGAAAAAAAAAAAAGAGCAAACTGGGAGGTTTTGTTTATTTCTAATTGGCCTGGGTTTATGGGTTCCTGCCAGCATATTAAACAAAGGGTTTGCATTCAGATTTGAAAGAATGGTGTGCTTTCATCATGCCCTGAAGCTCAGACAAGGCTTACACACAGCCTGGAGAAGTCCTGCTTGGTCAGGATGCTCAGGTGAAGTCCCAGCTGAAGAATGCAGCCTGTGTCACAGTGAGAGGTAAATAAATACCTGTGCTTTCTGCAGAGGAGCCATCCTGCAGCACAGCACTGCAGTGCACTTCAAGCAGATCTGCAGGAAGATGCTTTTGTAATTGCTGGAGCCACAGTCCTGAGAGGGGTTGAGTATCAGCGACAGCGTGGAGCCGTCTATAATCAGTCCATACTCCTGACTCAACGTCCAGCTTCTGGGCACAACAAGGAACACATTTGGAACATCATCAGACTAACTCAACCTAGCTGCTGCTATCATCTTAGTGAAAAAAAAAAACAACCCTGGCTTTGGGTTAATCTTCTTCCCATCCATTTTTTGGAGCTTAGCAATTTTAAAAGGCTTAGGCTTAGCACGTGCCCTCACTAAAGGAACAGTGCAATGAAGTTCAAAGCCAACTAACAGCAGAGATGATGAGCAAAGCAGAGGAACCACTCACAGTGTCTGCAAGCACCCAGGGCCCCAGCACAGTCCTACTCCTGCATCTGAAATGGGCACAGCTGTGTGCTCTGCCTCACTCACCTCTTCAGGCCGCCCCTGTGTTTGGGCAGGTCCTGGATCAGCTTTTTGTGGTACTCCAGCAGCAGCTCATGGAGCCGATCCTCCTTCCTGTCGCTCTCGCCCACCGTCCTGGCCGTCAGCTCCAGCAGCTCCGTGCTGGTCTGGAACAGCCTGCAGGCGTAGCAGGTGGACTTGGCCGTCTCCATCTTGTCTCCTGTCAGCACCCACACCTTCATGCCAGCTGCGTGCAGGGCTTCGATGGTCTCTGCCAGCTGCTCCTGCAGCCTGGGAGCAGAAGCAGAGCATCACTCCACCCTGTCACACAGCCCTGGTTCTGCACCCAAGAACACCAGCTCAAGAGAAGGGAATTGACTTTTCCCAGGCTGGGGGGACCACTGCCACAGGAATAAGGATTACAAGTCAGCAATACCAAATTTTTATTTGCAGACAAAAAGAGAAATCGCTGCTTTATACTCTTGACTCTTAGGCCTCACAGTGAGAGTTTAATTTACACTTGCAGTTACTATAACTGAATGTGGAATTGAATTTGTTTTGATGTGCAAATTAATGCTGTGCGCTTAATTCACTCTCCAGAAGTGCAAGTATTTCTGTAGTTTCATTAATAAATCCCAATTCCTACTACACCAGCCAATTTAAGCAACTAGGGCACTGTGAAATGGGTTGTGCCATGGTGTAATTAATTGTCCTGGACACTGCCAGCATGTCCCTGGCTGTTCAGCTCCACCATGGTGAGTCCAGGCCACGTCACAGAGGAAGCACAGGCACCACAGTCACCTCCTTACCTGTCCTCTACAGCAGTGGCCCCAATCAGGTGCATGTCTGCCTCTGTGTCATCAAAAACCTTGGCCATCTTCTCCTCCCTGTCCTGCAGAGCCATCTTGGCTTCATTGAGCTGCCTGTCAATTTTGTCATACTCCTTTTCAGTCAGCTCCTTGAAGGCCACACAGAGCGTCCGGTAGCCATCCTGGCAGGGGAGGCAAAGAAAACAAAGAGGGCAAATGCCCTGAGTCCAGATTCTTTACAGCTCCTCACTTTAGCTGCCACCACCTTCCACTCCAGCCTAATCAAAGCTTACTTAGGATCATTTGCCTTATCCATCCTCATATCCACATACAGAAACAACCAGTGGCCCTCAACATTTGTAAAAACCACCAAATTCTGAAAATCATCAACAAGGCTTTTGTCTGCCATCAGTGCTTCTGGCAGTACTCTCCCTGAGGGCAAGGATAATTTGTTGGCTTGTGTCAAAAGAGCAATTTTCTGTGTTTGTACAGAGTAATTGTGGTTCTGCTTCTTATGTGCAGAAAGAAACCAAGAGAAGGAGCAGGGCTGGGAGTGTGCAGCAGCAGGGAGAGCAGCACTGGGTGCCACCACGCTGGGACCAGGCTGCTGATGTTACTTCTATTTTTAACTTGCCTGGGAGATGCTTGGACAGCTGTGATGGAGACCATATAAGTATATCAAATAAAGGTGGAAGCCAACCAAACAGAACAGGAAAGAAGGCTGACATCAAAACAATGTGAAGTGACACTCACATTTTCAACACTTCACTCCAAAGCAAGGTCACATCCCTATGTTTGGAATAAGGCCTTCCTGACCCCAGGAGCCAGCCAAATTCCACCCGTGAGCTCACCATGGCATTGCGGTCCACGTGGACTTTTGTTTGCTGGATTTCTTCTTGCTGCACCCTCGGAAAAATAGAGGAGTCTGCCCCTTTACAGAAGAGAAGCAACTTTCCTGAAAACAAGTTATAAATAGTTTATAGCACTCACAAGCTGCAGAAAGAGTTAACAATGCCAAGAGCAAGCAAGTGATGCAGAGGGAGGAAATCTGGGAGGACTAAAGAAGGAACTGCCAGAAACCCGACTGCCTACCAAAAATGGCCTTGGACCAGCCTGTGAAACTCCTCTGGCTGAGACTCTGCGTGTCCCTACCTGCCTCTGAGCAAGCTTTCTGCAACAGGCTGGACACTGTATCTGTAAGCCTTGGCAAGCTTTCCAGGGAGGGCAAGAGCAGCACCCCAAACCTTGCAGGACTGACACTGGAGAAGGATGGTGACCTCTGAATTGTTGTCTGTTACTCCCATGAAACCCCATCCCACCCAGGGGACATTCTCACATGTCCTCCTGTGCTTGTTCCAGCCTGCAGCACGGCAGGCAGGGAGCTCTCCACGGGTCACTGTTCCCATCCCCTGATCTGCTGCTGGTCCCAAACAGCTGCCATGAAGGAAAATTAACTCTACAGCAGCCAGTCCCAGGACAGAACGGAGTCAGACCTGAGAGCTGAGGCTGTGTGGGTGACAGGGAGGAGGAGGAGGTGTTCCACAGTGGGCACACAGGTTCAGGGCCCACAGCAGCTCTGTGCTGTACCTGTGCTGGTTCTCACAATGACGCTCATGCGCCGCCGGACAGGGTCGAAGTTCAGCACGTGCAGAAGTTGGTACCTTTAGAGAAAGGGAAAAAAGCCTTGAGTCAGTAAAGGAAAAACAGAAAAATAACTACTTGAGACAGAAAATCACTAACAATGAGCTGCAGAAATCAATACACCCTACAAGTGGCATCAGCCACCTGGGAATGAATTTTACAGCTACTGCACAAGGAAATGGAGGGAAAACCCAAACTGCAGTAGCCCTGTGGTGCTCTGAGCATGGGACTGAGGGTGTGGGTACCCAGAAGGGCACTGAGCCCCCAGGCTGGGCAGGGGCTCAGCAGGGAATGGGGCAGTTACACTGAGTCTCAGTTAAATATGAAGTTTCTTCATGAGGGAAGTGAGAAGTGAAATTTGCTTGTGAAGGCAAGTTTTCAGGGACTGCTGGGATTGGGTCAGTGACCCACAGATGTCCACCAAGCTGTGAGCACAGGATAAAATCTAACTATTTTCAGCTTGGGAGGGGAAGAAAAGGTTACAGGAATGGAGCCACATCACGGGTTTAGGCTCACAGTGTCCTGCTGTGAGCCCCAGCCACAGCCCGTAGGGTCAGCAGCCACCTCGTGAACCCCAGGAGCCACCTGCACAAGCTGGTGCAGATGAAGGATACACACAAAGGACTGCAGCCTCTTGAGGGACCTGAATTTAGACATCAGAAAACCACCCGTGGATTTTTGCAAGTGACTCTTTTTGCCTTTGCCTTGATGTGCTGTGCTTTGTAAATGGGACAGGAGTCTTGGGGCAGGTCAGCATGGCCTGGCTGCCCTCAAGGAACAGCTCTGGTCAGCCTGGCAAGGTCAAACTCCATCAGCTGGGAGTCTGTGGTGCAGAAGAGCAGCCCTGCTCCCCAGCAGCCCAGCAGCACTTACATCTCAGTTTCATTCTTTTGGTTTCGTATTTTCATGAAATTGTTTTCAAGTCCTAGAAAAGTGAAACCATACCTGTCAATAAACAAAAGGACAGAAGAGCATTGAAAACATCCATTGGCACACATCACACATAACAATGTTCTTGTTCCACCCCTGCACTGCAGAGAGCCCGAGCTAAGGGGCAGGGCTGGATGTTTGTGTGCTCCATGCAGAGCCTGCTGTGATGTCCTGGCACTGCTCCCATCCCTGCAGAGCCTGGGCACTGGAGCACACAGACACACAGAGCCTCTGGACATGGTCCACTGGCTCTCTGGCAGCTTTACAAGCCATGAGCATGTGCACACAGCTGCAACAGCCTCCATCCAAACCGAGGGGCTGGCAAGAGCACAGAATCACCAAATGGTTTGGGCTGGAGAGACCACCCAGCCCCAAACCCCTACCCCAGGGAGGGACACCTGTCACTAGAGCAGGCTGCTCCAAGCCCCACCCAGCCTGCCCTCCAGCATCTCTGGCAGGACTCAAATGTGGGGCTGACAGAAGTGACCATCCTATTCTTTTGCCACTGCATGGCAAGGAAAAAGTTTCACTGCAATATGCACATGGTAACTGGTCTCTGGTCTCTGTTTCTAGGGGATTAAAGCACAAGGCCAGGTGGGCTCCAGCAAAGAAGCCCCTGCCACAGCTGGGCACTGCAGACCCTGGGACTGCTCTCAGGGAATGCAAACCATGGGCTCCCAGGGAGCTGCTCAGGGAAGATCCTTTACAGAGCATCCCTTTAACAGAGAGCTCATTTAAACCCACAGGTTCACAGCACTGTAGGTTCAGCAATGGTATCACAACATGCTTCCCAGAGAAACTGTGGAAAGGGATCTGTCACCTCCAGATCACCTTCCCCTCCCTCCTTCCCACCAGAGAGAGGGAATTAAAGAGCCAACATCTCCACATCCTTACTTTTCTGCACCTTTCACCAGAGCGATTTCATCCGGGGAGGAGGAGATGTAGGTGTATTTGCGTTCTGGGTGTGCCACCAGCCCATCCACCTGGTCTGCCTCCTTGATCTGCACCGTGTGGCACAGGCACAGGGCTCTCAGGAACAGCTCCTCACGGCTCTGGGCACGACAGAGGGAGGGAGGGATTGTTACAGCTGAACACCCAGCCAGGAGCTGCCATAAAACCCCTACAGCCATCAGCACATCTCTTACCTTCTCAGCCTTGCCATAGTACTTGAGGGGTCCATCAGGCTGGGAGAAGCCATCCACCTCTGCCATGCAGTCCTTGTACTTGTGCCCGTCGATGCAGCACTCGATGAACTCCATGCTGTTCTCTGTCAGGGTGCCTGTCTTGTCTGTGAACACGTACTCCACCTGCAGCACCAGGCAGCTGCCTCAGGGCTGGGCAAGGAGCCCCAGGAACACAGCCTGGGGCATCTCAGGGCATCTGTGCACTGTGCAGGGCACCTGGCCATCCCAACCCAGCTGCAAACAGACACAGGTGCCCCACTGCAGCTCTCTGCAGCTCTGCTCCTCTGTTTTTCAGCCTGTTCCATAGGTGGCAGGAGGCAGCTTCTGAAGACTTCAAATGTGTCTCCAGGCTCTTCACCTTCCCCTCATTCACTTTCCTGGGTCCTTTGCTACAGAGCCCTAGTGCTTGCAGAACTGCTGCTGCAAGTCTGCTGCCTCCACTGGGGATTTTCATCTCAGAGCTGTATTTCAATTAGTTAATTGTTACTCCAAGTGTATTTTTATTCTTGTTTTTAAAGCAAAATCAAAAGCAGGAGACACTCAGATGCCCTGCACTCATCTCTCCTGCTGCAGAGCAGGAAGGGAAGCCTGAGCTGTCTGGGTGCCCCAGCTGCACGTGCTCTGCACACCCAGGGAGATGACTGGGCAGACATTTGCACTAATCCTCAAAGAGACAGAGGGTTTTTAATTTTTAATTGAAGCAGTGAAAGCAAAGCACCCTGACACGCAGAGCGCTGCGCCTGATCTTCCCCAGAATGGAAACAATTGGCGTGACCCAGTTCCTGCTCTTTCATGCACTATTTATAACCTTATCTGGCTGGCAGAGCCAGTGCAATCACATCCAATGGAGAGTGCCACCACAGCCCCAGGGACTGCCAGGGCAAGGGCTCCTGGCAGGGAGGGACCCTCAGCCCCACTTCCATCCCCGCAGATCCTGCAAACCCAGCACACTCTGACCTGCCCCAGCTCCTCGTTCAGGTCCGAGGTGTTCACCAATGCTCCCTCCTGGATTTCCTCATCGTACATCTCCTTGTCCCAGGAGATGAAGAAGGAACCCAAGAACTTCTGCATCTCCACTGTAACGTACATGGAGACAGGGATAATGAAATTGAAGAGGACCATGAACGACAGGAAGTCCGTGAACATCCGCAGGACCTGCACAGGAAAAAGGAGAAGATGCAGCCTGTGGCTGTCAGGGCACAGGGGCAGCTTGCAGCAACACCTCAGGGGCTCTAGACAGCTTCTCAGAAAAGGTTAAATAGGAAAAAACAACATGAAGATGAATACAGCTGAGATACAGGGCTAAATCCCATTTCCCTTGGCACAGAAAATCCCACTATCTTCTGCAGCTCCACCAGGAACACAGGTACATCTCACTGCTCCATAGTGACCAACACAATGTTTCATAAGCATATTCCTCTCAAGAATACACTGCTACAGGCTCACCCTGACCCCAGGTAACCAGAACAAAGGAGCAGCTGGCTTGAGAGCAGTCAGGCTGTGGCAGGGGCACAAGTGTGCAGTGACATCCCTGTACACAGCCCATCAACTCAATAACCCATCCACTGAAGATCCCTCACACTCACACTCACTCTCTCAGGCTTGACTGCCCACGTCTGGGCAAGTTTAACAAAATGGTTGACATGGCCTCAATTTAGGTTTACCTACTCAAAGTTGAAAGATATCTGGAGTTCAGATAAGGACCCAGGTTACATCAGCTGCATTTCTATAGTATACAGTATTTATCTGTGCTCTGCCCCTGTTCCACACAAATATCACTGTGCACAAGCACGAGAGAGGCACAAAAGAAACACAAACAGCAGGAGAGACCAAAGGAAACAACAGCACTTTGTGTGAGCAAACAGGACTCCCAGGGTGGCAGCAGGCACTATCAGATTAAACTAAACAGCCAGAGCAAGTAAAGCTGGAGGAGGTGCTGAAATACAAATCCACTCACCTTGAACGTGTCTCTCTCTTTTTTAGTCTTTTCGTTGTACCAAGGCTCATCATTAAATGGATTACTCTGCCAGACATATTTCAGAGTCGTGCACACAGTGGCCTTGCCCAATAAGATGCACAAATACACTATCAAGAAAGCGTTGATGGATCTGAAAAATATTTTTTTTTTAAATTCTTGCAGCTATTTTTATAGAGAAAAACATGTAAATAGACAAGAACAAGACTTCCTTACTTTTAAGGAGGGAATTACAGAAATGCTTTTGACACTGCTGATATTCAGGGTCAGGTTCATATATTTAAATATTTCTTAATTTTGTTTTTAAATAAAAAAGCTACTAAATGATGCTGCTTCTTGCAAGACATGCTTTATGAAATACCCAGATTTTTCTATGCAATCAGAGAGCATCTGAAACAAAAGGCAGTGGTTAGGGGATTACCTCTGTACAAGCCATGCAATAAAAACCAACCCAAACCCAACAGGTTTCACTGATTTTTTCCTGAACACAAATACTCACTTCTCTACTGCAGAGCGTTTCTGAGATTTCCCTTGGTAGTTGAGAGCCATTTTTGTTTCCATGCCAGTATAGACTGCAACTCCTGCAGGAACCAAAGCAGGGCTCATAAGGGATGGAGCCTGGAGGGACCCAGCTGGCACTGGGCCACCAGGGGCACCGGTGCTTACACCAAACCAGCCCCAGCTGGAGCAGGAGGTGTCACCCAGGGGCTGCTCAGTCCCAGCTGGAGCAGGAGGTGTCACCCAGGGGCTGCTCAGTCCCAGCTGGAGCAGGAGGCATCACCCAGGGGCTGCTCAGCCCCAGCTGGAGCAGGAGGTGTCACCCAGGGGCTGCTCAGCCCCAGCTGGAGCAGGAGGCATCACCCAGGGGCTGCTCAGCCCCAGCTGCAGCAGGAGGCATCACCCAGGGGCTGCTCAGCCCCAGCTGCAGCAGGAGGTGTCACCCAGGGGCTGCTCAGCCCCAGCTGGAGCAGGAGGCATCACCCAGGGGCTGCTCAGCCCCAGCTGGAGCAGGAGGTGTCACCCAGGGGCTGCTCAGCCCCAGCTGGAGCAGGAGGTGTCACCCAGGGGCTGCTCAGCCCCAGCTGCAGCAGGAGGTGTCACCCAGGGGCTGCTCAGCTCCAGAAACCTCTGAGGCTGCCCAGGAACGCCCCTGCTGCACCCCAGAGCAGGAGCCCATGGATCACACAGAGCCAGGAGAAGCAGCAGCCTCCCACCACAGCCCCCACCCTCCACCACCAGTGCCTGCTCCCTCAGAGGATCTGGGGACAGCTCCCTGCTCTTCGTGTCCCAGGCACAAGGAGAGCTTGCTCTGGTGAATTAACACACCTGCAGATGGAACCAGTGCCTCCTAACTTCACCTGGCTGCTCTGCAACCAGCTGGCATGGAAACTGCACAGCCCAGAAGACAGGCTGCAGAGATGTTCCCTCTCCAGATTCAGTAGGGAACAAATACATTTGTCATTACTTATCAGAACTATTTAAATAAACAAACAAAAATAACTTCACCATAAATCTTCTTGGTATTTTTGAGGGTAGCACCTTTCAACAACAGGTTTTCAGGACCCAAAGACCTAAACATAAAAGAAATTATAACATTACATCACTCAAAGAACATCCAAGCTACTTTATAAATTAAAATGAGAAATAGAATAAAAAGATAGACAAAGTTTCCTTACGTCTGATTACATGATTTGTATGTTAAACTGGGGCCTTGCCTGAGTTTGTTTTTCTCTTTATGTAATTACATTTCCATTTCATCTTACAATACTATCCCTGATGCAAGATTCCACTCTTATTGGGGGATTTATACAAAAATGCAATGTTAAAATCATCAGAAGCCTGTCCATTCCAGCCCAGTCAGTCAATGCTGGCAGCCCCATTTGTGTTTTTATTTCTCTTTGAAACCCCCAGTTTCTCTGTTGCTCCCAGGCTGTGAACAGCCCCACCAGAGCACAAAACCCATCCAACATGCTCTGGTGAGAGTCAGCTGTTTTGGATGGTTTATGAACATCATCTGCTCATTTTTTCCATGGAACACTGATTGATGTTTGAGTTTTTGCTTACCTTCCAATGACAATATTTTGTCATTGCCTGATAAATCTGTGCCCCATCAGCAGGGCAGGACATTACCAGGTGGTTCTGCACTGCTTCCCCAAAAGGGGCTCAGACAAACCACAGGATGGCAGAGGGGAGGCCTCCTTTTACAATGAAATCTTTGGAATGGTTAAAGACAAAAAATTCCCAAATGATGGCAGGATAAGCTCAGAACTTTGAAATCCTCTGTAGATGCCCAACCCCTCTGAGAAGGCCAACAGGCAGCTGCAGGACCAACCTGGCTACAGGCTCCTGGTTACTTCCATAGATGATAATCCTTCCAACAAATCTGTGATGGAAATATGAGAAACTTGTATTACAGACACATTATAGACACCACAAACATAACAAAGGAAATGGAAGCAAATCCAGAAACAAGAGAATTTGAGAGTTTAATGTTTCAGAGGGGTGGCTGTGCTCAGGACAGGGAGAAGCCACAGAGTCCCACGCTCAGGGTGCTTACACAGCCCAGCACATCCCCATTACAGACTGCAACACACCCCAGAAAATATCTCTAGGGATCTAAAAACACAGAGAACTTGCTCCTGGAAGTCATTCAGCCCAGGGCACCTTACTGGGAAGGTTAATGGCCTAAAACCAGGTACAGGGACCATTCCTGCTGCTGAGCTGACAAAAACCAGCCCATTGTACCACAGAAACAGCTGCACAGGGGAGGCTCTTCTGCAGAGACACTGAGCTTTGGAGACTTTGCCATGCTCATACAGAGGAGGCCCAGCAGCTTATCAGTGCCTTGAGCCACCCTTTGGTCTCTAACACAAAAAGCAATGAACTGTGCTTTGCTGAACTGCAGATCCCCGAGTGATGGTGCTGAGGTGCCTGCAGGGGATGAGCCCGGGCAGCTGCAGGGCAGCACAGGCAGGGGAGGGGGCAGGGGAGGGGGCAGGAGGGCCAGACTCACTTGTAGAGGTCGGGCTGGGGCTGCTCACACTCGATGGTGGCCGTGAGGGTGTCGATGGCCTCGTTGGTGCACAGCACGCTGGTGTCCCGCACGGCGTAGTGGGTCTGCCACAGGAGCACAGGCAGGGTCACCACAGGCCCCAGCAGCAACCCCACCCCCAGGTTTTACACCCCATCACTCAAATGCCACCGTGCACAAGCCTGTCAGCACCAGCAGCTCCCCAGAGCCCTCAGCACGCTCCCACCATGCACCTGAAGCACCTCTCAGAGACAGAATGAAGTCACTGATGCTAAGAGAAGCCACAGCAGCAAGCAGCTGCTGGCTGTCTCAGCAAGGCATCCCCCAAAAGCAGAGCATCCCTGGCTTTTCCCTGGGGACCTCCCCTGGCTGGGGTGGAGGGGAGGCTGCAGGTGGCCCTTGAAGGAGGAGTGACCACCTGCCCTGGCTCCTGACGGTAACCACACAGCAGCTCCAGCAGCAGCACCAGGCACAGCCCTGCCAGACTCCCAGCTATTTTTAGCAGCTGCTGCTGCAAAGGTTCATCTCTCATAATTAACTGAAAAGCCCACAAAGGATCTGCTCGCTGCCTTTCAGGCTCTATTTATAGGAGCTGCTCAGAGCTCCAAGTCACGGCGGGCTCACGGCAGGCTGCCTCAATCCATCTTCATAAACAAATTCATTAAAGCGCTTCCTCCGCTGCTGACGTGTGCACCCCTGCCCTGTGCATCCCAGGAGTTACACACACTGCAGCCATGGCAGGAGCCATCCCCTGCTCCCTGTGCTCTGCCCACCTGCCTCAGCACACACGGACACAGCACAGCTTTTGTCAAAACTGCTCCTGCAGGGCCAAAGCCAGCCCTCGTGGGGGGCTCTGCAATGCTCCCATCAGCAGAGACACTGCAATTACTGAGTGATACTTCAAAGGCACCTCCCAATCAATTCCAGGATCTTTACATCCTTTAGTGCATTTAGAAAACACATGTTCTGCTAGCTAACGTATGGCCACAGATTTGTGCTTCAAAGACAGAGTCCTGACCAAATCTCTTTTACATTTCTATTCAGTTTCACTCAATCAGGCACCTTTCCCATTCCCCAACCTGACATGCCCCAAATACCAGAAAAATCCCCACCAGGAAGGCAGCAGGTACCCCTGCAGATGAGGTCTGGTGATGACCCAAATGTGCTTCCCTCGCTCCCCTTTTGCAGCAAACCCTGTTCCTAATGTTAGATATATTTCCCCAGACAGAGCTGGCTTTTCTATTCCCTCTCCCCCTATAAACTCATCTTCACCTCCTCATGAAACAGGAGACAGCTCCCAGTCACCTACAGGAATCCACAAACCAAGAAAAAACCACCACCATGCTTCATACAGAAACTCAGCATCACATCTCCAGGCTCACAAGCTGGTAAGAGCCAAGACTCTGTAAAAGTAAAGTGAACTCATGCATGTATCACACCTGACACAAATAAGCAATAGCCCTTTAACATGGCTACTTCATGAGCTCCAGCTCCTCCTCACTAGTGGAACCTGCACTGTGCCACCAGCTCCCACTCAGGTTATCCAGCACCAGCTAACAGCCACCCATGGAGAGCAGCCACAAACCCCAGAACAGCACATCAGATCCACAGTGGTGTTCCCACTGACTTCAGTGTGGTGGAATCAATCATGTCATGGTAAAGTGTCTTCCAGTCCTACTGCTGCAGCTGTTAGTATGTGTATATTTATCATATACTTATTATATTGTTATAATATTATTATAGTCTGTATTATACTTATACAAATATTTATCAAACTCAAGTGAAACCAAACATTCATGTCTTCTGACGTATATAAGCTCTTTGTTGCTGCTTCTTTCCCTAGTTTAGAGATGGGGAGATAGAGAAAGAAAGACAGAAAATAAACTGGGGATCTCATCCTGAGCAGGACTAGTATTAAGTTTCACTGCTTGCTCCAAGGAAAGGGAGGGAAAATCCCACAAGTGATGCTTTTCTCATGCTGGTGAAAAATTCCCCAGATGAATCTGGACATGCTGCCTCAAAGAAATCCCTAATGTCACTGGAAATGCTTGGGCAAGCACCAGGAGTGCTGGCAGGGCCTGGGAATGGGCTGGAGAGCTGCAGGCACTGCTCCCCTGATGGAGCAGAGCCCCCAGAGTGGCTGCAGCAGGGAGCACTGACACACTGCCTGTGCTGGGCAGCAGGGCTGGACTGGGAAACGGCAACCCAGCCTGGGAAAAGGCAACCCAGGACATCCCTCTGGCTGTCCTGAGCAGCCCAGACCCTGCCAGGGGGCTCACAGACCCTGGCACAGAGCCCAAAATGCCCCTGTGGGTTTGACTGTGACCCATGGAAAAAGTTACCAACCTTAGATGAAGATCTGCAAGCCACGACAAGTTAAGTAGCATGATAGTGAATTTATCATGGGGTGAAAAAGCAGATTTTGGGGTTTTTAAAATGGAGATTCAGGTGGCAAGATGGAGGGATCTGGGCATGTCCAGCCTTTCTCCTTCTCCTTGGCCTCCATCTTCTGCTGTGGTAGTGGCACTTTTGGATTGGTTTAGCGTAGAAGCTCACTGTCTAGCATAGGTGATGGGTAGTGGGAAGTAATTGTAAACATTGTATGTGTAGTTTTTAGTATTAAAAGGTAACACCACTCCAGGGAGGCAGAGTGCCTCTGTCTGACCTGCTGAGCAGACCTTGGCTGGGCAGGAGAAATAATTTTGTAGATAAGGAACAATAAACAACCTTGAGACAGAGAACTGAATAGCTCTGACTCCTTCTTCGAGCACCAGGCGGGGAAAAGAGACTTTCTAACACATCTTGGGGTCACTGTGACCAGCTAGAGACCCCAACAGTCTGGTAAATGGCAACCCAGTCTGGGGCAGGGCCAGCAGAAAGGGCCCTTGGAGACAAAAAGAGCACAAACATCCCCCCAACAAACCATCCCCAGGGCTCACTGCTGAGCAGAGCACCAACATCCCCAGGGCTCACTGCTGAGCAGAGCACAAACATCCCCAGGGCTCACTGCTGAGCAGAGCACCAACATCCCCAGGGCTCACTGCAGAGGCCCTGGAGGCCGACAAGAGCAGGAGCTGCTGGAGAGCCAGGCAGCCTCAGGGATGGCTCCATCCAGCAGCCCCCAGCCCAGCCCAGCCCCCCCAGCAGGGCCATGCCCAGGTGCCCAGCACCAGCTGCCCACCAGCCCCTGACCTTGAAGTTGGACTCGCCGTCCAGGCTCGCTGTGGTGACATAGCAGGTCCCATCAGTGCTGCTGGAGGCCAGAAAGATCAAGTCACAGGGGAAGGTCTCATCTGCTTTCACTTCTACAATGTCTCCAACCTAGGAGAAAGGAAGCACTCACATGAAGAGCCCTCTCAGTGGTTTTTGGGTGAGCATGATTCAGCTTCTCCCAAAGCCCAAGAGCCAAGCTGGGGCCCAGGAGGGGCACAGACCCCTGACCATCACTCCAGAGCCTGATGGGTGATCCAGCCCTGCACTGACTCAGAGCACCCACAGGGCACAGCCAGTGTTTATTCCTCTGCTAAATCCTGATGGAGCAAGAGACTGTACTTGCCTGAAGTGTGGTGTGATAAATTAACATCAAAGCCAAGTGTACTTTCCTGGTGTCCTTGGGAGAGTAGGAAATAGAAGAGGACTGCCTGTCCTGGAGAAGTGCAAAATGCTGACAGATGTGTCACCTGTCAGCCCCAGTACAGCTTTTGTGAGACAGCTTTTCAAAAGAAATCAAAGGCAGCTTCACTCCTTAACTGGGAGCAGCTCTGGAGCATCTCAGCTGAAAGTGAGCAAGCTGGGGCAGCTGTGCCCCAGGACAGCCCTCCTGCCCTGCCCCTGTGCCCTCAGCACACAGCTCTGTGCTCCCACCAGCCGCAGTGAGAGCCACACGCAGGTTCCCAGTTAAGTTACCTTGATTTTTTCACTTTCTTTCCGCACTTGCTTTGCATTTTCCACAACAAAGACGTTGCTTTTGTTCACCTCGTTGTCAGCTCTGTGCCTCAGCCAGTCCTCGTACCCCTAAGGCACAGACACAGGCAACACAAACCCCTTACAAAGTGAGTAAACTAATGGAAAAGAGGAGTGAGGATCACAGGGACACATGGAAACAATGAACAAGGCAACTGTCCCCAGACCTCCTTCATGCCTGACAAAACATCAACCAGAGTAGTTCAGACTGAATCAATTCATTTAGAAAACCTCCATATGCATATTTGACAGATTCAGAACAGATTAAAATAACACAAAAATAATCTATATGCGGGGCATGCAACAAGCAGCTAAACTACTGTAACACATTTCTATTATTCTCAGCCTCAGTGAGAACAGACTGATAATATGAATAATACACCCAGCAGCCTGCAACTCCTTCCTATGGTAACACAGGATGAGGCTCTTCCTCTCCAGCCTTTACTGGAGGAATGAGCATTGAGATCTGAAGCAGGGAGATTTTATTCCAGCTCTCTCTTTCCAGCCCCCGTAGATCAAACTTCTTTTTTTTTTATTATTCACTCAGGAAATTTGAAATGGCATGTGTGCCTGTGATGGGAGGCAAAAGGTCCTTCAGCACTGCAAGGAGATGAGGAGTACACGTTTCCAGGACTAGTGAGTGGCTGAGCAGAACCTGTCCTTCCCACCCACCAACACGGAGCAGAGCGTGGGTGGATTTGGAGCACGTCTCTGCAAGGACTCAGGGAGTGTTTCCAAGAAGAGGAAAAACATTCATGTAACACCAGACCTACAGCAGAAAGCTCCACTGACCCTCCTGGCCTGCTTTCAACAGCACAGGGCTGCTTTACACTGCCAGAACAGGAGACACCAACCCCACACCCAGTGCAGCCCCTCTTGAAAGCAGCAGCGCCCGACTCACCCTCTAAAGGGGGCACCAAACCTGCCAGCACACGCTGGTGGCTTCTGAGCATATTGAAATACACCTTTCTGTGCCTGTCTCAAAGAGCATCTCCCCCACAGTGACAGCTGTACCTGTTTGATAGCTGTGACAGTGATGACAAAGAAGAGCGGGAGGCCACTGGTCACGGGGCTGGTTGGGGTGTCCACGATCACCTGCAGGAGAAAAATGGACTGCTGAGCCTTGGGCTTCAAAACCAGACCTTTGGTTATGGGGGAAAAGGATGCTGATCCCACTGAGGGCAGGTCAGAGCCTAGCAGAGGAAAAAGGGAAGAGCACTACCAGTCATCTCAAACCACTGACACTGGGAGGCTAAAAATAACACCCATCAGCCCAAATTACCTATGAAATATACTGCAGAACAGAACATGAATATTTAAGTAAAACAGAAATCCAGGCTTTGTCTTTAAGCTCTCAGAGTGGGAGCTCAGAGCACGCTGTAGGCACCGTGGCTGCAGAGGGGCCCTGGGGCACAGCTGGCTCCTACTGAGCTCCAAGCACAGACCAAACCTTTGATCAGCAGTGAAACCCAGGCTGTGGGAACTGCTGATCAGGGGCCCAAGGGGTAGGAATGGCAGGGCAGGTTCCTCAGGGGCAGGGAGCACTTCCCACCTTCCCAATACACCACAGCCTGGTCCTTTCCCTGCTGCCCCTGGGCAGACTGGGAGCACCAGGGGCTCTGATGAAAGGGACAGAGAAGCTCAGCAGAAAGGCTTTGTGTCCCCACAAAGGGACTTTGTCTCTTGTTTGTGCTTCCCCAGCACGCTCACATAACAGCAGCATTTGGATATTTATTGTTTCAGGCTGCCTGAAAAAAGCTGTGTAAAGGACAGGACTCCTCTTATCAGCTACGTGGACATTTTTGACTGTGAAATGCTGGGCACTGCAGTATCATCCTGCCCTACTGAACCCAGAATCTTCTGGCTTTTCTCTCTGAAGTGGAAGAGAGACACCACAAGAAGCAGCCAGAAAAATGGCAGATGAGCTAAGCAGCAGCAGGGTAAACCAAGATAAACAGCAAAAGTATTTCCAGGTACACAAAGCCCTGGCTCACCCAAATGGGTGTAAAGTGTTCCCAAGCAGAAAGTCTGGTGGAAACCCCACTGTGGAGGAACAGCCCTGAGTGAGGATGGTGCCAAGGGTCACACAGACACTGCACACAGCAGGGATGGCCACTCACCAGGGCAGTACCATGGAGCTCAGGCCAGTCAGCCAAAAGTTATCCTGCAAAACCTGGACAGGTTTTGGGAATCCAAGAAGAACTTTGGCTTTCTGCTGAGAAGGGGAAAGGAGAGGATCTCCTGCTACCCAGCAGGAGAGCTCCCTGCACTGGACCAGTTATAGTTGTATTTATATTAAAAAGCACAATTTCTGTCCAGACAGATATAGGATTACAGATATAGGAGCACAATATCAGATTAAATGCCTGGAATAACTCATATATGTATTTAGAGTTTGGACTTCCTGCATGGCTGGACACCACTCTTCCCCTTTGTGGTTGGTGAAAAGCTGAGGGACACAAAAGCAACAAGCCAGGACAAAGGCAGACTCCCCTGAAACTATTTTTGGACTGGTTCAGGACTTCAACAGCTTAATTTGAATCCACTTAAAAGTGACAAAGTCCTCTTGTTACTTAATAGTTTCTTCTTAGGAGACTCCTTAGGACAGTAAGGACCACACTCCAAAAGTTATCTCCACTTTCCTCCTCAAAGGGACTCTGCAGATTCCTACAAGAGCTTATTGCCACCAGCCTGGCCTGCCTACAAACACATTGGGTGTGCTCATCCAGGCCAGCCCCTTCTGCCAGGAGATTCCCTGCAGGTTCCTGTGAGAGCTGCAACAGATGAACCAAAGAGATTTGTACTGTTTGTGTGCAGTGTTTTATGCTGAATGCACCCCTCTGTCTCACAAAGAGCTGCATCTGCAGCCACAGAGAAACAGGAGGTTTGATGAAAGGTTTCACAACAGGTAGGGCAGGTGCCTCAGGTAATTCCTCGAGCACTGAGACACCTCACTCCCCATGCAGCACCCAGGGGACAACCCCAGTAACTCACAGACATTTAAATAGAAGCATGGACATTCAGACACAGGTGGAATTTTCCAGGTACAACCCTTGGTACTGCAGATGCACAGAGTTGCCCTGAGTGCCTTTTTGAGGCAGGTGATGCCTCAGCATGACAAGCACCTGGGGCAGGGGCTGCCCTGTACAGCAGGCAGGACCAGGGCTGGGCTCTGCTCAGCTGGGTTGGTTTGTTCTCTAACTGACCACAATGACTCTTCCTGATTTCAGAGGTGCTCACAGAACACAGGCAGGAGGAGCAGCCAGGCCCTTCTCTCACCTGTGCCTGAAATGGGCAAGCAGCAAGACAAGCCCAGTTTGGAGCTCTAATCAGGAATATTCCACGTTCTCCATGGCCAGAGGGTCAATAGATAAAATGTAATAGCACGTCACTAAGTGGCCAGCTACACAAAAAGGACATCCTGACTCCAGGGTATCGCTTCAGTTCAAGGCAAATTACAAATTGGGTCTGACAAAATGGAGCAAGGCCAGCGAAATGAAGAGATGGAGGCAAGCCAGCTGACACCAGAGCAAATTGGCCTCTCATGTCACAGTGCCAGGAGAGCCACACACAGCCACAGCTCGGGATCCCTGCACAGCCAGCGGACTGGAAACCAGAGCCCTCACTGCACAGGCACAGCATTCAGGCACTCATCACCGTGCCTGGAATAAATTTGCTGTTTTGCCCATGCAGAGCAACTTCCTCAAGCTTCAGTTTCCAAAAGTCATCCTATGCATTTTCTGATTTTTACTGAGTACATCCTATCTCTCCTGCTTGCCTTGAAACTCATGATATCTGAGACATAAAAATATCATATCACTTGGGAAATATTGAGATAAGAAACAGAAGTAGTAATGGTGACAAAAAAAAAAGATTTTAATTATGTACCATCAAGTGTATTTTCAGTGGTTGAATGCTAAGTTAATTATGTAGCATCAAGTGTATTTTCAGTGGCTGAATGATCTTAGCAGTTAGAATTAAGGTGGTTTTTCAGTGTTCCAGCAGTCATTCAAACCCACCTCAGACAGGCACAGATATTTTAATTATTTTGATGCCTCGGATGGTGTGGCAGAATTATAACACAGCTTCCAACTTAAAAATCTCCAAACTTCTATAAGCACAAACAGCTTTAAAGCTCAGCTCTTGTTCAAGCCGTGTTTAACATCAGTTAAGCCTAAACCAAACTCAGCTCAGCCTCAAAGCTCTTACCTGCACGAGGAAGATGATGAGGAAGTAGAAGTTGGCAATTCTTCGAAACTGCTCGAAAAGGTTCTTGGGGAGGAAGTTCCAGAGGGTGTACTGTGGGGAGAGAGGGCACACACAGAGCCAGGCTGGAGCAGAGCCACAGGGGAATGGGCAGCACACAGGGAGAGCAGCTCTGCTCTGACACGGCAGGGCAAGCACAGCTCCAGAGCCCAGCCCAGGAGCACACGCAGCTGGGGCTGAGATCCCTCCAAACTCCACAAATCCTACAGCTGGGGCTGAGATCCCTCCAAACACCACAATTCCTACAGCTGGGGCTGAGATCCCTCCAAACACCACAATTCCTACAGCTGGGGCTGAGATCCCTCCAAACACCACAATTCCTACAGCTGGGGCTGAGATCCCTCCAAACACCACAATTCCTACAGCTGGGGCTGAGATCCCACCTAACACCACAATTCCTACAGCTGGGGCTGAGATCCCACCAAACTCCACAATTTCTACAGCTGGGCTGAGATCCCACCAAACTCCACAATTTCTACAGCTGGGGCTGAGATCCCTCCAAACACCACAATTCCTACAGCTGGGGCTGAGATCCCACCAAACACCACAATTCCTACAGCTGGGGCTGAGATCCCACCAAACACCACAAATCCTACAGCTGGGGCTGAGATCCCACCATCTCCACAATTCCCACACTGCAGCTGGGGCTGACATCCCACCAAATTCCCCAATCCCCACAGTGCTGCTGGGGCTGAGATCCCACCAAATTCCTGCTCCAGCTCTCTCTGCTGGAGCACTGAGCAGTCAGAATTGGCTCACAGTGAGACAACATCTAAAAAGGCATTTGTACACAGGTGATTTCATTACAACATAACCCACAGTGGATACATTTTTTCCAAATTGCCAAAACCATCTTAGAGCTGCTTTTGTTAAAAAAAAGAAACAAAATAAAAAGCCATGCCTGCCCATACACATTCAGTATTAGGCTGTGCTTCATTATAATTTTAAGAAAGCTGCTGAATCATTTACTTTGGAAAGCATGTGGAATTTAAGAACAACAGGGAAAATAATGGGTCTCCTATCTATCTTTCGGTCTGTCTGGCATAAAAAAAATAATCAGTCAAGTCTCAAGACTAATGTCCACTTCATTATAAAAGAGACTGGACAGGTCCCAGGCCTAGCAAATATAAAAGGAAAAAAGAGCAAGGACATAACATTCAAAAAATAAATCAAGGAAGAACTAAAATTAGTGCTAAATCAAACCATTTGTCAGCGAGGGAACTGAGCTGGGGAAGGTGTCCTCACTGAGGCCCCTCCTGCGTGCCAGGGAAACATCAATGGGAATGCTGCAGCAGCTAAACACACTGAAAGCTCTTCCCAAAAATAAACCCAGACATACAAAAACAGATAAGATCCAAGAGGCACAAAGAAACAAAGGAGAGGGAAAAACCCCTCTGCAGCTCAAGTACAGCAAAACTGAAGCCTAAGTGCACGCTGAGCATCAGCAACGCTGAGCACTGGCATACGTATGCAGCTGTGTTGACAATATGGAATGCCACTTGTTTGATATTTTACTCGAATTGGCTTCAAATCTTTTGAAATAGCTTCATGAATGTCATGGAGAAAAGCTAAGCAGAAGGCAGATGGGTGTCATCACAGTTTTCCACCATAAACAAAAGCTGCATTAATACCATATGAATGTTTCCCTCCCTTTCATCCAAAGGGATAAACAGAGAATGGTTATTTTTGTCGTATCTCAAGAAAGAAAAACCCCACAGAATTAAAAAAAAAAAAAAAGAGGGAATCATATTTTTAAGTCCCTTTATAAAATAATGCCCTTTATAAAATAAAATTTGAGCTGCTGTTACCTCGTGCTGTATTATACATCTAACCTGTCTTTCTTCCCAAAGGGGATGTGAGAAAACTTTAAAAAACACACCAAAAAGAAATCCCCAACCCCACAAAATCAACGTGTCCACATGCTTTGCTACAAGAAAGGAACTTGTCCACATCCCCACTGGCTTGGATAGGATGAAAAAAAGATACCATGAGAGAGCCTGGAGCAGGGTGCCAGGGCTGTGCCAGGCTGCTGCGCCTGCAGAGGCACCTTTGCCTCCCTCCTGGAGGAGCTCAGGCTCTCCCAGTTTCCAAACCCAGCACCAGCACAAACCAGGGGGAGTACCCGGGCTGAGTGAGGGTGCCCTGGGCGGGCAGGGGGCTCACCTTGGAGGAGACAATCCTGTTGTCACAGAACTTCTGTGCCACGTACGCCTCGGTGTCCGCCACGGGCCGATGCCCGACCAGCACAGTGCGCGTGCCCACCCGCTTCTCCTCCCCAGCACACTGCGGGCAAAGAGAGACAGCTGTGAGCCCCAAACATCTGTGTAAAAACAGCTTCTGCTCCCCAGCACACTGCGGGCAAAGAGAGACAGCTGTGAGCCCCAAACATCTGTGTAAAAACAGCTTCTGCTCCCCAGCACACTGCAGGCAAAGAGAGACAGCTGTGAGCCCCAAAGAGCCCAAACATCTGGGTGAAAACAGCTTCACCTCCCCAGCACACTGCGGGCAAGAGAGACAGCTGTGAGCCCCAAACATCTGTGTAAAAACAGCTTCTGCTCCCCAGCACACTGCGGGCAAAGAGAGACAGCTGTGAGCCCCAAACATCTGTGTAAAAACAGCTTCTGCTCCCCAGCACACTGCGGGCAAAGAGAGACAGCTGTGAGCCCCAAACATCTGTGTAAAAACAGCTTCTGCTCCCCAGCACACTGCGGGCAAAGAGAGACAGCTGTGAGCCCCAAAGAGCCCAAACATCTGGGTGAAAACAGCTTCACCTCCCCAGCACACTGCGGGCAAGAGAGACAGCTGTGAGCCCCAAACATCTGTGTAAAAACAGCTTCTGCTCCCCAGCACACTGCGGGCAAAGAGAGACAGCTGTGAGCCCCAAACATCTGTGTAAAAACAGCTTCTGCTCCCCAGCACACTGCGGGCAAAGAGAGACAGCTGTGAGCCCCAAACATCTGTGTAAAAACAGCTTCTGCTCCCCAGCACACTGCGGGCAAAGAGAGACAGCTGTGAGCCCCAAAGAGCCCAAACATCTGGGTGAAAACAGCTTCACCTCCCCAGCACACTGCGGGCAAAGAGAGACAGCTGTGAGCCCCAAAGAGCCCAAACATCTGGGTGAAAACAGCTTCTGCTCCCCAGCACACTGCGGGCAAGAGAGACAGCTGTGAGCTCCAAACATCTGTGTAAAAACAGCTTCTCCTCCCCTGCACACTGCGGGCAAGAGAGACAGCTGTGAGCCCCAAATATCTGTGTAAAAACAGCTTCTGCTCCCCAGCACACTGTGGGCAAAGAGAGACAGCTGTGAGCCCCAAACATCTGCATTCACAGCTTCACCTCCCCAGCACACTGCAGGCAAAGAGAGACAGCTCTGAGCCCCAAAAATCTGGGTAAAAACAGCTTCTGCTCCCCAGCACACTGCGGGCAAGAGAGACAGCTGTGAGTCCCAAAGAGCCCAAACATCTGGGTGAAAACAGCTTCACCTCCCCAGCACACTGCGGGCAAAGAGAGACAGCTGTGAGCCCCAAATATCTGTGTAAAAACAGCTACCCCTCCCCAGCACACTGTGGACAGCAAAGAGAGACAGCTGTGAGCCCCAAACATCTGGGTAAAAACAGCTTCTGCTCCCCAGCACACTGCAAGGCAAAGAGAGACAGCTGTGAGCCCCAAACATCTGCATTCACAGCTTCACCTCCCCAGCACAGTGTGGGCAGCAAAGGGAAAGAGCTGTTAGCCCCAAAGAACCCAAACATCTGCATTCACAGCTTCCAGCTCCTCAGCACACTGCCCTGCTCACTGGAAATAAGGCAGCTGGAACTCAGAAATTCACCTCACTGCCCCAGTTAAGCACAGAGAACGGAGAACACTAAGGTCATCCAGCAAAACCAAGGATGTGCTGAGCCTGAGACACACCTTTGCTCAGGCACCAGCTCAGGAGCACAGCCCACCCTACACCCCACCAGGACAGGTCACTGCACTGCTGTCCTGGGCAGGACAGTGCTGCCTGCATCTGCAGCCTGTACCAGGTTATTTTTCCTTCTTGAAGGAGAACGTGTCTTTATCAAGCACTTCAAGGCATTAGGAACATAATTTAGCATCTCTACATCTCTTCCTAGCCCTGACCTGGAGAATCCTTCAGCTCTGGGTTTATTCATTGTGTGAGGAAGATGGCAACTGCACCCTCCCTCGCACTCACTCTTCTGTCCAACCCTCAAACCCATGCAGGATGTCTCACCACCACACTGGCACCCACAGATTTAGTGCTCAGCTCAAAAAACCAAAAGGGTCTGCTTCTGCTATTTAAAAACCTCAGCTAAAATCACGAATGATGAAGCAGACAGCTTCACAGCACAAACTCCTCGAGATGACACACTCGGTGCTGGGAAGCCAGCTGGGCTTGCTGGGGGTTTAATTTAAAGCAGAATGAGATGTCACAAGTGAATGCCAGCCTCACGTCATGGGGCCCTGCTGACAGCCCCAGTGCAGGATGAGGGAGCTGCAGCAGAACAACCTCAGCAGGGAAGCAGGGCTGCCTGCAGGAGAACACAGCCACAGACACCTGGGAGCAGCAGCACGGGGCTCCAGCACAGCCCAGCCACCCCTCGGGCAGTGACAGCACCTGCAAAGCACAGAGACACCCCCAGCCAAAGGGAGGATGTTAACACAGTGAACAAAGTACCTGAATGCACCAAAAGCACCAGAGCTCCTCTACTTCAATGTAACTCCTCAACATTTCCAACTTCTTGTAACTTCTTTTAAAGCCTTTCCCAGCGTGTGACAAAGGTGAGGCCAGGCAGGTCCCTGCAGCCCTCAGGGGCTGTGAGCTCTGTCCCCATCAGCCTCCAGCTCTGGCCACCCCAGCACACCCAAGTTCCTCAGTGGACCAGAAACTTTATTTTCAAAACCAACAGAACCATGCAACAGTTTAAAAATCAGCTTTTCATTCTGTCCAGGTTCCCCCTTTCATTTAACAAAGTGTCCTTGCCACAGATGCTCACAGCCAAGGGAGAATATCTGGCAAGTACCAGGAAGCATTTTGTGATGCTCAACTTAAAATTACACAGTAAATTTAAAATGCCCACTAAGAGCAAATGGGGGAAGAGGGGTGAGGGGGAAGGAGTGGTGTTAGATCAGGGTAATATTTCCTTAGAGTTCAGCTCTCAAGTTTTAAAAACATGAACAGGGAAGATGCTGGTCACAGGCTGTGGCTCGAGGGCGTTATCAGGCAGCAGGGCTGCTGAAACACCAGCAGACACTCCTCATAGTCCACCTAGCCACACTAATCCTCAACCCTACACCCCCAGAGCAGGTGTCAGAACTGCCAAATGCCTGTCCCACATCAGCTGCCCAGCACAGGCTCAGCCTCTGCAGATGGATGCTCCAGGAGTGCCCAGGATCCAGCTCAGCATCCCTCATCCAAAGGGCTCATCACAGGCAGCCTGGAAAGCTGCAAACAAAGCCCAGCTAGAGAAACGGTGCTCTGAAGAAAAGCATGCTAAGACAGAAGGCTTGGGACTAACTGCTGCTGGGGGGAAGGGTCAAAACCAAAATTTTGAACAGTTACAACTGGTGGACCTGGAGCAGCAACAACAGCAGAATGGATCCTGCTGCACCTGGAGCAGGATCTGCCCAAAGGAAGCAGCAGCTCTTCCCTTGCTCTGTTTCCCACCCATGTCTGCACACCTGTAAATGAAGAAGCATTTTTACACCCTGCCTGTTCCTGGGGAAGGGTGCTGACCTCTCCACCACAGCCATGCTCACAGCTCCAGGGGCTGATGCTCGGAGCAGGAGGATCCCCATGGCTCACACGATGTCCCTGCACCCTGACAGAGCCAGCACCAGCCACCAGCACCCCAGTAGTGACCATGGCCATCAGCCCCCAAACTGGGCAGGGCTGGCACACAGCCCCAGCTGGGGAATCCCACTGTGCTCCCAGCCACACCAGCAGCAAACTGCACCTCTTCAAACCACAAAGCAGACCCACAAAGGCTCCCTGATGTACCTGCTGCATTATGGAGGTGCCAGCCACGGTCTGCCCAACCTGAGCCCCAGGAGCAGCAGGCAGAGCCATCCATCCACGCCACAGCAGCGCCAGGCAGCTGAGACAGAGGTCCCCACGCTGGTCCCACCGTGTGCCCGAGCAGGCTCTGGAGCCAGGCGTGCCTGCTGAGCATCCCTGCAGCTCAGGGAGGAAGGAACAGCTTCCCCTGCCCGCTGGCACAGAGCTGGGGAGGAGCAGGGTCAGGGGCTGCCCCTCACACCCTGGCACGGAAACCACCGAGTTCTGCTTGGAGCACTGCAGGACAGCCTTCATGAGGATTCCCAAAAGTATTCACAAGGATCTCCAAAGCATTCACAAGGATCTCCAAAAGTATCCACAGGGTGCATGTGAAGCCTCAGAGCAGAGCAGAACCCAGACCCAGGTGTGCTGTGTGGGCTGACCAAGCCACACAAGTTCAGCACCAGCTCCTAGGGGGGATTTCACCCTCTAATCCCCTCTTGTTCATTCACCCTCTAATCCCCTGTTGTTCATTCACCCTCCACCCCCTGTTGCTCACCTGCAGCATCACCTCCACACTGAGTGCAGTGCCAGGGTGACAGTGGCACAGTAACCCCATGGTGCATCCCAGCCCTCCCTCCTGGTCTAACCAGGCTTCCCCCACTCACAGCATTTCATTCCCATTCCCTCCACGGTGCCAGAGCTGCCCAGGGGCACAGCAGGAGCTGGGGGCTCACAGCCCATGCCTTGCAGCCCCAGAGGGTGGGCACAGCCCAGGCTGCAGCAGAGGGGTGCCTGAGCTCAGCCACCCAGGGCTGTCCCCCGGAGCAGCCCAGCCCAGCCCTCCTGGGTCAGTAATAGATTGCTACGTCTTAATAACAGCCCTCAACAGAGACTTACAGGCAGATTTAGGGAATAACTGCCAAGCTTTTGGGAAAATTATAAAATATGCAGATTAGCAGGGAGAGGATTTACACGACTTTTTCCGACTGCCTTTCATGAAAAATTTTAATTCTGATGGCAAAAGAAAAAAAAGAAAATATTACTTGGATGCAATTCAAGCAGCTGCCTTGGTGCCTGGTGGGGCTCTACACAGCCCACAGTTCACAGTCTGGAGTGAGCTGGTGCAAGCAAAAGCCAGAGTTTCTCCTGCTGTTTACAGCCAAGCCTGCCAAAAGGATTGTTCAAGAAAATAAACAATTGCATTCCCTTCTTAGGCACTTTCTCACCTCCCTGGGCCAGAGGTGTTTGTGTGAGCAGTGGGAGAGGCAGAGCTGTCTGTAGGGATCAGCAGTGGGGCAGTGCCAGGGAAGGGACCCTGTGCTCCCTCACCAAGCCTGGAGAATGTGGGGATCAGCAGGTGAGCACAGAGCCACCTGCTCCACGTGCAGCTGGCAGGGACCACAGCAGCACCAGGGCACCCTGGAGGCACCAGGAACTGCCAGGAGGGAGGGAAGGAGGCGTTTGTGAGCAGAGCCACCATCCCGTCTGCACCTCCTGAGGACCAGCCCCAAAGATGCAGGAGCCTCCTGCAATGCCTCAAGCTCCAGTTCAGAGCTCCTGTTCCACTGCCCAGTGCCTGACCAAGCCTGCCAGGAGTCAATCCCTCAGCAGGGCAACAGCCAGACACAAACCCCAGCAGGTAAAGGTGAGGTGAGGCTGGCAGCCAGGAGCATCCCCCATGCTGGCAGCTGCTGCCCACCCTGGCTTTGCCCCAAGGCAGGTCCAGGTGCCCAGCTGCCCAGCCAGGGCAGGTCCAGGTGCCCAGCCATGGCAGGTCCAGGTGCCCAGCTGCACTGCCAGGGCAGGTCCAGGTGCCCAGCTGCACTGCCATGGCCAGTCCAGGTGCCCAGCCACACTGCCAGGGCAGGTCCAGGTGCCCAGCTGCCCTGCCATGGCACACAGGGCTGCTGCAGCACCACCCTTCTCTGCAGGGAGAAACTCACACATGAATGTGTTCTGGAAAGTGCTTTGGTGTAACCCAGCCTTCCCACACTTGCACCTTCCATAAAGCCCACGTCTGCCAGAAGCAGCAGTTCTGAAATCAAGGCATTAGGGGGGATAATGGCTATTTTCTTATTGTCCAAACTCAGAAAGCTCATCTGTGTGCCATGGAAGGTCACCTGAGGCTTGGCATTGCACTATAAATTTTTCTTTGAGGAGACAAGAACAGGTATGATTTGAAGGTACCAGGCCAGGAGTAAAAATGCCCATGGATGCAATTAATAACCAAACATATTGATGACCTGAAGCTGTTGGAGCATTACATACAGATGGCACAAATACATTCACAGCCCACAGCAGTCCCCAAATTCCCTGCCTGAGTTTGGGCACCTGTCCCTTTGTGCCCCCATCCTCTTCTCCATCTGTGCCCCCTCCCACAGCAATGTCCCTCCCCAGCACAACCTCCCTCCTCAGGACCCCTCCCCACTTTCTGGGAATCCATCAGTCCAGCACCACACACAGCACCCAGATGGCACCAGATAAAAGCTGCAAACCTGGGTAAAAATTAGCAAGCCTGGGTAAAAATTAATGGAGTTAGGCTGAGTCCAACAGGAGAGGTGAACCTGTGCCCTGCAGCCACTGCTGACAAGGAGCCACCTCAAGAGGACTATTTCTAGGGCAGCTGCAGAGCCTTTAATTATATCCTCCATATGGAAAGCAAGTGTCTGTGCTACCTTCTGGCCCTGTTTCCAGAAAAAAACCAGCAGCAGAAGTAAAACTAAAAAACCATCAGCATTTGATTTACTACAGCTCCAGAAAGCACCAAAACCAGAACTAACTAGTAAAAAAAACTTCTCCTTTCATGTTTGCTGAAGATAACTCTAAGCCACAACGTAAACACAAATAACTCATAGAAAACAGATCTAATGAAAACCACAGGCATTTAAAAAAATCATCTGCTAAACCAGCACAACTACAAAGCTCAAACACTTGAATGAAAGCTCAGCTTATATTAAATAGATGCAAAAGAAAGATTAAATCACATTACTTGGCTTCAATCTCATGAATAGTTTAAAGTCTAATTGCTCCTGTATTGTTCCATTTATCATAAAAGTTGTAGAGAAGGCGACCTGATTTACAAAAAAAGCTTGCAAAAATAACAGCACCTCCCAAAACAGCCTGTTCCAGCTCCTGTTTCACTTAGCCTCAGAAGAACAAAGGAAACCACAGCCACAATTTTAAAAAGCCTCCATAAATTTACGGTAACCTCCCCAGAACATCCATCAGCCCCACTGCCCAGCAGATATATTTTTAATTGAGATTTCTTCTTGCCAATTTTCCCATGACTCTCTGTCCTTAGTCCCCTCTGTGAGGACACGAGCCGTGCTTTGAGAACAGCCTCAATAATTCAGCAGCTCAGCTGTGCTTACCCACACCGAGCACATCTTTAGGCAGATCTGATTTCCAGAGAGAGCCCCATGGAGCAGGAGCAGCCCCACGGGCTCCCTGTGCCTGCAGGAGAGGGTCAGTGACACACACAGACCTTGGGAGCACAGCCAGCCACCAGAGCACCTGCAATGCTGAGAGCCCATAGGCCAGGGAAGGCTGGAGGCACACAGCTCATCCCCACTGGATGGGCTCTGCTGCTCCTCCTGGGCAGCATGGGAGGGCTGCTCCCTCGGCAGAACAGCAGGTTGAAATTTAAACCAGGATCCTTCCCCTGTGCCCAGGCTGCAGCTCCCACTGACATTTCAGCCAGGGACAGGACACGGGCACCGAGGAGGGACCCTGGGTCACACCAGCTCCACCAGGGTGGGGGGCAGCCATGAGAGCCCCCAGACCCAAAGGAAAGGCAAGAGGAGCCTTGGGGAATGGGCCAGGGGGGTTTCACAGCAGTGAGCACATGGTGGGGGCACAGCACACAGCCCTGCTCCCTGGGGGGACACAGCAGGGCAGATGAGCCCAGCACAGCACCACAGCCCCAGCACACCACCCTGAAAGCCAGGGGGACTGCAGGCAGGTGAGGGGCACCAGCCAGAGCCCACCCCACATCCCCTCTGTCCCCAGAGCTCCTGCCTCACCCTGTGGCCAGAGGGAGTCACCTTCAGCAAGGACAGGGGGCTGGGGAACACAGAGCCCAGCCAGGCTGCACTTCCTGCAAAAGCTGACTTGGCCAACAAAGCCACTGATAAAAACCTACAGAGACATGGCTGGGTGGAGGGACAGGGGAAAAGGCCACTTGAAAGACTTCAGAAGGGTGGAGAGAGGAAACACAGAAGTTTTTTCCCTATGTAATAAATTTAAAGGACAGCCCAGCCCTATCCTGGACTCAAGGAGTGCCGTGGACAGGGGTGACAGCTGAAAAGACCTTTTTTGGCAGGGATTTTGTTTTTCCTTCTGGAGGCAGCCTACCCTCAAAGCAGGCAGCACTGCACCTTGCCAGCAAGCATGGCACAATGGCTGCAAGCACAGCTCCTGCTCAGCTGCACTCTGCACAGAGTCAGCTCCACCAGTGATGCACAAAGCCAAACCCAGAGGGATCAACTGGGGCAGCCCCACTCCAGTGCTGCTCTCGGTGCAAAATCTGTTGCTCCTGCTCAAACACAACCACCGACCCATGCAAGTTCTCAGCATCTCAATTCTCCTTTTCCCTGCCCTGCTGGCAGCCAGGGTTATGAAACCATTGCTCATCTTGAAATACAGGCAGCAGATCTTTATTTTTGGCCGTCCAAAGGAAAAGTTCGACCAGCATGCCGCCGGCATATAAAATCCAGGCTCATAGGAACACTTCAGGCTCGAGAACAGAAAAAGGACTTTGAGTAAGAGCCAAATGTTTTGCAGAGGTCACAAAGCAAATACAACGAGGTCTTCCTGTCTTCAAAACTCTTCCTCCCTCCTCTCCCCGGCTCAAGCTGTGCACATATGTCTGTTCATCAGCAGCTATTTTAGCAGGGCAGCAAGCTCTCCAGAGCGGTGATTTGGCCTGGCAAAAACTGAAATAAGAGCAAAATGGAAAAAACCTCCCAGTTTGCAACTGTCAGTGCTTGCACCACCCAGCAGAGCTATAATTTGTTGGTTTTCCCGTTGTTTTCTGGTCCTCTGAAAGCCTGAGCTCTTCAGTTATGAAACAAAAAACCCCTAAACACTATGTTATGTTTCCCAGCTCGGCCAGACGTCACTCTGACCTCTGCCACCTACAAACATTTTGCCCCTTTTTAAGTTTTCCCAGCATTTCAGAGCCAGGCTGCCAGCTGGCTGGCGAGAAGCCCATTTCCCAGGGCAGTTTCTTGCCTTTCCCCTGGGAAGCAAGCCTTGCCTGGCTGGGCACGCTCCAGGGCAGAGGCTGCAGGCTGCCCTGCCAGGATGTGCCTCACCCCAGCACCCAGAAACCAGGGCTGGCACCCAGGGCTGCCCAGAGCCATCCCCAGACCAAGCCTGCCCCAGGGAAGCTGTCCTGTCCCCCAAACACAGCCCCCAGGAGGGAGGGGAGGGCAGGTCCATCCTGCAGAGCCCTGCCCCAGCATCCTGGGGTGCCTCAACCCCTCAATGGGTACCTGAGATCCCAGCACCTCCCATGCTCCTCACTCATGGTTCAGATCAAGCTTTTCAACCCCCAAACCATGAAAACTGTGGTTTTCTAACTCTGCCCCTTGCTCTACTACAGACAAATGGTTCCACAGAAGCAGCAGGAGGTAAGGGGGAAAAGGAGGTAGAAATCACCCACTTCACCCCCTGCTCTACATGACCCAGACCACACTGGGAATGTTTTCATCTCTGGGTACCACAGTGACCAACAGATTGATCCTTGGGGCTGGCAGGCACAGCCACAGCACGACACTGAATCAGTGAAATCCACCCAGCCAGGACAGAAATCCTCACCATGGGGCCTAGAACTGCTTATCTGCAGGAAATCCTCTGGCTCCTGCTCTGGCCAGGCTGGGGAAGGAAGGCAGCAGGGCACAGTGAGCCATGCCCAGCACAGCAGAGCTGCAGACACAGCTGGGGAAGAAAGGAGCAGGGCACAGTGAGCAGTGCCCAGCACACACAGCTGGGGAAGGAAGGAGCAGGGCACAGTGAGCAGTGCCCAGCACACACAGCTGGGGAAGGAAGGAGCAGGGCACAGTGAGCAGTGCCCAGCAGAGCTGCAGGCACAGGCAGGGAAGGCAGCAGGGCACAGTGAGCAGTGCCCAGCAGAGCTGCAGGCACAGGCTGGGAAGGAGCAGGGCACAGTGAGCAGTGCCCAGCAGAGCTGCAGGCACACAGAGCTGAGGTTTCAGTGACCCTCAGCCTTGCAGCCTGGGGGCTCCCCCGTGCTGCACCCCAGCAGACACTGCAGAGCATCCCTGGGGATGACTCAGCCGTCTCCAGCCCATCAGTCTCCTCCCCAGGCAGGCACCAGGACAGGGGCGTTCCTGCTCTCACCACCACCAACAGCAGCTCCTCAGCCAGGGCTTCCTCTGTGCCTGCCTGCTTCCCACCCTGTGCTACCTGTCAGGTGGAAAGTGCCACTTCCATCCAACCAAGTGCCCCAGAGAAACCCCCCAATGGAAATTCTGTGCTCCACAATATCAATTCCTCCATGGAAATTCTGTGCTCCACAATATCAATTCCATGGAAATTCTGTGCTCCACAATATCAATCCCCCACAGAAATTCTGTGTTCCACAATACCAGTTCTCCCATGGAAATTCTGTGCTCCACAATATCAATTCCCCCATGGAAATTCTGTGCTCCACAATATCAATTTGGCTGATATGAGGACAACAGCCCTCAGGGCATCACAGCTCATTTTACTGCACTCCCTCCCTGAGCAAACAATGTAAGAAAAGGTGAGTTGTAAGGAAGGAGGAAAAAACAAGAAGAATAAAAACCTTCCACAACTCAGACTGAACAGAAGTGGCATGCAAAACGCCACCCAAAGCAAACAGAAAAAAAATTCATTAATACTGCATTTCAAGGCTGGCTTTGGCCCCCTGAGTGCAGTCTGAGTCCCTACAGATAGCAGCTGCTTGGCTTTGCATGAATGCTGGGGAGGAATTACACAGAAATCAGAATAAAAGATGGAAGGGCTGCTCACAAAAGTGGATTTTATTTTTTTCTCCCTGCATTTAATTTCCCGGCAGTGAGATTTATTTTTTTTATTTTTTTCCCCTCTTAAGCCAATTGAGGCTCCAGCAGCAGAGCAGAGCGTCGCTGCAGTCAAGCAGTATTTAATTTGTATTACTGCTGAAGAGATCCTGGATGGCAGCACCAAAGAAGCCCTTCAAACTGTCTGGCCTTGCCTGTTGCACATCTTACTCAGCTTTTCTAGGTCCTTTACAGCACAAGAAACAGGGGATCCCTCTGGTCTGCAAATTGGCCACAATAGTGCAAACAAATTACATCAACAAGTGAGCAATGCCTCTGTTTCCCACTTCAATCATCTCACAGGATCTTGTTAAGGTACACGGCACTTTAGGACATGCCAGATGAAGAGATTCTCTGAAAACACACAGCAAAACATTACCAAGCCCTCCATAAACAAGGTTGGAGTCCTTTCACCTACAGATCCTGAAATTCAGCTGCAAACAAGAGCAAAAAGCCTGCAGCAAAGCATTACTCAGCACAGGCCACAGTGGAGTTTAACAGGAATCCTGTTCAAGATGGGAAATAGAAAAGAAAAGCCTGATTTGAGAGCAAAGCACCCAGCTAGAGCAGCCTTGCAGGAGCAAACAAACAGCTCTTCACAAACAGCTGGATCATGCACTGGGCTCTCATTAAGGAGGGCAGGACAAACGGCTCTGAGGCACTATCAATTAGGCTGGATGGCCAGAGGAGATGTGCTTTCAGACTAAACGGGCTGCAGCTGGAATTCCACCCCAACACCACCACTGAGGTCTGGGGAAAATCCACTGGAGTGAGCAGGAGACAAGAGGTGCCCACAGAGTGGGCAGAAGGACTGGCACAAGGGGTTAAACATTTAAAGTGTTACTTCTGATAGCACCTGTGGCAGTGAGCATCCCTGTGACAGCACCAAAACGATGGAGGGGAGGAGGAGCAAGCCCAGGGCAGCTCTCCTGCCTGCAGGGAGCCTCAGCTCCTCTCCCCACGCCCCTGTCCCACGTGGGGCTCAGGACCCAAAGCCCTTTGCAGCCATCAGGACAGTGCCCTGTGCCAACCACTGCCCAGCAGCTCCGGGGGTTTGGCCCAGCCTGACGAACAGCCCATCACCAAAAATAAATATATATATTTAATGCATCTCTGTGTATAGCTTAAATGCATATTTAATGTGCATATATTGCAAGCATGTATATTTAATGCACATCCAGCTACTGAAGTCACTGAGCCTTGGGCAGAACAGGCTTTTCCTGCCCCAGCAGCCCTGCTGCTGCTGCCAGGGTGAGGGCAGGACAGAGGAGACCTTTTCAAACACTTTCAAGTTTCAGTGTCCCCAGGCTACAAGTTAGTAAATCAAGCTTTAAAGCACTTTGCCACTCACTGCCATCCCCTGCAGCACAAGCAGCCTGGCCCTCCTCCACAGCTGGGTTCAGGCATCCACAGAACAGCTCCCTGCTCCAGTCCTGGAGTCAGGCTTACTGCAGAAAAGTAAAATACTGACTGCCCAAATCAAACATTAGCCAGTTCAGGCACACCCAGTGAACAAGGCACTGGTGGCACGCTGGATAATTGAAGGAGCTCAGCAAAGTGCAGCATGCTGGGTACAGCAGAGCAGCAGGGGCTGCAGCTGGCCATGGAGCCAGCCTGTGGAGCCAAACTACACAATACAAACTACACTGTACAATCACTTCCATAATAGTACCAGAAATGGTTTACCATCATCAGCACCATGAGCAGCAGTGCCCTTGTTACCTATCTGCAATGAGCAGGGCAGGACACCCCTGTGACTGGCACGGTGTCCCTAAGGGCAGAGCCCACATCCCTGTGCCCTCCCTGCTGTGCCCATGCCAACCACAGCCCAGGGGTGTGAGCTCCCAGGGCAGCAGGGACCACCCAAACAGCCCCAGCCCACTGCTGGGCCAGCCCTGCCTGCAGCCCCCACCTGCACAAGTCACAGAAAGCTGCAAACCTGCAGGCAAACAAGGGAAAACACAAAAACCCCATCACTGAACCTCAATATTGCTTGCTAATTGAAAGAGGAAAAAATATCTTGTCTACTTGCAAGAGTGAGGGGGCTGGCAGGGGCAGAGCAGCAGAGGTGTGCCAGGCTCTCCTGGCCCCCACAGCATCACCTGTGGGGCTCCAAGCCCGGGCTGCACACAGGGGTACTGGCTGGGACAGCACAGGCAGGTGAAATCAACACCCAAAACCAGCCCATCCTTCCCAGACCTCAGAAAGCACAGAAATATTTCCAATATCAGCATGAGGAGCAGACTTCGGTCTGGATGCACAGGTAAGGCATTTTCCAAGGTAACCCTGGGACAGCCTGTCCTGGCACAGGGCACGAGCTGCTGCCCTCTGCCCTGAGCAGGGACACATTTGGGCAGAAAGGTCACTGGGGACTGCCCGAGCCATGCAGGAAAAGCTCCCCACTGCCCTCCAGCCCAGCACCCACTCCCACACACTACAAACACAGGAAACTCCCTGGAAAACCCCCCAGCAAACATTTCCAGGGAAAGGCAAATGGGGTAACAGCACACTGTGTGACACAGGGGTAACAGCACACTGTGTGTGACACAGGGGTAACAGCACTCTGTGTGTGGCACAGGGGTAACAGCACTCTGTGTGTGACACAGGGGTAACAGCACTCTGTGTGACACAGGGGTACCAGCACACTGTGTGTGGCACAGGGGTAACAGCACTCTGTGTGACACAGGGGTAACAGCACTCTGTGTGTGACACAGGCAATGGGTAACAGCACACTGTGTGTGACACAGGGGTAACAGCACACTCTGTGTGACACAGGGGTAACAGCACTCTGTGTGTGACACAGGCAATGGGTAACAGCACACTGTGTGTGACACAGGGGTAACAGCACACTCTGTGTGACACAGGGGTAACAGCACTCTGTGTGTGACACAGGCAATGGGTAACAGCACACTGTGTGTGACACAGGGGTAACAGCACACTCTGTGTGACACAGGCACAGGGGTAACAGCACACTGTGTGTGGCACAGGGGTAACAGCACTCTGTGTGACACAGGGGTAACAGCACTCTGTGTGTGACACAGGGGTAACAGCACTCTGTGTGTGACACAGGGGTAACAGCACTCTGTGTGTGACACAGGCACAGGGGTAACAGCACACTGTGTGTGGCACAGGGGTAACAGCACACTCTGTGTGACAGGCAATGGGTAACAGCACACTGTGTGTAACACAGGCAATGGGTAACAGCACTCTGTGTGACACAGGGCTAACAGCACTCTGTGTGTAACACAGGCAATGGGTAACAGCACTCTGTGTGACACAGGCAATGGGTAACAGCACACTGTGTGACACAGGGGTAACAGCACTCTGTGTGTAACACAGGCAATGGGTAACAGCACACTCTGTGCGACACAGGGGTAACAGCACTCTGTGTGTGACACAGGGGTAACAGCACACTGTGTGTGACACAGGCAATGGGTAACAGCACTCTGTGCGACACAGGGGTAACAGCACACTCGGTCACCCTGTGCCCAAGGTACCTGGAAAATTCCTCTTTCCCAGGCACCTCCCTTGCCCCTGCAATGGCAGCTCCTCTGCAGGCACACCTCAGGCACTGAGATGCTCCCACCTGGCCAGCCCAGCTTTTCCTGGCAGTGGGTTTAACTCTCCCAAGGAAACACAGTCCCACAATGCCAGGAATCACACACCTGGCACAGGAGGTGCAAGCATGGTGCCAAGGGAGGAAGATGCTCACAGGGACCAAACCTGCACTGCTAAAAACATGATCAGTGGCAGACAACAACCAATCTGGGTGTCAAGGTTTCATCCCACTTACAGACACCATGAATGCTCTCCATCAGCTCTGCTTGTAACTAACACTTAAAAAAAATAAATCTCTCCACTAGAGACAGCTACAGCCAGAACACAGCAGTTTTAATCAGAAAGGAAACACATAAACCAAAGGCAACAGGATGAAATTAAAGGCAAGGCTGAAAAGCTTGTTATTAATAGATGTCCTGCTTGCTTTTACAAATTTCATTATTAAAAGCAAATTGCCATGTCTTCAGCTGCAGCTCCAGTCAGCTCAGCTCCAAACCTCTCCTGCACAGCCCAGACAATCATCATTACTCCTAGCAAAATACCAGCTGGGGACAAAAGTGGCATGGAGGGAAGAAGAAAAAACAGCCAAAACTCATTTTTCTCCACAGAAAAGTTTCAGCAAGCCCCAGGTTTAATTACAGGCATCACTTAATCATTAATGTTTGACCGGTGCTTTCCAGCCCTCCCTGGAGTCATTTCCAACTTCCCAAACTTTAACTGAACACATGAATACATGCAGCTGTTTATCCCAGGCCATGCTTTGCTTTTTGTTTGATTTTTATTTATTTTTAGCCAAATGGCTGAGCTATTTCTGGGAATAAGGCTACAGTTAGGAGACAGTTAAAGAGGAAATGGTTACAGGAATTTCACAAACCCCTGTGTCCCCCAGAACCTGAGAAACTCCTGTGTCCCCATTTTCCAGGGAAGGAGCAGCAATGGGGGATTGCAGCCCTAAGCCTTTTGCAGCCCCAGCTTCTCTGTTTGAGCCTGCCTTGACTTCTCTGTGGTCAAGCATGGGCTGCCCTGTGGCTGCTGCAGGGGAACTGCCTGAGCACGTGGAATGCTGCTGTCACATTCAACATCTCACAAAACAAAATTCCAGCAACTTGCATGAAAACTTCCAGTGGCTTCATTGAAATCCATACTCTTTTCAAGTGTGGGATCTCTCCCAGCAGAACTGGCAGCTGGTGTCACAGAGACCCCAGCCCCAGCCTTTGCTGCTCACAGGTTTCTGTCACACCAAAACACTTCCTGCAGAAGCTGGCACCAGGTACCTGACATGCAGCCTCACTCTCCAGGTGTTAACAGGGCTGGGCCGAGAGGAAAAGACAACTCCTACAGCTTCCAACTCCTAACTGTAATCATCTTTATTATTAGAATAGGAGCTGCAATCACACACTAATGTTTGCTTCACACTCTATGGGAAAAAAAAACAAGTGTGAAAGAAAATCACAGACGTGTAATAAAATCTATTTTTGCACACAGAGCACACTTGCTGCACATGCTAAAGATGGGAGTGTAAATCAGCATCCTCCACCACAGCCTGGGACACCTTTGACACCCCAGCACCCCTGAGCAGGGCAGGGACAGCCCCACAGTGCCCAGTGCCCCCCGGGGGCTCTCCCAGCCAGCCCTGCCCTTCTCACCCATGCCCAGTGCCAGTGGGGAATTTACTTCCCACCTAAAGAGTGACTTGGGGCCATGTCCTTTTCACAATAGGTCTCAGTGGGGGGGGCATCTTCCTGCAGAGCTCCAGCCAGGACCTGCCCCACAGGGCCCCGTGCCCAAACTGGGGTACCCACTGCTGGCACAGGACAGGGGGATGCACAGAGCCCCCCATGCCCAGGCTGGGAGTACCCACTGCTGGCACAGCACAGGGGGATGCCCAAGCTGGGGTACCCACTGCTGGCACAGCACAGGGGGATGCCCAAGCTGGGGTACCCACTGCTGGCACAGGACAGGGGGATGCAGAGAGCCCCATGCCCAAGGTGGGGGTACTCACTGCTGGCACAGGACAGAGGGATGCCCAAGCTGGGGTACCCACTGCTGGCACAGGACAGGGGGATGCAGACCCCAGGAGGAGCAGGAGCAGACCATCAGTGCAGCCTGTGACAGGGCACAGAGCCACACGGTGCAGCCCAGGGACAGCCCTGCACACCCACCCCAGGGACACCCTGTCCCCAACACCAGGCACACCGTGCTGAGAGCCAGCAGCTCACAAGGAGCCCAGCACTTGCCAGACACCAGGGATTTACCAGCACACGGGCTGCCAGGAGGATCAGGCCCCAAGGTATTTAATTAATTGGAATAACACAACTAAGGTCCTATTGTTACACTCTGCACAAACACACCAACAGAAGTTTGCTCCCAATTACAGCTTGTTTGTTGTTTTCTCACTTATCCTAGGGTTGGAACACAAACAGATTACCAGAACAAGGAGCTGCACTGACTGCAGAGAGACCCAGCACAGAGCACCAGCCCAGGGGCTCAGCCAGCAGCAGGCACCCCAAGAGGAGGGAGAGCACCCTGGGGTGCTTCACCCACCATCCTGGGGTGCTTCACCCGCCACCCCCGGGGTGCTTCACCCGCCACCCCAGCCTTCCTGCCCCGTGAGCAGGGTCTCAGCTCCCAGGGCTCACTTCCAGACTGGCCTTAAATACAGACAAATTGTGAGGAAAAGTGAAAACAACAAGGGCATCAGTCAGTTCTCTTTCTGCATTCCTCCCTTATCTCTCCCCCAGCCCCAGCACAGCTGTGGTGCAGAGCTGTGGCCCCGGGGTGCAGTGAAGAACAGGAGAGCAATAGGTGAGGAAACACCCATTGTCTGTGATGCAGACACAGGGAGCAGCACTGCCCACCCAGCTGGAAGTGGACAGTGCCCACCCCAGCCCCTGAGGAGCCCAGGCCAGCAGAGTGACCCCAAACCTCCCCTGACACCCCCACACATCCCCACCCTGCTCCTGCTCCCTCCCACAACAGCCGTACAAGCAGCAGGAGACTAAAAATAAGACTCCAGTGCTAGAATCTGTTTCCAAAAAAGAATTAAAGTTGTATTTCAAGTTGACAGTATCTCCTAAAAGTGGATTAACCATGGCAATTCAATCCCACCTCCCTGCAGTGATCCCAGCCCCACTCTTCCTTTGACAGGGATTATTTCGGTGGTGCAAATCAAAGTTCAGAATCCAATTTGTTTCTGAGAGCATCAGTCTGCACCCCCAGGTAGCTCTGCAGACCCACATGCACCACTCGACCCTTCCTGCTCTTCTTATGACCCCATTTCACACCCTATCCAGGATAAGAGTTTATAGGAGGGAAAAAAAGAGCCACAAACAGCCATGCTGACAGGGCAAGTCACCTCCACTGTGCCTAAGCTGTGAGTTACAACTGAAAACAGGATTTTTACTTTCTGTTGGTATTTATGAGCCTCAGGCAGAGGCCACACAGTGGAGAGGTCACAGTGGTTTCTGAGTAGCCCTATGGGATCCCAAGTGCCAGAAAATCTGCAGCCTTTAATAACTGCAGTGAATTCCTGCAATGCCACAGCCACAGGATGAGCATCCCTTGAACAGCGCTGCCCATCCTCAGGATGGTTCACAACCACTGGCACAGGCTGCCCTGTCCTCCCAGGGAGCAGGAGGGACAGCACTGGCCCAAGGCTACCGTGGCAGCCACCAGGGCTGGGGACAGGGCAGAGCTGCAGCAGCAGGGCACGAGCTGCTCTGTCAGCCAAGGCTGATATGGGGGGACCCACACCATGGCACCAGCCTGATAAACTGCTCCTTGCTGCTGAAATGCTGCTCACAAAGCCAGGAGGTGCAAACAGTGTTTAACCCTGCACCAACGCTGCAGCTGACTTGGCACTCTGTCCTGGGCCCTGCACAGAGCTGTTTCTCCAGCCAGAACACCACCCTACCCTTCCAAAGGGCTGCTGCCACAGCCCAGCCCTGCGCAGAGCCTTTGGAAACACCTGGGCTGTGCAGGGATGGTTTCTCTGCACCCCAGGGGCCATCAGACCCCAGCAGCACCGAACGCCCCCTCTCCATGCCCAGGGACTCAGAGGTGACACAGGGACTGCGTGGCACCCCGGGCAGGGCAGGGACTGCCCCTCAGCAGGGAGGAGGGTGCTGGGTCCAGAAGCCGGGCAGGCACCTCCAGTACCCGCTCACAGCAAGCGGCCACCCGAAAAAGCTTCGCACTGAACTCGGTGGAGATGCCTCAAACCACAAACGCCTCTCGACATGAGCAGGACAAACCCTGCCGCTGGGGTGGGTGGGGTAGGAAGCACTCAGGGCAGAGATGAACTCCAAAGGCATCAAAGCCAGTCAGGGCACTGAGTTTCCATCTCATCTGTCCGTCCCCGAGGCTGCAAAACAATGGTTGAGGTAGGTGTGCTCTCCCCAGGGCTAACCCAGAGCCTGCCACAGAAACACCGCCTACAAACAGAAAACCAACCCAAAAATCAAACCCTTCCCTGCCAAACAGAGCTACCACCAGACTTAACCAGGCAATTTAGAGTCCCTTGTTCTCCAAGCCTGGAAAACGTGGCACAAATATCTCGCTCCAAAGCAAAGGCGAACAGAGGAGCGCGGCCCCGGCCTGGCGGGCAGAGCCCGTGACCGCGGCAGGCAACCGGGAGTGCCCGGGGAGCGGCCCCGAGCCCCGCACGGTGCTCGGGCTGTGGCTCCGCCAGGCCAGCCTATTCCCAGGGCAGCCTTCCAGCCTCTTGGGCCAGAGCTGCCCAACTCCATCGCAGGGTGCCCGGGCTGTGCCACAGCACACACACAGCCCCAGCTCCATGGCACGGTGTCGGGCTGTGCCACAGCACACCCAGCTCCATGGCACGGTGTCGGGCCGTGCCACAGCACACCCAGCTCCATGGCACGGTGTCGGGCTGTGCCACAGCACACACACAGCACACCCAGCTCCATGGCACGGTGTCGGGCTGTGCCACAGCACACCCAGCTCCCTGGCACGGTGTCGGGCCGTGTCACAGCACACCCAGCTCCATGGCACGGTGTCGGGCTGTGCCACAGCACACACACAGCACACCCAGCTCCATGGCACGGTGTCGGGCTGTGCCACAGCACACACACCGCCCCAACTCCAGGAACTTCGCTAACTACGCACTGCGCAATCAATGACACTGCTGAACAAACAGCAGCGCCCGGAACGACGGTAAAACACCGCTTTTCGCACATTTGCTGCGGAAAAGGAAAAAATGAGTAATTACAGAGCTCAGGCCAAGCAGTGAGGTCACGGTGAAATCTCCGAGCAGCCTATGTGGCAGCGGGAAGGGATCGGGATGGAGCCGGCGGGGGCAGAGCCGCATCCCGCCCCGGGCAGGAAGAGCCACGCGGTCCGGGGAGCGCTGCCGGCCGGGGAAGCGCCCTCCGACAGGTCCGGGAGGAAAAAACAACGTTTGGGCTCTGGCAGCAAAGGCAACTTCTGGAGGGCTCGCAGGGTCGGACGGAGCTGGGTTGGGCTCTGGACGGAGCCGCGGCGGCGGGGCCGGGGCCGCGGGCGGACCCCGCGGGGAGGGGGATGCGGGAGCCCCGCGGGAGCACGGCCCCAGCACACGGCAGAGAGAGAAAAACAGCGAACTTTGCCCGCCCGCGCCCCGGCCCCGCACTCACCAGGCGGCTGAGGCTGCGGCGGAGCATCGCGGCGGCGCCGGCCCCGCCGCGCTCACCGCCGCATCGCCCGGCCCGGCCCGGCCCGGCTCCGCTCCTAGAGGGGCTGCGGCCCGCGCCGCCGGCCCCGCTCCGCTCCGCGCTCCATGCCGCCGGCCCGGCCCGGCCCCGCTCGGCCCCGCTTTGTCCCGCCGCGCTGGAGGCGGCGCCGCCGCCCCGGAGCAGCCTGGGAGCAGGGCGAGCCCCGCCGCCACCGCCAGGGGGAGCCACCGATCCCGGGCGGGGACACGCGGGACGGGGACAGCCGGGGACAGGGGAGGGGGGGGACAGGGGACAGCCGGGGACGGGGGAACGAGGGACAGCCGGGGACGGGGGACACGCGGAGACAGGGGACAGCCCGGCCGGACTCACGGGACAGCCCGGCCGGACCGCGGGACAGCCGGGGACAGCCTCGCTCTGCCATCCCTGCCAGACCCGCTGCCGTCCCCTCCGCCGCCTCCACGTGCGGCGTGTCCCACCGCAGGGTCCCTGTGCTGTGGCACTGGCACAGAACGGGTCGCTCAGCCCGTCAGCATAGCAGAGATGCTCTTAAGGCATCTTTGTGGCCTCCTCTGAACTTGCTCCAAGAGGTCCCCATGGCCTGCAGGCAGGGATGTCAGGAGCAGAATTAGGGGCAGAACCCTTCCCTCACCTGGTGATGCAGCCCAGGGCAGGGACAGGGCAAGGGGGGAGCAAAACTCACCTGAAATGCTTCCTCCAGGAACCTTCTCCCTACTCGAGCAGGTACAGAGCATGAGAATATTAATGTAAACCACCAAAACTGAAAAAGACCAGATGTGACCTAAAGAAATTTACATGTTTTTGTTATGGTTTCAACACCCAATTGAAAGAGACTAGACATAACCTAACAGAATCTACATGTTTTTATGTTTTCAACATGAAGTTGAAAAAGACGAGCTGTAACCTAACAAAACCTACATGTTTTTATTATTGTTTTCAACATCATTATTGCCTAGCAATAAACCAGCCTTTTCTGGAGCAATATCCTCTGCATCAGGGCAGGAGTTTCCCTGGGCTGTCCTTGCTGACAGCTCCAAGCTCCTCCAGGAGTGGGCAGGTTCCTCGAGCCCAGTGCCCAGGTGCCACTGCCATTCCAGCAGCTTGCATTGCTTCCATTTTAAAGCCAGCTTCTTCCTGGAAACTGAGCAAAACTCACCTTGAGGCACCACAACTGGGCCTAGAGAGTGGCCGGCAGCTTCCAGAGGCCTGGAAAACACAGATTTTTCACTTTGCATTTCTAAAGCAAAAATAGCATCATATTGATTTACTAAGGCTAAACCCAGTCACATTTGCTCTGCATAAGCACCCACTGTCTGGCAGTTTCACACAGTGTGACACATCCGAGCCTGCCCCAGCACCAAAATAGAAGTCAGGTGTCAGGCTGGCAGGAGCTTTGGGGTTTTTAACCCCAGTTCTCCCACGGCAGCAGGCAGAGGGATCGGTGAGGGCTCCCCATCCCTGCAGAGCAGGGCAGCGCTCCAGGCACAGCCAGACTCCTCTGCATCCCCGGGGCAGCCCTCCCACTGCTCCCTGCGCAGCTGGGCTCTTACTCACCTTTCCACACAAAGGCCTCACCACAACAGAGGAAACCAGAAAACAATGCCAGCCGCTTTAAAATAATGAATGGCAATTGTTAAATCTTTATATAACGCCTAACCAGTTTGGCTGTAGAGTTTCCTCCCCGACAAAGCAACAGAGCACCGAAGTTAGACCATCACTACCCTGCAGCTTTTGCCCTGCTTTTTGGGTACTTTCTTGATGTTTTTCTAGCCTGTTTGGGTTGGCTGGAAGAGGGAGCTGTTGCTCTCAGACACTTTTCCTGCGGCAGGGCTCTGTGGTAGGTGCTGAACAGAGCAGCCATGCCCAGTGAACCAGCAGTGTTTGGGGTTTGACCCCTGCATGTTTCCAAAGGCCAAGGCAATCTGGCTTACCCGGCCCACAGAAAAACAGCTCTATTCTCTCCTCAATATATTGCTACAGGTACAGCTGCTCCTCACCTTTCATCTGAATTGATTGATCAGGAGAGTTGGTCTCACCAGCAGAAGAATCCCTGCAGCTGCACTTGTCTTTACAGCTCCTGTGCCATACAAATTGCAGCCCCTACCCAGTTTAGTTTGAAATTATGACGTTTTAATTTTTGTTACGTTTACTAGGATTAGAAGCAAAATGCAGGACTTGGACTATGATACAGAATTAAAGATTAGATAATTAGCTCTAATGGACTGCCACCAGGGACAGAGACCCTTTTCCAGGGAGCTCCAGGATGAAATCTGTGCAATCACAGCTGGGAAGAGCCACAGGTGGGTGTCTGGTCTCCCAAACTCGGCCAGAGCAGAGCCACAGCGTCCTGCTGTGAGCCAGATTGCTTCGATCCATCCATCCATCCATCCATCCATCCCCTTACTCGGCCCCGAAGGGCCTCAGGCAGGGTTTCCCTGCAGAGCTCCAGGCAGCTGCCACCCCTCCCCTGCTGCTGCCACAGGGGCTGCGGGGCAGCGAAACCCCATCTCAGCAAAACCAGCCCCGCAGAGAGCGAGCAAACAGCCCTGACTGGCCTTTTCCACAGCCTGGAACCGCCTGCACGGTTCCACCGCTGGTTCGGTGGCAATCCTGTCGGCTCTCGGGTCTGGAGAAGGGAAATCTGCGTTAATTTCCAGTCAATGTCTTAGAGCCGCGCACGGGCGGAGCTGTGCCCAAAGCTCCTGCACGGACTCCTGGCATACCCAGGCGTGCCCTGCCCATGGCAGGGACCACGAGGGGCAGCTCCCTGCCCGAGGGGCAATTTAGCACCACACAGCTCGGTTGGAGTCCATCGCCGCTTCAATTAGCACAACAATGAGCACAAAGCAACCCGGTGCATCAGCCGAGCCTGGGCAGACTGCAACCAGGGCACGGATGGAGCGACTGAGAGAGAGCCGAGCCTCTCAGCGTGGGGAAAGCCATTAAATCCTCCCACAACATCCTTCTCCTGGCCTTGTTTTGGCTGTTCTCGGCCATGGGGGTGTCGGAGTTCAGTCCCTGGCAGGAACCACAGCAGGAGGGGCCGGGCTCCCTCCGGCCTCGGGACACCCTCTAACATCCTCATAGTTTTTTTGTTTTTTCCTTTTAAACATTTATTATTGCAGTGTTTGCTTCTTCTGCCATCGTGTGGCCAGTTGGAGGAGAAAGCGCTGTCTGCAAAACAGGCAATCGGCTTCTCTCGTCTTCCAAATACTGTATGGATTTTTATAACATCCGATGTCGTGTGAAGTCAATGGAGATGAATTCATTCTCACCAGGTCCTCCCCACCGCCGGACGGGTACTGCAGGTTTGTCTTTAGCCTGAAGTAGGTCTCGTTAATCCAAGCGTGTGGGTTGGCAGCTCTTTACTGCCAGGGCATCACCTGCCCATTGACTCACTGCTCCTCACGCCGGGCAGGAGCACCCGGGATAAGGCACTCGCGGCTCAGTGCCACCCATTTGAGGCACCCTGTCCCCCTGCCAGCCACGACAGGGCCTCTCCAGCTGGGGCAGGCAGCTCATGCTCAGGGCTGCTCAATCCCAGCGCTCTGGAGAGAGGCAGGGCTCTGTTGTGAGCCACAGGTACATCACAGCCCAAAAAAATAAACAGAAAAACCCCACAAAGTCCCCCCAAGCCTCTCCTAGAGCTGCACGGTGCATGGAAGCTGGGGTGTAAGGTCTGAGAAGATGAGAGCTTGGGTAGCAGGCAGGATTTATGCAGGTCAGGTATTTGGGCTACAGTCTTGCTAAACTCAGCTGCACTGAAATGAAAGTGCAGTTTAAGGAGGTGAAAGATCTCTCAGACAAGGCCCGAGCTCTGATTGCTGCAGCTGCCTTTCAAATGAAAAAATTTGGTTAATAAATTGGCTCTTGATCCCACATCCAGAGATATCCTATAGCAAAGCCCTAATCAAAACACTGCTAGGCTTCCTCAAGAGACACTTTGGCCTTATAGTGTGAAATAACCTGTTCAAATATGCAGCAACTTACAGGGTGACAATTTATGAAAGAGAATACTAATTTTAGTTAACAAAATTCCCCTTTTTAAAAAGAAGACTTTCTTTTTCAGAGGAGGGGAAACCCAACAGATATATTTGGTACATGACGTGACAAATTTGTGTACCTCAGACTCCAGCACGTTTCCTGGTGCCCCAAGACAAACATAGCCACTAAATAAATCTGATTATATCCTTCTTCCTTCTGCCAGCAACAATGTCTCCAACGAGGCTCCTTTAACCTAGAAAGGGAAAGTTTTCATAGTTTCGCATTTTCCAGACCTTTGTCCTCTCCCTCCTTACAAGGTATTAATAGCCTCCTCCATGACCATCAAAAGCAGCTTAGGGAGTTATTGTCAATGAATTCAGCCTTGTTTTTTCTTACATTTTTTCAGCACACACAACAGCAAACACTCCAGATCTCATTTTCAGTGTAACACAACAGAGGATCTACAACAGATAACAAAACATCCAAAAGAAACTCTATGTATGGCTGCTCATTCTCACTATTCAGCTTATTGAGAGCTGCCCGTTATCACATATATTGCAGTATCTTGAATGATCTCTGAAAATCCCCTGGGCCATGGTGTGCTCATCTAAAAAATACTCATCTGAGCCACTTGCCAACACTCACTTTTTCACTGGGAAACTTCCACAAGAGCATGCTGGCACCCAGCCCACCCAACTTAGTCAGAGGGTAGAACCTGCAAGCAGGAGAAAGTGTACGTAGCAACGAGCTTCTCAAGTACAAAAACCACCCACCCCAGGCTGTGATCAACCCTAACACCCATTCCAAGGTTTGAAATCCACTTACCTTCTTTACACGTGTTTATTTAGGTCTGTACACACTACAGCAGCTTTCAGACAACGGTGCAACCCAGGCAGCGCCCACAGCTCAGCAAAGCCAAGGGGCTGCTCACCTTTCCCCCACAGCCACTGCTCTGCTGGGCTGAGAGATCGACTGTAATTAATTTTTATACCTTTTTCACAAAGCAGGGAGGGCAGAGCTCCATGCGAGCCCCTCACCAGCCCAAAGCCCAGGCTCTGCACCCAGGACTCCCCTCCCCTTTCCCTGGCTGTTTATACGCCCCAGGGCAGGTGATGGGATTCACAGATTTACAGTGGGGAATGAGAGTCACCTGCAGGCACCCCACAGGATGTGTCCCAATCCATTTCCCTTTTCAAACGCCCATTAACTTGTAATTAATTCCCTTTACTGCCCTAAATCACTGTTCACATTCCAATGTCTGAGATGCTCTCAAAAACCACACGCTGGCTCCTTCATCTGTAAATTTGGGTTAGTGAAGAACAAAGAACTGCCGTGTTTGTCACACATCACAAATCTCCGTCTCTTATTTCAGTTATTTTCCTTTGTCAGGCCTGGTTCTGGTGGGTTTGCCACCCCACACTCCCCGATGTGTGGAGCAGGCTCCCTTCCCTGTCCTGCCCCTCGGGCACGGGGCATCCTCACTGCAGCTGCCAGCAAGGCTGATCCCCAAAGGCTGTCTCCATCAGAATCCTGGAAATGATTATGAAATCCACAATGGTTCCCACTCCCCTCGAAACTCTAATGTGTATGGGAAAAGCCACAGGGTTTATTTAGTTTTTATTAACACAGCAGGGGATGTAGAGCAGCAGAGGTGCCTGTGCTCTCAACCAGAGCTTGCCATGGGGAACCTGCTGCCCTGCCCCTGTGTGTGGGGCAAACCAAGGGCTCTCGAGGAGGTTTCAGAGTCAACATCACCCCCATCCTCTTCTGGGGGACTGTAACACAAAGTGTAGCTGCTGGCTGAGCCCAGGCAGCGTGCAGAAAGTGAAATGTAATGGCACTGGAGAAAGCACAGCAGGGCCATGGGTGGAACGAGAGGGGCTGGCAGCCTCAGCAGCCTCAGCACACGGACCCACCTGGCACCTGGCAGGCTCTCCTGCCGGCCTCTCTGTGCTGCCTGGCAGGGCTGGGGGGGTCCCGGGCACAGGGGACTGGGCAGGGTTTGAACACTGACCAAGCAGCGCTCTGCACAAAGGAGCAGCACGCTCACTACTCAGCTTTAAATCCTGATAGTGATCACAGCCATCAGGAAACAATCCAGTTGTGCAAAGCAGCCTTGGTATGAGGGGGTGGGACGTGTATTCCCACAGGCACTTGCTGAAACAGCTCTTCATCTTCTCCTGGCAGCACACAAACAGCATCAACTTTGGCAGAGCTCAGCCAGGCTCAGACTCCTCCATCTCGGGCTCTCTCCATCCTTCAGGCTCAGAAGGGCCCAGGCTGTGGACAGAGCTGCTGCTGACGCTGCTGGCAGCCGTGGGGCTCTGGGAGAGCAGCACCAAGAGCTGCAGAAATGCAGCACTCACACACCACTTCACAGCAATGCAGCCACGGCCCAGGCTGGGGCACCACGGCAGTGCTGGTGGCACCAGGCACAATATTTTGCCTACCCTGGCACTCCTGAGTCAGCTTCTCTGGAAACTGGAAAAGAAGGGTGTGCTAGATAATATCCAAATGCTGAAATGCAAAGCAGGGCTGTGTCACCCAGCTGGCTCCCTGTACAAAGTGCTGTTGGTAGAATGCACAAAAGGTAGAAAATGTGTCTCTCCAGAGCAGCTGCTGAGGCACTGCTTCCTTCTTCCAGCACGTTTGGAGCTCCAGCATTTTCCAAAAAACCCAAAATTCATGGGAGGGTACCTCGCCACCATCTCGTTTTTGGTCCCCACTTTGCCCTGTACCCACAGGGAACTCCACCACACTGAGACTGGGTTACTGAAAGTGCTGTATTTACAGGGCAGTATGAACTGCTGCTGCTGCTATTTACACTTTATTTACAAATAACCCCTGTAGTCACCAACAGCTGAACATGTCAGAGTCAGACAGAGCTTTATGGCAGGCTGGCAAGGCAGGGCAGCCAGTTTCTCTTCCTTTCCCTTGCCAGCCCTGCCAAGGGAAGGGTTCCTTGGTTTGCCTTCCCTGGACGGCAGAGGCAGAGCCCGTTAATGAGTAACAGGGGAGCAGAGGTGACTAACGCACAGCTCAGCTTCCATGGCTGCCTGCTGCAGGTGTCACGAGAAAAACACCAACCCCGGACTCCAGGTGAAGTGTTTCCAGGGCCGAGGGCAGCTGTGCCCACTGGCACGGCTCGGTGCCCGGGAAGCACAGCTCTGGCTTCTGCTTCCTGTGTGTCACAGGCTGCTGCTCTGGCACACATGGGGTGTCACAGTGTCCCAGGCTGGGCTCAGGCAGGTGTGCTGCTGCTGCTCTGGCACACACAGTTTGTCACAGGCTGGGCTGGGCTGAGTGTGCTGCTGCTCTGGCACACACGGAGTGTCACAGTGTCACAGGCTGGGCTCAGACAGGTGTGCTGCTGCTGCTCTGGCACACACAGTTTGTCACAGGCTGCCCAGGGCCAGCTGTGCTGCTGCTCGTCCCGTGTCCCCTGGGACAGCAGAGGGCCAGGCTGCCAGTGACAGTGTCCCTCCTGGGAGGGTGGCAGGCTCACTCCTGGGGATGGAGCCTCTGCCACCAGCTGCCTTTGAACGTAAATGTTCACTGACGGGCTGCAGGGTGCACAAACACGGGCACCACCTTCCTGCAGTGTGGGAAGCGGGTCCTGAGCCCTGCCAGATGTGGAGCTCCCTGCAGACCGCCCGGGGCTGCCCTCCCTCGGTCACCAGCAGGGAACGAGAGCGTTCCGGGCAGCAGGCGGGGAGTGCCGGGCCAGGTCAGCCCTGACCTTCGAACACAGCCTGCCCCGGGCATCGGGCAATAGAAGGGACAAGCTTTCCCCCTGGTGTTTGCTCGGATCTTCCTCTCCACACACACTAATCAGGGTTTAGATGGAGTCTTCCAGGGAATACTAACAGGGGGCAGCAAGGGGCCAGCTGTTCCCTTTTCACTCGGGTTTGCAGCCCGACTGCCAGAGGTGTCTTACAAAGGGACTTTTGGCTCGCCCCTGTGGATCCCTGCTTTTCGAGCCACACAGGGGACAAAGATGCAGTTTATGCCCCAGGACCGATTTCCCAGCTCTGCCAGCCCTGGCCAAGCAGCCACAGCTCTGCTCTGCCCCTGCAGCCTGGCTCCTCCGGCCCACAGCCCGTGCTCGGTGCCTCCCTGCTCAGGGGGCGATGGCCGACGGCTGCTTCCTCTGCTCCTGCCTCATCTTCAGAGCCAGCATTGCCCGGCGGTACAAATCTGGGAACAAGGGGGCAGTCAGGCCCTGAGCTGGACCAGCTCCATGGCTGGCAGCCTGTGCTCAGTGAGAGCTGCAGGGACAGCCCAGACCCCAGCACAGGCACTGGAGTGGCCTCCCTGCATCCCACCCCACAGCAGAGGCAGCAGCATCTGCCCCACAGCCCCCCCAGCCCTGCAGCAGCATCTGCCCCACAGCAGCATCCCCATCCCTGCAGCAGCATCTGCCCCACAGCAGCATCCCCATCCCTGCAGCAGCATCTGCCCCACAGCAGCATCCCCATCCCTGCAGCAGCATCTGCCCCACAGCAGCATCCCCATCCCTGCAGCAGCATCTGCCCCACAGCAGCATCCCCAGTCCTGCAGCAGCATCTGCCCCACAGCAGCCCCTCAGCCCTGCAGCAGCATCTGCCCCACAGCAGCATCCCCATCCCTGCAGCAGCATCTGCCCCACAGCAGCATCCCCAGCCCTGCAGCAGCATCTGCCCCACAGCAGCCCCTCCAGCCCTGCAGCAGCACTTGTCTGTACCCATGTCCCCACACCAAGCCCCCCGTGGTCAGTGTCCCTGCACAGCTCACAGCCTGCTGCCAGCAGGCCAGACCCCTGGTGCTTTCAGCAAAATCTGTCCTGAGAAATACCAACCAAAGGTGCTTGAGACCTCCTCCCGCTGCTGGTCCAGAGAAGCTTCCCGTGACTTGATTTTATTCTTGATTTTCTTCTTTTTTTTCTTTTTCATACCCTGTGCTGAATAGAGAAATACAAAATTTCAGGCACCACACACCTGAGCAAGGGTGCCTTTGTCACCAAACCAGCTGAGAGCACTGCTGGTGGCAGGAGTGCTGTCCTCCATTGCACCATCCCCTGTGGAGATGCTCGGGTGTCTCCTCTTCCCCTCTGGATCCCTGTGACCTGGCTCTGCACTCAGCTGATCTGCAAGCAGAGCTGACAGAGGTGGCAGCTACGAGTCGTCCAATATTTGGTCACATTGCCAGGCCTGGCCACCTCCCTGTAGGGTGGCTCTGGGGTCCTGCAGGGCTGGCAGCCACCCACGGTCCCCTCTCACCTGGGTGTGGAGTGGGCTCCTCCTGCCCGACCCTGTTGGGGAGCAGCAGCCCCCCGGCAGCCCCTGCTCCCGGCCCCTCCGGCTCTTCGGCTGGGCCTGGCTGCCCCAAGCCCTTCCTCTTCACCTTCACCTTCCTCTTCCTCCTCCTGGGGCCCTTGGCGCTCTCCTCCTGGGCAGCGAAGGGGGATGAGGAGGGTGGCAGAGCCCCTCTCGCACGCGTCCGTGCCGGTCCCATCCCTCCCTCACTCACCAGGGGCAGGGGGCGGCAGGCGGGGCGCGCCGCGCGGGGCTCCCCGTTCTCCCGAGCATCCTCCCCGGGGAGCGGCCGGTCCCTGCTGGGGAGCACAGCGGGGTGAGGCCGAGCGCTGCGGGGCAGTAGGGGCCGGGACAGGCTCTCGGAGCCCGCACCCACCTGCGGGCGGGCGGGCGGCCGCGGGCGGCCCGAGGGGCGGGCGGGACCGGGGCGGCGTCCGGCGGGGCCGGGGCGGCGGCGGCGGCGCGGAGCAGCCAGCGCAGCCCCTGCAGGGTGGTGCGGGCCGGGCCGGCGGGCGGGACCCGCTTGGCGACACAGGGCTCCTGCGGGGTACGGGAGAGCGGGGATCAGCGCGGGGAGCGCCGGGCGGGACAGCGGAAACGGGAACGGGAGCGGGAACGGGGAACGGGAGCGGGGAACGGGAGCGGGAACGGGGAGCGGGAACGGGGAACGGGAGCGGAGCCGGGCCCGCACTCACGATGCGGCACGGAGAGCGGTGCTCGTTGACCAGGCGCTCCAGGCACAGCCGCTCGATCAGCTCGCAGGGCAGCAGCGCTGCCGGCGCGTCCTGCTTGTTGGCCAGCCTGGGGCACGGCAGGAGCGGCCGTCACCGCCGCCCGGGCCCCGTGCCTCGCCAGGGAGGCTCTGTGCTTTATCCCGCCGGGCTGCACTCAGGTGGAGCACTGCCCCAGCCTCACCTGGCACCGCAGCCCCCTCCTCACCTCACCGCCTCCCCACGGATGCTCCAATCTCCCAGGCACTGCTGGGCTGCTCCTGTCCCCGCGCCCCCCGACAGCTCCCGGGGCAGCACCTCCGGCAGCAGCCACAGACCCCGCCGCAGGGTCCCGCTCCGCCCCTCGCCCCCAGCTCACAGCCTGCATCCCCATCTTACAGCAAGAGCGGCTTCCCGGAGACATCGGGGTGGCTCAGGACGCGGCCCAGGACCTTGCGGGCCTCCTCCATCCGTGCCAGGTCAGCGGAGTCCAGCACGAAGAGCAGCCCGTGCGCCTCGCTGTAGTGGCTGCGCCAGGCGCTGCGGGAGCGCTGAGCCCCGGGCAGGTCCCGCAGGGTCACCTCGAACCTGTCCAGCCGCAGGCGGCTCTGGCCGGGCTGCGCCCCGGGCAGCACCTCCCCGGCCAGCGCTGGGTGGGGAGAGCGCACGGAGCTGGCACGGGGACCCGGGAGCATCCCTGTGCCCTGTGCCCTGTGCCCTGTGCCCCGGCCACATCCCTGCTCCACCGCCAGGGCTGCCCGGGACACGCCGGGCCCTGCACCCAGAACAGCCCCGGAGCTCGGGAGTTTGGGCCTTTGGTTTCACAGGACCACAGAGCTGCTGCCGCTGTCTGGGGCTGGCTCGGGGCTGTGCCGCTCCTCACCTCTCTCTATGTCCGCGATGATGGAGGTTTTCCCCGCATTGTCCAGCCCCATGACAAGGAGGGTCACCTTCCTGGGGAGCAACAACGGCGGCTGAGCACCCCAGGAAAGGCTGTGCTCCCTGGGGACAGTGACCACCGCTGGCCCCGGGCAGGGGACCCTGCCCATGGCACTACGTTTCAGCAGGAGAGGGGCAGGACAGTGACACAGGCTCTGTCTCAGTGGGGACAAGTGCAGGGACAATCCTTGGTGCAAGGAAGAGGGTGAGGACAGGCACAAGTGCCTGGAGCCACCCCAGCACCATGGGACAGGCACACTGCAGAGCCTCCAAGGTGCTTCCTATGGCAAGGTTTATTTTCAAAGCATACAGGATTAAGCGATTATATGCACGGGCCAGCATGATTCTTCCTTATATGATTACACCTCCCTTGCAGTAAGTTTTCAGTATTCACAGGTAGGGAAAGGTTGCAAGGATGATTTTATGAGCTTCTGCCTGGACTCAGGTGTTTTTCCTGTTGCTGAACTGTCCTATCCAGTCTCCAGCAATGTGATCCACCAGAGCCACACAGGCAACATTTTCTCTGCCACTGACAAGCCACTACAGCTATTTGCAATACCATTTTCTTCCCTAAACATTTAGAGCAGGCTGCATGGCAGTGGAGGTGGCACGGCTCCACCTCCAGAATTACAGCAGGTAAGGTAAGGTGTCCTCTCTGGAGGGAGAGGAGCATCAACCTCCCTGCAGTGCTGTCCCAGGGAATTAGCCTGGATGTCCTGACACATGCAAACAAGGCAGGTGTTTCAGTTCATCCTCCCCAGCTTTCCTGGGCAGCTGCTGACTCGGCAGAGCTGGGATCCCCGTGGAACCATCCCTGCATTGCATCCTGCCCAGTCTGCTTCCCTGCCTGCTGCAGGGGCAGCGAGGGCACACGTGTGCCCTGCCCTGCACAGCAGCCTGGGGACAGTTCAGGCACCTGTCTTCCCCTGTCACCACCCTGGTGACGCTCAAAAGACACGGGTAAATATTGTCACCCCGGGAGCGGGCACAGGGACCTACCTGACGGGCTCCTGTATGGCCTGCAGCCACGACCAGCAGTGGGAGAAGAGGTGGAACATGGTCTGCAGCCCTGCACGGAGGGGTGGCCTCTCTGCAGCGCCCACGACGCGAGCAGCCCAGCGTGTCCCTGTGCTTCATCCTCCTCTGGGCTCTCTCTTCACAGCAGGGAGCATCTCATCCGGGGTGCCCTGTCCCATGGCACAGCACTGCTGCCTCCAGCCTGGTGTGCACAAGCCAAGCCTGGAGAAAAATCCGTCCTGGGCAATGCCCCATGGGCACAGACCCTGCTCTCAGTGCCCCTCACATCAGGGCTGCCACTCAGCCTCTCACCTGCTCATCCCCTCTGCTCACATGCCCTCTGCGTAGCAGCTGCTTAAACCTAATCTGGATTTAAATTACTTACTCCTGCAGGCTCCTTAATCCTGGTGGGTCGGGCCAGGCCAGTGGCTGCAGGGACACGGCTGTGGTGGCACTGCCACGCTGGGTGGCACAGCACAGACCCACCCACCCAGTGCAGCCCCCTGTCCCCATGGCTGCTGGGGTGACCCACCCACCCACTGCAGCCCCCTGTCCCCATGGCTGCTGGGGTGGCCTGGGGTGGGGACACTGCCTGACAGCCACGTGGGCTGAGCCAGGGCTCCTCTGAGGAGCAGCATCTCTGATGTTTGTCTGCAGCCCCTCCACAGGGGATGTGTGCCCAGCTCTGCTGCTCACCAGGCTCCCCTCTGAGCCGGGCTGGGGACATCACTGCTCACTGCTTGTGTTTCGTGCCCTTGCAAGGGCACTGAGTGGCAGCAGGCCCTGTGTTCCCAGCGGTGCAAACAGCAACCAGCCCCAGCAGGAGCCTGGCTGGGAGCAGGGAAGTGGTGGAGACCCTCAGACCACAGGGCAGAGAGTGGAGGGAAAAAACAGGCCAGCTCCTCGATCTTCATCTCTGAAGCTCTTATCTTGCTTCTCAGGTTTCCTGCTTCTTTTCCCAGCCAGAGCTGCCCTCCCTGGCTTGCTGCCACTGATGTGTGTGGAGAAGTCACACAGGGATGTCTGAGCTGCAGGAGCTCTGGGAGGGGGCAGTGGAGTCAAGGGGACAAAGATCCTTCAAAAGCCATGCCCAGGAGCTAACAGGGAGCCTGCTGCCTCACACCAGCTGTGCCAAAGCACCCAGCACCAGCAGCATCACCTCGACCAGCTGGGCACCAACCATGAGCCAAAGATGCTGAGACTGCCCTGGCCCCAGAGGTGCTAGCCCAGGATGGGCATGGCCCCAGGCCCTTCTCCCCAGACCCAGGCCCTTTTCCCCAGCCCCAAGCCCTTTTCTCCAGCCCCAGGCCCTTCTCCCCAGCCCCAGGCCCTTCTCCCCAGCCCCAAGCCCTTCTCCCCAGCCCCACACACTGCTGGGAGCTCAGCACCTGTCCTGGGCAAGGGAGGGGCCCCAGTTCCATGCCATGGGCAGGAAGCCATGCAGGGTTAATGGTTGATGAAGTTGCTGCTCTGATATCACAGCCAGGTGCCATATTGGTCACCCCTGTGCTGCTGGTGGCAGGGCACTGGCAGCACCTCCCTGTCCCCATCCTGGTGGCCTTTCCCAGTTTGTCTGTGCCTGTGCCAGCACTGGGGAGCAGTGGGCAGGGCAGGTTCACACCCAGCATGGGCTGTGGTGTTTTTTGCAGAATTAGCTGTCTGAGGGCTGAAATGATCTGCTCCAAGTGTCAGCTCTTGCCTCTGTGTGTAGGGGTGGCACTGCAGGGGACAGCCCAGCAGGGACAGCAATGTGCTATAGCATGACCACAGCTGCTATAAATAGGGAAGTGCCATGTGTCAGGCAGCCCTGAGGGGCAGCAGGATCTGCTCTCCCTCTGGCACCAATGGATTCCCAGGCATCTCTGAACACTTGGGGTGCCACTGCTTTTAAAACAAGTGCCCAAAATCCCTGGTGAGACCAGAGCTGAGGGCAGGAAAACCCCCCAGGAGCCTGAGGCAGCTCCAGGTCACACCTCCCAATGCACACACACCAGGAGCAACAGCCAGGAAAACCTCAAAATCCACCCCAAATGTGGTGAAAGCCACACAGCTCCAGGGAAGTGGCACCAGGGCCGAGCCCAAATTGATGTGAGCTCTGCTGGGAGCTGTGCTGGGAGCTGTGCTGGGAGCTGTGCTGGGAGCTCTGCTGTGAGCTCTGCTGGGAGCTGTGCTGGGAGCTGTGCTGGGAGCTCTGCTGGGAGCTCTGCCGGGGCAGTGCTCAGGTTAGGAGTGGGCACTGGTCCCGTGCCCACCCACCCAGGGTGCAGCCACACACACAGAGCCCTGCCAGGGCCACTGGGCCTCCCCAGGCGGTGCCAGCGGGGACCAGCCACAGCCATTCTGGTTTCCTTGGTGACTGTTGCCAGGTGAGAAACTCTGAGGCAGCATTTATTATCCTGGCAGATGAATGAAGATGTTCCCCACCGGAGCTGCGTGCCCCGAGTGGAGCCTCTAGTGCTGCCAGGGCCCCAGGGAGGGCAGTGCCCGGGGCTGCCCGGCCTGGCATCGCTGCCCAGAGGGCAGCACGTGCTCGGGGGCTGCTCCTGCCCGCTGAGAGCCGCGGGAGAGGCAGAGAGGAGGAACCACGGGCAGCACGGAGAGGCTGGCAGGCTGCCCTGCCTGGGCTCCACTAGACCCCGTGAGTACCTGGGGCACATGGGGAAGGGGAAGCCCCTGGCACCCCGGGCAAGCAGCAGGGCTGGGGGATGGCTGGGGAGCTTGGAGTCGGACAATGAGGGTTTGCAAGGGAGCACAGAGGGCAGAGCAGTCGGGGCTGCTGCAGCCCGGAGAGCCTTGAGCTGACACCAGAGCCAAGGTGATGGCAGAGACCAAAAAGTCCTGGCAGAAATATCAGCAAGCTGTTCTGCTTTATTGGAACCAAATCAGCTCTGCCCAAAAAGGGACCTGTGGTGGGCAAGGACACACACAGGCTTTGAGGGGAGACTCATCTCTGTGTTAATGTGTGAGATGACAGCTCTGAGCTGCAGGTATGCAAATGGCCACATTGTCCCTTTAAATCCCAGCACAGCGCTGGTGGCTAACGATAACCCCGGATCACAGCAGCTCCCAAATCCCAGAGCTAATTACAGGCACACGCCCTCAGCCGGGCTGGGAACACAGGATATTTACAGCCTGTGACACCGAGACCTCTTGCTGAGGAACTGGGGCACCGTGGAGGTTGGCTGGCAGGGCACGGGGGACAGGGATGGTTGGCACCCTGCTGCCATGCACACACTGCAGGCAGCCGTTCCCCGAGCTCCTTTGGTAAGGCAGATGGTTCTCCAGAGTGTTCTTTGCTCCCCAGGCCGGTGCCATCAGCAGGGGCAGGCAGGAAGCCTGCAGGAGCTGTTTGCTTTTCACCCCGTTCCTGGCAGGGAGCTCCCCAGCCAAAGCACACACACATTTCTGGGAGAGGCTGGGATCTGACACTGCTTGCTCTGCTCCCTGCTGCAGGACGAGCTGCCTCCTCGTTCCCTGCCCCGTACCACAGCTCTGGGAGCCCCTGCCATGGCCACAGGCCCTACCCAGGCTCCTGCACTGCTTTTGTTGGGAGCATTCTGGTGCTCCTGCTGCCTTCCTGCGTGGGGGACAGGACAGTATACACGGTTCCTGCTGCCAGCCAGGATGCCCAGGGCACAGGGGGTTAGCACTGTGCCAGGGCTGTATACTCTTACAGCAGGGACCAGGGGAGTCAGTTAATTCAAGGTAATTTTAACCCTTCCTGCCTGGTTTAGTGTTACAGCATCACCCACTGCCTGTGCTGGGACTGTAGCCAAGAAGGCATGACTCCAAAATGTGTAATTATCACAAAGATCTGTAAATGCACCCAAAGGTAACTCTGCTTTCCTGTTAAAGAATTGAGGCGTGAGGCAGCTGACGTGGCTGTGCTGTGCCTGCAAGCTCCCTCTGCAGCTCTGAGCCCGTGCCCAGAGCCAGGGGGGCAGCACAGCCCCCAGGGAGCTTTAGAGGGACGAGGTGCTCAGCACAAACACCAGATTCCCTCCCAGCAGGGTCAGAGTGGAGCTGAATGAGGAACTGGAGTGCTGGAAGCAGTGGCATGATGAAGCAAATGGAATAAATATTTCCCCAACCAGAAACTATTCCACAGACTGCTGGGGCAGGGAAAAATACGGCTGAGTTACTGTGAAAGCAACACAAAATCCAAACAGTTTAGGCTGTGGAAACCAGTCATTTGCAAAGGTATTTCCAAACTAAGGCAGAAATTCCCAGCTCACAGATTGCTGGGAAGCTCCCAGCCCTGCTGGTAGGGCAGTGTGGCTGCACCGAGGGGACAAAACTGTGTCCCCTCCTCACACAGCCCTCGGGCTGGGGGACACTGTGTGACCGCCCCCTCACCCAGCCACGGGGCCGAGCCCCCGTCCCCACTGTCACTCCCTGGCACCAGCCGGGTTTGGGGTCCCAGCCCAGCCCAGCCCGAGCTCCTGAGCAGCTCTCAGGGCTGAGGCAGCCTGGCCAGCCCCACACCCGGCTGCTGCCTCCCCTCTGCGTGCAGGGCTATATTTGGGAAGGCAGCAGAGTGCTGGGCAGGTTCCAGCGAGCACCCTGGGAGCGGTGCCTGCTCTGGGTCCTGGAGAGGAGAGCTGGGGGAGCGCGCTGGCAGCTCTCCCCACCTGGGCTCTTTAAGAGCCTGGCTCGGAGCTCCCTGTCTTTTCCAAACAATTTTCTCTTCTCCTTTTACAGGAGCCGAGCCGCCAGGCAGGCTGTGCAAAGCAGACAGGGTTATTTTGAGACTGAGAGCCGGTGAGGAAGCTGCTCCCACCCCACGTACAGCCCAGGCTCCCACACACAAATGCCCTGGCACATCCAAGGGCTGGGAAAGCTGCACAGCAAACCCTGAGGTTTCACACAGTGGGCAGCCACCACCACCACTGCCCTTGGTGCAGGGTGTGCTCTGTGAACACTGGGATTAATAAAAATAAATTATGGAGGCTGGGATTAAGAAATTAATGGAGCTGCGATGCTGTCCAGGGCAGGGCAGGCACTTGTGGAGAGAGGAAAATTGACATTTGCACGTGGCAGTGAGACTCAGGCTGGTGCCTTGGGCATCCCCAGTGATCCTCGTGGGTCCCTTCCAGCTCAGGAGATTCTGTGATTCCATGATTCCATTATTCCATGATTCTGTGATTCCGTGATTCTGTGATTCCGTGATTCTGTTAATCTGTGATTCCGTGATTCTGTTAATCTGTGATTCTGTGATTCCATATCACTTCACATCCCCCAGCCCAGGGGCTGTTCTGCATCTGGGAGGTTCCAGAGTGAGGGGCAGTCAGCAGCCGCCAGCTCTGCTGGTCTGGAATGGAGCCACTGTAGAGAGGGGACACCTGGGTGGGATGTCCCAGTGTGTGACCCAGCCCTGCTGGCCTGTGGCAGCCCTGGCTCAGGCAGTGTCTCTGTGGCAGTGAGTGGTGTCCCAGGGTGTCCGTGCAGCCCTGGCTCAGGCAGTTTCTCTCTGTCAGGGTGTCCCAGGGTGTCCGTGCAGCCCTGGCTCAGGCAGTTTCTGTGTCAGGGTGTCCCAGGGTGTCCGTGCAGCCCTGGCTCAGGCAGTTTCTCTGTCAGGGTGTCTCAGGGTGCCTGTGCAGCCCCAGCTGTGCTGGGCTGGCAGGCAGAGGTGTAGGTGTGGGGCTGGCAGGGACAGGGAGTGGCAGTGGGACAGGAGCTCTGGCTGATGCTATCTGTGACCCACATCAGGTTTATGGTCTGTCTGCTGTTTACAGCACAGGGGACAGGTGGGGTAATGCTCTAGAGGTGACTCACAGCGGGAACAGCTCCTGCTGCTCCGTGCTTGGGACAGAAAATGGGATAATAACTGGTGTGGAGAACGCTGTGAGGCTTTGTCTCTCCATTCCTCTTGGTGGCTGCTGGGGCTTACGGATACAGGACTGGAATTCTTGCTTGTTAAACAGTTGCTCTTAAGTATTTCGTCACGAAGCAGGGGAAGCTGAAATTAAAAACATGATGAGTTGAAGCCCAGGCATTGCTCAGCCGAGGGCTTGGTGACCTGCCAGGCTCCTGGGGAATGCTTTTAATTTGGATAAGTGGAAGTTGCATAAATGGTACAAACGGCACGCTGCTTGCTGCTCACACAGAGCCGTGGGTGCAGCTGGCAGTGCCACAGGATGTGCTGTCGCTGGCTGAGCACCCAGGCAGGCACAGCTGCTCCTGTGCTCAGCTCCCATCCTGGCTGGCCACCATCACCACTCAGCCTGGACGCTGCTGCCTTCGCCCTCTGCCCTGCCAGAGGTTTTTTTTGGAGAGGCTGTTTTCCAAAAACAGCTTGAAAATACGTAACTGTCATACCAGAGCTGAGTGGTCACACACAGATCTCCCATCCCCGCCAGTCGGGCCAGTCCCCGTGAGCTCCTGGGGTTTGTGGTTTCCCAAAGCAGCTGTTCAGCTTGGAAGGAGCAGCTCTGAGCAGCTGCAGGGACAGGGATTGCTTCTGTGTGGGAGCTGTTGCTGGGGAGGTATGGCCTCCAAAGTCTCAGGCAGTTTTATTCTCAGCTCTCCTGCTGATAAGGCTGATAGCCCTGGAAATGCTTCCAGCCTGGTGAAATGGGGAAACTCTGGTGCGTGTGGTTTGGGAGGTTTTGTGCTTTTGGCTGGCGTGGGGCAGGTGAGTGGGCAGTGCCTCTGTTCCTAACGTGTGAGGGAGGGAGTTCAGTGCTGGGAGGTTTGGCGCTGTCAGCGAGCCCACATATCCCATTATCTCCTGGGTGGGTCCTTGAAGGGGATGGGAAAGCCACTCTTGCTCAGCTGTAGCACAAGGTCACAGCTGGAGGCATGAGGAACATCCAAGATACAGGAGACACCTCCCGTGGATCAACGTTCCCAAATCTCCATACACACATCAGGCACTCACGCACCTGGAGCGTGTCTCTGACACAGCTTATCTTTTGAGATACCAGAACACTCCTGCCCTGACAGCACCGTCCCTCCCACACGCTGCCCATCGAGCACAGGGCCGTGTGGTGCCATTTCTGGGCCATGTGGTGCCATTTCTGGGCCATGTGGTGCCATTTCTGGGCCATGTGGTGCCATTTCTGGGGCTGGAGCTGGGCTCAGGCCCCAGATCTGAGGTGCTGCTGGCTGCAGGCAGCTCTCTGGGAGATGTCTGATTCAGGCAAGGCTGGCACCCACACTGGCACCCTTCCTGCCCCACAGTGGGACCCCAGTGTCCCTGGGGCTACCTGACAATTCTGCCCTGGAGGGACCCTCCATGTGCTGCTGCACCTCGGGGCGTTGGCAACTTCCAGGAACTGATTGGGCTTGGACTTGACAGGGGGGTCCTGGGGAGGGCTCCAAAGTCTGAAGGGCACACTCGAGGGGCAGCACAGGGATTGTCCCACTGTATCTGGGGAGGGGGAGTCCCGAGGTGGGTCCGGGGGCTCTGGGCTGTGGCTCCTGGCCATGGGGCTCTTCCCTGCAGAGATGGGGAGCCCTCGGCAGAAGGTCCCGGTCCGAGTCAGGGGTGCGGGGGCAGAGGGGCAGGTGGGAGTGTCCTGGGGCAGGGGCCTCCACACCTGGTGGGGACAGGGCACAGCAGCGAGGGGGTCCCGGAGCAGGAGGGTGGCGGCCAGGGCAGGGCTGCGGCACCGGGAGCCGGGGGCCCGGGCTGGAGGATATGGACCCGATGGGGATGCCCGGCCGGTGGGGCCCGGGCCGCGGGCTCGGAGCGGGACCGGAGCGGTGTCGGTGCTGCGGGGCTCGGCGGGGCCGGTGCGGTGTGGGATCGGTGCCGGTGCCGCGGGGCTCGGGACGGTCCCGGATCGGGGCCGGTGCCGCGGGGCCGGTGCGGTCCCGAATCGGTCCCGGATCGGTGCCGGATCGGGGCCGGTGCCGCGGGGCTCGGGGCGGTCCCGGATCGGTCCCAGAGCGGTCCCGGATCGGGGCCGGTGCCGCGGGGCTCGGCGGGGCCGGTGCGGGGCCGCCCGTCGGGGCCCGGTGCGGCGGGGGAGCCCCGCCCCGGCCGTCCCGCCCCGCAGCGCGGCTCCTCTCTCTCTCTCTCTCTCCGCCGCAGCCCGGGATGGCGCCGCGGCGGGGCTGAGCGGCCGGGCCGGGCCGGGCCGGGCCGGGGCCGCCATGGACGCTCCGAGCGGGGGCTGCCCGCCCGCCGCCGCCCCGTCGCGGGCGAAGCTGCCGCTCGGCATCGTCTTCTCGACGGCGCTGTTCTGCGGCGAGGGGGCGGCGGCCGCCGTGCTCTGCCTCTCCTACGGCCACTCCGACGACCGCTTCTGGCTGGCGCTCACCGTCTTCTTCGTGCTCTGCCCCTCCGTCCTGGTGCAGCTCACCCTCATCTTCGTGCACCGCGACCTCAGCCGCGACCGCCCGCTCGTCCTGCTCATGCACCTGCTGCAGCTCGGGCCCATCATCAGGTGAGCGAACCCTGGGCACCCCCGGGCACCCTCGGGCACCCCCGGCATCCCCCGGCACCCCCGGCATCCCCCGGCATCCCCGGTACCCCCGGCAACAACGCGGGGAGCCCGGCAAGGGCGCGGGTGAGAGCAGGGAGCGGTGCCGGGCAGGACGGGCACGCCGGGTCCGTGTGTCGGCGGCCGCCTGCCCGGAGCTGCTCCTGCCGCCTCCCCGTCCCTCCGCCCCGGCCCTGCTGCTCCCGGCCCGCGGGGACCCCTTGCCCGCCGGCGGTGCCACGGGGGCTCTCGCTGCTGAGTCCAGCTCTGGCAGCCTCTTGAGTCCCAGCTGCTGGGAAAGCTCTGCCCGAGGTCCCGGAGGCAGCCAGCGATTCACTCAGCCTCTCGGTTTCGCCGTCATTTGGCTGTGCTTGTGCTGGGAATCCCCGGTGGGTGCTCCGGGGTGAATACTGACATGGGATGGGGCTGAGTCAGGAGAAGTTTACATTAGATATCAGGAAAAGGTTTTACACCCAGAGAGGGAGTGGTACAGGTCTAGCACCTGGCCCGTCTGAGTTCAACAAACCTTTGCACAACGCTCTTGGGCACATAGTGGGATTCTGGGGGTGTCCTGCACAGGGCCAGGAGTGGCACTCAGTGGGGTTATGGGACACGGAGAAGAGCGAGGTGCAGGAGTGGGGCTGGCATGGGAGCTGTGGGGCACTGGGCTGTGCTGGGAGCAGGACGGTGAGGGGGTGGATGGGTGTTGCACAAACTGATCCCTCATTCCTTGGGAATGCTGCGGTGCCTCCCGGGCTGTCACCACCCGGGCAGCCTGCTCCATGAGGAGGCACTGCAGGAGGCATGGCACAGCCAGGGCACACAGGAGGCATTGGCACAGCCATGGCACGCAGGAAGTGTGGCACAGCCATGGCATACAGGAGGCATGGCACAGCCATGGCACGCGAGAGGCATTGGCACAGCCATGGCACGCAGGAGGCATTGGCACAGCCATGGCACGCAGAAGGCATTGGCACAGCCATGGCACGCCAGAGGCATTGGCACAGCCATGGCATACAGGAGGCATTGGCACAGCCAGGGCACGCAGGAGGCATTGGCACAGCCAGGGCATGCAGGAGGCATTGGCACAGCCATGGCACGCCAGAGGCATTGGCACAGCCTGGTATGCAGAAGGCATGGCACAGCCGTGGCACGCAGGAGGGATGGCACAGCCGTGGCACACAGGAGGGATGGCACAGCCACCCCCTCCCCGGGCTCCTTCCCACGGGCAGCCCTGCAGCCACGCTTTGGGCTCGCTGTACCACAGGCTCCCAAACCACCGTGGCTGCTCCGCACTTCCTCTGCCACCGGAAACAAGCAGTGCACCAGATGTGTCCCTGTCACCATGGCTTAACTTCAGAGCGTCCTGGAGGCCTTGCTGCCAGCCTGTGCTGGCCCACAGCAGTGCTGGCACTCTCACCACACCATCGAGGCTGGCTGAGCCGGGTGGGTGCTGCCCAGCTGCTGTAGGAGGCAGCTGGGGCTGCCCGGGGAAGGCTGCTCAGGCTGGAGCTGGAGCCCAGCCTGCTGAGAAGGTCTGGCAGGGCACTGGGAGCCAGCTGGGACCACCCTGCCAGCTGGGCCTTTGGGATGAAACTGTTTGAAGAGTTTGCAATGAGTCATGAGTGCCGGCTTGATCTGTCAATAGAATTTATCCTAAGCCCTCCCTCCCTTTGGGTTTGATACAGAGCAATTTGTGCTGTCCTGATAAGCACCCATAAACAGTGGTGTCCTGTTGGTCCCAGAGCCAGCTGTGCCCCAGGCAGAGCCCAGCTGATCCCCCGTGGCCATGCACACCCCTCCATGGCTCTGTGCAGGGGCTGGGGTCCCCTGTCCCTGCAGGCAGGGCAGAGAGTCCCAGCCCTGCCCGCAGTGAGGCCTGCAGAGAAGGGGCTGAGGAAACTCTCCTTATCTGCCCACGCCACACACGGCTTCACCCTGTGCCCTCCTTCCTGCTGTCCCCAGCAGGCAGGAAGTGTGGAAGCCTTCTTCTGCTCAAGATGAGAGATCAAAGAGATCTCGGATATTCAGCTCTGATATTTCAGAGTTTCTGTTGCCTCTGGTTAGAGGAAGAGGTTTCTGCCGATTGGGAAAACAGAACCCAAGGGTGATTAACACCTTCCTGTAGCTGCAGCTCCCAGCAGGGTCACTGCTTTGTACCCGCTATGCTGCACCTCTTCCAGCAGCTCCCTGGAGCAGTCGTTGTCCCCCTGCTATCCATGATCACCCTGAATGCTGGAGCAGAGGAGCAGCCACGGGCCATCCCATGGTCCTGCTGTGCCCACAGCACTTTGGGCAGTTGCCCAAGGCAGTCGGGCTGCACTCAGCAGAACTGGGGTGTGGGCAGCAGCAGCAAGCTGGGGCCGGAGGTGCTGGAGTGGGACATCAGGAGGGCTGGGGTGCCAGCTGCCGTGTCCCCACAGGTGCGTGGAGGCCCTGGTGGTGTACTGCTGGTCGGGCAGGGAGGAGGAGCCCTACGTGACCATCACCCGCAAGCGGCGGCTGCGGCAGGGCTACGAGCTGGAGCTGGAGCAGGAGGTGGGGCACTCGGAGCGGCGCCTGGCCACGCACCGCAACGCCTTCAAGCGCATGGCCGTCATCCAGGCCTTCCTGGGCTCCACCCCGCAGCTCACCCTGCAGCTCTACATCAGCGTGCTTGAGAAGTACGTCCCTGCTGCCCGAGGTAAGGGCTCCCCAGAACCCCACCAGGGCACCGGGGCAGCTCCTCAGCTGCTTGTGCTGATGGGACATCCAGGCAATCCAAAAGGTCCCTCCTGGGCACAGCTTCCACTGGGCTCCCCGAAATGTGGAGCACGACCCACAAATCTTGGGCACTCATCAACTCTCTGCTTTCCTGCTTGCAGCAGTGCAAAGTGGGAAAGGGCAGGCATGGTTGAGGTGCCAGGCTCTGCTCCCAGCCCCGTGCTCATATCTGCCCTCCAGAGCCAAGCCATCCACCCAGTGCCATGTCTCATTAGAGGGTCAGGTCCCTGTCCTAGCCTGCTCCACTCTCCATTTTTTTCCATCTAGCTCCTGGCTCTGGCTTCCCTCAAGTCCCCCCACTGTATCTATTTCTGCACATTTTCCAGCAGCCAGAGCTCCCAGCCCAGCACTCCCACTCTGAGGCTCCCTTGCCTGCTCCCAGGATGTTTATGTGCTTGGGGGAGGATATGCCAGAGCAAACTTTTAACTCCCATTTTGGCACCGAGCTGGGCAGGCAGGTGTGCTCCTGCACCATTCCAATTACAGCGCTGGCTGAAGAGCTGCCCTCAGCCAGCAGTGCTGGGAGCCCAGACCTTGTCATCAGTGCCCACAGCAGGTGCATGAAAAGGGAACCACAGGAGATGCCCCACAGACACCCCCTAATCTGCCACAGCCCTCTGCGAAGGCATTTTGGGGAGTTGCAGCTGTGCAGGAAGAATGAGTGCCAGTGCTGCCCTAGCAGGAGATGCAGGATGCAAATACCAAATGATGTGTTCTGGGTGATTCCCTCGCAGCTGGAATGCCAGCTCAGCCCTGCAGCTGGCAGCCACTGTGGATGGGACCAGCTGCACTCTTCTATTTCTCTCCATGGTATTCCTGGCAGTGCTGAATGTGAGCAGCTGCTGGCATTCCCTACAAATGACCTTGGCTCTGCAGCCCTCGGATGGGGCTCTTGGGATGCCTCTAGGGCTCCCGTGCTGGGATCCATCCCTTGGCTGGGATGAAGGCAGAGAGGCCCTTGCAGCACTGACTGTGCCCTGCTCATCCTCGAGCAGCATTCCCTGCACAGGCCAGGGGGGCTGGGGCGTGGTCCAAGCACAGAAATGGCTCCAGTTTGGCCAAGGTTTGTGTTTTATTGGTGTAGGGAGAACCTTTGGGTTCTGAGCCTCCTGCTGCCAGCAGCCGCCTCATCATGGGGCTGTCACCACCATCCCTGAGCTGTTCTGCAGTGCTCACACTGGGCCTCCTGCTGTGAGCCCAGGTGTTGGGCACCCTGTACCCCTCACCCAGGACAGGCACACCAGGTTTCCCACCTGGAGCTGTCACCCCACACTCTGCACCCCAGGCAGTGGGGAGGCTGGACACAGCCTGGTCCCTGCACTGCCTGACTGGCCTGCTGTGTCCCTCTGCAGCCGTGCTCATGGCCATCTGCCTGGTGTCAGTCACCTACGGGGCCCTGGTCTGCAACATCCTGGCCATCCAGGTCAAGTACGACGACTACAAGGTGCAGCTGCGGCCGCTGGCCTTCCTGTGCATCGTGCTGTGGCGCAGCCTGGAGATCTCCACCCGCATCGCCGTCCTCGTGCTCTTCAGCACCGTCTTCAAGCACTGGATCATCCCCATCGCCCTGGCCAACCTCCTGGTGGTGTTCTTCTTGCCCTGGGTGCAGTTCTGGCGCAGCGGCAGTCGCCTGCCCGACAACATCGAGAAGAACTTCAGCCGCCTGGGCACGGTGGTGGTGCTGTGCGCCTTCACCCTGCTGTACTCCAGCATCAACATGTTCTGCTGGTCGGCCGTGCAGCTCAAGCTGGCTGACCGGGACCTCATTGACAAGTCTCAGAACTGGGGGCGCCTGGCCGTGTACTACGTGGCCCGGCTGGCTGAGAACACGGCCCTCGTCATCCTCTGGTACTTCTTCAAGACTGACGTCTATGAGAACGTCTGCACGGCGCTGCTGGTGCTGCAGCTGCTCCTGGGCTACTGCCTGGGCATCTACTTCATGCTGCTCTTCTTCCAGTACCTGCACCCCTGCCGCCAGCTCTTCAGGCACAACGTGGCCGATTTCCTGCACTGCGTGTGCTGCCGCCGGCGCCCCGCGGGGACCCCGCTGTGCCTCGAGGCACCCCTGGAGCCGGGCGTGAGGCACAGCATCGTCTGAGCACCGGCTCCTCCAGCCCGCCGTGGACTGGGCATGGGCAGCATGGAGGGTGCCCGTGGCACAGGCTGAGTGCTGCCTGGGGCTGCGGTGGCAGCAGGTCCCAGTGCATCCCCTCAGGGGCAGGGGGACAGGAGTGTGCTCTCCCGCTCAGGACCACTCATGAACGTGAAGGAGGGTGCATTTGGATTGGACATAAGGAAGTTTTTGGCAAGGAGAGTGGTGAGGGACTGGCACATGTTGCCCAGAGAGATGGTGCATGTGCTGTCCCTGAAAACATCCAAGGCCAGGTTGGATGGGCTCTGAGCAACCTGGCCTAGTTTAAGATGTCCCTGCCCATCTCTGGAGTGTAACCTGATGGCCTTTAGAGGTCCCTTCCAACCCAAACTATTCTACAATTCGACAATTCTATGGCTTATGGGGTGCCCCAACCAGTTCCCCATGCCAGCTGGCTGCCTCATGGTGCAGAGTCCCTGGTGTGCCCCGACACCCCCACTGCTGCTGTGGTGCATACGGTGACCTGGGCCACGGGTGCCACTGGGACTGTTGTAAGCAGTAAAGAAACTTTGCTGTGACTGAGAGTCTGGGTGCTGGCAGTGACTCACACGGAGGGTGGGGACGGTCCCAGGGCCTGGCCCGGCTGCACACACCTGCTGTCCACGTAGAACTCCCTTACAGGCACTGAAACGGGGCTGTGCCAGCGGGAAGTGGGGATGGGGGAGCCCCTCTGTGGAGGTTCAGGAGCACGGCGGGATGGGGCTGCCCTCGTGCTGTGCTTCCGGCAGCATGGCCGTGGCTGCAGGCCAGCGGAGAGCAGCATGCCAGCCAGGAGCAAACCTGTCTGACCTGTTCCTCCAGGCTCAGGGGCCCAGAACAGGCTGCTGTTCCCAGCTGGAGCACTGGACACCGAAGGGCTCAGGGCCCTGCAGTGGAGGGCAGGCAGGAGGGCAAGGGTGGCTGGCACAGCAGTGGCAGTGGGTGCTGATGGGACCCAGACATCCTGGCCCCAAACCAGCAGTGTGACACCCCCCACCCCTGCTCCCGTTTTGGGGTCAGCTCAGTTTGGGTGCTGGACTGAGGATGCTCATCAGCCCTGGGGGCCCATGGAGGTGCAGCACCTCTGGTGCTCGGTCTTGAATCACCACCTGTAATGGATGCCCAGGCTGGATCCTGGCACCAGGGCAGCACTGTGACCGCAGGAGCCTTCTCTTCCTTTGGTGGTTTCCCTGGAAGATGGGCAGTGCAGGCTGGGCAGAGAGGCCAGGGAAAACAGAGCTGTTGAGCCAGAACAGGATGGATCCTCCACAAGTTCTTCCCAGGAAATTCCTGCCTTACAAAAAAAGCCCATTTTTGTCCTCAGAGGTTGCAAAACCCCGGGAGGAGCAGGAAGATATCCTGTGTGACCCAGCCGTGGGGCACGGCATCTCTCAGCAGGGGCCATCCCCCGGCCAGCACAAGGGGCTCGTTCTGCTGTTGGCCAGCTGGGTCAGCCCTGCCTTCCTGGAGGGAGCCTTTGAAAGCACCGGCATTTCCTCAAAGTGCTCTCAGGGGAAAGTCCCCGGTGCCGTTCCCAGGTTCCCAGGCCGGGGCTGTCTCACCTCCTGCTGCTCCATAAAACCGGGCGGCAGCGGCGGCGCGGGCACAGCGCACCATGGGCAACTGGCTGGTCAACCACTGGTTCTCAGCTGCTGTCCTCGTGAGTCTGCAGGGCTGGGGGCTCTGCAGGGTGCTGGGGTGTGTGGGGGGACCCTGGGGGTTTATGGGGAAGATGGGGGCTGATAAGCTGCCCTGGGCTGGGCTGTGGGCAGAGACAAGCATCCCCTCTGCTCGCCAACCCCTGTACCCTGGCAGCCAGGGGAGGGATGGGCTCTGGAAACCTGAAGTCTCGGGGAAAACACAGCTCATGGGAAAGGAGGTCCTGGAAAACTTAAAAATGCTGCTGCTTTGCCTGGCCACTTTGGCTGGGGGCCTGCCACGTGCCTCTTCTCCCCTTGAGAGAGGAGGAGGATCCTGTGAGAACTCGTGGCAGGGTGAGGAGCTGGCACCACAGGGACCATCTGCCGTGCTGCAGCATCTCTGGTGTAAGAGAGCTTGCCTGGCCAGCACCCATCAGCTGCTCAGAGCTGTGTGAGGAGCTGTGAATGCATGGGAACATGGGGTTTACTGACAGTTGGGCTATTTTAATTTTTTAAGTTACTTAAAAAAGAAAAAGAAAACAGCCAAAAACCAAATACATAGCAGGGTGTAATTTTTTGGGTGGTTTTTTTTGGGACCTATGCAAAAATTCAGTGTCTGTGAGAGGCGGCAGTGTGGGATGCAGTGGGGTTAGGCAGGGGACAGCAGCACTGTGGGGCCAGGTGAGCCAGCTCTCTGCAAAACTTCCTTCTCCCAGAATCTCCCACCAGAGTCCTGACCACACTCTGCATCTGCTTTCCCTCCCATTACATGTTTGTTGCCTGCTCCTGCCTTTCCTCCTTCCTCATGCTTGGTGATGCACAGGGCAGTGTGTGACAAGACAGCAATTCTGCAAGACTTCCACACCTCTCCCCACCTTTGACCCTGTGTCCCAGCCCTGTGTGTGACAGGGCAGCTCACGAGGAAACAGGATGGATACTGTCTGCTGTCTGTCCTGCACCCAGCCCTGAGTGCTGCAGCGTGGGAGGCTCCCAGGACAGGGTTCCTCACAAGGCTGTGACTTTCCCCTGCAGGCAGCCTGGCTGGGCATCAACATCTTCCTCTTCACCTACTACTTTCTGTTCTTTGACCGGGACGAGCGCTATTTCTACACCAGGGCCATCCTTGGGGTAAGGTGCTCCCCCCAGCACCCTGCCTGCCCAGGCAGGGCCCCTCGGGGCCTGCTGCAGGGGGGTGGGGGCTGCAACATCCCAGGCCCCTTTCATGTTCTGTTCCCTTCCAGCCCACCATCATTCCGCCCCACTCCACAGCCTGGCATTGCACCATGCTAGTCCCTGTCTTGATCCCTGTCTGCTCTCAGCCCAGCCTGGCATCTTCCCCTCCCAGTCCCCATGGCAGCCCAGCATCCCTCCATCCCAGTTCCCAGCACTGACTGATCCCACCCTGACCCAGTCCTGGCACAGCACCACAGGACAGTGGTGCTCACCCCTCTCTCCTCCCCAGTCTGCCTTGGCATGGGCTCGAGCATCAGCCAAGTGCCTCAACTTCAACAGCATGCTGATCCTGCTGCCCGTCTGCCGCAACCTGCTCTCCTTCCTCCGTGGGACCTGCTCGGTGAGTGTCCCGTGGTGGCACAGCCAGCGTGGCCGTCCCCATCCCTGTCCCATTCTGACCGTCCTGCTGCCTCTCCCTGCAGTGCTGCAGGCGGACCTTGCGGAAGCAGCTGGACCACAACCTCACCTTCCACAAGCTGGTGGCCTACACACTGGCCCTGCTCACAGGTACCCCCTGGACTGGGATGGGGCGACAGTGGGGACTGGGAGCTGCCTGGTGGTGACTGCTTGTGCCCTGTCCAGCTGTGCACACCATCGCCCACCTCTTCAACCTGGAGCGCTACAACCAGAGCCAACAAGCCACTGATGGCAGCCTCCCCGCTGTCCTCTCCAAGATGCACCTGCAGGGCAGCGAGTGGCTGAACCCCATCCACTCCAACCAGACGGTGAGTGTGGCCTTGGCATGCAGCAACGCAGCACCCCCTGTGCCCTGCTCCCCTGACCCCCCCGCTGCCCCTGCAGACCGTCGAGTACGTGGCTTTCACGACCATCCCGGGGCTCACGGGGGTGATCATCACGTTGGCACTCATCCTCATGGTCACGTCCTCCACCGAGTTCATCCGCAGGAACTACTTTGAGCTCTTCTGGTACACACACCACCTCTTCCTCGTCTACTTTGCTGGCCTCGTCATCCACGGCATCGCGTAAGGCTCCTCAGCTCTGCCAGGGCAGGACAGCGAGGGGCAGTGCACACACCCCTGGTGGGGCAGCCACAGGGACAGTCCAGCGGGGCTCTGAACTGCCATTCCCAGGGCAGGCTAGCCCAGCTGGCCTCACACAGCGTGGCTCAGCCCTGGCTGGGGCAGAGCTGGCCCCTGGGCTCATCCCTCGCCTCCTGCAGTGGGCTGGTGCGTGGGCAGACGGAGCAGAGCATGGCAGAGGTGCACCCCTATGACTGCGTCGAGTACCTCACACAGCGGGAGCAGAACTGCACCCACAGCTGCTGCAAAGACCCCGAGTTCGGGAGCATCCCTGCCGAGGTAGGGCAGTGGTGGGATGGCGCTGGGGGAGAAGCTCTTCCCTTGCCCTTGGGATGCCCATCCTTTGCTCTGCTCCATCCTCACAGTCCTGGAAGTGGGTTCTGGCCCCCATCATCCTCTATGTCTTTGAGCGGCTCCTGCGGGTCTGGCGTGCACAGCAGAAGGTGGTTGTCAAAAAGGTGGGTGGTGCAGGAGCCTGCTCCTCTGCCAGCTCCTCCCCTTGGGGTCACCTGTGCCACAGCCCCTCGCTGTGGTGGCCATGGGGAGGCGGGCAGGGGCCACAGGCACAGCCCCTTCCTGGGGCCAGGGGCCAGGCTGGGCACTGAGCCCTGCCCGTGCCCCCAGGTGGTCATGCACCCCGCCCGTGTGCTGGAGCTGCAGATGCAGAAGAAGGGTTTCTGTATGGAGGTGGGGCAGTACATCTTTGTCAATTGCCCTGCCATCTCTGCTCTGGAGTGGCACCCCTTCACCCTCACCTCTGCACCCGAGGAGGATTTCTTCTCCATCCACATCCGGGCAGCCGGCGACTGGACAGAGCGGCTCATCAACACCTTCCAACTGGAAACGCCCAGGTAGGCTGGGCAGTGCCCAACAGGTCATGCCAGGGATGTGGGGAGGCTGTACCTCTCACCCCAGCCCTGCTCTGGCCAGGGTCGAGGTGGATGGTCCCTTTGGCACAGCCAGTGAAGACGTGTTCCAGTACGAGGTGGCCATGCTGGTTGGAGCGGGCATTGGTGTCACCCCCTTCGCCTCCATCCTCAAGTCCATCTGGTACAAGTTCCAGCAGGGTGACCAGACCCTCAAGACCAAGAAGGTACAGAGCGTCCCATGGCACCAGCTGTGGGTTTCTTCCTCTGGCTCTGCTCCACCCTGACCAATCCTCTCCCCCTGCATCCCAGATCTACTTCTACTGGCTCTGCCGGGACACAGGAGCCTTTGCCTGGTTCAATGACCTGCTTGCCTCCCTGGAGCAGAAGATGGCCGAGTCGGGCAAGGCAGACTTCCTCACCTACCGCCTCTTCCTCACTGGCTGGGACACCAGCATTGTGAGTCAAGCACAGGCTGGCATGGCTGCAAGAGGGACACACAGGGAGGCCAAGCTGGGCAAGAAGGGCAGGGCAAGCATGACAGTGGCTTTTAGGCACCAAGTCCAGGCACAGTGGTTGGTGGGATCAGCAATGGATGCTCCTCTGTGGTGAGGGATGGAGGGGGGCTCATGGGTGGTGCCTGGGTTCTCACCATCCCTGCCTGCCCAGGCCAACAACGTGGCACTGCACTTTGACACTGCTACGGACACAGTGACGGGCCTGAGGCACAAAACCATCTTCGGGAGGCCCATGTGGAACACGGAGTTTGCAGCAGTGGCTGCAGCCCACCCCAGGTGAGAGCTGAGCAGGGAATTCGGGATGTTGGAGTCAGAGGGACATCCTCTACCCTGGAACTCAGCACTGGGCTGGCTTTGGGAGAGGGGTGCTATCCCAGGCAGGGAGCCCACAAAGCTTTTCAATCAATCCCTTTTCCCTGAGTTGCCCTCCTGGCACTGACATGCCCGTGCTGTTGGCAGGTCAGTGGTTGGTGTGTTCCTCTGTGGGCCACAGGCCCTGGCAAAGAGCCTGCAGAAGTCTTGTCACCAACACTCCAGTCTGGACCCCAGGAAGGTCAAATTCTACTTCAACAAGGAAAACTTTTAAGTGGCAGCGAGGCTGGTGCCCCAGAGGGCAGGGACCCTGACTGTACTGCCTTGGCCTTTCCAAAGCAAGGCCAGGGATAAACATCTGTGCATGCACTGAAGCCAAGCTGGACACAGCAAGGTACTCTGTCTCCATGAGAAATTCCAGGTTCAAAGACTGCTGCCTGCCTGTCCTGGTGTTCAGGGGGTCCTCATGGAGCAAGTGGCCCTGTAGCTGCACCCAGCCCCTCACTGGGAAAGCAGAGCCACGTTCTGTGATGCTGCTGGAGCAGCAGGAAGCCGTGGGAGCCCAGCAGGTTGGGCAGAACCACTGGATGGGGATGGGGCATGGGCATCCATGCAGGTGTCAGGAGCCAAATGTGCCCCTCACGGTTTAAACACTCTTATATAAGAATAAATTAAAACTTCCTTTTCTTTGTAATGAAAGCCTCCGTGGTGACTCAGCTGTGCAGGTACAAGGAGCCCAAGCTCTGCCCCTTGCAGGGCTGCAACAGAAGAGCTGGTGGATAGCAAACCCTCTGGGGTGCAGGATCAGACACCCCTCTGCATGGGCTCACTGCCACCCTGGCACCCCAGAGCCAGCCTGCACCCAGCACCCAGCTCAGCTCCCACTGCAGCTCCCAGCAGGTTCTGCTCCAGTGTGTGCAGAGAGGGAAACCCCCCTCCCTGAGCAGGCTGGCCTGGAAAGTGATACTGCAATTGGATCCAGAGCCCTTCCTGCCCTGCCAGCAGGGACAGAAAGCCAAGCTGTTTGTCCTGCCCTTCCCCTAGACCCCTGTAAACAGCACACTACAAGAAATTCCATTATTAATTCTTGCCCTGGTGTGGGGAGGAGGGAGGATGGCAGTGGTTTGGACAAGACTGGAGCCAGGCCACACTGCTCCCAGAACCCAACACTCCCACTCTGGCCTCCATGAGAGACCAAACAAGGCAGCCAGGGACATGGATTTACTCAAACCCTCCTCCCACTTTATTTCAAACACCATAAAATATACACAGAAAAAAAAAAAAGGATAAACTGGAGGAAAAAACCTCTTGAGGGTGACAGAGCTTCTCCTAAAATGCACCATCAGCTCAGGTAGCAATGGGAAGCAGCTGCCAAGGAGCATCACCCCTATCCAGGCACACGGCATCTCCATCTTGTGCCTGCCAGAAAGAAGAGGAGGGTGAGCCAGGCACAGAGGGAAGCAGGGCAGAGATGCATTCTAGGCAGCTCTGTTTTACTGGAGGGGAACAAGCACAGGGTGAAACCAGGTTAAGGACATCACCTGTCAGGGCGCCCCCGTGGATTTCTGGATTTGCTCCTTCAGAATGAGGATGCTCTGCCGCTGTTCTGGGGGCAGCATGGCGATCTGGTCTGCTGTCAGCTGCAGGACCTGCATGATCAGTGCTGCCTGTGGGGAAAGAAGGGTCAGAGATGTGCCCTGCCAGAGCAGCCACAGCATACCAGAGCCAGGGAGGGGCTGACCCCACCACAGAAAGGCACACAGGAAGTGCTGCTCCTACTGTCTCCCCTTTCCCTTTTGTTCTCTCACCTTCTCGTGATCCTGGGGGGTGACTTGGCTCTGTCCAGGGCTAAAGCCTCCAGGCTGACCAGCTCCTTGGACTCCTGCCCCAGGTATGCCTCCTCCCTGCATGCCTGCCCCAGCCATGTTAGGAACCTGAGGGAATAAGAGAGGGGTTAGGGACTGGGGGTTTCTGGCCTGAGCTATACAAATTCAGGAAGGTAAAACAGATGATCAGACAGATGCCCTCACGGACTGCTTGAAGATGCCTGAGCACGAAGAGAGAGTGCATTTTATGTGCTCTCCCCTCCCAACTCCTGTGCTCCTGTCTGTGTCTCAGGAAGAGGTGGAGAGAGGCCTGAGCCTCGTCCTGTCCCCAGCTGATGGGCAGTGCCTGGGGAAATGGGACAGATGCCCTGACCCCTCAGTGACCAAAGCCTGGTGCTTCCCACACTCCCGCCCAGCCCCAGCCTACAGGACACTGTGGGTGCCCGAGCAGCCCAGCAGAGCCGTGTGTACCTGGCGGGGCCCCTGCGGGCCACTGGCTCCCATGTTAAGTGGCCCAGGACCCTGTATCCCACCAGGCATCGGGCCCCGCGGGTTGGGACCAGGCCCTCGGGGCTCCAGGCCCCGGGGCTCCAGGACCCTGGCCTCCATGGCCCTGGCCTCCAGCACTCGTGGCTCCAGCACCCGCGGCTCCAGGCCTCGCGCCTCCAGCGCCCGCGCCTCCATCACGCGCGGCTCCAGCCCCCGGGGGTCTCTTCCGACTGCGGAGGAAACACAAGGTCAGCTCCTGAAGGAAGCAGCGCTGCAAGGAGTGTGGGAGAGAGCCTGCTGCCTCCTTTGTCTGGGGGCCAGCAAGCACCCAAGAAGTGCAGGGCTGGGGGCAGAGGGGACATGCCTGGAGAAAGTCCCTTGCACCCTGGGACTGTCCCTCCTCGCCTGGAGTCAGTCATTTCACTGCCCAAACCCCCTTCCTATGCCTTGGGTCGGGGCAGCCGGCTCCACTCTGACTTCCTGCCTGCACAATCCAAGCCACCCGTATTTCATGCCCCCTCTCTCACCTCGAGCATCCATCAAGGGCCCCCGCGGCTCTCCCATCAGTGGTCGGGGTTCTCCCATGGGTCCCCCCCTCATCTCATGGGGGGGGCCACGGCTGTCATGACCAGGCATATGGTGCATAGGGGCTCCCTGGTGGGGCGGCCCAAGGTAACCTCTGACGCAGAGAGACGAGGAGAGCAAAGCAGGAGGAGGAGAAAAAGCGAGAGAGTGTGAATCAGACACTGGCTTGGCACGGTCTGGGCAGAGCGCTGGGATTGCCCCCGAAGCCGGCCGCAGGGGAGGAGGGCGAGGCTGGCACAGGGATGGGTGCTGGTGGCCCCACGCCACAGGGCAGCTGCCATCACCCCGGGGAGATCCCTTCCCCGGGGAAACAGGCCGGCCCCCACGGTTGGCAGCACACAGGCCTCCGACCAGGCAGCAGTGACTCCCGGAAGGCTGGTGCCATCCCTGTCCTCAGCGAGAGGCTACCCTTGGGCAGGGGACAGTGCCAAGGGCTCCTCTCCTTCCCTCTCCCCTCACCTGGGCTCCACTTCTCCAGTGACTGAGAGCAGGGTCCCTCCGCGAGGGTCATTCGGGGCATCTCCCAAAAGGCCTCGGGGCGGCGGGCCACTAGCAGGTAGAGGTCCACGCTGCATAGGGGCCCTCGGGTCTGGCATGGGCACTGCCAGGGAGACACACAAGAACTCGTGAGGATCTGCATGACCAGTGCCGTGCCAAGACTGTCCCCGGCGCTCTCAGGCCGGGCGTGGGGCAGCCACGCTGCTCCCCTGAGCTGTGCTGTCTGCTGGGGACACAGCCCCACACACGAGGCTGGAGCACACCAAAGCTCCTTCCCTGGCTGCCAATTCTATTTCTTTCCTTTTCTTCTCGGATTTTATTTAAGGTTCCTTATGGCTCCAGGGGCCAAACCAAGCATGGGTGCCCCCATGGCAATCCCTACAAATGTGGGCATCAACACCCTGCTGACTGACGTGGGGCCAGGAGCAAAGCAAGACCTGGAAGGCTCCTGGAAGCACGGTGTCAAAGAGGGCTGGATCTGAGGCAAAAGCTCTTTCCAAACTGGCTCTCCTTTTCCACTGAAGGCTCCATGCATGGTTCTAGCCTGTTCTCTCCTGTAGCCCTATAAGAAATCCTGCCTCCTTCCTCTCCTCTTACAGCTGTCAGGCTACAAGGAGCGACATGCCAGTCCCTGGCCCTGAGAACAGCTGGGTGAGAGCTGCTCTCTGCACACTCCACAACGAGCTCCATGGGAAGAGGGAGCTGGTGCCGGGGTACCTTGAACGCGTTCGATAGACGCAGGCCTGGCAGGTCCCACGGGCGAGAGCTGCAGGTTCCCTGGGCAAGCAGCAGGAAAAGAGGGAAAGAGCAGACACGTGAATAGTGTATGCACGCATGCACCGGCTTTGGGGACAGTGCTGCCTGCAGGATCACGCACCCTGAAGTCCCCAGAAAACCTACAGAGAAAATGTTCCAAGTCTGGCTTTATCAGCCTGTTCCGTTCACATCCCCTTTGTCAGCACAGGCAGCCTGGCACAGTCCTCCCCTCACTCAGGGACAGAGGCAGGCACAGAAGACATCCTGCCAAGAGACGCGGCACTCCGCGGGGCCACGCCGGCCCCACAACACACACCAGCTCCTGCTCTCCAAAACCTTTCAGGTGCCAAGAACTACCAGACAGCGTTCAGGAAGACAGCGCCCACCCCAAAGAAAATGAGAGTCAGCTGACTCTAAGGCCAAAGGATCTCAGACTAGATTTGCATGTTGCTGAAACAAGGCCTGTGATAGATGTCAAGGCAACAGAGGTGACAGGTGTCTGCGTGTGCTGTTCCTGGGAGAACAGAACACTGGGGCCGTACTAACCTACACACGGACACGTGTGAACCGTAAGGAATTGGGGCCCAGGGCTGGGCCGGACAGACCGTGCCTGCGGAGGGAAAGCCGAGCCGTCACCCTCCGGGAAGTGCCTGCCAAGCCTCAAGCCAAACGGAGAGCCGGCTCCCTCTGCTGGGCACGGCGCGGGAGGACGGGGCCACACCAGCTGCTCCCCAGCACCCAGGCAGCGAAGGAGCAGGACAAGGACCAGAGAGGAGCAAGCTCTGCCTGCCCGCACAAGCACAGGGACAGATATGGGCTCGCAGAGGTGGAAAACACAGACACATCCCGCTCGGTGGGGACAGGCAGCTTTCCTGGCTGCCAGGGTACGACTGCACAACAGTGTGCAGAACGAGCTGGGAGCCAATCTGGGCTGAGCCCTGGGAGCCAGGGAGCTGCTACCACAGCCTTGTGCCTCAGTGAACAAACCGGGCACAGCCCCGGGGCTGGGCACAGCCAGGCTGCAGACAGCTGAGACACAGCACTGCTCACTGGAGCGAGGCTCACACCACACACAGCACTACACACGTCTGTTTTACCTTGTCCACGCTCCAAGGGGACTGGCCCTGCACCTGGCATCCCAACCTGTGGCTGCATCCCACCTGAGAGGGGACAGGCAGAGATCAGATCCCTCCTCAGCCATCCCTGATGACTAACCTGTTCCTTTGGTCCCAAATACCTTCTCACTCCCAGCTCCTGGGGGAGCATCTGGAGGTTTATTCCCCTGCTGTTGCTTCCCCCCAGGGATAATCCAACTTTGCAGCCCACCTCTGGCAGCAGCACAACCACAATGTACAGCACAGGACTATGTGTGGTCTCACAGGGCTGAGCCCTCTGGTTAGGGGGAAGGCAGAAGGGGGTGTGTGCAGGACCTGTGTGCTCACGGTGGGGCAGCTCGGCCCAAACTCACCTCCTGGAGCCATGGGGCCAGGGCCTGGGCCCTGCACAGGGGCTGCCATCTGTCCCGGGGCTGGCACTCCCCCCTGCATGGGTGGCTGCATCAGAGGAGGAGCGCCGTTGACGTGCATCCCGCCCTGCCAGAGAGACACCAGGTCTCAGGGACACCCAGACAGCTGGGCACATGCCCCAGCTGGAGAGCTGGCACTGCCCATCCTCCTGCACAGCTCATGTGTTGTGCAGGCTCTTACTATGGCCTGCGGCTGGGATGATGGGGTGTTCTGGGGGTTCAGCTGCGCGTTGGGCCCCGGCCCAGGCCCCGGGCCTGGCCCAGGCCCTGGGCCTGGCACTGCCTGCTGATTGCCTGGGATCAGAGGAGGAACACTGGTCTGGCGATGCAGGATTTTCTAGGGAAGGAAGAAGGAGAAAGGAGTTCTTTTCCACTGCCATTCCACAAAGGCTACCACCAATATCCTCCAAGATATCCTCCAACCTCCCCTCCCAACCCCGGATGAGCAGCAAAGGACAAACCAGCGCAATCTCCGGGTCGACGATCCTCATGACCACCTGGGCCTGCAGCAGCGCATAAGCCAGCTGGGGGTTCTGGAGAAGCATGTTCCTGGCTTCCTGGGGGCTGTTCTGGACACACAGCTGAGGAGACAGGCACTGATCAGAGCTCTGACAAGCTGTGACACAGCTGGGAGGGTGCAGGCAGTGGCGGAAGGAGCTGTGCTCACACAGGGAGCACGGCCCTCCTGCACTCACCTTCATCTGCTTCATCAGCTCAAACATCTGCTCAGGGGGCAGGCTGGCCACGGCCCGGCTGATGGACTCGGGGGCGTCCTCTGGGTTGACAGGGTCCCCATAGGGTGACTCTATGATGGGTGCACCTGTGCCCAAGCCTGCAACATGAACAGTGCATGGAACAGGCTCATCAGGAGGGGAGCACCAGCCCACCGGGGGAAAAGGAAGCAGCAAAACCAGGGAGACTTTAGGAGGAATTTCTTCCCATAAAGGGTGATTAGACATTGGAACAGGGTGCTCAGGGAGGTTGTAGAGTCACTGCTCCTGGAAGCATTTAAGTAAAGACTGGAAGTGGCATTTACTGCCCCAGTCTATTGGGGCAATACAATTTGATGCAGTGTGTTTGGTCAAAGGCTGGACCATGATCTTTACAAACCTTTTGCAACCTAAGTAATTCTGTGATTCTGCAATCACCTGGGACTGAAATCCCACAGCTGAGCTCATGCATCCCTCTGGGGCACTACTCACAACCCCTCAGATCAGGCAGGGCCCAGTGTGAGGGAGCCCCCAGCATTCTGTCTGACTCACTCTTGAGCTCCTCCTTGTTCTTCTCGCTGGCGGCGTTGTCCACGCGCAGGGCCCTGCCGCTGAACTCGCGCCCGTTGAGGTTGCGCATGGCGCTGAGCGCCGTCTCCTGGTCCTGGTACTCACAGAAGCCATAGCCCTTGGGCTTGCCCGTCTCCCTGTCGTACACCAGCCTGCCGGGGAGCAGAGCAGAGACATGGCCTTCAGCTGGTCCTCCGTGGCCTCACAGGGGATGCTGCTGAGGGCGGTGTGGGCGTCCCGCGGTGCCCACGGCTCCCGCAGCTCGGGGGCATATGGCAATGGAGCCCCAGCAGTGCTGGGAGCATGGGGAGGGCTCAGGGGATACAGAGATGGAGCCCCAGCAGTGCTGGGAGCACAAGGAAAGCTCAAGGGATACAGGGACAGAGCCCCAGCAGTGCTGGTAGCACAGGGAGAGCTCAGGGACACAGGGACAGAGCCCCAGCAGTGCTGGCAGCATGGGGAGAGCTCAGGGATACAGGCACAGAGCCCCAGCAGTGCTGGGAGCACGCTGAGGGCTTTGAGTCAGCCCAAGGCACACAGCAGTTGGGCCCATGCCCAAGACAAAGGGCCTGCTGGCTCCTGGCATGGCTGCTCCCAAGGCTGTGGTTTGCAGGATGCCCACCTGTGCCAGCTGTGTGCCTCCCGTGACCCCACGAGGCACAGGATGGGACTGGTTGCTCCCAGAACTCCCAAAACCTCAACTGAGAGCACCAGGGCCTGGTGCCCAGCCTGGAAAACACCTGTGGGAGGCACAGGGACAGCAGTGAGGAGCACAGAGCCTGACCAGCACCTGAGCCCTCAGCAGCCACAGCACGGCAGCTTCCTGTGCTCGGGACACCCGTGCTCCATCTCCAGGTGACCCTGGCACAGCCACCGGGCCCCTCTGTCCTGAGCACAGCTGGCACAGCCTCACAACCCCTGCAGCTGCTGCTCTGTGTGAGGAGCCAGCCTCAGGACGCCCGGGGAGGTTTACATGTGATATCAGACAAAGTTCCTTCGCCAAAGCGGCTGCCAAGCACCAGAGCAGGCAGCCCGAGGCAGCGGCCGAGCCACCGTCCCTGGAAGTGGCCAAAAGGTGTGTGCATGTGGCACTTGGGGACACGGTACGCTGGGCGGTGCGGGGGAAACGGTTGGGCTGGAGGGTTTTAGAGGCCTTTCCCAACGTCACGGATTTGCGGTTCCACGGTTCCAGGGCCGCGGGGCTCGGTCTGCGCCGAGCAGGGGGACCCGGGGGAGGCCTGCGGCCGCTCTCACCTAAAGCTGACCACGGGCCCAACCTCCGAGAAAATGTCCTTCAGCTGTTCCTCCGTGGCCTCATACGGGATGTTCCCCACTGCGGAGACAGACGGTGCCGCCGGTCAGCGCGGCGGGTACCGGCCCCGACAGCGGGGGGAGGAAACCCGCCGGCCCCCCGCCTGCCCCTGCCCGTCCGTGCCCCTCTCCCTTTGCAGGTCACGGTCCCGCCCCGCGGCCTCACCGAACACGGAGCGCAGGGACCGATCCACGGCGGGGTCCCGCACCGACAGCCCCGCCATCGCGCCGCCCGCGCCGCTTCCGGTCCGCGCCGCAGCCGTCCCCCCGCTTCCGCTTCCGCCCGCAACAGCTGGGCAGCGGCGCTTTCAAAAAGCGCTCCGGCAGGAAACACGCCACCGGCGGCAGCGGGGCGAGGGTGCCGGGACTCCCTGGGACCCCCCGTGGGGTGGCCGCGGCCTCGGAGATACCCTGGCACCGAGAGCGGCCTCCGGGCACTCCGGACAGCCCCGCGACCTCGGGGATCCCCCGGCACCCGGAGCGGCCTCCGGGCGGCCCCGCGGCCTCAGGGATGCCGCTTCGGGCAGCGGCCCCGAGGCACAGCCCCTGGCGAGCCTAACACCGCCCGGGGCCCGGCAGGATGGAAAGCACGGACGTGCCCGTGGCTGTCCCCACGGCTGTCCACACGGCTATCCCCACGGCTGTCCCCGCGCTGGCCACAGAGCCGAGGTTCGCCCAGCGCCTCAGGTGAGGGGCAGTGGGGATGGCAGCCCTGTGGCGCTCCGGCAGGACGGTGCCGGGCCAGCCGGGCAGCCGGAGGCTCAGGGGCTGGGAGGTCTGAGTGCGCCTGGCCGTGCAGGCAGTGTCTGGAACAGGAGCGGCTCCTGGACGGGCGCTACGGGCTGCAGCGGGTGCCGGGGGGCCGCGTGGCCGTGCCGGTGCTGCCGGAGAAGCTCTCTCAGCTCTGCTTGCCCGCGGAGGTGCCGTGTGAGCTGCTCGGGATCCAGGTGAGCACAGCAGCCCAGCCCCGAGCTCCGGCGGCGGCGGTGGTGCCCAGCCCTCGGCACGGCCCTGCCGCAGGACCCTGTCTCTTCCAGGGCCGCCCGCCGGCGCTCGCCGGCCCAGAGGCTGCGGGAGGAGCTGCGGCGGCTGCTGGGGGCCGGCTGGTCCGGGGAGCTGGAGCGGGACGTGCCGCACGCCTGGCAGAGGCACGGGGACCTGGTGCTGCTGAGCGAGGACAGCTTCAGGGCTGAGCCCTGGGAGAGGCTCGGTAAGGCGAACAGGGCAGTTCCTGGCCCGGCCCGGCCCGGCCCATGCTGCCCGCATCTCCTCGGGTGCTGTGTTGCAGGCTCGGCGCTCTGGGAGACCGTCGCCAAGGCTTTGGGGGCCCGGCGGGTGGCCAGGCGAGGACGGGTGATGCCGGACGGGATGCGGAGCCCCAGGGTCACACTGCTGCTGGGCCAGCACGGCTGGGTGGAGCACGTGGACAACGGCATCAGGTGGGCAGGAGCTGCAGGGTGCGGCTGGCGGGGAAGGGACTGCCCTCACCGTCCGGACTGGGTCTTCCAGGTACACCTTCGACGTGACCAAGTGCATGTTCTCCCCGGGAAACATCACCGAGAAGCTGCGTGTGGCCTCACTGCCCTGCTCCGGGGAGGTCGTGGTGGATCTCTATGCAGGTAATGGGGATGGAGGAGATGCTGATGGCAGCCAGGTAGACATGAAATGTCATTACCAGTTAATGAAAAATAGTTAGGCTTAGAGCTCCTGTCTTGTCTGTGAGCCCTTCAGCTATGCTGGCACTGGTGTCCTGCCTGTGTCCCTGCAGCCTCTGAAGACTTAGGATGCCCTGTTCTCAGGCTCTGTGTCTAGTGCTGCTTTGGGGAATCACTTGGATCCAGGGGAAAGATTTGCCACAGTTTGTGCTTAAGGAAGTTAGTGCTTCCAATTTGTGCCACATTGAAAGGACATGGCACCCACAAAACTGCTGTAGATTAATCAAGCTAAATGGTAATCTGGACACTTCTGCAGAGCCAGGCAGGTCTCAACCTGATGGCCAAAGACTGAAGGTAAAATAAACTCCTCTAAACATTTTTCAAGGCAGATTTTGCTTTTGCAGAAGAGGGAGGGATAAATTTCCATTTTTCCAGTGTTTGGGCTTTCTCCGACCCAGAGCAAAGCAGACCTGGAGAGGCAGGGTGGCAGTGTGCATCCTGCCCTGCCCTCGGGGAGGAGTGTGGATCTCTGGAGGTCCCTGCCCTCGGCCACTGCCTGCTCCTGCCTGCAGGCATCGGCTATTTCACACTGCCGTTCCTGGTGCACGCCGGAGCCGCCTTTGTCCATGCCTGTGAGTGGAACAGCCACGCCGTGGAGGCCCTGCACAGGAGCCTGGTGCTGAACGGGGTGCGGGATCGCTGCCACATCCACAGCGGGGACAGCCGGCAGGTGAGCGCTGCAACGGGCTGGCTGAGGGACCATGGGTGCCCACCCTCGGGCATCCCCTCCCCTCCGCTCTGTCCCCAGCTGCATCCCCTCCCCTCCGCTCTGCCCCCAGCTGCAGCTGCGCGATGTGGCAGACAGGGTGAACCTGGGGCTGATCCCCAGCTCGGAGGAAGGCTGGCCAGTTGCCTGCCGCGTCCTGAAGAAGGCCACGGGTGGGGTTCTGCACATCCACCACAACGTGGAGACTCGCCCCGTGCCAGCCACGCCGCAGAGCGCGGTGCTGCTGGCTGAGCAGGGCTCTCCGGAGCCAGCCAGCCCCGGGGGAGAGGCACAGCACGGTGGGGAGGAGACTCTGGGGGCCAGGCTCAGGCCCGAGTGGCAGAGCTGGGCTGAAGGCACGGCCACACGCATCCAGGGGCTGCTGGCAGAGCTGCACGGGCGGCCGTGGCGCAGCAGCGTCCTGCACATCGAGCCGGTGAAGTCCTACGCGCCACACGTGCATCACCTCGTGCTGGACCTCGAGTGCCGGCCTGTGCTGCCTGTTTAGTGGGGCACGGGCACTCCTGGGGCTCCAGCTCCCTTGGAAGGGTGGTCAGCAGTGTCCTGCTGCCAGCCTGGATGTGCCTTGTGTCCCCTAGTTCCCAGGTGGCAGCACTGCCCAGCAGTGCCTCCCCGTGCCAGGGGCACCCAGGCCTGTGCTCCCCACGGCAGATCCTGTCAGGATCCAGACAAGGATGGAGCAAGCTGGGGCTCAGAGTGCCAGTGCTCTGCCCTGGCTGTGCCAGTCGCTGCCCAGGTCTTGGGCACGTGCTAGCAGCTTGACCCCCATTTTCACAGAGGCGAGAGCCACAGTGCTGAGAAGCCTTGGGTTCCTGCTGGGTCCATTGCAGCAGATCAGGAACAAGCTTTGTGCTTGTATTTACCAGCATACTTTTTTAATGTACTGGACTCAAGTCTGTTCATCTTGTTCCCTTAGTATTTTTTTTTTTCAGAAATAAAGATGTTTCTTACCACCTCTTGGTGTCCAGTTAAAACATGAACACTGGTGCAAGCGTGGGGGTCTGGCCTGGGGACTTTGGGTCCTAGGGTGGTGTGTGGAGGGGCTCAGGGAGCAAAGCCTCTGTAGCACTGTCTGCCTGCAAGCCCAAAGCCCCCTACATATGTACTGTGTACTCCCAGTGGAGCAAACCCCTGCCCCATGAGGAAGCTCCCGCTGGCCCTTTGATGTCTCCGCGGTTTTTTCCGCTGTGTCAGTTGTCGCATCGTTTCCCATCCCTGGGGTGCGGCCGAAAGTGTGGGCAGAGCCGCGTCCTCTCGTTTGCCTCGGGGCTGCACCCAGGTGTCCTCCCCCGCTGTCCTGCGTGGCGAGAAGCCGCCGCCTCCCCTCGGGTGGAGCCCCTCGCCTCGGCCAGCCGCGGGTGCTCGGCGTCCCCGGTGCCTGTGCCGGGGGGCAGGGACCAGGCGCCCTGCGGGGCCCGTATCTCTGCCGCCAAGGACAAGGGCAGCGGCTGGAGCCTTGCGGCGGGGACACCGCGCCCGCGCCCGGGGCTCCTCCTCGGGGCTGCCGGGGGTCCCCGCAGTTTGGGTGTCGGTGCGCTCTGTGCTCTCCGGGAGAGGCCGCCCACCCAGCCGGGGCCGTGGGGCACCGGGGAAGGCGGCCCGCGGGGCTGGAGCCGCAGCTCTGCCGGGGGTGACCGGGCGGCAAGGGGCTGGAGGGAGCGGGCACCGCCTCCCGCACGGGCCGCCCCGTCCGTGCTGCAGGTGCGGCCGCCGCGGCTCCTTTAAGGCACCGGCACCGCCTTCCCCTCCCGGCTCCCCCTCCCGCTGCCGGGAGGCGCCGGCCGGAGCCGCTGCAGGTACCGGGAGGATCGGGGGGTCGGGCAGCGATCCCCCAGCGGGGTACCGGGGCATCCCCCGGCTGGTGGGGAGTCGAGGGAGCCGGGAGTCCCTCTGTGGTCCGGGGGTCGAGCCGCGGTGTCCCGGGGCGGGGGCAGTTCCCAGTCCCGGTGGCCGCGCTGGGGACGCGGTGCTCCCGGTCCCGGACCCCTTTCCCCGACAGAGGAACCTGGGGTCGGTTCCGCCGCCCCCTCCTCCCCGAGGGACGCGGCTGCGGGGACGGGAAGGTCCCTCCCGCCGGTTCCGCCGAGCTGGGCGGCAGCGGGGAGCGGCTGCAGCCCCCGAGCGAACGCTCCGGCTCTGTCCCGGTGCCGCCGCTGCAGCCGGATCCTGTCCCTGCCGCGGGTCCTGGTGCGCGCCCGCTCCCGGCGGCTCCTCGGGCAGCTCCGAGCCCCGGTGCGCTCGTGGGAGGGAGGGAGGGGCAGCCCGGGGCGGCTCCTTCCTGCCGGGGCTGCCGCGGGTGCTGGGCGTCAGCCCGGTCCCACGGAGCCGGCTGAGCTCACCGGGGCTGGCAGGCGGCCCGAGCCCGGCCCGGGGCAGGGCGGTGAGGCGGCGGGCGGGCCGCTGTCCCAGTTGTCCCGGGTGCCCCGTCCAGTCCCGGCAGCGGGCACGGGGCACCTCAGCAGCTGGCACGTCTCTAGCTGGCAGCTGGTGAGCGCCAGCCAGGCCGGGTGGAGCGATGTCGGAGGCTGTGGACCTGTCCTTCCTGTCGGACGTGGAGCGAGATCTGATCCTGCAGGTCCTGCAGCGCGATGAGGAGCTCCGCAAGGCAGAGGAGAGGAGGATCAGGTGCGAACGCGGCAGGAGCTGGGCAGGAGCTGCTTCCCCGCTTTGCTCTGGAAGCGGGCGATGAGTGACAGTGTGGGTGATGGGTGTCCGCGGGTCCCGGGCACCTCTGACCGCTCCTGGTGTGGCTCTGAGCAGGCGCCTGAAGAATGAGCTGCTGGAGATCCGGCGCAGGGGGGCCAAGCGGGGCAGCCAGCGCTACAGCGAGCGGACCTGCGCCCGCTGCCAGCAGAGCCTGGGCCGCCTCAGCCCCAAGGCCAACACCTGCCGGGGCTGCAACCACTTGGTGTGTCGGGACTGCCGCTCCTACAGCCCCAGCGGCTCCTGGCGCTGCAAAGTCTGCTCCAAGGAGGCGTGAGTAGCCTGGACCACTGGCAGGGATATTCTGTACATCCCTCCTGTCCCCTTCTTCCTCTCAGTTGCCTCAACTTGATGCCCCATGGCCAGCCTTTCCTAGCCTGGCTGCTCCTCCCCAGTGCAGGGCAGCTCGCTCTGCTGTCACTCCTGGGGAGGGTTCCCATGTTTGGGTGATGGAGAAATGGGTCATACCCCACTCTTGTGTCTCCTTCATGATGTCCTGCTCCTTCACCCCCTGAACTGACTGCAGCATCCCCCTGTGCCCCTTGCACAGCCTGTGTTTCAAGCATCCCAGGTTTCCTCCCTTTTGGCCTCCCCTGTCCTACAAACAAAACTTGGCTTGCTCCCGTGTTTGCTGAGGATGTAGCTGGGCCTGTCAGCTGCCCGGTGGATGGTCCCTGCCCAATCATCTGCTGATTTTGCCCGTTGTTACTGTGTTCCTGGGGTGTGGCAGCACCCAGGGTGGATTGGGGCACAGCAGACAGCCCCCCTGCCCCTGACTGCCCCCACCACCCCTGCCCTGCAGTGAGCTGAAGAAGACAACGGGTGACTGGTTCTATGACCAGAGGGTGAACCGCTTTGCCAACCACCTGGGCAGCGACATGGTGCGGCTGTCCCTGCGGCACAGGCCAGCAGGTAGGGTGCCACAGCAAAGCCCTCTCCCCCAGCCCAGCCTTCTGGGGTGCTCCAGCTTTCCCCAGTGCACCTCTGCCCATCGTGGAGCTGACTGGGAGCACCTCCTGCTCCAGGCAATGAGTGAGCTTGGAGCAGTGTTCCTCCTGATGCCTCTCTGCTTTTTGCCAGCTAACAAAAGAGAGACTGTGGGACAAACCCTGCTGCAGAAAGCCCAGCTCAGTGAGCCTAAAAGCTCCTCTGCAGTCCGGCAGCCGAGCCCCCCTGCACCCCGGGAGGGGTCCAGGTAAGGATCCCTGCTGTCCTCTGTGCTCCAGCAGCAGCTCTCATCTGCTGCAGATCTGAGAGCAATCTGCTGCCCCATGTGGATCATCGGTGGCGCAGAAGCTCTCTCAGACCGACCTCCTCACCAAACAGGACATACCTGTGGTTTTGCTTGTCTGCAGTTTGTTTCCAGATGCCTCAGAGCCTCGGGATGGCAAAAGTGACACAGAGTCCATGGAAAACATGAGCCTGGACAGCTACAGACCTAGTCCTGCTGATGTGGGGGGCAGGTGAGGGGATCCTGGGGTGGGTTGTCCTTGGCAATACTGGCTGGCAGAGGATGGGACCTTCATCTGAAGTGTGTTTTTCTCAGTCTAGTGAGGGGAGCTGGCTCCTCAGGCTGGCTGAAGCCTGTCCCTGGGCAGGAAGGTCCTCTGCTCCCAGGCTGCTGCGGGCAGCTCATTTCCTGGCCAGCACTGTCTCTGCCAGCAGTGCTTGTGGCCTGGGACAGACCTTTCTGTGTCTGCCACAGGAGGAACTCCCTGGAGAGAGCCATCCCTGGAAAACAGGTTGTTGGGCCAGCAGGACCTGCTTCCTCCAGCCTGACCCTCCCTCTGCGCTCCAAGAAGGCATTCTCTGACGGACGGGTGCGTGACGCTGCTCCGGCAGGCTCAGCCCTGTCCTGGGGCGTGGGGCTGGGCACACACAGCGCTCCCAGCCCTGCCTGGCTCTGAAGGGACTCTTCCTGCTCAGGATGCCACCGTGGGGACCCGCAGCAGCACCTTGGTGGATGAGCATGAAACGATATTCAAGAAGAACCCCCGGCGGGTGGTGAGGCCTGCGGGTGAGAGATGTGTGGGTGCTGACACGGCCAGGGTGGGCAGCTCCTCCTCCCTGGGCTGGGAAGGGCTTTCAGTGCAGCTGGGAGAGGCTGGGGCAGTCCCCTGTGCTCTGCTAGCCCTGCTCTGTGCCACTGTTCACCCCTCTCGTGCAGACTACACCAAGTCCGTGATCGACCTGCGCCCCGAGGACCTGGTGGGGGAAGGTGGCTCTCTGGGGGACAGGAGCAAGTCCGTGCCTGGCCTCAACACAGAGCTGGTGAGACCCTGAGTGCCACGGGATGGCTGCCAGCTGGAGGAGCCCAACCACTCCCCTCACTGGTGGCTTGTCCCTGTCCCTGCAGGAGGAGGAGGAGGAGGACATCGATAACCTGGTGGAGATCCACCGGCAGCGCGTGGCCCGGGGGAGCATGCGCAGCGGCACCTCCTCGGTGAGCCCCGGGGCATGGCCTGCTCTATCTGCTCGGGGAGGCAGTGCCAAAGGCTTCGGTGGGAGGGACGCAGGGCAGGCAGCTCCTGGAGGGAAGGGGTAGGGGTCTTGTGTGGAGAGGCTTCTTCCCCTAGAAGGGAATCAAAGTGCAGAGACTCAGCTCTCTTCCAGGATGCTGTGTGTGGGCATCCCCAGCCACGGGGAGGTGAGGGGGCTGTGCAGAGGAGGCACAGGGAATAACCTTGCTGAGGATGAGGAGGGACTGTCAGGTGATGCTGTGTCAGCTCAGCCCTGCCTTGTCCTGCAGAGCACACTGGGGAGCATGGTCAGCATTTACAGTGAGGCCGGCGACTTCGGCAGCGTGGCTGTCACCGGGGGCATCTCCTTCTCCCTGAGCTACGAGCAGAAGACGCAGACCTTGTTCATCCACGTGAAGGAGTGTCGCCAGCTGGCCTTTGGGGACGAGGGCAGGAAGCGCTCCAACCCGTGAGAGCCAGGGGGGCGATGGCTGCTGCCACCACTGGTGGTGCCCGGCTGGGTGGTGGGTGCCCACCAGAGATGGGAGCTGTAAGTGGGAGGGTCCTGGTGAGGCAGAAGGTCTGGGGCTGCCCTGGGGAGCTCAGAGGATGAATTGTGGGGGGCTTGTTGAGCGCTGCCTGTTCTCCCCTCAGCTATGTGAAGACCTACCTGCTGCCCGACAAATCCCGGCAAGGGAAGCGCAAGACGACCATCAAACGCAACACCACCAACCCCCTGTACAACGAGCTGCTGAAGGTCAGAGGGGCTGGGCTGGGCTGCAGCTGCTCAGGGGATGCTGCTGGAACAGGCAAGGGGAGGGGTGAGCTCCTAACCCTGCAGCGGGGTCTCTATCACTAAACACAGTCTCCTGTGTCCAGAGACTGCACCCTGAAAGCTGCAAAATCCCTGCACTCCCAGCTGTGCCCTGGCTGTGCTGCCAGGCCCCAGTGCCACGGTGGGTGGAGGCACAGCTGCAGATGTGACTGTGTCACAGGACACGTCCCTGGTTCCTGTGGCATTCCCCAGAGCAGAGGCATCCTGCTTACCCTGGATATTTCCTTCCAAGGGCTTCCTGGCCCCGGGGCATGTTACAGTGGCAAGAGGGAGGGCAGCAGCTGCAGGGGCAGAGATAAGACAGTTCTGGGCCCCAAGGCTGATCACCTTGGCACTGCCCTTCACCATCCCTGCTGTCTGACTGTCCCTGAGACTGGCAGTGCACCTCTGAGGCCAGGCACTCTTGCACAGCAGGAAGTGAGAGCTGTGGTTTGGTTTTCAGGCTCCCACAGCCAGGTTTGCTGAGGTCTTGTGCTCTGACCACCTGAGGCTCTGTGGTCTGGCAGAGCTCTGATGGTGGTGGCATGGCTGGGTGCCGTGAGTCCTGGCTCCAAGGGCCACCTCCTGTGGGAGCACAGCCTCCTGCACCTCTGCCCTGGGACGATGAGGTTCTGGCAGGCATGGGAGGAAACAGGAGCCGGCTCCTGTGCACTTCCATTGCTGCTCAGACCTCTCTCCTCTCATGCTCATGAGCTGATGGAGTTTGCCAGGCCTGCCCTGCCCTGTGCTGCCTGCTCACCAGTGGTTTTCTCTCTCTCTCTCTCCCCAGTATGAGATTAGCAAGTCCCTGCTGCTGGCGAGGACGCTGCAGTTCTCAGTGTGGCACCACGACCGCTTCGGCCGCAACACCTTCCTGGGGGAGGCAGAGGTGCCTCTGGGGGCGTGGAACTTTGAGAGCCACCTGGAGGAGTTCCTGCCCCTGCATGGCAAGGTGTGCCCCTGCTGCCCACAGCCCCCTTGCCTGGTCCTGCTGGTATAGCCCTGGGTGGGCAGAGGGGTGGAGACCTCAGCCGAGCATTGCCAAAAGGCTTGTGCCAAATCAAGTATTTGGACATACAGAAACCCCAGATGCAGGCAGCAGTGCTGTTGTAGTAAAAAAGGGCAGATTTTCTGCCTTGAGCCTGGTTTCCCTCTCCTTGTCAGGTGATTGGGCCAAAATAAGATCCCAGAGGAGCTGTGCTGCACTGGTCATGCTGGGGAGAGTTGGCAGGCACGTGTGCCAGCTCAGCCACAGCTAGGAGAGGCCAAGTCCTTTGTCCCAGCCTGGGGAGGTGCTGCACACTGTGTGTGCCGTGGCTCCTCTGCAGGGGTTGGTAATTCCCACCTCTTGGCAGATTGGGGCAGATGCTGCTGGTCTCCACCAGTACAAGGGAGAGCTGGTTGTCTCCATGAAGTACATCCCATCTGCCAAGCATCCTGGGGCTGGGAATGGCAGGAAAGGTGAGTGCTGGAGCTCTGGGATCAGTGTGGAGCCCTGCAGGCCCTGCTCCTGGCCATGCAGGCTGGCTCTGGATGGGGTTTTTGGGTGGTGTCACTGCAGCCTTCTCTGCAAAGCTGCTCTGGCTGTCCTCAGGCTGCCTGAACCATCTCAGCACTTCCCTGGGGCTGGACCGTCGGGCCCTGCATGAAGCAATTTGTCTGCCTTTGCCCTCAGCAGGCAGGCCAATACAGGAGAAGGCAAGAGGAGATGCCAGTCTAGGCTCTGCACCTCCCTCTGGGATGAAGGGTGTTCAGCAGTTTGCAGTGCTAGAAATTAAATTTGATTAATTTCTACTGTGTTGGGTTTTTCCTAGGCAAAACAGAGGAAGGTGGTGAGCTCCAGGTCTGGATCAAAGAAGCCAAGAACCTGACAGCAGCCAAGTCTGGAGGAACCTCAGACAGCTTTGTCAAGGGGTGAGTGAGGGTCCTGGGCAGGGGGTGAGGAGGGCACTGTCCTCCCTGGCTGTATTCCCAAAGCTGCTGGGGGCCCTGGAGGAGCCAGGCTGCCATGGTCCTTCTTGCTGAGCCCTGCCAGGACAGGACAGGCAGGAAGGGGGCTCCAGGCCAGGTCCTGGGGTGCCCCAGCCCCCAGAGCAGGAGGCAGGTGCCCGTGTGCTGCTAACCCAAGGGCTGCTCCCCCAGCTACCTCCTGCCACACAAAAACAAAGCCTCCAAGAGGAAGACGCCCGTGGTGAAGAAGACCCTGAACCCTCACTACAACCACACCTTTGTCTACAACGGCATCAAGGCCGAGGAGCTGCAGCACCTGTGCCTGGAGCTGACGGTCTGGGACCGGGAGCCGCTGTCCAGCAACGACTTCCTGGGGGGAGTGCGCCTGGGGGTGGGCACTGGTGAGAGCTGCACCCCTCACACCCTGGGCACAGCATCCTGGGGGTGGGCACTGGTGAGAGCTGCACCCCTCACACCCCGGGCACAGCATCCTGGGGGTGGGCACTGGTGAGAGCTGCACCCCTCACACCCTGGGCACAGCATCCTGGGGGTGGGCACTGGTGAGAGCTGCACCCCTCACACCCCGGGCACAGCATCCTGGGGGTGGGCACTGGTGAGAGCTGCACCCCTCACACCCCGGGCACAGCATCCTGGGGGTGGGCACTGGTGAGAGCTGCACCCCTCACACCCTGGGCACAGCATCCTGGGGGTGGGCACTGGTGAGAGCTGCACCCCTCACACCCCGGGCACAGCATTCTGAGGGTGGGCACTGGTGAGAGCTGCACCCCTCACACCCCAGGCACAGCATCCTGGGGGTGGGCACTGGTGAGAGCTGCACCCCTGATACCCCGGGCACAGCAGGAGCTGTGCTGTGGGCACCAGGCTGCCCCAGCAGCCACCTCTGCCCTCCCTTTCCCCAGGCATGAGCAACGGGGAGGCTGTGGACTGGATGGACTCCACGGGCGAGGAGCTGAACCTGTGGCAGAAGATGTGCCAGTACCCGGGCTCCTGGGCAGAGGGGACCCTCCAGCTGCGCTCCACCATGGCCAAGCTGGGGCCCTAGGCTGTGGCACCAGGGCTGGCACTCCTGTCGGTAGCCACGCTCGCTGCACAGCCTGGCAAGGCAGCCAAACTTGTGTTAGGCTTTTTTCTTATACTTTAATAAACATGACCTTCTCTAAACAGGCTTGGGCAGAAAGTCTTCTTGGCCTAGCTTCATTTTCCTCTTGTCATAAGCCTTGTACCAGATTGCAGGCTGAACTGCAGTCCGTGTGAACCCTCCCTTCTTCTCCCCCGGGCAAAAGGCTTTTAAATGTCATTGTGTTTTTATTTCTTCCCATTCTTTTTCCTACCACCCTGTCCCAGAGTCTGCTCTCTCCTTGTCCTCTCCACCCTGTTCCCCATACACAGCCCAGCCCCAGCTGCAGCACTGGATGGATGGAGCTGTGTGGGGTCAGCCTGGGGGATTTGGGAATTGTGGTCTCCAGGAAACATTTGTTCCCCAGGCCTCTCCCTGACACATGTGCCAGCACTGACTTTTTATACAAATCTGTTTATTTCAACTTGAATATTCTACTGCCAAAGCCGTTCCCAGAAAGGGTTCCCCATGGGTGGTGGCAGAGGGAGTGAGTGCCAGGGGAGATGGCAAGCCCTTTAGGGTGGACGGCAGGCTGGCTGGCTGCTGTGGGCTCTGCTGAGTGTGGGGCCATTGGGTTTCAGAGTGGGAGGCATGGGGTCCAGGTCGTGCACAGGGTGAGCTGTGGGGAGGCTGAAGCTGCTGTGCCAGAGGCTGTCACACTGCTGGCCGGCCTGCCCTGCCACTCTCCTCTGGCTCCCCAGCTCCCCCCTGCCCTGGGATTGGAGCAGGGGCCCTCCAGTGTCTCCCACCAGGGTCCTGTTGGGCTGAACCATGCCCCAGCTGGAAACAGCTCCTGGCCCTGGGCAGGGGGACGCTGCTGGCACACAGCCCCTGCTCACCTCTGTTCTGTGTGCCAGAGCAGCCAGGGAGGGCTCCCCTTCCCAGAGCTCCCTGCCCCTGCTCCTGCTCTACAGTGGGCACTAGGAAAGCAGAGAGGGCGGTGTCCGTGCCCGGAGGGCAGCGCGGGTCACTCGCAGGGGTCCCCGCTCTGTGCCCGCCGTGCCGCCTCCCGCTCGCTCAGCAGGTAGGTGTCGATGAACACGAACAGCTCGTCGGGGCTGACCGGGGCGATGTAGCGCTCGCGGTCCGTGCCCGCCTTGTCCAGCAGCACGGCGTTGAAGTGCGAGCGGGTGAGGTGCAGGTAGCGCCTGCAGGGGCGAGGGGGTCGCTGCTCAGCGGGCTGACCCTGCCCGCCTCGCAGCCACGCTCAGGGCCTCCTGCAGTGGGAGCTCCCACCTCTTCCTGGGGGCTGTGAGCTCTGGGAAGCTCTGGTGCCCCTGCATTCAGACTTGCAGGGGTTCCCCCGCTGCACGACCCCTCTGGTGCAGCAGAAAGGGGCTGTTCACGAACCCAGCTGCCACCTCACGCTTTGCCATTGGTGGCATTCCCGTTCCCCGTCCCCTGGAATTGCCACCTGGCTGTGCAGGACAGCCCCACCTGCCCTACCTGAGCTCCTCGATGATGCCCAGGGACAGCCGGTGCTCCCGGATGCGCCCCACCTCGTGCGGGGGCTGCCCCACCAGCTCCACGGTGGTGACGTGCCGCAGGTCCAGCCCGCAGGCAGCTTGCTGTGGAGGGGGCAGTGAGGGTGCTGGCTGCGCAGGTGGGGCGGGGGGCGGCAGGCAGCTCTGCTCACCTGCAGCATGGAGATCTGCATCTTGTAGTAGCGGTTCGAGGGGTCGGGGGCCGAGATGATCAAGAGGCGGCGCTTCTCGTGGAACTGGTCCAGCAGGCTGGCGGCCGAGCTCACGTCCGTGTTGATCTGCATGGCTGGGACACGACACGAGTGTGTGGGGAGGCGCCATCGTGCCCCTCGTCACCCCTCGGAACCATCGGGCAGCACCCCCGGAAGCTCTGCCCGAGTCCTGCCCTGCCCGCAGCACTTACGAGCACAGAGGGGCTGGGAGCCCGTCCACTGCTGGCTGGACTGGCACACCCGCAGGGACGTGCCCTGCCGCTCGTAGCCCCCGTCGCACAGGTACTCGCAGGTGGCGCCGTAGTTGTTGCCGTCGGAGGTGCAGGAGATGTACCCGTTCTGCGGGGGCTTCAGGACAGGGCAGCGCCTCACTGCAGAGGGAGAAGGTGCCTGAGGGCTGGGCGGTGGCTGCCCTGCAGCGGCACCAGTGCAGCCTGCAGCTGGGGCGGCCCCGAGCGCCGGCGGCCGCGCTCTCACCGTGGACGCGGATGCTGAACTTGCAGCTGGCGCGGTTGTACGCCTGGTCGTGGGCGGTGTAGCGGATCACATGCTCTCCTTCGGGGAATTCCGAGCCGGGCTCCGGGCCCCGCAGCGTCACCCTGACCCAGCAGACGGGTTTGTCCACCGGCACCCCGGGCACGGCCCGCAGCCCCCGCTGGCAGTGCCCGCAGCGCTCTGCCCTCACCTCTTGATGACACCGTCAGCAGAGTCCCTGACGCGGGGAGGGTCCCAGTACACGGTGGCAGTCAGCTTGCCCGGCTCTGCTATGCGCTCCCGCGAGTCTGGGCAGCGGATCTTGGGAGGCTCCAGATCTGCCAGAGGGAGGAGAGGGATTCATGGAACCTGTGGGTACCTTGGCTGAGCCACGAGAGCGGTGTTGAACCACCCCAGGCACCTCGGAGCCACCCGGAGGTGCCGTAAATCCAGCGCTGAGTGCCCCAGTCCCGGGCTGGTGCCTGTTCTTCAGGGCTAATGGCACTGCGGGGACAGGGACAGGGATCCCGAGGGAGGGAGGTGCAGGAAATGTCCGGGTTGGCTGCAGGGCGATACCTGCAGACACCCCAGGCACGGGTGATGAGCCCCTGTGTGCCCCAGCAGTGCAGGGGGAGAATTTACGTACACAGGGTGAGGATTCGCCTACACAGGGGGAGAATTTACCTACACAGCGGAGAGAATTCACCTACACAGGGTGAGGATTCACCCACACAGGGCGAGAATTCACCCACACAGGGTGAGGATTCACCCACACGGGGTGAGGATTCACCTACACAGGGGAAGAATTTACCTACACAGGGGAGAGAATTCACCTACACAGGGTGAGGATTCACCCACACAGGGCGAGAATTCACCTACACAGGGTGAGGATTTACCTACACAGACTGGCTCGCTGCCGCTCCAGCGCCCATCCTCCATGCAGATGCGGCTCCGGTCGCCCTCCAGCTGGTAGCCGGGCTGGCAGGTGTAGTCGCAGCGGGAATCCATCTGCACGCCTGCTGAGCACACGTAGGAGCCCCGCAGCACGGCGGGCAGCACGTGGCACCGGATTTCTGGGATGGAGAGAGCAGAGAGGGCGGGGAAGCGGCTGCCGGCCGTGCGGGTGGGCAGAGCCCCCAGGGCTGGGCGCTGCGGGTGCGCTGGCAGGGCAGGACAGGGCAGGGGGCACTCACGTCGGCAGTAGGCCATCCCCGACCAGTGGCGGCTGGGCAGGCACTGCACGGCGCTGGGACCCACCAGGCGGTAGCCGCGGGCGCAGCTCAGCTCGCAGCGCGTCCCCAGGCTGCTGCGGTAGGAGCTGCCCCGCGGCGAGTAGCAGGTGGCCTCTCCGCGGTGGATGCTGAGCGTGGCGCACCACTGGGGCACTGCGGGAGAGCAGGGAGCTGACGGAGCAATCTGCCGTGCCTCGGCTGCCCCACGAGGACACAGAGGATGGGTTGGGTGCTGTTACCTCGGCGGTAATCCAGGGCGGGCTCAGGGGGGGATTCCTCTGCGTACACCTCGTTGGTGTGACTCTCCAGGTAGTAGCCAGAGCCTGGGAGGAAGGAAGAGACGAGCAGGCTGCGGGTCAGCTCATGGCTGCGAAACGTCCCGCAGCTGCCAAGGAGCAATCCCAGCCCCGGGCAGAGCCTGTCCTTGGGGCTGCTGTCAAGGGTTAAAGCGGGCAGACGGCAGCCCAGTCCCCGGTGGCACGGAGGGCGCTGGCACCAGCCGCAGACTAAACAGCGGCAGCGGCAGCCGCGGTTGTGGCAGGAAACGGGCGCTGGCGCGGAGTTGGCTGGCACCGACCCCCAGCTTCTGATGCCGGGAAGCCCTTCCACCCGCTCCCATGGCACCGCCACTGCCACGGGGCATCCCCAGGGAGGGAAGAAAGCTGCCCTTGCCTGCCCTTTTCTGCTCTTTCCTGCCCTTTCCTGCCCGTCCCCTCACCCAGGAGGGGATGTCGAGCCCGCTGCCCGGCCGGGGGCTGCTGGGGGTGCCCGTGCTCCAGGGAAGGATGGAGCTGCTGGAGGGGCTCGGCCGGAGATGCTGGCCCCCGGCCAGCCGTGCTGCGCAGCGGGGACCCGCGGATGGGCTGAGGACAGCCCTGTGCCATCCTTGCTGGCCGTCCTGCGCCCTTCATGGGCACGGCGCTCGCCGTGGGGAGGGGGCCGTGCAGGGGGCGAGGCTGCCGTCCTTGCCCGCGGCCCCTAGGCGCCTCGGCCGGCCGCGGCATTCCCCAGCTCTGAGCTCACGTTTCCGCCGCGTTTCCGCCGGCCCCCGCCGGCGCTGCCCCCTCCTCGCCGCCCGCCCGGCGCACCGCGCTGCCCTGGGCACGGGGGATGCTCGGCCTGGGCACCCCCGAAGGCGGCAGCCCCGCCGCGCCTGCACCATGTGCCCCTGTCCCGGCCCCGTTTTGGGAAGGGGATATCCGCCGGGGCCAGCCCGAGCAGGAGCCCTCCCGTCACGGGGAGGAAACTCCATTACGGATCTTCCCAAAGTGAACTTCACTGTGGAGCGGCTCCCCACGAGCCCGCCCGTTCCACAGCGCGTTTATCCAGCTGCCCTCTCACGCTGCCGCGGGTCCTCGGGGAGCAGAGGAGCGGGACGGCACCGTGGGGATGTATCCGTGACCTGGGGAACGGAGCTGTTTGCGGGGAGGCTGCCAAGACTCCGGCCGGGGCCGGGGACAGAGTGCAGCGTGTCCCCGCAGCAGATGTGCCATTTCATGGTGATGTTCCCCTCCTCTGCCAGTGCTGCCTTTTCCTTCTCACCTGGGGCCAGCTCAGCCCCGCTGCGCTGGGCAGGAGCATCCCCAGGCGTGCTGCAGCATGGCCAGGGGAGGGGATGGGAGCAGGGAGGGGGAAATCACCCCAAACAAGGCCCGTGACCTGCTCGCCCAGCCATGGGGCGGTCGGGAGCGTGGGCACGGTCCAGCACACATCTGCGGCCCCGCGGGAGCCGGGAGGCAGCGGGAAGCGGCAGGCGGGGGTGTGAGGGAGGCAGGCTGGCTTTCTGCTCCTCCCTGGGTGCCTGCCAGCACCCCTCCGCTCCTGCCTGCACCCGCAGCTCACCCGCACAGCCACCCCATTCCTCAGGCACCGATGCTCTCCCGGCATCGCCGTGCCCGGGCTCCCTCCATCCCTTCCCAGCCCTCAACCGGAGCAGAACCGCGCACGCTGCCGCCGCCGGGAGCCCGCGGTGCCCGCACACCCCGCACTCACCTTCGTGCCACGTGGATGACACCAGCCTGGCGAGGAGCAGCAGCAGCACGGGGGCTGCCATGCCGTGCTGGGCAGCCCTCCCGCCGTGCTGGGGCCGGGAGCAGCCGCGGGCCCTGGCGAGGATGGAGGGGAGCTGGGGGCAGGGGGACGGCCCCCTCTGCCGCCTTGTCACCGCACAGATGGCTGTCGCTCCTGCCTGGCCGCTCCGCTTCTGCTGAGCAAACTTACTTTCCCCCTTGGCTGCCCATCCCAAACATTCAAAAGCCGTGAGTCAGGCCCAAAATGATGAGATTATAAAAAATAATAAATCCCGGGATCGCCCGTTTTCCGACGCGTCTCCTGCTTCTCCGGGGCTTTAAAAAGTTGTAAGAGGCTTTCTCCTGCGAGCAGAAGAGCCAGGAGCCTGTTTGCGCACAGGAGAGAGCCAAGCCGAGCCCGTGCCAGCCCTGACGGGCTCCGGGAACGCGGGGCCTGCAGGGGCGAGCAGCAAACCGCAGGAGCCAGGTCCCCTTTCCCACCTCCTGCCGGAGAGAGGGAGGGAGAGAGGGAGGAGAGACCCCGCTGCAGACGGAAAGCTCCGAGCCCGCTGCCGAGAAAAGCGCTTCCAGCTGGGGTCTGTTCCCTGCCGCAGCCCGGCCCCCGAGGCACGGGGACCGCAGCGCCTTTGTTGGGGCCGCTGGGGTCGGGCAGGCAGGGCAGGAGCCGGGGCTGGGGCTCCGCTGGGCAGGGGGAAGCGAGGGATGGGCTGGCATGGGCAGGTAGGAGCGCTCCGTGGGACGTGCCGGGGGGGACGCGCTGCTCTCTCAATGGGCTAATTAATTATGTGGCGGCCAGGCTGGGAGTGAACTAATTAATGACAGACTGTCCCGGGCAGGAGAGGGCAGCCGGGAGGGGCCGCTGCTGCCGGGGTGGGGAGCCCGCAGCCCCCGCAGCCCGCGCAGGCCGGGGACACCCCGGAACACCCCCGGCACACCCCCGGCAGGGCTCAGCCCGCGGAGCGCAGGAAGCCCCGCGCTATTGGCGTGCTGGTAGTGCCGTGTGCCGGGCACGGGGTGGCTGTCCCGCTGGACACCTGGACACGGGGTGGGGCACGGCAGGGCTGCAGCAGGACAGCAGGGACTGGCGCTGGCTGGCACCGCGCAGGAGGTGGCACAGGCAGGGGACAGGCAGGGGGTGGCACCGGGGAGGCAGGGAACGATGGCATGGGTCGGGCAAGAGGTGGCACAGGGTGGCACGGGGCAGGCGGGAGGTGGCAGTGGGTGGCGCCAAGCAGGTAGGAGGTGGCATGAGGCAAATGGGGTGACACCGGCTGGCGGTGGCACGGGGCAGGCAGTGGGTAGCACTGGACAGGAAGTAGCAGGGATACGTACGGAGTGGCATGGGCTAGGCAGCAGATGATACTGGACAGCTCGTGACAGGGGACAGGCAGGAGGCGACACCAGACAAGGGGGTGTCACAGGACAGGGGGTAGCCCAGGACAGGGGGTGACAGCGGATAGGAGATGTTACAGGACAGAGGGTGACAGGGGAAAAGGGGTCACAGGACAGGGGGTGACGGGGGACAGGGGGTGAAAGTGGATAGGAGATGTTACAGGACAGGGGGTCAAAGGGGACAGGGGATGTTGCAGGACAGGAGGTCACAGGACGGGGTGACGGGGGACAGGAGTGTCGCAGGACAGGGGGTCACAGGGGACAGGGGTGTCACAGGGGACAGTGGGTGTCAGAGGACAGGGGTGTCACAGGACAGGGGCTGTCACAGGACAAGAGGTGGCCCCGGACAGGGGACAGGGGGTCACAGGGGACAGTGGGTGTCACAGGACAGGGTGTCACAGGACAGGGGCTGCCCCTGACAGGGGGTGACAGGGCACAGGGGTGCCACAGGACAGGGGGTGACCGGGGACAGCAGACAGTGGTGGCCGGGGCGCCCTCTGCGGGCGGAGGGGCGCAGAGCACGGCGCCGCCGGCGCGCTCGGCCGTTTCCGTGACCGCTCGGGCCCCTCCGGCGGGGGGCGGGCCCGGCCCGCGCGGGGGCGTGTCCGAGGCGTGTCCGGGGCGTGTCCAGGGATGTCGCGAGGCCCCGCCCCGGCCCGCCCGTCCCGCGGCCGCCCCGTGTCGGCCATGGCGTCCCCGTCGCGGCGGCTGCAGACCAAGCCGGTGATCACCTGCCTCAAGAGCGTCCTGCTCACCTACACCTTCGTCTTCTGGGTGAGCGCCCGCCCCTTCCCCCGCCGCACGTCGCGGCGGCGCCGCCCTGTCGCGATAGTCGCGAGCCACCGCGGCTTTCCCCTCTCCCCACCAGGTGTCGGGCATTGTGCTGCTGGCCGTGGGCATCTGGGGTAGGGTGAGCCTGGCCGTCTACTTCTCCCTGCTGGACGAGAAAGCCACCAATGTCCCGTTCGTGCTGGTGGGCGCTGGCACCGTCGTTGTCCTCCTGGGCACCTTCGGCTGCTTCGCCACCTGCCGCGGCAGCACCTGGATGCTCAAGCTGGTGGGTGGCCTGGGACAGGGCGGGATGGAGCCCCCTCCTCTCCTGATCCATCCCGAGCCGTCCTGATCCATCCCGAAACACCCCATCCGATTCCTGTCTGGTCCCATCCCTTCCCTACCCCGTCCCATCCTTTCCTACCCCATCCTCTCCTCCTCCACTCTCTCCAAACCATCCCCTCCCATCCCATCCCATCCCATCCCATCCCATCCCATCCCATCCCATCCCATCCCATCCCATCCCATCCCGTCCCATCCCGTCCTGCCCCATCCTCTCCTCCTCCACTCTCCCTTCCTGCCCCATCCCCTCCCATCCCATCCTTTCTGCCCGCAGTATGCCATGCTCCTGTCCCTCATCTTCCTCATCGTCCTGGTGGCCGCCATCGTGGGGTTCGTCTTCAGGCACGAGGTGAGTCTGGGTGGCCACTGCCGTCTCCCAGTGCTGCAGAGCGAGTTTGATGCTGCTTTTACCCCAGTGCAGTCGCAGATGTCACCGAGGGACATCTGGGAGCTGTGCTGCCTGGGAGCGGTGCTTAGTTTGGCAAAGTTAGGGTTAAACCAGCACAAAGAGCAGCTTGGTCCCCATAAGGACCCAGAAGGACCAGCCTGGGTGGAGGGTCAGTCCAGCACATTGTCCCTCCATCAGAGCAGGCAGAGTAGCCCCGCACTGTAATTTCTGGCTTTGGTCTATCTTCTGCAATAATTTCAGTAATTAAAGCTCCTGAGAGGGTTTCTGTGTCTGCTTGGGAGGGAGCTGGCGCGGTGCAGCTCCTTGTTATTACAGACAGCATCCCTGCTGCCACAGTGCCTCCAGCCTGCCCTCTAATACAGCCTCTAATTGCCTGTGCTGGGAAATGTCTGCTGGCCATGGCCAGAGTCACTGCTGCCATCCCTGAGCGGTGACTAACGCGGGACAGGAGGGACAGCAGGGCAGGGCAAAGGGACAGCAGGACAGGAGGGACAGCAGGACAGGGCAGAGGGACAGGAGGGACAGCAGGGCCCTGACACCTCTGTCCTACAGATAAAGACCAGCTTTGAGAGCAACCTAGAACTGGCCTTGAAGGACTACAACGTGACTGCAGATCCACACAGCGAGGCTGTGGACACCATCCAGAAAACGGTGAGAGCCCCAGGTGGGGATGGCTGAGAGCCCCAGGTGGGGATGGCTGAGAGCCCCAGAGGTGGGGATGGCTGAGAGCCCCAGGTGGGCATGGATGAGAGCCCCAGGTGGGCATGGATGAGAGCCCCAGGTGGGGATGGCTGAGAGCCCCAGGTGGGGATGGCTGAGAGCCCCAGGTGGGCACAGATGAGAGCCCCAGGTGGGGATGGGAGAGAGCCCCAGGTGGGCCTGGGTCAGAGCCCCAGGCTGGCAGCAGGTGGGAATGCTGCCCTGGCCCAGGGTGTCCCCTCTGGCCTCTGTGGCACCAGCATCCCCACCACAGGCTTTGGAATTTGGCAGATGCTGGGTGAGATGGGGGAGCCGTGGCAGTGGTGGGGAGCAGGGCTCAGTTCCCTGGTGTGACCAGGCTCCCCACATGTGCTTCCCACTCCAGCTGCACTGCTGTGGAGTGCAGAACTATTCTGACTGGGAGAGGACTGAGTACTTCAGCCAGAAGGGCATCCCCCGCAGCTGCTGCAAGAACCAGGACGACTGCCGTGAGGAAGATCTCAAAGACCCAAACAAGGCCCAGCTGAAAGTGTTTGTGAATGTAAGTTAAGGTCAGAAAAATCTGCCTGCTGGCCCTAGAGGTGGGAAGGGCAGGGATGGGTGTGTGCAGGAGGGTTAGTCTGTCCCTGGCAGGCTGGAAAGGAGAGCTGCCCTATCGATGCTGATGTTCAGTGGCCCAGGGACTCCCCTGGAGAGGGTAAGGGTATGGAATCCTCCCTTCTGTCTGAGGTTCCCCCGCTCCTTCCTTGAAGGTCAGGGCCCAGCCCGACCCAAGCACTGGCCTTTGGGGATGTGTGATTTGACAAACAGGTGAGTAAGGAAGCAGCTTACTTTGGGGATCTGTGATTTGAGGAGCAGGTGAGTAAGGAAGCAGCTTCCCAGTAAAGTTTGTTTCAGCAGTGCTGACATCTCCCTTGGGTGCAAAGTCCTGACCCGGTGCTGAGGGCGTGTGTCCTCATCCTCAGGGATGGTTGGGTGATGCAAGGATTCCTCTGCTGAGTCACCTGGCTCAGGCTGGGAGCAGCCCAGGGGCAGTGCTGCCCTTGATAAGGCATCTGGGCTGGGACACTGGAAATGGCTTTGCTGAGGCCTGGCAGGAGGGGTCGGGGTCAGCCAGGACCCCCCTGCTGCCTGCACAGGAGCATCTTGCCCTGGAGCTGTGGGGAGGAGCTGCCCTGTGCCCCTGGGGTGCAAAGCTCTGGATCCACGTGCTTGCTTGGCTTCCTCTGCAGGGTTGTTTTTTCCTGGTAACGTCAACAATGGAGTCCAAGATGAGCGTTGTGGCCGGAATCTCCTTTGGCATCGCTTGTTTCCAGGTAAATCTCCCTTGTCTGGCTCGGGAGGAGGGCAGAGTGAAGCCAGCACGTCTCCAGAGGGATTTAATTTCAGTGCAAAGTCTGGTGTGTACAAAGGGCTGGTTTCAGTCAGGGAGGAACAGCTACTCTGTGGATTCCCCTTGGATTCAGCCTGACTGCTGTGCAGGCCCCGGTCTCTTACCCCCAGGGCTGAAGCCCCAGCTCTGTTTCCTTGAGCCCAGGTTTATTATTATTATTATTATTATTATTATTATTATTATTATTATTATTATTATTATTATCTCCTCTCTGAAACAACAGATTCCTAGAAAAAACAGAGATGGACGAACTCTGTGCCTGCTGTTGGCAGGGATCAGATCTGTGCCCTTCCTTTTGCTACCCACCCACACTGTTTGTTATCAGGGGCTGTTTGGCATCACTCCTGTGTGGTGGGGTGGCTGTGAGTGCCAGTGTGGCACTGCTTGTGCTGGTGGCTGACCACCCTACCCTGCCCTGTGTCCTGTGCTGCAATGTCTGCTTGACTTTATGGTGCAGGGCACTTCCTGCAGCAGCAGCAGCAGCGTGCTGGCCAGCCCCAGCCCCAGCCCCAGCCCCACTCTAGAGCTCTCTCCCGGCAGGAAGCAGGAGGCCCCTGCCCCCAGCCAGGGCTGTCCCGAGGTGCTGAGGGCTTTCCGACGCTGCAGGATGTGCAGCTGGCCCTGCTCCAGCTGCCCTGGGCCGGCTCGCTGGGCTCTGGGGCTGAGCAGGCAGCCCTGGCTTCGGGGGGCTCAGACTGTGCCTCCCCTGGCCCAGCACCCAGCACCCAGCGGCTGTGGTGTGAGCATCCAGGTGCTGCGGGCTGGGGAGCAGGAACCTGTGAGATACTCAGCTGTGTGAGCTTGTCACCGTGTGTTTTCTGTACAGATGGACTGAACTGGGGAGAGGTGGGAGCCTGCAGCTCGTGGTACTGAGTGCTTTGGGAGAGCCCGAGGGCCGGAGCTGCTCCCCGGCTGGGCTGGGCTGGGTCTGGGCTCACTGAGATGTGCCTGGTACACCAGTGGTGACCTGCACACACACTCCCAGCTGCAGCATTATCTCAGCTGATGGCAGGCTTGGGCATTGTCACCAGTTCCTGGCTTTTATTGCCCCCTCAACAGGCTTGGCTGGGTCACGCCTCTGCCAGGGAGCCGTTGTGCTGATGAGCCTCTAACCTGGCTTGTGGAGGGCAGAGTCATGCAGGGTCTGGCCCTGGAGTCTGCACAGGTGCTGGGAGGCTGTGTTGTGATAACAGAGCACGTGTGATAGCAGTACCTTCCTGATGTGAGAGCAGCAGCCTTGCTTCCCCAGCGTCCCTGCAGCAGGGAGAGGTGCTGCCATTCTCCAGTGGCTGTGTAATTGGCTGTGACACTCCTGGTACCTGTGTAATCTCTGCAATTACCATAAAACAGTCAATGCTTCACGTAGCAACTTGTAATGGGATGGGACCTGGAGCATCTCTTGTGAGGAGCTTGTTTAGTTGGTGGTGCCAAGATCCTGTGCTCCGGCCACTTTCAGTGATTCTGAAGCACGGTGCAGCAGCCCTTGCTGTGGTTTGTAAACCCCACTGTCCATCCTTGGATTTCATAAAGCCCTGGATCAATCTGTGAGGTTTTCTCCTGAAAACACCTCTCCCTGGTTTTGGCTGCCTCTGACACATGGGGTTGTTTTTTCTCTTTTTCAGTTGATTGGCATCATCCTGTCCTGCTGCCTGTCCCGGTACATCACCAACAACCAGTATGAGATGGTGTAGCTGGCCCCCAGCACTCTGTGCCTGTGGCTGGGTATGTGTGTAAGCCTGGGGGGCTGCCTCTGCCCCCTGGCTGCTGCTGGTCACCCATGGGCTGGGGGTACCACGTGTGGGGGGTTTAGGGTTAGAGGGCACCTGCAAGACCAGGTCTGCCGTGCCCTTGTACCCCCCGTGCCCTTGTACCCCCTGTGCCCTTGTACCCCGTGTGCCATTGTACCCTGTGCCATTTCAGCCTGTGTATAAATCCATATAAATCCATCCTGCCTGCTAACTCTCTCTGTGTGCCTTGCAGGGAATGGCTGGGAGGATACTTCCACCTCAGGTGTTCCTCTGGATGCCACGTTGTGAAATCTTGCTTTGAACTGACTGATCTTCTTCTCAACTAGCTCGTAGAAAGGAGTGCAGCAGCTGTCCTGCTGCACTCAGGGACTTGTCCTGACACTACTCTGCTGTGCCACTGCCTGGGATTGTAACTGGTGTGGCTGTGGTGGCTGCAGCCCCCGAGTGCCAGCCTGTGCTGAGCTGGCTGTGCTGGTTCAGCACAGCTCCCGGGTGTCCCAGTGCTCCTCTTCAGTGCCTCTCTGGAAAAGGGATGCTTCCCCTTGCCTTGGGCAGCCCCTGGACATCCCCTCACTCTCCAGACACAGCTGTTCTTCAGACAGGGCTGTTAAACTCAGTCCTGCCTGCCTGAAGCCTTGGCTCAGCAAGGTTGTTGCCAAGCTGTCTCTCCCTCCCCTGGGTTTTATATACTTTTTTATAGTTGTACTTCTTTAAGGACGGGCTGTAGTGGTTCTTTTAAGCTGTAGTGTGGTTTGGTGATGTAGCTCCTGGTGCCTTTACCTTGGTAGGTGTCCTTGCACCGATTCAGCTGTGACTTGATTGTCAGTATTATATGCTGCTTCAACTCATTTTATGTATTGAGTAGAATTCTTTTTGTTCTGAGACACAATAAATATTAAGATATTTTACTCTATGAAACCTCCTTGACTTTTCTTTTCATGTCCTGGAAATTCCTCTGCTTGAAGAGCAGTGAGTCCCCCCAGGGCTGATCTTCTCACTCTGGGCCAGCCAGGAACCTCTGGCCATGGCAGTTTGCATTCCTCCAATGTGCACTGGTGCACTTCTGCCTGCAAATAACTTCTGTAATTGAATTTTCTTCATAACAGTGGTTGTGTAACAGTGCTGGAGCAGAGGGCCTGGAGCACCCCAGCCCAGGAGCAGGGTGAGTAACTTCAGCCCAGTGTGAGCCATCCTTGGCCTGCTGGCTTGGAGCAAAGGGCAGGGCAGTGCCAGGCCCCAGCTGCTCCCCAGGGCAAGAAATGTGCATTTAAGCTTTTAAATTCATTTGTTACTGCTCATTTTTGGGCTGTTTTGTCAGCAGGCCTCTGCCTTTGTGAGCCTGGTGCTGCAGTGAAGCAGTGAAGCATTCTTCTGCCAAGCTTGGGGGATTTTTGGGTCTCAGGCACTGAACCCAAACGAGCTGTGTCTGCCTGTCCTGTTCCTAGGGAGGAGGCAGGTGTAACCAGAGCAGTGAATCCACCAGCGGTGGCCCTTTGTCAGTGTCACCTCTCTGGCCAAAGCTGCCCCAGCCCAACAATGTCCTGGTATGGGCCAGCCTGGCTGCAGAGGGAGGGAAGTGCCCCAAACCCTCGTCTTGCATTTATCCCAGGAGTAAATCAGGCTGTTGTCAGCTCCTGGCTGGCTGAGAGCCTCCTGGCTCAGGATGGTGAGGCAGAATGTGTCAGAGCTGGGCTGCAGACTGGCTAAGGGCAGTGAGTGCATGGATTGGAGGCAGGGCAGGGACACGTGAGAAGCAGGAATGGATTTGGATAAACCCATTGTCACCTTAAACCCTGCCCAGAGGGAAGGAGCCTGCCCTGCTCTGTGCCCCTGCAGGCAGATCCCTTCCTGGGGCACCCAGTGATGCCAGCTGCACGGGGATGGTTCTGGCACAGGGAGCCCAGAGGTTTCCAAGCAGCTGCAGGAAAGCCAGCAGGGGTTGTGGGGGTTTGTGCAAGCCTGCTCATCCCCACAGGCAGCAGAAGCACTGCAGCCATCAGAGGGTGTGGATCTTACCTGCTTAAGTAGCACTGATGTAGACAACTCACTTGAATTTGGAGAGATGTTCTGGACCTCCTGGCAAAGGCATTGGGTGCACCCTGGTCCCCTGTCTGGCACTCTGAGCAGGGACAGAAGCACTGCAGGCTGGCCCCAGGACGCTGGTTGCTGGCAGCAGCTGTGGCTGGGTGTGTTTCACAATCCCCCGGGTGTGTTTGCACCTCCCCTCACCGGGATCAATGTCTCAGGGCACTCGTCAGCAAGGCTGGGTGTCCCCAAGGCTGGCTGGTGTCCCTTGGGGTGCCAGGTGGGGAGCTCCCAGTGTTTTAAACACTCAGTGCAGTGAACAGGAGGAAGGGAACTGCCCTGCTCACAGCCCATGGGAGCTGGGGGGATGTGAGGGGGGTCTGGCAGCCCTGGGAATGCCACACCTGGCACCTGTCCCTGTTCCTGCTCTGTCTGTACATTCCAGCCATGGCAGCGTGCTCCCCTGGTGACATGGAGGGTTTTGCCAGGTGACACCTGCAGGATGTCAGAGCTCCTCAGCAGCAGCTGGCTCCCTGGGATGACATCTGGGACCTGGCTTTGCCATGAGCCCAAGGTTGTGGGCAGAAGAAGTGTGCCCAGGGTGCACAGGGGTTTTGGTGAAAGCCTTCAGCCCTGTGGCAGGCACTGCCCTGCTCAGGGCAGCTGCAGTGCTCAGGGCTCCTTCTCTCCTGCAGCTCAGGCTTCACCCATTTGTTGGTGACAGGGCTGGGGACCGGTCACCAACAGGACAGGTCACAGGAGTGGACTCGCTGTGGCTTTGGCTGCTCGGTTCCTCCGGGAGCTCCTTGTGCCAGCTCCGTGTGCCTGTGCTGCCGCAGCTCCAGCGGGGACTGGTGGCACCCCTGGGCTGTCAGCAGCTGAACTGAGCACATCGGAGCGCGCTGGAACAGGAGGTCAGGCCATGCTGAGCAGCCCCCAGCAGCCCCAGGGCGCTCCGCAGGCTGCAGCGCCCACTCTGGGCTCTGGATGCTCCTGGAGGCAGCCGCGCCATCCGATCCCTTCGCAGACCCATCGAGCATCGCACTGAGACTGAACGACTCTCCGCTCTCTTTGCAATCGCTCGTACAGGACGTTTATTGTTGGCCTCTTGCTGCCCAGCCTGGCTCCCGCAGCTCCGCGGGGGCAGCGCAGGGTGCGGGGTCACAGCCCGGGCGGTGCCGCGGCTGGCTGGGATGCGGGATCACCGGGCAGAGTGCGGGATCACCGGGCACCGGCCGGGCAGGGTGCGGGATTACCGGGTACCGGCTGCCAGGGGTGCGGGATCACCGGGAACACCGGGCACCTGCCGGGCAGGGCTGCGGGATCACCGGGCAGGATGCGGGATCACCGGGCACCGGTCAGGCAGGGCTGCGGGATCACGGGCACCGGCTGGCAGGGGTGCAGGCTCACCGGCCAGGCAGTGCCCCGCAGCGCTGCCGGTGTGCCAGCGGGCTCCTGGAGGCTGGCAGCGGGCACGGCCCCGCTACACCCTGCCCAGCATCCGCGCGATCCACCAGTTGCAGGGCATGATGACGCGGCAGATGACCCTGCCGCCCTGGTAGCAGTACGGGTACGGGTAGTAGCCCAGCAGCGGCTCGCACACCCGCCGGCAGTAGCGGTGGGCACGGCGGCACTGGGCACAGCAGTAGCCCCGCTCATCCCACAGAGGGTGGAACTCCAGCCCGTTCTCCGACTGCCGGCAAGAGACCCAGTCAGAGGGGGCTGCGGGGCTGAGGTACCCGGGAGCGGGGCAGGACAGCCTGGGAGGGCACTCTGGGCACCCCAGGGGAGGAGCGGGGCTCCCCGGGGCCATGGAGACACCCCCAGGGCATGCACAGGGCATCACCATCCCAAGGAGCACAGCCGGGGGGCACTCCTGACCATGGCCAGCACGGTGGGCAGGGCAGCCCGGGGTAGGGGTCTCTCACTCACGGTGGGCAGCCCAGGGTGGGTCCCTCACTCAGGTAGAGCAGCCCAGGGTGGGTCCCTCACTCAGGGTGGGTCCCTCACTCAGGTAGGGCAGTCCAGGGTGGGATTCTCTCACTCACGGTGGGCAGCCCAGGGTGGGATTCTCTCACTCACGTAGTCGTTGACAGGCAGCTCCTCCTCGGTGAGCTGCCGTGCCCGACGCTTGGGCCCCGCCTGCGTGTCCTCCTCCAGCTCGTGTTCCTTCCCTCCGTCCAGCCAGCTCTGGCTGTCCATCTGCAGCTCAGGCTCTTCTTCTTCTGCCCCTTCAAGGTTGGCCAGCTCAGGAGCTACAGAGAGAGTCCAAATGTCGCTGTCAATAACCACGGAGCAGAGGACAAATGCAGCAGCAAGAATGAATGTCTCTACCAGAATTTGGTGCCAGGGTACACGAAAAGCCCACTGCAAACCAGTGCTCCGTTGCCTCCTGCTCTCACCCAGCCTGGGGCAGGGCTGAGGGAGACAATGGCCCATTCCATCCCCATGCCCATGGCTGGGTGCTGCTGGCATCTCCTGCACGGGGCTGTGGGTGTGCAGAAGCACATCCTGCTGCTGGGCTCTGCTGCTGGGGCCTGGATTTGTAGGGTCCCATCAGAGCATCATGATTTGGGGCAGCTCATGCCCGGCTTCAGCCCTCTTAGCTTAGAGAAGAACCACAGCAGCAATAATTTCCTTTGCTAGGGAAGGTGCCAGACAAGCCTTGGGACACTGCTGTCCTGGCAAAGGCTTTGGGTGCACCTTGGTGGATTCACTGAGCCAGGACCCTGCTGCAGGTGGGTCCAACAGCAGGGACAAGGATGCAGAAAGGGGACAGCAGCTGGGGACACCAGCCTCCCTCTGCACCAGGGAGCTCTGGTGCCCACCTGCCCTCCAGAGCACAGGTGAGCTGGCCAGTACCTGTGATCCATGCCATGTGCCTCTGTGGCTGTAGAGCAGAAGGAGTTTGCTCAGCAGGGGTTTTTGAACTGCCTCATTCGGCTGGAAGTGGGTTAGAGAGAGCAGGTAATTACAGCAGCACATCTCAGAGGCCACAACCTCTGTGAGGGCTGTGTAGTGAGCAGCTGGAGGTGGCAACCCCGCCGTGTGATTTAGATGCAGATGTCTGCTCACACTCTGATGTTCATGTGGTGACGAGGATTTAGGCGTCCCACTTTCCAGCAGTGCTGCTTTCTTTGCAGGTACAAGGGATTATTTTTTTTCCTCCCTTGTTATGAGGGGGGTGGCCACTCTGCAAAGTGCAGGGCAGCGGGGAGCTGGCAGAAACAAGTGCTCTGAGAATCTTCAGCCCCTGCTATTACATTGGCCAGGATCTCCTGTGGTGTTCATGCCTGAGATGTACACGAGGCTGTGGAAGTGGGCTCCCAGCATGGCACAGAGGGGGACATGGCAGGGCCACAGCTGTGGGGCAGGGCTGTTCCCAGTCAGAGGGCTCATGAGCCCCTTGGGGAGGAGATGGCTCCTTGTACCTGCTATTGGCGTGGGGTGGATCCAGAAGATGGTCACATTTTTGCAGATGTCAAAAATTTTGGAGCTCCTCAGGAATTCCTTGTTCTGAATGGGCTTCTCCCCAGGCACCCAGACCACAGACTGCTCAAAGTAGGTGGTGGTGATTTCCTGTCCCTGGAAGAAGAGCAAGACATTAATGGTGAGACCCCCTGCTCCCAGCGCTGGCTGCTTCTCCTCCCCTTGGCTGAGAGGCACCTCTGCCCTCCCAGAGAGCAGCTGCACCTCACCTGCCCTGGCTCCTGGTGCTCACAGGAGGCACACGCAGTACCCTGACAGCCCTCACCACCCTGCCCTCCTCTAGTTCATCACCCCAGACCCTTTCCCTGCCCAGTCCCCACTATCTGGAAGAGCCTTCTGGAGCCCCCTTAGTCATTTAAAATGCAAGATTAAAACACCTCTGCTCTGCTTTGCTCCTAGGATTTAATTCCTCTCTCCTTCTGCTACTGATTTTTTGATCGAACACTTTAATTTACTCCTCACAGAAATTCTTTGCACGGCTGTGTTCAGTAATTTATACCACATGTCTCTGCCGTTGCATTAGTCCATGGTGTGTTTTGGCAGGCACTTAGGGAGGGAGATATATAAAGATTATGGGATGGGTCTGTGCTGAGCTCTCTGCCAAGGCAGCGTTCTCTGTGTTGGTGGTGGTAGCCCATAGAGCAAGCTGGCAAAAAGTGTTTTTCTCTCCAGAAGGCATCCAGAGCTGTATATCTCTTTTATAGAGTTTTTCCTTACGGCTTGGGGAAGTCACAGGAAGGAGCCAACACAACCCGACCCAGTCTGGGTCATTTTTGGAGTCTGTGGTGGAAGCTGCAGGGTCGGGGAGGTGCTGCCTGCAGGACCTGGCAGCGTGCAGGCTCCAGGAAGACACGACTGGAGCTTAAATCTACATTTATCTCACTGGCTTTTACATCTCAGCTCTCTACCCGGGGCAATGTTCTGCTACAGCCTGGGAAGTTATATCCCTTTTACGACGGTAGCTGGAAAGATCTATGAGCTTCTTAGGGCATAATCAAAGAATCGGTGTCTGGGAATTTGGGTCATGATTCAGGGAAATGTTTCTGCCCACGCTTCATTTCAAACACGTGTCCTGCTGGCGTTTTATCTGCAGCAGCTTCCCTGGGGGGGATTCAATGTGCCAACACCCGTCCTCTTGCAAATGGGGAGGCAGGAAGGCTGTGCCCTGTGCACCACCAGGGCCTGGGGACGGGGACAAAGGACCACTGCTGTCACTGCAGGTCCCACTGTCAGGGAGGGGCTCAGTCATGGAGCCCACACTCTCTTCCATGCAGCATGCAAGGCTCCTTGCAGCAGGATGCAGGGCAGGGAAACGTGTGCAGGAAGCAATCAGGCACATCGGTGGGACAGAGCTCCATGCAGGACAAGGATGTGGCCCCAGCCTGGTGCTTCCCACCTCTCAGGTCTGCATGCCAAGATTTTTCTCAATTTGCATTTCTTAAACGTGGCTGCTCTTTCAAATCCCTTATTTCTGCCTCATTTTCTTTGAAAACATGAGGTTCAAACCTTGGAGAAAACAATTTGATTGACTTTCTGGTGCCTGCTAATCCTGAGCTGCCTTACGACCTTTTGACTACAACAGGATTATTGTTCTTGATCTCTGGTATTGTGCTGAGAGGCTTTTGTCTGTTGCTTTCTAATCCCATCTCTTTTCACTTGTGTTCATAAGCAATCCTCTGAAATAAGATCAGTTTATGAAGCGATCACAAGTCATTAATTCTTTATTGCACATCTCTGGGAAGGCTGGAGCAGACGGGAAGGAGGCAGGAATGGAGAGCAGTGGGTTTCACAGGGCAGAGGGCAGCCCTGCTCCTTTCACCTACCTCAAGCTCAGGGATCTTGGCCTCTGTGGTCTCAGGCAGGACTTTAGGCTGAGTTTTGATGAAACATTTTTGAAGTCCCACAAAGAAGATGCCGGTTATTCCCTACAGGATCAAAGCAAACACCCAAAAAGCAGTCAGGGCAGAGAGTAGGATGGATAGCCCATTGGAGGCAGGGTACAGCTGGAGGAGGAAGGTTTAGTCATATTTTTCCTGTTGCTATTTTTGTGCCCGTTCCGTTCAGCAGCAGCGCTAAGACGTACTAACAGGTTCTCATAAGGGATATTGCATTTTATGGTTTGGGAGAACTGGGCTTTTTACAAATATTTTAAAGCAGGTAGTCATAAAATTTTACTCAGCTCCTCTTCTCCTGATAACTATCATGAGCTCTCATTATAATAAATAAAAATATGCAGAATAGCATCTGACCGTTATGGTTATATGAACATTCAGCCCCCAGTTCCTGCTAGGTTATTAGCTCAAAATTCTGCCATATGTCACTGCACAGGGTGTTTCCCTACAAATTTTAATTAGGTTTCATAGAGAGCCTTCTTCAGTGTCATGAGGTTTTAATGCTCTCCAGACAGACAAATGCACTGGGCTCGGATAGACTGATGATCATTGCCTTCCTTTGCAAGGGTAAATCCAATAACTGGCTCTGGCTTCCAAGATGTATTTCACTGGAACTGAACCACGTCACTATTAAATACAGGTGGAAGCTCATGTAGAGATAGAACATTTCCTTTCCTTTGAGAGCATCCCCAGTGTGTCTGGGTTTTGCTGTCCCTGATGCAGGAATAAATAGTCCTGGGGCTTGCTCCAGGGGCTTCACAGTGTCTTGCAGGACCCATCAGTCCTTCTGCAGGACTGCAGGGTCTCAGAGACAAGCTGGCACACTCACGTTTTTGAAGTCATGGATCTCCAGGATCTCCTCACTGCCATTCCCACTGCTGAAGGTCTCTGTCCTGGCCAGGGGGTCAATCTCCATCACAATCTTCTTCTTCTCACCATTGCTGAAGAACGTGTGCTCCATGTCATAAACCTGGAGACCAAAGTCACTCAGGGGTCAGCTCACACCCTGTGGTTTCAGAGGCTGTCCAGTGTGCGGACAGGCTGTGCTGGGTGTGTGACCAGCACTGCTGGGACCCTGCAGTGGCTCTGCTGCTCCCTCAAGCCCAGCTGTGAGCCAGGGCAATCACCAGGGCAGCACGAGGGGAGGCAGCTCCCAGGCAGGAGCCTGGGCTGGGTGAAAGGGCAGGCTGCAGCCAGGGTGAGGGGGGTAATGTGTGTCAAGCCTGGGACGTGTGTCAGACCTGGGGGAAGATGCTCCTCACACACCTGCAGCAGGAGCTTTGCCCCAGCTCAGCCTTTGCTGGTGCTTTCTGTGGCATGAGCCTGTTTACAGCCCAAGCGGGACTGAATTCCTGAATCCACAGGTACTTTATTCTCCTTCTGCCTGCTCTGCTTGTTGCACACTGCACCCCTGGCAGCTTTGCTCCACCGCGGTGTCCCCGGCTCACCTGCTGCACCGTGTCCTCCCCAGCTCACTCGCTCCATCTCTGCGCCTTCTGTTTCTCCCGAAAGGCAGAGGGAAGAGCCTCTCTCTGCCTGGAGGAGATCAAGGACTGCCTGCGGATCAAAGCCCTCCTCGAGGGCTGCTGCGGAGCTCCGGGGCGTTAGCAGCTGCTTTCCCGGCGGGCCCATCCCCGGGGAGCCGCGCCGGCAGCAGCGGCAGCAGCAGCGCTCTCCTCTCCTCTCCTCTCCCGCTCGCACTCCGGCAGCCCTCGGTCCCTGCGGATGCCCGACCCTTCCAGGATGAGTAGCGGCAGCTGCTCTTTGAAGCACAAAAACCATCCTGCTGGCCCTGGGGAGCCTCGTTTCCCAGATCGAACGGTGCCGCGGGGAAGTGAAAGGGTTTGGCAAATCCCTTCAAGCCCATGGGGCAGGGAGCAGAGATGGAGACAAAGCAATGGGAGAGCCCCGTTCATCCCACGGCATGGCCATGAACCAGGACAGGAGATGGAGCAGAGATGGAGACACAGCGATGGGAGAGCCCCGTTCATCCCACGGCATGGCCAAGAGCCAGGGCAGGAGATGGAGACACAGCAATGGGAGGGCCCCATTCATCCCACGGCATGGCCATGAAGCAGGGCAGGAGCATGCTGGCCCCACTGGTGAGGAGCAGGAGCTCAGCCCTCAGTGCCAGCCCAAACCCCTGTTCACAGCCCCGTGGTTGCTGCACATCCTCCCCTCGGGGGTTCAGAGCCTCTCAGCAGTGCTCCCATCATTGGTACCCCCTGTTTGGAACACACCTGGGGGCAGAACTGCCTGTGCAGATGGGAACTGATGGGAACATTCACTCCTGCTCAAAGGTTAGAGGAGGGATGTGTGCCTTGGCAGCCACGGATATCTCCTGATCATCTGCAGGAAGACTTTGTGAAGATATACAGCTCTCCATGGATTTCATGATATGGTAAAACAGTCTGAAGCCTAAAATGGGTGGAAGGCCACTGGTTTTGACTGACAAAATGCACACAGTGCCATAAATCATTTCAAGGAGGGCAGGATCCCGGGTGGCACCTTACCTTCAAGTGCCTCTCCATTTACAGAGAATGACTTTGGCCAGCACAGCAGCCAGCTAATCCACTTGGGCTTTGCCAGCTCTGCGCTGCTCAGAGAGCTATGAGATGTTTTATAGGGCTAAAAATGACACTTGCTGGTGAGTGGTTGAAATATGTCCCTCTGCAAGGCAGTGATGAGCCCCTCGTTAGCTGAATCATCAGCTGTGCTGGCTGGCGAGGACACTGCTGTGCACAGGGCAGAGCCGTGTCCAAGGCCACCCCTCAGAGGAACAACTCTTCTTTCAAGTTTTTTTCCACTCTCCAGTTACATGAAGGAACCTTGGAGGGTTTCATGTTCTTTAAAGAGTTTAATTCCCCTTGGCTGATATCTTTGAGCATTACCAACTTCCAGCCCCCTCCAGCCTGTTTGTCCTGAGGACTCCTGGGCCAGCTGCAGGAGCCCCATGGCCACAGGGACGGGGCAGCGCTGGGCTCTGGGAGTGTCTGTGTGCATCTCTGCTGCAGGAACAGCTCTGCTTTCTCCTGACCTCACACCCTGCTTCCCTGCCCATCAGGCATTGGGGAGTGCTGCATGGACTCCATCCTCCACCACTGAGGACACCAAGGGCTCTGGATGTCCCTCCTGAGGCTGTGGCATTGTCTCTGCACTGTGTTCTTGGAGAAAACTGCCCCTCCAGGGGTTAACAGTCTCTTCCTCTCATGGCTGGCATGACCCCTGTTTTTCTAGGAACAGTAGAGACTTCATAATCGTCTTGGCAGGATTCTGGAGGAACATATGGCTTTTATTGTTTTTCCTTTTCTTTCAGGGGGTATTTATTTCTATTTGCTGATAAGAAGATAAAGTTTCCAGCGAGCAGGGTGCTTCCTCTGCCCGGCAGGAGGGCGGCCCGGCCAGGCTGGAGCAGCTCCAGGATAGTGCAGGGAGCAGACTGGAGATGCCAGCGTGGGAAAGAGTCTGCCTTGGCTGTGCACAGGAATTTGGAGATGCTCTTGAGAGCCAGCAAACCCCACTGGTGATGGGGTGCAAAGCGGGGCCTCCTGGATGAGCATGGAAATTCGAAGGAAGGGAGGATGAGGGGCAGCAGGCAGGCTGTGGGTTGCAAGGTTAAATGAATCCTTTGGGGTGTGGGATGAGAGGGTTTTGGCAGCATGGCCAGGGTGCTGGGCAGCAGCGGGCAGGGACGGCTGGGGAGGCACAGCCCTGCTGCTGCCCTGACAGAGCACTCACAGCAGTGCTGGGCTGCAGCTGGGAATAAAGGAGCCCAATCCTGTTAGCACAGGCTCCTGCAGAAGCTAATCCGTCTCACCGTCCCTCACATTGCAGACACATTAAAGTAAGAAATATAATCCATGACAATCAATCACCGCTGCGTCCTGGCTTTCTCTCCTCTTTATGCGGTGGCATAATGACTTTTCCACCGGTTTCTGGCAAGATAATTGAAATGAAATGGAAAATATTTTCTTACTTGTCATAAAATTTGCTGCCGGTGAAATAAGAGAAACTTTAACTCTTCATGGCGTAGCTCCCATCCCCTGTAATTGTCAACTGGGGAAAGAGTGCAGTGACGGGGGAAAAAACCAGCCCGCATAAAGTAAAAGCTAGTTATGAATAATACAAAGATTTTTAAAAGTCCCAAGAATACCTGTGGTCTGAGAAAAAGCATTTTGTGAAGTTGCCTGGGTTTTGGAGAGTTGGTAAAAGTTTCAGCGAGCCGAGGGGAGGGGGACAGCTCTGTCTGGGGAAGCGACGCCCTGAAACGCCGGATCAAAGAGTTTTTACTTACTTTTCTGGGTGCCGGGTTCCAGAGGTATCTGACACCAAAAAATATCAGGATAAGGGAGAGGAGCAGCAGGCTGAAGAGCAGTCCGCACAGCTGGTACCTGGGGCAGCCCTTCTCCCGCGGCTTGGCTGCTTCTGCCTGTCGGAGGGAAAGCGGCGATGGCCGGGCTGTGCCGAGGGTCCCAGCAGGAGGGGACAGCACACCTCGGACCGTGCTGCCCCCGCGGGGACCGGGGGACAGGCCAGCCCTGAACTCACGTCCAGAAAGCGGCAGCGCTCCGGGCTGCGCCCCGCCGTCCCTCCCATGGTGTGCGCGCTCCGTGTGCGAGCAGCCAGCCCGCCCGAGGTGGAGTCACGGAGCTCGGGCTGCCCACGGGGGGAAGGCAGGGCCACGGCCACCCCCGCCGAGGGACAGCCGGCTGTCCCAGCGCTGCCGGCTCCGCGGGGCGATGGCTGTCACACGGCCGGGGACTCGCTGCTGTCTGATCTGCGCTGCCGCCCCGGCCTGCGCCCTTGTGCCAATGGCTGGACATGGCCGGACTGACCGTGCCCCGTGAGCCTGGGGACAGGGACACTGCTGCACTGTCCTGGGGTGTGTGGGAACAGCCTGGGAGCTGCCAGAGGGGTCCCTGCATGGCAGGGGGACATGGCATGGCAGGGGGACATGGACATGGCAGGGGACACGGGATGGCAGGGGACACAGGGATGGCAGGGGACACGGGATGGCAGGGCACACAGGATGGCAGGGGACATGGGATGGCAGGGGACACAGGATGGCAGGGAACACTGGTATAGCAGGTGACATGGCATGGCAGGGGACATAGGATAGCAGGGGACATGGGCATGGCAGGGCACGTGGGCATGGTAGGGGACATGGGATGGCAGGAGACATGAGCATGGCAGGGGGACACGGGATGGCAGGGGACACAGACATGGCAGGGGACATGAGCATGGCAGGGGACATGGGATGGCAGGGGACACAGACATGACAGGGGGACATGGGCATGGCAGGGCACATGGGCATAGCAGGGGACACGGGATGGCAGGGGGACACAGGGCAGGGGACAGTGTGTGCTCACAGGTGTGTGTGTAATGTGTGCAGCCAGGTGAGCAGGGTGTGCCTGGCCATGCAGTGTGCCCACCTGTGCAGGGTGTGCCTGGCCATGCACTGTGCCCACCTGTGCAGGGTGTGCCTGGCCATGCACTGTGCCCATGTGTGCAGTCCATGTGTGGGGTGAGCCCTCAGCTCTCTCTCTCGTGCACAGCCCTACCCCAAAGTTGGCCTAGCCAGGAATTTCCTGACTAATTTTTTTTTTCTTTTTTCTACGTTCAAAAATTTCCATTTGTTGAAATCGTAGCGTTTCTTCATGGAAATGAACCCATCTTAAGAGAGGCTTTCAGAAATCCAGCGTGAGGTTTCTGGTCTGAACAGGATGAGGCTCCCTGGTGTAGAAGAGCTGGCATGGACTTTTTTTCCAAGCTGTTTACTCTAATAAAAACCCAAAGTGCATCATGCACTAATTAAAATTGCACTGGAAAAAGAAAATCCACATCGAATTTTGCTCAGGATGAGAAATGGAGAAAGAAATTGCTTTTAGCAGGTCTGGCACCGGCTTTGTGAGCATTGGGATGTTGCTGCCTGCAAGCAGGGGTAAATCCTGGAGGGACAGGAGTGGGGATTCTGAACAGCCTGGGGAGAGCACTGTGCACACGGGTGTGCTGGGGCTGTGCCCTGTGTGTAAATGCTCCCTGCAAAGGGATTTGGGCTCCCCGGCCCCAGAGCAGCAGCAGCTCCTCACCCCACAGCCCCTCAGCAGTGCAGGGGTGTAAAACACGGGGGGGGGTAATATTTGAGATGGCTATAAGAGAAGGGAATCATACTGACAAGGTTATTTGGAGGAGAAAAAAACCCCTTTTTAATGGAAAGCAATCACAGGCAGCCTTTGAAAACATCTGAGGGGTTCTGGAAATCTAAATGCAGCAGATCTGTGCAGACACCAGGCTTGTCTGTCTCCAGTTCCCACCAGAAAGTTCCATCTCGGAAGCTTTTGTTATTCACTGGAAACTCAAGTATTTGAAAACATTTTCTTTTCTTGTCAAAATTAGAGTTTCAGAGGAAAACTTTGGAGCAGCTCTACTGAAAGATGGTTCTGATTACAGGAAAGAATTACAGCAGTGCTGCTTAGCAGACATAATTGATCAGCAGATCTTCACCATATCCCCCACTCAAGGCACAGGAAACACTGCAAATACCACTCATAAACCAAATTAGGCATTATTATTTTATTACTGTTGTAAGGTAAATGTCAAGCTTTTTAATGGCAATCACTGTAACTCCATCAGGAGCCGGGTGTCTGAATTAGCTGCAAGAGGTGAGGAGCTCCCAGGGCTGGGAGTTAATAAAACTCAATAAATACCACAGGCCCCTTGCAGCACTGGCAGTGCTGGGGATGCTGGCCCCACGGTGGGCAGGGAGTAGGATCAGAGCCCTCCCCACTGGTGCCCTGCACACAGAGTGCTGAGAATAGCCAGCCTTGCACTGGGGCTTTGAGAGCAGCAAACCCCTGTGTCCCCCCCTGTGCTCCAGCCACTGGACCCTGACAAGGAGACACATGGCTGGGATGCAGAGAGGGGCACAAACTGCAGGATGACACTCATGAAGATGTTGAGGTTTTTTCCCCCATTCCCTAATGCTCTGGCTCAGACTTCAGGGTTTCAGAGTGAAAAAAAAAAAAAAAGAAAAAGTATTTTTTATGAAAAGACAATAATTTTGGGGGAAAAACTCTTAGTGTCCTTAGGATGACAAGCAGGTCCTCTGTATAAAAAGCAGCTCTGATGAAGATCTCCCATCAATGCCAATGGAGAGGGAACAATTACTAATTTTCCATGAAGCTAATGAGAGCGAGTGTATATGACAGGGGAGAATTTAATCTGATGTGAACTGAGGAAGAGAAGCAATACTGATATTAATGTGTGACTAATTGATACCCAAAAGAACATTTGAAATGATTAAAAGGCATTTGATTTTTATTCAGGACAATAAGAGGCTCATTGGCTATGACTGGTGCATCCTTTCAGTTTTCTACTCCGTGTTCCAATTTGCCCAGAAAAATCTATCATATCTGCAGTGTAGCTTGACTGCCGCATGAAATCTCTGTGCCTGGAAATGTTACACCAAGAAATTCCTCCTGGACAGCACAAAGGATTGTACATGCTGTGAGCAGGGCTGAGCAGCCTGGCAGAAATAAAATAAGTCCCCAAACCACTAAAAAGCAGCTCCTCAAAGCAGTGGGGCTTGGGCAGCAGCCTCCAGCTGAAAGCCCCTCGTGATTAATATCGTGCTCTTTGTTATAATGAAAAACCCATTAAGGTCAGTGGCAGCATCTCTGAGCAGCACTAAATTGGAACGATGGAGACAGTAAAGTTAAAAATGAGCCATAATATTAATGTGGATAGTGAATTAATTGGGCAATTCCATAGGTAGTAAGTAAATCATATCACTTACTGTGGCACGTGGTGCCAGGCAGCTCTCACTGCTGGCAGTGGTGGCACCTGCTCCTGGATGGGGCCAGAGGAGCAGCACAGAGCCACAGCACCCCAGGGACCCTCTGTGCCCCCTGCACTGCAGCCCTTGGCCTTGTCTGCCTCTGGCAGATCTCTCAGTAGGGAAAATGCTCTTGCTTTGCTCTTTTTGGTGCTTCAGCCCCAAAATGCTGAATGCTGGCTTGACAGCATGGCTGAAGTGCTGCAGCCCTGCTTCAGGGTGCTTTTCCCTCCATCCTCAGCCGTGCTGTCTGTGTCCCTTTGCTTTGGGAATGGCTGCTCCTCTCTTTGGGTGGGGCTCTTCCTTAGCCCAGAAGAGGTGCAGGACCAGCAGACAGCCCTGGACTCTCTGCTGCTGCTTTTGTGCCTTGTGCTGGGATGATGTGGGGCCGAGGGCAGGGATTGGCACCATGGTGCAGCATTGGCAGCACGTGGCTCAGGCTGAGGGCTCCCTGTCCACTTCCAGCCTTATGGACAGCAAACAGAGAAAGGGAAGAATCACACATAAAAGAAAGGTGCTCATTAGCCAGCGCCTGATTACCCAGGACTGTCTTTGCTTCAAACCGTCCAATTTTCGGTAACATTTGCCAGATGAGAGGACGTGTGCCTCCTCTTATCAGCCAGCCTCAGCCGAGGGTTTCAGTGAGGGAGGCTTCAGTAATTGGCCTATTCATCATTCATTGTTTATCTTAAGTTCACATCGTCGTAGGGAGCTCCAGAGACATCCTTGATTCAAGTTAAGAAACTTAATCATGATGATAAAACTGCTCAGGGAGCTGGAGTTCGTGTCGGAGGCGCACGTGGCCGTGTGGCACTCCAGCAGCTGCTACTCACAGCAAATTACTCAAAACTGACAAAGCTTTGGGAGCGAGCAGAAAAAGATAAATTCGTGGTGGCCGTAGTGACGGAGGCGCCCAGAAAGTTATTACAGCAGGCACACGCTTGCCTTGCTCACAGCCCATGAAAAATCCCACTCCTGTGAGCTCTGGGGACAGCTGCCTCAGCGCTGCTCTCGCTGCTCCCTCGTCAACAGAAGTTATTAACAGCGCCGGAGAATTTTATCCAAATGCCGGTTTCATCTTGATAAATAACAATTTCATGTCTCTGTTCTACCAGATGACTGCACAGTTTTACTTCAAACACTTAACTTCTCCCGAAATGCTTCCCCATGCACGAGGCTTAGCTCAGCCATGGAATGTGTGCTGAGCAGTTTTTATTTTCAGCGGGCTTTGAATACCTGTAATGCAAAGAGCAAACCCATAATCCTGCACCAGCGCCAGTCACTTTCCCCAATAAAGAGCTGCTTCCTTCTGGGACAGCTAAAATGTAATTGAGAGCTCCGTGTGTGTTGGTGCCACACCAAAAAGCCTTTTATTAAAAATAGTTTGGGGGGTGCTGAGGAATGGTCTGCAGCTCTCTGGGATGTGCAGGAAAGCAGAGCAAGAAGAGGGTGCCCTGGGGGCGATGGGTTGGTGTGTCCCCCTGCCCTGCAGGGATCTGCCCCTCACAGCCCCCAGGGCTGTCACTGGTTCCCTGCTCAGGAGTGATGCCAGCGCTCTGCTGGCTGCAGTTAATTGCCAGCCTGCCTCATTAGCAGCAGGCAGCTGGGGAGACGGGGTCTGAGGGGCACGAGGTGGGTGAGGCTGCCCTGGTCACCTGCAGAGGGGCAGGTGTGGGGTGCAGGTGTGGGGTGCAGGTGTGGGGTGCAGGTGTGCAGTGCAGGTGTGGGGTGCAGGTGTGGGGTGCAGATATGGGGGTGCAGGTGTGGGGTGCAGGTATGCGGCTGTAGGTATGGGGTGCAGATGAGGGGTGCAGGTGTGCAGTGCAGGTATGGGGTGCAGGTGTGGGGTGCAGGTGTGGGGGTGCAGGTGTGGGGTGCAGGTGTGGGGCTGCAGGTGTGGGGCTGCAGGTGTGGGGCTGCAGGTGTGGGGTGCCGTGCAGGATGCAGGGATGCTCTGGGTACCAGCAATGAGCTCATCCACACGTGGAGAGGCTCCAGGGTCCCTTCTGAGGAGCTGCCGGGTCAGTCTCCTCCCAGCCTTCTTCCACAGGGAGAGGAAACGTTTTGGTAAAAGGGACTGCATTGCTCTGGGACTGTGTGAGGAGAATAACCAGCATTTATCACTGCTTAGCAAACCTAAAGTGTTTAATGTTAACATATTGAACATTTCCGACTGAATCAGTGCAGCACCACAATGTCTCCTGCCTTATTTTACTGTCACCTGATACATGCATTAATGTTGTTTACTCTAAAGCAAGTAAAGAAAGAGTTGAGATTACTCCCACATGCTACTAATCAAGATAGGATCCATTAAACTGAAGAATTTCAACACAGTTAATTTTTCTTTGAATGCCATTAACTCTCCCATTGATGGCTTTTACCATTAATTGCCCGGTGATGATGCAAACACCATTTTCCCTGGTCCTTTGAGAGCACAGGCAGCTGCAGCCCAGTGCTGGGAGGGTGAATTCCCCAGCTCTCCTGGGTGCACCGAGGTTCGTGGTGAGATTCTGAGGCTCAGGAGATGGGCTTTGCCTGGTTCTTCTGGTGAGATTCTGAGGCTCAGGAGATGGGCTTTGCCTGGTTCTTCTGGTGAGATTCTGAGCCTCAGGAGATGGGCTTTGCCTGGTTCTTCTGGTGAGATTCTGAGCCTCAGGAGATGGGCTTTGCCTGGTTCTTCTCCATGGAGTCTCCATGCAGCCTCACCTGTTTCCCTGCACCTCCAGCTCTGCCTCTTTCCCAGCTCTCACATGTACATCAAGCTGTTCCCAGCCCCAGGGCGCTTTTGGGAAAAAAGCAGCTATTTTAAAAATCAATAAAATAAATAAAATGAAACAAAGTCAGCATGATTGCCCACGTCTGCCTCAAACAGAACCCAGTGCTGGAAGGCTCTGTATCCCCGTGGGTTTGGGGTCCATCAGCTGACGCTGGCTCCCCTCTGGGTGCTCCCTGGCAGCTGTGGGGCCCTGGGGGTGCCCAGCTGGGGGCACACCTGGCAGCCCCGCTCCTCCCTGGGCCATCAGGTGTTCCTCATGAGCACAGGGGGTTGGAGCCAACGCTGCTCAGCTGCCAGGGAGGGTATATAGGGGGTGGGCTGTGGGGTGTGCCCTCAGCTGGCAGAGGGGGCTGCAGGGCTCTTGGGAGCAATGTGTGCTGGGGAGCAGCCAGAGGAAACAGGCCAAAAAGGTAGGAGAGACAGGTGGGAGGAGGCTCTGTTGCACACAGGGGAGGTGGGAGCCGTGGGGCAGTGAGGTGGGCACTGCCCAGCCCTGCTGCTGTGGGGTACTGCACCAGGCTGGGCTGTGTGCCCACAGGGCGGTGATGGCAGGGGCTGGTCCCCTCCTCCTCCTGCTCTGCTTTCTCTCTGCCTCGGCCCCGTGTGGTGGCAGAAGGGCTGCAGAGGGGACAGGATGAACACATCGGTGCTGCTGTGCCCTGGCACACACTGCCAGGCCAGGGGCTGTCCGTGCCCAGCCCTGGGGACACCCAGCCCCAGGTGCTGCTGCAGGAGCTGCTGTCCCACTGGGACTGGGGCCTTGTTGGACCCTGGGGGACTCTGGGGAGGTGCCAGAGCCCCATGGCACTGGCCCTGGGTGAGGTGAGGGTCTCCCAGCACCGTGCTGGGGTCTGCAGGAGGGCTGGTCTGCCCCTCTCGGTGCTGGGCCCCATTCTGTGTCCCCTGAGCTCCTTCCCCTGCAGCTCTGCCCTTGCCCTGGCTCGGTGAGCCTTTGCCTTTGGGGTCACATTCACAGCCACTTCTGCGGTGTGCTGTGTCTGTCCTCACCTCCCACCCCGAGGGAAGGCTCTGGGGTCCAGCTCACTGTCCCATCCTGGCTGTGGCTCTGCCCTGGGTCCAGCTCACTGTCCCAGCCTGGCTGTGGCTCTGCCCTGGGTCCAGCTCACTGTCCCATCCTGGCTGTGGCTCTGCCCTGGGTCCAGCTCACTGTCCCATCCTGGCTGTGGCTCTGCCCTGGGTCCAACTCACTGTCCCATCCTGGCTGTGGCTCTGCCCTGGGTCCAGCTCACTGTCCCATCCTGGCTGTGGCTCTGCCCTGGGTCCAACTCACTGTCCCATCCTGGCTGTGGCTGTGCCCTGGGACCAGCTCACTGTCCTGCTGTGGCTGTGGCTCTGCCCTGGGTCCAGCTCACTGTCCTTTCTGGTCCTCAGAAAGCCCTCAGACACAGCCCCTGCCCCTTTGGAGCAGGCTGGCAATGCACAGAGCACCTGCAGTGCCCTCTCTCAGATAACACCTCCCTCTCTCATTCTTTCCTTGACATTAAGGTTTGAAGCTCCATCTCATGCTCTTTCTGCTCTGCTCTCCCCTTACTATACCTGGCAGGTTCTTTTTTTTTCTTTCCCCTCCCTCCCTGCCATGGTTCTTCCCTTCTGTTGGATTTCTGTCTCTGCTGTTGCTTTGTTCCCACTCTCCCTTCTGTTTCTTGCTGCCTCCTCTTTGCTCTTTCCCTCTCTGTGCCACCTGCTGAGATCTTTTCCTGTTGCACCTCCAGCATCTCCCCTGGTCCTGCAGCCCTTGGCAAGGGACCCTGCCTCTGTCCCTGCTGATGGCTTGGCTGGGATGTGGAAACTCCCAGCAGAATCTGCTTTACTTTGCTGTCACCTCCAGTGATTGGTTCCTGCCTTTCTACAATTTTTTTTTCATCCTGTGAGAAACTGCTCGCTAAAGAAAGCACATTTTTCTTGCTTACTGGGAGTTCCTGTTTGTCATTTTTATAAATCAGTGTTTATTGGCCTAATTATTGTAAATGCAGAGCCCAATAAAGGTGACTGTGATTGCAATATCTGATAATGAATTTTATAACAAACCTGCTGAGCTTGAAAGCTGCCAGCAGGGAAGACATTATGTCAGGTTAATGACAGAGAGGAGAAATCCTCCTCGCTAAGCTTTTTTCCAAAGCATGAAGGATCTCTGCTGGAGGGTGCTGAGGGTCCTGCTGGGCTGCAGCCCCTCAGGCTGGTGGGGTCTGACCCTCCAACACTGCATCCTGAAGCTTTTGGGGCTGCTTTGCTGCTGCCCCATGGGGGATGCTTTAGGCATGCAGGATGGGGGGCTCTGAGGAGGTTCAGACCCTGCCCTGGGTGTGCAGATTGCAGACACCCAGAGGTGCTGGTACCCCTGCTCCTGCTCCCCCATCTCATTTAATCCCACCATGCAAATGCTGAACGTGAGGCACAGGAAAAGCAGCTTAAACAGCACCTAGAGCTAGCTCAACTCCAGCTCTGTAAATAGATTAATTCCAAAAAATCAGTTTTGCCCTGCAGGGGTGGGTTATCCACAGAGATGCTGGTCCTGCTCCAGCCTCATGGGTGCCCTTGGAGGGGTCAGAGTCCCCTCCTGCCAAGCAGGGGGAGCAGCCCCATTGCCTTTACTGGGCTGTGGAGGGGCTGCCCTCTGTCCCCCAGCCCTTCCTGCCCGTGGGGGCCCTGCAGGTGACATTTCCTGCTGCTCCTGCAGGGCCCTGGGTGGTGCAGGGTGGGGGATTTGTGGGATGTGGGAGTTTTGCAGGCACCCTCAACATGGATGAGATGAGGATCTGACTCCATGTTTCAGAAGGCTTGATTTATTATTTTATGATATATATATATATGAAAACTATGCTAAAAGAATAGAAGAAAGGATTTCATCAGAAGGCTGGCTGAGAATAGAGAAAGAATGCTAACAAAGGTTTGTGACTGACCCAGACAGTCCGGACAGCTGGACTGTGACTGGCCATGGAATTAAATCGAGCTCTCCAAGCCCAGGGCTGCTCAGCTCCAGTCTGGCTGATCCCAGGGCTGGCTCTGGCCTGCTGCAGGAGCAGGGGTGCCTTCCTAGCCCTACACTACACCCAGGGTGTGATCAGAGAGTCTTCATGAAACCTGGGCTTGGAGCGCTTGATTTAATTCACTCGCCCACAGCAGGGATTGAGTGCAAAAGAGAAAGAATAAAGACCAGAAGAGAACATGTTTTCTCTTCAATAGTGCAGGGAAGCACGGTGGAGGAGGCTGTACAAATGTGATTTGGTCCTTTTTGCCCGTGTTACTCGCTGCTGGTCACTGGAGCACCCCAGCTGTGTCTCAGGGCCAGGGGAGCTGTCTGCCCTCTCCATGGGTGATGCCCCCACGGAGCCTCCTCTCCCAAACCACCAGCAAGGACCTGGAGCTGTTTTTTTGAATATTTGGTTGGCAGCCACTGTGTTTGATGTGATTCAATGCAAGAGCAAATTGGATTAAGTGAAACATATTTACTGGGATAAGCAGGGGGGAAAAACCTGCACAGGGGTGGTTTGCAGAAACTGGAGTCTGCAGATGAGGCTGAGCCCTCCAGGGACCCCCAGCACACAGCAGAGCAAGACCCTAGTGTGGATAAGGAAAATGAGGGGTTGAGAGGGCCACAAACGAGGTGGCCCATCAGGGTGTCCCTGGCAGCAGTGGGACCCAGGGATTTATTGCTGTCACCTGCCACACTCACAAAAATGCTGCTCTTTAGTAGGTGACACTTCCAAAAGAGCAGGACAGGGACACCTTAGGAGGTGTGTGCTTGGGTAGATAAAAACCAGGCACTGAACAAATCAAGCTGGGTTAGTTCTCCTGATCAGAGGAACTTGTCTCTGCACCTGGGAATGTCCCTGCCTTGCACAGGAGGGGACAAGGCAGAGGAAGGTGCACACAGAAGTTTTTGCTGCTGGAGGCAGAAGGTTTGTGCCTGTAGCTGCCCTGCCTTGCTCAGCTTGCTGCCAGGAGCACTGCCAGGGCAATATCCTGCCCTGCTCCCTGCTCAGCCCACAGAGCACGATCATTTCATTCATCTCCTGTCATCTCCTCCTCGGCTGATCCAGCTGCAATATTGCAGAAATAACTTCCCACTGCTCCCTGAGGAGCAGCAGACTTCAGAGGCCAGGAGAGCTCTTCCCTCTCCTCCCTGCTTGCTGTGGGCCCCAGAGCTGACAGAAGGTATGAAAGTCTTTGAATCCTTCTAACTCCTACAGTCAGGGATGCATAAAAAGCAGCTGATGTAAAAAAAACCCCACAAACCCCAATCAGTTATTATAATCATCAGACCCTTCAAAATCCCCGGGAATTTAGCAAGGTCTGGATGTAGTCAGGTCCCTTTTCCAGGCACCAAAACGTCACCTGGCACTGGCTGGTGCCAGCACAGGCTGTCAGGCTGTGGGTCATTCCCCATTCTCTTTGTGTGCCTTCTCCCCAGCCCTCCCTCCCAGGCTCCACGCTGCTCCTCTGCCTGTGCCATGCTCTGGCTCTGGCCAGAGCACTCCAGGGCTGCTGCTTGGAGGAGATTCATTAGCTGCAGATAAATGAGGAGCCAGGTGAGTCCTTACTCCAACCATTAAAATACTGTTTTAATGCAAAATATATGTCCTGGAGTAAATCCCTGTTTCCATTTAAATGTGGGGAGGAGTGCAGTGCTGAATTTTAAGCACGTTGTCACAGAAAGCAATGGCAGTGCTGAGTGAGTGACGCATCCAATGAGCACAGCAAGGGGAGCAGGGCTGGCACTGCCATCCCTTGTGCCAGGGCAGCCTCTGTGCCCTGCAGGGGGAACGCTTTCCCCAGGCACAGGAGTGACAAATTATGGGATCAATACCCAGGCTGATTGTAGTCTAATCTTGCTTAGCCCCACTAAGGCTGGGATTGATCCAGATCTAATCTTGCTTATCCTGGACAAGCCCAGGAGCAGATCCAGATCCCAGGGTAATGCATCCCATGCAAATCCAGAGTGGCTCTATTGATGTGCTGGCCGTGGCTGTGCTGTGGGCTCTGCAGAGGGGTTTATCAGCATTATCTGCCCCTTGATGTGTAATGCAATCAAAGCCGTGGATGGATCCTGATGAAGTGCTGGCAGTGAGGGCCTGGCTGCAGGGCTGTGCTGCCTGCTGCAGCTGTGTGAGCATTCCCTGCATCAGTGCAGGGCAATAGAGGGGGAGCTCAGTGCTGGATGGCAGCCAGGGCACCCTGCTCCCTCTCACCCGAGCTGGGGCAGGTTTCCTGTGCTGTGAGAGCCGGCCATGGGTGCCTGCAGGAGGTGCAGTCTGTCATGAGGCTCCTGCTCCCACCTAGAGCTCTCTGGCCTCCTCTTTGGCCCTGCAGGTTTCCACCTCCAAATTTAGTTAACAGAAGGGTTGTGACCCCTGACAGTCCCCTCACTTTGCTGCACTGCCCTGCCAAGGGTGGCACCTGCAGCCCATGCAGGGAGCTCCAGCACACACTGGGCTGCTGCTCCTGTGATCCGAGGTGCTTCTGTTCCAAGGCCTTCCTGCCACTCTCATAACTTCAGGAAGGAAAAAAAAAAGAAGAGAAAGTAATTACCTTCTGGGTGGAATTTCTCCAGCCTTTACTGGGCCCACTAGGGAATTTGTCAGGAACACGGACTGTGGTTTTGTTCAGCGATTCCTGACTTATACCAGCACAGGGAAAATGGCATGTCTTGCAGCTTGATGTTTTTGTGATGTCTTTCTTTGCTCTCAGGTTTGAAAGAAAAATACCAGACCCAAAAAAAATCTCTTCAAAACGTAAAACTTGCCCTTAGCTTAATTCAGTGGAGACTTGAACAGCTGCTCCTGCATCTCAGAGAAAAAAGGCCTCGTGCTATTAACATGTCTAAAGAAATTGGATGTAGAAATATGAAGGTCCCTCATCCTTTAAGAGCTGCACTCCCTGCCTGGGGCTCCTGGCTTCTGCCTGAGCAGAGCTGTGGGATGCAAATGGGTTCCAGGAGATGACCCTGCTGGGCTGAAAGGGGCAAAGCTGAGCCCCAGCCCTTTTGAGGAGAGCTGCCAGCAGGTGACGAGGGGCTCTCCTCCATCCTAGAGCTTTTGAACCCCCCTGCCAGGTGTGTTGTGAGAGATTGTGCTACTGAGTCCTGGGGGCTTGGTGCCAGAGCTGAGTGCAGCTGTGTCTGCAGCCTGGACCCGTATTTTTCAGAGTGTTTTGATCTGAGAAGTGCTTTAGCAGTGCAAATATAACCTAGAAGGTTCTCAAATGCCCCAGAAATATTCTCCAAGAAAATATGTTGCCTCTCCCCTTCCTTTCCCTTGAAGGGGAAATAATTCCAACTTCATCCAAATGTGCTTTTCTAATCAAAGGGGCCACTTTGTACGCCTGAATCCAAGGGGAGGGGATGGGAGCAGGGCTAAAACAAAACTCCTTCTCAGCGCTGCCTTTGTGAGATGGATCTCCCGTGGCTGAATCCATCTGTGTTTCTCCTTTGGCAGGAGTGGGGGATCTTCCCCCTGCAGCTGGGCACTTCCCTCAGAGCCTGAGCTGCTGCACAGGGAGCAGCAGGAGGATGAGGCAGTGCTGGAGTGGCCCAGGTTTCTATGGCACTGTGTGCAGCAGCCTCTCTCCTTATCTTCCTAACCTGATCGGGAGAAATTGCTTTTGTCAATTTTAATTTCAGCTGAGCTGAGCAGGATAAACAAAGGGAGGTGCAGGAGAAGCAGATGGTTTGTCACAGAGCAGTCAGGAAGACTCTGCAGCTTTTTATAGCATATAATGGCCTTTCCTTCCATCTAGCTATCCATCACCATGTAATTCCCAAAATAAACTGGGATTGTGCAATTCAATACGTGAAGTAACCCGGATGTCACAGCAGGTTTGGAATATTCGGCCTGCAGGAGGTTTGGGGGTGGCTGGGAGCACTCACACAAAACCCTTTTGGGGGTCGGGGTGGGCTCCTCGTTTGGAAAGGTCCTGTGGTGGCTGCTGGTCCCACAGCTGGGGCAGCACAGCTCTCTGAGTCTGGGCAGACCCTCTGGATCTGGAGATGTGGCAGTGGCTCCAACAGGAGCAGGGCAGCTCTCTGAGTCTGGGCAGACCTTCTGCAGCCTGGAGATGTGGCAGTGGCTCCAACACTTGTTGGTGTAAGGGGATAAACGAGGGGTTTGTGGCTCACCCACAGCCCTCTCCCCTGCCTACCCCAGCCAGGGTCACCCAGAGCTCCTGGCCCAGGTCAGAGGGGCTGCAGCAGCAGGGAAGGAGATCTCTCATGGCCTGCTCTGCCTGTCCTCGCCCATGTGGGAGCCTCATGCTCCTGGAGCTTTGTTATCCATGCAGGAATTGTTGTGGGGGTGGAGAATGCGTGCTTGGCCCTCTGCCCGGGCTGGGTGCTCCCACCACAGGGAGCATTGTGGCCATGGGGTGCCCTGTGGCACGGCAGGGCTGGCAGGAGGCTGCCTGCGGCCAGGATGCTCCAAGGCTGCTGCTGTGGCACCGTGTCCATGGCAGCTGGGGCACGGGCTGGCTCCCAGAGCTGCTGCTCTCGGGGGTGAGGCAGGCTGGGGGAGATTTGCCTCGGTGAGAGCCGTGCTGCTGTTTGCAAACCCTTTCAAACCGCGCTCAGCGTCTGGAGCAAAGTCTGCTCGCAGCACAGCCTGCGGAAGGGAGGGCTGGGGGCGGTGGAAGGAGCCTGAATCCCTGCCAGGTTTCCATCCTGCAGAGCGTACCAGGGTGAGCAGGGAGTGCTGGGGCTGCTGCCTGCCTTGGAACTACGGGCAGCCCCTCCAGAGTGTCCCCGTTAAAGCATCCCTCTGCAATTCCCAATAATGAGCAAATATGAAGAAAATCAAAGTATGTTTGAACTTCGTTAATGAACAGAAAGAGGGCTAAATGTTTCCAATAATCTGTTTGCTGCAAATTTGCTGGATACCTAAACCAGCTCTGTCCATTCCAGCTCAGGTTCTGCAGAGCCCAAAGCCATGAAATTCTGAGTGCTGGAATGACAGGAGCAGCCAGAGCCCGCTGGGCAGAGCTGCTGCTGGTGGCTGTGATTTCTGGAGATGGGGTTTTATTCACCACCCCAGGGAGACTGTCCCACACCTGGTGTGGGCAGGAACATCCCTCGGGGAGGACAGCAGGGGACAGTGCCTGTGCTGCTGGGCTGGCCTCAGCAGCAGCCAGGAAAGGGGAGATGGCTCCTGGGCTTGGGACAAAACAGAGCTTAAAGGAGGATCCTGGAGGGGTGGGCAACTGTGACGGTGTTCACAGGGGTCCCAGGATGAGGGAAGAGATGAGGATCTGACTCCATGTGTCAGAAGGCTTGATTTATTATTTATGATATATATTATATTAAAATATACTAAAAGAATAGAAGAAAAGATTTCATCAGAAGTCTGGCTAAGCTAAGTAGAGAAAGGAATGATAACAAAGGCAGCTGTCCTGGACTCTCTGTCTGAGCCAGCTGGGCTGTGATTGACCATTAATTATGAACATCAAAGATGGGCCAATCCCAGATGCACCTGTTGCATTCCACAGCAGCAGATAATCAACGTTTACGTTTTGATCCTGAGGCTTCTCAGCTTCTCAGGAGGAAAAACCCTAAGGAAAGGATTTTTCATGAAAAGATGTCTGCAACAGGCAACCTGCTCGCATTAGAGAGTGCTCCCCATGGCACTTGCTGCAGAGGACCCGGTGAGTGTTGGTGTCCCTTGCTGTCCCCGAGGCTGAGCAGGGCTCTCCTGGCTCTGTGTGCTCTGCCTGCTGTGCAGGGGACACCCCTGCTCTGCTCAGTGGCGTTGCAGCCAGCTGCCTTCCCATTCCTCAGCGCTGGAAATCTGATCTTGGTCACGGGCCAGCTGCTCAGGCCGTCCCCATGGACAGACAGACAGGGACAGACAGCTGAGCCCCACCTGCACCCTCTGAGCTGGGTGTAACCCCGGCTGGGGGTGCCCTGTGAGGGGCTGCGGGGGTCTCTGTCTGGTGGTGTCCCCTGTGGGACCCTCAGCTGTCACCCAGGGCCAGCCCTGGCTCCAACAGCTGATGAGCTGGGTCATGAAGGTAAATGCTGATGGCAGGTAGGTATGGTGAGTCCTGCCATGGAGGGTGTGTTTGCTCTGCCATGGAGGGTGTGTTTCCAGAGCCATGGAGGGTGTGTTTCCCTTGCCATGGAGGGTGTGTTTCCCCTGTTTCCAGTGCCATGGAGGGTGTGTTTCCAGTGCCATGGAGGGTGTGTTTCCCTTGCCATGGAGGGTGTGCTTCCCCTGTTTTCACTGCCATGGAGGGTGTGTTTCCAGTGCCATGAAGGATATGTTTTCACTGTCATGAAAGGTGTGTTTCCCCTGCCATGGAGGGTGTGTTTCCATGGCCATGGAGGGTGTGTTTTCACTGCCATGGAGGGTGTGTTTCCCCTGCCATAAGGGTGTGTTTCCAGTGTAACTCGCAGCTCTGACGCAGGCTCTCGCTGTAATTGCTGCTTTTCCCTCTGAACTTTAATGGTTCTTTGTTCCCTGGCTGCAGGAGAGCTCGGTGCCCTGGGTGACAGCCACAGCTCGGCCACAGGAGGGTCTGGCTGCTGTGGAGAGCCAGGGAATCACAGAATTGCTCAAAAGGACCTTAAAGGTGCTGTCATCCAACCCCCTGCCATGGGCAGGGACACCTTCCCCTGCCCCATGCTGCCCACAGCCACTTCCAGCCAGCTCTTGGATGCTTCCAGGGATGGAGCAGCCACAGCTTCCCTGGGCAGCCTGTGCCAGGGCCTGCCCACCCTCTGAGTGAGGAAATTCCTCCTTACATCTGATCTAAATCTTTCCTCTCAGTTTAAAACCATTTCCCCTGGGGAAGAGAAGTGCCAGGAGGGTGTAGAGGGAGAGCTACAGGCAAGAGCCTTCTCTGGGACCCTGCAGTGTCCCCCTTTGGTGCCAGGCCTGGTCTCTGGTGCCAGCTCTGCCCAGTGCCTGGGTGTCTGTCTGTCCTGCTGCTCCTTGCCCAGAGCTGGGTGATGGCTGGGATGTCTCCTTGCTCCTCCTGGCTCCTCCATCAGGTGGGTGCTGTCCCTCCCCACGTGCCACCCTGGCTTTCAGGGGTGACTCCTGTCTGCAGAAATACAGAATCTCCCTCAAACACCACACCAGTCCCTGGGTTTTGTTTACATCACCTGTAAACAAGATGAACCCAGGGAACAGATGCACCTTTTACTGTTAATAGATCAAAATTATAGATGATCACAAAATAACAGCATACAGAATGCTTAGCTGATGTAAATTACCTTTTCCTCTATTTCCTTCCATTAGCCACCAGCCATTTACCCCAGGCAGAGCTCTGGGCCAGGGAAACACCAGGCTGGATGTGGAGCAGCAGGCTGGGTAAGTGCTGGGTAAGATAGACTGCTGATGGACTGTGATGAGATGGAGTGTGAACATCTGAGGGACTGGGAGATGGAAGATGCTATGTGTCATATTATCTCTATTTCTTATGAAAAAAAAAGGCAGAAAGCTGTTTCTGTCTGATTTGTGGTCTTCTGTCCAGGGTATTGCTTGCTCCAGGACAGAATTTGGCCTGCAGAGCAGTGAGTAAAGTTTGCAGCATTGGCAACAACACTGTGTGATTCAGGAGCAAGCCCTTAAACAAGATTATTACTCATTTTACCAGGCACAGCTATCCATTATGGTTAATAAAACACTGCATAAGTGATTCTCAGCCTGATCCAAACAATATATCTTGTGGCCCAGCTGGGCTCACTTTTATCCTGAGCCTCACAATCAGGATATGTTGGCATCAGCAGACACTGAGAGATTGGTACCTGATGGCACTGACAGCCAAGATCTGCCTCTTCCCTTCCAAGGGGATGAGTGATGCTGGATGGGTTCTGCTGCCCCCTCCCTAGCATGTCCTTCTCTCAAGGACAGGGTCCATGCTGGCGTGGTGGCACCTTGCCCCAGGGTTCTGGGGAGAGGGCAGATCCTCCCCAGGCTGGGCAGGCTGGGCACCCCGTGCCCCTGCTCCAGGGCAGCTGAGTGGCCTCTCAAGGGACAGTGCTTTGTGCTCTTACCCTGCTGGAGCAGCAGCTGCTGCTCTGGGTGCCCACATGGGGATGTCTCATCATCCCAGGGCAAATGAGTGAGTGCTGCCTGCTGGGGATGGGGAGGAAGAGCAGCCTGGGCTGCAGAGGGAACTCTGGTCCTTCTTGGTCAGGGCACTGCTGGTGGAAATGAGGCCCAGGAACTTGTGGAGCTGCTGCAGGGATGGTGACACGGCTGCCTCCCCATGCCTGAGCTGCAGGAGGCAGAGCCAGCCCCCTGCCTGCACGCTGCCCCGTGTGCTCAGCGTTCCTCCTGCTGTGCCAGGCACTGGGAACAGCTCGGGGAGTGCTGGGACAGCAGCAGGAGCTGGTCCCTGCCAGGATGCTCTTACCCCACAAATAAGGAGCAAGCCCTTGCTCTGCAGGCTGGGGGGCTCTGCTCCAGGCCATCCATCTGGCATCTTTTTGAGACACTGCACTCATTTTTTTCCACCTTGCCAAAACAAATCCTTGCAGACTATTAATCACTGGCTTGGAACAGCATCCACCCAGGTTCAGTTGTGCTAAGATATGCCAGCCCTTGTCTGACATCGTGTAGCCATTTCAAGAGGACATAATTACAGCAATTGTTAGGCATTTTCCTAGCTTTTCCTGCCTCCTCTCCCAGGTAATGTTATGTGAGGAATCCCTTTCCCTGACATCCTCAGCTCAAACACCACTGCTCACCCGGCTGTGCTGTGGGGCAGGAACATCAGGCTCGCTGCAGACAGTGCAGGAGGGGAGCCACAACCTGCCAGTCTCAGTTTGATGGGTGGAAATGACCCACGTGGCAATGCTGGGGGATAGCTGGGGCTTTGGTGGGTGCATTCTGCAGCCTCCCTGTGCCTGCAGTTGCAGGAGTGGTGGGGGATGCAGGGAGGAGGGAATTGCACCGGGACTGGTGCCTGGGCTGCCAGCTGCTGGGAGTGGGATGTGGGCAGGCAGCCTTGAAATGCCAAAGTCAAAACCAGCGAGGAGCCTGAGCCAGATTCCCTGATGTGGGCACCTTGGTGGGATGGAGCTGGAGCCTGCTCTCAGCCCCGTGGCTGCTTCTCAGCTGGTGCTGGATCTCCGTCGGCAGCTCTGGAGCCAGGACAAATTGCACCGGCTGAGGAATGCTGCTGAAATCCCCCAGCTGACGCTCAGGGCTGCAGCAGGAGGCTGTACATCCCAGAAATGAATCCTGCCTGTTGGCGTGCTGGGAAGGAGCCTTGTGGCTCAGGGCTAAAGGCAGATGAACGTTTGGGAGCTGTCAGCGTTCTGCCAGTGCCAGGTATCCAGTTTGTGCAGGAAGATGGAAGAATTGCAGTGTCCCCGACCCCTTGTGTGGGGTCAGCAGCAGACTAAGCAGCATGCAGGAATAAAGGGGGAGAAAAGCAGAAAGAGAAATGCAGAACAAGTGATTTAGCTCTGTTCACGAGTGTTGTGAAAGATGGGCTGGGTGTTGCTGGAGCGGCTGTCGGAGTTGGCTGAGCTCTCCGTGTTATCTGTGGAGCCGTTCAGACTCGAGACACTGCGCTGCTCTGTTCCACTAAATCACTGTCTTTCCCCAGGTGTCTTTATTCCCCGACCTTCACAATCTGTTTGTCCATGCAGGGACCCGGAGCCTGAATTAAGATGTGCTGCTTGTAAGCAGGGCAGAAAGAGCAGAGATTGTCCCATCACCTGGGATAACCTTCACCAGCAGGCGGATCTCCTGCAGGGAGAGCTTTGGCTGCCTCTTAATCCATCCGTGCGGAGCCCGGGGCCGTCTGTTCCTCACCTGCGGGGCCAGCAGCGGGTCTGGCCCTCAGGCAGGCGGCCGAGCCCGTGTGCGGTGCGGGGCCGCTCTGCCCCGGGGGCCGCTCTGCCCCGGGGACCGCTCCCGTTCCCGCTCCTGCCCCAGGGATCGCTCCCGTTCCCGCTCCTGCCCCGGGGATCGCTCCCGTTCCAGCTCCTGCCCCGGAGATCGCTCCTGCCCCGGGGATCGCTCCCGTTCCCGCTCCTTCCCCAGGGATCGCTCCCGTTCCGGCTCCCGCCCCGGGGATCGCTCCTGCTCCTGCCCCGCGGATCGTTCCGGCTCCCGCCCCGGGGGCCGCTCCCGTTCCCTCTCCTGCCCCTGCCCCGTTCCCGCCCCTGCCCCGGGGGCCGCTCCTGTTCCAGCTCCCACTGCTTCCCCGGGAGCCGCCCCTGCCGCGGGGGTTGTTCCTGCCTCGGGGGTCTCTCCCTCTCCTGCCCCTGCCCCGTTCCCGCCCCTGCCCCGGGGGCCGCTCCTGCCTGGCCCCCTGCACGTGCCGACGGCACACATCCCAACCTCCCTGAGCTCCGTCTCCTGCCCTCCCTCCTCTCCCCTCCTCGCTTTTAATCTTTGCTTAACTTGTTGTGCAGGCGAGCGCAGGGCAGTTAGCGCGCGGTGATGTGTGTTTGGGGCCCGGGCTGGAAATACGGCTCATTACCTGGAGTGGGGAATATTAAGCACTTCTCTCTGTTGGCCATTTGATCACAAGGTTATCCTGTTTGATGGTTTTATACCCTGGAATTGATTGCATGGGAAATATTTAGCCAGCATGGCTGGAATGTGTGTCTCCCCACAGGCTGCCAGGTGCAGGTGAGCTACTGCACTGTGGGGAGCCGCTCAGGGGTGATCAGCAGCCCCCTCCAGACCTTCAGGTCATCTTTTCTTGCAGGATATGGGATTGAATCAAGCAAGCTGCAGGGTTTTTTTTTGTGTGATCCTGCAGCAGCCAGCGGGACACAGCCCAGTGAGGTGGGGGGAAAGGCTGTATCACTTAGTGCAGCCCCCTGAACCATGCAGCATGCTTTGCTTCGTGTCTCAGCTCCAGGAGACCTTAGAGCCCCTTGCAGTACCTAAAGGGGCTGCAGGAGAGCTGGAGAGGGATTTGAACAAGGGCATGGAATGACAGAGCAAGGGGAAATGGCTTCACACTGGCAGAGAACAGATTTAGGTTAGATATTAGAAAGAAATGTGATGGTGGAGAGGCCCTGGCACAGAGTGCCCAGAGAAGCCATGGCTATCCCCATCTCTGTGAGTGTTCAAGGACAGCTTGGACAGGGCTTGGAGCAGCCTGGGATGGTGGAAGGTGTCCCTGGCTGTGGGGAGGTTTGGAACTGGAAGATCCTTCAGGTCCCTTCCAACCCACACCGTTCTGGGATGCTGGCTGCCCTTGCCTTGCTCTTGCCCCGTGCAGGCTGCTGAGAGGCAGCTCCCTCCCAGCTCCTGGCTGTGCCCTGTGTGCTTCTGTTCACACAGGATGGGCCTGCCTGGCTCCTCAGGCACCTTCAGAAAGCCCCATCCGATTATTTCTCCCCTTTCCCCACGATTATTTCTCCCTTTTCCCCATGCTGTGCTGCCAGGCAGGCTGTGTAAATCGGGAGAGGGTCCAGCGGGCTTCCTCTGGACTGACACCAGTGTTGGAGCAGAGAATTAGCCCTGCACCTGTCACTTTTATAATATAGGCTTTAAATCTGATTATGGCTGCCTGTCTGGCTCTGCATTATGTTCTTCATGATTATTCAGCATTATGTAATCTTTGATAAAAGATGCTGCATCAGTAAAAGTGAATTAAACTATTGAGTGATAGGAGTTTATCGAATTCCTCAGAGTGATGTTGTCCTCTCTTTGGCACTTTAACCTCTTCAGTGCAAGGAGTGTGCCAGACTCTGCCCTTGCTAACAGCCAGGAAACCCTGCTGACTTGGGTGGAATTGCAGGAGTACAAATAAAGTTAGATTTCAGCTTAGAAAGACAGTTTTTTATAGTCTAAAGACTCAATATTTTACAGCAGCGGTCTCTTATCTGCATGATGTGCAAACTGCTAACAGAGTTACACAGACAGATGTCTGCAAGTCCTGCAGATGCTCAATAAGGTTTGGCTCTCTGATGGGCAGAGCTGGCCAGGATCTCCTTACTCCAAACCCTCTTGACAAGGGGCACTGAATTCCCTTGAGATGAAAAGAAAAATAGTCTTTAAATCAAAGCTCAATACTTTGTCTCATTTTCCAAACACCCCCCTGAATATAAAAACTTGTATTTTTCTCCATTTGGGGCTTCTCTTTCTCATCACACAGTAGATGTTTCATGGCTGAATGGTCTGAGGATTGTGCTCTGAGTCTTCTATTTCTTCACTTCCTTTTTCTATGCCACAGGTTTTTTCTTTTTCTACTTCACTGTGATATTAGAAACATTTCAAGGGGAAGAAAAACCACAAACCTAAACTGTAACTCCTGACACCCGATACTTTGAAAAGCTTTCAAGTTGTGCAGAACTGGATAAGCAAAGAAAGGAAAAAATAAACCTACATCATTTATTTTACTTCACCTAGTAGCTAAAAGAAAAGGTGCTGGAAAGGGGAAAAACAAGACTTCAGAACTGAGAAACTAAAAGAAAGGTTCTGAAAAATTAAAAAGATAAAGTTCCTCTTTGATGTTTAAAACAGATTTCAAATTTTCAAACTATTTTGTGCGTGCTCTCCCCAGTTCTGCAGAGAGCTGGGGTGCTGCCTTTGCTCCCCCTGGCTCCAGCAGAGGGTGAGGGGGGCTGGGCTGGGAGGGATGAGGGCAGGCACCGAATCTCCCAGCCCACCCTGCTCTGCAGCCCCACGGCCCAGGGGAGGCAGGGATGTGAGCAGGAGCAGATACCTGTGAGCAAGGGCTGATCCCTGCCTGTCCTTCTGCATCATTGCTGCACAAGGAATGCTTTATAAAACCCCTGGTACTGTAGTTTTAAATATACATCTTTCAGATGCTGAGATTTACTTTTTGACAGGGATGAGGGCTGGAGAGGAGTCGTCACATTAGTGCTCAAACAAAGGGCTGCAAGCTGCACCTCTTGCTTATAATCCAAAGCTTTCCCTATTCTGCAGGGTGGGCAGATCAGATCTCTGTTCTGTGCTGCCCAGCCCCAGCAATGAGGTGGGTGAGAGGCAGGTCTGGTGCCATGCTGCCCCTCAGCCTCCTCCCGTGGCCCCTGGGCTCCAAGGGGGACGATGCAGCTCCCCAGCAGCAGCAGGAGGTGCTGCTACGGAATGGGCTTGCAGGGGTTTGGCCAAGGGGAACATGGGGACCCCCCTGTCACCAGCTCCTTCCCAGCCAGGCCACCAGGAGTGACGCTAAGGGCATCTCCAGGTGCACTGCAACAGGAGTGCTGGGCCTTGCATGAGCTAATTGTGTTGCAAGGAGTGGAGCGAAGCTTTTAGATTCCAGAGCCAACGTGTGGCATCTTTATTAATGCGCCTACTTGAGTTCCCCGGGACGAGATGTTTTCTCCTCACCCTGGCCATCCATCTGAGCTGATAATAGGACTATTAATCCATTCTGCTGACAGCACGCACAGACCTCCAGTGAGGCAGGAGATGGGGAAGAGGTGGGGCTGCAATCGATGCTTGTTTTGTTCCAAAGGGATCCCTCTGACACAGCGAGCAGGAGCTGCAGGTGAGCAGGTGGAGTGTGACCATGGCCACAGGTGATGGTGGCTGGCCAGCTGTGGCCTGGCTTCTTCTTGCTCAGCTGGAGAGCATCCTGCAGGAAAGCACTGAGAGATGAGATGTTCTACAGGAGGCACACCTGGAGACCTTGTGCTCCAGGGCACATCACACTGTTCAGGTTCTACACTCAGCAACCTCCTATCAGTTATTGACCCACTTCTAATCCCCCTTTGTACCCACACAGACGTGAAGTTCCTCTGATCTCAGGGCCTTTTCAGCCCTGCCTGGCTATGAGGTGACTGGCACAGCATCCATTGTCCATGATTTCCTTTAGAGCAGCAGAAATACAATGCAATAAATAAAGAAATGCAGGTCTTTTGTAGGTATGATCTATAAAGAAATAGCTCAGTGGAAAAAGAGCTGGGAGATGAGGTGCATTCCTGCCCAGCTCTTGCTCCTCTGCCCAGCCCCTGCCAGTAGCTGATCCCAGGCGCCTTTATATTCAGACTGATCCTGTCTGGTTTTAAATATCTCAAGCCACAGAACTTTCTCCCTCCAGGGAACCACGTCGCAGTCTCATAATTTTCGCTGTCAGCAGAGGGGATTTTTTCCCCTGTGACATTCAACCTAAATGCTCCATTTCTTCATTTCCTGTCATCCCTTCTAGTGATGCCCCTTGTACTCTATTAAATAATTCCTTCCCTCCCTCTCTATTTACTCCAACCAGATCTGTAAGGCTCTTAGTTTGTCTCCCCACGGACAGCTCTTAACCAAGCAATATATATATTTAAGCCTTTTAATCTTCTTTCAGAAATCAGTCTCTCCGTGCCTTTGATCATTTGTGTGGCTTCCCTCTGAACCGCCGCCAGCCCGTCTGTGCCGAGGGAGCGGCGCTGGGGCTGCGGCCGCCCCCGAGCCCCGCAGCGCCGCCGCCGCCCTCGGCCGTGCGGGACCGACCCGCCGGGGCCGCCCCGTCCCCGCTGCCCTCGGGCACGGCAGCGTCCCCCTGCTGACCCCTGGCCCCAGCTTTTCTCTGGGGCGTCGCTCTGCATCGTGGCTTGGCTTGGCTTGGCTTGGCTTGGCTCGGCTCAGCCATCGCTGCCTGCCCTGCTGTCGCTCCGAGTCGCCTTTGCGTCCCAGCCGCGCTCGCTCACATCTGTGCGCAGCACAGCTCCTTTCGCTGCTTCCTGCCTGTGTTTCTAATCTCACTAGGCCCTTTTTGTGTTAATTTTCTATGCTTGCTGGAGCTCACAGCACCTCCCAGTATAGCATCATCTGCCAAATTCATTAATGTGTAGTTTACTCCCTCTTTCCAGGTCATTAATGAGGGTATTAAATGAGAGCAGCCCTAACCTAGATCCCTGCAGTACCCCATAAACACCTCCCCCTGCTTCTAATTACCCTTTGTTTATGATCCCTCAGCCAGGTTTTCAATCCGCATGGCACAGTTCAAGCCATCAGAATTAATTTTTTCATGGAAGACTTCGACAGGGCCTTGCCCCCTCGTGCCGTCCCCACCTGCCGCCCCTCCGTGTCCCACTGCCACTCCCCCGTGGGTCACAGTGACCTACGCTGCTGCTTGCCGGACAGGAGGAGGGACACCTGGCAGAGGCTTTTTCCTCTGCCGGCTTTTGTCCGTCTGCTCCAGGACACGGCAGCGGAAATGGGGGCCCTGCGTCCCCCCGGTGTCCTGCGGGGAGGAGCGGGCTGCCCTGGGCTGTCCCTGGGCGCTGTGTCCCTCCCTGGACAGGGGCACCCCGTGGGTGCTGTCCCTGGAGGGACGCTGTCCCGGGGGATGGAGACAAAGGGCGGATGCTGTCCGGGACAGGTGTCCCCGGACAGATGTTGTCACTCGGGATGGGATCACGGGGACGGTGCCTCTGAACGGACGCTGTCCCAGGGACGGTGACCGTGCATGGAGGCTGTCCCTGGCGGCAGGCGGTGTCCCGGTCACCCTCTACAGGCCGGGAGGGGCCCGTGCCGCCCGAGGACCCCGCCCAGGCCGGGTGTCCCGGGGTCCCGGTGTCGCATTCTCTCGGTGTCCCGTTTTCTCGGTCTCTCGGTGTCCCTGGTTCCCGTTCTCTCGGGGTCCCGGGTTCCCCTTCTCTCGGGTGTGCCGTTGTCTGGGTGTCCAGTGTCTCGGTGTCACGTTCTCTCGGTGTCCCGTTGTCTCGGTGTCCCAGTGTCTCGGCGTCCCGGGGTTCTGTTCTCTTGGTGTCCCGGTGTCCCGTTCTCTCGGTGTCGCGGTGTCACGGTGTTCCGGTGTCTTGGTGTCCCAGTGTCCTGTTCTCTCGGTGTCCCGGTGTTCGGTTCTCTCGGTGTCCCGTTCTCTCGGTGTCCCGGTGTCTCGGTGTCCCGGGTTCCCGTTCCCTCGGTGTCTCGGTGTCCCGTGCTCTCGGTGTCTCTGTGTCGCCCCCCGCGCGGCCGCGAGATGGCGCTCTTGTGCCTGGGAAGGCGCGGCGGGGCCCGACGGCGCGGCCGGGCTGAGCCGGGCTGGGCCGAGCCGGGCTGGGCCGGGCGGGGCGGGGCAGGACCGGGCCGGGCCACACCGGGCCGTGCCCGCGGGGCGCGGCACCGCCCAGGTGTCGGTTCCCGATGCCAACCACCCAATGGTACATGTGCCGCGGCATTTGCACCGGACCCCCGCCCCGCTGCCCCCCTCTCCCTTCGCCGCCTGGCCGCTGCCGACCGGAGGGCTGCGGGGCGCTTTGCCGACGGCCGCGCCGGCACCGGCCCCGCTGTAACCCTGGGGAAGGGAACGGCGTGCTGGGAGGTTTCGGAGCCGAGAACTGCCGGGGATTCTCCCGGTGACACCGTCCCCCGGCTCGGTACAGAGCCCCCGGGACTCTGCGGACGGCGCGGAGACGGGAGGTAAGGTACGGGCACACGCACCCGGGAACGCTTTATTTCATCGTTAGGAGCACTCGGTACCGCGGTGTTTCTCCAGGGATCAGCACGGTGCAGCGAGCGCTGCGGGGCTGGAGCCTCCCGGGGGCGTTGGGCGGTCCCGGGCCCCTCGCCGGTTCCCGGGAACACTGCCCGGTGGGGCGGGGTCCTCCTGCCCAAGAGGGTTCAGTCTCTACTGAACGGACTTGGGGCGCTCCGCGGGACCTGGTGGTCCCCGCGCTGCCCGCGGAGATCCGCCACCGCCCAGTGCGCACTGGCTAAAGAAGTAACCGCCGGTGACCGCGGCCGCGGAGCCAAAACACCGCTGCGTCCGCAGCTCCCGGGCAGCGGGACGGTCTCAGCGGGGCAGCGGAGCAGGGACAGCAGGGACAGAGGGCTCCCGGCTTGGGAAGCGGCACCGTCCGGTCCTGCTCCGCTCCGCGCGGCTCCGTGGCCGCTCCGCTCCCGCTCCGCTCCCGTCCGCGCCGCCGGCCCCGCCCCGGCCCCGCCCCCGGCCAGCGGCGCTATTCCATTGGCGGCGGCGCGGCGCGCCGGTCCCGCCCCCGAGCGCCCATTGGCTGCGGCCGGGCGCCGCCCGCCCCCGCGCCGCCCGCCCCCGCGCCGCCCGCCGGCGCTCCGGACTGCGGGCAGTGGCGTGCGGCCGCCGCAGCGAGCGCCGGCGGGAGCGGGCTCGGCTGGCTCGGCACTGCACTGCACGGCTCGGCTCCTCGCTCCTCGCTTCGGTACCGCTCGGCTCAGCACCCCGCTTCTGCTGCCGCACCCGCTCGCCATGCCCGGCCCTTCCGCGGCGCCGCCGGCACGGAGCGCCTGAGCGGACGGCGTTGGCGTGTGCGCGGGGGACCGCGGCTCCGGTGCCCGCAGCCGCCCGCCCGCCGCCGGGGCAGCCCGGCGGGCGCTGCCCGCATGAGCGCGGCGGGCCGCTGAGGCGCGCGGCCGGCGGCCGTCGGGGCGCGGCGCGGCGGGCGGAGCGGCGGCGCGGCCATGGGGGCTCTCCCGGCGCTGCTGGGGGCCGCCTTGCTCTGGGCCGGCGCCGGGGCCCTCGTCAACCTCAAGTACTCGGTGGAGGAGGAGCAGCGGGCCGGCACGGTGATCGCCAACGTCGCCAAGGACGCCAGGGACGCCGGTTTCGTGCTGGACCCCCGGCAGCCCGCCGCCTTCCGGGTGGTCTCCAACTCGGCCCCCCACTTGGTGGACATCAGCCCCGGGTCCGGGCTGCTGGTGACCAAGCAGAAGATCGACAGGGACCTGCTATGCCGACAGAGCCCCAAGTGTGTTATCTCGCTGGAGGTGATGTCCAGCTCCATGGAGATCTGCGTGATCAAGCTGGAGATCAAGGACCTTAACGACAACGCGCCCAGCTTCCCCACCGACCAAATCGAGCTGGAGATCTCGGAGACGGCCAGCCCTGGCACCCGGGTGCCACTGGAGAGTGCCTATGACCCGGACTCGGGCAGCTTTGGTGTGCAGAGCTATGAGATCACCCCCAATGACCTCTTTGGGCTGGAGACCAAGACGCGGGGTGACGGGTCTCGTTTTGCTGAGCTGGTGGTGGAGAAGAGCTTGGACCGTGAGACCCAGTCCCACTACAGCTACGTGATCACGGCGCTGGATGGTGGTGACCCGCCCAACTTTGGCACAGTGGAGCTCAGCATCCGCGTCATCGACTCCAACGACAACAACCCGCTCTTCGAGGAGCCAGCCTACACCGTCAGCGTGCCTGAAAATGCCCCGCCGGGGACGCCAGTCATCCGCCTCAACGCCTCCGACCCGGACGAGGGCACCAACGGCCAGGTCCTCTACTCTTTCCACAGCTACGTGTCTGAGCGGGCCCGGGAGCTCTTCCAGATCGACCCCCAGAGCGGCCTCATCACCGTGAGCGGTGCCATCGACTACGAGGAGGGTCACGTCTATGAGCTGGACGTGCAGGCCAAGGACTTGGGTCCTAACTCCATCCCTGCCCATTGCAAAGTGACCATCAGCGTCCAGGATGCCAACGACAACCCGCCCCTCATCAACCTGCTGTCTGTCAACAGCGAGCTGGTGGAGGTGAGCGAGAACGCCCCGCCGGGGTACGTCATCGCCCTGGTGCGCGTCTCGGACCGCGACTCCGGGGCCAACGGGCGCGTGCAGTGCAAGCTCCTGGGCAACGTGCCTTTCCGGCTCCAGGAGTACGAGAGCTTCTCCACCATCCTGGTGGACGGGCGGCTGGACCGCGAACAGAGGGACCAGTACAACCTCACCATCCAGGCCAGGGATAATGGCATCCCGTCCCTGCAGGCCACCAAGTCCTTCACCGTCAAGATCACCGATGAGAATGACAACCATCCCCACTTCTCCAAGCCCTATTACCAAGTCATCGTGCAGGAGAACAACACCCCAGGGGCCTACCTGCTCTCGGTGTCGGCCAGAGACCCTGACCTGGGCCTCAATGGCAGCGTGTCCTACCAGATTGTGCCCTCCCAAGTCAGGGACATGCCTGTTTTCACCTATGTCTCCATCAACCCCAACTCTGGAGATATCTATGCTTTGAGGTCCTTCAACCATGAGCAGACCAAGGCCTTTGAGTTCAAGGTGTTGGCAAAAGACGGAGGTAATCCCTCTCTGCAGAGCAATGCCACCGTCAGGGTGATCGTCCTGGACGTCAATGACAACACGCCCGTGATCACGGCCCCGCCGCTGGTCAACGGGACGGCGGAGGTGTACATCCCCAGGAACGCGGGGGTTGGCTACCTGGTCACTGTGGTCAAGGCAGATGACTATGATGAGGGTGAAAATGGCAGACTTTCCTACGAAATGGTGGAAGGAGACAGAGGATTTTTTGAGATCGACCAGGTCAATGGAGAGATAAGGACCACCAGGGCCTTTGGGGAGAATGCCAAAACAGCCTATGAGCTCATCGTGGTGGCTCACGACCACGGGAAAACATCTCTCTCGGCTTCTGCCTTGATTTTGATATACCTGTCTCCAGCCCTGGATGCCCAGGAGTCCATAGGATCTGTTAACCTCTCCTTGATTTTCATTATTGCCCTGGGGTCTATTGCAGCCATTCTTTTTGTCACCATGATCTTTGTGGCAGTCAAGTGCAAAAGGGATAACAAGGAAATCAGGACCTACAACTGCAGGTAAAGATACCTTTGTTTATGTGCACCTGCGGGTCTGCTTTGATTTTTGCCACCGCGGTTACTTTTCCATTTGCTGCTGTATACCCGGGGGCGGTGAAGAGGGGTGGATTTGCCTGAGCAAACCTGAACAAAACTGCGGCTCCTATCCCTGCAAGAAAATTTCTTGCAAAGCTTTAAGAAATCGCTCTCTGCGAGGAGAGCGCAGAGTAACGAATCGACTTAATTGTGCGGCTTGACAATCTGTTGCAGCATCGCGGATTCTCCGTGCTCCATCACTCGCAGCGGGCAGAGCGGTATTCCTGGATTTTCCAGGGGCACGGCTGGTTCCCGGCGGGGCTGCCCAGGGGGGAGAGCCCCCGGCCCCGCAGCATCCCCGCAGCAGCCGCTGCCAGCGGCATCCCCGAGCCTCGGCGGGCGCTCAAAGGAGCTATTGTGTGCCCGCTGCGGCTCCCGGCCGCGGCACGGCACGGCGGGCAGCGCAGAGCGGCTCCGGCACCGGGCAGGGCTGCCGGGCACGGCTCGGGGGCATTTTTGTGTCGTTGTGCCCCGGCTGGGCCAGCGCTCCTCGGTCCGAAATGCCGGAGGGGAGGTCAGCCCCGCGCCCGGAGCCGCTGAAAGGCTGATCGGGGAAATCCAGTCCCCTGAATATGTAACAGCCTGGCGATTATTGTCTGTCTTTTACTATTCTCTGTGTTACACAAGTTAGGAGACAAATGCTAACCACACATGAATATCAATCAGATGCCATAAAAGAGCAGCTGCAATGCCTCATAAATGGTTTAATCCTGTTACTAGTGAAATAGCCATGACTTCTCCATTCCTTCGGCACCGAGTCGTTTCAGAGAGGAGGGATGGAAATTAATTTTGCTCTACCTTGGAAACGCACGCTCGCCCCTGGCAATTCAGCGGCGCGGGGGGATGTGCGGTCTTTAAAGTTTTATTTACGCAGAAATAATGCCGGAGAGTCGGGGCATTGTACCCCGTTTTCACAGCGTAAAGTGCGTATATAAGCCTTTTTGCTCGATGGGGGAAAAATCATCTGCAAATAAAGGTCGGTCTGTGCTGTATTATGGGATGTCTAGCTTCGAGTGAAAGCTCACAGACCAGATTTCTTGCCAGCTCGGCCCATTAAAAGGGGATGGGACCTGAATGGATAAAAATCATGTTGTGGTGGTGCCCCTAACAGCTACCCACATACGTATAAGCCCCGGGTTTACTGTGACGGCTTGGGGATTAATGAAGTGCGGTTTAATTAAATAATTGGTCAATAGAGAAAGGACAGAAAAATGAATGCCTGCAGGAAATAATTGGGCTCTCGCATTGCCAAACTTAAACGTGTAGGTAAACAAAACAATTAAAGCTTCATCAGGCATTGTTAGACGAGTCAGAGGCATATAGACTGTTGGCACAGCAGCAATCCCTGCCTCCCTGTGGTTTATCTGCACGCTCGGGCTGTGATCGGTGTGTGTCTGAGCAGGAGTCAGCTGCAGAGCTGGGGAGGCACCGGGCAGGCTCGGCGATCGGGGGGCACCCTCTCCCCACGCCTCTGGGCTTTGCGGTGCCTTGTGTGAGAGATTCTTCACTAGAGCTGCTGGAGACTCTTCAAATGACGTGTTAATTTATGAGGCACATATGAGGGCTGTTCGACTTAGTGGCATTTTCATGCTCAGGCAATTAGCTTTCTAGAACAAGAATATTTGTCCAAGATTTGCCTTTCCAGATAAACTGTATTATTTATTCATCCCATTATTTCTGTTGCAGCTATTGGATTTTTTTTTTTTTAATACTGTTATCATAACAAGAAGAGGAGCAAAAATCCTGACTTTCAGATATGCATTTCTGACTGTGCATGGCATTTGATGTGCTTCCCTAGGAAATACCGAGTTGCCCAGTGCTGTGCATGTACAAATTAATGGCAGGGACTATTGTGGTGCTCACTGTGGGAAGATGAGCCACAGCCAGTCTGAGCTGAGCAGACCCAACTAATGCAGCGTGCAAATAATTTGTCATTATTTGCTTGGGTGTTGTTTTGCAGTAACTTTTTTCCTCTGGTGTTTTGCAGAAGGCAAACAAGGCAGTTCATCAGTTGATTCTTTTGGCAGGTGGGAAGCGAAGAGGGAAGGAAAGGCAGAGAAAAACAAGCTTGCAGTGAAATAAAAAGGTCAAAAAGGATCATTTTTCTTTGCAAAACACACGGTTGTTGTTCTCTGGTTTTGAGAAGGTGAAAGCATTTCCCAGCAGAAGGGGATGTGCGTGTCAGTGTGAGGCAGGAATGGAATTCAATTGGAGAAAAGATCAGGTATGATCAGGAGACGGTCGAAACACCAGCAGTTTAGATAAAGCATTAATAAACAAACAGCCTTTGGAGTGTGAGAGAATTGAGCTTGCCAGCTAGGGTTGCTTCTGGGTCTGCTTTATTTACTGCTATGGAAAATGAACTGGGAAAAAAATCTGCAATTCGTTTTGAATTTTCATTATGGGGACCAAATTAAATCACTTTTAAAATCCTTATTATGCATGGAAATGAATGCAGGTACCCTTTTCAGTTCATGGATTTTAACATCTCCATTTTTCTCTTCTGCAGGATGGACTTTACTTCTAGTAACTAAATATCAGCAAATACATAGACTATGTCAAAACAGAACCATTCTCCCTTCCCATTTTTTTTATATGTTTGACCTGAAAATGTTATGCATGTGAAAATAAGCTAAAGACCGTGTCGTGCCACCGGCCCCAAACCATGACGTAACGTGCATGACTAAGAACCCACCCAGAGATGGGGCCAGGCACTCTGGGTTCCTGCGTGGGAGTTCAGCGGGGCAGGGTTTAGGATGCTCTCAGCTTCTCATCTCCCTCTGTCCCCCAGAATCGCGGAGTACTCCTACGGGCACCAGAAGAAATCCAGCAAGAAGAAGAAGATCAGCAAGAACGACATCCGCCTGGTGCCGCGGGACGTGGAGGAGACGGACAAAATGAACGTGGTCAGCTGCTCCTCCCTCACCTCCTCCCTCAACTACTTCGATTACCACCAGCAGACCCTGCCGCTGGGCTGCCGCCGCTCCGAGAGCACCTTCCTCAACGTGGAGAGCCAGAACAGCCGGAACGCGGGCTCCAACCACATCTACCACCACACCTTCACGGGGCAGAGCCCGCAGCAGCCCGACCTCATCATCAACGGCATGCCACTGCCCGAGGTGAGCGCGGCCAGGGGCTGTGCCCGGGGTCACGGGGGTTTGGGCTGAGCTGTGCCCGGGGTCACAGGGGTTTGGGCTGAGCTGTGCCCAGGGTGGGTTTGTGCTGAGCTGTGCCCAGGGTGGGTTTGTGCTGAGCTGTGCCTGGGGTGGGTTTGGGCTGAGCTGAGCCCGGGGTGGGTTTGTGATGAGCTGTGCCCAGGGTCTGGCAGTGCCAGCGCTGCCAAAACGGCTCTGTTGGTGCCAGCGCTGCCGAAACGGGCACTGCTGGCTTCTGTGTGCTGCACAGAGCAGGCTTTGGTGACTTCTATGTGCTGCACAGAGCATGGTCTGGTGGTTTCCGTGTGCTGGACAGGGCAGGCTTTGGTGGTTTCTGTGTGCTGGACAGAGCACAGTTCAGTGGTTTCCGTGTGTTGCACAAAGCACAGTCTGGTGATTTCTGTGTGCTGTGCAGAGCACATTGCGGTGGTCTCCGTGTGCTGGGCAGAGCACAGTTCAGTGGTTTCTGTGTGCTGGGCAGAGCAGGCTTTGGTGACCTCTGTGTGTTGCACAGAGCACAGTCTGGTGATTTCTGTGTGCTGGGCACAGCACATTGCGGTGGTCTCTGTGTGCTGGGCAGGGCAGGCTTTGGTGACCTCTGTGTGTTGCACAGAGCACAGTGCTGTGGTTTCTGTGTGCTGGCCACCCCAGGGGGAGGCAGTGATGGAGGATGGGCAGGGGGAGCAGCCAGCACTCACCTGTGGGCTCTGGGGCAGCCCTGACGTGTGTCCATGGGTGGATGTTTTGTGCCCAGACACTGCAGGGAGCCTCAGAGGTGCCCAGGTGGGATGGCCAGGCCAGGCTGTCTGCACGTGCCCCAGAGGCTGGAGGTGGCTGCTTGGCAGGAGGATTCTGAGTGTGGTGATGCTCAGGGGAGGAGACACTCTCCTTCACAGGGGATTTTTGGAAGGCTGTTGGGAGCAGTGTTGGTGGCTGTTCCTCTGGAGGCTGCTGGCCCTGCTGGGGGTGCAGACTGTGTGGCACATCCCATTGTGCCCACCTGCACACCTGGCCCAGCGCTGTCCCTGCACTCTGCAGGACCCTGGCTGCCATGGGAGGGATGTGTGGTACCTGCCAAAGGCAGGGAAAGGGACTACTCTGATCCACACCATCCTCATCAGTTTCTTCTAATTCTTTGGCTTTCCTGTACATCACAGGCATCATTTAATGTTGCTTGTTTGTCTCTCTTTGAATTATTGTTTGGTTTTAAGCAAAACAATCAAAGGTTTGTCATGTTTCCTGCTTTGAACAGAATAACAAAGCTGAAAAAGCAGCTGAAATATTTATGGCTCACTCTGTTTTGTGTTCAGTGTGCTGGTGTAAATGCAAAATGCTGTTGCTGAAGGCAGTGGAGCTGCTTCAGATTCATCCTGGAGCTGCAGAGAGCCGAGCCCGGCACTCTGCAGGGCTGCTGGAGAGGGCTGGTGCTGGGAGCCTGGTCCTGCTGTGGTGGTATTGGCAGAATGCTCACTGGACCCTGGGGTTTGACACTTCCCCTGAGGCATAACCAGCTCTGAGAGGTCATGTACCAGTGTTGGCCCACACGAGTGACCCCTGCTGTTGTGGGCAGCGGTCCCTGAGGAATTCCTGTTTTCCTGGAGCAGTGTCTTCTGGAGAGGATTCTGGAGTGCATCTCTGGCTGGTGCCTTGCTATGGGCACTGGAGCAGTGGAGCATCCTGTCAGCCTGTGAGTCACAAAACCCATCACAGGCTGGCATTCTCCAGGAGTGCAGGCTGGCACTGGGAGGTCTCAGGTGCCAGGGAGGATGGAAGGACCCTCAGGACCATCACAGCTCAGCTGATAAAGTCAGCAGGCAGCTGCATGCAGAAGGCTCTGCTGCCTGTGCTTCTCTGTGATGCAACAGCTGGGCTGGGGTCTCATGGAGTGTGCCCTCCAGAGATGTCCCTGCCTTGTTCACCCTCTTGTGAGGGACACGGGATTCTTGTTTCTCCCTGTGGCTGCAGCTCGCCCCATCTTCCCATCTCTTGTGCAGGTGAGATGCTCTGTGCAGAGCTGCTAGCTTGCCTGGAGACAGAAGCCTGTCTCTTGTAATGAGTGCTGGAGTGTCCGTGGAACAGCAGCCCCGGGAGCTGGCCGAGGGCAGCAGGCAGCTCAGCAGCCCTGCCAGGGCTCTGGTGTGAGAGAAACGCGTCCTGGCAGGGTCTGCTCCCCCTCTGGAGGTGCTTCTGGACAAAAGGGCAGGATCAGGGTACGGGGTGGAGAAATCCCAATGGGAAGCTGTTTGGAAGTTTAGTTCAGGGTGGGAATGTTGATGTTTTTTGGCAGAACCCCCGTGTTATGCTTCCAGCTGTTGCAGGCGCAGCTCTCCTGCTGGTGGTGTGGGTTCTGCTGCCTTCTAAAACTCCAGTGACCCCTGAGAGTGAGGTGGGTCATTGGTGCTGGAGTGTCACCCTGTCCTGGCACTGGGGGTGGCACCGAAGCTCCCCAGCAGCTGTTCCCATGCAGGAGCATGGCAGCCTGAGCCCCTGCAGCCGTCCCTGCCGGAGCAGCGCTGTGCTGTGCTGCTGTGGCTGTGCAGGGAGCTGTTGGCACCCCTCCGGGGGCTGAGGGTGTAATAAACACACTCCCTGCCCGGAGTTTACAGAGCCAGAGCCTTCCCTGCAGTGCTTCAGTGGTGCTTTGTCTGGGCTGGTTGGAGTGGCTCCCAGCGATGAAGCCGCCGCTGTTTCCCCAGGGAGGCTCTGTGAGGTGTCAGCATCGGGCAGAGATCACTGCTGCTCCACCCAGGAGTGACTTTTCCTGATGGGAAGGCAAAGCATGGCTTGAGAACAGATAAAATACGAGGTAGATGTGTCTGTGGCAGTGTCACTTGGCATATGGTGGCTGTGGCTGAGGGTAAGCTATTGCCTCTGCAGGCACGTGCTGCCCCGGCAGCGGCAGGTTTGTGATGGGTCTTTAACGTGAGCCTCGTTTATTTTAACAGTCAGGAGCCTTGAAATAAAAGTCCCCAAGGATGGCTCGTTTGTGGAGCTTCAGGAAATGTTTCTTCCAGTGCGGTGGCAGGTCTCGGGGCTGGGAATAATTGGGTTTGTTGGTGCTTCTCATCTTTCCCTGGTGATCGGGAAAGGACTAAAGAGTGGTGTCTGAGGGGCTGCAGCCCCGCTCTGAGGATGCAACAGGAGTGTGAGCCCACCCTTATAAAGCCTTTCCCTTTGGCTGGGGCTGGGCTTGGCTGTCAGCTCTGCTTGTGCCAGGGTACGGCTGCCAAGGCAGCATCAGGAGGCAGGGGGGGATATCCTGGGGTGCTCTGGCCCTGCTGGGAATCTGGGGGTGTCAGGGAGCCACTCAGGGCACTGCCCACAGCCCCTCAGTGCCCTGTGGCTGCAGGCAGTGATGTTAGGAAGTGTTTGTGAGCAGCTCTGGTGATCCTGGCTGACAGCAGGAGGCTTGGCCCCTGTTAGTTCAGGCTTGTTCTGCAGCAGGGAGAGTGGGACATGTTGGAGCTGCAAGGGCATTGCTGCTCTGGGGCTTTGCTGCTGCTGAGAGCTCTTTTTCATCTTCCTTGAGCTGGAGGAGAAGTCAGCTTTGAAACCAAAAGGGCTTGTTGTCAGGTTTTGCATGTATATTGCTGGGAGTTGCACCAGGAGATTAAAAATCAAAATTAATAGGAGCCATTAGGCAGCTTCCTTGATAAAAATGCGTGTTGCATTGGGGTGGTGTGGAAATTGGTCTGAATGCTGAGCCTTTTAGGATCCAGGGCACATGACCTGCATGTAGAGCAGCCACCCTTGGGTAGCACTTACATGCCTGCATCTTCACTTGGTGGTTGAAAGGGAAACAGTGTGTGTGTGATGGCTGTATCCGTGCTTCAGAGGCAGTTTTACATCCCAGATTTGCACTGCTTTGGGAGATGGTGCTCGTTTGCTGCTCCAGGATGGGAAACACCCTGGGAACAGCAGCTCACTCTGTCCCCTGGGCTGCCCTGGGGCCACCATGGTGGCAGGACCTGCTGCCAGGGGCCAGGAGGTGTGACAGGGAGAGGAGAGCCCCCTTTGAGGGGCTGCGTGTCCCAGGGTGGAACTGGCAGGGAGATCCTTGGCTGGCTCTGTGGGGTGGCTCTGGGATGGCTCTGGGATGGCTCTGTGGGGTGGCTCTGGGATGGCTCTGGGATGGCTCTGGATGGCTCTGGGATGGCTCTGGGATGCTCTCTGGATGGCTCTGGGATGGCTCTGTGGGATGGCTCTGGGATGCTCTCTGGATGGCTCTGGATGGCTCTGGGATTGCTCTGGGATTGCTCTGGGATGGCTCTGGGATGGCTCTGTGGAATGGCTCTGGGGTGGCTCTGGGGTGGCTCTGGGATGGCTCTGGGATGGCTCTGGGGTGGCTCTGTGGGATGGCTCTGTGGAATGGCTCTAGGATGGCTCTGGGATGGCTCTGGGATGGCTCTGGGGTGGCTCTGGGATGGCTCTGGGATGGCTCTGGGATGGCTCTGTGGGATGGCTCTGGGATGCTCTCTGGATGGCTCTGGATGGCTCTGGGATGGCTCTGGGATGGCTCTGGGATGGCTCTGTGGAATGGCTCTGGGATGGCTCTGGGATTGCTCTGGGATTGCTCTGGGATGGCTCTGGGATGGCTCTGTGGAATGGCTCTGGGATGGCTCTGGGGTGGCTCTGGGATGGCTCTGTGGAATGGCTCTGGGATGGCTCTGGGGTGGCTCTGGGATGGCTCTGGGATGGCTCTGTGAGATGGCTCTGGGATGGCTCTGGGATGGCTCTGTGGGATGGCTCTGGGATGGCTCTGGATGGCTCTGGGGTGGCTCTGGGATGGCTCTGGGATGGCTCTCTGGGATGGCTCTGGGATGGCTCTGGGGTGGCTCTGGGATGGCTCTGGGATGGCTCTCAGGGATGGCTCTGGGATGGCTCTGTGGAATGGCTCTGGGATGGCTCTGGGGTGGCTCTGGGATGGCTCTGTGGAATGGCTCTGGGATGGCTCTGGGGTGGCTCTGGGATGGCTCTGGGATGGCTCTGGGATGGCTCTGGGGTGGCTCTGGGATGGCTCTGGGATGGCTCTGTGGGATGGCTCTGGGATGGCTCTAGGATGGCTCTGGGATGGCTCTGTGGTGACAGTGTTGGGAGGGAATTGGCAGCCCTGACACTGCTCTGTGAGCAGGGCATGGATCAGGCCTGGTCCTGCTCTGGTTCTGCTTTGCTTGGGCCACTGGAGGAGCAGGTCAGGGTGGAGCAGCCTCTGACCCAGCAGGACCCACACACCCAGTAGCTCCTGGAGCTGTGGCCATCCACCGCCTCCTGAGCTGATGGCCACCATCAGTAAGATGGGGAATTACTGGTTTTAGTGATAATCCCGGTCTAATCCCCCAACCTTGATACGCTCCCACATAATCCTCACTCACACAGATTTAGCTGGGGCTCCTCGTGGCTGCAGGGATTATTTGAGGGAGCAACAGTTGCAGGATAAGGCCCCGTTGGTTTCAGATCTGCTTTGTACTACCTGGAAAGTGTTCTGCTCACTGTGGGAAATGGTTTTCTCAGCACAATAGAGCAATTTTCGTTTCAGGCAGCACCGGCAGCTTTTGCTCTGGCTATCTGGCGGTGTTAACTAAAGCACATTTCTACAACACACAAAGATTTTTGTTTTGTAAGAAATGAAATCAGCGTGGCTGTTTCTCTTTCTCTGTCATTTCTCTACTTGTCAATTCTTTCTTCCCCTCCAGCTTATCCTCCTCTTCTCCGCTAGCCTTAAAAAGCCCCCAAAGTGTCTGTTATAATCACATTTTGTGTGTTACAACCAGAATGAATGTACTCACTTTAATATGCTGGGTTTGAGGAAATCAGTTTCTGTCTGGTATAACAGACAATTTGTTATAAACCATGCCATTTAGAAGTGAAGGGCCTCGCTTTAGTGCGGCGCTGGGGAAACGTCATGATATATAATTGGAAGGGATTTGGCTTGCTTCTGAGTAATGCTGTGTATAGAGCGGGGAAAAAGGGGAAAAAAGGAGATGATTTCCAACCCGGAGAAAGTTTGTGGTGTTGAGGCGGGCCAAGCTGATGAGCTGAGGTTTATTTTCAGGAGCTGTAATAATTAAAGCATTAGCAGGGATGATGTTCCACTCGTGGGAAGGCTGAGGCTTCGCAGGCAGCGCTGCCAGTCTTGTTTTCTCCTTGGGAGGTCACTGTAACTCAGCACTTTTTTGTGCCTGCCACTGATGCACGGTGCTGGGGAAGGCAGGTCAGGCTCTGCTCTGCTCTGACCCCCGAGCCCCAGCAGCCCTGCCTGGAGCCAGCCAGCCTCAAACAGGAGCCATGCTCTCAGCTCTGGACATGCACTGCTTGTCCCCTCCCTGGGGACAGCTCCTGGTCCTGCCTGGGCACCCAGCACCCCTCTGCATTGCCAGGGATGGTGGGACCCCAACCTCCCTGCGTGGGCACCCAGCACCCCTCTGCATTGCCAGGGACCCAACCTCCCTGCGTGGGTACCCAGCACCACTCTGCATTGCCAGGGATTGGGGCGGTGGGATGAGACCCCAACCTCCCTGTGTGGGCATCCAGCCCCACTCTGCATTGCCAGGGATGGTGGGACCCCCAACCTCCCTGCCTGGGCACCCAGCCCCACTCTACATTGCCAGGGATTGGAGTGGGACCCCAACCTCCCTGCGTGGGTACCCAGCACCCCTCTGCATTGCCAGGGATGGTGGGACCCCAGTCTCCCTGTGTGGGCGCCCAGCCCCACTCTGCATTGCCAGGGATTGGAGTGGGACCCCAACCTCCCTGCGTGGGTACCCAGCCCCACTCTGCATTGCCAGGGATGTTGGGACCCCAACCTCCCTGCCTGGGCACCCAGTCCCACTCTGCATTGCCAGGGATTCTGGGACCCCCAAGCTCCCCATGCACTGCCCCTGCTGGCCCCAAAGCCCAGCAGATCTCTCTGTTTAACTGCTCCCAGAGTGGTTTGTGTATCGCTGTAGGTTCCCTGACCCCTCAGAGTGTCAGAGGCTGACATTATGGAAATCAGCAGCTCTTTATTCCATTCTGAGGTCAGCCTAACCAAATTATACATCTCTTAATGCAATCGCTCCAGGCTGTTGTATGGAGAAATTCCCTTCAATACCTTGCAACAGAGATAAATACAGCAGCTCCCATTTGTGTTTAACCACGCCACGCTCCCTGGGTTTTGGGCAAGCCCTTGGTTCAACACTCTTTGGCTTTTCCTAAGATCATCACATCATTTAGGCTGGAAAAGGCAGCTGAGATTGAGTTCAGCTAAGAGCTGAGCATTGCCATGTTCCCCAGCAAACAGCTCATGTTCTGTATTGGTGATGTGGGGCTGCCACCCCATCCTGGCAGCTCCTGGGGCTTTCCAAGCATTGTCTAACCTGTGGTAGGGTCCTGGTTGGGAAGGACCTAAGGGGTTTTCTGCAATGGTCTATGGAGGATTAGGGCTGGTGCTGCAGTAGCTGCTTGTGTTTAACAGCAGGACCTGAGTGCTCCCATGGATAGGATCACATTGTTATATATTACATACTGTATGCTGTATCTTTGTGATATCCTGCATAGAATCACAGAATCATTTAGGTTGGGGATTTAAGATCATCAGATTGAGACAGTAGCCTCACACTGCAGTATTCACACTTGTATCCCTATGCCTACAGAAAGTGTGTATGGAATTATTACATATTGCACCTAATTATGTGGGTATATAATATGTCATATAATCAGATACATCTCATTTGTTTTTATGCTACTGCTTTTATGGTTCACTTTTACTGGAAGTGGAGAGGCTTCTCTTGTTTTCATAGAATCATAGAATGGTTTGGGTTGGTAGGTTCCTTAAATATTTCCTCTTGGAAAATTTGAATTTCTGATGCACATTTCTAATGCATAACTCGTGAAGTCTATAAAAAAGCTTCTGCAACTATATTTACATGGCAGATAAGAATTTTCTCTTAAATTGGGAAAGATTTCTAGTAAGGTTTTTTTTTTAATTTCATCAAAAGGATAGTCTTGCATGGTACTTTATGGGCTATCTTACAGCAGTATCCCAGTGTATTTGTGTTGTATCAAGTGATTTGAGCTCTGTGGTTTCTCCCTCTGGTTTCCTTTACTTGCAGCACGTGCTCATGCAGAGGCATCACTGAGGCCAAGTGCAGTAGCCTTTGAATAACCTTGTGTGCATCTGCTTGGCTGGGTGGAAGAGCTGGATTTTCCAGCTGCCATTTCCTGAAGTCCCTCCTGAGGGCTTTGAGCCAGAGCAGCTCCTCAGCCAGGTGCCCTTCCAGCTCCTTGGGCTCCTGCCCTCACTGGCTGTGCTGCTCAGGTCTCTCCTGAATTCCCATCAGCCAGCAAGGGCAGAGCCACTGTGCCCTGCCTGCTTCCATGCCCAGGCTTTGCCTGCAGGCTGCCCAGGGGTGGGCCTCCATGTCTCCTGTCTTTGCCCTCTCTCCTCCATCTCTCCTGTCTTTGCCCTCTCTCCTCCATCTCTCCTGTCTTTGCCCTCTCTCCTCCATCTCTCCTGCCATCCCTCTCTCCTCCATCTCTCCTCTCCCCTGGCAGCCCTCTCCCCTCCCTCTCTCCTCCCTGCCCTCTCTCCTGCCCTCTTGCCCTGTCTGCCAGCAGCTCCTGCTCTTGTGTGAGGGCTCAGATGGGTGAGACCCCCAGCCCTGCCCACTCCCCCTCTCCTGCCAGGCTGCTTGTGGGGCTGGCGTGGCCTTGCTTCAATAAATTGTTAGATATTGTTCCCAGTAGAGGCTATAGTTGAGTTCCAATCATTTTCTGTTAATTAAAATACAGGATGGTCTTATTTGTAGCATAAATAGTTGTAATCTGTGTACTTATAAGTGTAATTATAATTCAAATTAGAGCGTGCTCTGCACAGGAGATGGCTGGGGTGCTGTGCAGTGCTGCCCTGGTGGGGCTGTGCTGGGGCTCATCCCTGGGGCACCCCACAGTCCCCAGGGTCCCCAGGACAGCATCACCCAGGGCTCAGCACAGGGACACTGGAGCTGCTGGCAGCTCCCAATGTCACTGTCCCTGCTGGGCAGGGCTTGTCTGTGGCACCTGTTGGAGGGTTTGTGGAGAAGAGGCACAACATCTCTGCTTCAGTGTCTCCCTCTAGCTCCTTGTCTAGATTTGGAGTGAAGTAATGGCTTATGTCAGCTGGACAAGTGATTCATGCTGAGCCTTGGAGTGTCTCCTGTTTAACATGGAATTACAGAGAATTCTCCCAGGCCTGGTGAAGGCTGGGGACAGCTGATGCTGCAGCAGGCAGGTGTGTGACAGGTACTGCACTCCTACAGCCTCTGATGGCAGCTGAGCACCCACAGGTGATGCCAGCTCTGCTGCACCTGACACCCAGGACAGGCAGGCAGGTGACAAACCCTGTCAGTCAGGGTGCTGGAGAGTCACCTGCAGGTGAGCTCCCCATCCCAGCACCCTGCTGAGATCTGGGTGTGAGTGCCTCGTGTTTCTCACGGGGAGCTGGAGCTGTTGGATTATTCCATCGTTTGTACTGGCAGGTGTATGCCACAGGGCAGGTTGTAAATTCCCGTGTTGGTGGATTGCATTAACCCATCCTAAGTCAGGTATGTAAAATTCCATTAAGTGAAACCCCTCTGGCATTTTCTCACCCGTGCTCCAGCTCTGCAGGCTATGCTAATGCAGTGTGTTTGCTCATCTATTAGAAGGATGATGGCTTTAAAATAATAACATTTATCTTTGGCAGCAGACTTACAATAGTGCACACCGAGTACAATTTTGTGAAAGGCTCTGCAGATGTTGCCTCATTCAATCTGGGTCAAAAAGAGTGCTTAGAATCATAAAGGTTAGAAAGAGATCAAATAATTCGGTGGTTTTATTGCTGAATAATGTACTTGGAAAATATCATTCACCGTTATTAGACTAAGTGAGTACAGAAAACACAGGACTCAATAGTCATTTCTCAGTATTGGCTGATTTTACTGTTTTTATAATGTAGCTAAATTCCCTGCTATTGATTCTAGCATCGATTATCGATCTGAAATGTAAATGTAAGTGATGGTGGGAGCACACAGGAGCTGGACACTTGGGGAATCAGGCAGCTCTTCCTGCAGTGCCTGCTGGTGGGCAGCACATGCTGCAGCAGGCTGAGGCTGCTTCTGGGGAGCTGTCAGGGCTTGGAGAGCTGTTTGCACAAGTGAAGATGAAAAAACAGGAAAACACCCATTCTGTGTGTTCTTTTCCGTGCCTGAGAGCTTCTGTAAACTGCTGAGACAAACCCAGATGGGCTGGGACGCCAGCACCGGGATGGGGCTGGAGCCTCTGTCACCTGCTCCCTCCTGGACCTTTCATATTCAGATTCACATCTGGATGCTCTGGCAGGGACCCAGCTCACACGTTCAGTAAGCAAAGCCTCAGGGCTGTGCCTCAGATACAGACCCAACCTGTCTGCCCTGAAACATTCCCAGGCATTGGGGGCAGTTCCTCTGCCTCCTGCTTCAGCCCCAGCGTGCTGTGTCTAGGGGCAGCACCAGCCTGGGCTGAGACTCTCCCTGGACAGCAATTAATTGTGGGGATTGGGTCAGTGAGAGCAAAGCCATGTCCCATCTGGGCTCTGTGTCCTGTGGTGAGCTGGACCAGAGCTGGCAGCATCACTGTGGGAGCCACAGGCTCCTGCTGGGCTGGGGCTCGCTCAGCCACGCCGTGGGTTCCTTTGTTTGAGGAAAAAAAAAGATAAATTTTGGAATATGTTCATCTCCTGTTCCCTGCACTTAGTTGTTGTCAGCATTAATATGCCATTAACACATACTCATTAGGAGGAGAATGATTGTACCCTGCAGAGGATGGGGGAAACCTTCATTAGGCACTAACATATTGAACTGAGCTGCAAACTTCACTTGGGAGGGCTGGGGAGTGCTGTGCTCGGCTTCAGCTTTCCCTAATTCCTCCTTTTGGTCTGATAAAAAAGCACCTCATCTTCTGGCATGTTCTTTGGGTTCCAAATGGGGAAATGTGCAGGTGAGCCTGGGCTCAGCCTGGGCTCAGGGTCCAGCACTGGAATCCTTTTGGGACCTCAAATCCATCTTTCCCAGATCTAAAACTTCCCCATCAGCGCTTACTTTGCCATGCGGAGAGAACACAAGCCCAGGTCACCCCTCCAAGGGCTCTGTTGGCTCTTCAGCCTTAATGAGATGAATTCTTCACGGGGCTGGGAGATGCTGGGGGAGCAGATTTGTAGAGAAAGGAGGTGTCATTTCTGCATGCTCGCTTTTCTCACTGTGAGGACGTTTTAAGTGTTGGTGTGGCCTTGCTGCCTGCAGTCTGCAGCCATACCCTGCCATGTGTGACAGGGCAATTGCTGGCCCTGCTGATGGCTGCAGTGGGGCTCCCTTGCTTGCTCACAGCTCCAGGCTGTGCCTGGTGCTCTCTTGAAGTCAATCAATAGGAATAATTGCAAGTTCAGGTGGGAGTGAGGGAGGAGGGGGCCCTGGCAGACAAATATTTGCTGATTAAGACCCTGTTTAGGTGCAGATGCCTCTGTGATAGGTAAGAAGGGATGGACAATGAGGACCATATGTGGTATTTAATCAGAATTTATTCTAAATGGAGTGATTTTGTAGATTTCCACAGAGCTGGCAGCTGTCCTCTGTATCAGGAGTGAATGTCCTGGCTCAGTCCCTGCCCCACTGCCCTCTGCCCTGGGGCTTTGCAGGATTTTTCAGCGTGGGTGCAGTGTGGTCCCATCCTGTTTTGCCTCTGTGTAGGCATAGCCAGAGGGAATCCCACAGATCAGTTTTCACCAATAAACCTCAGCAAAGCTAGAATGACATTTGACTGGCCTGGGCTTGCTGTTGTGAGGATGAATGAGAGCCTAGCCCAGTCAGGAGCAAAGGCAGGCCCTGGAGGAGGCAGCTCCTCCTGCAGCCAGCAGCAGCCTCAGGGGAGCAGTGCTGGCTGAGCAGTGCTGCTGCCTGTGGGACAGTCCTGATTCCAGGGTGTGCTGCAGCTCCTGGTGGGGACACCCAGACTGCAGGCAGGGCTCAGCAGGAGCAGTGCTGTCCCCGTGCTGCTGCCTGCAGGACAGTCCTGATTGCAGGGTGTGCTGCAGCTCCTGGTGGGGACACTCAGACTGCAGGCAGGGCTCAGCAGGAGCAGTGCTGGCTGAGCAGTGCTGCTGCCTGTGGGACAGTTCTGACTGCATGGTGTGCTGCAGCTGCAGCTCCTGGTGGGGACACCCAGACTCAGGTTAGAGGGCTTCATCCTGCAAAGGTGAAGACAGACAGGGCTGGGACTGTCCACCCCAAGCTCATGGTGCCTTTGGTGCTGTAACCCCCCTTTTGTCATTGATCCTAAACCTAATGGCAGCCTGGCAAAACCAGGCAGGTGATCCATGATCGTCTATCCTTGTCAGGGAGGGAAATGAGCTGCTGAGGTGAGATACCACCGTGTGACAGGCTGGGCTTGGAAGCTTTTGGTGCCTTGTTCAAGGGCCATCTCCAGTAGTGGCAGCTGGCCCCTGCAGTGCTGCAGGAGGCAGCTGGGTGGCCATCCCCAAAATACCCAACTCTTGGGTGTTTTTTGTCTCCCTCTCATCCTGCCACGCTGTCTGCAGGCAGAGCAGCCACAGGCTGGATGTGGTCCCAGCTCTCCATGTTGGAGATGTGGCTGTGTCCATTTGCTGGCTGCTGCGTGACTCATGTAATCACCATGCGAAATGCATCATTCATAAACTGTTTAGCGTGACCTTTTGTACAGTAGCACTAATTATTATTATCACAGAAGCCCAGTAAACTAGACTAGTAATTATCAGGGATTTATTTGAATGGACAGCTAAGCTATTCTTGGCAAGTTAGTCAAAGCAGTTGTCATGACAGCCACACAAATGTGTCTTATGAATTGGGTTAATTAGGGTAATTAATAACTGTTGTTTTGCCCTTTTTAACAAGGTATTGCTGAGACACTATCAAAAAATAGCAATTGTACCTAACAGAAATAGTCTTATCTTAGCAGCAACCCTCACATCACAAAATAGAAGTAGTAAATACCTGTTGGGTTGTTGTATCACAAAGAAATGTGTCATCCAACCTTGTCTTTGAGAAAAAGCAGGGGGTTAGAGGCTCTGCTGTAATTTTTCTGTTGTGCTTCCCCTCCTGGGCCATATTACCAAGAAATTGATCATGATCCTTGCTGATATTATCATTATTTATTGCAATGCTGCGCTGCACTGAGCCGTTGTCACAGGGAGGTCTGTGCCCTGCCCGGCTCTGTGCGGGTGGTCAGGGCAGTCCCAAGGTGCTCCTGTCAGTGGGAGCAGGCTCCACAAGGACTCAGAGCCAGTTTTAAAGTTGTGGCCATAAATTAGAGCTGTTTTGCTGATGCATCGTCACCGCCGTCATCAGGACAGCAGGTGCCAAAGCGCCGCGTCCCCGCTCGGCAGAGCATCTGCTTCCTCTGAAAGGAGCTTCTGCTGAATAAATGCATTTGCTTCTCTGAGAACCTCCGAGCATCCTGAGCTGAAAGAGACCCACGAGGATCCTGGGGCCCAACTCCTGGCTCCCTCCAAAACTTGATTGTCGTGCTTGTTGTTGATACTGAGTAATGGTGATTAAAGCTCTTAATAACCAGATATCATCAAAACATCTCAAAAGGAACAAAAGCCATAGTGCCCATCTCAGGGAGCACCCTGGGCACCCTTGGTGGCCTCGTAGATGGCTGCAGCCTGTGGTGGTGATGATCCTGTCCCACAGCACTGGCCTGGGTGCTTTCAGCACAGAGCACTGTCTCCCCAAGGACTGCAAGATTTGGTGCTGATTATTAAAAATGACCCAAGATTATGGATGCAACTGAGGAATATTACATAAGTTTTGTAGAAAAATGACCTGAATAGATGAGTGAAGGCTTGGGCTGGTTCTCCAGCTGCACTAAGCTCTGTCTATTTATATCACCCCTGGGCTTTCCAAGCCCTCTTTTAACTAAAGCTCATTTGATAACGCATGTCTTTTAAAAAGAAAATAATAATAATAAATAAAAGGAGGAATAAAAAAGAAAGAAGGAAAGGAGGAAAAACCCCTAAAGAAAAACACCTCTATGGAGAAGGTAAGGTTTTAATGAAGAAATATTTTATACTATTCTCCTACAACCTTAGGGCTAATAGCCTGGAACTGGTACTTTGGCTCCTTAAAAAGCCCAACAAGACAAGCCAATTACGGCCTCTGAAACATTTTTATTTTTAGTTCCTTGTAATAGCAATTTATCCTCGGCTATGGTACATTAACTGGAAGGAACAAGAAGTAGTAAGGTTTTGGCATCTTTGTAATAACCAAGGGGCTGTGTTTACCAGGCTGTTAATAATGTGGGGTGGCTGTGGGCAGGGGAGAGGGCAGGGTGGGGATGGAAAAGGGCACCCAGCTAGTGCCAGGCTGAGATCCCCTCCTCTGGTGAGGGCTGTGTTGTCATTCATTTCCCTGCAGTTTGTTCTGGGAGAGCACAGGCTCCTGTCAGCTGAATTCCTTGGTTTCTGCTGGCCCAGAGCTGCTGGCTTGGCTCAGAGGGGAGGAAGGGCTGTGCAGAGGGTGCTGCTGTGTCCCCGGGGGTGCTGGGGCTGCTGGCACCTTTGGGAAGGGCTGAGCTGAGCAAAGCCAGCTTGGCACCCACTGCCCATGCAGGTGAGACAGCGAGGGCAGGGAGGAAGGCCAGTCCTGCTCAGGTTTGCTGCCACTCTGATGGCTGCAGGGTAATTCTGTGGGCTGGAGAGCTGCGTTTTCCTGCACCAGTAGGGAAAAAAACATTAAAATAGGGGAAAACTGGTTTTGATAAAGAGTTTTGTTGTGAGCGAAATCCCCCGGAGGCTTTGAGTGGGAGCTGCCTGAGGCTATCCTGATTGCAAGCCTTCCCATGCAATTCCAGATAAACACTGTGAATGATAAAACCACGAGCACAGGACTGGGTTTGTCTGGGTTTGATTATCTGCCAGGGTGGGGGATTGGAGCTGAAGCCAGGCAGGAGCTGCTGCTGCTGCAGAGGTGCCAGGGCTGGCTCTGGGTGCCCGTGACCGAGTGCCAGTGCAAGCCTGGGACCAGGTCTGGGCTCTGGTGATGCCGTGGCAGGAGGATGGCTGGGGCTGTGTGGGTTGGGAAGCTCTGTCTGCTTGCCCAAAAAGCAGAAGAAATGGGGTTTGCACGGGGAAATGGGGCAGGGCCAAGGTCCCTGTGTCCCCTGAGTGCCCCAGGGCTGGTGCATGCTCGGGGGCATCCCCTGGCTCTGATGTACTGAGCTGGCAGCAGCATCTCACGCCTTCCCTATTTTTAACTCAGCTGCAATGATTTTTGGTTTTTGGTTTTTCTTTTTTCCTTTTTTTCCCCTCCTTCTTTTTGCAGTGACAAATCTGTGATTTCTCCTGTTCCCTACAAAATGCATTGGCCTGACCTGCCACTCCAGAAGGTGAATGACAGGGAGTTTTATTTAGCCCTAGAGATGGGAACATTTATAAAAAGGTTCTTCTGTTATATTTGTTTTCATTCCTAATGGCAGGAGGCAGGGAAAGGACGGTTCTGAAAGGTTTTTTTAACAAATCTCTAAGTCATGCCCCATCACCCTGGGCCTGCTGATTAGATCCAGATTGTTTCTCTCACTGCCTAGGGAGGGGTGTAGTCTGTGCTGGGAGCTGCATGTGTGGATCCATTGCACATCTGAAAGTCCCGGGTACAGGGAATGGGAAAGCCCCTTTCTCTCAGGTTTATTGGCTGTTACATCCCTGCAGGGAGCTCCCCTTGGCACACTGAGGCAGGAGCCCTGTGCAGAAGGCTGTGCCCCATCCGTGGGCACAGGGGAGGGAGGCATTGCCCCTGCTGCCCCCAAATCCCTCCTGTCCCAACCAGGGTGGCTGCCAGAGCATCACCAGCAGCCACCTGGTGAGAATGTGTCTGTATGCACCTCTCTAGAAACCCTGCCCCACTTTTGGGTCAGCATTTTGCTTTTCAATAGATTTTGAGGAGTGCTGCCAAGCAGGTATCTGCTGTGATGGTTCCAATGGAGGACCCCTGTGCCATGCCCCACAAAAAGCTTTGGGGTTATAGATACCATGTGGATATAAGGCAGGTGTTTCAGGATTTTTGCTCTTCATAACCATACTGTAGATTTCTGATCTGCTGACAAATCCAGCCTGGTGACACAGTTTGTGGCTTTGTGGGGTGTAATTTTGGCTTTGTTGTGTGTTGCTGCTCTTGGATTCAATCTGAGTTTTTAATCCTGTACCTCTTTTTCAAAATCACATCTCAGCAGCAGCTTTTCTCTTGCCTCCCATCCATTTTCAAACAAAAAATGACAAAGCCTGTGTTTATTTGGGGAGGGGACAGGAGTTCAGCATGGATTAGTGGGATGCTTGCACTGTAATAGAGTCTGGCTTGATACTGCTGCTTAGTCTGATGAGAGGAGTGATGCTAAAGGATGAACTCTCCCAGTGATTTCTCTGCAGTGCTTTTTATTTCATCAAGAGAAAATGGAGGCTGGACTCAGTTCCTTCGGTGTTTAATAATGTCCATCATAACAGAATGCCCTTTATTTAAGCTGCAGTAGTAATTAGAGGCTTGGTGGTGTTAAGTAGCCATAGAGTCTGGCTCTGAGGAATGTTCATTGTACCTCATTAAATTTGGAATTACTACTTAAAAGGCCAGAAATAAATATTCTGTTTATATTTTGGGGTAGTAAATCTAAATGGATGCTGTGTTTGCACATCCTCGTCTCTGCCCGTTCCTGCTGAAGTGAGCAAGGCACTGCTCCAGTAGGCTTAGGCAGCAATCAGTCTGCAAAACAGCCTAACCCCAAACCCAGCCCTGGTTTCATTGATCAAGTGCAGGAAAATGATCTGCTGTATTACATCTAATTATAAAACATCAATATCAGATGCTAGATGCACTTGCTGGTTCAGAGGCACTACGCTGCAGTTCACAGTTGGCAGGCTCCTGTAGGAGAGGCTCTGTCAGTGAGCTGGGCATGGGGAGAGGGCTGCAGAGGGAGATGCCAGAGGTCAGATCCTTCCAGCTCTTCCAGGTGATGGCTCCTAAAGGCTCTTTAAGGGCTGAATTTCTCCATGTGTTCCTTCTGTCTTGCTGGGGCTGTTGGCAGTTAGAGGTGTGTCCTCTGCTCCTGTGCCCCCTCCCTGGCCTGTGCTGCAGTGCCCGTGGAGTGGCTGGAGCTGCTGATGGGCACCATGGCCAGATGGGTCCTACCCAAAGGTGCTGACCCTGCAGGGGTGTCAGAGGCACAGCACAGCTTGGCTGTCAGGGGACACGTGGTGGGTTCCTTGCTGTGACCTGGGCATTGCTCCCCACACTGTGTCTGTCAGCGTTTGCTGATTTTCCCCCATGGTGGAAGCCCCAGTAGCTGTTTGGTGGGGTTTGCACTGGTGTTTAACCCAAAGCCTGGGGCTGCTGCTGCTCCCAAACCTCTGGCACCCACCATGCCAGGAGGTGCCAGGGTGGAAGGGCCAGGAGCTGGGAGCAGGGGTTTGGCATCTCCCAGCTGTGCGTGGCTGTGGCTGCTGCAGGTGCTGTCAGTACCAGAGCAGAGCAGGAGCAGAGCTCCTCACGTGGGTCACGGTCCTGGCCCCTGACCCTGCTCTGGGGCAGAGGAGGGCTGGTAGCACAGGGCTAATTACTAATTACCATCCATCACACACAACAGAGGAAATCCCTCCTGACATCCTTTGAGATGTGCTCCCAGCACAGAGCTGGATCTGCCTCTCCTGCTGGTGTGCAGAGGGACAGAGGGACACCAGCCCTGGATCTGCTGGGTCTCTGTGCAGAGGGACACCAGGCCTGGATCTGCTCTGTCTCTGTGCAGAGGGACACCAGCCCTGGATCTGCTGTGTCTCTGTGCAGAGGGACACCAGCCCTGGATCTGCTGGGTCTCTGTGCAGAGGGACACCAGCCCTGGATCTGATGGATCTCTGTTAGTGTGCAGAGGGACACCAGCCCTGGATCTGCTGTGTCTCTGTGCAGAGGGACACCAGCCCTGGATCTGCTGTGTCTCTGTGCAGAGGGAGAGCAGCCCTGGATCTGATGGATCTGTGTGCAGGGGGACACCAGCCCTGGATCTGCTGGGGCTGTGTGCAGAGAGACACCAGCCCTGGATCTGCTGGGACTGTGTGCAGAGAGACACCAGCCCTGGATCTGCTGGGGCTGTGTGAAGAGAGACACCAGCCCTGGATCTAGTGGGACTGTGTGCAGAGGGAGAGCAGCCCTGGATCTGATGGATCTCTGTGCAGAGAGACACCAGCCCTGGATCTGCTGTGTCTGTGTGCAGGGGGACACCAGCCCTGGATCTGATGAATCTCTGCTGCTGTGCAGAGGGCCACCAGCCCTGTGGCTGGCTGTGAGAGCCTCACCCCCAGCCTGGCTGCTCCTCTGGGCCGTGGGCTCCATCCCAGTGCTCCGTGGGGTTTCCCACCGCGCCTGCTCCCGGCGGGAAGGAGTCTCAGACCTCTTCCTTATTTCCCATGGGCTAAATAAGCAGCTTGCTAAATGATAATGACTTTCCCTCATTGCTGATGCATACTTCATTTGACCTGGTCCCTACTTTGAAATTTTCACTGTTTCCCGAGTGCAGCTGGAGCATTCTTATTTAATTTGCATGAATTTTGTATCACCCACAATATAATTCAAACCATAAGAATTAAATGCTGGTGAGATCTCCTAATAGGCAGCATCAGTTCTATTGCAGATGCTGGAGCCTGAGATTGAGTGAGCCATGGAGAACAGGACTGAGGATGCACAAGGACCAGGAGAAGTGGTCTTACAAGCCCTACCCTTCCCACCAGGGAGGCCCAGTGGACTTTGGGGGACAATTTGCCATTTCTGTGGTCCCCAGTGATGCCTGCAGCACAGAGGGGAGTCAGGAGGCTGGTGCTCCGGGTGGAGATGTGCAGCTTGAAGCACAGGATGAGGAGCCGTCGATGTTTCTGGAGGATTTTGTGAAACCAAAAGGAAAGATGCACATTGCAGCCTTGGAGAAAGGTCCGCTTTGTTTTTTAATAATAAAGGGTGACATGCAAGCTTTATTAACAAGGCATGTAGGGGAAAAAAGGCTCAAGGGATAACCCTGAAAAAGTGGTGCTAAATGTGTCATTTTTATGAAGCTGATTTTGTGAAGAGTCCCTACATGCTTTGGCAGGAGGTTGCAGCAGGTTTACAGTAATTTGTGAAAAGACAGAAATGTTTTCACCCTGAAGTGAGAAGAAGGGCAAAAACCCCCTGTGTTGAGACGCTTTAGAGCCATCTTCTGAGGCAGAGGCTGGCAGAGGGATGGATACCTGTCACTTTGGGTCGGGAGAGATGGCTCCAGCTCCAGACAGCCCTGGACTGTGCTGGGGGCTGATGTGGAGGAGCCAAAGCCTTTATCGAGAGCCTGCATCCACATGCCGTGGAGAAAGCTGGATTTTCACCTCTGTGGAGTTCGGTTTGAAAGATATTCCACATCTGAAAGTGCTGAAAGGAGGAAGAGTGATACAGAACCAGCTGCCAGGCATTGCCCTGAGGCGGGCAGGCTGCAGGGACACGCCTGTGCTGCTCCAGCCTGGTGGCACAGCCCAGGACACGTCCCTCCAGCCTGGCACTGACCCTGCCACCATCCTCTGTCTGTCCAGCCCTGCACAGAGCTGCTGGTGCCCGGAGCTGCTGCAGCCCTTCCTGCTGGCACTGCCCGAGTTCCTCTTGAAGCGCCTTTGGACGTGCCAGGGTTTATTTCTGTTTCTGAGGCAGGGAGTGAGCAGTCCTTAGAGCAGTGCCCTGTTGCTAACAGACCCTTTGCTGTCGGGGAAGTCCCCCCATCGATATCCAGGTCAAGAAGAGTTACACTGACGTTTGTACATCTTTCTTTTTAAATTTAATGGAATTGGCAGTCCTCGACCAAAAGCAACCGCTAGGGGAAAAAAAAAAGTTTAATATTTCCCTCCTGATTGCTCAGTTTGGAGTGTGTCTGTTGTTATATTTATATTTGTGTTGCTAAGGCAGTGATGAAAAGCGTTTTTCAAATTAGGCACTGGTAAGCTGTGTGGCAAGCCAGGGCTCTCTTTGATGGCACTGCCACCAACACGTCTGCATCTGGAAAGCAAGGACAGGTCTGTCCCCGGAGGACAGCAGGGCTTCTCCAAGAGAAATGCAGGCTGAGGCCTCAGACTTCATGCAAGGTGTTCTTCAGCGTTTCTCATGTCTGGAATGTGTTGTTTATTCTTGGCACGGCAGCTGTGGGGCTGATGGTGACAAGTGTGAGCATCCTTTCTTCAGTTACAGCGAGGAGATAAGAGCTGGCAGCATGTCTGGGAGGTCCTCGCTGTGCCTGGCTCTGAGCATGGAAAGGAGAGGCTGGACTTGGGGCTGGGCTCCCCTTTGATTTCTACAGGAGTGATGCTGATTAGTGAGAAAGTGACAGTTCATTTGCTTTTGCCAAAATAATGAAGAAGATGAGGGCCAGCCTCTCAGTGATGCACTTGATGAAGAGCGCGCTTTCATCGGTGCCAGCCAGCCTTACCTTTTCCCTCTTTTTTGTGCTTTGACTTTGTTCTTTGGGTCTCATTAAGAGAGGGAGTGGATCCTTTCCCAATTAAAATGTTGACATGTTGAAGACGCTCTCCTTTCCCATCATTTTGCCTCTGTTTGTGAGTGGTTGCACCTTGCAGGATGAACTAGAATTAAATCAAGTGAACTTTGATTGAATAATGCAAGCTGTAAAGCAACCCTTCTCCATGAAAAATCTCATTTCTTTTTTATTTTTCTGGTTTGATCCCCTAGTCTGCACGGAGATAACCTTGACAGATAATCCCATGGCTAAGTAAAGAAACTGGGCTGGAGGGAAGGATGAGCAGCCCACCCTCGTGCCAGCGTGGGCAGCACAGGCAGCTCTCACTTCTGAGGGTGCAGGGAAGAGGATTTCCCATCCTTGTGGCCGTGTCACTCCTTGTTTTGCCTGAAATCTGGAAGTAATTATCATGGCTTGTGCTGTGTCCAGTGGTGGGGGAATTCTGAGCCTGGGAACGGATGCTGTGTCCAGCCCCCAGGAGCCTTTTGTTCTGTGTGGATGTGGGGGTTTCATCAGTGCTGCAGAGCGTCCTGAGCAGGGACACGTGGAGCAGGAGTACACAGGAAGGACATTTCTCCAGTCCATTGAACAGAAATCAGGAGGAATTTGCTCGTTGGTGAACGAGTTGAGCCAGGATATGGTCTTTGGTTTTGGTTTGAAATCAACAGCAAAGCTCCCAGGGATGTTGTTCCGAGGGGGATTTAATGCCAGGTCTGTGTCTGGGCTGTGGCAGTTTGATGGCAGCACGTGTGGTGTCTCCTCAGCCTGTGGCATTTTGGTGGCAGTGGTCAGACTTTCCCTGTGGATGACCTTGGGTGTCCCTTGGCCCCTGAAGCCTTGGCAATGCAGTGTCCATGCTCTGAGTGTTTCAAAGCTCTTTCCCTGTGGATGACCTTGGGTGTCCCTTGGCCTCTGAAGCCTTGGCAATGCAGTGTCCATGCTCTGAGTGTTTCAAAGCTCTTCAGTGTCCCTGTATATGTTGAAATTTTCTGTCTGCATCCTCTCACCCAGCTGTTCCTCTCTGGCTTTCCCAGGGCCGTGCACACACAGGGATGGAGGTGATGGAGCAGTGGTGGGTCCAGGGGTCTCCCTGTTGCTGGGCACAGTGGTGAGGCTGGGGATGCAGGGATGGAGCCAGGCTCTGGGCTTGTGGGAGCTGATCCCACACCTGCCAGTGCTGGGTGATGGGGTGCTCCCCACCCTGTGAGGATTGTGCCAAAAGTGGCTCCCATCCCTTCTGCCCTCCGTTGCCTGGCTGCTCCCAGCTCATTTGCAGGGCTGGGGGCTGCTGGAGGCTGCCAGGGGGGAATGCTGTGGGACCCCCTTGGCATTGCAGCCCCGGGACAGACGGACAAACACAGGGTCAGGTGTTTTCTGTGGCGTTTGGGTTCTCAGGTATTGTATGTAACCCACTCCCTTGGCATGGCAGCCCCGGGACAGACGGACAAACATGGGTCAGGTGTTTTCTGTGGCGTTTGGGTTCTCAGGTATTGTATGTAACCCACTCCCTTGGCATGGCAGCCCCGGGACAGACGGACAAACATGGGTCAGGTGTTTTCTGTGGCATTTGGGTTCTCAGGTATCCCATGCTTTGAACTTCCATGTGTCTGTCTGCTGCTGAGCTCTCAGCACCAAAGTCACCCGGCAGGAGTGGGATGCAGGAGCTGCAGGGACCAGTGGTTTGTGCAGTAAATCTCCAGCGTGGCTCCCCAGCAGTAATTACTGTGTGCAGTAATAACAGAGCTGTGCTCAGTGCTGGGCCGACTCCCCCGGCTCGCTGCTCTCGCCTCTTTCTCTCTGGGAGGTTCCTGTTTGGTAAATTAGACATTGTGCTGCATTTCAGAAAAGGTTACACTTAACCAAGGCTGCCTGTGCTTTATGATCTTGGCAGAGCCGTGTAACCTCTGCTGGGGCACGATTGGATTTCACATTGGGCTCTGCTGCAGCAGCCCCTCTCCCTGCATCCTGCCATTGTGATTACGTTAGCAGCAGACTCTGCTTTCCTTTATTTATTGAGACATTAAAGATGCATGCATTTATTTTTACCATGTTCATAATTGCCATAAAAACAGGCCATGGTATCCCAGAGCAGCTCTTTGGGAAGGAGAGCAGCCACGGGGCTGGGGCCAGGAGTAGCCTGGCAGAGAGGAGGCAGGGCAGGGCTGGGGGCAGGTGGATGCTCCCATTTCTGTCCTGGGAGGATGCTGCTCTTGTCCTGGAGGAAGGGGAGCAGAGCAAAGGCTGCTCCTGCTGCTGCTCAGGGGGCAAGGAGCACCCCAGGGCTGGTGCTGGTGGGAGCCCGGGTGGGATCCCTGCGGGTATGGGGGGATTTGGGGTGGATGCACAGGTGGGCTGGAGTGCCTGACTTGTACAAGATCCTGCATCCCCAGGGGTCCCTGAAGTGCAGGAAGGATCCTGGCCAGGCTGTGCAGATCCCACCATGTTCCACCACTGTGGTGCACCATGCATCACCTCCATCACATGTACTGTGCACCTGCCACTGCATGGCACTGCACAGCTCCCTCTGCACAGCTCCCATCCCACTGCATGGCACTGCACAGCTCCCTCTGCACTGCATGGCACTGCACATCTCCCTCTGCACAGCTCTCATCCCACTGCATGGCACTGCACAGCTCCCTCTGCACTGCATGGCACTGCACATCTCCCTCTGCACAGCTCTCATCCCACTGCATGGCACTGCACAGCTCCCACTGCACAGCTCCCACTGCACAGCTCCCATCCCACTGCATGGCACTGCACAGATCCCACCCCATGCCCCCGATATCTCCCACCACGGCCTCGTGGCTTTCCCCCTGCTCTCTCCCCTCCCTTCTGGTTGCTTTTTCTGGTTCCTTACCTGCTGCCTGCACCAGAGCCCCAGGGCTGTGTAATCTGAGGTTAAAAGATGTATTTCAAGTGCAGAACAAGTTGGTGGGTTTTGCTTGTAAGTAACAACTCCTTTGACTTTTTTCCCCTTCTTTTACTCCCCTCCAACTTTTAAGCATGTCACCCATTGTTTGCTTTTTTATTAATAACAGAGCCCACTGTCTCTGCAAATGAAATGATGTAAAACAAAGAAAAGTACCCGCATTAAATTCTCTGGCAGGGGATTACCTTGCTGGCATTTACATATCTGTGCAATAAATATTTTAACATGTTAATTATACACTAATAAGAAAAATACCTTTTGAACTTTCAGTCAAATTGACACACACAGAACTGAGTCCATCAGGGAATTAAAAGCAATTAGTTTTGTAACAGAGCATAGCCACATTGTTTCTTCTCTGCAAATTGTTCTGTGGTCACCAGCCTGCCTTTTTTATTGGTGAAAGTTGGTGGAAAGACTGACAGGTCCTGGAGTTGTCCATGCCTGCCTCTGTCCTGCTCTTGGGGGCTTGTGCCATCATGGGGATGCTCCTTCCCTCTCCAAAGGTTTCATCCTGGCCCTGCAAACCTGGCTCTTCCCACTCAGGAGAAATCAGACTTGTAACCATTTCTGTTTTCTTTTCCTCCTTCCAGACTGAGAACTACTCCTTTGATTCCAACTACGTGAACAGCAGAGCTCATTTAATAAAAAGGTACGTAGGCTTGCTTGGAGGGCTTGCTTTGCCCAGCCAGATCCCAAGGGTTTAATGTTCTTTCATGCTGCCTTATACTACTTGCTTATTTTAATATGCAAAACTTTTTAAGAGTAATAATTTGATTTCAAAACAGTACTTATTTACCATTAAGTCCCATTGCTCATGGTTTGCAGTAAAGGAAATCTTTTTTTCCTTGTCTTTGGCTTCTTCATGCTGGGAAGGTGCAGTAAGTGAGGTAGAGTGCTGTTACCCTGACAACTTTCAAATTCTGAGAGTTTATTCCATTTGAATGCACAGGAATAAAGGGATAGATTTGGATGGTGAGATCTCCCTGCTATGTGAGGCGGGGAGAATTAAAAAAACAACAAGTTGTTTGGGGGCAGGTAATTGGGTTGGATGCAGCTCATGGCTCTAGCTCACTGTTTTAGTTTGAATACCAAGGCAAACACCACTTGGCTAGGCTGATTTTTTCCTGTGTGTAAAGGGGAACAATCAGTTCAACTGCAAGCTGGCTGTTACCCTTGGGGAAACAGAGCCCTTTGGGTGAAACACTGCTCTCCTCAGAGCCTGGCAGTGGGGAGGGAACATCTCTGGGGGTTTCACACCGGGGTTACCCAGCTGGACCCTGCTGGGCTGTGTTAACCCAGAGGTGAGCATCGCCCCGGGGGCAGGAGGTCAGGAAGGGACAAGTATTGACCCAGCGTGGTCAGTGCTCCTCACAGGGCTGCAGGGCCAGCTCCCTGCACAGGAGCAGGGTGCAGGGTGGGGCCAGCAGCTCCTTGCCCACCTCCCTGCTCTCCCCAGGGCCTGGCCAAGGTGTGTTGGGACCAAGCCATGGCCGTGGCTGTGCCCGTGCCCAGCACGAACATCTCTGCAGAAGCCATCACTGAACCACGGTTTTGCAGAGAGCAGAAGCCAGCCCTGAGCTGTTGAGATCTGATCTGAGCAGTAAAAATATCCAATTATCTGCCTGGCTGAGAGCCCATTTGTTTACACCTTAGGAACCCGAGCAGCGAGGGAGCTGCGAGCGGGTTCAGCTGAGGAGGGCAGGTGTGTTTGCCCGTGTGGCTCGTGCTGTTTAACCATGCTAATGTGACACTGAGAGCTGGCTGGCCTGTGCCACGCTGCTCCTGCCAGAGTCTTCAGGCACGCTGAAAAACCCCAAATCCATTAATCTTTCCCCGTTCACACCTAAGATAAAGGCAGGCAGCGCTCCCCCTGCGCAGGGGCTGACTCCGAGCCTGTGTTGTTTGGGAGATGCTGCTGCCGCCGGTTCCCCCGGACCTGCCCATCCTTTGGGAAGTGTCAGCCGTGGAGGCACGTCTGTGGCTGCTGCATTACAGTCTGGCTCGCTGCAGGGAAGATAAATGCCTTGGAACACGGGCTGCCTGTGCATTACGAGCAGCAGCTCCGTGTAGGACAGCGCTTCCCCTGCCTTCTACCTTTGTCTTGTATCTTAAGTACAACGGGTGCCAGCAATGCTGTGCAGACATCTGAGAACAAAAAATATATTTTGTAACATACTGTGGCATCGTTTTCATCCTTTGCCTTTATGAAGATGTTGTAGTTCTGCTATCTTTGGTGAGTGAATCTTCTCAAATCCAGCACTTAATTAATCTATTTGTACTTTTCCTGTGTTGTCTGCCTGCCTCTCCTGCTCATCTACACTCACACAAATGAATTGTAGATTTGTAGTGCTTTCTTAACTTAAAAATCTTTGATGTCACCTGGAATCAAAGTCAGCGGCTTCAATAGGGACATCTTTATTTAAAAGGTAATGTTTGAAGGTTTACCAATTTATATGTATTTCAGAGCTCCCCCCTCGTGTGCTTTTGCAGAGCATTAGATGGTAGGTGGTCTGCTTGGTTTCCGTGGAGACACAAAAGGGCTTTTCAAAGTAATGAAAATCTCCAGCCCTTTGGGGCTTTGAAGCCCAGGCTGAGTCTTTCACTGACGTCTCACACCAGATCAGCCAGTGAGGAAGTTCAGAGAAGAGGGTGCAGGTGGATCCTCCCAATGGCTGCAGTTGTGCCATGCCAGGGCTGGGTGTGGAAGGGGCACGGGGTCTGTGTCCCCCCTGATGGCTGTGCCACCTGGATCAGGTGTGTTCCAAGGTGTCCCTGCTGTTCACAGCACCCTTGGTCCTGGGGCATGGCCCCTCTCAGGCTGTTGGGGTCCCAAATGCAGCCAGAAATGCAGCTCTTCATAGAGTCACAGAATGGATGGGCTTGGAAGGGACCTTAAAGATCACCCAGTGCCACCCCTGCCATGGCAGGGACACCTCCCACCATCCCAGGCTGCTCCAGCCCCAGTGTCCAGCCTGGCCTTGGGCACTGCCAGGGATCCAGGGGCAGCCACAGCTGCTCTGGGCACCTGTGCCAGGGCCTGCCCACCCTCCCAGGGAAGAATTTCTTTATATCATCTAAATATCATCTCTCTTCTTCCAGTTGAAAACCATTCCTCCTTATCCTATCACTATCTGCCTGTGTAAAGAGTCACTCACTGTTTTTTCTATGTCCTATCACTATTTGCCCATATAAAAAGTTACTCCTGCAGGAACTGGAAGGGCTCTGCTCCCAGAACATTGTCCAGGATGAGCAATCCCAGCTCCCTCAGCCTGTGTTCATCGGAGCTGCCCTTCCTCCATCCCTCTGGCCTGGGGGCTGCATTCCAGGGGGTGTTGGGGCTGCTCAGCCCTGGGGGAAATCTGGGAGCAGCTCCGTGCTTGGTCCTTCAGCAGAGGCTGTCAGGGATGTCTGACTGTGTATCAGATTTCCTTAAAGCTGCATGAACTTGGACCCAGAATCACTGGTTTATTTTTAAAAATAAGAATGCATCATCATGATTAAAAGACATTCCTGTTTCCAGGAAGACTTTTGTTTTTAAGCTTGAAGTGATTAGGACTTGGCTTATAACCTAAAAAAATGGGGTTTAGATCTTGTGTAACTTCAGTATGAGGTAGTGCAACTTGAGTGAGCCAAGTTGTAGAAACAGCTCATTTAATGTATATTTTTTAAAATTTTATTTCAAATTCTGCTTCACTCTGAGCTTCTGCAAGCTGCAGGGCAGCCTCAGGGTACCCACAGGCTGATGCCAGGGCAGGAGCAGGGGTGGTGCAGGCTGGGTGCTGTGTTCTGGGGTGCAGAGGTGCCCATCAGGGAGTGTCCCCCCAGTCCTTGCCCAGCTCTCTGTGCCTGGCAGTGCCACTGAGTGCCACTGGGCGTCATTGGGCGTCACTGGGTGTCACTGGGTGCCACTGGGTGCCACTGGGTGCCACTGGGTGTCACTGGGTATCACTGGGTGTCACTGGGTGTCACTGGGTGTCACTGGCTGCCACTGGGTGTCACTGGGTGCCACTGGGTGCTGGGGTGGGCAGGGATCTCCCGTCCCCGCAGGTCTCACTGCAGCACCCCAGGGTGTCAGGGGCCACGTGTCCCACCCAGGCAGTGACAGCTGTGTTTCCCCAGCAGCTCCACGTTCAAGGACTTGGAGGGGAACAGTCTGAAGGACAGTGGGCACGAGGAGAGTGACCAGACGGACAGCGAGCACGACGTGCAGCGCGGCCTCTACTGCGACACGGCCGTCAACGACGTGCTGAACACCAGCGTGCCCTCCATGGGCTCCCAGGGCCCCGAGCAAGGTGAGCCACTGCCCTGGGGGTGCCCACTGCCCTGCGTGCCCCTCTGGTGCTGCCCTGGTGGGTGAGGGTGCTCAGTGCTTGCTGGGGATAGCGCTGTGCATCGTTTGAGTGCTGGGTCAATATTAATTAATCCTCACTCCACGCCTGTCAGGTGAGCGAGCTGTTGGGATTATCCTCTGCTCACAGGCAGGAACCCAAGGCCCTGAGATGTGCCTGACAGTGAGGGAGTGCTGGAGTTGGGATTAGGGCAGGCATTAGGGCGCTGTGCCCAGGGCTGGTCCCTGCCTGCCTCCCCTCAGGAGCACTGGTGGTGTGTGCCCTTCCCAGTGGGCACGGGTCAGCAGAGCATGTGGGCAATCAGCCAGGCATCCCACAGGGGGTTAGCTCAGGCCATTGGGCCAAGGTTTGCATCTTTTCCCCTACAAAGGTGGCAGCTTTCAGCTCTTCCCGTGCCCGTGTGCGGGGATGAAGTCCTGCTCTGAAACCAGACTGGTATTAGCTGGAGGAAGGAAGGCAGAGGAGTTCAGCTGAGCCCAAGTGTCGTTTGTACTTGGGCATGAATGTCGCTTTTAATGTCTGAGGGATGCAAACATCCAATGCAAACATCCTGTCTATTTCAATTAAGGAGGTTTGGTGCTCGGGCGCGGGGGAGCCTCAGGGCACTTGGCTTTATCTTGAGATAAGCTGGAGCTGAGGCTCAACTGGAAGCCCCACTGCTAAAAGACTTAAGGATATGAAAACAAAATGCTGTGATTATGAACTGGTCTTCAGCTGTTTAATTCAATTCATGGTAAACATCATTAAAAGCCTTTGTTTTGCTGTCATAAAAGAGTCAAACGGGGGAGAGAGAGTTCTTGCCATCTGCGCCACCGGGTGTGGGGTTTTTCTGGGGAGAATCTGATGGCTGCATTAATTCTCGATAGAGTCTGTTAAATGGCCACAGTTAACCCTGTGAGACTCCACGAGGAGGGGAACACAGAGGTCACCTACACATTCCACGCTGCCGGCCGCGCTAATTGGAGAGGGATGGCATCCGCAGCGATAATGTATTTCCAGACAACCCTACTGTGGCCAAAGATGAAAAAAATTAAACATTTATATAACTGTACAGTGGCAGTTTAATTCTCTGCGGACCAGCACCGTGTCAGAGAATGCAGGCTGATAGCTATCATTTATTATTCTTCTATTACAAAGAAATGCTTTTTCATTTCGATCAGGAGAGGGTTTCCTAAGATGCATTTGTAGTAAGGGATGACTGTGGAAGCAAAAAGGTTCATAATTGATTCCCATCCTGGTGAATGGTCTGAGCAACATCTGTTAATTTTTTGTCACATTTCTCCAGCAAAAAACCCAACTCAATGGGCTGCAGATAGGGTTTTACAGGGATTACATTTCTGATAAGTCTGCGTGCTGGCTCTGATAACAATGCAAATAAGTTAAAGACGCTGAGTTGGAGGCAGAGCTCCTCGGAGGAGTCAGATGGAAGTAAATATGGTTCAGTCCATTGTAGCATGGATCTTCACTGCATGTAAAATACACCCAAACATCAGGTGTGTTTCCAGAGGGTGACTTCTGGAAGCAGCCTGTCTGTGTCCCGGTCCTGCAATGGCCCAGGGGGTTGGTGCTCCTGGGTCTGGTTTATTTTTGGGAGGAAAGCTGCACTGACACCCAGCTGCACCTGCAGGCAGGTGTGCCACAATCAGCTCTCTTGTCCTGCAGGACCCACACTGCCTGGTGTGGAAGAGCTCGGGGTGACCCTGTGAGGTTATTGGGGTGCTGGTGGAGCAATGAGAGGAGCAGCACAGGCGGGAAAGTGAGTGGTTACTGTCACAGAAGCTGAAAAAAAGGTTAAAGAGAGTGGTGCCTGAGCTGATTTGTGAAACAGGAACTGCAGAAAATAATCAGGAAAGTCAAGATGCTGAGATGATGGTGATAACAGCAGCTCCCACATGATTAAAGCGATGGTTTTCACTTGGTAATTTTTACCTGATTTTGGGACTGAGTGGCAGGGTGGGGAGGAAACACCAGAAATTTATTGAGAAGGATGTGCAGGACTGTTGGCTCCAAACACACAGTTCTTGTCTGGAGAGCAGCCTGGCAGCTCATGTACCCATGCTTTGCTTTTGCTTGCTGTCCCTACTCAAACTGCATCTCATGTAATCCCAGAGAAATGGGGTGGGGGAGTTGTTGGAGTTTGCTTGTCAATGGTAATGATCTCCTGGCTGGGAGCCTGGCGTGGCTCCCCTGTGGCCAGGCTCTGCTGGGCTTGGGCCTCAGCTTGAGGCACCACGAGCCCTTTGTGAGTTCTGGCTGGCAGAAATCCCTGTGGCTGGCTGGTGGAGGATGATCCCTGGGTGGTGGCTCAGGGTGGTCAGTGTGGACCTGTCTGGCCAGCCCTTGCCTGCTGAGATGCTGCATTTCCTGCAGAGGGAGGTAGGTTTGGATGGATCCAAGCTCCTTTGTCTTCTCAAACCAGTGGCACCAGTGGTCAGTTCTTAGGCGTGGGAGCCCCAGGGAGCTGCTGGTGTTTCACTTTCCTGGTGCCACTCTTGGGTGGGAGTGACACCAGCTGCCAGTCCTGCTGGCAGGAACCCTTTCTCCTCCTTTGGCAACGACCTAGATTGCCAGAAAAATGGCAAACCAGGGCATGGAGAGTGCTGAGCTTTAGTGGGTAGCAGCAGGTCATCAGAAACACTGCCTGGAGCTCAGCCACGTTGCGTATTTTGGGAGCAGGACTTCTGCCCAGTCCCTCTTTACCTCAGGATCTTAATTATTGATTATAAATTCATCTGATGAAAAGATGGCTTTAATTGCTCTAATATGTACCCAATTTGGAGTTCATTATAGGCCAGGATTGTTTTCCTTCCCTTGCTAATTGGCACCGAATGGGATGCAGAGGAAGGCGGGCACTGGTGCCGTTCCACCTTCAGCGATTGCCTGGCTGCCTGTAATTGTTTGTTTATTTGTGGAGGTGCTAAGTGCTGCTGGAAGTTTATATGTGCTCAATTCCTAACGAGTCCTCAGCTGAACCTCCAGGATTTCTCTGAGAGAGGGGTGTTTTCAAGCAGCTGCTGGATCTCAGCGATGTGTTGGGATGGCTGGAGAAGTCTGCTGGAGGATGGGACTGAATCCTGGGCTCCCATTTGTGCCTTGGCCTGTTTCCCCGCAGGATGGGGTGGATTTTCTCTGTGTCCTGGAGTACCTGAGGCTCCAAGTGCAGCTCTGGAGGAAGCCCTGGTTTGCAGAGGAGCTGGTACAGGGAGCCAGCAGCACGCTGCCCCTGAGGACAGCTGTGGGGAGAGCACTGGTGGCAGCTCCTGGGCCCTGTTCCTCCCAGCACCACGGGCAGAGCTCAGTGGGAGATGTTCTCCAGCCCTGCAGACTGTGGTGGTGGTTTTCCCTGGGAATGGCAGTGTGGACCAGATGTTCACAGGGTAATTGAAAATTCCATTTTATCAGAAAGCGTTTGCTGTCAAAAAGTTTTATCTTTACTTCAACAAAGAGGCTGATTAGATCCCTCAGGACCTGAATTAGCATCTTTGAGGCTGGATACTCTGTTTTGTGATTCAGGTAGTTACTCCTCCCTTGGTTTCCTCATACTGGTACTTTTTTCTTTAGATCCCTTTGCCCTCTTCCAATCATAGTGTTTGTGCAGGTTTGGCTTGTTTTCTTTGTGTGGATGTGCACAAGCACCTAGATATGCTTAAATGTATTCTACTGCCTTTTTCACCTTGCCTTGAGCAAGAGCCATTCTCGTATTCTCTAAGTTGTGGGAGCCAGCATAGAAATCAGAAAGGAGATATTTCCAATATAAGTTTTTAATGTTAGAAGCAACAGATTTCACACTTATCTTAATTCCCAGTGCTGGCCAGTATTATAGCCATCAATTACAGAAAGAAAATCATTGGTCCAATGAAGCAGTGATTCACTGTTTAAAACAAAAATAGAAAATATGAAAATAATAAGCACACGCTAATCAGAAAATGGCAGTGTTAGAAATAGTCACCACCGACATAAAATAGTGAAAAAGCTTTAAATCAAAATGAGAGGGTTTTAAGCAATGTCAGTAATGGATCTCTACAGAGAATTGCTTCTAAAAGCATCACTTCCACTTTTCTGGTGCCAGATCAGCAGTAAAGGTTCATGTGAAATGTCATCTGGAAAGACCTGATCCTGCATTCATTTCCACATCTGTGTAACTTTGCTCACAGGGGAGATTTAATTGTGTCTGAGTCCCATAAACTCCAGCAAGATGTAGGGTTCTTTGAATAGAAATGGGTTATATTTAAATAGTTATGTTAAGTCTTCTTTATACTATCACACCGTATAGAAATAAGATTTGGATGTAAAGGAGAAATGGGCCTGTGATATTCACTGAAACTTTTCCTGCTGGTTGCATCCCAAATTATTCAGATGTATCATCATTTAGGGGATCAGTTTTATCTGGAATATTCCAATTGGTTCTTATGCTCATCTCCATAGTATCTGGGTGCATTTCAGTTGTGAATTGAGAACATGACTAATGGTATTAACTGGAGGCAAACACAGGTATTAGAAGCTGTTGATTTTTTGTAAGCTGATTTCCAGCAGTCGTTCTACCTACAACCGCCTTTCACTCTGCAGAAAAGCCTTTCTGTAGAGCACATAAAGCCCTCAGTGACATATTCTAGGGCTTTGGAGGCTGCATTTCTCTGGAAGCTTCTACAAATTAATAAAAGTACCTAATTTCTTGTATTCATACATGCAGCACAAGACATAAAGTATGACATTAATGTGTGAGTGACAGCACATCCCTTAAGATGGATGAATGCTGTAAGCTTTCTTTCAGGGCAGTGTCAATTATCCCAGCTCCTGTGATTTCTGTATTATTGCACAGCTCTGGTAAAGCAGCCTCAGTGAGCTCAGTGGTGCTCCTGCAGTGGCCAGCCTGGAGGGAGCAATCAGCCTCTCACAGTACTCTGAAAGCCCTGAGGAGGATTTTCCTGACGAGTGAGTAAGCTGGTCTTGGGAAGAGGAGTTGATTGTCTTATGATTCCCACACTTTTCAGTGATTGTGTGTTGAGCATCTGAGTTCAGCTTCGTGTGGAGGTCTCTGATGCTTCTGTCCATCCTCTCCATCCTCCCCAGGCTCTCTCCATCCTCCCCAAGCTCCTGCTGACATTTCCTAGCTGGGGTTGTGGAGGGCATAATGACTTTTGTGGGACCATTGACTGTAACTCAGCTCATTGTCAGAGGGTGATGTGGGCAGCGTCACAGAATCACATGATGGTGATGTGGGCACCCTCACACATCACATCCCTGCACAGAGGGACAGTGGCCCCACCTTTGAGCTCAGCTGCCTTCTCCCCTGTGCTGCAGCAGGGCAGGACAGGGGTCATTTCAGGAGGGTTGATCCGTGCAGGGAATTGCTGCTTGGCACAGACAGACCCCCTGTGCTGCTGTCCCTCAGTGCTGCTCTCCCTGAGCACAGCCTGGAGCAGTCCTTGCGGGAAGGTTCTGGGGGCAGGGGTGACACTGAAATCATCTCCGTGGCAAAAAGTGAAGCCAATCCCCCTTTGCAAGAGCAGAACTAAATAACAAACAGATGTGCAATGTCCTTTGTTTGCATGAGAAGCATTGTCCTATATCCCACGTTCCTGGCACTCTTCCTTCAGCTCTCAGGGTCCTTCAAACATAGTTCTTGTGGAGTTTTCTTCACTGAAGTTTCTCCATTCAGGGTCACAGGAGTTACAACCTTTAGATCCTCAAGTTTTTTTCCCCCCTAAGCACAGAGAACACTCAGCAGATGTGAACATTTTGGCAACTTGGAGAGGAAAATTAAAACTTGAATCCATGCCCTGTTGTGTAGGTTTGCAATGGATGAATGATCAGCCCAGAAATTTGGAGAGTTTCTACTGTTTTATTGTACTTTTTAATGAGATTTTGTCAAATTCAGTCATTGCTTACCCATATTTTTACTGGGTGACTGGAGAGCAATTTATAGGAGATATGAAGAAGAGGTATTTTAGATTAGAGAATTTCAGCTTCTATTTCTGCTTGGTTTAGTTAACTGTTCCTAAACTCCAGCCCAAGGAGAATCTTTGCAGAGAAGATCTTTGTGTCAGCTGAAGATGGGGTGGTTCTAACCCTGGCTCTGCCAAAGCCTCCTTTTCCAGAACCACTACCCAATACTTGGATTTTAAGGTCTTTGAAGAGAAATAAACAGTTCAGGCAAGCTTGCAGCTTCCTTTTGCCTTACAAACAAGTGAAAAAGGGCTCACTGGTCTGTTTTGCCCCTGTGCCAGTAACTTCTGAGGAAGCCTTTAACACTTTCCTTCTCACAAAGTGGTCAAGGTAATGGCCATCAGATTGAGCAGTGGGGAAGGTACATGAATAAAACCAAACCTTCTGCTAACACAGCAAGCCAGCACTTCCCAATCTCCTCCTGTAATCAATCTGCATCGTTAATGACTCTGAAAACAGACTGAACTGCTGGGGCTGGCACTGGGAAACTTGCATTACAAACTAACCATCTCTTATTAACCTTTCGGTGTTTCCTTCACAACACTAATTAGAGCCAAATAAAACCAATGTTTGTGAAACTCTTTAGTTAAAATATAATTTTCAGAGAAAATATGGTAAACTCCAGAGCTCCTGTTTGCGTGGCCTTTCTTTTTAATTATGATAGGGGATGGCTGTTACTTGTTTTACAGAGGCTTACATGATTAATGCTGCAATGTTTCTGTAATTAAAACAGCAAAAAAAGAGAGATGTGATTGGGGCCTGTATAATTTACAGACATCTCGGCATTCTGGTGGCAGAGCTGCTCTGAGTGTTGCAAAGACGAATCATAAAAATTTATTCTAATTAAAATTGCCAGATTGACTAAACAACAGGTGACTTATATAACTTGAGCGACTTGCACTTTGGGGTGAGAAATCATCTGAAATCAGTGAATTATACAAAGCTGCCTATTATTCTGCTAAATGGGAAAGTGTGTGCTTGCCATGGCAACCCGCATCAATTTTGCAGCCTCTGGAAAATACAGGGCCCTTTATTAAAGGCATAATCAGCAGCAGCAGCGTGGTGACCCCGGGCTCTGCAGGGGCAGGGACAGGGCCTGGGGGCTTTGGGGCAGCCCCCTGGGCACAGGTGGGGCCAGCAGGTGGAACCCTGCCCTGGTACCTGGGGCTTCAGGTGTGAGCCAGCCTCTCCAGAGGGGCTGCCACAAGTTGGGTGCCTGTTGTTTTTCCCTCCAAAGCGTGGTGCAGTTACATTTATGTGTGTGATAACTATAAATTGTTTGGACTTCTGTTAATTAGGCTGCATGCAGAGAGCTGTAGGGCAGGGACTGTGACTCCCCTGGGTGCAGGGGAAGGAGCCCACCCGTCTCCAAAATATGGAGTTATGGGTGAGTGTCTGAGCTGCTCCAGATCCTGCAGATATCTGCTGAAGGGAGACACACCACTGGGTTTGTATGTAGGTTGTTTTACTAAATGATCTATGTAATAATATATAAGTCAAAACTCTGTAATAATTGGCACCAAACAGCAAAGAGAACTCGCAGCTTTTATCTGTCTTGAGGGAAGTGCTGCCACTCAAAACTCAGGAGTGCTATATTTTATTTCTCATACAGCATATGTGAATGTAAGACTAGATAGTTTTAAATGGGTCACAGAATTATGAAGAAGTTTGGCAGCCTTTCCTCGTGGTGCACGCAGGTACGTGGGGAGCAGGAGCGTGGGCTGTGCCAGGCTCTGGCTGGGTGTGTGCTGCCTTTGCACAGTCATTTCCCCTTCCCTCCTGCATTTAACCCCTGTGTCTGTTTGGGAAATAAGTTCTTTATACAAGTGCTATTGTAGATGTGTGTTAGTCACGATGTGTATAATCATGGCACTCATAAGGTGGCCCCTGTTTTTGCTGAGTATCTGTAATGGTAGTGATCAGTTTTCCCTCTCCCAGCATTAGCTCCCTTAGTGTTTTTATTTTTCAGCAGAAACCCCTTTTTGTTCCATTTTCCTTATTGTATTTCACCCTTTTCCAAGTGTGAAGAACAACTTGTTTCCTAACTGGCTTCACAGGCTGCCAGCAGGTTGTGTTTCATTACCAGCCTCCACAGCTGGCTGGGGGTGCTGGCACATGGTCACTGCTGTGTCACCTCAGCTCTGGGCAGTGACACTCACACCTGGGCAGGGCCCTGGAGCTGGGTCAGGTGGATCAGCCTCGAGGTCTGGGTGTCACAAACAGGGGAACATCTGAGCGTGTGGAATGACTGGCTGTAGTGAAACCAGAGCTTCATCCCAAAGAAATCCTGGCTGAGCATCAGTCCCTGCAGGAAAAAGAGTTTAAATTGAGCCACAGGGAAAAAAAAGGAAAAAAAAGATGAAAAGCCCCCTCTCTGAATTGAAGCAATAGGAAATGAAAACTGCTGAGATACACTGTCATGTGGGTAGTGGTGCTACCAACCTTGTGCTGCAGTAATTACCTCTGTGCATGCAATTTGTGCTCAGCTACGACTGATTTCCCACATCATCCGGTGCCCAGGCTATATTCAATCAGTCCCAGCTGGAGAGAGCTATCTTGGATCATTTGGTGAGATTTCACCACAGATGCTGCCTGGCACGCCAGGGAAGGGCTGCAGAGCCCCCCTGGCACAGGCTGGAGCTGTGGGGACAGTCACAGCAGGGTCCCTCTGGCCAGGGACACGGGGTGCCACCTCCCGTGGGGTGCTGAGGACCTGCAGCCGCTGGGGATGAAAGGTGAGGAGCTTCTGGCACTTGTGGGGAGAAGTCTTGGCTGTGCTGGGTGCGGGCTGGAGGCAGAGCAGGTTTTGTGGTTGTTCCCGCACTGTTTGATGTGAAAAATGAAAGAGTGAAGAGCGTCAGTTGGGAGTTTTCGTGAGAAGCCAAGGGAGGTGGGTGTCCTCATCTCCTGCAAACCAAAATAGGTCGAGCACTTGATTTCCTCTGACTGCTTTGGAGGTGTCAGCTTCAGAAAGGAGCCGAGCAGAGCAGGAGCTGTGAGTGCAGCGCTGCCTCGCCTGCTCGGGCGCGTTGTGGCAGCTCCTGCAGGAGCCCAGGGCTCTGAGCCATTGCCCCGGGACAGGAACTTCCTCCACTCAGCTCCCTGCAGTCCTGCATTAGGCACAGCTTGGCGAGGAGCTATCAAGGGGCAGCTCTTGTGTGGGAAGAGGAATTTGGCTGGAAACCTGAAGTTAAAGCTGTGCACAGTAGTAATTCAGGAACTGTCAGAGAAGGGGTTTTTTGGGAGCAGTAGCTGCATTATTGGAGGGTGTAAATACCTTTGAGGAGGGTCAGGCATACTCAGATGTGTCCTGGAAGGTTCTGTGTGTATACTGGACTTTGATTTGTTTTTTACTCTCTGTGTTTACCAGTCCATCATCATCATCACACAATGGTTTGAGTTGGAAGGGACCTTAAGGATCATCTGCTTCCAACCCCTGCAATGGGCAGGGACACCTTCCACCATCCCATGTTTCTCAGAGCCCCATCCAGCCTGCCTTGGACACTTGCAGGACTGAGGCACCCTCAGTTCCTCTGGGCAAGCTGTGCCAGGGTCCCACCACCTACAGTAAAGAATTCATTCCTGATGTCTTACCTAACCTGTGAGTCTAAAGCTATTCCCCTTTCCCTATCACTTTTGCCCTTGTCAGAAGTCCGTTCCTGTAGCTATAAGACATGAAAGAGCACGAGCACACCCCGCTCTCAAGGTGAAAGAAAAAAGGGACGTTTATTTTTCTGACTCCAATATTTATAGTTTTACAAAGGTGACAGTGACACCTCTCCAATGACACTGGTTAAACCAACATCCATCAACTCTCTCCTCCAATAAGTTATTTACAAGGAAGTGCATGAGAAAATTCCCTACAAGAACGTCAACATCAGAAGGCTTAGAATATCTTAAAAAACCAGAGTGACACCTTCCAGCTCTCCTGCAGCCCTGTGTTTGTTGTTTGTGCCCCTGCTGGTTCCAGCGGGAGCTGTGTGAGCAGGATGCCCTGCTGGGTGTCACCCCTGCAGCCCAGGGCTGTGGGTGCCTGGCAGCTCTCTCAGGTGACTGACTGCTGTGTCCTGCACTGTTCTGACAGGCTGTGCTTCTGCAGCTGCTCTCAGTGTGGGTCCCACTGATTTACAGACCTTTCCTGTGCAGGGCAGCCTGTTCCTGTGACAGGCCATGAGGCACATGATAACTCAGCAACCTAAATTATTCAGGCAAATTGAATGTGTTTGGCTTGTTCCAAACTTTTGTTTCCTTTCAGTGCTGACAGGAGCACAGGTAGCCCTGATGCTTATGTTGCAGCTCATTCCAGTGCCAAGGAGACACAGACAGCTCAAGTATAACTTATGTTTTACCTCGTCTGTTGCTTACTTCCACCTTGTCAGGCTCTTTCTGGGCACTTCTGTGCCTCATAAAAATGTTTATCTTGCACCTGCTGATGCTCCCCTCTGGTATGCTGCTGGGTTCTGGGAATTCTCTGTGTCATGTGGTGGAAAAGCCCCTGTAAAATCCAAAACCAGTTCTGTGTCTGTTCCACCCTTTAGTGGAAGTTTATTCACTCACGCAATAGTGAGTGAATAAACTTCCCATTAGTCATCACTGGAGGATCCAGAAACCTCATCTTAATGAAGACAAGTAATTAAAATTAACAATTCTACCTGCAATTCCCTCATTGCCTGACCTCTGCTTTGTCAGTCTTCCTCCATTGTTACTGGGTGGATATATTGAATTAATTCACTGTAAAGATCCACACAACGCTTCTGTGAGCAGCCTTGCCTTGCAAGGACCACCGAGCTGTGGCAAGCAGATGGACAGGAGATGCCTTGTCAGTGCAAACATGTCCCCTGGCTTTCTGGACACTGTTCAGGAGCTTCTGGGATAGGTGAACAAATTGGCTTTCACCCTCCAAACACGTGTCTGGAGATTTAGGAGCTCACTCAAAGCCTTTTGAATCCACCAGGATTCTTTCAGCTGAGACCACTGGGCTTGAAATAGGACCTGAGGGAGGTGGCATCCTCAGGGATGTGCTCTGAACCTTGCTGGAGACATTGGCCATCATAGCCTGTGTGCAGAACCAAACCGAGGGAAGAGATCTCTGCTGCTGAGCATCTCCCTAATTCAGTGAGCAAGACAGAGCCTTGGGAGATGGAGATTTGCCTTGGAAAATTCCAGCTGCAAATGAGATGCATGATTTTAGGAATTAGAATAATTACCCCCTGGAACAGGTTCCCAAGGGATGTGATATATTCTGTATCACTTAGAGTCTTTAAATCACATTTGCATGTTTTTCTCAAAAGCGTGCCTAGTCACTCAGAGAGCTTGAGGAGCACAGTGTGACAGGGCTGAGCGTCCCCTGCTCTCAGGGCAGGAGTCAGCAGGTCCTGCCTGGGCTGAGCTCTGCAGATCCCTGCAGCAGAGGGTTTGGCACCTCCTGGAGAGGAGCTCAGGGCTGTCCCTGGGCCGGCGCTGGCGGCTGTGCAGGAATGTGCAGAACCGAGCAAGAAACGCTGGGGATGATTCAGAAGCCAATTCCCCCAGCCAAAATCTGCCTTCTCTTCCCAAACACACGCAGTCCCTTCCTCTGAATCAGATGTCCCCAGGCGCTGAGCAATCCTGGCTGTATCAGTGTTTCCAGGACCTTCCCTCCCACCACCCCTGAGTGATGAGAATATTTCTGTAGATCTCATTTCCTGCCCTTTCCCTTTCATCTCTCAAAACAGCAAGTAAATGAACAGCCCTTTAGTTTTTAGTTACTGCTCTGCACCCAGTGAGCTATCAGAGGCTGTTGACAATGACTTTTCTCTTTTCCATGCTCCTGCCTGCAGGATTTGGGGAGATAATTCATTTGGTCCTGGTGCTTTGTCAACTTCCAGCACTTGTAATTGCCTAATGATCAGTGCTGATGCTGTTGTTAAGCCTGTTAAAACTTTGTCCTGCTGAACAGCCAGACTGTGCCTGTCTCATCATGTTGTGCCTGCTGTGCTGGCTGGGGCTGCCTTTGATGCTCCCACCCTGGCCCCATCTTTGGCTGCTGCTTCCACCCACCTCAGGCACTGCCAGGGGGATGGATGGATGCAGCAGGGTGCTGCCCACGCTGAGGAGCTGCACCTGGAGTTACAAATAGCTGAAAATAATCCCACAGAGAGCCAGATGCTCTCCAGGGTGAATCCCCTCTCGGCCCCACGGAGCCTGGAGCTGGTTGGTGAAGGTGGGCTGGTGTCTGTGCCTGGTGGGGTGGGTGAGAGCAGCTCTCTGGAGCAGGCTATCACTGCTGGAGCGCTGCTGTTTAGCAACATGCTGCTATTTCTGATTTTCCATCTCTCTTGTGCCTTTTCCACCATTGTTATAGTATTTTTAGGTCTCTAGTTGGCCACATTTCACGCCACCACCTCTTTTGCTGCTCATCCGAGGTGCCCAGCTGGCTGGTGCCATCTCTGGAAGCCCCTGTCGCTCATCCTCGCCTCTTCCAAGGCTGGTTTGTGATGGCACACACTGAACATTAGTGCATTACCATCCCTTTTCCAAGAGCAGTCTCCATCCACTCTTCTCTCGTCCCCCAGTGCCTCATCCAATTTAATTAATTATACTTAGTATATTACGCATCCTGTCAAAGTTTTTCCTTTCCGAGGTTTAATGGTTTTTTAATTCTAATGCATGCAGCATGTGTAAGTGTTTGAGAGGGAGGGAGCTGCAGTGGCAGGGAGGCAGCATTACAGCATGTGCTGCAGGCAGCCAGGGTGGGTCCCTGTGGAGGCTCCAGCAGAGCTGCTGCAGGACTGAGCTGCAGGACTGAGCTGCAGGGCTGAGCTGCTCCTTCCCTCTGCTGCTGCCCAGGGGCACGAGCAGGCTGGGCCCAGTGCAGGGGGGCACGTTTGGGGTGAGCCCACTCGCCCTTGGTGCATCTGGTGGATCAGGAGAGGGCTGGTGGCTTGGCCCCAGCGTCCTCTCTGCAGCTGCAGCCCGTGCTGAACTCAGGGTGATGAACCTGACTCTTGTCCTTGTGCTAACTGTGTCTGAAAGCACCAATTCCATCAGTCACTGCAGCCCTGCCTTCTCCCTTTGCAGAAGGGAGGTGTTGAGGATGTGGTGGGGACTGGGCTGAGCAGGTAACGCCGGCTGGGGCTGGTACCAATCACTCTGTATTTCCCAGAGACACTTAAAAGGCTTGGTCAGGAAGGTGGTTCAGCAGGAATGACTTTGTGGGGTCTCACACTGACTAGCTTTGGGTATTTCCAGATAAAACCTGCTCAGACTGAGAGGGTTGTGGGTTGGTGGTTGTTTTTTTCCTGCCTGTCAGTGTTGCAAAGTGCTTAGGTTTTGGAAATCCAGCTGGGCTCTGTCTGTCTGTCACACCATCACTGAGAGTAACGATGCTGTGGTGCAATTTAGCTGACAGCCCTGTGAACTGGGGCCAGGAGCCAACACAATCCAGCCTGACCTCGGGGCAGTGCTGCAGGAATGTGCCTCAGGAAATCAGAAATCCTGGGAGGCTGCACTGGCAGAAGCTGGGGCAGAGCTGAGCAGCCCATCCTGGGCAGCAGGGGCATCCCACCTCTGCACTGGAGCCACAGCAAGGGGTGTGGGGGACGATCCCAGTGAGCTGTGCAGCCCCCAGGTGGGACCCAGAATCACTGCCCAGGTGCCCAGGGGTTGGCAGCAGCATGGCTGGGAGGGCTGGAGCTGTGGGGCTGAGTGCTTTCCTTGCAGTGCTTGTGCAGGTCATGGAAATGCAGTTATTTTCCATTCCTGTTGTTCAGCAGCCTCCCTGTGGCTGTGGAGCTGACAACCCCAGACACACTGCAGGGCTTGTTCTCCATCTCACCCCCGTGGCTGTGGGGTGGGACAGGATGAGACCCCAGCTGGATTACTGGAATTGAGCTTGTCCATGACTCACAGGTAAAGACATTTCCCCAAGCTTATAATGAGGTTTTAGATTTAACTATTGACCTTATAGTAGTTTTACATGCATGTTTATCTGCCCTTTGGATTAATGAAGGTAAACTTAATTGCCAGAACAAAGTTTCATCTAATTAAATGGATCAGATTCTCAGACTCTGGCGATTCTGTCATGTCTTCTCTTGGCCCTGGGGCAGTGTAACCCACAGCTGGCATTTCCCTGGCATTGCTGTTATCCCTCGTTGGTGTGGAGCTGGAGCCTGCTCTGAGCCCTCTCTGCAGCTCCATGGCCATGCAGAGAGAACAGGAATGTCCCTGTGAGTCAGGGGCTGGGTCAGGCTGGACAATGTAGAGCAGCTTGTGCAGACCTGTCCCAGATCCCTGTGGGATTTTCTGATGCACCCACCCCCCCTAGGCAAACATCTCATTGTGGTCCATCCCTGTGCTGCAGAGTAAAGATCCACCAGCATGGAAAAACCCCCGTGTTCATCTGAAAGAGGCTCAAAGTAGAGCACCAGGGAGGGGATAATGCTGAGCTCCAGGGTGGAGGCGTGAGAGGTCAATGTCATGATGAGAGATGGCCAGCGACCAACATTTCGGTTTTTTAAGAAAAGGCGTAAAATTCCCCAGCTCTCCCTTGATGATGGGGAACGCCCCATTGTGCTGGGAAGCCTTCCAGCTCCCTCCACTCTTCAGAGCTGCACACTTTTAGAAAGTACAAAGAGCTTCTCATAATGTTTTGCCTTGTGGGTACGTCTATGATTAATTCCGTGCAAGCATTACTGGTGCAATAACAATACTGAAGGTCCTAAAACTGAAAAAGGAAACACATTTGGCTCGTGCTTCATACACAATCACTTACACTTAAGCTATTGATAGTTGATTGGGATCTGTAGACTGCTGGGCTGGTGCCACTGGGTTTCTGAGCGCGCTCAATGGCTGGAACAGACAGCGAGGCTGTAGGTTTTGGCAAGCTGTAGGTCTCATTAGTCAGGCTGACTGTATCTGACACGAGAGATTCCCATCCACCAAGATGAAGCTCACTTCCCTAGGCTTTGGCTGACATCCCAACAATATTTACATGAAGGACAACAGAGGATCAGTGTTAGATTAAGGCTGTGAGTTTCCAGTAGGCAGACAGTTAAATATTCTATTGAAATACTCTTTTGATTATTTAGATAATAATGAAGTTTATGCATGTCCTTGAGAAATCTGTGGAAAGGCAGTTGTTTTTATGCTAAGCATGCAAAGATGTGTTTAATCTTGATAATAGGAGTAAATTATGTATCAGCGTTTATAACCTCGGCTCCTTTATTTCTCACTTGTTGTGTGGAGCCACCAGAAGCAGGGAAGGGTGGCAGGAGGAGGGGGCAGCAGCCTCCCCACGGCACCCTGGCCTTCACATCCCTGTGGGAGGAGGATCAGGGTTGTTCTGCTTTGTCCTGGCCGAGGGAGGTGCTGGTTGAAGTAAGACATTATCCACGAGCCCCCGAGGAGAGGGCAGGGATGTGCTCTGACAGGCGCTGGGCCAGGAGCTGGCCCGGTACAGGCATCCAGGAGCTGCTTCTTATCTCCCCCAACTGTAATTTCTGTTTTGTTGGATTTTTATCAGGATCGTTGAGTTGCCATTTTCTGACTGATGCCTGATTTTGAATAGGACTGAGTAATAATTTGATTTATTGCTGCCGTTGGAATGTGGCTGCCTGACTGGTCCTGCCTTACTCTCACAGAATATGTGAATTTGCTTCATCTATGACAATAACAGAGAACATAACCTTTGGATTAATTTGTTTCGGCAACTGAAGTCCCATTAAATGGGAGGCAGCTGGTGTCAGAGGCATAAACTGAGACAAAGTTTTGCTCCCAATTGTGGGAAATGTGTTTAAACAGACTAGAAATGTTTCCATCTCTGCAGGGTATAATATACTGAAATGGTTGCATTAACATGAAAAAAGTCTAAGGAAGAGTGTATTTAGGACAATCCCTCTGTATCCAGTGCTAATGAAATTGAATTGCAGTAATGAAGTCAGGGGTTGTGTCTGCGCCCGTGCTGGAGCTGCCTCAGCATTGATGGGAGCCGTGCCCGAGAGTGGTGGAGCACTAATGGCTCGAGATGGAGGAGGTCCATCAGAGCCAGAGTGCTCTCCTCTCCCTCCCAGGGCTGGATCCCACTTCCCAGACCTGTTAGGATGCTAATGAGCCCTGGATGGAGGCACCAGTGCTGGAGTTTCAGAGGTGAATCCACATCCCCGCTGCTCAGGGGCCAGCAGAGCTCCACAGACCACTTAAGAAAAGGATTAATTGGAGTTTAAATGGTGTGTTCCGCCGGCCTTCTGAAAGGGAATTAATTTTTCCTTGTGAATGAGGTGGGGATTGCCCTGCGGTCCTGGATAAAGGGGAGCAGCCAGCATTAAATTGCATTCCAGCCCATAATACCTTCTGGATCTGACTCTGGTGCATGGCACAGCCACACCACAGCTCCTTGTGGTGATCACCCTCCTTCCCACAGCCTGCTCCTCACCAGAGGCAGCAGCATCCCCAGGAAATCCTGGGCACTGAGTGTGTCCTTCCCCTCTGCCTGCAGCTGGCTGGCACCCAGGCCTGTGCCCAGTCCTCATTCACAGAGCAGGGACAGCTCTGCAGGAGGGAGGGAGTCATTCATGGTGATACAGAGCAGGGCAAGAGGGGACTGGGCCAGCTCCTGGCTGCTGTGAATCACAGGAGTCCTCAGCATTTCCTGGCAGCTGTCTGTGTGTGCAGCAGCTGGGACCAGCCCCCTTGCACACCTCTGCTGACCATCCCAGAAGCACTGCCCATGAGCTGCGTGCAGCCACAGGTCCTTATCAGCAATTGCTCAATAAATTAATCTAAATGACAGCCCTTGTTTCATTAAAATAATTCCTGTGCTTTGTCCAAACACTGTTGACCTTCTGTGTTGGGACAGACAATCCAGGATTAAAAATACAGCATTTTTAGCTTGCATAAATCCCAAATAATGGTGAAAGAGAGGAAAAGAAAGGCTTCTTGTTGCAGTAAAGAGCATTTGTCACTGTCCCTGGTTATTAGTATCCTCTGAGCATTGTGCAGGGGAAGCCACGCCAGGATTACATTGCTGCATTGACTGGAGATTTCTTATTAGGAAAGGCAAGGAAGGCTCTGTGAAGCCCATAGGTCAAAAATATAATACACTATTCCCCACCTCTCGTTTCCTGATGTTATGCTATTAGAGGAGATAAGGGAGAGGAGCAGAGTCTTAATTTACAAGCGAATGATGAACCACGGCTGGGGACTGTTTGTATTTTGCTGGAGCTTATTATTTTATCTGGAGTGTAATGCAGAGGATCACTGCCCCTGAGCCAGAAACAGCCACTCCTGTTGGGGTGGAGGGGCCTGGGCTCCACTGGTGTGCTGGGGGTGCTGGGTCCTGAGAAGATGAAGGTGCTGGAGTTGAAAAGAAACCCCGAAGTAGCTGGAAGAGGAGTGTTAAATAATGCAGTTGCGCTTTGTCCATGAAAGATGGCTAACCATGAGTAAACAGCCACAACAGTGTTTGATCCCTTCGTGTTTACTATTTATTCATATTTATTATTCATAAATTCTGTCACAAATGTTGGGCCCGCACCCCAGTGAGACATTTGCATTTTATTTTAAGTTTGATCCCCCCCCCGCCCCTCAGTTTCATGAACTGAGATTTAATGATTTGCTTTTCCACATTGCTCCCGTGCTGGCTCTCCCTGGTTCTCCTCTTCTTGTTTCAGGAAGAGATTTCTAACATGGAAAAGTGATATTTGAATAGATTCCCCTAAGGCAATCAATTTACTTCTAATTTGTCTGGAACTAAGCTTTTCTTTGTTGCAATGAGAAAGGATTGAAACTGCTGTAAAATTTATTAGCTTCCAGGAAGATTTTGAAATGAATTTTTTAATGATCGTGCTGTTTGCTGTACCCAGGAGCAGTGTCATCGTGATTACAGTATAATCACACGGTTGCTGAAGAAACACTGAAATGTGGAGCTAGATCTGGGCTCCTGCACGAGGGGACCTGTGGCACTGCCCAGGTACGGGCACCGCCCAGGTACTGGTACTGCCCAGGTACAGGTTTTATCCAGGTATGGGCACCGCCCAGGTTTGGGTAGTACCCAGGTATGCATACTGCCCAGCTATGGACATTGCCCAGGTATGGGTAGTGCCCAGGTATGGACATTGCCCAGGTACTGGTACTGCCCAGGTACTGTCACTGCCCAGGTACCAGCACTGCCCAGGTACTCTCACTGCCAGGTATGGGCACTGCCCAGGTACTGGTACTGCCCAGGTACAGGCACCACCCAGGTACGGGCACCACCCAGGTTTGGGTAGTACCCAGGTATGCATACTGCCCAGCTATAGACATTGCCCAGGTATGGGCACTGCCCATGTATGGACATTGCCCAGGTACTGGTACTGCCCAATACAGGTATTGCCCAGGTATGAGCACTGCCCAATATGGGTAGTGCCCAGGTATGAGCACTGCCCAGGTACTGGCACTGCCCAGTACAGGTCCTGCCCAGATATGGGCACTTCCCAGGTATGGATATTGCCCAGGTACTGGTACTGCCCAATACAGGCACTGCTCAGGTACCAGCAGTGCCCAGGTACTCTCACTGCCCAGGTACTCTCACCGCCCAGGTACGGGCACTGTGGCTGGCACTGCTGCAGGGCTGGGGACTTTGGGCTGGGGCCACTCAACACGATGCTCCCCCAGCCTGTGCATGCCCTAGCAGGCTGGGATCCCTCAGTCCCTCTTTGTCTCCCCTTCTTTCTGGTTCTCAAGCAGCTCCTGCTCCTCTCCCTTGCTGCCCTGTAACAGCACAAACGAGCTCTAGTTACTCACCCTGGCAAAGCTGCTCTGACACGGATTGGATTGAACCGAGCGCCTGTTTGGAAATGGAAACTCCAGGGACTATTGTCATCGCCCAAATTGCACCTTAGATTGTATAACAGCACATGTCATCTGGCCATTTATCAGGAATATTACATTCCCAGGCACTTGCACCTTGCTACGATTTAACTTTGTCTCTTTGGCCAGCGTTGCAATTCCACTGGAGATAATTCAATTGCTGGGAGCTGAACGCGCACCTCGCGCACCCGCTCTGCTGTGCCGCGGGTACCTGGGTGTGGGACAGGGACTGGAGGATTTGTTCACCAGGGACATTCCTCGGTCCCCGTGTGATGAGGGCAGAGCCCGTGCTGTGTGGAGCTGGGGGCTCTTGCTGCAGTGCCCACCACGTGCCCTCTGCCAGCCCCTGCTGCGCTCTGCCTGTTGGGCATCCATCCCGTGTCCCTGCTCTTCCGACCAAGAGCTTGCATGGCGGGATTGGGAAGTGCCAAGGGTCTTGGCTGGGTGTGGGATTTTTATCTCTCCCACCAGGTTTACCTGCTGCTGCTGGTCCTCAGCAGCTGCTGCCTGGCTGAGACCACAGCAGCTGTGGGTCTTCGTGACCCACAAAGTTGCCTTCATGCTGGTCTTCTGAGTTCCAAGTAGAGCTCTGATTTGAAATCTGGAGCTTAACATGGATTTTGCTTGACTTGTTGAGGAACGTGTTTATTCCAGAGGTGGCTGTGGATTTGATGTTATTTCATATTTGCTATGCAAGAGCTTATGTTTAGTAATGATATTTTTCCTGCCAAGTCTGACTTCAGAGTAACTGCTCACCTCTTGATGAAAAGGCTTCTGCCAGGATGTTTTGTCCCTGGGGAATGTTTTAAAAGTGACCCTGCCCTAAGGTGCTTTGAAACAAGGTTGTGGGTTTGTGCTGGGTGAGGACAGTCTGTCTGAAACGTGGATATTGCTGCAGTGGGACCTGCACATCTCTGGTACAGCAGCTCCCATGTAGTGTACTTACTCTAAAGTGAGCTGCTCAGCGTGTCTCTGGGCCAGCTGGGTGCCACATGGGTGTCCCCATGGGTGTCCCCACAGCCTGACTGGCAACAGAACTATCCCCTCTGTGTGTGCAGTGTCCTCAGCTCCTTAGAGAGTGCAGCCCAGGTCATGCCCTGGGCCATGGTGGTCTCCATGCCAGAGCTGTGGTGTTCTCTGTCCCCGGGCCATGGTGTTCTCTGTCCCTGACCATGGTGGTCTCTGTCCCAGGGCTGTGGTGTTCTCAGTCCCCAGGCCATGGTGGGCTCCATGCCAGGGCTGTGGTGTTCTCTGTCCCTGGCCATGGTGGTCTCTGTCCCCAGACCATGGTGTTCTCAGTCCCTGTCCATGGTGGTCTTTGTCCCAGGCCACGGTGGTCTTTGTCCCAGGCCACGGTGTTCTCAGTCCCCAGGCCACGGTGTTCTCAGTCCCCAGGCCATGGTGGTCTCTGTCCCCAGGCCATGGTGTTCTCAGTCCCTGTCCATGGTGCTCCCCAGCCCATGCCAGCTGGCAGGTCCTTGCCAGCCTGGTGCCCTTGGGGGCTGTGTGTCAGGATAAGGTGCTCACACTCACACAGAGCAGTGCCAGAGCTCGGGGGTCTCACCCCACTTTGCCCCTCTGTTGCTGCCCCTCCCTTTGGCTGTCTCCAGCTCTGGCCAGGCAGCAGTTTCAGCCTGCTCAGCCCTGCCATGAGCACAGGGGTGGGAGCTGCCTGCTTTGGCTGCCAGGCACTCACCCTGTCGTGGTTCTGGTGGTTGTTACCTGGGCTTTGCTCTGTGCATCAAGAACATTTTGTCACTGCAGACAGTAACAGCTGTATTGACTAGGGCAGGTCTGGGGCTGTAAAAGAATTTCCTGTTGTTCTATTTCTGATTGTTAAAGTGGTAAAGAACAAGACAGAGCAGTACAGTAATGTGAATGTGAACGTGAATGGCTGTCCTGGGTGCCATCAAAGCTGGGTGAGTCAGACTGAGCTGCAAAGGGCAGCACCTGGAGCGTGCCCAGCAGCTCCTGCCTGCCTCTGCTTGGGGCAGGAGCAGCGTGCAGGGATCAGCCCTGGAGGAGCTCAGACCCTGCTGTGCACGCCTTTGGGTCTGGGACAGCAGAGGAATGGTGTTTCTGTGTATCAACAGGCCTCGCCTGAGGCGTAAGAACAGTGTTTTATACCAGCTGAGGGCTGAGACAGTGATGGATGGGTGGGTAGTGAAGATGCCCGTTCTGCCATGCTGAACAGGCTGCTGCTGGGGGCTCTGTGCTGGTCCCTGTGTCTGCTGCCAGGTCAGGGCTGCCCTGGGAGCCTGGACACACATTGTCCCTGAGAGCAGGATGGTTCTGGCTGCAGGGCCTGGTCTCAAAGCTGAGCTGTGTGCTGAGCACAGAAGCAGAGTGACAGAATGTGCCATGGACTACCTGTTGTCTCGGGTCTGTGGATGGTGGTGACTTGTGACCCTCTGCCTGTCAGCCTGGCCTCTTTGAGACTTGTTAACATTCCCTTCCTCATACAAAAGATTGAAACAGTATAATTTAATGTAATGCTTCTCAGCTCCTTTCCTCCCTGCGTTTCAGCTGCTGCAGGTTCTAGACAAGCATTGTAATGTCCAAAACTGATCATCTTCCTGGCAGGGAGGCACCAGGCCCTTTAGTGAGCTGCTCTTAAAGCACAGGTGCCTTTCTAGGCTTTGAGGAATATCCTGTTGCAATAATCAGGGAAGTCCTCCAATTGTTTCTAGCTGTAAAATGTGGCAGTTGGAATAAATGGGTCAAGGCAAGACCAACCTGCCTGTGCTCCCTCTGGAGTGAGGTTTGCCTTGGCTATGGCAGTGCCATGGGCTGGGGGCTGAGCTGTGCTGCTGGGCAGGGAAGGTGAGGAGAAGCAGCTCCCCTGTGCCTTCCTGTGCTGGAGCAGCCAGCCCAGCACGCTCACAGATCCAGCTTTTCATGTTTGTGGAGAGACTGAAGTGATGTGTGCTCCAGCAACACGCCCAAGGTCACACAGCACAATAAATCAGTGTCTCATCGGGATGAGAATCCGAGATATTTCTGTAGCCCCTCCAGCCATCACCAAGTCCTCTGCTATCACAGCCAGACTACACAACTTTGTATGCCTGTAGCACCCTTTTGAAGTTAAGCTGTGGATAAATAGGGAGACAGCAATATTTTCTGGGCAATTTTTTTTTTTTTCCTATTTTGCTCAAGTACTTGAAATTAGCAGAATCAAAGTATAAGATCATGGGCTTTTAGAGCTCAGTGCTGGTTGTTCAGTGTGTAGGGCTCAGGGCATCCTTCTCTCAAGCTGCTGTAAAGACAGCTGCCAAAACCCAGACCTCCTCCCCTCCACCCAGCCCTGTGCTCCACATCACTGGGTTGCTGCTCTGATGTAGAGAAAAAGCTGATGTTTTACCCATATATTTTTCAATTAATTGGCTTCTTCTCTTTCTTTAAAAAAATCCTTTCTTGGTGTTTTTTTTTTTATTTTTTTCTTCCTTTTTTTTTTTGAGGTCTGCCTTTTACTCGTTTATTCTCTGTAAGTGTTAAGCTGCTCATATTTTGGTGCATTGTGTTATGTGCTGAGAATTTTTATCAGCCGCCCTAGTGCTCGCATGTGGTGGAAATACCAATGTGTCTGAGGAGCGGAGGTTATGCACACAGATGTACAGAGCAGCAGAAGGAATGGTTTGCAGACAGAGGGAAGGAAATCTGGGCTGAGCCTGCTCCTTCCATCCATCAGCCCAGCCCCGACCGAGCGTGGGCTCCTGGGGGTGATGGCATTGGGGCTTTAGTGCTGCTCCCAGCTTGTGTGGGTTACGGGAGGAAGCAGCCACGTCTTTGTGTGGGGAAAGGCTGTGCTTTATGAGGGCAGCTGCAATTACAAGCTCTTATCAAATGAAGGAGAAGCCGAGACTGAAAAGCAGCCAGGATCCTGCGGTGTTCGGCAGGAGCCACGGTCGGATGCTCAGCAAAGGCTGGGCATGGTGAAACTGCTGAATTTCATTTCCAGCTTTGCACTTGGCTGAGCCTGGCTGCTTCCCCGAGCCTCGGTTTGTCCATCTGTGATGTGGAGGTGAAGCTGTGCAGTCCTCTGGGGCTGACTGACAGTGCAGGAATGCACACAGGCCCTTGGACAGGGTTTGCTCTCGCCTGAGAGCCCTTGGACTTGGTCTTGGAGGTCCTTGGGAAGGGTTAAACCACCAGTCCATATTTCAGCACTGTAAAGTGGTGTTGGGACGACAGCCCCAAGTTGAGAGAAGGAATCTTTATTGCTCCTGTATGAATAAAGCCCCGGCACTGGGAATGACACATTTAATCTTCAGTGGAGTGGACAATCTTGGAGATTTATAAAGCCTCTGTTGTGTGAGAGGTCGGTGGGGATTAAGCAACAAGTTAAAACACACATATACAGCAGAACCACAAAGAACCTTCCCTCCTCCCCCTTTTCCTTCCTCCCTCTGTTCCTTTCCCCTCCTTGCAAAAAGTCAAGCTTAAATGTCACGTCAAACCAAGCTTAAAACATGGTGGCTTTTAACACTGGCCACTAAACCCAGGAACCACTGGCTCTGAGTGCTTGACACACGGACAGCCCTGTTGTGATGGATTTGCTGCCGTCACTCCTTCTCCAGGCTTCTGTGCTGGTGCTGACAGGTGACACACAACCTATTGGAAATTAAACTCCGGTCTGTAGAGCCTCAGAACTGAAGGGTGTTTGAGGTTCAGTCGGTGCTGTTTGGGGTAGGATCCCCTCTGCCGGGGAGGGGGGCAGAGCGCAGTGCCCAGCTCAGTGTGGTGGGCACCCCGTTCACCTGCCTTGTGCTTTCTCCCCGCAGAGCAGAGTGAGGGCTTCCACTGCCGGGAGGAGTGCCGCATCCTGGGCCACTCGGACAGGTGCTGGATGCCGCGCGGCGCCGTGCCCAGCCGCGCCAAGTCCCCCGAGCACGGCAGGAACGTCATCGCGCTGTCCATCGAGGCCACGGCGGTGGACGCGGAGCCTTACGCGGACTGCGGCGCCAAAAGGACCTTCGCCACCTTCGGCAAGGAGGGCGGCGAGCCCCCGGCCGAGGAGCGCCTCGCCAACCCCAAAGGCAAAAGAACGGTGGACTCGGCCGCCTGCTGCAGCCCCAAGGTGAGCGGCGCCGTGCGCGAGGCTGGCAACGGCTGCGAGGCCGTCAGCCCCGTCACCTCGCCCCTGCACCTGAAGAGCCCCTTGTCCGCCAAGCCGGCGGCGCCCTACGGAGCCGGGCACTGCGCCGGCGGCCGGGAGCCCTTTGGGAACAGTGGCCCTTCCCGGCCCAGCGAGGCAGAGCCCCGGGGCGCGGACAGCGAGAGCAGCGGGCAGGAGGGCAACCCGCTCCTGCAGGCCAGCCGGGAAAAGGACTCGCCTGGCGCCCGGAGACTAAAGGACATCGTCCTCTGAGCAGCGCTCGGCCACCGGAGGATGAGGATGAGGATGAGGGACCGCACGACTCCCAGCGCAGATTGTTTTTATCGCTTACCAATGGTTCACAGATTGCTGTATTTAAAAGCTTTCCCTAAATGTATTGTTTATAAATGGAGCTATCGTTGATGTGACAATCCCACGTGTCCCGAGGGCGGCAGGGGTGTGCAGCCCGACCGAGGAGCAGGTGCTCGGCTTTGGCCGGGAGGCCGTGGGTGGTGGGGCAGAGGCCAGACCCCCCCAGTCCTCAGGAGCGCTCGGTACCCCCTCCTCGGAGTTTCTATATTTTTGTATCTCAAAATGAAGATAAATTTCCATTCCCAGAGAGAATTGAGTGGCCAATTCCTTATTCGGACATCTTTAGTAACCACCCCGGCGGTTTTGTAGTCTGGACGAAGTAGCGGCTGTTTCTTGTGTGGGACTGTTCCAAGTGACAGTCGGGTGAGTTTCAGTTCAAATTCACCCAGCACGAGGTTGTTTGTCTTTTAAGGTGTTGGTGTTTTGCTATGGACACCCCTGCATTTACGAATCCTTTTGCTGTCACATACTTATCTGTACTATTATTGTATTTGATATTGCAAATTACTGTTTGTCTAGTGATGGCAAAAGGCTTTCAGGCTTAAACAAAAAGGAATAAAAAAAAATAAATCACAATCATCTTAGTTAAACCTTGGGGAAGCTGCAGTTGGCAGCCCCGGTGGAGCAAGCGCTTCTTCCAGCCCCCACCATTGCCTGCAGCCTCCCCCGGCTCCTGCAGGAAAATGTCAGGGCACTCTGGGAAGGCGTTTTTGGGAAAATCCTGCCTGGATTGCAATTGTCGGATGCACTGTGCTGAACTTTTCCCCTTACCCGTTTCTTTTGCATAATTTCAAGGCAATGCATGGAAAGGTTTTTTTTCCAGAAGTTGGTTATTTTGGTTTTTTTCCAGTTCCCAGAATTAGATATCCCTCGCCTCCAGTCATTTCCAAGTCAAAGAGATGGAATTATTTTAAGAGATCTAAATTACCTTCTCAATTAGACACACACACTTCCCAGTCAGCATTTCCTAGCCATGATTACACCAAGAGGGTGTGTGTAGGTATGACATCATGGCATGGATTTTAGACCCTTCTGATTTCTTTCTATCCCTGCATCAATAAATAAGTATGGAATGAGCAATAGTGACGTTAATTTAGGGGCAGACAGGTGATACGTAACAACGCTACTAATTCAATTAATGTGCCTTCTTAATGGAGAAAAAATTAAAGCAATTCTTTATTTTTTCTCATAATTAAGGACTTTTTTGTGTGGGTACAAATCTACTCATGTAAAATTGATTTGAAAATTGAGCTACTTTAATAGCCATTTTGTAGAAGGGAGAGAGGGAAGGGATTCCACAGCTCTCTGCTCTCTTGCAGTGATGATTCCTCAGTGAGGTATGAGTAAGGTAGGAGGATTTCAGTTAGTGTATTATTATTATTATTGCTATTATTATTAACCCTTCACTGAACAGATTTTTCCTACCCTCAATAATGTTTCCTAGAATTTAAAATCGATTATGGAAGGAAAAATATATAGCTCTTGCCAATGTTTGCTGTACCAGCAAGTTGAAATTAGTGGTTTCTAGAGAAAGAGTCTTTCTAGGTCTACATATCATGATAAAGTATTTGTTACTTGATTTATTTAAATGAAAAACAACAAGAAAACAAGTTCCAGTTGTTATCATCCTCAAAATAAAATTAAACTCCAGCCATTTATTTCTTCAGGGCAGATTGATCTTGCCTGAAGCCACAGCTGGTCTGAGACAGGTCCAGAGTCAGCCTGTTCCCCCTGCCACTTGCTAGGGCCAGGAATTGGGAAAGAATCAACAACAAAACAGTTGTCTAATGAAATTTGTGATGCTTCCCTCACTGGTGTGATGACTACCTCATTCAGCTCCCATCCCACGTGCTAACATGATGTCCTGCATCCCTCCAGAAAGCAAACTGGGGGTTTTCTCCCCTCTTCTGGATTCTGAGCCCATTTTTCAGGGATATGTTGTTTCTGTTCCCGCTGTGTTTCCTGCCTGTGTACTGTTACTGCTGTCATTTATTTCTGTTTTTTTCCCCAAATGTGTGTTTTATTATAACACAAGCAAAGAGCAGAGGGGCTGGCTCGGGGCTGTTGGAGTAACTGGGTGTTCTGCAACTGTTCAGCTGAGTTTATTCTGATGTTACCTGGTTTTGTCAGCTCTGGGAGGTTTTTTTTTGGTGTGGGGGAAACTTCTCCCGTGTGTTTGCTGAGACACAGAACCTGCCTTGCCCATCTGTCAGGTGCTCTTGGCTTCACAGGGCAACGGCTCCACGTGGCCCCATCATCACCCACACCTCTGCCAGGAGGGGACCCAGCTTCCCCATGGCCCAGGGTGGGCAGTGGGGTCCCCCCAGGTGCCCCACCACCATCCCCAGGTGCCTGGAAAAGCACCAGCCTTAATTCCTGCCGAGCGTTGCCCCTGCCTGTGGAGCTGCCACCACCAGCCTTGTGTTTCGGGTGAAAAATAGATGCTAACTGAAAAGGAAGAGAGGAAAAAAAAAAAAAAAAAGAAAAAAATAGAAACATTTCTCTAATTTACCCAGAGGAAACGTTCCTTGCCACTCTGAATAAAAGCACAGCCAAGAAAGAATGTGAAATAATTCTGTATTAAAAGGGGGCATTAAAGAGGTCAGTAAACCCTTATGCCTCCAAGAAAACCATTTAAGCACCAGTTTTCTGGGCTGACCCAGGCTGCAGTGGGGGATGTGAGTGAGGGGCCCGTTCCTGGTGTGGCCTTGCTGTGCGGGGCCAAGGGGAGACCCAGAGAGCTGCCCTGGCCTTGCTGCCTTGGCCCTCTCCAGAATATTTTGGTACTCCTGTCACTGTCCCTCTCTGTCACTCGAGATGAGTTCAGGCTCCTGGGCAAATTGCAGTCCCTTGGTTTTTTTCCTACTTGCTTCGAAACTGGCCATGCAAAAAATGTTCCGAGCTGCAGGGCGGGCAGGAAGGCTTTTTGGAAGGGTTCCAGATGTAATTATTGTCCTTTTTAATAACTTAAACCTGTCCTCAGATTTGGTTCAGGAAAAATCGCTGGGATCTGTTGGTTCCCTTCAGGCAACCTTGCTCTGCTCCCCCGTTAGTCCAGGAGAGCAGCAAGCACCGACGATTCTCCCCCGAGCATGACGAGGACCCCATCTGGAGCAGCTCTGGGGCTGGGGGCCAGGGGCTGAGCTCTTCCCTGCTCCCTTGGGAGCCCCTGCCTTTCCCACCCTCGGGGCTGCAGGGCTGTGCTGGGATGGATGGTGGAGGGCTGGGGGGCACAACTGATGGCTGCAAACATCTCCCCTCCAAGCACTGTCTGCTGAGGTTGTAGCCGTTCCCTGTTTGTTGTGAGCTGGAGGTGGCCTGTGGATCACACTTTGTGCAAAAGTGAATTCCTTTCTTTTTTAATTTTTATTTTTCCAAACAGGAAACGAGTTGCTTTTGTGAAGAACACACTGTCTGATGAATATGTTGAAATTATTCTTGGGGAGGGCGGGGTGGGAGGGAGAGAGAAAAAAAACCAATCTAATTTTGAATGGAAACACATTTGTCTGTCATTGGGGAAAACTGATGGTCTTGTTGCTACAGCTGCTTTTGCAGCTCTGGGTAATCTCTGATCCAACCTGTGAGCTGCGGTACCGCCGGGGAGAAACCCCACTGCCAGCCCTGCTGGGGCTGAGACGGAGCCCCCGCCCGTGTCAGCTGATGTTCAGCTGATCTGAGCTGGGGGACAGGCTCCAGACACCCCTGGGCTGGGGTCTCAGACACCCTCCCCTCTCAAAGGGGCTCTGTTCAGCTGATCTGAGCTGGAGTAGGGTCTCAGACACCCCTCTCTCCCAAAGGGGCTCTGTTCAGCTGATCTGAGCTGGGATAGGGTGTCAGACACCCCTGGGTTGGGGTCTCAGATACCCTCCCCTCCCAAAGGGGCTCTGTTCAGCTTATCCGAGCTGGGGGAGAGGCTCCAGACACCCCTGGGCTGGGGTCTCAGACACCCCTCCCTCACCCACTGGCTCTGTTCAGCTGATCCGAGCTGGGGCAGGGTCTCAGACACCCCTGGGCAGGGGTCCCAGACCCCCTCCCCCAGCAGCACCACCCCGGCGGCCGCGGCACCGAGCGCGGTACGTTCTCGTCTTGGTGTCTCCGTTGCCGACTATATGAAGAATAAATTGTTGTATATGCTGATATGTATGTTATGTACATTTTCACAGTGATTGAATCATTGTAAACAACAAAATGGAAAAAGGAAAAAAAAAAAAAGAAGAATCACCATTCTGTCTATTTTATGAAGATGATAAAGCAGCTTTATTAAATTATTATGATTCTGTTTCCAAATGGTGTACCTGCCACATTGGGATTTTTTCATCTGATGAGAACTTTGTTTTCCACCTAAATGTGATTTTCTTTTCTCTGCTTTGAGCATCTAATGCATTTTAGTATTAAAGCAATTATTGAATAAAATGGAAAGTAAGTGTTTGGTTAAATATGCCTCAGTGGGTTTGCTTTGATGGGCTCCAGGTGCTGGTCCTGCAGAAGCCATGCACGGCTGGGTGCCACCCCAGCCCTGTCCCTGTCCCATGGCTGGTCAGCTTTGAACTTTCCTGGTCCTGAGGAGGGGTCATCGCCATCCCCAGCGGTGACCAACTGGCACAGGCAGGCTCTGAGCCCCCATGAAACTGGGCACGGTGCTGGTCCTCTGCTCTGCCACCTTCACCTTTAGGGGAAACACTGCTGTGAGAGGATGAGCACAGGTAGGAAACGCCTCCAACACACACTTCTCCACTGAGGCACGGCAGAGAAGACTTTATTTTGTGTAGTTTTTCAGGAGGGTGCTTTGGAGGAGATGGTGAGGAGCATCCACTGCCTCTGAATTAACTGGTTGATGGACCATATTTACTGGTTGATGGAGCATCCAAGCACTTTGTGACTACCAGGCTAAATAAAATAGACCCACAAGGTCTCTGCTCACTCAGTGGCACAGTCAGGGTGACACCAAGGTGGAACTGGAACAAGGGCAGTGGCATGGGAAGCCCTTTCCCTGGCGTGGGAAGGTGCTTGAGCTGCACATCGAGCATCATCCTGCCTGACAGGGACACAGGAACACAGGTCAGCTGCCGGTAACCACACCTGGCTGAGGCCCCATCACTTCAAACCAGCAGGGTGTGACCGGCCTGGGCTCAGCTTTGTCACAGGTGTGTGTTGGCACGGAGAGCACAGGTAACGGTACAGCCAGCCCGGCACCAGCACCTGCAGCTTGTTTGCACCCTCATTAGTGACTCATTTGGCAGGTGGGTAACAGCAGATAATCCAGGCTGTGGGAGGGAGGCTCTGTTTGTTTCGGGGGGGCGGATTGCCGCCGGGCTGGGGAGCAGCGGTGCCGCAGCATCGGCGGTTCCGTGCCCGGGGAGGCACCGGGTGGGCTCCTGCAGCATCCCCGGGCTGGGACCCTGCCTGCGCCGGGAGCCGGAGCTGTGCCAGCACCGTGGACTCGGCTGCCAGGTAGGAACTGAGCCTGTCTGGGGAGGAGCTGCCCAGGTGAGCTGCCCTGAGGCGGTGGGCAGAGGGGGCATCGGCTGGGGGGCTGCCCGGGCTGGGTGGGGTTCGCTGGGTGGGCAGGGCACAGCCCCAGCCCATGGGCTGTCGGGGGGATGCGATGGGGCTGAACCCCCCCGGACGGAAGGTTTATCTCGTGTATCGCAGCGTGCCGGAGCCCGGCGGGCGCTGGGCTTGTCCTGGTTTAGTCGCCTCCCTCCGCTCGCTGTGCTGGCTGGGGGATCGGCGATGGCAGCTGCGCGCGGGTCCCCGCCGTGCTTCCCGGCCGGGTGTCACTGTCCCCTGTGTCCCCGTGCTCCGTGTCCCTGCCGTGCTCCCCGGCCGGGTGTCACTGTCCCCTGTGTCCCCCGTGCTCCGTGTCCGTGCCAGCGCCGGGAAGGGCCGGGTGGGCGGCCCGGGAGGGATCGAGCGTCTGCCGCAGATGGAACCGGGATTGCCTGTCTGGAACCGGGGATGTGCGGGGCTAGGGAAGGATCCCGGGATGCAGCGAGCCCTTGGCACTGGGGGCTTTGGCCAGGGCTCTGTGTGGCACTGCTGGGATGCTCTGTGAGCCCCAGGCAGCCCCTGGCACTGCCTGGCACTGGGGGCTGTGTGCGGCACTGCAGGGATGCTCTGTGAGCCCCGGGCACTGGGGGCTGTGTGTGGCACTGCTGGGATGTTCTGTGAGCCCCGGGCACTGGGGGCTGTGTGTGGCACTGCTGGGATGTTCTGTGAGCCCCGGGCAGCCCCGGGCACTGGGGGCTGTGTGTGGCACTGCTGGGATGTTCTGTGAGCCCCGGGCAGCCCCTGGCACTGCCTGGCACTGGGGGCTGTGTGTGGCACTGCTGGGATGCTCTGTGCCGCTGCTGATAACAGAGCGCTCGGGGCACAGTAGGCTGTAGGCTGCTCTAGGTGGGCTGCGCGCCCAGGGAGGGACCTGTGGGCATCCATCGCTGGTGCCCTGAGCTCCCCACCCTCCCTAGGAGACGGTTCTGGGGTTGGACAGGTGGCTGGGTGTCCTGTCTCGTGGGAGAGAGTTTCTGGGGGTGCTGCAGTGCACCCCGAGGTACAGAGCCCCCACCCTGCTGTGCCTCTGGCTGCAGTGAGGGGCTCAGCGTGAAGCCAGTGAGGGAATAAATTAGCAAAGAAAGCAGGCAGCCCTCACCAGACAAGGTTCAGAGCCATGGATCTCGTTCCTGTTTCTTCTGGACATTATTGTATATTACATTTGATGTTAAACTGGAATATCTAAACAGAGCCAAATTGGATTAAGAAGCAATGACTTATTGTACACTCTGACTGTTAAGCCCACAAAGACAAGAATAAATAAATTGGAGGAATCAAAGGCGTGAAAGCATAGAACAAAAATATATATAATATAGCTCTGCTTGAAGCGGGGCTCTGCTCAGGGCTCGTTGTGGGCCCAGAGGGGCAAGTGATGGTCCCTGGTCTGCTTTTCTGTTGTCTGGATTTGGGTTCTGCTCTCACGTCTGGTGCTGGACCAGCTGCCTGCTTGCCTTGGGCAGGAACCGGCGTCCAACAGCCCCAGCGGGCTCCCACTTGTTTAACTTGCAGCTGGTTTTTGTTTTGTGTTGTTGTCCTTTCCTCCTGGACGTGATGTAAGCGAGCGTCCCCGAAGAGCCGTGGCAGAACAAACACAGGCAGGTGCACAATTACAGAGCTCACCTCTGCCACACAGCCCTGCTCAGCTCCCCCTCCCTCTGCCTGCTGGAACGGCTCTGCAGGAGGGATGGCGCTTTGGGGACAAACTCTGGGCTCTGGGGCAGCCATCACATCGGGGCAGGGGTGTCTGGCAGCTTCTGTGGGCACACAGCACGATCTGCTGTGCTGCAGAGTGATCAGTCACTGCAGCCCAGCCTGCAAAATGAAACAACCCAAGAAAGCAGCCCTGTGGTGCTGCTGTGGAAAACCCAGCCGTGGCAGTTTCCATTAATACAGATAAAAAATTGAGACACAGGGCAAACAATATTAACCCCATCACTGATCAAGCTTAAAAGCTTTTCCCAAGAAAAATTGTCTCTGGATTGCAGTTAAATAATGGGCAGGGGGGTGGCTGCCTGCAGAAGCCTCTGCCATGGTGCTGGCAGGTGCTCCTGGCCAGGGCAGGGGAAGGTGGCTGGGGTGGCAGCAGAGGGTCACACACCAGGCTGATCCCTTGCAAAGCTTCAGGACATAAGAAGCTCCAAGTGCTCTGTGCTTTAGGGGAAAATGGCACAGAAGCAGATCATCAGCCTTGGCAGAGGCCAGTCTATGCTGCCTGAGGGTGATAAATTGTCTTCCAAGGCAAAAATAAAAAGGAATTATGATAATAAAACCTCCAAGAGAGAAGCTTAGTGTGAGGGTTTTCAGCTTCCCAGGCAGGAGGAATGGAGGCTGATTGGTGGGAGCTCATATCCCCAAACGTGGAGGTCACTGGGGCAGGGACTGCCCCTCACCTGTGCCAGCCTTGGTGGGTGTGAGACCCCAGCATGTCAGACCTGCTGGGCCTCTGTGCTGCAGGAGCAGCTTCATGGGCCAGGGACCACCTTGGAAGGGCTGGGTGGGAGGTGAGGATCTGGGCAGGAGGCTCCAGGGGTGGGGATGCAGCAGCTTCATCCTGGCACTGCTGTCAGAAACCCTCTGTGCCCATGAGGAGAGCAGGCAGCAACAGGGTTGTTTGGACTGAGAAAGGGAAAATGAGCAAATAACATTCTCCAGGTTATTTTCTTTTTTTTTTCTTTCCTAACTCTCCTGATAAGGAAAGAACCTTTTTTTAAACTCCCCCCTCCGTGTCTGCTGCACACCAGCTCAAAGGCTGTTCTTTATGTATTTGATTCTCTGTAAAATTGATCTTATTCTCTTTGGAGGAGTTAGGTTTAAATCACAGGATGAAATTCTGGCCACAGTGAATCAATGACAAATCTCCAATCAACCTTGGCCTGAGCTAGAGACTTTGGTCATGGAAGTTAGGTTCCCTGCTTCCCAGTGGGAAATGTCATCTGTTGATGGAGGACATTCTTTCCCTGCTCAGTGAGTGAGTCCCAAGGTCTCCATTAGAGGACTTTGGTTCTTCTGTCTTTCTGCTCCAGCCCTGCCTGCCTGTGCTTGGGACTGAGAAAAGGGATGAAGTCTCGGCTCTAAATTCCAGTGGAAAGCCTCCAACGTGCTGCCACTTGCCTCCCCAGCATTCCTCTGGTTCCCTCTCCACCTCTGTGCTGGGTGAAGGCTCAGCACAGCCTGGCTGGGCGAGGCTTTGCTAAGCCAGCAGTGAGCTCTGGCTCTGCACCATCCCTCCTCCATTGTTAGTCCCAGCCTCCAAACCCTCTGCATCCTGCAGTGCCTCACCCCTGCCTGGTGGCATAGGGCAGTTGTCCAGCGTTGACACTCACTGCCATTCTGAGAGGGTCTCCCAGGCAAAAAAAAAAAAAAAAAAAACCAAAAAAAACCAAACAAAAAAACAACAACAAAAACCCCCACCAAACTGTTTTAATTTTTAAACTTTTTTAAATTTAAAGAAAATATTTTTAATTCTTTCTTCCTGTTGCTATAGTAAATTCATCCACCTCCTTGAAGGTGATGGGGGCTGGCTGGACAAGCTTCTCACGGCAAGGGTCACCCTGGGTCCCCTCAGCCACAGTGCTGGGCTGGGTGATGGCTGTCCCCCCCCACCTGTGCAGGGCTGTCCCCCCCCCACCTGTGCAGGGCTGTCCCCCCCCACCTGTGCAGGGCTGTCCCCCCCACCCTGTGCAGGGCTGTCCCCACGGCAGCCCCGTCCCCCTCCCCACCGCCGGCGCAGGGAGGATCCCCCGAGGCAGATGGAACAGCAAAGCTGTGTCTTTATCGGCCGATACTGGTAGTGTTCAGCTGCTTTTGAAGTCTCCAAAGAGAGCTGGGATATTTCTTGATCTGCTCTTAAATAAGTCATCGGCGCTGCTGTTAGCTCGCATTAAGCGCGGAGGATGCGGGAGGCGGCGGGACCCGAGCCCGCCCGCGCGGGGCTCGCAGCCCTGGGCCAGCCTCGGGAGGAGATTCCGGGCTGCTCAATATTTGATGGCAGAAGTTTATTTTAGCCCGAGCCAGACTGCATCGCTGTGCCTCCACAGCGCGGTTAGTCGGAGGAGCAGCTCGGATGCTTCAGGGCTGGTTTTGCTCCTCAGTTTCTCGTTTCCATCTCAGCCCGGCCCCTGCGCATCCCTGGCCACGGGGGCTGTGCCCGAGCCCTTCGGCGCTGGTTTTGCTCCTCAGTTTCTCGTTTCCATCTCATCCCTGGCCACGGGGGCTGTGCCCCAGCCCTGCTGCTGCCCCTGGCAGCTCCCTGCCCATGCCCACACCTGCAGGGCGCTGCATCCCTGCCCAAAGCCCTGACGGAGGCAGGAGCTGCGTTCTGCTCCAGCGCTCCGTGGTTGGCACCCGGGTACCCTTTATTTCCTCATCCTTTTCTTGTGCCGAGCAGTGGAAGGAGGAGGTCTTGGGAGGCTGAACCCGTGCCCGATGTCCGGGAGGGATTCAGCGCTAACAGAAACATTGACAGGTCAGGCTGTGTTTTTAAATGTGCCTTTTCCACTTTTGCTCGCTCCCCTTGGACTCTCTTCCCACCAGCAGCACCTTTAGCATTTATCTCATTCGAGTCCTCTAAGCAAATCTTATCTCTACATTTATTGCATCTTTGGGAATAGTAATTTTCAAGTCAGCTTTCACATTACTCCATATTTGTTACTAGTCCTCTGTCGAGGGAAAACCTGGCTCTTTATTAGTTCTCTGCCTGATACAAAACATTTAATTTGAACAGAAACCACCAGGAGAGAGATACATATTGCTTTTCATAACCAAAGTGTCAACATCTTGACCAGACTGTAGCTGAAGCAATCTTTACCATATGGTGGATTTTTATACTTGAACGTCACATCTGCATCCCCGCTGCCTCTCCTTTCATTCCGGAGATGCTGTGCTGGTGATAAAAGGCGCTGTCTCCGTGTCCTTCCACAGCACAATCACAAAAGGACCCCTCAGCAGATAAGGAACTAAACCAGAGATACAATAGCTGTGGCTTCCCACTGGCTTTCTGCTCAATAGCTTTCTGCTATGCAGTTCACACACACAACACAAAAAAAAAAAAAAAAAAAAAAAGGAAAAGGAGAAGAAGAATAGCAATGAAGGAGCATGTGTTGGGAAAATAAGCCCCAGTAAATCCCAGGGAGGGCACGGCTGCAGAACATGCTGGGAATAGCGACTAGAAGTGGGCTGAAACAAGATGAAACATTTTTTATTTCCCCCAGATTCCTGGTAAATGAGATGCTCCCCACAGCTTCACTGAAGCTTGGGGGCCTTCAGAGTATTCAGATTTGGTTTTGGGGAAAACAGAGCTGTGCTCGTGTTGAGTTTTATTGCAAGGTAATGCAGAAATCTGTATCAGCTGCTGTTGGATCCTGGTAGGAACAGGCTGTACCAAGTTTCTCGCTGGAAAGTGTGTTCAGAGCCCAGGGCAAGGGGAAGGAGCTGTGTGTAGCTGTCCCTGAGCAGCAGGCAGAGGCCAAAAGAGCTCCAGTCTCACCTCTGGTCTCTGCCTGCTCGGGCACTGCCCCCGTGCTGCTCCCCAGCCCTCCTGAAGGATGTTTTGTCCTTGGAGAGTGGTTGGAGCCTCAGATCCCTTCCTGGCCACAGGATTTCTTGCCATGCTGTGTAGATTTGCTACAGATGCCTGGATTTGTTGTATTGAGGATGCAATGGCTCTGCTGCCAGCTCTTCCCTTCTCTCACCTGGCTGGGCTCTGACCTGTGAGCCACCCCACGGTGCTTCCACAGTGGATATTCTCACTCTGCCATTCCTCAGACCCCTGTCTGCCCTCATTCCCACCCCTGGGACCTTGTGTTTTGCCACTGGCCTTCCCACAGGGCTCTCCACATCCCTGCTTTGCAGAGCCTGTGGGCTTTGCTTGGGTGCAAGGATTCCAGGCTTGGGCTCCGTGCTTGGCACGTGCCCCAAACGCTTGCCTCAGCATTTTGCATGCCGCAGAGGATTTTATTGTATTGCTTTAATGGGAAGTCATGCAGCTCTGAACCCCAAATACACAGCTCTGTAAGAGTAGTGGCTGGAGGAATCCGCAGATAATTCAGTCCTGCCTCCCTTAAGTGAAATAAGATGTTAATACAATACAGTGGAGAATCGCTAATACAATCCTATTTTTATACCAGCACTTTCATGTCATATTAGAAGAAGATTCGACTTTTAGATCTTTTTTAGCAATTTAGCACAGTGAGGATTTCATTATACTGACAGAACTATTGACAAAAAGAAACACATTAGAATTGGGAGGATAATGGTCCTGGGGAAGAGGAAGTTTTGCAAGGCTTTTCATTTAAAACTGGACTGGGCAAAGTAACAGGCGCTGTGCTGAGGGGAATAATCCTGCATTAGCAAAGGGGTGGACTGGCTGACCTTTTAAGTCTTGTCACAGACTAATAGAAGTCAGAGATGGAAGAGACTTTTAGGTCACATCAAACACTTCTTCCAGCCCAGCGCAAGATTATTTCTCGATATATTTGATGGTGTTTTTTTCCACTTCTAAAAGTTCCAAGTCACGAAGCTTTCTCTCCTAAGGAGCCTTTTCACACTGTTTTACCCAGTAAGCGTGCGCTTAACTTTGCGCACTATCATTAATTCCCCTGAATTAAAGTTGTTAAATCCCGCCGAGACTTAAATTGGATTACTCGCAGCCTGCAAAGTTAAGCACCTGCATAAGACTTTGCAAGAGGGAGGTTTAACAGATCTTAGCATTAAGTTCTTCTCACTTTTCCACCTTAATCTTTATTTTACTTCACAGTCCTCTCACCTTTCCCTCGCCTGGTTCAGCTCAGCCTCTCCTGCTCCCTCCCCCTGATGCACTGACAGTTCTCACCTTCCCCTCGGTCTGAGATCTCCTCCCCAGCCTGGCTGTGGCTCTGCAGGCATGTGAGACACGGGGAACGCCTTGGCAGCAGCAGCGTGGCTTCTGGCACCGGGTTAAACTGGGATAGCCTTGGCACAGTGAACAATTAAAGTGCTTTTGCCACCCCTGCTCCATGGTACAGCTTTGGAGCGAGAGGAGAGGGAAGCATGGGTGGTGAGCCTCGCCTGCTGTGGGTCTGTGACAGGAGGAGGAGAAACTTTCCTGTTCCATCTGCTCCCAGCCTCCCTCACTAGGTGCCCGCTTTCCACACTGAGAGCAGATGTTCCTGCTGGAAATAGGCTTCCCTTCTGAAGCTGGAGCCATCACTTTGCATTAGAGCCTGCAAGCCTGCTTCCTGCCTTATAGTGCTTTCCCTGCTGACAGGGTGTGAGGCACAAAACATTTTAAATGAAGATCTTTACAATTGTGAACATGCCGCAATAAATATTAATGCTGACTTGTTAAATGGTGAACCAGCAGTTCCTGCAGTGGCTGGGGACGCCTCTCCTCAGGTGACACAGGACAGCTGGGTGCTGCCCTGTGCTCCCCAGCCTTGGCTGCTGCTGCCAGGGGATGTGTCCCTGCTGCTGAGCCCCTCCTGCCATCTCTGGGGACTGCAGCACGAGTGGCTTTTAGGGAGAGCTTGGAGCTGCTCTGGCTCCAGGATTTTCTTGTGAACCATCCAGGAAGGTTGGAGGGCTGCCCTGCAAAGCCCACTTCAGCCCAGACTCCCTCTTACTCTGTTTAATCACCTCAAAGGGACAGACAAATGTAGCCATGATATCTTCTGAAAAATCCTAAGGAAAGGTTATGGTTATCTGCTGCTGTGGAATGCAACAGGTGATCTGTGATTGGTCTCATGTGATTGTTTCTAATTAATGGCCAATCACAGTCCAGCTGTCCAGACTGTCTCAGTCAGTCACAAGCCTTTGTTAGCATTCTTTTTCTATTCTTAGCCAGCCTTCTGAGGAAATCTTTTCTTCTATTCTTTTAGTATAGTTTTAATATAATATATATCATAAAATAATAAATCAAGCCTTCTGAAACATGAAATCAGATCCTCATCTCTTCCCTCATCCTCAGACTCCTGCAAACACCGTCCCAGCCAAGAGCCCTGTGTAGCTTGGTTCTGGGGGTGCAGATGAGCACTGGTGGAATTGCTATCACTGAATGCAAGGCTGCTCAGAGGGTGACCTGTTGGCTGTTAATTAATGGATTACATTAATATGGTGGAGGTCTGAATAGGCTGACCAAGGCACAGGCTCAGGTTCAGTCGTTCCCCTGGTGAGCCCTGGAGCTGTGAGCAGGGTTTGTCCAGGCTGCAGCCCAGCTCTCTGGCTGCCTCTTGCCTGCTGAATAGCCCTGTATTGTCCAGGCAGGAGGTGGATTTTCAGCGGAGACAAAAGCAAGACAAGTTCCTTTTTGAGATTTTAAGCTTGAGTTCATCCAGAGGAGACAATTTACTTCTCTTTGTTGTTTCCAGCATCATTCATCCCTTCTGTTTGTGCTCTGTAGACGCTGAGCCTGGGATATCATCTGAAAGAAGTTTCTCTTTCAGGATCTTTGATGTTAGGTTTGTTATATGTATATTTGAAAAGTACTTCTGCAGTGACAAAGCTCGGCACTGCTCCTGCTGGGCTGATGTGTGTGTGAACCTCTCCGGTGAGTGGCAGTGATTAATCCTGCAGCACCATGTGCTTTTGTTGCTGCACCCTCCCAGTGTGGGCAGAGCAGCAGCACTCGGGTTTGAGCTGGTGACAAAGGGGATGGAGTCTTTTCCTCGTCCTCAGGTGTGGAGGATTTTGGGGTGGAGCATTGCTGTGCCCTCCATGACCTGCTGGGGATGGATGGGCAGGTAAAGGGTGCTGTGTGAAATGCTGCAGGGCCCCTGGTGAGCCTGTGAAGATGGGGCTGCCTTGTGCAGCACACTGATTTCAAACCAAAAAACCCCTGCAGGTGGCTACCCCCGACCAGGAGGGCTCAGCTGAGGGTCTGAACCATCCCTCAAGCACCAGCCCTGCAGAGAGCAGCTGGAGCCCTTCCCAGCTCCTGCCAGGGTGCCACTGACTCCAGGTTTGCTCTTTAGCACCTTGCCACCCGTCAGCAGAGCAGAGCAGAGGGTGCCTGTGCCAGCCCAGGGCTCAGCTCTGCTCAGCCAGGAGCAGGTTCTGGGAGAAGGTTTGGAAGCAGGGTCTGAGCTTTCCTGCAGCAGGGAGGGACTGGGATGCCCCGAGCCAGGGATGGCAGCCAGGCCTGCTAGCCAGCTGATCCAGGCCCCTGTCTGTGTGTGCTGTCTCTTTTGAAGCAGCTCGTGCCCTTGGCTACCGCAACATCTGGTGGTAATAAACAGTGCCATGTAATTGTGCTCTGTGAGGAAAAGGGTTTCCTTTTTTTTCAGTTTAAATTTACTCATTGTGGTGCTGGTGGTAATTTGTGGGGTGTTCTTTTTGCCACAGTGGTGCTGTGGAAGACCTGACACCCGTGGGGACGTGCTGAGTGCACCCAGCACGTGGCCCTGCCAGGCTCTGTGTCCCTGTTATAGGGGCTGAAACCTGCTTTTGTTTGCTAGATGCTACATAAATAAAATCCAGATCTGTCACATTTGCTGCTAATTGGCTTGCAAGGGCTGCTTGTTTGAATTGTGGAGCTCTCACAGAAATGGGTGACCTTTGGCAGTGCTAATGTTTCCAGAGAAATCCCCAAAGCTCCGTGCCTTCCATCACTCCTGCTGTGAAAATCTGCTGAGAGGAGCTGCTCCCCTGCTCTCCCATGCCTTCCCCCACTGCCCTGCTCTCCCCAGCCTTCCCCCTCTCCCATTCTCCCATGCCTTCCCCACCACTGCGCCCAGCTCCTCTCCAATGACACATGTCAGGAATGCTGCTCGTTAATTAACAACGAGTTAATTAATGAGAAGCAAAAGTCCAGTGCTCAGAGTTGTTAAGAAAGGGCACTGAAGAAGACATTCTCAATTTTTTTGGCTCCTGGGCTGTTTCTGAGGCACCACTCAGGTCACTGGCACATCTGTAGGTGTTTCCCAGGTTAGAGAGGAGCAAAAATTTCCCTGCAGGAGAAAATCCTGCTGTGGCTTGGACTGTGATGTGCAGAGGATCTGGTTGGAAGGCAGTGTGCTGCCCAGCCTGTGCTGAGCCAGCTGTGCTGCTCTGTGTGGGGATGGGGCTGTGTGCCTCTGGAGCAGCCTGGCTCTGTCATCCCTGGGGATGGGGCTGTGTGCCTCTGGAGCAGCCTGGCTTTGTCATCCCATGGGGCTGTGTGCCTCTGGAGCAGCCTGGCTTTGTCATCCCATGGGGCTGTGTGCCTCTGGAGCAGCCTGGCTCTGTCATCCCTGGGGATGGGGCTGTGTGCCTCTGGAGCAGCCTGGCTCTGTCATCCCTGGGGATGGGGCTGGGTGCCTCTGGAGCAGCCTGGCTCTGTCATCCCATGGGGGTGTATTTGTATTGTATTTGTAGGTTTGGGTTTTTTGCTCTTCCAGCTGCTTGGCTCAGCTCAGCAGCCCACCAGCTAAGCACTAGTGCTGGACCAGGCCAGGGTGAGTAGTGGAGTGGGACAGCACCCTAAACCTGCCCCACAAGGCCCTAAACCTCCATGGAACTGCATTGAGCTCAGCAGCATTTGTGCTTTTTCCCTAGCAGAGTAGCTGGCTACTTCTTTCCCATCTGTCCTTGCAATGTCTCTCCTTATTCTTCCTTTATTTGTATTGATTTTAGTTCACTGGAACCTGAATTGCTGGGTGTGTAAATTGCTGGAGTCTGGCTCTCCCTTCCGTGTGGCTCTGACCTGGGGTGCAGTCCCCAAAACAAATCCCCCAATGGGTCAAGGTCCCCATGCCAGCCCCTCTGTCGTGTCCCTCCATCCTTGCCCACTGTCCCGAGGTGTCCCTGGGTTGTGCTGCTGCCAGGGAGGTTTGGGTGATGCATGCTCAGCCCCTGCTGTTCGTGCTCTCCCTTCCCAGCCTAACCATGGTGATTTACATGGCAACCCGATGAGGCCTGGCATCTCAGTGCCTTTATGCATTTAGCGGCATCAGCTCCCATGTAATTTAATTGTCTGTGTTTTAAACATAAATCAGCAAACTGTGGGCTGCAGCAGAGCAAACTCCTCGCTGGGCACGGAGGCTGCTCCTGCTGCCTGCCCCTCGGGTGAGACATGGCCCTCAGGGATGCTCCTCAGGGATGCTCCTTGCAGAAAATGAGGCTTTGGGGGTGTTTCAGTGAGGCTTTGGGGGTATTTCAGTGAGGCTTTGGGGGGTTTCAAGCAAGGCTCTGGGTGTTTCAGCTGGATGAGCCCCCCTTCAGGGCCCTGGTTAGGTCAGCATGGAGCTGGGTCCTGGCAGTGTTCATCCTGGAAGGTGGCTCCTGCATCCCCCCTCTGCAGCCCCCCGAAGCCCCTCGGAATGTGACACCTCTATGGACTCCCCTTCCAGCCAGTTTTTGTTTGAACTTGGCCGAGGGGCTCAGAATTCATTAGGCACTGTGACTAATAGTTGTGACTCAGCCAGCCTCATTTCCTGAGGAAATTGGGCTAAATGCTTCCCCACAAGTTCACGGGGAGCCGCTCCTCTCAGCAAGGCTTTGATCACCCCGTGTCAAGCATCTGGGCAAAATGGTGTTTGGGTTTCACCGGCCTCTGTTTGTGCCGCGGCTCCCTGGTCAGAGCAGGGTGAGAACAGCACCCGTGCCATCTGCTGCTCCCGCAGGGCCTGGGGAGAAGGTGCCAGCAGAGTGGGAATGAGAGCAGGGATGTGCTAATTGGGCAGTGTTTGGGCTGGGGGACAGGCTCCCCCTGCACTGCTGGCTCCGGGGCCTTTCTGTGTCAGATTCCCACTGCCACAGCTGTGTCCCTGCGAGTGGTGCTGGGGAGCAGTGCCAAAATCCTCGAGGGCTCTTGGCCCCGCTGTCCCTGCATCCCTGGGCAGCCGCTGAGCTGGCCAAGGCCGCTGCTTCCCGTCACAGCCAGGGCCGGGGATGAGCTCCTGTCCCTGCCAGGTCCCTGGGCTGTGGGGGGCACACAGGGGGTGATCCCACGCTGGGCGAGTCACAGCTGCAGCCTCGGGATCCAAGGTGATGCTTTTCCCAGACAGCCCCCAGCATGTTGTGCCATCAGTCCAGCGAGGGGAGCTGGGATGGAGCTGCTTGTGTGGCCACCCCAGCAGCCCCTTGGACTTCTCTCACACTCCCTTCCTCCACCCCTGGCCAGCTGTCTCCAGCCCACAGGAGCAGCAAATATCAGTGCTGTTTTACCCTCCTTTTGCACTCTTCCATAAAGCGTTTTGCAGGCTCTTTGGAACGCGTAAATCCTCCCATGCAGGGTAAATCAAGGACCAGAGGGAGGTAAAAAATAACTTAGGGGAAAAAATAAACCTCACACTGCCAGGTCTTAGCAGATGTATGTCAGGGTACACGTTACACTGGAGCTCTGGCAGTAAGGAGCTTCTCTACACCAGCTTTTTGTAAGCCTTTTTGTATGGCAGTGCTCCCTGTAGGGTAAAGCAGCTTCCCGGAGCAGTTATCTCCTGCAGCAGCACAGCATCTCCTCACACGGCAGGGTCGGGGCTGGGCAGGTCCTGGCAGACGGGGCTATCTCAGCCTGGAGCCCACCCTGCATGTGGCAGGGTCAGGGCTTGTCTGGAGACGGGGCTATCTCAGTGTGCAGCTCTGCAGGGTCAGGGCTGGGCAGGTCCTTGCAGGTGGGGCTGTCCAGGTGTGGAGCTCTGCAGGGTCAGGGCTGGGCAGGTCCTTGCAGGTGGGGCTGTCCAGGTGTGGAGCTCTGCAGGGGCTGCGCTGCCTGCACGGGGCAGGAGCGGGGTGTGCTGTAGCCATGATATTTTCTGAAAAATCCTTTCCTTAGGATTTTTCCTCCTGAGAGGCTGAGAGGCCTCAGGAACAAAATGTAAACATTGATTATCTGCTGCTGTGGAATGCAGCAGGTGGTTGTTTCTAATTAATGGCCAGTCACAGTCAGCTGGCTCAGACTCTCTGTCCAAGCTGCAAACCTTTGTTATTCATTCTTTCTTTTCCTATTCTTAGCTAGCATTCTGATGAAATCCTTTCTTCTATTCTTTTAGTATAGTTTAATGTAATATATATCATAAAATACTAAATCAAGCCTTCTGAAACATGGAATCAGATCTCTCTTCCCTCATCCTCAGACCCCTGTGAACACTGTCACAGTGTGCAGCTGATTTCCATAGCTAATTTAGCTCCACGCCTCTCCCTGGAGGAGTTTGGTATTTTGGGATGCAGCAGGTGAGAGTCAGGGTGAGCCAGGTGTGACCTGCGAGCATTGCCACAAACACCTTGGTGGGCTGGGGCCAGGAGGGCACAGGGTAGCTGGGGGCAATTTATTCCCTTAACGACATTCACAGTCTGCAGGCTCCAACAGAGAATGATCTATTTTTGTGCGCTGGGTTTCTGCCCATGGAAAGGCTTGTCTCGTGTCCTTAGCACAGAGCATGTGGCTTGTGCAGAGCAGAGTCACTCTGTCTCCCAGGACGGGCTGGAGGTGTGAGAACAGACCTGTGCTACAAACCCTCCCCTTGCTGAGCTCTGCTCCTCATGGCTGGTGCCAGCTGAGTCCCCCTTTGGGGGTGCCCAAGGTGCTGCTCCCCCTGCCTTCAGGAGAGCTTGGGAAGGGGATGCAGGATGGGGCTGCAAACAGGGAGCAGGGTGAATATGGGCAGCTGCAGCCAGCCTGGCAGGGCTGTGCTGGGCAGCAGAAGCATTATCCCTGCCAGCAGTGGGGCTGGAGTCCTTGTGGAGCCAGCAGGAGGGCAGGAGGAGGTGGTGCTGTGTTTTGTAGAGATGCTCACGGCTCCAGACAGTGTGAGAGCCATGCAGAGACTGCACCCCGACAGACAGAGCTGCCAGGCACACTTAGAGCAGCTCGTGACTGAGCTGGCTGTGCTGAGGGATGCTCTGAGCCCCCGTCTCACCTCCCAGACGGGGCCTTTGCTGCGTGGGTCGGGCCCTTGGAGCACAGGGAGGGCGGTGGGCACAGCCACCCACACAGCCTGGCTGCTCCTGGAGCCCGGGCATGCAGCAGGAAACCCTGCCAGGTTGGCTGCCCTGCTCATCCAGCAGCTCCTGGATAATTTACCAGCAGCCTCCGCTGGATGCATATTTCCCATAATGAACGTCGGGCTCATTTTCACGTTTTTCTTCTGCTCTGTTTGTTTTGTTTTTATCATGAGAGATCCACGCTTTGCCTCCTGCCTAGCCCTGTCCTGTGCCGGGCTGTGTCCCCCTGTCCTGGCCATGCCGTGTCCCCTGTCCTGGTCATGCCGTGTCCCCTGTCCTGGCCATGCCGTGTCCCCCTGTCCTGGCCGTGCCGTGTCCCCCTGTCCTGGTCGTGCCGTGTCCCCCTGTCCTGGTCGTGCCGTGTCCCCCTGTCCTGGTCGTGCCGTGTCCCCCTGTCCTGGTCGTGCCGTGTCCCCCTGTCCTGGTCGTGCCGTGTCCCCCTGTCCTGGCCGTGCTGTGTCCCTGTCCTGGCCATGCTGTGTCCCCTGTCCTGGCCATGCTGTGTCCCTGTCGCTTTGCTGGCTCCTTTCAGAGGTCGGCACGGGCAGCGTGGGGCAGGGACAGCAACAAAGGGAAGCAAAGAATCCTCCCCAAAAGGCCGGGGAGGGAGGCAGGTGGCCAGTGAGCATCGGGCAGCCAGACAAAGGGCCGGGAACAATGGGAGCTCCGGAGCACAAACTCACCCCTCTCATTGTCCCCCCTTTGCCCAGAGTCACCCCAGGGCTGCCAAAAGGGAGGGTTTATCTCCCAGGGGCTCTGAAATGGTGCTGGAGGCTGCACAGGCAGCCTGAGGAGCGGGTCCCCGGCGAGAGGGGATGCGGTGCCATTGAGGATTTCAGAGGAAATCCTGAGCGGGACCGTGCTCGGCTCCTCGGAGGGTGCAGAAACCCTCCGAGTTGATGGAACTGCCAGCACTGAGGTAGAGAAAATAAACCTCTTAGGCAGATGGATTCCGCAGGTCAGGCATCAGCTGCCGGCAAATAGAGAGCTAATGACTTGGTTTTTGTCATGTACCAGGCAGAACTATTGCAGGGACCCGCCAGCGCGCAGGTGGAGGGCAGGGGCAGGCTTTATCTTAGCACACTCATATTTAAAGGTGCTACCTTGTGATTATGTCGATTTCTCCTGCTTTTTCCATTCATCTATCACTCTGTGATGAGCATCTGTTTGTGTCAGAACAAGGAGTTGTTGACGGCACTCGAGCTGAGCTGCTTTGACCTGCACTTCGCTGTGCACAAAGGCTTTGCTCTGGCGGTGATTAGCTCCGTGCTGCAGCGCTGGGCACTGTCTCCCTGCTTTCCTTCCGTGCCTTTTGCGGAGTCGGGGAGGTGAGGAGCTCCGCAGAGCCGTGCTGGAGGGTCCTGAGCCGTGACTCAGAGCTGCGGCTGCCCTGGCTCCCCTGGAGCAGGAACAGCCTGACTCAGTGCGGCTCCATCAGCAACGCGCGGGGGAGAGGAGATGCAGGGAGAGAGAGATCGCCGTGTGGAACGGGAGCCCCGGCCTGTGCAGGGCTGTTCTGGGTGGCACTGGGTGTTTGTAGGTGCAGTGGCAATGTGCGAGAGAGGGGAACACGGAGACAGACAGCGAGGTGCCTGCAGGAGGTTTGGGGTCGCCAGGACTCCCCTCTCTCTGTGCCTGTTGCTGGCTGCTGCTCTCTTCCACCCTGCAAACAGCACAGAATGAGCTGGGAAAGCAATCCAGGAGCTGCCAGGCTGTGGAGGTAAACTGTGCTTGAGGGTCCTCCTGAGCTGTTCCATGGACTCTCCCATAGATGGGGATAGTATTTTTCCTAGAAGGAGGCAATGTTTTTCCTACACCCAAACCCCTTGATTTCACAATGGTTGGGACTCCAACTTTCTGGGAACATTTGTGAAGTGTCTTGTGTGACCCAAAACATCTTTGGGCTTTGCCATTGTCACCTGAGCTCCTGCTGCCACACAGAGCAGAGCATGGGGTGCCCATGGGCTGAGGCACTGACTGACCCTAGAGCCTGAGCTCCAGCACAGATTTTTGGGCTTGGGTATCACACAGGGACCACTCTTCCCCCACTTATGTGTGACCAGAGAATTGGTCTCATCTCTCCCCAGCTCTTTGGTAGAAACCTGAGAAGGGAAGCCTTTTCCTTCCATCCCTTTTCTTTGATAATTAATTAAATAAATAGAACCCTTGAGCAAATGAAATGTCATTTCCCATTCAGGCAAATACATTTGGGTTAGAAATCTAGGTCAGAATGTAAATTATCTTGCTGCCTTCTTGAAGGTGAAGTCCCTGAAATGCACTCAATTTAACTGAAATTGGGGATTTCCCAGATTTTGCAAGCACTTTCTTTTCCTTCTAATGAATACAAGGAAAAAAACTTTTCTGAAACTGCCAGGGGATACAATCTATCCCGAATGGCTGTAATATTATATAATAAAATAAACCTTAACAACACATGCCTTATGCTCTTAGAGGTTCTATTTTCAGCACGACATGTAGGGTGTTAAATTTGGTGGAAAATCTGACCAGAAGTCGGAAAATCAGTTGTGTTTTTTTCAGAGAGAAAATGAGACTCTGTTAATTTTGGTGCCATGGAGAAGAGGGACCCATGGCTGCCCCTCACACAGGGCAGGGGGGCAGCGAGCATCTCCCAGTGCTGGTGGCACCTCCCTGTGCCAAGGTGTGAGATCAGGGACACCTGCATGGAAAGGTGGAGTGAGAGGGGCTTTTCCAGTGCTCCCATCCCCTGGGCACTGCTCTCCCTTTGCCCAGCTGAAGTGGCCCCAGCCTGCCCAGCTGGGCTGTGCATGAACCACATGTGGAAGGGAACAGGTGGGAACACACAAATTCAGTCCTGTGGTTGATAGGGAAAGACAAACTTCCAGTATTACACCGGGCTGAGACCATTTGGACAGCAAAAAGCACATTAGCACTGTAAATTATTTGTCAGGAGGTGCAACCAGGAACAGGAGCTGCAATCAGTTCTGAGGAATTCTGTGATAGGAGCTCTCTGCTCTCACTGCCCCCTCCCACCTCTTATCCAGGGAATTAAATCCTTGAGTGTTTCTATTTATCACACAGTCAGTGTTTGTTTGTCTCAGTGTTAACATTTCCTTTCTTTTTTGTCTTTAATCAGCTGCAATTATTCACTTATATTCATGGGTAGCACTAATATAAAAATAGGTGCATTATGAATATTAAACTCCTGCAAACAAAGCCCCGAATTAGATGATTTGTGTGCTCTGTGTACGTAGCTTTTCCTGCTTGGATTATGCAGTGAGCCATATATTTTTCCTCTTCTTTTCTCTTTCATGCAATGCAAGCCCTGAAGGGTTCACAGGAGAAAGGAGATGGGGAAATCCTGGTGCCCTCTGAACATTGCTGTGAGGTGCTGCTCACAGTGGAGTCTGCAGGGGGGAGCCTGCAAAGATGAGCTTTAAATTGCTTTAAACCTGGATTGCAGCTGGGAGACCCAGGGTGGTGGGGATGCCTGCTGCTGCCCTGCCCAGAGAGAGGGTGTCTCAGTTATCTTCTCTGCCTGAGCCCTGCCCAGGGGAGAGCCAGGCTCCTCACCTGGCCAAAGCCAGGCTCCCCACTTGCCCAAAGGCAGGCTCCTCACCTGGCCAAAGCCAGGCTCCTCACCTCCCCAGAGCCAGGCTCCTCACCTGGCCAAAGCCAGGCTCCTCACCTGCCCAAAGCCAGGCTCCTCACCTGGCCAGAGCCAGGCTCCTCACCTGCCCAAAGCCAGGCTCCTCACCTGGCCAAAGCCAGGCTCCTCACCTGGCCAAAGGCACAGCAGGAGGATCAGTCCCTGGGCATCCTGCCTGCATTTTCAGCAAGTCTGGTTCTGAGGCTCCTCTCCCAGCCACCCCTTCAGCCTGGGCTCTCCCAGGGAGCTCACATCATCCCTGGATGGGGCTGTTGTAGAGTGTGGGGCTATATAGGGTGGAAGGGTTTTTGCTCTAGGTCACTGGGAGACAGAGTGGGGTACTGGGACCAGGCTTTAGGGAATTGGGGATGTCTCCCTCCCTTGTGTGTTGGACCCGCTGCTGTTACCTTTGACCAGGGCTGCTGCCCTTGCTCCCTGGAATGCTTTTGTGGGCACAGTCAGGATTACACACCAGCTTTGTGTTTGTCCTCTTCAGCCTCAGGTTGCCCTGGGTTTGTTGAAGGGCAGCTGGAGGCCAGGGCCACAGGCTGCTGCTGCTGCCATTGCTCGTGGCCCTGGTCTTTGTCTGTATGGATGGCTCTTTGCATTTTTAATGGTATTTTGTATTGCTTTTCTTGTACTGCTCCTGGATGTTTTGCAGTCCACATCTTTGTGGATGGATGCAATGAATCAATAGCGAATAATAATCTGAGTCTAGAGGGAACAGAGTTTGCAAAGCAACTCACCATTCACACTTGCTGGAAGCATGGTGAGAAATCACCAGCATAAGGCCGAGTAGAGAGAAAATTACCTGGGAGAGGGACAAGAAGGAAATCCAATCTCTGAAAATGAAAATAGATTTTTTTAAAGTGCTGTGTAAAATTATACATTTAATTCTTTCTCTTTTAGCATCAAACCTTAGAGCAGATTGTGCCGTAGCAGCTTCCTTGCTGCTCTCTTTTGCTGACTCTCAGGAGCTGGGGTGTTAGCCACTTATTTTTCCCAGTGCTGCTATAGTTTTCTATCTTGTTCCTTAAAGGATTGGATTTGGGAGGCTTTTAAATCACTGCAGTCATGTGGGGTGAGCGGTGCCGCTGCCATTCAGACCTGCAGGCTGTCCTGGGGGAGGCTGCCATCCCCAGCCTGGCTCTGCACAGCCCTGGCACTGCTCGTTCCCGGGGCTGTGCCTTCCACCACGGCTCCCCCTTCAGCTGGACTGTGCCTCTGGGGCTGCTGGGCCTGATGGATGTCCCCGGTGTAAATAAAATCAGTTCCAGGGGCCTGAGCCGCTGGCCATGCTCATCCCCTGTCCCTGCTGCTGCTCGCTCTCCGGCCAGGACGATTGTCTCAATCCATCACAATTACCAAGAGCCTTCAGCTAAATAACTTGGTAAAGATCCACTGGGAAAATTCATTGGTTTGAGATCTGAGAAATAGATTTTATTTACAGGGAATCCTAGAAAGGAGCTGGCCCATGTGCCTGTGCTCGTGGGCAGTTCAGCCCCATGGGACAGGCTGTCTCTGCCCTGTGGCCCCCCAGTCCTCAGCACCCACCAGCACTGGGAAACTTGAAAGGTCTTGGAAGGGGATCCAATAAAAGAATGGTTTGAGCTGGAAGGGACCTCAAAGACCACCCAGTTCCAGCCCTTCCACACCTGGATTCCTTACAGGATCACAGAGGGGTGTTTAACCCCACCTTTGCTGAGAATAAAGGGATAGGAGGGATTTTCGGTCCTGGAGGATTTGCTGGCAGTGCCTCTATCCTGGACAAAGTTTCCCAAAGCCTTTCCTGTCTGGGCTGCCCATACTCCATTTTCAGAACTAATGTTAGCATCGGAGGGCTGGCTGGAGATAGGATCGTGTTACAGCAACATAACAAATTACCTGCTGTCAGCAGAGCCCTGATACCGGCTGGGGATGTGCTCTTCCCAGTGATCTTTCACTGACATTTAAACTAAGCTGTTTTAAGGATTTAAGAGCAGTCATAACAGGTCATAGCAGAGGGCCAGGCAGCCTGGGAGGGGCTCTGGCCACAGCCCTGGGAAGTGAGTGGGAAGAGGCAGAACTGTCCTGCTGCCTCCCCAGGGCTCCCAGCACCCCAGCACTGGGGCGGGCTGGAGGAGCTGCAGAGGGATGGGATGGGTTGGGCTGGGATGCTTCAGCCCACGGGGGAATTTGCTCCTACTCATTTCCTTTCTTTTCTTGAACTCCAGTAAATTTTAATCATCTGTAAAATCCTGTGGTGAGATATTTCAAAGCTTAACCCCATGCTGGGCTTAGGGAAGTTTCCTGGTTCATTATTTGATGTTCTGTGGATCATTTCTGCTGTGGTTTGGGGTGTACATACATAGCAGAGGATGTGTTCCTGTGTCCCAGCCCACATCCCTGGGCTCAGCAGGGCTGTGGCTCCTAAATCCCATACATTTTGGTGCCCAAACCCTGTGAATTCCAGGAGGCTTTATACCCTGGGTGAGGAGCAGTGTGTACAGTGAGATGCCTGATTGTGGCTGTGCTGCTCAGCACCAGGCTGACTCTGCTGTGGCCGTGTCCTTGCTGCCAGTGTCCAGGCAGAGTGGCACATAGAGGGGACAATAATCATTTGTAAAAAATCATGTGAGTGGTGGTAGCTGAATAAATGGTGCCTATTTCGTGCTCTCTGAGGGACAGCTCCTGGCTGCTCTCTGGAAGGGAGCTGTGCACACTCTGTCAGGGATAGCTCTTGTTCCAAGCCCTAAATGCCAATTTGGCTCCCTTCACCCGTTCCCATTTCACTACAATTAACTCTCCCAGTGCTGAGTGTGATGGGCCAGTGGGTCTGGGCACTGTCTGGGGCCTGGCCCTGCTGGAAGGGGCTGGTCTGGGCAGGGCTGGTCAGAGCAGGGCTCCCTCTGCCTCTCCCTGCCCGATGGACCTTCCTTCCTTCCTTCCCCTGCTAATTTAAATATGATAATCTTCGTTTAGCTACTGCATGCAAATCCCTAAATATCGTAATTTTGATTGCCTCTCTGGCAGTTTAAAGGATTATATCTGGGTTATTTTTAGCCCAGATCATTTCCTTGATCTGATTTCCAGGCTGTGCCCAGAAGGAGCGAGAGGCAGGTGGGATTGCAGAGGGAAGCTGTGGGAGCTGAGCATCCCAGGCGGGGCTGCAGCCACAGAGGGGCTGGGGGAGAGCCCCAGGGTGGAGCTGCAGTGTTTCCATCTCGTGGAGGGCGATGGGCTGCAGGGCTGCATCATTGCAGCACAGCTGGGCCTGTGGAGGTGGGTTGGTGCTGCAAAGTGGCTCCTCATCTCCCCATGGGTTTGGCAAAGAACTCTGTGATTTTCTTCTCCTCTCTCTCAGAGCGTGTTTAGGACAGAGAGGAGGTGCAGGGCATCCTTTGGCAGCTCTGGCTGCCTCTCGAGCCCCTGTCCTCTCTCTTCCACCTCTGTCCAGCTGGCACGAGGTCCCCAGGCAGCCTCTTCCATCTCCCATGCTTCAAAGTCAGCATTGGCCCCCTTGCTCCTTTCACTGGGGGATTTAGCTGATGCTCCCTCCAATCCCCTTTGCTTCCCTGCAGCTCAGTGTGGATTTCCATCCCCATCTCATCAGCCCACTTAGGGTGTGCAACCCTGGGGCAGCTCAGCCCCTCCTGTGCTGGAGGCCCAGGCAGGGCTGAGGGTGCTGAGCACCAGATGAGCACACTGGGGAGCAGCTCCAGGCCCAAGAGAAGGAGTTAAAACAGAGAAAATCCTGTTGTGGCATGTTTGGGCTCCAGAAACCCTGCTCGTGTGTCTGCACATCCTGGGGCTCTGGAGGGGCAGCCCAGGGAGGAGCAGCAGAGTGGCAGCACCAGCTGTGCCATGGTCCCAGAGATGGCTCTCGGGCTGCTGAGCCCTCCCTGGTGATGGAGCAGAGCTCTGGACTCATCAGTCATGTCACATTGCATTATGTGATGCCATGCAACGTGCCATGACTGATGCAAGCCAACGTTAAATGTCATAGAGCAATGGATCAGCTCAAGGCTACGGTAATTTTATGTGCCCATTTAATCTGGTATTTAAAAACAAACACTCATAGCAATCTGCATCACACGCTACATTTTGCAAAATTGAGCAGCAAATCTGTACCAAGCAAATTATATAATTCTGTCATCTCTCAGCCTTGTGTACATGTGTGTAATACTGCAGTCAGGTTTACATTGGTGTCTGGCTCTGCTCTCACCCCATGGGCATCGCCAGGGCTGTGCAGGGTGCCCAGGGATGGGGTGTGCACTCCTCAGGCAGTGCTGGGGCAGGTCCCACTCTGGCATTCCCCACCTCGGGCTGGGCTGCTGGAGCAGCCCCTGCCACCACCCAGCCCAGGCAAGTCAGCCAGGCTGGTTTAGGTCAGTCACTCACACTCCCAAGCTGGAAATGACAAAGGGTTTGGTCTGGAGGGTGTTTTGGGCGGCCTGAGCTAAGGTGAGTGCAGGTATGGGGGCACAGCTGCACCCACATCTGTCTGCAGCTGCACACAATTCCAGGGCTTCCCTCTCCCTCGTGGCCTGCAGAGGCATCTGCCATGTGTCCCATGGCCCAGGCTCTTCTGCACACTCAGTCTTGCTGTCTTTCAAAACATCTTGATCTTTTGAAAGGGAAAAGCCTCCCCTGTTGTTTTTCCTCCCAGCTCTGTGTCTGTGTGGCCTTGGTTTGTCTCTGCTTGGAGGAAAAAAAATCCCTTAAGTGCTTGCTTACTCCAGCCCAAATGAGGGAAACACTTTGACATGAGCTGAATTTCAAGCAGGTGCTTAAGGGCTGTCCTGGGATGCTTTCCCAGACCAGAGCAGGGCAGATCTCTCCAGAGCAGGGGCCATTCCTCCTGTTAATGGCCAGAGCAGCAATAATGGCAATGGATGTTTCCCCTGCCTGTCGTAGCAGCATCACATTTTATCACCAAAGGAAGTGCCCGGGTCCCTTTGCCTGGCTGGGCTCCTTTGCTGTGTCCCTGTGCTGGGACAGGGGGCACCACTCTGGATGCTCTTCCCACTGCCTGCCCTGCCCACCCTCTGGGCCCTGATCCCTGACAGGAATGCTGCTTTCCCTTCAAGGCAAAGAGAACACAACCAAACCAAGCCAAAGGAGGGGACCCCTGTGCCTGCCAGGTGTCCCTGCACTTGGGGTGTTCTCTGGTGGCACGTGCTGAGGACCTGCCACTGGCACCAACCCATGTGGGTCCCTGCCATCCCCAGTCTGTCCCCATGTCAGCTCTGGGTGTGCTTTGCAGGGCTGGTGTCTGCATTTGCAAGAGCACCCTGGTGTCAGAGCCATTTGCAAGAGCACCCTGGTGTCAGACATGCCCTTCCCCAGCAGAGATGGCTGCTGAGGCTGGCAGGCTTGGGGCAGCAGGGGCTTCCCATCAAAACCTCTCCCTTCCAAGGCTGGGTGTTCCCCAGACAGCGTGGCTGGGCCAGGAGAGCTCAGCACAGCACAAACCAGAGCCAGGCTGGGCTCAGCTGTGCCAGGCACGCTGCTGGGCTGGGATCTGTGTTTGTGCACAGGCCTTCCCACGGCGGGCTGTGTTTCACAGCATTCTCCAGCCTTTTTCCCTTTAATTTCTGGGGCTGCCTGGCAGCGTGCAGCCAGGTGGGATCCGGGGCTGGGCTGGAGAGAGCAGCTCCAGAGGGGCTGTGCAGCAGCTCAGCCAGGCAGCCTGGCTGTCTGCAGGGTGTGTGCTCAGCAAACACATCCCAGGGCTCTGCAGGTGGGGGAGCACAGGTACCTGCTCGCAGCCTCGCCAGTCTGTTTTTACATCTTGAATCAGAAACATGCAATGAAAAATTCATATTTCGGTTCAGATCTTATTTTTGGCTCAAGATCAGAAAAAAAAAGTTAAGTGGGGAATCTAATGTGCATTTATATTTGCGTAACTCGCTAGCAGTGGAACTGCTTTGTGTCTCACACAGCTCATGCCAAAGTGAAGGATTTGCTCTTTCATTTTCAGCCTGGGGTGAAATTTTACAGTTGAGATTATAGGATCCTGAAAATAATTGTTGCCCCAACCTTAACTCTTACATTATAAATGAGGATGCATCATACTCAGCATGACTGGGAATTACAGAAATTAAGGATGAAAAAGACCTCATCTCCCAGCCAGTGCAGGATTATTTTGTATGGTGTATTTGATTTTTTAAAGCATTCTCTCTCCTGTTGTGATGGCCATTTTCCTCCCAGAGCAGTGCTGTTAATGAACACCTCCATTTCAGGAAAGACACAACGGTGGTGTCCTCATGCTGTTCTTCTCCAGAAAAAGGCAGGAGCAGTTTCTTTGCCTTGCTCTGGCATTCTTCTGGCCCAGGGAGCTCAAACATATTCAGGGCTGAGGTGAGGCTGAGGTTTGCTGCATGCCAGGGCTGCCAGCATTTGGCTGGCACCGTGTGCCACTGCCAGTGTGTGAGCCTGGGAACGAGGAGACTCCAGCTCCATCCCCACCCGTGACTCCCAGAGTTCCCCCTCACCCTCCTCTGAGTGCTCTGCCCCCCTGGCACCCCCTGGGCTCAGGACAGCAGCGCTGGCACTGTCCCCACCCTGTCCCCCCTGTCCTTCCAGCAGGGAGCACAGGCAGAGAGCCACAACTCTGGTGACACTGGTTTTCTTCCTGAGCTTATCAGGGCAGATTTCTGCTGTGGAAAGAACAACCAAAAGCTGTGAAAAGGAAGTTTTCTTTCTGTGCTTTCTTTTTCTCCCTCTTTGCCCATCCAGGCTGGCTCCTTTCCACCCTCCTTCCACTTCTCTCTGTTGTTGCTAAAAAGATTAAACTTGTTTGACCAGGTTCTGAGTCAGCACAGTTGTAAGGGGAAGATGAATGAGGCTCTTTAACCCTGCTTATCCTTCCAAATGCCCTCCTCCTGGAAAGAAACACACACACGTATGCTCCGGGAAACATCAGTTTTAATGTTCCTTTTATTTTTAAGTCATTCTTTCCCCCAGTCTTATTTCTACTTCTGTCAGATAATGGGGCTGCTCTCACTCCTGCTGCTCTCTGTGCTGAACCTTTCTCTGCTTTTCCAGCCTGAAAGGGCTCTCCCTTTCTTCTGCATCTTCTGCAGTAAGCCAGAGCAGGACGCGTGATCCTGAAAGGCCAAAGTGCCTTTGTTCTTTTGTCCCCAAAACCTTTCCCCTCTCCCCTTGAGTCTCACATCTTGATCCTTTTTTTCCCGAGTCCTCGGAGGAGTCTGCTTTCAAAGCCCTTTCATCCTGGCAGTAAAAATGGGAAGTGTGAAGACAAAGATGGAAGAGGGTACAGAGAGATGGGGCTCAAACCCAGCCAGAGCAGGTTTGGGATGGGTTGGGGTGGGCTGGGGTGCTGCTGAGCGCTGAGGGGAACCCTTTGGGGTACACACCGACCTTGGCTCTTGCACCTCCTCACCTGTGGTCAGACCTGGCGTGTGCCATCCCTGAGCACTGCCATTGAAGGCTCCTGGCACCTGCAGCATCCCAGCTGGCAGCACTGGGCCCAGCCCCAGAGCATCTCCCAGCCCTGGGGGAGCCAAGGTGGGATGGAACCTCAGGGCAGGATTCAGTCCCACTGTGTTTATTGCTCCCTGCATTCCTGTTTGGTTGACATCCTGCCACCAAAGTCCACAGAGAGCCAGGAAATGTCTTAAGCTTGAGGCTTGGGAGAGGCAAATATTTTGCTTTCCTGTTTGGGGGATAAACAGAAGTAAATGGTGCATCCATAATCCTGGAGTGGTGCTTTACAAATGCCTTGTGGTGGTACTGCGTGTCATTCATGTAGGTGACTTTTACAATGAAAAATCCCATTTAAGCCTGACCTTTCACGTTCTGGAACATAATAGACTGTGCAACCAAATCACATCCTGCTGCTGGGGACACCACTGACCTGGAATATTAGTTTTGTAAGGGAGTGGGACACTGCAATCCTGGAAATTCATTGGTCAGAAGTTGTGTTCCAGGAAACCCTCGGGGGAGCTTTGTGGGCAGGGCACAGAGGCTGCCCTCAGCCTCCAACACCGTGGTCTGGAGGAGGTGAGAATCTCCCTGGTGAAAGGTGGGCAAAGGAAAGTCTGCCCCAAGAGCCCTCCCTGCAGGGTGCCTGCTTGTCCCCCAGGGACCAGGGGAATGGAAATGCAGAGCAGGTAAATGAGGTGGAAACAGGAGCTGCTCTAGAGCAAGCACAGAGTGATGTGATGTGTATTCTGCCTGGATGGGATGGAATGGCACAGGTCTAGCTCTCAATCCCAGCACCACTGCCTGTCCTGTCTCTGGGTGGAGGCCAGGAGGGGCAGCTCGTGCAGGTGGGCCAATTTGGCTAATTTCCAGCTAACAATTAATTATCACTGCTATGTCCTCACAGGGCTCTTTGTGCAGCAGCTCAGTGTTGGCTGAGGAGGCTGAAATTCCCCTGCTCCCTCTGGCTCCCAGGGCTGCAGTGGCTGCTGCTGGAAGCATTTATGGTAATACACTATCAGGCAGCCACATCCCATGGCTTATCATTTTCATCAAGCCTTGGTTTTATGGTTGAAAGGAATTACTTTCAAAAGACCATTACCACCTCCCTGTTTCTCATGGCCTTATGCCTACCTGCTGTTAAGCTTTTATAAAGGCATATTTTTCCTGTGTAAAGCTCATAAAAGCTCCTACTCAAGTCCCATGCTTGAGTCCACTTCCCTCAGTCGGGCTCTGACTGATCCTGGCTGGAGCTGGGCAGGGGGGAGCAGGGGCTGAGTGATGCTCAGGAACACAGCCTGATTAATTCCCTCCTCCTTGCTCTTCACTGACACAAGTGGTCAGTTGAATACTCCTCCCTGCTTTCGTTATCACGGCATACTGACCTTCTACACTTGGTTTTTTTAGTGTCTCTTCAATAAACCCCTCAAGTGCAGAGCAGGTGTTATCCTCCTCTTGACATGTCCATCACATGACTGTCGAGCATGTGAATCCCCTGACACCCAGAATGTCATGGTTTGATGGCTGTCCTTTCCACCCTTTCCTGGTGGGGGTGCCCCAGGTCCTGCTCAGGGAGGACTCTTGAGAGGGTTTTGCAGATTGAGGAGTTCTTGCAGGACAGTGTCCATATTCAGCCGATGCACAATCCAGCCTGCTCGTGCTAATGGACAATGGGCACGTTCACAAACAATGGATAATGGACATATTCAGAAATGGGGTCAGTATATGCTTGAAAGAGATAGAAGAAGAAGAGTCATCAGGACTCAGCAAATTTGTTAGCAAGCTTGGGAAAGTAAGAAAAAAGTGAGCCATGGGTGGGCCTGACAACCACAGCAAAATATGTGAAAAATTAGATGATCCAATCAGCATTCTAATTTAGACATGTGAACAGCTAGGATTAACCAATCATGGATTAGCTAGAGACACGTGGACAGTAGAGATTTATTATAAATACAGTCTTTTTAGGGATAATAAATTTGGCTTCACTGGATCATATTGGTCATGGTGTGATGTCCCTGCACCTCTGCACCCCACAGAGGACAGAGGGACACAGGAATGCTTGGCCATCTTCAGGCAGGGAGAGGCTGCTGGCCCCGAGCCTCTGAGCTCCTGCTCACCCCAAGCAGATTGCAGCACCTCCTTTACCTCTAGGTTCCTTCTGGAACCGAGCTCCTCACTGCTGTGTGGGCAGGTGCTCCAGTCCCTGGGCTGTGCCACAGGCTCTAGGGCTGGGGCAGGCACTGCTGGCAGGGCAGCATCTCCTTTAGCATTCCTGCCACATCCACTGCTGCTTTACTTTTTATTTTTTCAGTGGTGAGTTGAAAAGGGGCAGGCAGCTAGTCACAGTGCCTGATAGTCACTTGCCAGTAACATAAAAACTCTTATGCACCAATATATCAATCAGTGTTACGTGTCAGCCTTGACTACTGCATTCAGCTCCCATCACCCAAACAAAATCAGCTGGAGCAGCTGAGGAGGAGGCTAACGCTGCTGCTGGAGGCATGGCTGGGCATACAAAGCGAGGCTGGGGAGCTGGGTGGCCGAGCTGACTGCTGGAGCCAGGGATGAAAGCTGGGGAGAGGCAGGATGTGGGCAGGGATGGGTTTGCCCAGCAGAACCTGGGGTGCTCCCTGGCCCGTGGGGACAGATGTGGTGTCAGAGCAGGCTGGGGGTGCCCTGCACGGGCACTGCCCAGGAAGGGGTCACAATCACATGGCAGCCACGAGATGCCCGTGGCTCTAGGCAGGAACAGCCAGGGGTCAGTACCTGCAGCTCCCCAGCCTCCTCCTGCTGCGCTCCACACCTGCCCCTCCTCTTTCCATCCAATTAGGGTTAATTGCAGCTAGTTAAAAGGAGATAATGGTTTCCAGAGGGGCACTGTGTGCTGTCACCATGTCCCTTTCCATGAGGCGTTTGCTGCTTGTTAGAACCTGTGCCAGCCCAGGTGCCTGTGGTCACTGCTGGGCAGGGACAGTGCCTGTGGTCCCTCCTGGGCAGGGACAGTGCCCGTGGTCACTCCTGGGCAGGGACAGTGCCTGTGGTTGTTCCTGGGCAGGGACAGTGGCCATGGTCACTCCTGGACAGTGCCCGTGGTCACTCCTGGGCAGGGACAGTGCCTGTGGTTGTTCCTGGGCAGAGACAGTTGCCATGGTCACTCCTGGGCAGTGCCTGTGGTCACTCCTGGGCAGGGACAGTGGCCGTGTCCTGGTCCTGGCAGTGCTGGGGGACTGGGGAGCCCCTGCAGCCTGTGCTGGGTCAGGCAGGCAGGACTGGCAGTGAGCACTGAGTTATGTTTTGGATTAAAGTGCACAGAAATGTGAATGTGACCGGGGCAGTCCCCAGGTGCTCGGGTACCTGCTGATGAGGGGTTGGCATCCCCCTGGCTTTGCAGGGGGCGCTTCCTGGGGACCCCCTTGCAAACGTGTGTCTGGCCCCCAGACACAGTGCTGGCCTCGACTGTCCCTGGCATGGAGAGGCTGCAGCGTGGCTGCTTTCACAGCAGCACAAACCTCCAGGCTTTGTGCTTCTTCATATTCAATATGCGAGTGGCCACTGTATCTCCTGATTATTTAATTTGACTGGAATAAGAGGTATTTGTATTCATTTCCAGAGATGATGTACAGGCCTGATCTTAAACTGATTTAGGCAGTATTGTACATCATGAAAAATGAGAATGGGGAAATCTAATGTATGGCTTTTTTTTTTTCTTTAAAAAAAAGGGCACTTCACAAACCTGTATGGAATTACAAGAGATAGGCAAATGCTGTCACAAAAGTCTCTCTTAAATGACAAAAGGACATGAAGAATAGCACTGCTCAGCAGCACAGTACAAGCTCCAATAATACCATCACATGCTTCCTCTCAGTAGTTTGTAGTAGGAGGGCTTTGACAGATGTCCTGTGTCAAACCTTCCCCTGGTCACTGGAGTTGTTACTGGTGTCTCCTGTGCCCTCTGGCAGCAGCCCTGACCTCTGGGGCAGGGAGATGGCTTTTCCAGGTGCCTGCACATCCCCTGGGCTCCTCCACCCCTCCATGTCCATGCTCCAGGTCTGGACCCATCACCAGGACTCATCTTGTGTCTGTGTTTTGGCTGGGTTGGGCACAATGCCATAGAATTGTAGAATGATTTGGGTTGGAAAGGACCTTAAATATCACCATGTTCCAACTCCCCCAGCGTGCCTGTGGTCTGTGTGGGCAGTGGGCTGTGAGCCTGGAGCTCTCTGGGGGATGTGTTTGTCCTGCCAGCCCAGGTTTGGGAGGGTGAGTGCAGAGGCAGAGGTGAGGGCTCTGCTCTGTGAGGGTATTTCCAGCGGTGTGTGACTCTCTTTCTGCTCTGTGAGTGTTTCCAGCGGTGTGTGGCTCTCTTTCTGCTCTGTGAGGGTATTTCCAGCGGTGTGTGGCTCTCCTTCTGCTCTGTGAGGGTATTTCCAGCGGTGTGTGGCTCTCCTTCTGCTCTGTGAGTGTTTCCAGCAGTGTGACTCTCCTTGCACACACAGACACCTGCAGAGAGAGGTGCTGGGGAAGCTGCAGGCCAGGAGAGGTGACACCAGTGCCTTAATGACCCCACTCCAGGTGGGAATTAAAGCCCTGGCTGTGGCTCAGAGACCTCTGCAAGTTCTGATTCTGAGCAGTCACTAAAGCTGATGTGATGGAGGGGAGAGGCTGGAGCAGGTGCCCTGGCTGGGTGGGAGCACACACTCACCCACACACACCTCTTGCTGTGTGATTTCTGTAGCTGCTGCTCTTATCTTCCTTCCAAAATCATCACAGAGCAATTGTGGGAGCTGCTAGGAAACAGCAGTGTGCTTGGAGGTGGCTGTGTGCCTGTCAGAGGTACATGGATCCGTTCTGGGAGTCTCTGGGATCAGTTCAAACCTTTCCATGGAAGCACATATGCTTGGATGAGGGCCATGTTTTGACCTTGACTGGATGGGAGGTTTTAATTATCAGAGCTGGCTGAATAGCACACAACATTTTGCCACGGGCAATTTCTAGGAATTCATTTCAGCATTGCTTACACCTTTTGGGCTCTGCTTGTGTGAACACACAAATCAACTCTCTCCAAAGCAGGTGTTTTCACCTAAGTCCCGTGCTGAGGGCACTGTGATATTATTTACACCTCTTTGTGCTGTTTCTGTACTGTAGTTATAAATAAACTTACACTTTACTGTGTTGCTGCAAAGAAAGTGTGAGATCCCGGTTCCAAGGGTCACAAACCTTCAGTCAGTGCCACGGGGTGGTCTGGGGGTCAAACCTGGGTCTGCAGTGCCCACTCCTGCACGGTGGGAGCAGAGGAGCCACTACAGGCAGTGTGAGTGTGCTGGGCACGGCCTCTCCCACCCCAGCTCATCCCACCCCTGTGTCCTTCAGAGGGCTCCATCCCATCCCTGCCTCCTTCCCAGAGCATCCCACTGTTGCTGAAAACATTTATGGAAAATCCTTTCCTTAGGATTTTTCCTCCTGAGAAGCTGAGAGGCCTCAGGAACAAAATGCAAACATTGATTATCTGCTGCTGTGGAATGCAACAGGTGATCTGTGATTGGTCTCATGTGATTGTTTCTAATTAATGGCCAATCACAGCCCAGCTGGCTTGGATTCTCTGAGACAGAAGCTTTCGTTATCATTCTTCTTATTCTATTCTTAGCCAGCCTTCTGATGAAACCCTTTCTTCTATTCTTTTAGTATAGTTTATGTAATATATATCATAAAATAATAAATCAAGCCTTCTGAAACATGGAGTCAACATTCTCATCTCTTCCCCAATCCAAACCCCTGTGAGCACGGTCACATCCCACACTCCTTCCTGGGCTGCCCCTGCAGACAGCCAGGGAAGCACGGGAGGTTTGGGACGTTGAGCTTTAGGAGAGGCTTGTTGCTGCTTAAATAGACAAGAATCAAAGGAAAACAGCCTGGTGCGGGCTCGGGGGAGCGCTCCATCTTGGCGGTGGCACGGGGTGATTTAGCCATTAAGGTTAATGCTTGTCTTCCTGCTGTCTGCTGGAACTCTGGGCCAGGCAATGCAAATAGCTTAGCCAGTACTTTTAAAGGTCATTGTGCATGAAAAAATAAAGATCATACACCGCTCATGGAAATGGCCTCAGCAATCACTGCCTTCTCGGGGGAGGAGGGACCCGGTGCTCCCTCCTGGAGCGTTTATCTCATCCCACCCGGAGTTCAGGGACAGCCCTTGGATTGTTGGCAGCTTGAACTGCAGGTGGGCATCACCTCCATAGTCGTGTCCCCCCGTGTGGTTTGAGTCCTGGGTGACAGTGGTTTGGTGTGACGGTGCTCACAGGGGTTCTTGGAGAAGGGAAGAGACCAGGATCTGACTCCATGTTTCAGAAGGCTGATTTATTATTTTATTATATATATTACATTAAAACTGTACTAAAAGAATAGAAGAAAAGATTTCCTCAGAAGGCTGGCTAAGAATAGAAAAAGAAAGAATTAATAACAAAGGCTCTGTCTCGGGCAGAGAGTCTGAGCCATCTGACTGTGATTGGCCATTAATTAGTAACAACCCCATGAGACCAATCACAGACCCACCTGTTGCATTCCACAGCAGCAGATAATCATTGTTTACATTTTGTTCCTGAGGCCTCTCAGCTTCTCAGGAGGAAAAATCCTAAGGAAAGGATTTTCCATAAAAGTTGTCTGTGACAGTTTGGCAGTGCCTGAACACGGAGGGGGTTGGCTCCAGGAACACAGGGCAGGTCTCACCTCTGGGCTCTTCTCTGGGTTTCCTGCAGGAGTCCTTCAGGTTCAGATCTTCCTTTCTCTGCCTTCCCCACAGGATGTCTTGCTCCTAATTTATCTAGGAGGTAATTTTAATCCTTCTCTCCTCAGACAACTGGCTACCTCCATGCATAATTAATTTATTAACACACTAACCTACTTTAAGGTGATAATCTCATTAGGGTCACAGCGAGGCCTTGTGACAGGAGTTTTCAGAGAACCTGAGTTCCTTGGTATCCATGTGGACAGTGGCATTCCCTGCAGACAGCCCGTGCCATCTCCTGGGGCTGACCCACAGCCAAAGCTCTGTGCAGAGGGGCTGGACCAGGAGCAGTCAGAGCTTTTGGCAGTGCCCTTTAGGAGCTCTTAGCCGAGTGGAGCTGCAGGACTGTGACTCCCCCGGGGAGGAGAGGAGGGAGCCGCTGTGCCCAGCCTCTCTGATGTGGGTGTTTAGCAGCAGCTCTAATAGCCTCCCCTCTCAGCCAAGTGAACTGCATCCTCTGCTCATTACTGCAGCCCTTCAGAGGAGAGGAGAGCGAGAGGAAAGATCCCATTCAGTCTCGCTGTTTCCAAACAATGCGAAGAGGACGAGGACTCCTCTGTTTGTAGTGAGCTTATATAAGAAATAAGCAATAAATGAGGAAATCCTGGTGACCCGCAGTGTGCCCCAAGCCCCAACGTTTCTGGAGTTCGACTGTCCATGGACGTAGCTGCAAAGTGAAATGAAAGCAGCTTTTCAAGTCTCTATTCTTCTCTTCTGCTGTGAAATTTCTGCCTCTCTTTGTCGAGTACGATCTTTGTTGGTGTTTTCTTTGTGCCTGGAGTAATTTCTGTGTTGAGAGGCTGTTGTGCTGCCGTGCAGTCGTTGCTCACCCTCACACAGCCCTTCTCCCTTCTCCCTTCTCCCTTCTCCCTTCTCCCTTCTCCCTTCTCCCTCCTCGGGAGCGGCTGTGCCAGCCAGGCACGGGCCCTGCCTCTGCTGCTGGGGTGGGGGGACATCAACAGCCCATCTGGATGATGGGTCACCCTCCTGGACATCCACAAGCCTCTCTGTGCCATCACAGATGTGGGATGTTCCCTTCTTTCTGTCACTCTCCCCTGTGCTTCAGTGTCATGCTGTCACTCCGAGGCATCACAGCCTGGCCAGGCACATCCTTGGCTCCTTCTGCCCCTCTGCCAGAGGATGTCTCCTGGGTGTTTGGAGAGGCCACCAGAGCTTGCACACAGCTTGGCTGTGTGTCTGTGAGCTGGTAAATCAAGCAGAGGGACATGTCACCGTGGCTTGGGACGCTGCAGTTGTCCCTGGCTGGGCTGGCAGTGCCCTCGCTGTCCCCAGTGGCTCTGGGGCCGTGCTGGCAGCAAAACCTGCCTGTAAACCTTCAAATCTCTCTGGGAGCAGAAATGGGGGATTCAGTCCTCCCGTTCCCCTCCCTCTGCAGCACATTTCCTTGGATAAAGCTGCTTTAAGCTCCTTCCCTGGCTGGTCCTGCCGGGGTGAGCTGCATCTGCCTGTCATGTCACGTTAGCGTTCCTGGGAGCGCGCCCTGACATCCCAGGCAGGCCAGGAAATAAAGTTGCTCTATGTGAAAATGGAAAAGCTGGCGCTTTCCAGAAAATAGGGCTGGAGAACATCAGCTGCAAATGGGAAGGAAGGAAAGAAAGGGCTTGTCTGAGTGGATGAAGGGATGGCTTTTAAAAGGCAGATCCAGCTTCCACCGGTGTCAATGGAAAGCCTTACACAAACGTTAATGGCTGTGGAGTCATGCCCTGAGGCATTATATTTTTTGGGATGATGTCAAATTGTAACATCTTAAACGAAGCCTTTGTGTTACTATAATAAGGGACTTTTTTGATTCGACTACTTAGGTAAGGTCTTTAGTGAAGTCACTTCACCTCTCCCTGCCCCTGGAAAACAGCTCTCATGAAACCTGTGAAACTTTATCGAGTGCTTTGGGATCTGTAGGTGGAGCGAGGCTGTTGGGGATGCATTGTTATCACTCTCACTAGAGAATGATTTGAGGCAGGAAAAGTGTTTGTGATTCTTTGGACAGATCTGCAGAGGGTAGAAAAAAATGAGTAATTTGTCCCCTATTAAAACATTGTGAAATACTCCAACTCTGGAATAATTTCCCTTGGGCTTTTAGAAACCCCCTGAGTTCAAAGCATCCACCCCCTGACGCTCCAGCCTAAGCTGTATCTTGTAATCTCTGCTGCACCCTTTGGGAAATCTGCCCACAGCTTTGTGTACACAAGAGAGACTGTGCTAAGGAAATTTTATTAAGAAAGACATTTTTTTTAAAGCGAGATTTAAATAGTAAGCTACATTCTCTCTGTCAGCAGCTCTCTCCCTTCATGCCTGGTGGGTCCTGCTCTGGAGCAGATCTCCATCTCCTGTCTGGCATGTGGGCATCTCTGATAACCAGGGCTGGGCTGGAGGCTGTGAGCCCCCAGCACTCACAGCCCCTGCAGTCAAACCCTGCCCTCCTGACTGTCCTGGCTGTCCCTGGGAGGATGGATAGGACTCAACCAAACACAAATCCCAAAAATCCCAGCCTTTGCTTCCATCTCCCACCTCGGCTGGATGGCAATCATTATCATCTACAGCCCTAAACTCACCCTGCTCAACTTCTACCTGTACACTATCTATAATAACTGGAGCCTAAACACAACCAAAGTCCTAAAGCCTTCTACCCTAAGGCTTTGCCTGCAAGGGGAGAGGGGAGCAGCTCCCCCAGGATGTGGCAGGTCACCCCCAGGGACAAGGACAGGGCTGGCATGGTCTGTGAGCTGCAGCTCTGCTCGAGGACACAGCCTGGAACATCTGATGGCTCATTTTTATTGTGGTCGTGGTGCGTGGTCCTTGTGGGGAGGAGGCTCAAACCATTTCCCTGAATTCCCATCACATCACAGAGGCAGCACTGAATATTATGGATTCTTTTTGCATTGCTCTGATAAATACTGTCTACAGGGTATGTTGCAACAAATGTTACAAGTCCCAAATACAGCATTTCAGAAGCAGTACACAACTTGATAATCTCATTATTTGCTACTCCTACACAATATAAGAGCATCATCACATCAGCCTTATGTTTTGCTGCAATAGAAATAATTAATAAAAATCAAACTGCCACCTATAATGTCTTTAAAAAGCAATAGAGAACATGCAGAATCTACTCTGAAAACAGCTCCAGGACTAGAGCTTCTGAGACTTCTCACCTGAAAAAAGGGAAGAATTGTTTTGCATTCAGATTCACTTTGAAAGTTGTAAATACTTTATGGCAGTTTACTTGCAGAAAATGGTGAATTTTTAAAAGGTGAATTTTGAGCTTTTAGGAAGAACTGTTTTTAGCTGGCACTCACTGTCGGGGTTATGGTGGCTGAGCAAAGTGCAGCTCCCTCTGCAGGTCCTCCCTCCCAGGTGTGCCCAGCTCCCCTGGCACAGCTTTGGCCATTCCCTCAGGTGCTGTCGCTGGTCACCACAGAGAAGGGTTGGTGTCTGTCCCTGCTCTTCCCCTCCTCAGGAAACTGGAGCTGCTCTGAGCTCTCCCCTCAGTCTCCTCGAGCCTGAGCAAGCCAAGTGACTCCAGCTTCTCCTCATGTGGCTTCCCCTCCAGACCCTCCACCTTCCCCACAGCCCTCCTTTGGGAGCTCATCATGATGTTCTAGACCTCAGCAGTGTTTATCCATCTATAACAATAGTAATTCTGGGCCATGGTTTGGGTTTGGGCCAGCCTAACTCAGGTAGGAATCATCACAGCATTCCCCACCTGGTGGCTGTGGGGTTATTTTCCATTCGGATTTAAATACTCTGCCCTCCCAGCCCCTGACCAGCCCAGGCTGGGCTGGAGGTGCCCGAGCAGCGAGCAGGAGGCTCTGGCTGTGGCTCAGGAGTTCCCCAAGGGGCTGGCATTGCTAAGCACCGTTTAAAAGCAGCAGCAGCAGCAGCAGGAGCTCTGTATTCATAATGAAAAATTCTTCAGCAAGCAAAGCAGTCTAAGGGACTGCTCGAAGGGAGCCTGCCCAGCTGGGAGTCATTTGCAGATGGTTCTGGTTCATTTGTTGGCTGCTTTTTGCCTGTCTCCATCAGCCACCACTTGCCTTGGCTTAGCAGCACACTCGGAGCACGTTCCTTGCTTTAAGCACCTGAGAAGTCCCATTGACTTCAATGGAGCGACTAATGCTCCTGATTAAAGGTAAGTAACTGCTCCCGTGTTCTGCTGAATCTGAGGCTTGGGAATAGGTAAAAAGGGAAGGATCCTGCCTGGCACAGGGGGGAAAATTCAGTGGAAATGTTTACTCTGGAGGTAGCAGACTGTTTACTCGGAGTATGGCCAATTTCCTACCCACGGTGACTTTGGCCATCTCCTTTTGGGAAGCTGTCCACACTGAATGTGTGGCTCCAGACTGAACCTGGACACTTTCCTGGCCAAGACAAATTTCCTGTTCCATAGGATCCATCATGTAAAGTCAGCAATGAGTGAGTGGAAGCAGACACAAGGTGTTTTAGAGGAGGAAGAGGAAGATGAGGAAGCCATTCACCTTTCAGAGCACAAGCCAGGGATGGGAGAAGTAAAACCATCACTCCCTGAGCACTTTGTTTGAGGCTGGTCCCTGCAAAGGCTCCCAGGTGGGAGCAGGTCTGCTGTGGATGCTGTGCCTGGCACCGAGAGCCAATCTCATGGGGAGAGTGAAGCACTGCCAGGACCAGGACAGAGCTAATGGGCCACTGGCCTCGGGGGACTAATGGGCTGGCTAATAAGGACATGGGTTTTGACATGGCAGAGCAAATAAGAATTGGCAGGCATTAACCTCAGACATGTCTGCTACCTAGAGAAATCCAAGCCCCTCTCTCACTGCTGTCCTGTTTAGCATATTAATGTTTAATTCCATTAGCATCAGCAGCGGTGCTGTGCTCAGCCGGGAGCTGCTCAGGGGCCTCAGGAGCTGCTGCTCGTGGGAGGGGCCCGTGGCTGGCCAGGAGCCATCAGCCCCTGCCCCAGCTGGGCAGCAGTTGCCAACCCTGCTGTGCCTCCCTGCATCTGCCTCAGCTTGGGCTCCCCTGCTAGTTCAGCATCAGCTCCACAGGCTGTCCCTCCCTGGCACAGGCTGTGCCCTGCACTGCTGCTCTCCACAGGGATTTCCCCTCCTTCTCCCTCTCTCCTCTCCCCTTCCACCCCTTTCCCCTTCATGTCCAGGGTGCAGCTCCTGTGTCCCTCCCAGCAGAACAAGGCTGCAGGGGCTGCTTCCAGGATGGGAATAGGACAGGGCAAGAGCTCCTGACAGAGCAATGGAGCACGTGGATTCATCTCCTGAGCCGCCCCTGGCTAAGTGGCAGTGGCAGCAGCAGCACGGTGCTCAGTGGTGCATTTCCCCTGTTCGACCCGGCAGCCCTGCACCTCTGCAGGAGGATTGATCACAGGAGCTCAGGAAAGGAGCAGACCCAGTGTCTGCTGCGATTCCTTGCAGAGCTGATAAATCTAATCAGTGAGGTGCTGCTCTATTTCCCCCTCCTTTCCCCCCTTCATGTTTCCCTTTAAACGGGATATTAAAAATAGGAATATTAATTTGGCAGATGGTGCAATTGGGCTTTTGGCAGGAGTCTGCACACTGTGCTGTGGAGCTGCAGACCTCCGTCTCCACGCTGGAGCTCTGAGAGATGCTCTGGCTCCTCTCCAGGCTCTGCCTTCCCCCAGCTCCTGCTCCCTCCTCCAGCTCTCAGTGCTGGGGCACAGGGAGCTCGCATGGGTTCTTGCTCCAACTGCAGCCAAGCAGATTTGATTTCTGACAGTTCTGAGCCATCACCAAAGGGTGGAGAGCTCGTTTCTGCTTTAACTGCAGCCAGGTTTGATGGCAGTGGGAGTGCTGTATGTGTGGGGCTTTACTTCTGTGGGGTCAGGTGAGTCTCAGTTCTGAGTTTGAGGGGCTCCTGGGCACCCTGGGCTTTCTGCAGCACCCAAGAACCCCTCCTCAGGAGGGCCTGTGGGGGCTGAGTGTGATGGGGAGATGCAAGCAGAGCATTTCCAACCAGAAACTTCTCTGGGCACTGGGATCAGTTTTTTATCTTTTCCTGGTTTTTGTGCTGTGTCTGATTGGTCTCAGCTCCATCCAAGAGGAGGGTTCTGGTGTTTCACTGCTTTCCATTGCCTGAATTTTCAGAATCACTACAGAGTAAAGTTTCCCCTGAATTTTCTCTGCTGGAGCTTTGGCCCAGTGCTGCAATTTCACCAGGGGCAAAATGATCCCTGATTAATCCCAGCATCAGTGTTGTGTCCCTTTAGTCCATCCTGTGGTTTAACATGTCTCCCCTCACGCTGTGGCTGAGCCCAGGCTCAGTTTTGGGGCTGTACCTCAGCAGGGTCCTGGGAATGGCAGGGAACAAAGGCAGAGCCAGGCCTTGTCCTTGCTGTTCATTTTTCACACGCACACAAAGATTTTTTTGTTTTCCCGAATTCTTTTGGCAAATTTTGTTGTCCTTTGAACTCCTTCTGGCTTGTCTGTCTTTGTTAGAGTGTGATGCCCAGATCTGGGTGTGTTGTTTCAAACAGCAGCCTGAGGAGCACCAGGAAGAGCAGAATAATTACCTTGCAGGGATGCAGCAGCCTGGTGCTATTGACTTCTGTTAATCGATCATCCCCCAGCCCACTCTCTGCTGGATGGCTGTTTGGCCAGATATCTCCATACAGCCTCTCTGCTTTTGTTTATTCCTTCCTATGTGTTAATCTTTTGCATTTGTCCTGCTGAATCTCCTTGTATTGATTGCAGACCACTTCTTTAATTCATCAAGCTCGTATTGTATTTTATTCCTGTCCTGCAAATTATTTGCTACCCTCCCATCCTAGTAAAATGCTCAGATTTCATTAGCATACCCCTGGTCTGGCTTCCAAGTTGTTAATAAAACTATAGAATGGTATTGACCTTGCAGGGCACTCAGTGGGACCCCACTTAACATTTCTGCCCACTGGACTCTGACCTGTTGAGGTGCATGCACATGTATTTTTAATCAGCAGTACATCTTTGCTCGTGCAGTTCATCTCATTTACACGATGTAAGGAGCCATATGATGTTTTGATAATAGAAATTATGATCTGTGCAGCCTGAGGATCTTCCTGGGGGCAGATACAGCCCCTGACACGGCGCTCCCTGAGCCCTTATCTGCTGGGGAGCTGCTGATAACAACGGGCAGGGTTTGTGTATAATCTGAAATGAAAATATGCTGCACTTTGAACCCTAAAGACTCCTCTTTGGGTCCCTTCTGCCAAGCTGGCAGGGTCTGCTCTGACCCTTGGGCCTGTCTGCAAGCAGAGGGTGTTGTTCCATCCGAAGGGGATCACCTTCAGCAGCCACACCATTGTTTTGCAGTTGTTCAGTAACTGAGGGATCTCAAAGCTTGCTTTCATTTCCATCTCGCTGATAGTTTCCAGATTCTCAACATCTTTTGCCAGACAATCCTATTGATGAGGCTTTCCTGCTCCATCTTCCCCAGCACCGTGGGTTCTGCCTGATGGGAGCATCAAGGTGGGCAGTGTTCAGGGCAGGGGCTGTGCCAGGGCATGAGGGGCTGTGCCAGGCTGTGCCAGGGCATGAAGGGCTGTGCCAGGCTGTGCCAGGGCAGGGGCTGTGCCAGGCCATGAGGGGCTGTGCAGGGCAGGGGCTGTACCAGGCCATGAGGGGCTGTGCCAGGGCAGGGGCTGTGCCAGGGCATGAGGGGCTCTGCCAGGGCAGGGGCTGTGCAGGGCAGGGGCTGTACCAGGCTGTGCCAGGGCATGAGGGGCTCTGCCAGGCTGTGGCAGGGCAGGGGCTGTGCCAGGCTGCTGCCAGGCCATGAGGCTGCTCCCTAAGGAGGGCATAACGCAGAGGGGCAGCTCTGGCCTGGCTGGTGCCATCTCTCACCTTCCCTGGCTGCTCCAGGTGCTCTCCCCTCCCTGCCAGGGCTCTGTTCTGCAAAGGAGCTCATCCTGTTTGCCTCGCTCTGCTGGGGATGGCAGTCACCTTTAGGTACAGGGAGAGGTGACAGGGGAAAAAAACCCTCTCAGTAATTCAGTAATGTGCTTCTGACTGCCAGGACCAGCTTGCATTTCACACTCCTGCTTCAGGTGCTGCTGCTGCCAGGGCTGCTGTGCTCCTTTTGCCAGGGCTTGCTGGGAGCATCCCCTCAGCTTTGGTGCTGACAGTTCTGAGCATCACCAAAGGGTGCAGAGCTCGTTCCTGTTTTAATTGCAGGCAGGTTTGATGGCAGGGGGAGCACTGGGTGTGTGCAGACACCATGGATTCCTGACCAGCAAACATCAGCCCAACCCTTGACCACTGATGGACAGCATGCTCCCAACTCATGAGAAAATTAAACCCTAATGAAAATGGATCCTTCTGATCTTGAGACCACTTTAGAAAATTTGGGGATAAATTGCTCTGGCAGCCTTTGCCTGGATGGGGCTTGACTTTCATGCCTTTAGTTTATTGGTGGCTCCTTCCCCCACCTGCTTCATTTGATGCCCTTGGATTTCATCGGGTGTTAGAGGGAGGCTGAGCTGTGTTTATCCTGATTTCCCTCCCTCTCCTGGGATGCAGGATCAGGATAAACACTCTCTCCTCCCTTCCCTCACCTCTCTGAGGGGCTGGGGACAGCCCAGGGCTCTGGCACGGGTCCCCTGGCCCTGGGGCAGTGCCAGGCCATGTCCCACTGCTCCTTTCCTCTGCAGGGTGTCTGCTCTGGCACTGCTGCTCGTGCCTGTGACAGCTCCTCTTCCTGCTAACTGTTATTGAATTACAGAGCCTCTTAATTGTCTCCTTTTCCTTGAAGACTAAATCAAAGCAACTCTTTAGTTCATTAGTCTCCTTGCTGTCTGTCAGAACTGACTTTTTTGACTGAGCCTGTCAGGCTGTGCTCCTCCTCCCTTCTCTGCCAGTGACTCTGAAGGAATTCACCTTCCAGTGGTGTTTTTATGCCTCAGAGTTGCATTTTGGGGACTCCCCTGTGACCAGCAGTGAAAACCAGCCACGGTTGCACTGGGGGACCAACAGAGGTAAGGGAAAGGGTGTCCCATGTCGTCCCATCCTATCCCATCCCCATCCCCATCCCCATCCCCATCCCCATCCCCATCCCCATCCCCATCCCGTCCCATCCCATCCCATCCCATCCCATCCCATCCCATCCCATCCCATCCCCACCCCATCCCATCCCATCCCATCCCATCCCATCCCATCCCATCCCATCCCATCCCATCCCCATCCCATCCCCACCCCATCCCATCCCCATCCCATCCCCACCCCATCCCATCCCCATCCCATCCCCACCCCATCCCATCCCCATCCCATCCCCATCCCCATCCCATCCCCATCCCATCCCCATCCCATCCCCATCCCATCCCCATCCCATCCCCATCCCATCCCCATCCCATCCCCATCCCATCCCCATCCCATCCCCATCCCATCCCCATCCCATCCCCATCCCATCCCCATCCCATCCCCATCCCATCCCCATCCCATCCCCATCCCATCCCCATCCCATCCCCATCCCATCCCCATCCCATCCCCATCCCATCCCCATCCCATCCCATCCCATCCCATCCCATCCTGTCCAGCTGAGCTCCCAAAGAGTCAGAGCAGCTGCCCTTGGGGAAGGCTGGCAGGATCTGGTGCCTGACACGTGGTAAGGCAAGATATCTTTCCTAGAGTGTGGATGCAAAAATTATTCCTGCAAGGTGCAGAGTTACATTGATTGTATTACTGGATTATCAAATGATTAAAGCCATTAACAATCCACTCTTGAGCAATCAACGTAACAATGTTTAGTTGCCTTGCAGTAACAATTAAAAGATGAAGCAATTTGCAATAATTAGGTAGTATCTGGAAAAAGTAGTCCTCATTAAGAGAAGTTAAAAAGACTTTTTCTTATGGTTGAGATGAACCTAGCAGGCCAGTTTTGCTCCTTCTCGCCCTCTTTCCTTCCCCCCCTGCATTTTAAGAAAACAATGTTCTTTTTTAGCCTTTTATTGCAGCAAAGATCAAAGGGGAGGCAGTGACTGGCTGCACCCAGGGGATGGTGGGGACTGTGGCACACGGTGCTGGGGGTGGCAGCTCCTTTCCCAGGGAAGCTGTCCTGGGTTTGTGCAGAGCTGTCGGGCTGTTTGCTGCCCAGGGGGATTCCAGGGCACAGAGCCTCAGCAGTGCCCGTGCAGGGAGGCTTTGGGAGCCAGCACTCGTTCAGGCACGTGCCTGCTCTTCCCCTCCCTCTGCCCCACAAGGAGCAGGCATCACCCCCAGGCTGGTGCCAACCAGCACAGGCAGGGCAGGGCAGGGCCAGCAGCAGGGCTGGCTGCTGCAGGAGGGGAGGGATGCTGTGCCCTGCTCGTGCCCTGGGCACTCAGACCATGCAGAGGGCTCAGAGCTGCTGCTCCAGATGTGGGGGCTGCTAATCCAGCTCTGGGGAGCTGCTGCTGCTCCAGATGTGGGATGCTGCATGCCCAGATGTGGGGGGGCTGCTGTTCCAGCTGTGGGGGGGCTGCTGTTCCAGCTGTGGGGGCTGCTGCATGCCCAGGTGCTGCAGGACCACACAGACATGTGCAGATGCTCATGTGAGGGCTCCTGGATGTGACAAGGCAGGGCATCCTCAGTGCTCAGGAGCAGGAAAGTGACTAAGAGCCCAGCACTGATTCTCTTTATACTTATATAGCTGAATTCAGGTGTTTTGAGGTAGTGAGTCAGGATTTTGGGATGCCTGGTGCTGGTCATTCCTCTGTTCTGATGACCACTGGAACTGGCTCCAAAGGAGACCTCATCTCTGTACATTATTGACAGGCTTTGCTGGGGCTGGTGCCTCAGAAGATGCTCCATTTCCTCACACAGTGAAAAATAGACATGTTCCTCTTCTGTGCCCTGTCTCCAGGCCCTTACCTGTTTCTTTGTGCTTAGTGCCATCAGGCAGAGGGAAGGGGAGGAAGAGGGATGTGGGAGGTGCTTTGCAGAGGGGCTCTGTAAGAAACTTGGGTGTGCAAGTGCTGGGCTCTGTGTGTGGAAGTAAAAACAAATCCAGGGCTTGTGGAAGTGAATATCCACCATGGAGGTGCACTGGGAAACTTCCAGGAACAGGTTTGTCACATGCATAGCTCATGCAGAGATGGCTATGTTACTTCACTGAGGAATAATCTCCTTGGTGACAGTCCAATCATCCTGTCTGGAAGGTTCTGCTCCAGAATTTCAAACAGATTTTCTACCTGAAGGTACAAGTGAAGATGTTCAGGTCAATAAGTAATTACAGACATTGGGATCTGGCTCCTACCCTGGGATTCCCTCTTCTGCTCTGGCAGAGTGAGCTGTGGCCAGGCTCTCCTCTGGCTGGCAGCAGGCAGGCTTGGATTATCTGCTGCACTCACACGGCAGCTGGTCTGAGGCCCCTGAACCTCACTGGGACTCATGTCCCTGGAGAAATGCCATCCATCCCCACGTGGGCTCCAGAGCTCCATGGTGGGGCTCAGGAGCTCGTGGGAGAGGTAGAGAAATGTGAGTTCAGAGCACCAGGCTGGGGAGGAGTGATGCAAATGGGGTGGCACAGTTTGGGGTCTGTGGGGCAGATTTGGCATTCAGGACTCCCAGCACTGTGCAGAGCCTCCAGCAGAGCGTGCAGGGGGAAGGGCCTGGAGTGGCACTGGTGAGTGAAGCAGCACCAGTGTGTCCTCCTGGGCTGTGTCCATATGGGGAACCATCTGGTGGGGATGCAGGCAGTGCCTTGGCATTCCCTGGAACACGCAGCTGTGGGCTGAGCTGCCGTGCAGGCACAGGAATCAGGAATGATAGCAGAGACTGGAAAGTTGTCACCAACGATAGGAACTGATAGCAGCCCGGGTTCTTTAGCAAACCACGGCTGTCACAAATGGAAAATGAGAATGGATTGAGCTGCATTAGGACTGTGAGAGTAAATCATCTGCAGTTTCTGGGATATTTAGAAATACGAGGATACCCTGAAGGAATCTTTGCTGATGAGAAGGCTGGAGTGAGAAAGGCATTTGAATAGTGGATAGACAGGAAAGAGGCAGGCGCTGTGATAATTGATACAGTCATCAGGAGCAGAGCAGCATCTGCAATAAATGGTCACAAACCCCTCAGAAAGTGCTCTGGCACATATTGGCTGTGGCTGTGTTTGGGCTGGAGCAGGGCTGACACGGAGCAGAGATCATTCCACACTCACTGCTGGGCACGGTAGATGCAGATCAGACACGTTTGTTCTGTCTGCTGAAAGATGAACATGGATTACAGCTCAGGTGTAGCCACAAGGAGCTGCCTCCATCTGTCACTGTCACTGCCTGACGTTGGAGACCCAGCAGTGCATCAGTCAGTCTGAGCCTAAAGCTCAGGGAAACTGGAGCCCCATGAGTGCATCAACCAGTGTGAGCCTAAAGCCCAGGGAAACTGGAGCCCCATGAGTGCACCATCCAGTCTGAGCCTAAAGCCCAGGGAAACTGGAGCCCCATGAGTGCACCATCCAGTCTGAGCCTAAAGCCCAGGGAAACTGGAGATCCAGGAGTGCATCATCCAGTCTGAGCCTAAAGCCCAGGCAGGTTGGAGCCCCAGGAGCGCATCATCCAGTCTGAGCCTAAAGCCCAGGCCAGCCCAGCCCTCCCAGCAGGATCCAAGGAGATCCCCACGCTGTGCCTGGGAGGAGCTGTGGGACAGCTGCAGTGTCTGTGTGCTCCCCAAAGCTCAGGAAGGAGCTCAGCTCAGCAGCGTGGTCAGAGCAGGGGCTGGCAGGGCTGCTGGGGGTGGCACAGCAGGGGCAGTGGCACAGCCTGGGACAGCATGGCACAGCATGGCACAGCTTGGCACAGCATGGCACAGCCACCCTCCTCTTCTGCCTGGCACAGGCTGGTGGCAGCCCTGGCTTGAGCAAAAGGGGATGTAGTGCAAGGGAAGGGTGACTGAAGGGTGTTTTGATGTTTCTCTTGACTGTCATTCAGCATTTCTTCAAAAATCCTGCTGGTTGCATATTTAGATGAAAACCCACTATTTTTCTACTGCTGTCCTCCTCAGCTGCTCCCAGTTTTTTCTCCAGAAATACCCAAGTATTCTCTTGCCCTGCAGAGAAGTGTCTGCTATTAATTCTGCCTTCCAAGGACCCCACCCCTCCACAGTGCTGCCTGTGTGGGTGCCCAGGGGCTCTGTGTGCCCAGGGCTTGCCAGGGCAGAGCTGGCACAGCTCAGGGTGCAGCAGCAGCAGAATTGTGACAGGGCTGGAGCCCAGGGCAGAGGCTGGGGCTGCTCCTTCCCTTGGGCAGCAGAGTGAGCCCTTGCTGTGCCCAGGGCCTGTGGGCAGCGCTGGGAGGGCTCACAGGGCTCAGCAGTGGCAGCCTGGGACAAGCACTGCAAGTGCTGCTGGCAGACTCAGACTAGTGTGAGCCTTGGTCTGTATTTATGGTGCCAGGTATTCAGACTGCTTCCCAGAGTAATGGACTCTGCCAAAATAATTTATTCCTGATTTCAACAGTGTGTGCGCATCTTTCTGCTTTTATTCACAAATAAAAGTAATGTGGAAGGCTGTCTTACAAGAACAGAATTATATTTAGGGATTCAGGTTGTGTTATAAAGCATGAAAATGAAGCTCATGTTGTCAGTCAGTGGTAGGCTAAGAAGTATTTATACCTTTGGTCATAATTTCTTTGCTTTAAAATACGTGGTTCAGGGTTTGAAGTTGCACAGGAAAAGCAATAGCACTTACAGGGGAAATGTAACAGACATGCTTTAAAGAAAAATTCTGTGTGTGAGTATATATATGTGTATACAACATATACTTTGCAATATCTATTTATCTGTCTTTAATGTTTTAAACCAAATATACTGTCAGAGCAAAACAGAGCCTTGTGCTTTACTGGATTTCTTAGGAATTTTCAAAGCCTGAGCATGTCATACAAGTCCTGAATTGGCCACAGTTATTAAGGCTGAGGTTTTTATTTTAATGGGCAAGACACCCTGCTGTACTGGGCAACACATAGCTGCCTCCAGCAGCTCGTGGTGCTGCTGCAAATTAATAGGAATAGGTTATTTCCATTTTGGAAATGGAGATAAATGATATATTTGGTCCCATCCAGGAAATCTGCAGCAGAGTAGAAAATTAGACCTCTGCCACCAAGTCCCCTCCAAGCACTGCACCATGAGCCTGTCTCACCTCTTGTCTCTATCAAAGGTTTCTGAGTGGTTTTAGGTCCTGAGCTCAGTTTGGCACAGGTCTTTGGTGCTTTTACACCAATCCTGAAAGCAGTAATTATATCATTGCTTGCAAAATCACCTATAGAGAAAGATGCCACAGCTCCTGGTGCTGGTGGCTGCTCCAGTGGCATCTCCTGGCATGAATGCTGCCTAATGCCCTGGCTGTGCCCAGGCACACGGGGGGTGCCCCATGCAGGTGCCCTGTCACAGACATCTTTTCATGAAAAATCCTTTTTAAAGGATTTTTTCTTCTTGAGAAGCTGAGAGGCTTCAAGAACAAAATGTAAAAAATGGTTATCTGCTGCTGTAGAATGCTACAGGTGGATCTGGGATTGGTCTTATGTAGTTGTTTGTAATTAATGGCCAATCACAGCCCAGATGGCATGGACACAAAGTTTTGTTATTGATCTTTTCTATTCTTAACTTAGCTAGCTTTCTGATGAAACTTTTTCTTCTATTATTTTACTATTGTTTTAATGTGATATATATAATAAATAATAAATCAAGCCTTCTGTAACATGGAGTCAGATCCTCATCTCTTCCCTCATTCTCAGACCCCTGTGACCACGGTCTCAGAGCCCCCTCCCTTCATCCCCACCTGGGTTCCCAAGGGCAGGACAGCTGAGCCCAGGGGCTCACAGCAAGGGATGCTGAGCCTGGCAAAGGGAGCTCCTGGGAGGGACTGCTGTGCCCAGGGGTGTTTGTTTGTCCCTGCTGTGTTTTGGGCTGTGGGCAGCAGCTGGGCACTGCCATGCTCTGCTTTAGGCTGGCACTGCTCATCCTTTTCCCCAGGAGCAGCACCAGGCAGCCCTGCCCTCCCAGCAAAGGGAAAGCCCAGGAGCCAAGGTCCATCCTGCAGCCAGGAGAGCTTCCCTGGCTGGCCATGAATTCCCATCAGGCTGGGGCTGCCAAGTGATGGCAGCCCAGGGCTGGCACAGGGTAAGCCAGCTCCAATGCCTCGGTCGTGGTCACACTCAGACTCATTTCTGGTCTCAATGGTGGCTGCTCAGCAGCGCACACAGAGCACAGAATGTGGGCATTCATGAGCTGTGTGCTCCTCAGGGAGATGCTGAGTGCTGCCCTGGGCACTGCAGTGCCAGCAGCAGGGTCAGCCCTGCCTTTCTGCTGCCCGGCTCCAGAGCTGCCAGGGAGGCTCCTGCCTCTGCTCCTGCATTTCCCTGTGCTGCAGAGGAAAGGCCCTTCCCAGGTGTCCCTCCTGGCAGAGGAGCTGGGCCAGCAGCGTCCTGCCCTGGTGAGATCACCCTGCTGAGCTGCTGAGGGGGCTCGACCTGCCCGAGAGCTCTCTGCAGCACAGTAGGGGATTGCTGCTTTATTCTTTTTCCTACTTGATCTTCTGTTTTCACCTTGGGCTGCTGTGCAAATAGTCTGGGAGATGGGCTGCGTGTCGGAGTTGGACCAGAAGCTGGCCAGAGGCCCTTTGCATATGCAGTTGTTTGATGTCTGCTCCCTGTCCTGATCTATTTATAGCCCAGAACTTTCTGCAAATTTGAAATTCTTTCTATGAAAACTTACCCAAACTTTCTTTAAATGCTTCTTTGTCCCTGCAGTCCTTGTGGAAAGGTCAAGCTGCACTCATCAATGTATTGATTACACATTTCTCCTTCTATTGATTCTGGTTAAAGACTCTCATGATAGGTGCCCTGGATACTAATCCCTAAATGCATTGGAGGCTGCAGGAAAAGAGGAAGAAGCTCCTAAAATTGTTTCAAAGTTTGCTGGCTTTTAACATGTCAGCCGTGATTTACCCCCATAGAACAGACCTGAAAGCTCGGGGAAAAGATAATTCCTCTGATTTCAGAATGTTTGATGTCAGGCATTTAGGGAACAACAAAGATTTAGTGACTGTGTGCAGCTTGAAAGGAGGAAGTGGGCTTTTTTCCCCATTCCAGCTTTGTGAAACAGAATCACTTTTGTACTGAAATACAGAAGGGAAAATGTAATCCTGGTTGAGACCTGTCCACATGGAACTTGGCAGAGCCTTTGTTTCAGTCGGCAGCCCCTCACAGGCAGGAGGAGCTGCATTTCTTGTCACTGATGCAAGGCTCTGGCTCCCCACCAAATCTTCATTTCTTTTATTATGGGGCAGAGGACCCACGGTGGCAGATGCATTTGGTTGAATTATCTCCCGTGGTGTTGTCACAGCTCTGCTGACACTCAAGCTTCACTTTCCTCCGCCGTGCTCCGTGCAATTCTGTCAGCTTCATTGGGAATTCCTTTCAAGCTGCAGGATGTAACGCAGTAATTAGCACCGTTCCCTGCACAAGGCAGGAAAAGAGGCGCCAGGGGACTGAGCTAATATCCCCTCTGCGGGGGCTTGGTGCACAGCAGTGGGCATGGCAGAGGGGAAGGAGGCAGCCCCAGCCAGGTGTGTGATCCTGCTCTGAAGGGTTGGCCCTGCAGGGAAGGAGAGCTCGGGCAGGAAGCCAGGCCAGGCAAGGTAAGGGTGTCAGGGGTGAGGGACAGGTCATCCTCACTGCACCAGACACATAATTGAACAAGAATCTGTGCCTGATGATGTTTGAGCACAAGAGGATGGTTCCCAGCTTGTCCCTCACTTGTCTCAGTGAAGAACAAGCTCATCCTCACGGCACCAGGCACATAATTGAGCAAGAACCTGTGGCTGTTTGAGCACAAGAGGATGGTTCCCAGCTGACAGAGCTCTGCTGTGCCCTACATAGCCTGGGCTGGCTCCATGCTGGGCTGGCATGGCTCACAGAGCCCTGGCATGAGGAGGAGGAGGAGGGATGTGGCTGAGGTGAGGCTGCTCCTGCCAGCTGCAGAGGTTCAGGTGGTGGGGACAGCAAGCACGGTGAGGGAAGAGGATGAGGGAAGAGATGAGGATCTGACTCCATGTTTCAGAAGGCTTGATTTATTATTTTATTATATGTATTATATTAGAACTATACTGAAAGAATAGAAGAAAGGATTTCATCAGAGGGCTGGCTAAGAATAGAAAAAGAAAGAATGAATAACAAAATCTTCTGTCTCAGACAGAGAGAGAGCCAGCTGACTGTGATTGGCTATTAATTAGAAACAACCACACGAGACCAATCCCAGATGCCCCTGTTGCATTCCACAGCAGCAGATAACCATTGTTCTCATTTTGTTCCTGAGGCCTCTCAGCTTCTCAGGAGGAAAAATCCTAAGGAAAGGGTTTTCATAGAACATGTCTGTGACAGGTTATGAGCAGAGTGAGCACAGGAAGCTCCCAGAGGTGCTGCTCAGGACCTCCCGGGTCAGAGAGGTGCCAGCTCCTGCAGAGCCCCTCGCAGCCACCACATCCGCTCAGCCGTGCTCCAGGCACAGCAGCTCTGCAAAGACAACATTGATCTGAAATTTAAATCCAATGTAGTAACTTAAGCATTTGAAAGTGCCTGTGAATCAATGGAAATGATTGAAGTCAAAATCCGGACGGCCACACGGCTGTATCATATAATACTGGTCCAAGGTTGGCTTTCTCTGAGCACGGGTATCTTCTAACACAGACTTAATCTTCAAAGAATTTTAAATGCTGCAAAATGCTCATCCTGCTAAAAGTCTTTAGTATGAGCCTTTTCTGTGCCCCCTTAGTAATCGGCAGTGCTGTCGCTGGGATTGTGATCTAATGCTTTATGGATGTTTTTCTGCTTCATGCTTCCCAAGGCCCTGGGAGTGAGTCATGAGTGCTGGTGAGCGCCGATCCCATTGCACAATGCACCCAGATGCTCTGGGAACACACCCAGGCCCTCCCAGATCTGTGCTGCAGTTCTTGGTGGATAAGCCACAAGATACTGAATGTGATGGGTATTTAGGATTTGTTTTCAGAGCATAATCCCACTAATACTCTCCTCTCCGTTTGTCTGATCGATGCAAACGCCACTGGAGCAGGCTGGCCAAAGCCTGCAGGAGTGTGGGGTGGGAGGCATTGCCTGTGATCACACCCAGGGACTGGCAGAGACCAGGAGCAGAGATCAGCATTTCACACGGCTCCTCTAAGGTCCTTGCACTGAATGAGGCTGTGAATAAACGGGATTTGCTTGGGGTGCTGGGCTTTGTGGAGGGGATGTCATGCTGGTCCTGTGTTCTGAATGCTTGACTAAGCCCACGCCCACGTGTGCCCAGGGAATCTTCCCTGGTATGTTTCTATTGATATAAAAAGACCTTGCACCCTTGGACATCAGTGACCAACAGCCCTGTGGCATTTGGGGGCCCACTGGACTTTAGCTTAGCTCTGCAAAAAGGGCTTTCCTCAGTTTCTGTTCAACCAGCTGCAGATCATTTCCAGACAGCAATGTCTCCTGTTTCCTGAATTGTGGGAAACAGTGAATAATTACCCCCTTCATTTTTCCTGCATGACATTCCTGATTTTAGAGCCTCCTTAGGTGCCTCTTTCCCGGGGGTAGGGAACCCCAGCCCAGGTCTTGCATGGGAGCCCTTTCACAGCTATGTCCACATCTGTGCTCTTTATTTATTGTTTCCACTTGAACACATCCAGAAGCTGCAGACCAAAGCAGAGCACTTCCCATTTCAAACAGAAATATGCTGGGCAGTCTTGAGTGCAAATAACCTTCTCCTCTGCAAGCTCTGGCCACTTATTCCCCTTTTTAGCTTTGTTTCTATGGAACAGTTGTTATTTCAAGAGAAGTTTTGGTTTTTGCACCATGCCCCTTGGTGCCAGCAGCACTTTGAGGGCTCCCATGGGTTCCATCAGCTGCATCCCCCTGATTCCCACACCAGGGGGAATAATCAGGTTTTGATGCTCCCCACAGGTACCAGAGCAGCTCGATAAGGTACAAAGGTGGCATCAGTGCCTGTGCCTCAATTTTTGCCCCACATCCTCAGTTTCTGGTTTTACATGGGCTCTACAAGCTCAAGGATCCAAGCATGATGCGCTCAGCAGTTCTGATGGTGAGGATTCTGTGTGCACACAGCTATACATAAAGATTATTTCCACCTTTAGATTGGAATAAAAATTGCACACGAGCCGTTTGGGACCACCCCACCTATAGATTTTATTGAGCTAGAACCCTGTCTTGTGAAAAATCCCTGCTGTAAGGTTTTGATTGCATCTCAGAAGCTGCTGGAGGAATTGTATTTTAATGTGGTTTATTTTCCTCTGACAGCTCTCGGGAGGCACACACCCACATGGGGCTGTTCTAAATGATTGTGTCATTACATTTGAACCCTCAGTAAAAGGGTAGTTTTCGGCAATTGAATTCATATGTTTAATTTGGAATTTTTGTTTTCTTGCTGTATACAAATTAAGGTCTCTGCCGGTACAAACACAGCTTTCTAGTAAGCCTGGAGGTGTTGAAATGAAAATTAGAACTGTGCAAAGGTTGGTTCTTTTTACTTTTTTTCCTTTTTTGTTAATGAGGTCTGTAAGGCATGGGCTGGAGTTTGCTGCAGCCTGAAAGCTCAGTCCAGAATCACAGCACAACCTGAATTACAGCACAGCTCCTGCTGGCAGTGTGGGTTCCTTGTGAATGCTGCATGGCCTGGCTGGGAGGAACCAGCTCTCAGGGATGGCAGATGCTGCCAGCAGCCCCTGCCCGTGCTGTACAGACCCAGGGGATGGTGGAGCTTGGCACAGGGCTTTGGCAAAAGCCAGAATTTGTGGTAGTTCTTGGGTCCTTTTGCACACAGCAGGGTTCCAGGTGAAGCTGTGGTAGTTCTTGGGTCCTTTTGCACACAGCAGGGTTCCAGGTGAATTTGTGGAAGTTCTTGGGTCCTTTTGGACATAGCAGGGTTCCAGGTGAATTTGTGGTAGTTCTTGGGTCCTTTTGCACATAGCAGGGATGCCTGGGGTAGGGTACAGAGTCACAGAAAGGTTTGGGAGGGATCTGAGAGATCAACCACCCCAAACCCCCTGCCCTGGGCAGGGACACCTTCACTGTCCCAGGCTGCTCAGAGCATCCAGCCCAGCCTTGAGCATCTCCAGGGATGGAGCATCCACAGCTTCTCTGAGCCACCTGTGCCCCTGCCTCTCCATCCTCACCGTGGAGATTTTCTCCCTGATATCTAATTAGGAACCTAATGCCTAAACCCTCCCTCTTTCAGCCTGAAGTCATTGTCCCCTGTCCTGTCACTCCATGCCCTTGTCCAAAGCCCCTCTCAGCTCTCTGAGAGCTCCTTCAGGCCCTGCAAGGGGCTCCCAGCTCTCCCCAGAGCCTTCTCCTCTCCAGCAGCCCCAGCTCCCTCAGCCTGATCCAGAGCAGAGGGGCTGAGCCCTCTGATCACCTTTGCTGGACTCATTCCAGCAGCTCTGTGTCCTTCCTGTGCTGGGCACATTCTGCCTGGGACACCAAGGGCTGGCCCTGTGACCTGAAGAAAGTCACCCAAAGGCCACTCTGTCCCTCAGCACTTTCCCCCAGGGGGGTTTGGCCTCTGTGCTCCAGCACAGCAGGGCAGGAGCAGGACAGGCCCTGATCCCCCTCCTTGCACTCAGTCATGGTTTGGAGAAGCAGCAAGTCCTGCTTTGCTTCCCACATCTGGGTTATGAGATATCCATGTCTTGAATTATAATGTTTTAATACCGACACATAAAACTTGTGCCTTAAGACACAAAATGATCTGTAACTATTAGGGATTACAGTTGAATGTTCCTGTTGGGGGAGTTTGAATCCTGAGGCTGCTCAGGGGATTTTAATACTCTTGTCTGGAACAGCTGGTGCCAGTGGAAGTGTGCTGGATGAGACAGGCAATGGGCCTTGTCTTATCTCTCATTCCTCTTTTCATATATTTTTATTTCCATCTGTGAGAGATGTGCCTGTGTTTCAAGATATGAGCAGAGAGCAGGCAATGTGGATTATCAGTGGAAAGACTGAGCAGGGAGGCAGGAGAGCACAGGGAAGTTGGGATGCAGTGGGGAGACAGAGCAGAACTAGAGACCAGGAGATGGCAGGAAAAATGTGGAGTTTTGGTAGCCCTGAGTGATGGAAGGAAAGGGATTGAGTGTGGAAAGGCTGAGGGACAAAACCTCCACAGGCAGACAAAGAACTGGAGACAGGTGGAAACTGGGAAGGGAAGGAGTTTGTACTGGAGAAGGGGCACTGGGAAAGAAACAGGCAAGGGATGAAGAGGAGGAGAAACCAGCAGAAAACATCTGAGGGAGACACCATCCCTGCAATGCACTGGGATATTGCCAAGGGGAAGGAGAAATGTCCCTGTTATTCCTGCAGCATCTACCACAGATTCTGCACTGTGGAGCAGGATCATGGTGTACAAGTTTCTCTACAAAGAGTTTGTCTCCACCTTACACAACTTTTCATTTAAGAGACAAGACAAACAGGAATGCAGACATTGAGGTGGAAAAATAGAAGATAATGAGACCACAGTCTGAACATGCAACACAACCTTTAAAATGCTGTTTGCAACACATGAACAGTGTAATTGATGTCTGCATTTCTATAGCACAAACTGGCACCTTAAGGAATACTTGAGGAGGACAGCAAGGTGAATGTTTACAGACATTCTGTAAACATATATCCTTCAGGATAACTCTGTTATCCTGAAGGGTCAGAAGAGGAAGAAAAGGTTTGCCAGGCAATAGAACAGCAGAGGTTTGCACCATTGGGGTGAAATGGTGGGACTGGGAGTGGTGGATGATTCTGGGAAGGATGCAGGGATACAGATTCTGTGTGGAGCCACAGGGACCAGGGCTCTGGGAAAGCTGAACAAAGGGTGATGGGGTCAGGAGAGGAGCTGGCTTTGGCAGCAGTATTCACTGTGAGCTTTAGTGCCTCAGGATCCTGGAGGATGTCATGCTAATGGAGGTCTGAGATCATGAGAGGGCAGACAAGAGCCCTGGTGATGTAAATGAATACAGAATGCAGGGGACATGATGCAGAACTTCTAAAAATTCAGACAAGCTCTGGCTGTGAGGTGGTGAGGGCTCCAGGGGGAAGCTGTGTCTGAGGAAGGTGCCCTCATGAGCAGCAGCACAGTGAGGGGCTGAGGGGAAGGGAGTGACCACGAGGGCAAGGAATGTCCTCGCCTTGAGGAGAGAAATGCACCCACTGTCTGTGGAGGAAAATGAGGACAGCAGACAATGGAGAGAATAAGTTACTGCCTGTGTGTGAGAAACATTCTTTTAGCACAGAAAAGATTCACCCAGGGCAAGAGAAGAAATAACTCTAATCACCACCCACCTGCTCCTCTCAGGCATCTTTGCTAATGCCTCACTTCAGCGTGGTGCTTCACCAGCTGAGGCAGGCTGAGATGAAGAATTGCAGTGCACAGCTCCTCCATTTACCCTTCTTTCATCCTCCAGAAACCTCTCCAACATCCAAGAGCAGGAATATTGCAGGGTTATTGTTCATCCCTGGATGCAGAGTGCAAGTGTGCAGTGCAGCTCACAGCTGCTGACACAACCTGTGCTTATCCCCAGCTGGGCAAACATCTGCTTAGGTGCTCGAAGATCATCCTGTTGGTTGTTTGTGTTTATCCTCTGTGTCCCAGGATACTGTAGGGGAAGAGAAGAGAACCCTAAGCCATGAATTATGATCATCAAAACCACAGCACTGGATTTTATTCAGCATCTGCATCCTCATTTTGGCAGCCAAAAGTCCATCCTGCTCCCTCAGGCACTTGCCAGTGGCTGTCCTTGTACTGTGGGCTGGCAGTGACTTTCAGGAGAGCTGTTCAGCCCCTTTTTTTGGGCTGGGAAGTGGTTAATGGCTCCTGTATTTGTCTGCATGCTTCCCACAGCGCTGCACTTTCTGCAGTGCCATCCATCACGGGGTGAGAGGTGCTCAGTGATCACCCACGGCAGCCCGGGCACGCTGTGGTGCCCCTGCCTGCCTGTGTCTGTGCCTTGCCATCCTCCTCACTCCTCTCCCCTGGGCTGTTCGGGGAAAACACATCTCAGCCTGCCTCAGGAGCACCATTAAGGGAGAAAACAAGCTGGCAGATATCAGTTTTTGAGCCGTTCTTATCTGATTTATTGTGAAAGTCACCTCTTTTGATTTAGGTGGTGCTGATAGTGAATGAGAAAACATGTGTTTCTAAAACAATGGCAATGAAAACATTTCTTGTCAGGGACTGTGGTTTATTGTCTTACTGCTTGAAAAGTAAAATATCCAGCAGGGAAGACACTGTGTCATCATAAAGCAAATGTGGATTATACAATACGACAATAACTTCACGGGAAATGCCCAGAGCCGCTTCTGAGCACAAGTTATGTCGAGTGGTTTGTGCTCAGCAAGGCTGCAAACCCCCTCCATCACCCAGAGGTCTGCCAGGACAGGCTTTCTACAGCTGACAATGTGACTCATCTGGCTGTGGCTCTGATTCTTCATTTTGTATTGGCTCTTGACCTGGGCTTTTCTCCAGGGAAGGATCCCCGGGGCTGTGTTCAGCATCTCCTTGCTCTCTGGTGTTAGGTGGCCCTCCAAAAAAACAAACACCTCCTCTGAGACATGGCTTAGGGTACCTGAGCAGAGCAGCCTCCTCAGAATCAGCGTTTGTGCTCACATTCAGTGCCTGAGACCATGCTAACTTTGGCTTCTCCTCAGAAGGAGCTGCTGGTCTCCGTGCAGGCACTTGGCAGTGCATCCTGCATTTCTCTGTCCCTCTCATTCTCCTGCCTGGGCTCCTCTCCCTGATTCTGTTTGACAATGTTTTCTTTCCCCATTTGGCAAGTCAGCTCACCTCTAAGCCTTATCATATTTAAATGTTTAACTGCTCTCAGACCTTAATTAAGAGTAGTAGCAGCAGCAATAGCTGTAGCTGCAGGAATGGCAGTGATTTTCCTGTCTTAAATTTTAATGGCTTTTGTACCAGGCTTTCCAGAAAGGGTGATTAATGGTACCTAGAGAGACTGAGGTAAATGTTTCTCCACGCTGATTTTTGCCCTTTCTATTCATGGCCCCCCTTTTTTGACATGAAAAACTAAAAAGTCCATTTAGAAATAATTCTGTGATTATATTTTTTCTGGGGTTCAGTAGGTGCTTAATACAGCACTTAATATATGTGTTGAATAGGAGCTGATCTCTTAAAGACCCAGCTCTTGGTGGTCTCCATGCCAACTCAGCTTTGCTTTGAGCAGTAATTACTAATATTGTTGGTAGTCTCCAAGGATTTGATGGTTTTTGGAGACTTAAGCTTCCCTAGGCTAACCTTTGTTTTTTCATCTTTTGTACCAGGCTGAAAGGAGTATATGGACTTTTCATTTGATAGAAACACCCGTGCCTGATGTTTTAGTGTTTTAGGTTTGTACAATGGGTCATTGAGTCAAGGTGTGAAACATCTGTTTGCACTTGCAGCGAGACACCTCAGAGAGTTTAAAGACCAAAATAAAAAAGAAAAGGAAAAAAAAAACCACCCCAAAATCAAAGGATGTGAAAACTCCCTCAGGTCAGGTGGCAGCATCGTGATTATTCCCTTGGACAGAAAATATTTATTGTGGCTTGTAACCGTGTCCACCAGGCGGTTAATTAGCAAAGCAGATATTGTCACAGTGGAAGCAAGTGAATGCAATTCATAGCAAATCCTCCAAGATAAGCAGCAGACACAGAGGTGATTAAGCTGTCAATAAAGAAGAAGCCCAGAGCAGGGGGAAAAGCAGGTGGATTTCAGTACAAGCCCACAAACCCAAGCCGTGCCACCGAGCAGGGAGCGCTTACATCGGTAATATTTGTACTCCCACAAGCCAGGATCCCACACCGTGCCGATTGATCCTGAGCAAGGAGTGCCTCTGCATTAAAGACCTCATGATTTAAACATTCTAAACACTAGCCAGGGGCTGGAGCAGCAGAGCAGCAGAGCAGCGTGTCCATGGAGCAGCACCACAACCTGCCTGCTGTCATCGCGCCCTCGTCAGCAGCGAGGCTCCGGCGCTCTGACAGGGCAGGGACCCTGCAGACCCTCCCAGCCATTCATTAAGCCTCACAGAGGCACGGCAGTGTTATTGCAATCTCGGTTTTGCAGTCAGGGGTCTGGGACGGCTGGGCTGGGCTGGGTAGCCCAAGGCTGCCTGGTGAGGGGTGAGCCCTGCCATCCTCACTGGCATCCCCATGCTGGCTTCTCCCAGCTGATTGCACTCAGGGATGATTGTAAGAGGTATTTACTTGTATTTCAAAGCACGGGAACAAAGGCAGCAGCAAAAGCAAAACTTTAGATGACAGAGGGAAGAAAAATTATAATACATTTTTAGAATTACTGTATTGTCATCCTCGGTTGGAAGAGCTCAGATCTAAGCTCTCAGGTTATTTTTTTCAGCTATGTAGGAGCATCTCTGCTTCCTCTTAGCTTGGCACAGTCTAAGATTAGCATGTGAGTGCCTCTGGCTTACAGAGCCTGGCTGTACACATGCCTTCTCTCTAGATCATCAGATACCAGCTCCAGGTTTGGACAGGTTATTTCAGATTATTGGGCCATTCGTGTGCTGATATACCCCCATAAAACCAGAACTCTGCCTCATGGTGTTAGAGTATGTGCTATGAAATCTACAATTCTTAAACATCTGTTTTTAGGCTGTATCTAGTAAAGACAATAAGCTTTGATAATTTTTATTTTGTCTTTCTGGAAACTGAATGTGTTTCCTATGGCTTATGACCACAATTCATTTCTAAGTGATTTTCCCTGGCCAATTTCCATTTATCATTTAAATAATCTAGGAACAAAGATGAGGTATTTTGCAAGAAGGTATATGACTCTGTAATCATTCTAGCTTCATATCCCCTTTGGGGGAATTATCAGAGATGAAATGACCTTCCTGGCTATCAAGCACTGCCAGTGTAACAGGGATGGATAATGTGACACCCCTGACACAGAGCCAAAGGCAGGTCGAGCTGATCATGCTGCACCCAGACCTGAAAATGACAGAAACTTGATTAAAATAAATGTGAGAAAGAAGTCTGGGAGTGATGGGAGCCCTCTGCTAGCTTGCAGGAGAGTGGGGAATCTCACTGTGATGTATGGCCTTTACTGTACTTTTCATTTGGACTCTGATGAGGGAAATTTACCATTTTACTGTCCTCTCCAGGGACCTTGTTCTGCTCTCTTTGTGCTCTTTAGAAGGAATCCATACCTAGTGCCTGGAAAAAGTTGGTCTCTGGCATCCTGTACAACAGCATTTGACACCTACAAAACTCAGCTTCCCCATTTGTTGGATGATGAGTACTGTACATCTCTTATATGAGTTGTTAAGAGCTTGGGTTGCTGAACTTGTAGCATGCTCCATCACACAAAACTACATGGAAAAATCAATATTCTATATTAGTGCCACTATTTATTTTTCCTCCAGAGACTTCTAGAGCAGCCAACAAGATACTTTAGCACGTATTTGCTCAACTTTTGGGCTGAGAAACTTACATAAGATTTTTGCTTTTTATACTCCCAGGAGCTCTTATCACACTTCTTGGGTAGGCAGCCATCTGTGGCATGTAACACTGCAGAACAGTGTCTAACAGAACTGGAATTGCAGACAAAAGTCTGGAAAAGACTTTCGTGCAGACCCTCAAGCTTGAATTTGGCCAAGGGAAATTAATTTTGTTCATTCTATCAAGATTTTTGCTGTTAAGGAAGATATGATGAGATACCTGAAGGGATGTGGAAGCCTTAATGGTCCCAGTGTAAGCTTCCTTAGAGGATAAGTTGGAGTGTTGATAAATATGGCAGGGCTAAGGGGTCACACCTGGCCTCCAGTGGTGAGCACCTTGGCTTTAGCCATGGCTGGTGGGACTGTGTATTTATTCCTGTTTGAAAGCAGTGCTCTGTCTAACACGAGGCTTTGCCCAGGGAATATCCCAAGGAGCTCTTTGCTGTAGGTACCACCTTCCTTTAAATAAAAACACTGACCCTGGGCTTTCAGGGGGGAAAATAAGCAAAAGGGATGGCCAGGAATGCACCTCCTGAGCTGTGGGAGAGCAGGGCCAGGGTCACAGGAGCCCTGCAGCCCCTGGATGAGAGGGAATCTGAGTGTTTCCCCTCATCACATCCCAGTGCCACAGGGATGCACTTGCTGCTCTGCGTCCTGCTGATGGAGCTGAGAGGTTCTGAGTCCTCTAACTTCATTTTCCGGTTCATCCTCAGGAAGAGTTGTGCAAAGAGTGTGATTTATCATGACTGTTATGGTGATCTACCTTGATTTAGTGGTGGAATTACAATGATGGATCATACTTAATTATGATTATTAAAAGACATCAAAAATGTAATCGGCTGTTCATCATATACCTTATAAAGGAAAAAAAATACCTCAGGATTTTAAAGACTGGGACTCTAGGTGTTGGTAAAATTAGAATATGTTTTATTCATGCTGTGACACAGCGTTCTTCCTTCGCTGATTCCTTGTCCAGGTGTTTAACTTTGGAGGCATTGGGGCAGGATTTGAGAGAGGCTTTAATGAGGAATAAGCAGCCACGTGTCCTGGTTTTCCCACGGGCCCTGTGGGGCGCAGGTCGTGCCCCACGTTAAGGAAATCCACTGGGCTCCATCCTCGGGGAGAGCCCGTGCAGCAAGACAAGCTGCAGATCAGCACCTGGGTGAGGGCTGTTTGGATTCTGGAAAGGCAGATTTGCCCCTATTTGACCTTGATTAAAGTCTAGCACAGTTTAATGAGGCAACATAAAATGCAAGTCAAATGCTCAATAGGGAAAATCTTGTCAGACATAAGGAACAATTGGGATCAAGTCAGTCAGGGCTTCCCTGGGCTTTTAATGACCTGTTAGATTCAGCTTTGCAGAGGGTTTTACAAAAAAAATAAGTGATAATGACTGAAGGGAGCATCATTAGTATTGGAGTGAAATGGCTAATGGCTCCAGATAGCTCGCAGGTGTCAGAGAAGAAAAGTTTCTCCCTGGGCAGCAGCTGTGTGATCCCCCAGTGCTGTTATTGGCACTGCAGGAGAGCCCAGCAAGGTTAATGGAGACGGGGCCCCTGGTGCCATGGGAATGAGAGCAGGGCACAGGCAGGGGCAGGAGCTCAGCCCTGGCATCCCTTCCCTGGTGCCAAACCCACTGAGGGCACCTTGGCAAGATCGGGGAGGAACCATATGGCTGAAGGCAGGCGCTGGAACATTTGATAAATATTACTATTGGAGTGTGTTATTAGTACAGTTCCATGCCACAACAGGAAAGGAAAGGAAAGGAAAGGAAAGGAAAGGAAAGGAAAGGAAAGGAAAGGAAAGGAAAGGAAAGGAAAGGAAAGGAAAGGAAAGGAAAGGAAAGGAAAGGAAAGGAAAGGAAAGGAAAGGAAAGGAAAGGAAAGGAAAGGAAAGGAAAGGAAAGGAAAGGAAAGGTGCTTTGGTCGTGGTCTGAGCTGTCTGAGCAGCAAACCTTTCTGTTGGCCACTTGTGCTCAGCAAATGCAGGAGTCCATCCAGGGAGCTGAACACAGACATAGCTGTCTGTGATGGTAATTAACGTTGGCACCGTTTATCACATTTCCTTTGCATCCTCAGAGTCTAGATATGAGCAAATCAAAGCAGGATACATTTTCCAAGAGGTTTGCTTTGATTGAAAAGAGAATTCAGGGAAGTCCAGTGGCCTCTATTATACAGCACTCCAACTCAGATGATTGCTTATCCCATTTGGCTCTAAAACCTGTAGCACATTATCATGCCCCAGTTAACAGATGGCAAACTGAAGACCAGAGAAGATGTGCCCAAGGTCGTACAAGGTTGGGAGACTCAGAGGGTATGGAAAACATCTGGTAACTGCATGTGGTAGTGAAGTGATGGCACAGAGCATCTCTGCCAGTGGTCAGCAGGAGAAGCAGAGAGGGTCACTGAGGGGTTTCCATGCTCATGGAGGTGGAGGTGGTCATCAGGAGAAGGAGAGAAGGTCACTGAGAGGTTTCCATGCTCATGGAGGTGGAGGTGGTCAGCAGGAGAAGGAGAGAAGGTCACTGAGGGGTTTCCATGCTCATGGAGGTGGCCAGTGGTCAGCAGGAGAAGCAGAGAGGGTCACTGAGAGGTTTCCATGCTCATGGAGGTTCTTGCTGTGGCCAGAGGGAGCTGGGTGCCAGGACAGGCACAGAGGGACGTCAGTGGCTCAGTGCTTGTCCTTCATGGTGAGGCTGTGGCTGGGTGTGAGTGCCCTTGGCTGGAGCTGACTGGGGTGCACCAGGAGGAGCAGCCACTCCTCCTCTTCCTCTCCTCTGAGTCCTGGGCTGGGAGCTGAGCTGGGGCACCCATGAGGTGGAGGAAGGACCACCATGGCATGGTGGGCCCGGCTCAGATTGCTCCTCTCTAGACCTGAGAGGGGCTGGAGTTCAACCTCCTCACTGCAGCAACCCAAGCCCCAGCCAGTGGCTGTACAGCAGGGTTTTGACCTTTTCCTTTAGAAAAGCTCCACTTCTTGCCAAAAGGGCAAATTCTTACAAGTGTGTTTCCCTCTCTCCTGTGGGGCCGGAGTGCACGTGACTCACTTTTCATTCTAAGAGCAAAGTGTTTTCACAGAGACAATTGAAAGAAATTAAGAATGGCACATCATGATCATTTATATCATGTGTATCTCAGAAAGTTCATCAATTCATATTACATTAGGGAATATGTAAACTAAATGTGCACTCATTTGGCATAGTCCTCAGAGCAATTATTCTTCAGTTGATTTAGTACACTTGATAAAAATAAAGGTTAAGGAGGATGTTAATTTGGGATTTCTTTTTTTTTTGCTGGTTTTTATAATATATTAGAATGCAGATTAATTCCAGACTTTATAATACTGCTTCCAATTCACTATCATATAAAAATAACTTGCATAAATCAGGGAAGTGGGCCTGATCCTGGTGCTTGAACACTCGCAGGGAATTTTGACATTGACTTCTATAGGAGCAGGCCCAATGTCAAAACCTAGATATAACATGAATCCGTGCCAGACGCGTTAGAGCTCTGCTAGGAACATCCTCATTGGAGCATAATAATATGTGAGAGAGACACACACTGTGAGCACTCCTGGGGTTGGGGGCCCTGGGCAAAATGTTGGTGGCAGAACTAATTCTAGTCTGAGGAAATTAGAAAGCCAGTGTCGTGAAATGTTGTTGCTTCCAAATCTCAGCCCGTCAGACTACCCAAGACCTACATTTTTCTGTCCAATTTTGGGGGTGGGGGAGTGTTGGCAGGACATCCTCGGGAGACAGTGAAAAGAGATAAAACTACTGCAGATTTTTTATTTTTTTCTCTGAGTTCAAGAGAGAGGAGTGAAAAACCTGCCAGAGCTGCCCTAAAATTGCTAATGAAAGAGAGTGAGAGAGGCATTTGCTTCAATATGCTCAGCCAAAATGGGATTTTCAAAGGAGTCTGGATAAAGACATCAGACACAAAGAAATCAGTACCTAATAAAAGAACTTACCTGAGTCAATCCTGCTGATTGGCTTCAATAGCAGACATGTGGGTGTTGAAGCAGAATTCACTGCAGAAGTAAAAAAAAAAAAAGAGAATGAAGAGGAAAAAGAAAAATAACATGCAAGTAGTAGGGAATGCTAATAGCAGGAGTAGGAAAGGGTCCTGCCTCTGCAGGGTTGAGAGACTGCTTCACAGCACTGGGAGGAGTGCTGATCATCCTCTCCCTCAGGAGCAAACCCAGCCTCTATCCTGGTGTGGATCTGGGGGCAGACGAAGCGGAGGAAATCTCCCCAGAAGAAAAATAGGATTATAGAAGTATTGAATAAGGAATTACATGGGAGTTATACACGGGAGATTTCACTGTAGAAAAATGGGGTTACATACAAAAACCTGTGCTTGGTTCAGAAAACTCTTACCCATTGCCTTCTGATGAGGGATGGCATGGTGTACCTTCATTCTGCTTTCACTGCCACTCCCTGTCCCTGGTGCTGTGGGGACAACCCTGGTGTCCCTAGAGCTGCCTCAACCCATCACAGCCACTGGAAAAGGCTTTTTCTCCATTAATATTTGCCCCTGTACACTGATCCCACAGCCCTGGTGCATTTGGGGTTTGCAGACAGCCTGTCCTCCCTGGCAAATCCCACAGCAGCCACACAGGGCCAGGGACAGTCAGGAGCTGGCATGCAGGGAGTGAGAGTAGCTTGCCATCCTTTCCCCATCCCTTGGCACTGCCAGCCCTGAGAAACCTGCTCAAGAGTGTTCTTGACAGCTGTGTCTGCCCAGGGATGGGGGTCAGCTCTCCATTTTATCCTTTCTGCATCTCCCTTCCATTCCGGGCCCAGGTGGATCCAGGTTCTTGCAGACACGGGTACACAAGCAGGGAAGGTTTTGTTGTGCTCCTTTCCCGCTGTCCCTGTTTGGATTTGTGTGTGTAGGAGACAGCTGCATTCACGAGGATGCAGAGCTCCAGCCATCCTTGGTGCAAATCCTGTTGGACCATGTGCATCCAATTCTCCTCCCTCCCCCGGCTCGGGGGCGCTGGGTGCCGGAGGAGCTCGCCTTGGCTGGGGAAATGGGGCTGAAATTAGGCGCAGACCTTCCCCTGTCCTCAGCACAGCCGTGGCAGGATTTATTTCCCTCGTTTGTGCATCCTTGGGTGCCTTTTGGTGGCACTGCCCAAGTGCAGGCTTGGGGGGTTGTGGTGAGGGTGGCTGGGAGCTCTCATGTGCTCAGGGCTTTGCTTTGGATTATCAGGCAGCACAGGCAGGCCCGTGGTGCCTCGCTTCCATTAAGCTCATTTTTTGGACCAGTGAGTAAAACTACACATTTCCACATTTCTTTGGAATAAGAAAAGCGTGCTGAGCTGGAGTTCTCAAGATGCCAAATGTGATTTCACAGCCACTATCCAGATAGAATTGCCCTTTAACATCATCCAAGAAGTTCTTATACACAAAAATTATTCTGTCATACATAAAATGGCCCAAGTAATTTGGATGAGTTATTTAATCAACTTTGCCTTGCTGTAATCCACAAACAATTTATGATGTTCTTGAATGTCCTCATAATTCAGTTATTTCTTGCTAGATAAGTTGCACGAATAAGTTGTGGCCCGTTGACTGCATGTAAGTGATTAATTAATTGCATATTTCTGGATGCTGGAGTTTAAGTGCATTGGTCAGTCTAATTGGATCAGTAGGCCACATGGTGTACTTATGTTCTCGGGTGGGATGGATGCTTCTCCTTGAGAGAATCCTCCAAGAATAAAAATTCCTGATCAAGCATTTAAAGCAGGCTGAAATGCCAGGATGCAGGCAACCACAAACTCCATCAATTAGGAGAGTGCTGCTGGCATCCCGGAAAGCAAAGCGCTGCATTGTGCAAGCCTTTTTCCAAAGGAGAATTCCAGCTCCTGAGAATATTCATAGAAGTATTACCTAATAATCACTTTGCCAAGCTCACTCCTGCCAGCAAGTTCAGTTGTTAAAACACATGTAAAGTACAAGCTCAACTGAAGCAAATTTCTATGAAAATTATGTATAGCACATGCTTTCATCCGCTCTTCTGAGCTCTCACAGTGATATTAAAAGGATCAGCAGCATCTCTCTTTGCACCATGTTTATTGCAGTTTCATGTAACCTGGATGCCATGTACATCCTGGCTCTGTCATTAATTTTAAGCTAGGTCAAATTCATACATATTAGATAATAAGCATTTTTAGTCCCCAAATGTGTGTGTTAATTAATTTTATTTCATTCAGAGTAATTGTCCTTATAGCTCTGTGCTCATTAAAGGGAGAGGTTGAGAATCCTCCTTTGTGCTGGGCTTAATTTGGGTGGAAATCACAGAAGCTGCCTTACAACTCCTCTGTCAATGTAGATGAGTTCTGACTTGCAGGCAGCCCCCTCCTCCCCAGCACTATTACTGACTCAGGAGTCATTTCCAATCCCTCAGTGCAAGCACACATCACTCTGAGGAGACAGAAATTACATCCAAAGCAGTAGAAATAGCCAGGGAGACCTAGTTTTGTGTGTTTTCCTTTTGAAAGATCTGAGCACCTGGTACTGCATGGCAGTTCCTGCCGTGGGGAGGTGCTGGAGCAATGAAGAGTTAATCCTCCCCGTGTCCTCACTGTGCTGCTGACCTGGCCAGGGTTAACCAGCTGTCCTTCCAGGGGGCACCCAGGGCCTGTCACAGGGCATGTGCCCTGGCAGGAGGCTCCTGTGTGTAACTGACTGCACAAACTGCAGTTTAGAAGCAGCTCATGGGTAGAATTGCTGAAGTTGGTGCAGATTCTGAAACTATTTGTGTTGGGTTTTTATTATTTTGCTTTGTTATCTCGTGTTTATTAGCAGGGCTTGTGTGCCCCAGACTTGTCTTTTCTCAGTGTCAACCACTTGAGCCTTGAGACCCCTGCTGCAGGTGCTGTTCATTAAAAACCCATTTTTCATTTATTGGGAATTTGTAAATGATCCCTGGTCTCTCCTGCAGCGCTGGTGCTGCTGGACACCTTTGTGTCCCTTTGTGTCCCCTGGTGTTTCTCACTCATTTTTGCTGTGACAGAAGGGCTCTTTAGGGGCTCTGCTGTGGAGCCAGTGTTTGAGCTGGTGGATTTAGAGGCGGTGTGGCTCAAGCTCATCTCCCAGGTCACAGCAGAGGATGAAGATGCTCAGCACCTGCTGAAGGGCTGCCCTCAGCCTCTGCCTCCCGTCCCCCCAATTGTCATTTGCAGTTGACATCTTTCCTGACTCAACCAGACATGTAATACTGAATAACACATTTTAGCCCTGAGTTAGCTCCTTGAGGTGGGTCTAAAAAATGTATGAAGCACCAGCCTTGGTCTTTTTCCTTGGTGAACTTCCGAAGATGTGATGGGTGAGGAGGCATTTGAGGAGGAGGCAGTCCCAAAGGGAAAGTGTCCCTCCAGAAGATGATCCCTAGGGAGCAGAGCAGCTCAGCCTCTCCTGTAAATACATCATTGCTCCTCACCTGAAGAGGGCAATAAGATGTGCAGCTGATGATCATCAGACAGGCAGCATTCCCTGGCCAAAGGAGAAAAGGCAGTCTAAAACCAAAGGGTCTTGAGGAGATTTCTCTTCCAGCTGAAAGACTTCCACAGAAAACGCCTCTGGTGGCACTGCACAGGGAGCCTGCCTTTCCCCAGCCCTCTGGAGGGTTTTGTTTGCACCATTTTTGCAATGCTGATCTTCTCAGCTAATGCCTTGAAAAAATTCCTCTGCCTGGTAACGTAGTGTGGTCCTCTGAGACCCCTGGGCCTATTTAATTTCATGCATGTGTAAGATACCTTTTCCCTTTTGGCACCATGATACCAGCTGCAGTCACTTTAAACACTGCCAGTTATCAGAATCTATGCAGGGGACAGGAGGAGGGAGAAGATAATGGATTTGCCTTGAGAGCTCATCTAGAAATCCAGCCCTACACAGCACACTGCCTATGTAATGTATTACTTTTTAATAATGTAAATATATTAACATTAGAGCGGTCTTCTCAATCTTCCATACCTAAACATTACATCACCATCAGGAGCAAATGTAATTAGATATCATAAATATGAAAAATATTGGGACATTAACATAAAGAGCACCAATAAGTTGCTTTGCTTGTCATGTAATGGAAAGGCATTAAGGGTTCAGTGTGCTGCACAGGGATGGAGCCTAATGCGAAGGGACAGCTCTGGTCTGCAGAGCCTCACCCGAAATAACTTCACAGGGACACTGGCAGGGGTGTTTTAGGTCTGAAAGTTAACATTTCTGTGAAGTTGATTAGTGCTTGCAAGCGCTCTGTGCTATTTTCTAATCAGTGACATTCGCTCTCTTGGTTATTTAATGGCATTAGCAGCAGCAAAAGTGGAACCATTTGTTTCAGGCCAAGCAATCATAATCCTGCTCACTCTGGGTGCTGGTATTTAAGTATGCGTGGGATGCTGTTTTCATCCCACACTCCTCTTCTATGAGATTTTTGCTTTGCAAAGTTTCCCAGTCTCTTGGTCTTCTGCTTAGCCCCCTCCAGGTAAGCCTGGAATTGAAGAAATGTCAACCATTTTCAGTAAGGTACAATGCCAAAATGACAGATGAAGATTTTAAACTTCCAAAGCAAAAAGGAATTATTTAGCATGGCTCTACTGGGAGTACAGGCTCATGCTGAGAAAAAATGGGATGCTTTGAATGACTTTGTGGTAGGGAAATCTGTGGAATAGCCCAAGAGGGAAATGCTGAGTCCGTGTTGCTGGGGTAGATTAGATCCACGTTGAGGACACCTAACCTTGGCTGGAAGACAGGTCAGTGGTGCTTTCCCAGCAGCTGTGCAGGAGGTTTCTGGGTTGGTTATGAGCTCCTGGGAGCCCCAGGTTCATGTTACCCAGGTGCAGGGGAAGGCTTGGTGAGTGATTCTGACCCAGAGCTGCATCCTCGGGCACAGGGGAAGCAGAGCGGAGCAGCGTGGCTGTGTGCAGCCAGCAGCAGCTGAGATAGCTCAGCTGGGCTGAGATAAGGCTGTCCCTGCTGCTCCCCACCCCTGCTGTGGCTGTGTGCAGCTCTCTGGAGCATCCAGGGCTTCCCCATCTGCTGTAGCCCTGGGCACGAGCAGGGTGTGATAGTGTGAGGGGCCAGCCTGGCTTTGCAGGGAGCTCCTCAGAGGGGCTGTGGGGGCTCCTGGTGCAGAACCCCCCTGAGCCCGAGCCTTGGACTGAGCTCAGTGCGAGCAAACCCAGCCAAGAGGGGTCCCTGGGCCTGGCCTGGGAGAGCCAGAGCTGTGCCAGGGTCTCCCCTGGGTGCAGGGTGGGAGGGGACCCTGACCCTGCTGGACGTGGCTGAACTGGGTGTCCCAAAGCAACCTGTCACTGGCAGTTCTTCTTCTGCCTCCTGAAATTACCCTTGTTCTAGGTTTGGATGCCAAATCCTCTTTCACCTGCATCTCTTTTTCTCTCCACACACACCTTGCTCTCTAATTAGCTGAATTTCTGTCTCTGCTTTACTTCCACTTTAGTCCTTTTCCCAGCTCTGCTCTTAGATCTCGCTATTCTTTACTTTTTGTCTGCCCTCTCATGGCTGGATATTTACTTGCTTATTTTAATTTCTCCGGTGGGAAAGCCTTTCCCTCACCACATCTTGTAGACATCAGAGGATCTTCCGGGCCCCTGTCTGTCCTCCCCTTCCCCGTGCCGGCGTTTTTCCTTTGCTCTCTCCCCCTGTGCGAGCTGTGCTGCTGCTCTGCTCTCACTGCCATGGTAACTTCAAACAGCCACGGCCATTTGATACAGCAGAGGTCCGCAGGAGAGAGTGTGTGCATGTGGATGTGCCAGGGGAGGAGAGGGAGCATCCTTCCCCTTCCTCCTTTCATTTCGAGGTTCAAAGCCTTCCATTGCAGCTGCTGGGAGGAGGCAGGCCGGCTCTCTGCGGGACAGGAGCTATGAGCCCCATCCTGCTCCCCGTTTTGGGGCTGGGGATGCTCAGCTGCTCCCCGAGCCCAGCTCCTGCATCTGCAGCAGCCAGGAGGAGGAAAAATGAGGCAGGAATATCTTAAAAGTCTAAAACATAGCAAGGAATAGCTCTGCTCCTGGGAGGAAAGAAACACAGGGGGCATTAGGAGCTCTTTCCCCAGCTCTCACATTTATTCTTGAAGGTCTGCAGTGGAGGAAAACAAACACAACAGTGTCAAGCACAGCACCAGGGGATGCAGCACGGGGTGGCACTGGGCCCTCGGGGAGGGTCAGTGCTGGGGGGCTCTCCCTGAGCCTTGGGGCAGGAGGGGAGGCAGAGAGGCAGAGATTCCCCAGGTGTGGCCCAGGTGAGCCTGGGGATCCCAGCTGGGACTGCAGCACCCTGAGCCAGCCCTGGGCTGTGGAGGGAGGGGTGGAGGCTGTGGCTGCAGCTCTCAGCCCCAGCCCTGCAGAGCAGGCAGCACCATTAGCCCACGGAATCATCACACAAGAGTCTCACAATCCCAGGTTCATGAATGGTTTGGGCTGGAAGGAGCCTGAGCAGTGAGCTCGTTCCAAACTCCCTGCCATGGGCAGGGACACCTTCCCCTGGACCTGGCTGCTCACAGCCCCGTCCAGCCTGGCCCTAAATACCTCCAGGGCCTTCCCCTCCCTGCCCTGCCCCACAGCAGGCAGCCAATAGTGCCCTGGGGACTGATGTGCTGTGTGCCCAGGGCTGGCTGGGGATGAGGGGCCAGAGCTGGAGCTGGGTCCCTTCAGTGTCTGGCAGCAAAGGGCTGCCCTGGGAAATACAATTACTGTTCTGGACTGGTTGTTTGTTTTCTTCACAGTCCCATTTTGGAAGCAATAATGATCTTTTCCTCTCCCCTGGGCGCTGGGGTTGTGGGAATGGCTCCTGCCTGGGAGCACAGGGGTGCCAGCAGGGAGGAGGAGACCTCAGATCCTGCTTTCCCCAGTTTGTTACCAAAAGCTAAGACAATAATAATAAGACAATAATAACTGGAGAAAAGTCTCTGTGTTGAGATATTTGTCTTGTTGAGCTGCTGGCAAGAATCAGCCCAACGAGCTGTGGACAGAGGTGCAGCCCCAGGCATCACGACAGGGTGGCAGGACCACGGGAATCCCACCAAAAACAGGGCTGGGACACAGCCAGGGTGGAGGCAGGGCCTGGAGGGATCCCTGTGGGGTAGGAGCAGGCTCCTCACTGCTGCCTGTGCAGAGGCAGGGCTGAAAGCTGCTTTTCTGCTGCATGGAGCTGGGCAAGAGCAAACCCAGTGCTCCACAGGGACCAAGGAGGGGATTCTCTGCAAGGATCTCCTTGTATAAATACCCTCCCGTGGTTTTTGATATGGCTGGGGAGGAGGGAGGAGCAGTCTGGGCCAGCAAAGTGAAACCTGCTTTTCTAATCTGTGAAAACCAAGCAGGCAAAGAATGGAGAGAGGAAAGGAGCAGACAGTGGTGCCCTCGCTGTGTGTCAGAAGGAGCAGAAAGAGGTCCCTGAAATGATGCTCTGCCCTGAAATGATGCTCTGCCCTGCTCACCTGTCCCCCTCACACCTTTGCAGTGCACCTTTAATGCCTGGTGCTGCTAACAAAGCAGGATGTGGCTGAAACTCTCCCCTGGTGCAGCGGGAGCTCAGCTCCATGATCTTTATCATGGTAGCACCAGGCCAGGCTGTATTAATGCAGAACACTTCTCATTTTCTCAAGTAACTTTCTCAAGTTACCCACAGAGGACTGGCCAGGTGCTGGTGCCCTGCTCCTCAGCTGCTGTGCTGTGCTCCCACCAAGGAGCTGCAGCTTGAGACACACCGGGAAAAATGCAGCAAATCTTCCTGAGTGGGAGAAGCAGAGGCACACCTGGCCAGGTAGGGCAGGCTGGCCCCAGGACTGGGCACTCCAGGTGTCTCCTGCAGGGTCTGGGTTCAGCTGCTGGCCTGGTTTCATCAGGCAGGAACAGCCAGGGAAACTCCTTGGGCTTGGCTGTGCATCCTTGAACAGATCTGCAGAGCTCCCTGGAGAGGAGAGAACTGATGGGGACGGTCCCAGAGGGAAAATTCAGTGAGAAAAGATGGAAAGAGAAAAAGGGAAGTTCCATTTGGATTAATGCTGGTTTGGCTTTCATCTGAAAGTGCTGTAAAAAATTGGAGGAAACTTGTAAATGAACTGATGTTTTGAGCTGAAAAGACCTGAAAGTCTGCTAGTGAAGGCTTTGACTTTATATTTTTCTGTAAGCAAACGGCAGACATGTTTTGATGCTTAATCTCATTTATTTTTATTGGAAAGGGTGTTTGGCTGTTTGGTTTTGTTTTCCCATGCTTTATATCAGAGAGAAAACATCCTTGATGGAAATGTGTGATCCAGGAGGGAATCTGAGAGTCTGCCACCAAACACATCTTTTCAGTACAAAATGTCTCCAGCACCAGAATCCTGGGTTAATTTGCCATTCTTGCTGGGCTACAGACAAACTGTTTAGCTGATTAGAGCTGTGCAAACACTCCCACCAGCACTCACACCGTGTGTGCTCAAAAAACCACAAACAACAAGAAGCCAGGGGCTGCTGGTTCCTACCCAGAGCCATTCAGCCTTTACCCCTGCCCAGCTCCTGGGAGTGAAATCAGCCCAAAAACACCTTTATCCCTGTGAGCCCTGCCTGTGCCTTTGTGTCCTCACTGCCTCCCACTCCCCCTGGCCTGGAGCCCCCCAGCCCTGAGCTGTGCCCAGCTCAACCCTGGGGCTGCACTGCCCCTGTGGGGCTGCAGGAGCCTGGGCTGGGCATGAGGGGCTCTCAACCCATCCTGGAGGGATGGAATTGTCCTGGCAGTGTGGGTTGGGGCTGGGATTGAGGAGCTCTACCCCATCCTGGAGGGATGGAATTGTCCTGTCACTGTGGGTTGGGGCTGGGATTGAGGGGCTTTACCCCATCCTGGGTGGGATGGAATTGTCCTGTCACTGTGGTTTGGGGCTGGGATTGAGGAGCTTTACCCCATCCTGGGTGGGATGGAGTTGTCCTCTCAGTGTGGGTTGGGGCTGGGATTGAGGAGCTCCAGCCCATCCTGGAGGGATGGAATTGTCCTGTCAGTGTGGTTTGGGGCTGGCCATGAAGACCTCTATCCCGTCCTGGAGGAATGGAATTGTCCTCTCAGTGTGGGTTGGGGCTGGGATTGAGGAGCTCTATCCCATCCTGGAGGGATGGAATTGTCCTGTCAGTGTGGTTTGGGGCTGGGATTGAGGAGCTCTATCCCATCCTGGAGGGATGGAATTTTCCTGTCAGTGTGGTTTGGGGGAGCTGCTGCTCCTGCTCCTCACAGCAGCTGCAGCAGAACCTGCTCCCCTGGGAAGGGACAGGCTGGGAGCCTTCCTCACCTTCCTCACCTTCCTCACCTTCCTCACCTTCCTCACCTTCCTCACCTTCCTCACCTCCATCAGCCTCCCTTGTGGCACGCAGGGGGATGAAGGTGAAGAGTGGAGGGAGCAGATGGAGGCAGACTCGGGCATGAAGAGCCTGGAGGTGCCCAGGGGAGGGGGGAGGCCTGGCCAGCCTCTGCCCAAGGGATGCTCAGAGAATTCCAAAATACCCACACAGGGTGTGACAGGGCTGCTCCCAAACCCACCCAACCCCAAGGGCAGGAGCAGCTGGGGCTGAGCCCCTCTGCTCCCTGTTTGGGGTGAGCCCGTGGCTGTGACACCCTGCCCTGCTGCTGGGGTGCTCCCCCAGGGACACCTCCGGGCCTGCCCAGATGAGCCCCTGATGGAGCAGCCCAGAGCAGGGTGAGCACCTGCTCCCCACACCCAGCATCACAGCCCTGGGCTGCCCCTGGGGCAGGGACACACACAGAGCTCCACCATTCCCACCTGGAGCACACAGAACCCACCTCTGCTCCTGGGGAAAACACAGCCACACGTCTATCCTCATACAGCGTGGAAAAACAAATTTAACATCCCTCCCACAAAAAAAAAAAAACAACAAACTCCCGCCCTTCCCCCCCAAAAACCCAACAAAACCCACAAAAAACCCACCCCACAAAAAAGGGGTGTTTTAAATTGAGCTCATATTTTCCCAAACTTCCTTTCTCTTTGTCCTTGAAGAAAGTCTCTTGGTTTCCCCTGTCTGCTTGCTGAGAATGAATTTCCTACCAGGGACACCTTGTCAGCTTTTTTTCTTGGGCTCGAATTCAATGTTTCAAATGAAATGCCTCTTTTAGTCTCATCTACTTCATCTACAAGAAGATGGGTGAAAAAAATCTATTTTCTTTCTTCTTTTTAGAAGATTTCTGTTTTCCCTCCAAGTGGCCTTATGGCTCCTTTTAAGAAATTATATAACAAATTGTGAAAATCTGGAAGGGAGCTGGTAGTTTGATTTCTTTAAGACTCTCCCTTCTGCCACCAAGACAAAGAAAGGGAAAGTAACATTCAATACACAAAAAAATATAATAAAAAAAATCAAACCTACTGTTTTGCTTTTGAACAAGGTGCAAATTAGCGAATATTTGTTAAAATTTGAGACAGCAATTGTCTAAAAAAAATAGTTTCAAAGAGGAGAAGGTTGTTTTTTCTTCTTAAGTAAAAAAGCCCCTGAACCTTTCTTTCTTTTAACTTCAAAAGGGAGCCAGATTGCAGAGGAAGAGAGAAAAACCTTAAATCTCCTCTGAAGGGGAAGGAAGTAACTTAGTCAAAGTGATCTTATTTGTGAGGGAATAATTTTTGGTTCACTGTGGCTTTTTTTCCCCTAAGATCGTCATCAAGTGGTTTGTAAACTTTTACCTGCTCCACCTGCAGAGGTGTGAGATTGTCACTCACCTGGGCATGGCTGGGCTGTGCTGAGCTGTTTCCAGAACCTTCCTCAGCAGGCAGGGAGCAGGAGCTGCCCCTTGGCTTGGAGATGTTTTCAGAGTCAGGGGAATGCTCCCAGCCCCTGCCAGGGCGTTCTGCACTTGTTCCTGCACTGCTGCAGGCACCAGAGGGTCAGGCACAGACCCAGGGCTGGGGCAGGGAGGGGCTGCCTGTCCTGTCTGTCCCTGTCTGTCCTGTCTGTCCTGTCTGTCCTGTCTGTCCTGTCTGTCCCTGTCTGTCCTGTCTGTCCTGTCCGTCCCTGCCTGTCCTGCCTGTCTTGCCTGTCCTGTCTGTCCCTGTCTGTCCTGTCTGTCCTGTCTGTCCTGCCCGTCCTGTCTGTCCTGCCCGTCCTGCCCGTCCTGCCCGTCCTGCCCGTCCTGCCCGTCCTGCCTGTCCTGCCTGTCCTGTCTGTCCTGCCTGTCCCTGTCTGTCCTGCCTGTCCTGCCCTGTCCCTGCCCATCCTGCCCGTCCTGTCTGTCCTGCCTGTCCTGCCTGTCCTGCCTGTCCTGCCTGTCCTGCCTGTCCTGCCCTGTCCCTGCCCGTCCTGTCTGTCCTGTCTGTCCTGCCCTGTCCCTGCCTGTCCTGTCTGTCCTGTCTGTCCTGTCTGTCCTGCCCGTCCTGTCTGTCCTGTCTGTCCTGCCTGTCCCTGCCTGTCCTGTCTGTCCTGTCTGTCCTGCCTGTCCCTGTCTGTCCTGTCTGTCCTGCCCGTCCTGTCCGTCCCTGCCTGTCCTGCCTGTCCCTGCCTGTCCCTGCCTGTCCTGCCTGTCCTGCCTGTCCTGTCTGTCCTGTCTGTCCTGTCTGTCCTGCCTGTCCTCTCTGTCCTGCCTGTCCTGTCTGTCCTGTCTGTCCTGTCTGTCCTGCCCTGTCCTGCCCTGTCCTGCCTGTCCTGCCCGTCCTGCCTGTCCTGCCTGTCCTGTCTGTCCTGCCCATCCTGCCTGTCCTGTCTGTCCTGCCTGTCCTGCCTGTCCTGCCCGTCCTGCCTGTCCTGCCTGTCCTGTCTGTCCTGCCTGTCCTGCCCGTCCTGCCCGTGCTGCCCGTCCTGTCTGTCCTGTCTGTCCTGCCTGTCATCTCTGTCCTGCCTGTCCTGCCTGTCCTGCCTGTCCTGCCTGTCCTGCCCATCCTGTCTGTCCTGCCCATCCTGTCTGTCCTGCCCATCCTGTCTGTCCTGCCTGTCCTGCTCATCCTGCCTGTCCTGTCTGTCCTGCCTGTCCTGTCTGTCCTGCCTGTCCTGCCCGTCCTGCCTGGCACCTCTCACAGCCCCTGCTCTGCTCACTCCACATCAACAGCCACGATGCACAGGGGTTTCATGTGTGACCCACGGGTATTTCATGTTTATGCCAGTGATAATCTGTGGGGAAAAGGCCCCTCTAAGGAGTGTTCTGTGCTGTGTCTGTGAAAGGCAGAGCCAGCCTTGTCCAGAGCAGCATCAACCTCCCCACACATCTGTACCCACAGCATCTGCCCAGCCTTGTCCAGAGCAGCATCAACCTCCCAAAACACCTGTACCCACAGCATCTGCCCAGCCTTGTCCAGAGCAGCATCAGCCTCCCCACACATCTGTACCCACAGCATCTGCCCAGCCTTGGGCTGCTCTTTTGCCACTGACCTCTTCATTTCAGCCCCAACGAGGTGCCCCAGTGGCACAGAGTGCTCCAGCCCTGCCAGTGCCCTGTGCCAGCTGCTGCCCAGGAGCTGCAGAGCATCATCACACAGCTGGGGGAAACTCAAACTCAGCCTCCTGTACCTGCTGGGACAAACTCAGCCTCCTGTGCCAGCTGCTGCCCTCCAGCCCCTGTCCTGGTGATGTGTTGCTACAGGACACGAAATAAAATCACACAGATGTGCAAATCACCAAGGTAAAAAAGAGGGAAGTTTAATTTCTGACTCCAACATTTATAGATGTCCAAAAGTGATGGTGGGCTGGAGGGTGACCGTGCCACCTCTCCAGTGACACTGGGCAAACCAACAGTCCATCAGGATTCTCCTCATCCAGAAAAGAATGCAAAACAATGAGTTATTTACAGAAAGTGTGTGAGAAAGTTTGTTACAAGACTGTAAACATCAGAAGGCTCAGAAAAACTTAAAAGCCAGGGTGACAAAGATGCCCTGAGGAGAGCTCTGTGTGTCTGTTCCAGCACAGCAGCACAAACACAGGGATGCTGCTGGCACATTGGGCATCAGGGTTTGGAATGGGAGGAAAATCTGGGGAAGTGATGCAAAGTTTTTTGTGTAATTGACAGTGTGCTAAACTACCTTTCCAGATATACTTCTTTTATTGCAAGTATAGATCTAATTTTCTTTTTTTTATTTTATGTTTAAACTTCTGGTGAGATCACAGTTATTTATTTTAACATTTGTTTATCTTTTCCTCCCATCCCAAACCACAACAGGGGCATTGTGTGGGGGTCTCCATTGGCTGCCTGCCCTCAGGGCACCCAGAGCTGCCCCCCTGATGGAGCTCCAGCAGCCACAGGCACCAAACCCCAGCAGGACCTGGCAGGTCAGAGCTTTGGCTCTCCCCGTTTCCCTCGGGGTCCTGGAAGCTCAGGTGAGCACAGGGGGAGCTGCCCCAGCCAGGGGCAGGGTGGGCACAGAGATGCTCCTGCATCTGCAAGTAGGGTAAAAAAATAAAATTAAGATCAGCAAAAGAACACAAAGCTGGGCAAAACCTGACAACAGAATTACAAACGCTGTAGCCCAGGGCTGGGCTCTGCCTGGGCCTGCTTGTCCCCAGAAGATGAACATTTCCCCTCTTTTGTAGAGCACCAAAAGCTATTCTTGTAGCTGTCGAGTCCTTTTTGAAAGTTAGTAAAAGGTTTTTTCTTTTTTGCCTCAATAACCTACAGCAGAGAGTCCTACAGGCTAATTATATGTTTCATTTTGAATCCTTTAATTTTTTTTTTGGAGTTCAAATAGATAGCTGTGTTTTTCCCCCACATCTTTGATTCAGACAGATGATTTGCTTCATTAATTGATATGTGGAGGAGGGGGGCTAGAAATGAGCTATATTTATGCTTCAAAAATATCTTTTCCCAACTGCATTTTTTTCTTCTATGAATCCTCATATTTATTTCAAAATTATCCTGAAGTGAATGTCATCAACCTTTGTGCAGGAGTCTTCTGCTGGCTTAATTAGTCTATAATGAATCTCCTTCTCATCCACTTTGATTTTCAGCTCTCAGGTTGGCCTGGTGTCAGACTGCACCCAGAATCTGCTTTCTCTCCTGAGCTGTCACACTGAGGAGGAGGGCAGGGTGCTGGGGCTGCCTGAAGAAATCACAGTTTGGGAGAGCTGGCATTTTGGTTGCTGAGGTGAGAACACATTTGGGAAGTGCCTGGTTGCTGCAGGAGCTGCTGAGAACCAGTGGGATGAGGATGGAGCCATCCCAGAGCCCAGCCTGGCCAGCTGCTCTCCTGGGTGGCACAAGCATCCTGTGCCAGGGGTGAGTCACATCCCCCAGGGCACGTTCTGGGTGGCCCTGTCCCTTGGTGGTGATTCTTTCAGCTCTTCCTTTTCCTGGACAGAAGGAGAAACCTGAGAAGGTCCCAGCCCTGAGGAGCAGACTCAGAGTGAATCACACAGGGGGTCTCATCTCCCCAGGGACTTCTCCAGCTCCTCTTGCTTGCTGCTTTCTTCTTTGGCTTTTTCTCTTTGGCTTTCAACACACTTTGGTGGAAAAAAAATGGGTGTGAACAATTTTTCAGGAGAAGCTTCCATTGCAAAAAAGTGCTTTTTATAGGAGCTCAGCATCTTTGTGAGTGAAATGCCAGAAATCTCACAAGCTGAAGCTGAAATGTGCTGGTTGCAACATTAGGTGCTAACAGTTGGCAAAGCTTGAGTCCCAGTGGCTAAAACAGCAGAGAAAATGGCAGACAGCTCCTTGGCTTTTGAATCTGGGCTGTCTCCCTTGTGTGACAGCAGCAGAGAGGGCAGGGCTGGCCTGGGCAGGCTGTGCCTGGCTCTGCTCAGGGACACTTGGCATGGCTCTCATCTGGTGACGCTCTGGTCGCCGCCCCAGCGCTAACGAGGCCGTCCCTAATGGGCTGCCAGGTAGGAAATGTTATTATCTCTGACTTCCAGATGAGCTGCTCCACGTGGCTCCCTTTGCCTGCCCCTGTGACAGTGGTGGTGACACATCCTGAGCAGGGGCTGCCTGCATGGGGCTGGGGCTGGCCCCACCATGGGCTCAGACCAAAACCTCTCTCCAGATCAGCAATGTTTTTGGCTGAGAAATGTGGAAAAGATGCCATGTTCACTGTTGGTTTTGTCTTGAAATCTTCAAACCAAACCAGTTGGTGGTTTTTGGGGAGGATTGTCAGTGGTTTTGTCTAGATATGTGAGAATTTTTATAGAAATGACTGCAAAAAGGAAAAAAAAAGTGCATAACATGTTAGTAACAGTCTGAAGAAAGCTGGGAGAGCAGAAAACTTTTTTTAGGAGAGTAAAAATGGATAGAATATTTTGTGAGGTTAAAAATGTTCGATGCTGGCACTAGCTTGGGGTAAGGTGGGGTGAAATGTTTGTGAAACCCTTCATTTGGGATTCAGCCTTTCCTGTGGCAGCTCAGGTCAGCCTCCAGCACAGCACAGGGGCTGTGACCCCAGTCTGTGTGCCTGCCAAAATCTCAGAGCTGCCCCCTCCTGTGCACCTGGCTGGAGACACACCTGAGCTGCAGGTTCTGTGTGGGAGCCCTGCTGTACCAGCCCTGCTGTGCCATTCCTGCTGTGCCATCCCTGCTGCCCCTGCCCTGCTGTGCCATCCCTGCTGTGCCATCCCTGCTGTGCCATCCCTGCTGTGCCATCCCTGCTGTGCCATCCCTGCTGCCCCTGCCCTGTGCCTGGGACAGCCCCCAGGGCTCTGCAGGCACATTTGTGGCCAGGGGCATTGTGCAGGTCAGGGACAGCCCGAGATGAAGGATGGGGACTGTGCTCTGCTCCCCCTTGACCTGAGCCCAGCAGCAAACTCAGCTTGGCCTCTGGCTGGAGAGGTGGCACATATGGATTTTGATAACTTCCTTCTGCTTGGAGGTCACTGTCCACTTTAAATATTCATGTTCTGAGGGACATTAAATAAATAATGCTGAACTTGTTAAGCTGAGTGGCTTGCAACTTTTGCATTTTGTGCCTTGTTTGCAATTGAGAAGGGATGTGAGGCTGCTAAGTACAACCTGCTCTTGAACTAGGAAAGGTTTTGCTGTTCAGAGCCCATTATTTGCTTGCTGGCTTTGAAAAACAGGACTGAAATGGTTTTCAGACAGATATCTCCAATATCTACAGGCTGGTTTCCACTTTGGGAAGGAGAAAAGCTAAAAAAGGGTCCTGCAAATGGATGGTTTTGTTTTGATCAGCCCTCAGTCCCAGCATGGATGTTGTGTGTGGTGATGGTCACTCCCTGCAGCCTCAGTGCTCCTCAGGGCTCCTGGCAGGGTGTCAGGCACTGCCCATCCCTTCACGAGGATTCTGATGCACTGCCTGTGGTATTTGCAATAAAGGGCAATTTGCAAGAAATCCCTGTGGCATGAGCTGGAAAACAAATGGCCAGCACCTCATATGTTATTTTTTCATCCATTTGATTGGTACCAGAATATCCCCGGGTGCCTGGGGACTTGCAGCTCAGTTCAGACACTGGCTTTTGCAGAAGGTGGTTAATGAATATGAGGTTTCAAGGTAGGAGCCTTTCAGTGACATGAGATTTATGCAGAGACAGTGATTATACTTCCTCCCTCCCCCCCCATCTGCTTCAGCAGGAATATGAATCACCAGCTGAAGGCCTCCTGTATTTGTAAATCAGCTGAAACATAACGGTGATGTTGGGAAGTTGTACTGAGTTAACTGAGCTACTTCTCAATCTCAGAGCTTTACATAACCCCTTCTTAACACACTGTTATTTCCTTTCTGGATAGACTCATAAATTACTCCTGGTACACAGAATGTGTGGGAGGCTGCCTGTTTGCACAGCATGGGACCAGGACCTGCACGCTCAAATATCAGCAGACAGCTGGAACACAATCTGTGAAAAGGCACTCAGAGCCTCCAGGTCTATTAAATACAAACTCAGAACATCCACCAAGAATTTTATATCTTGCCCTATGTGGGTAATGCCAGGAAGAATAGGTGCAGTACCTCGGGGACTTTGTCAATAAATGTCACAGAGAGCATCCAAAGCCTCCTGTGTGGGCAGGTGGATGGGTGTGCACACAGAGCTGGGACAGGTGTGTGCCTCTGCATGGACCTGACTTTCTGCAGAGCTGAACATCTCAGGGAGGAGGATCAGCCTGTGATAGCTGAATTTCATTTGGTTTCCCATTTTGTGCTGAACTCTAACCACATAAGAGAATTAGGAAACGTGTCACTTTGGGTTCTGCAGCTGTTTTACTGCAGTCATATAAACCCACAATGCATACAGAACCCAGATTGTCCTTTTCTGAAGTTATTTGCTTCCTAATGTGGGGAAAATTTCCATTATGGACAAAGTTGCCTTATTTGCTTGCAGCAGTACATCCAAATCACAGCCACAGCTTTTACCAGATGAGTCTGGGAGATGCAGCCCTCAGATGATGGACACAAAGGGAGGCAGGATGGAGACTACATCTGGTTCCAGTCCCATTTCATTGCCTTTTTTATCTTACTGTCTGACTTCTTCAAACATCAGCATCTGATTTTGAAATGTGGTCCAAGGCCATCTCTTATCCCAAACCCTCCAGTGGTGTGTGGCAGCATTTGCAGAGCTTTTACCTCATGTAGCAGCCCAGATTTTACTGATAGATCTCAGTTTTCTGTTACCCACATCCAGCAAGCAAAATCTAGAAAAATTTGGATAAAATTTACTTTGGTTTTAATCTAAAGGACACCTCTTGATTACACAGGTTTTGATACATTTCCAGCTGTGAACAAGGCATAGGTGTTCAGGCTGGTGAGATGTTGGATTTGATTAGAAGCCCAATCCTTTGGGCATGGGAACAATTCACTGCTCCCAAGAAAATGGTGATTTCTGGGGTGTTTTGTTTATTTGAGGATCAAGTTGTGGTCAGGAGGGAAGAGAGAGATGTGAGAACGAGTAATGGGCATGAATGGCTGGGTGGATGGTGGCTGCAGGGAGGGCAGGCTGTTCCCTGCCAGAGCTGCTGCCTGCTCATGTGTGGCACAGTTTCATTGCATTGCTGCATCCCAAAGGATAAAAGCTCTTGCCTACGAGGCTTACCAAATGCAGGGAAAATGCTTTGGGATTTTGGAATAAGGAATGGATAAAAACCCAAGTGACTATTTCTCATTGCACTGCTAAGGAATTTTAATAAAATTTGATTTCAGAGGCAGGGATTAGGTATGGTGCCGTGTAAAAACATCAATTAGCAGAAGAACAAAAGGCAGTTATACAGCTTGAGATTGTTAGGAACTCCTGCTAGAAATATTTGGTGGAGAATTTCAGAGGCGTAAGTTGCCATGAAGCCTACAATTCTCTTCCTGATTCCTCTGGTAGATTTCTGCTTTTATAGTCATGGGGGAAAAGAAAAAAAAAAAGATTAATGTATCTGGCTTTTAACAATCTATCCAGGGTGTGGAAAAAAGCCCTTCTTACACTTTGCCTTTCCATTCTCCAGTAATAAATTAACTATCCCAGTTTAAGATGCAATTGTTGTTCTTTTATGTCTCCAGGCTAATGCATTGTGACACCTCGATTACACGAAGTGTGGATGGCTCCTCCTGCCCTCTCTCTGCCAGGTGAGAGCCTGTGAACAGATCAGGGGATGCTCAGAGCCTGTTCACAAAGCCTGTGAACAGATCAGGGGATGCTCAGAGCCTGTTCACAGATCAGGGGATGCTCACCTGCTGCCCGGCCTGGGTCTGCCCCATTCCTGCAGCAGCAGTGGCCATGCCCACGGTGCCCAGCTGGCAGGGGGGACACCATGGGGCACCCACGCTGCTGTCAGAGCTCTCAGTGACACCTCTGGAGGGACAACACTGCTGTCTGTGCTCCTGTGTCCCTGCTGTCCTTAACAATTGGAGGAAATGATGAGAAGAGGGGGATAGAGCAGAACGCTCCTACTGTGCCCCTGCTCCTGCTCACTGTGCTGGGGGACAGAGGGACAGCAGGACCCACAGCACAGTGACAGTAATGAAATGTTGTGAGACTGAGGCTGCCTGGCCCTGTATCTGCAATAATCAAGTCCTGATAAGGCAATTTAGCAAGCTGTGGCTGTTTTTTTTTTTTTTTTCCCCAGGAGAAAACACTTGGTTGTTCTTTTATTCCATCAGCTGGGCTGTGCCTTCCACTCAATGGCTGTGCCTTCCACTCAAAGGCTGTGCATTCCACTCAAAGGCTGTGCCTTCCACTCAATGTCTGTGCCTTCCACTCAGTGGCTGTGCCTTCCACTCAGTGGCTGTGCCTTCCACTCAATGGCTGTGCCTTCCACTCAAAGGCTGTGCCTTCCACTCAATGGCTGTGCCTTCCACTCAAAGGCTGTGCCTTCCACTCAGTGGCTGTGCATTCCCACTCCCCTCTGGCTGCTCTGTCCTGGCCAAGCTCTGCTCACCATGGCTGGGCCAGCAAAAGCCATCACTGATGTCACTGAAGCCATCACTGATGTCACTGAAGCCATCCTGGCCCTCAGAGCTCTCCAAGCCCCAGTCCTTGAGCAGAACTGCCCAGTTTGGACATTCCCATACTTAGGCAGTGCTCCTCGGCCCATCTCCATGAAAACATGATTATTGTCATTGATACATCCTGTGATGCCCTCAGGATGCCCTGACTGAACCTCCCAGCTCCTGCTGGAGTTACACACAGTGCCCAGCTGTGGAGCACTGCACTGTGCTGGGCTCCCACTGCTGTGTGCTGGGCTCCCATTGCTCTGTGCTGGGCTCCCACTGCTCTGTGCTGGGCTCCCACTGCTCTGTGCTGGGCTCCCACTGCTGCTGAGGGTCCGTGGAGGGCTGGAGATCATTGTCACACTCCCAGAGTCACACACAGAATAAAGGTGTCTGCTTTCTTTCCCTCCCACTCCCTGCAGGGCTCACTTTGCAAACTGCAGCTACTGAGAATGGGAAGGCAGCAGGAGCAGCATCACTCCAGCTGTGGAACTGGGATGCTGCAGCAGAAGCCTGCAGGAGGAGGACAAACACACTGGGCTCCTGAAGCACCGTGTTTTGATGGACTTACTGTTCCACTAGTGAGGCAATGGACTGAGGAGCCAGTGGCACTGCTGCTGCAGGGGTCTGGTGGCAATGCTGGGACCAGGAGAACACGTGTGGCCATGTCCTGCTGCTGCAGGGGGTGGCTGTCACCCTGCAGCTCCTTGGCTGTGTCCATCCCAGGCTCAGGACCAGGTGAGTAGCCAGTGGTCATTGGGTCAGCATACAAATCCCCCCCGTCCCATCCCAACAACTCCTTTGTTGTTTGGCCCTTTAGGAATCTTAATGGGACCCATAACATTTAATGGGTTTGCTAGTGATAATGTCATTTTAAGTGACATAGCTGTGATAAATCGCTTCCACACGTCATTGAATTCTGTTTCTAAATTTTTATGTATTTTTGATAGGCCAATTTATCCCTGTTGCAGCTCCAGCCCGTGCAGTCAATGGCATTCCACTGGGGGTGAATTTTGTCTGCTATTTACAGTGTGTGCTTTTAAGCAGTGATTGGTGTGACAGTGTGATCTGTACAGCTGTCTCTCTGTATTTATTCTTTTGCCTATAAGTTTGATTTATACTAGCTTCAAAAAAAAAAAAAAAAGCTCCAAGCTTTTCATGTGAATGACTTTAAATAACTGATTAACGATTACCATTAGCACGGCTCTAATGGAACTGGGCTTGCCAAGTTTATGGGCTGGGCTGAGCAATTGCAGGTAAAGCTGCTGTGTGCCCCTCTCCAGCTCCACACCTTTTCTGAGGTTTCCTTTATAATTGGACAGTGCCCTCTGGGTTCGATCCGAGCTGATGTGTCTGACACGAGGTTCATGGCCAGGGCTGTTTGATGTCTGCTGGGAGCCAGGGCTGCTGTGCACCAGCCTGCTGCTGCTGGGGACAGCCAGCCCACAGCCCCAGCCCACTGTGGGGACAGGCAGGGGGCAGGCAGTGCTCCAGTGCTCTGCTGGAACTCATCTTGTACTCCTCAGATTTGTTTGCAGTGTTCTAAGGGCTTCAGACTTCAGGGTGTCTGTGCATGGCAGCATCCTTTAGGGCTCGTGGCACTCGAGGAGTTGCCAAAGCTGTTTGTAAAGCTGCCTCTGTGTGTGGGGCTCTGTGGGTGCAGTGAGCTGTCTGCCCAGGAGCCCCAAAGCTGTTTGTAAAGCTGCCTCTGTGTGTGTGGGGCTGTGATGGTGTTCACAGGGGTCTGAGGATGAGGGAAGAGATGAGGATCTGACTCCATGTTACAGAAGGCTGATTTATTATTTTATTATATATATTATATTGAAACTATACTAAAAGAATAGAAGAAAGGATTTCATCAGAAGGCTGGCTAAGAATAGACTAGGAAAGAATGACAACAAAGGCTTGTATCTTGGACTCTCTGCCTGAGCCAGCTGACTGTGATTGGCCATTAATTAGAAACAACCACATGAGGCCAATCCCAGATCCACCTGTTGCACTCCACAGCAGCAGATAACCATTGTTCACATTTTGTTCCTGAGGCCTCTCAGCTTCTCAGGAGGAACAATCCTAAGGAAAGGGTTTTCCATAAAAGATGTCTGTGGCATGGGGCTCTGTGGCTGCAGTGAGCTGTGTCTCCAGGAGCCCCCAAGGCTCTGTTTGTAAAGCTGCCTCTGTGTGTGTGTGTGTGTGGGGCTCTGTGGCTGCAGTGAGCTGTCTCTTGCCCCTCTGGCTGCTGATTCCATCTCAATCCTGATTCACTCAGTACCACCCCAGAAATCTCTCAGAGATTTTGAAGGAACGCAGTGCTGAGTTAACCCCCTCTGCTTGGCTTTGTGTTTCTTCTCTCCCCCTGGACCAATAATGGCAGAGTCTGGTGGCCAGGAGCAGCTGCAAGCAGCAGAGCTCTGCCCCTGTGTGTCTGTGTGTCCCAGGGATGGGGCAGGGACGGGCTCCTTGCTGCTGAGCCCTCGTGGAGAGCAGCACAAGCAGCCCCAGCTCACCCCAACCTGCCCCGAGGTGCCAGCCAGGATCACTCAGGCAGCACAAACTCCCTCCCAGCAGAGCAGCTAGTACACAGTTAGCATTTGCCAGCACCGAGACCTCTGAGATGTTTATTCCAGCATTTTCCTGCTTCAGTTACCACCTGTGGTAATAGGAGGAAGGATGGCTATGTCAGTGAGCTGTTCATGTCCTGCAGAAAGAAGGAACTTGCAGGCCAGGAAATGTGTGTGCTTTCCTGAAAGTTGGAGTCCTGAATTCCTGAACGTGTTTGTTTTGATGTGTTTGCAGGAGGGGCACCAGAAGCAGCAGCAGAGGGGTTCCATTTTCCCCAATCTTACCCAGTGAAGCCATCCAGCTAGGGACACCCTGGCTATTCAGTTGTCAGATTTGTTCCTGTTAAAGTCCTAGGAAGGGAATAATATGGGGATTTTTTTCCTCTTTTCTTTCATAAGACAGCAGTGCTTCAAAAGTAGTAGAGGATAAGGCAAAGTCTGGGAATACAAAGCTTTTTTATTGTTGTTACTATTAATCACAGCTCAAGGAGTCCTGCCTGAAAATCGCTCTTGTTATTTTGTCTGCTTTCCTCTGGTTTATGTTCCCTGAGAAGAGTTTGATTAAAAACTGTTGCATCTCATTTTGCTCACAAGGTTCAGGTATTGTATTGCTGTCACCTGTCTGCAGCCAAAATTATACGACACATCGTGGAAGAGGTTGAATATTTTCTACTGGTTTTGATCTTCTTCAAAATATCGTTTTCACTTTGTGTAGCTGGAGAATAGTTGGCCTCCTGCCGTTCCCATTCACTTCTTACCCTTGAACAATGAGAATAAAATCTGCCTGCAGTAATGTTCAGTTTATGTTGGGGAATTTTTCCAATACAGAAAGGAAAATAAAGAAGCTTTATGAAATAGCGGTGCCATGCTCAGATAAACAGATATTTTTGCTGTTAACTTCATATTCTAGGGGTAGCAAGGAGGTCAAGTCTAGGTGAACTCACAGCAGAACTGTGGAACTGCATGGCCATTCATTCGCCCTTTTGGACTTTTGGGGATTTTTTATGACAATACCCTTAACTCATGCAGATTTTACCTTCCTGTTGAAAAATGGGCAGGTTTATTGCAGATGTGATGGCGTGTCTGTGGTGCTGCAGTGAGGGTGGGCTCCTCAGGGCTGGAGGAAGCAGCCCAGGACAGGAATGTGTGCTGGGCAAGGCCAGAATCAGCTGGGAGTGTCTGTGGTCGTGTTTGTCACTGCTCTCAGTGGTGCCAGGGCACCTGCACCTTCAGGAGTTCTGCCCTGTCCAGCCCTGGGAGCCTTTCCTGGCTCCCTGCCTGCCCTGGCACTGATGCTGTGGTCCCATGGCAATGGGGATGCCAGGCAGGTTTCTCAGGAGCACCATGGCTGTATGAAACACATGCACTTGCTAGCATGACTCTGCAACCAAACATCAGCTCAACTACTTTTTATTACTAATTTCAAGCTCCAGCTGCTGCCTTGAAGCATTTTGTTTTGTCATTTTGAGAGTTGCTGCTCAGAACAAACAAAAGGGAGAGAAAAATGAAAGCAAGGCCCCTAAAACTCCCCAGAAACGTAAAGTCTAGCAAGGATGGCTAACCGTGACTAATCACCCATCAGGGTGGCTCATCTGTCAGCTACAAATGCATCATTCCTAGAAGTTTACTAAAGCTTTTTAAGGTCTAAGCTGAGTTTGCTGCTTGTGACAGCAGCAGGGTGATGGCAGTGACCAAATGTCTGCCACCCACAGGACAGGGTCTCCTTCAGTCCTGGCCACAGAGGACAGCCAGTGCCTGGGTGTGTGACTCTGGCAGAGGAAACCAAGAACTCCAACAGTCTGGGGGATTGTCCAAGAGTAGGGGGATAGAACATAAGTAAACAAAGGTAGTATAGAAAGTGCTATACAGTACTTTGTATAGTATAGAAAATACTATATAGAAAGTAATCATACCCCCTAAAGAGTTGCAGCTGGGTTAATTATTAAAGATGAGGAGTAGGCCTGATGTTAACAGCCCACAGCTGTAGCTGATAATAAGAAGAGTGTTATAAAAGAGTGGATTGGTTGGTTGAGGGCAGCTGGAGTCATTTGGTTACAGTGGGGATAAGGCAGAGTCAGTGCCTGGAGGAGCTGCCTACAGGAAACATCGAGGAGGTACAAAATTCTAGCAATATGGAACCCTTGAAATGTAATGACAATAGAGCTCTGGCACTGTAATGACAACACCCAGGAGGGGTTAAGAGAGGGGCCTGCTTTGGGAGGGTCCTCGTGCCTGCTTTCACACTGCATGTCTTGGTCTCTGACTCTGGCAAAGCTCTGTTCATCCTCTCCTCAGCTCTGGTGTCTCAGTGCAGATGAGGTGCTGGAGGGGATGTGGGGAGGGCAGGGCAGCCCTGGCTGTTCCTGCCCACTGCAGGACACGCAGCTCTCACCCTGCCAGCACAGACTGTCCCTCCCCAGCTGGGCTGCCCAAAGCAGGGCAGGTCTGTGAGAGATGGGCTGGGTACCTGGAGGGTGTGAGGGCTCCCAGGAGCTGCTGAGGCTGGAGTAAACCCTGCTGAGGGTTTTGTGAGCAGCACATGGCTGTTTGTCACCAGCAGATGTTTGCTCTGTGCCTCCTGCAATGTCTCAGTCACCTTCTCCAGTCTCCCTTCCAATGACTTTCCCTCTGCCCTTAACTAATCCATCATTTGCAGCAGCCCGTGGTGTATTTGCTGTTTTACACTGCTGACCTTCAGGCTTTGCTCCCACCGTGGCTCCAGGGCCACACTGATCCCTTTTCCCCTCGGAGCCTGCCAACACAGTCTGGTTTTGAAACAGCTTCATATAAAACTGGAAGGAGGTCTCAAATCCAGATCAAGCTTAACATCCACTGCCGATCCCCCACGTACTCAGCCTCTTCCCTCCTGCAAGTTTTAAGCCATTCTTTTCACTCTGCTGCTTTGTGGGGCTAATGAATTTGCTGCTGCTATTCCCTCTGAGGAGGGGACGGGAACAGTCACACAATTGCTGTGAAAGGCTTAGAAACACATGTAAGTCGTTTGGGTTTCTCTGTGAAATCTGAATTCAAATCCCTACTCAGTAAAAAAGAGAAAAAAAAATAATAAAAGGGAGAAACACCAACATTGAAGAGCAACAACTTAAAAAAAAATGTTCATAGGGAGTCTGAGGTTTCTCTGCCTTTATCTCTGGATGGGGATGTTGTAGTGTTGCCTACAGAGCCTTTCTTCTCTGCATTAGGCGAGCAAGGAGATTTCATTTCATACATCATTTACAATGGAGTGCATCAGGAGCAGAGTTGGTGCATATTAACAGGGATGTGAGCAAAGAGTTGGGTTCTTTGAAAGTTTCAAAGCATCTCCACCAAGGAGGGGAGCCCGGGCTGCTGATTCCCTCTCACTCTGTCGTGGAAACTGCAAACCAAAAGCTCATGAAATGGAAGGAGGGGAGAACAAAGGCACTGGAGGTCTGTAATGCAGCAGCAATACTCACTGGGAGCTGGGGTAGCACAGGGATGCTGGAACTGATGGCCCCTAAGCCCCCAGAGGCTCTTCCATCCCTTCTTGCTCTCCTAACTGCAGTCCAGGGTCCTCACAGTCCTTGGCAAGGGTGGTCATGGGTTAGGAGAACCTGAGGAAACCACTGTCCTTCCTCCTGCCAGCCCATCTGACCTGCAGCTGCCAGGACCAAGCTTTCCTCACTGCCTCACACTGCACTTTGAGCCAGGTCTCCAGATCACTACAGAATGGCCACCCCATGTATTCATGGCAAACTCCTGTGGGTAATGACTTGGGCTAGGAATTGATTCTCTTCTTTGTTCATTGTATTTGGGTTGGTTTTGATTTCCTCCTGGAATCTGTGTCCATAAGATACTCTTGAGGAAATTGTAGCTCGTGAGGAGCTGTAAAACTGCACCTAGGGATGTCTCACATGGACATCTAGGGATGCTGCTGCTGTCTCATGGGGAACTCGAGGTGCTGGAGCTCTCTGGAGAGCAGCAGGCACCACAAAACCTGCTATAAAAGTTATGGGGCTGGCAGTGGAATGGCAAGGTCTGCTCCCTTCCCTGTTCCCACCTGCTGCTCCTTTGGCAGGAACTGCACAGGCCACCCTGCAGGAGGGGACAGGAGAGCCCCCAGTGCCTGGTGACACCCGTGCCAACACCTTGCCACCTTCCTCGTGCTGGAGAGAGCCTTTGGCCAGGGAACCAGGGGACTTTGGGCCTTTATGTGTGGAAAATCCTCTCTGCCTGCTGTCCCTTGCCTGTTTACAGGAGGCCACCAAAGTGGCCTTGGGTTGGTCTGGCAGGGTCTGGCAGGGAGCCTTAGAACAGCTCCAGGATCAAGGGCATCTCCCAGGGCTGCTGCACTGGGAGCACACTGACTGCCTTCTCTGCCTGATGCTGCTCTTCACGTACACATTTGTAGGTCAAGGGATTGGGAGAGATTTAAATAGGAGTTCCCATGGCTCCTGAAATTAATACAAAGTCTTATTTGGCAGACATTAATAAAAAGCCTTTCCTGGCTGTTATAAAATTCACCACATTCCATTCTGGTGGGTCACCTTAGCACTGTGGTCTGAGGGAGGGCAGAAGCAGCAGCGCAAATGCCCCCACTATGTTTGGGATTGCCTACCTGGGCTCAAACACCTTTGGGTTTGTCCAGTAATTGATGTTGAACAGAGAGGTTTCCCTGGATTTACAGCGTTTATTTTCAATTAAACTGTTGACTGGTACTTGCTCAGAGTCTGTTTCCGGAGCTGGTGATGGATTTAAGTTGCTCAGGAGACGTTCAGCTTGCTCCAGGTGACATCTTCAAGGTTACAGGGAAAAAAAAAAAAACATGTCAGGTTTCTGTCAGCAGCAATTTTTGCCCTGTTAGAGTTAGGAAATGAAAACTTTACCCATCCCTCCCCCATGAGTGTGCTCAAAACTCCACAATCTATTTTCTCTCACTCTTCACCTCTTCTCCTTTATATTGGCTGCTTTGCACCAAAAGCCCCACAGTTACATGCACTTTGACACTTGCATTTCAAAACGCCTGATTGTGGAGTTCTGCCAATACCAGCAATTGATCTGGTGCCACAGACCAGCTTAATTATTCAAGGTCAGTCTCCCTCTGTCTCTTCTTGTCCAGGGAGCAGCAGCTATGGGGAATAAAACTTGAACAGTCTTTAAATTTTAATCATAAACTTTAGTAAGTCACAGATTTGTTTTGCTGTATGTGGGGTTTTCTCTATTGTAGTGGCTGCAACTTTTGCAGCCTCCCTGCTCAGAGCAGGGCTTTCCTGCTCACTACAACACTGGGCTTTTGTCAAGCACTGTATTTTACACTGCTATTTAAAATGCATAAGTTGTGTGATCTAAGCAGTTTCCAGTTCACTTTTGAGCTCCTGTAAAACGTATCCCTGAAGGCATTTCAGCTGAGCAACCAAGAAGGTGAGGGTATTAGAGGTTGTGAAATGGCTTGTCTGCTAATTCTTTCTATGTGCATCTCTTCAGATAAATCTCCTGTGACCTCCTGCTACAAGCAGAACATTAGTTAAGTATCTTCTTGGTAATGGAGTGTCCTGGACATGATCCTATATTATACTAAGGGCTCTTCACAATATCTGGGAAGATGTTTGCCTGCAGGGGAATAGCAGAGGCGTCCCTGAAAGCACAGGAGGTGCAGATGGCTCCTGTGAGCAGGGCTGGGCTGGCTCAGAGTGCCCTGTCCCCACTGTGGGGCTCAGGCTGGAGGCTCAGGGGGCTGCCCTGCCCCAGGCTGGCTCATGGGAGGCTGAGGGGTCCATTCACAGCAGCCTTGGGCGTGCCCTGCCCTTCTTCTGCCCCAGCTATGGGCAAACAAGGAACCCTTTGGACCCCTCAGTCCACCCCTGAAGCAACCTGGATAACTGGCAGAGCCTAAGGAGATATAATTTTAATAACAAGTCATTGAAATAATGAGTCTGGCTTTCAGAATAGTAATTATAAAATGAGAAATTCTGAAAAAACAAGATCCAAATGGCTTATAAAATTATTATTGTGATCCTTATTATTGTTAATAATAATAATAACAATAATAATAATAAATATAATAGTAGTAACATGGAAGGGGGGCAATATTGCAAGGATGCGAGAGGTACAGTTATTTTTGTCAGACAAAGGGAAGGAGACTTGTAGGAAAGCAAGGAAACTGGGGCTGTTAGACAGGGTTCCAGTCATCCTGCTGGTGGGAAATGGAGCCTGTGCTGGGACCTGGGGACTGTGACCACAAGGGCAGTGCCAGAGCTGCCTGGGCAGAGCCCTGCAGAGGTGAGGGGGCAGTGAAGGCACCTGGCCCAAGGGCAGGGTGGTGAGAGGCTGGGCATGCTGGGGACAGCCAGCCTGGACACCCAGCCTGGCCAGGGCAAGGGATGTGACAGGGCTGAGGGTGGCTCAGGGCTGGCACTGGGCTGGCACTGGACTGAGGGTGGCTCAGGGCTGTCACTGGGATGAGGGCTGGCACTGGGCTGGCACTGGGCTGAGGGTGGCTCAGGGCTGTCACTGGGATGAGGGCTGGCACTGGGCTGGCACTGGGCTGAGGGTGGCTCAGGGCTGTCACTGGGATGAGGGCTGGCACTGGGCTGGCACTGGGCTGAGGGTGGCTCAGGGCTGTCACTGGGATGAGGGCTGGCACTGGGCTGAGGGTGGCTCAGGGCTGGCACTGGGCTGAGGGTGGCTCAGGGCTGGCACTGGGCTCAGGGCTGGCACTTCTTCCATGTTTTTCGGTGGGCAAACAAAGCCCAGCATTCCCCATTAATTTTCCTACTCAGTGTGATTACAGTATCTGAGTTTTGCAGCTCCCAGCACTGGGAGGAAGGCTCAGGGAGAGTCAATAATTGATCAGGTGTCTGTGCTGGAGATGGAATGCCTCACTGTTGCAGCGGGCCGGGCTGCCCTCGGTGCTGTGATCAGCGGCGCCTTCTCGCCGCCTTTGTCACGGATTTAAACAGCCCTGCTTGAAGCCTTGCCTCTATAGCTGGGCTGTGCTGTCCCCCTTTGTCAGGAAAACGTCTCCTTTTTCATCATTTTTAATTTCAAAGCCTTCAGGGCTTGGCTTGCTCAAGGCTGCCTGTGAGTCTGGCTGTGCTCTGCCTCGCCAGCCCAGTGGCCAAGGCTGGCTGGCTCTCACCTTCCCCAGCAATGCTTTATAGCTCTTGGCTGCTGTTTACCCAGCACCTTGTCTCGCTTTAAAATGGATTTCTCGATGTGAAACATTTGTTCCTGAGCTGAAGCACTCGCTGTTGGTTTGGGGGAGGTTTGTTTACTGCAGTAACCAGCTTGCTCTGTATGTATTCCCATCACTCTCCCTTGCTATAACCTACAAATCTCTTCAACTTATTCAGCTCAATACTGGAGATGGTTTTTGAAGTCTTCTTTAAAGTATAGTGAGTGCCCTTAAAAATTTTCCCAGCTTTGAAAGGTTCTACCTGTTCTAATGCAATTCCCAATTTTAAAGATAGGAAATAAATATCTTGGGGATGCTTGGCTCACATACAGCTCCTATCTCTTAAAACATTAATGGTCCATGCTGTTTGATTCTTTTTGAAAGTACTCCGTTCCTGCTTTGTTTATTTAAGTTCTTTTCTCTGTGCTGGGACTTGCCAAATGGAGTTGTGTCTCCCCCAAACCCCCACTGCCCCCCCTTCATTCACAGAAATCAGTGAGATGTAAATACAGCTCATTTGGTTTTAGCACTGCCAACTTTTGTTTCAAAAATCAGACATAAGGTCCCTTGAATTTTGAAAAGGGTTTCAAAAACCTTTGTTGAAGAAATAAATTCTGAATAATTTCTGGTTTTGCTTTCTGCATTTTGTGCCTTTGAAGGTTCACACTTCTGAGCCTTCATGTGCAATCATAAGAGATTGAAACTTGCTTTACTGTTAATAACTGCTGCATCCTCTGCAATCACACAGCTCCGAGAGGGAGCCGCTGTAGGAAATGAGCCAAGTCAAATACTGCAGCTTAACAAACTCCTAAGACTTGACAACAACAAATTCTGCTCCTGAAAATGGCCCCTTGGTTTGCCTGCAGGGGCTCTGAGGGCTGGGAGGACCTGGGGGCAGGATGGGGGCATGGCCTCCATGCACTGGGGGCTACAGAAATCGAGTTTGAAGGGAGCAGAGAATGAGTGCCCTGAAGAGTGCCTGGGCCCTGCAGGGGTTTGTCAAAGCTCAGCTCTGCTTTAGAGCTGGTCCTTCAGCCCTGGGGCTGAGCCTGGGCTGGCTGAGCCTGCCAGAGACACCCTCTGGTTCACCAGCACTGTGAACCACTGGGCTGATTAGCTGAGCTGTCTCTCCTCTATCAGTGTCGTTTGGGCTTGTCCTGTCCTGTGGCAGGTGTGCTCAGGTGTTTGGCTGGGTATGACTGATGGCTGCTCTGATTCATGTCATGTGTCAAGAAGAGGGAAGCTGGGGGAAGAGGGAGCACCAGGGCTGGGGCCAGGGCACTGCTGCAGGCTGGGGAGAGCAGGGCTGGGACAGACACCTGAGCTGCTCTGGGGTGAGCACAGGGCTCTGCTGGGCACGTGTTGATGGCAGGGCCTGCTGTGGGTTCTGTTTCTGGCAAATCCTTGTGCAGGAGGTGAGCAGGGGCTGGACAGCAGATGAAGATGATTGGGTCTGTCAGGGATATGGACTGGTTTTTTCCCTGCTGTTGGGGTGTGGTGGTGACATTACACAGATGGAGAGGAGACAAAGCTCGGCATGGCTGTGCCTGGTCATCTCTGCCCCGTGTCTGGGTGATGCTGACAAAACCTTCTCCACTGAAACCTGCCCTTCCATACAGACCAGCAGTGACACCAGCAAGAGAGGGGACTGAAAACATCTGTGCAGAGCCTTGGCGGTTTGGAGCAGAGGCTTGTGCAGGACTTCATTAATCAGACAGGATTTTTGGGCAGCCAGGGCTGGCAGGCAGGCAGGCCACCTAACCCCCCAAACTTCAGTCAAGGCAACAAAATTCCCCTTTCTATTCTGCCTTTTAAGTCTTTTATCTTTCCAATCTGCAAGATGTGAGATAGCAGCACAGGCTTTCTTCCTTTTTTTCTTCACATGATATATATATATATATATATATAAAAGTATATATAATTTATAGATAACGTATACATAAAATAATATTCAGTCTAAATACATGCAGACACACACGAAGCATGTTGCAGAGCCTGTGGGAAATAGTGTCTGCAATGGAGTTTGCTAATTACAGCAGCTCTAATGGCAACTTCCCCCCACCCTTCCCAACAGCAACAGAGATCAAAACCTTTTTTGTTTAAAATATTTACTGTACAGCTTGCAAAGCTTTAATCAACGTAACATGACGTTTCCTTGCAGCAGCCGAGTAATAAATATGCAATTAATAGGGAATTGAAATACCCCCATTAGCTGTTTGCAGAGCCTCACTTCCCACTGCACAAACGCTTTCAGAGCGTTTATTGCTGTGCCTGCAGCCAGCTGTGCCACCCAGCACTGAGCCAGGCGATGCCCCTCTCTGGCAGGGGCACAGGGGGTTTCAGAGCAGCTTTGGGACTTTCAGAGTGAGGATCACTCCAGCTCTGGCAGCCACCACAGGCCTGGGTGGCACAGGAGGGCTGGGAGCAGCAGATCCACCCACAATTTCTGTCTGTCCCACCCGGGAATGGGGATTTTCAGGCTGTTAGTTTTGCTTCAGTGGGTGTGACTGCACAGGCAGCTCTGTCCCTGTGCCAGTGAGGGCTGGCACTGGGGAGCAGGGCCCTGCACATCCCTGGGTGTGAGGAGCAGGGCTGCTCCTGCACTGGGGCACCCCTTGGGCAGCTGGCACCTGCTGCATGGGCTACAGCCCTGCTCTGAAGTGACAAAGTCAGCTTTTTGCAATTTATGTGCTGCTTTTGCAGAATTTAACTTCCCACCATGGCTGAAGCACCCTAAGGCTGTGCCTTAGGAGGCAGCACGGAGGTGGCATGGAGCCCTGGATAACAAAATGGTGAAATGCACAGAGCAGAACCACTTCAGAGCATTCCCCAAAGCCTTGTCCCACACCTAAACCACAGTGTGTGAGAAGAGCCTGAGCTGCAGCCACAGCCCTGGCAGCTCTGCCCAGCAGCCAGGCAGCTCCTTGCTGGGTAAAGCTGCAGCCACCCTCTCCAGCCCTGCTCAGGATCACGTTCAATGATGCCAGGTGAGTGTAGGGGCACTGGGGGAGCTGTCTGTACCCAGCCAGAGCAGCACCAGCTGCTGCTTGCCAGCAAAGGCTCCCCACTGCACGGGGAGGAGGCAGCACAGAGCCCTGTGCCTCCCAGCTAAGCATTAGTGAAGCTTTTTAATCTCTCACTGTGGGATTTCTTTTTGCTTCAGCATCGCACCATAAAGTATTTCAGACAAGGTGACATTTTCCATCTGCATGAAGTGCTTGCAAACAGTGTGAATTTAACTTTTATTGGCCTGATTTAGGGGTATGGAACTGTGCATAAGTCTTGGTCTCTCAACCTATAGCCTTGCACTTTAAGTGATGAATTAGTCAGTAAAATAAACAGGGCATTATCTAGCTGTACACACGTCTGCATCTTCCAAAGAAAATTAAAGTGTGTCTGAACGTACAAAAGCTAATGATGGTGAAATCAACTTGGTTATAAATTAACCAAAACTCAAAACTAATGCAGAACTTTCTGAGAGCTTGGAAAAGCCTCTCTCCTGGAGCAGGAGGCTTTGCATGTAGGAGGGCAGGGTGACCCTGCTGAATGGCCTGTGCCACCCTGTCCCTCCGTGTGTGTGGGTGCTCCCATGGGGTCTGAGCAGTGCTTGGGCTGAGATGCTGCTGTTCCTGCAGCCCCCATGCCATCCCCAGTGCCCAGGGAAGGGGGATCCATCAGCTGCCATCTGCAGCCGTTGACAAACGCTGATGTCTCAATGGCAAGCACCACACCTGCAGCTGGTGTGATGGAACACTGATAGAGACGTTAGTGCCAGCCTGGCCACGGGGTTTTATATTTCATTTAACCCAGAACGCAGCACACTGAAATGTATACATTTGTAACTGCTCCCCTGATGGTCTCTCTGGAGTATTATAAAGATTTATCATGTAGTGTTTGGTCAATACTAAATACCATGAAATGTCAGCAGAGCAGTGCTTGGGACTGCTTGAGCAGTAAATAACAGAATTCTACAATATCCAAAAAGAAATGAACAGGTGAGCAAGTAACCTGAGAGAAACAAAATGAAACAAACCCAACCCCTAACCTTTAGAAAAAACCAAAGCAGGAAGGAGTTTATTATTAAGTCCCCTTGAGTTTTAATGCGATATATGAATATTTGTCATTTGGGTGCACTGGTCTGGGCATGCTGCCCCATGGACATTCGGGATCTCTCTCTCCTCCTACCCCCATGAAATCCTGGCACCTCCTGCTCCCTGACCCCGTGGCAGCAGCTGCAGGAGCAGCAGGAGCATCCTCTGCATCCTGCCCTGCAGGAACCTGCCTGAGGAGCAGCAGCTGCTCCGTGGGAGTGGGGGAACCCCTTCCCATGCTGACACTAATCACTCCCCAGCTAATGGTGGGGATTGCTCCGAGAAAACCTTCCAGGATGGCTTTTTTACAGGTCAGAAGTTGGCTACTGCTTAAACATATGTTCCTCTCTCCCTGTCTCTGACTTGCAGAATAGCTGCTAACTAACCAAAAGACAACACGGTGAGCCAAGGCTATTAGTGAATAATAATGCCATTTGCAGGCAGCAAAGGCTGAAAGGCTTCCAGAGCAGTTAGCAGTCTGCAGGCATCTCCCAGAAATGCATGAGCAGAGCTCCTGTGCATCAGCCAAGGAGCAATTATTCTTGGAAAGCACGTCTGCCTCACGCTTTAAAACCTTTCCTAGTGTCTTGCGTTTAGAGAAAAAAAAAATTAAACGTGCTGAAAGAAAGCAGAGAAACTGGAGCAGGGGCTGCACAGGCTGTGGAGGAGCAGGGCTGCAGGTGTGGGCACCTCCAGCTCCACACTGGGTGCCCCATGGCAGCGAGAGCCAGCGGGGTGAACCCAGGCTGGCAGCCTGGAGCTGGCCTGGAGGAGCAGGAGGTGACCCCTCTGTGGCCCTTCCCAAGGGCAGAGGTACAGGCAGCCTGCAGAGCTCCTAAAATTGCATTTTAACTGCAATTACAATGAACTTCAGTCAAGCACGCTTGTTCGTTGTTGATTTTTTTTTGGTTTTTGTTTTTTCCTTTTGGCTTCCTTGTGGTTTTCTTTTCCCCAAACATCTCATTTGTAGCAGAAGATTATATTCCTAATGGGGTCTTTGTGAGTGCAGCATTGTACACAGCTCTGCTCTTTAAAGAACTAGCATGGATCCTAACAACTCTCCAGGCAGGAAATCTGGGGGGAGCTCTGCTTTCCTGCTTACTGATCTATGGCTGAATTCAGGGGTCCCCCGGAGCCCATCAGTGCCGTGCCTTGGTAGCAAGTAATGGCACAGGGAGCCACCAAAGGACTGCTTTATGCTCCAGACTTGGTAACTTCAGAGAATAATTCTTTTGCAACATTATTATATTTTTTGGCAAATCACCGAGATGTTTGCTAGTTTATGCCACAATTTTATTTAACCACTCTAGTGCTATCTTTTTTCCTTTTTATTACATTTTTCAGTTCCTATATGAGACTTACTGTCAACATTTGTGTGTCTATGTTGTAGCATCTTTTTTTTTTTGGTTCACTTATTTTAATTATGCATTTTATTTTAAGTGCATTGTTTTATGACATCACTTGTTAATTGTTCAATTATCACTCTGTTCCTCTGCTGCTCTGCAGTGTGCAGTAGCCTTGAAGTGCTGTAGAGGCATGCCACAAACGGGGGAAGCAAAATAGAACGGGTTAAAGACCCAAAGATGCATCGCAGACAGTTCTGTGCTGTTTAATTACACCTTGTTTGACAAGTAATTGGTAAGAAATGAGCTTGGGAATGGCAGCCCTGAGACAGGGAGGGAGTGCAGGGTGAGTTCCAGGTGTGCAGGCAGGATACTCAGGTGTGCATGCAGGGCACTCAGGTTCTGACAGGTGCAGGAAAGGTGTGTTTGAGGCACAGGAAAGGCATGTTTGAGGTGCAGGAAAGGTGTGTTTTACATGCAGGAAAGGTGTGTTTGAGGCACAGGACAGGTGTGTTTTACACGTAGGAAAGGTGTGTTTGAGGCACAGGGAAGGTGTGTTTGGGCTGCAGATGCACCCAGTGAGGGCTCAGTGCCAGCCTGGAAGGGCCAAGGGTGCCTCAGGGGCAGAGGAAGGGCTGGCACAGACCAGGGCTGTGTGCAGGCTGATTTTGGGGCAGTCGGGCTCTGAGGGGCTCCCACCCATTTTTGGGAGAGCAGAGACACTGCTGAGGATCAGCCCAGAGCTGTGTGTGACACATCCTGCCAGCAGCTGTGCACGTCTTCTCCCCTTGTTTTTATCAAACAAAGCCAAACCAGCCTGAAGCTGCTTTCTAACACGAAGCTCTTCATTAGATAGCTCACACAAAGCATGCCAGGTGCACCAGGGCATGTCCAGGTACAAACCATTTTCATTTGAAACCCATTCTGCTCACCAGTTTGGGAGGCATGTCTGGGTTGGAGGCTCGTGTTTCTGTGAGGAATGCAACAGTTTGCCACCCACTTATAGCCAAAGCCTGAGAGAGCTGGAGATGCTGAGATTCCCCATCTATTGCTGCAGTTTCTCACTTGTTTTACAGTAATTTGATGTTGCCTGAACACAGTGGTCGACCTTTTTTAAACTCCTGCTGGCGGGGTAGAGCAGCAGGGATGATCAACCTTCTGCTTTAGCTCAGAAATAGCTCAGATCAGTGGGAGCAACCAGGGCTGCACCACGGGAGAGGGGGGCAGTGGCAGCACAGAGCTCCACTGGGGTTTAATCCATATACAAAAACCCATATTGCCTGCCAGAGGAACTGCACGTTGGCCTAAAAGGCTGCTGAGGCTTAGTTTGCTCCTGAACCCTGGCTCGTGTCTGCTTTTGCATCCTTTCTCTCCTCAGTGTGCTCACTTGAGAGCTCTGAGTTACTCAGAGTCCTCAGAACCTGAAATGGAGACTTTGATGAGCTCCATGATGGTCCTGCTCCACCTGCAGCTGCCAGTGGCAGAGTCTCCATCAGCTGAACACACGTTTAGCTTGCTGTTCTTTCCTAAAGGCAAAACTTGCATCTCACAATATCCTGAAAAACCTCTGAACTTGTTAATTAAGGTGGAAAGGCAAGGCAGTAAGTGCATGAAGGGAAAATCCCACTCTGGCCAACTGAAATTTTATTTTTGCCTTAAACTTGGGAACAAAACCAATGAAGAGCAGCAGTGACCCTGCATCCTGTGCAGCCTGGCTGTGCCGGACCAGATTTGTTCTTAGGGCAACACAGCTGGGGGAAAGGTAAACCACAGCATGAGGAGATGGAAACCATGAACAGAGAAACGAGGAGAGGATGAAAGCAGCACTCAGAGTGCTCTGGGTGCTGGGGAGCATCTGCTGTGTGTGCACAGAGGGACCTGAGCACAGCAATGGCCCTGGAGCTGCCACGCTGGATGTTCAGGGCACAGACAGGGCTGGGGCAGAGAGAGCACGGCCACGTTTGCAGAGGCTGTGCACAACAACAGTGTGTGTGACATCCACAGTGACCACAGCCCTCTGCAGCACGGGGCAAGTGCCTTCCTTTGTTTCTCACATTGACCACAGATCTCAGCAGCACGGGGTAAGTGCCTTCCTTTGAGCAAATGCATCACCTGCTCCCAGAGCCGTGCCGCCCCAGCTCAGAGATCACAGGGATTTTTGCCTGATTAAAGACCAGAATAAATTCAGAGGCCAGGTTGTCTGGCTGTTGTAGCAGCAAATGTGGGAAGAAGAGCCTTGGGCTATTTTCCTTGACACGGAAAACTTACATGACAGAACATTTGATGTGTTGATTCTATTTTTTAAACATTGCCTAGCACAGGCAGCAGGGCTGGCTGCAGCTCAGCCAGCATCAGCTCTGCCCTGCACAGCCCAGCTCTCCTGCCTTGCAGGGCAGGCTGGGCTCCCACAGGGCAAAACACCTTTCCTCAGGTGTCCTTTGCTCAGATGTATTTTTTCAGGTGCCTTTCCTCAGGTGTATTTCCTGAGGTGTCCTTTATTAGGTGTCCTTTTCTTAGGGGTTTTTCCTCAGGTATCCTTTGCTCAGGTGCCTTTTCTCAGGTATCTTTGCTCAGGGGTTTTTCCTCAGGTGTCTTTGCCCAGGTCCCTTCCCTCCTTATTATGATATTCTGAGGGAGGAGGTTCAGGGCAGCCTTGATGGGGCATTTGGCTGCTGGGATCTCCTTTACTGGTGCTGGTGGGGGATTAGGACAGAAACAAGCCTGCCTGGCAGGTCCTGAGAAGAAATATGCTCAGAAACAGGGAAAAAAGATAAAACTCCACTTTCTGCTTTGTTTTGTAAATAGTTTTAAAAGCAAAAACAGTCCTAAATCTTCAAGGCTGAATCTTTGGTTTTGTCAGATTTTCTTTTAACAGCAGCACTTCAGAGCCTGTGGACAGAGGTTTGAAATGGCACCAGAGGGAAGTGCTGGGGTGCAGAGACAGCTGAGGCTCTTCCAGCTGGAAGGATCCTCCAACCCTCCCTTCCTGACAGAGGCAGAGGAGATGGGAGGTGGCAGATGGTGGGTGGCATTTGTTTGTCAAAACAAGAGCTGTGGCATCTCTTGGGGTGCTGGAAGAACTGTACAGCTGAAGTGAGAGCTTGTCTGTGTGCACTCACCAGCTATTTCCTCTGCACTGGAAAACTGCTCCTGTTTGGTGCAACGTGCTGAAAAATGAATTTAGCCAAGGAGAACCAACAGGAAGGGCATCAGTCGTGTGCTGGGTTGGAAGGGAAAGTCACCAGGGCTGCCACACCTCTTACCATCAGCAGGAAACCCAGAGTTTGGACTCCAGGAACAATCACTGAGGGTAGGAAGGGCATCCACATCAGAGGTAACAGAGCCCATTGAGAACCTCAGCTCCAGCCACTCTGGATCCCATTTTCAGTGTCCTTTCCTTCTGCTCAGGTCTGTGGCATCCAGAAAATGATGTCATATTCTGTTTTAACATCTAAAGCATTCAGACTATTTGACTGGAGAGGCTGCAGACCTGTTGGGCTGGATTTTTTTTCCACACATGAATATTGCCAAACTCTCTAAGGATATTCAGGTTTTCCAGCCTTTCGCCATCCCTGCTTTGTCCTAGAAAGAAAAATGAATCCAATTTACTCCTTGTGTGCTCCAGACTCCCAAATAAGCAGGGTAGCAGAAAGATGAGGTGCTCAAATGCAGCACAACTGTAACATCCCATGGGAGGCACCTGGGAACTGGAGGTAAATGCCTCTCACAGGGAACAGTGAGAATTAGCAGGGGCTTTCCTTTGAGATGTGCAGTTTTTGGCTGCTTTCCTCAGTGGAGAACACTGAGATGGTTGGGAAGAAGCAAAGGCAGATGTGCATCCAAACAGATGTGGTCATTCTGCCACTGGGGCAAAGCCAGAGCAGCTTTAGGATGAGAATGGAGATAAATTGGAATAAAAAAGAAGGTATGGGAGGAGAACTGGAACCCTAATGTTGCTTTTTCTTTCAAACTGATCTGTACACATGTCACACAGTTGGATGTATGAATAGTAAATTATTCTATTCATTTCTTACTCTTGATGAACAGTAAATTAGTCTAATAACATTTACTGTTCAATTCATTGATTGTCAGAGGGAGATTAGAGGCAAATAGCTTTTAAGTCTTTCCAGCTGCAAACATTAGAGTTGTCTAAAGTTGTGATGTTTGACTGTAATTAGCTGCAGCTCTGCAGATCCCCCCTCCAGCTCTGCTCCCCCTTGTGCTCTGCCAGCCTGGGGCAGCAGGGACCCCGAGATTACCTGAGCCAGGTGACAGAGCAGGGAACAGAAATTCCTGGTTTAACACTCATTTACCCAAATGGCACAACACAGTAAGAGCAGTGGGGCAGGGGAGGATAATCCAGAGAGCTGTGAGGGGTGTTTGGGTGTGTTTGGGGGTGTTTGGGGGTGTGTGAGCAGCCAGGCTGTGCCATGGCAGGAAAAGCCTTGCTGTTCATGTCTGCAGGGTCTCACATTGCCAGGAGGCTCCCTGGGGCTGGCCCCAGTGGGATCCAGGTGCTGGAGAGGGAGAACAAGGCCCACAGGGCAGCAGAGGAGCCAGGCCAGCTGCAGAGGGATGGATGCCTCGTGCTGTGTGCTCCTCTTTGTCATCCTGCTGCCCCTGCCCTGAGCTCCCAGGCACTGCTGCCCATTTAACAGACTTAGAATTACTTGTGGCCAGGAGAAACCATAAACAGCAGAATCATTTCCAACCCTGCCACAGCTTGGAGGTGTTTATTACCTTTATCTACACCCTGCCCCCCTTTCCTTCCACAGGACTAAAGAAGTAAATAAAAGCAGCCTCCTCTTGCTATGCTGGTCAGGCTCTGTGTCTGCCCCAGACGTGCTCTGAGGCACCAGGGGTGGGGGAATTCATCCCTGCTGAATCCCAGAGCCCAGGGATGCTTTGGATCACCCTAAAGATCACCTTCCTGCAGGCCCCTGCCATGGCTGGGGACACTCCAACTCCTCCAGGTTGTTCAGAGCTTTGTCCAGCCTGGCATGGACACTGCAGGGCTTGGGCATCCACAGGGGTTGTGCCAGAGCCTCACCACCCCCACAGGGAACAGTTCCTGCCTAATATCTGATCTGAACCCCCACTTTCAGTTTGAAGAGGGTTACCCCTTGTGTGACCCCCTAAATGGGGTGATTCCCCTTGTCCTGTCCCTCTCCAGCTGTCCTGTGGCCCCTCCAGGTGCTGGAAGGGCTCTCAGGTGTCTCTGAGGGCTCTCAGGTGTCTCTGAGGGCTCAGCCTGGGTCCCCAGCCCTGCTGCTGGGGCAGCTGAGGTGAGGCTGCTGGCACTGCAGGCTGGCTCTGGGCACGGCAGGGCTGGCAGGGCTGGCTGGAGGAGCTGTGGGCAGCCCCTGGCACAGATGGGGCTGGTTCAGCTGTGCACATGCAGCTCCTGCTTTCTAAGCATGTGGGCTGAAAGCAGCAATAATCCAGCACTCACCATATTCCAGGGAAATTCTCTTTCATCAGAAAATAGGAAATGTGTTCAACCTCACTGTGTGCAAATCGCTGGTTTTGGGGGGAATGTGAGGAGATGTTTGAGTGCCTGGGGCATGCTGGGGTTTGGGCTGTACCTGGCTGAGCCCACCTGGGCTGGGGCAGTTTTGGGCAGAGCTGTGCCAGGGCTGGGGCAGTTTTGGGCAGAGCTGTGCCCACCTGGGCTGGGGCAGTTTTGGGGCAGTTTTGGGCAGAGCTGTGCCCACCTGGGCTGGGACAGTTTTGGGCAGAGCTGTGCCCACCTGGGCTGGGGCAGTTTTGGGGCAGTTTTGGGCAGAGCTGTGCCCACCTGGGCTGGGACAGTTTTGGGCAGAGCTGTGCCCACCTGGGCTGGTGCAGTTTTGGGCAGAGCTGTGCCCAGGCTGGGGCAGTTTTGGGCAGAGCTGTGCCAGGGCTGGGGCAGTTTTGGGGCAGTTTTGGGCAGAGCTGTGCCCGGGCTGGGGCAGTTTTGGGCAGAGCTGTGCCAGGGCTGGCGCTGACTCACAGCTGGGAGCTCAGGAGGCAGGAGCTGAGCAGGGCTCCCACAAAGGCAAACAATACCTCAGCTGCAGACAGGGATTAATGTCACAGCAAGATCTTATTAAAGACAAGGCTTCTCATTTAAATTTCTCCGGGTGTTTGCTCATTTCTTTCTTTGCTTCCTCTCCTTCCCATAGAGCGACCCACAGTAATGAAAAATGTCAGAACTTGGGGGAACTGGAGTTGTGACTGCTTGGATGGGGCTCCTGTTCAAAGCTTTACTGTTCATGCCTTTCTTATCCCAAGGTTTTCAAATAGAAATATACACACACCTTAACAACAAAAGCCTATGATGACTGCATTGTCACCAGATAAAACTGTACTAAAAATAAATAAATGCTGCATTTAGCATGATTCAGTAGGCAGGGTCCTTATTATTCTTCCACCATTCAAAGGCAGATTCAGCTCCAGCACAGAGCACTCCATCTCTGTGGCATCCCTCACTGGGGCTTCTTCCAGAGCTTCTCTCTGCTCACGGATGCAGAGGGTTTAGGGTAGCCACGGGTGAGTGTTGTGGTCACTGATGCATGTTTTTAAGTGGCAGGACACAGGGAAGAATCTTGGTTTAAGTGTAATAAAAGTGAGGTCCCGATTTGTTAATGAGGAGCATTGTCTGCTGCAGACACTAATTTCACTACGGGGTGCAGTCTTCAAACTTTTCATTCTAATTAGAATGCATTTCCATATTCTTTATCAATTTCTCCCCTTATTGAAATCTTCTCAAACGACCTTTTTTTCTTCACTTATGACTCATCCCAAGATTTTTATTTTTCCCAAAACAATCATTCAGATGCAACTGCATTTTTCCAGTAAACACGCTGAAAAACAAATGACCTTGCCAGCTCATGCCTACACAGTGGGAGAAGGGCATTAGCAGTGCAGAGGCAGCTACTAATAATACATGGGAAAATTAAGTATGGGAGAAGACCTTCTTCTTCTAATTCCTCCAGCATTTAATTTCCAAATGCCCTGCAGTGGAATGTGTCTGGAGCAGGAGCTTAATGGCCACCAAAGAGTTCCTGCAGTGGGAAAACAAGTCCTGACAGAACAAGGGGCATTTAATGCACACAGGAAAATAGGTTATCTGCTAAGGAGGCTGTTTTTTATTATTATTTATTTCCTTCAGCCCTCCACAGCTGTGTCCGGTTCCAATTTTTCTAATAAAGTAAATTATTAACTCAAGCTGACGAATTGGTTGGTGTTGGTAATAGGCTTTCAAAATGATTAGTGATATATACTCATTACCCAAATTAAAAAGCCATATTAAAAATAAGGAGAGGAAATGTAGCAGCATTATCAAAGTAATAATTTCTATTTAGTGCATATCTTTCCTGAACTTTGGCAAATGTTGAATTATGCAAGACAAACACTAATCTGAAAGCATTCTAATTAATGATGGTATTTCTTTGCCATCAAATTAAACCCAACACATTCACAGCGCATCTGACTTAAATGTTATCACAAATTCTTCACACTTTGAGGAAGATTGTTGATGTGTTTGAAAATATTACACCTATACACAAGTTACCAGCTTGAGCCATGGTGCCTCCCTTGCCTGAGGATAATTATTAATGGCAAAGACCTGTATAACTCAAAGTTCACCCCAAGGAAATAATAATGGTAATGATGCTAATAACGATAATAATGGTAATATAGTAATAAAAATGGTAGTAATTAGGATAATGAATTATAATAAAAGTAATTTTATAAATTATTGGTTTTGTTTATTATTATTATTAATAAAAAATCCCCAGAGATGAGTATCTTGACATCAATTAATCACAGTGTTTGTAATCCAGGGTTTGCCATACTTTTCACTGATTAACAGTATCAAACAGTTGTTTTCCCTTTAAAGATGCTTTATAGATGTAAACATATTTACAAAACTTCTTTGAGAATAAAAACAATAATCAGGCAGGTAATCAAGTACAATGTAACAGCTGAGCTTTTGAGTTAAAGACCTGTCCAGGCTGCAGCATCATTTTTACTTTGTTATTATGTGCAGTAAGCTAATAAAAATATAATTTTGAAAAAAAAAATTACATTAGTGATTTGCCAGAGCGAATGTAGATGTCAAAAATGCTAATGCAGAGAAGCTGTCAGGAGTTTAAATAGATTTTTCACTGACTTGCCGTTCTTAATTATAGCTCAGCACCCTGTACAGGTTCAAAAATGCTGGGTTCCTTCGAAACAAACTATGAGCTCCTTGCCATCTCATCAAATTCTCCTTCTCTTTCTTTCAAATGGATCAATCAGATGCCAACACATAACATTTTTCACTTACATCTTTTCTTAAGCTTCCTTATCCACTGCAATTATATTTTTACCCAAACCTATCCTGAAGGGGATAGAAGAGATTTCATGGAAGAAGCATAATTGGCAATTGAGCTTGCTCTTTTCGTGGGCTTCTTTTATGAGAAAAGATAACGTTCTGTGTGGTAGAAATTCAGCACTTAAATTAGGGGGTATGCTGGCTACTTAGTTAAATAATCTAGAATAATCAGGTCAGGAGGGAATAGCACATAGCTTTGGCTGAATGTTTTGTGTTAATTTTTCAGATAATGTAATTCCACGGCGTTCAGGAGCGCATCAGCAGAGCGCCTGTGAGCACGGGATTGACAGGCTGCTGATCCAATCCTCTGACAGGCACAGGGTGCATGGAAAAGGGACCCTTTGTTCTTTGGGGCTGTTGAGTTCCAGCAGTACCCATCCTCAGAGCCCTGGGCACCATATTAATGCTGATAGTGTTGTTAGGGAGATGGGGAGCTGTTAGGAGGGAGCAGTAATCAGCTCACAGGATCACTGGACATGTTCATGCAGCTTGTTCTGGGGTGAGTCCCAGAGCCCTGAACCTTCCTGAGGAGAACACAAAAATCCAATTAACATCTTCCCTGTCACCCTCCTCGGCTGCTTTCACTGCAGATGACCTTGGGCAGCTGTGCTGCAGCTTTGCCAGACTTCAATGATGTCTTTAATTCCCTGTGTTTTGGGTTTTGCCCAAGCAGAAGGCCTGGCTCTGCAGCACACCTCTCACAATGGGGAAGAGCTGCTGACAGAAGTTCCCTCAGCAGCCTTGGCGTGCTCTGAGCTGAGCTGTGGCACAGATGGATTTCAGGACTCACATGTCCTTGGGGATGTCCAACACAACTGGTGAGAGAGCTCCTTTCCTCTCCCACCTCCTGCCAAAATGCTGTGGATCACAGGATGGTTTAGGTTGGAAGGGACCTCCAAGATCACCTTGTCATGGGCAGGGATGTGACCTGACATGGCTTTCCTGGGAAAGGTGGATGCTGAGCCCTGGCCTGTGCTCAATTACATCCTGCTGATGAAGGATTTTTGGGGAGAGCAGGAGCTGCTCCATGCCCTCACAGAGCCCTCTGCTCCAGCCCAAGGGTAGCCCAGCCTGTGCTCAAAGGAAAATCTGCTCCTTTAGAAAAAAGGTTCCTTGAAATCAGTTTGAATCAAACCTAGAAAAACCTTAATTATAAGCAAAATTTAGCCTGATGGGACAAAAATAAAATGTATTTAAATCTGGGGCAGGATAGGAATTTACCTGCATTCATTGCCCAAGCTACGGTGAGGAAGCAACTGCTATAGAAGAACTCACAAAGAATTTATTTTTATGTATTTTACTGCACTGTCCACGTAATATTTTTCAGTAAGCTGAGACACAAGGATGAATTTCCACAGACAAGGATGAGTTTGCACAGACAAGGATGAGTTTCCACAGCCTGCTCTGCACATCTCTGCCCCTCTGACAAGCAGCCTGCAGTGACCCTGGCAGACATTGCACGACAGTGACCCTGCCCCTGGTAACCCCACGGCTCAAGGCTTCCATGGGGGCATCATCCACCAGGTCTGGTCCTAATCACCACAGGAAGGACTCTGAAGGGAGTGAAGATCCTGAGAGAGAAGAAGGCAGCATGGACAGCCTCTGGACATAAAGCATTTCCTTCTCATGGCTGTGCAATCCCTGGGGACAGAGGTAAGAGATTTGTTACTGGCTGTGCTAATGCCACGGAGGTGTTCTACACGAATTGTAAGTTGTCTTCAACCTGAATCTTTGTTGCAGCTGCTGTCAACACCACAAGTGAAGATCCCAAAATATAAAGCATTTTGAACTCTTTCTTTTCATTTCCTTTCCATTATACCAGGATGATACTGCCTTATCTCAAAGACACACTTGCATACTTGCACTCTATAATGGAGAAACAGCACTACATACAGGTCCCTAAAAGTAAACACCAAACTCTGTAAATGTTGCATATAATTAGAAAGATTCTTCTGGATTTATTATTTTTTTTCCCCAAAGCTGTTACTGCTTGATATGGCTGTCACCTGTGTCACTTCTACGGAAAGATTTTCTGCGTTAGGGAAAATCAGAGCAGCAGGCTATAACTTGTTACAACAGGGAGATTTAAGGTAGAAAAGAATGAGGGAGAGCTGCTGACAGCACTGTGGTGGCTGTGCCTCCTCCTTAAGTGGAACAGGTCAGGATCAGTCTTTGTTTTAGAGGCTCTCTTTTGGGAAGAACCAGCACAAGCCTCACACCTGATGGACACAAACGCCCTTCAGACTGCAAAGAAAAGATCTGCTTCCTGTAAATATCCCCAGCCCGAGACCAACAAATCAAATTCAGTCTCAGCTTCATAATTCTGATCTAATTTCCTAGTATATTAATTTTCACCATTTGATTTCACTGATCCTTGGAGTCCATTTCAGTTGTGGCCTTTATTTGATTGCTTAATTGGCTTAGCAAACCTGGGTGCATCAGCTCTGCTACGGGCTCGCTCAGCTTCTGTGTGTGTCTGCTTCTTCCTTCTTGTAGGACCTGTAAAACATAAACAGAACTTTACATTAAATGGTGGTCCAGCCTGGAAATCCCAGGGCAGAGACAATCTCAGTTATAGGGAGGGCAGTCTCTGGATTGGTTTGATTTTACCTCGTTCTATTGTAAATCAAAGGTGACTCCAACAAAGAAGGGAGAATGGTGACTCCATGGATATCAGAAGGCTAATTAATTATTTTATTATACTATATTATATACATTTCATCTAACCTGAATCTGTCAAGCACTCACTCTGCACAGACCTGCTCACACTGCCCTGAATCTGGTGACTGTCAGTGACAGTCTTGACACACACACACACACACACACACACACCTGGCCCTGACAGGCCAAGGAAAACATCCTCACTTGGGATAAACAATCTCCATATTGCATTCTGCTTTGGCACAAACACAGGCACAGCCAGTGAGATAAGAATATTCTTGGGAAGAATTGTGCCTTGCTTTTCTCTGTGAAGAGAAATGTGGGGCTGCACACCTGACCCTGACAGGCCAAGGAACCAAAACCCCATCACTGTGGGTAAAGCATCTCCATATTGCATTCTACTGTGGCACAACACAGGCACAGCAAGTGATAAGAATTGTGTTTTCCCTTTCTCTGAGTTCAGAGAATGTGAATCTCAGAAATCCTTGGGAAGAACTGTGCCCTGCTTTTCTCTGTGCAGAGAAATGTGGCGACACCGTTCAGCTCTGGCACTGCTCGAACACTGCCACGTGTCCTTCAGCACCAGTGCCCAGGTGAGATCAGTGCCCAGGTGAGATCAGTGCCCAGGTGGGGCCAGGAGCTCTCAGGTGGGGCTTTGCTGCTGGCAGGAGCAGGGTCAGGAGCAGCTGGTGGCAATCACAGAGCCAGTGACACCTTCCTGTGCCTCCCTGCCACCAGCACACCTGAGCGAGCCCAGCCCGGCTGCTGCTGAGGCATTCCTGAGTTGCTGCACTGGCATTCCTGAGTTGCTTCATTTGCATTTAAACAATCAAGGGTTTTAATTAAAATGCATAAATGAATCAGCCACTAGAAGCTCTATCTCCCGTGTTATTTATTTTTTATATTAAACCTTCAATTTGATGGATAAGCACAGCCATTGGTCATTTCTGCTGAAATGATCCCATCAGCAGTGAAATATTTGACAAATCTGATGTTAAATTTTTCATCTCTAGCTTTCAGCACTTGTGGTCCATTGAGATAAATAGCACAGCTCACACTTTTGATCTATTCTTTGAAGCTCTCTGGGCCCAGCTCTCTGTTAAAGAGGAGAGGCACAGGTCAAGGGATGTTTGGAGATGCAAACAGAGCTCTCCTGATGCTCTCAGACATGGCCCAGCACATCCACAGTGACGAGAGTGTCCTCTCCTTCTTCAGAGTGCTCCAGCTCTGACAACTCTCTCTTCTTTCTCTATAGAGACAGAATTTGGGGGTTTGGCTCTGCTCTGTTTATAAAACAAGAAGTAATGTGGACTTTCTGTTAAGTGAAACCCATTTTCTTTATGCTTTTCATTTTTTAATTATTATTTTTACCCTGTAACAGTGGTATCTGCAGTCATCACAGGAGATCCTCCTCCGACTGGAACACACTACTCTGCAGCATGGCACTGCACATTTAACTCCAAGGAATGTAATTTGTCCTAAGAACTGCATCCTACAGAGAATAAAGCAGAAAACACACTCTGCTGGTGGCTTCTCTCAGAGGATTACTGTAAAACTAAGCTAATAACAATGCAACATTCCTTCAAAAACTGAAATCTTGCTCACATGCTAAGAAGCTGTAAGAGTAACAGCATCATCTGGTGGCTTCTGCCACAAAGAATGGATTAATTGATTTTTTTTTTGTTCTACTTTCATTTAAATTCCTCATCTCTCAGGTGAGGCCGGGTCCTGAAGGAATGTGTGAGAGGAGAAACAGACGGAAAATGATAAAAATGAGAGAAGGTAATAATGAAATCCACAGCTATACTGAAACATTAAACTGCATCTGATATCTCAGATCTTTTTAAAAGGATTTTTTAAAGAACATTGAAAAACACCATCCTCATTGAAGTCAAGCTTCATTTACAGCAATGCCAGATGGGTTGGGATTTTGGAAGCACACATTAAGAGCAGGAACGATGCTGCTAAAGGCCTTGAACCTTAGCTAAGGATTGGTGTAAACCTCCACGAAATCTTAAAGACAATTCCTTTTCATCATTTCTTTTGGAAGTGCCAGATCAAACCCTTCCAACTCCTCCTTCACCTTCCTTTTGGAGTTCTTCTCACTGATCCTCCCAGCACGTGGAGAGGTGGTGTGTAAAACTGAGATGAGTGTGCATTTGTTTGCAGAGGGGTTTCCCTGTGCAGGAGGGTGTCCTGGGTGTGAGGGCAGAGCAAACCAACCCAGCAAAGCTGGGTGAGTGAGGCTGAACCAGCCAGCCTGAGCTGTTTAAGCCCCCCAGCCCCAAGGGGCTGCAGCACCCCCAGAAATGCCCAAGGTCCCCCAAGAAGTTCCCCACAATCCAATGAAGCACCAGGGCCATGCTAGCCCAGAGAACCCAAAGACTCCAGGTTTAGTTGTTGCAAAAGCTGATTAACAAGGCAATAACATGAAAATTATTCCTCCTGGCTTTATTGGTGCGCAGTGTCTGTTTTACATTCATATAGTTTCTGTCCTATCCTTGGCAGTTGTCTTCTTTGTTGTATTCTTACAAAGAGAGAAATATCAAAACATTAATTTAAGCTGTCACAATGCAAAGGGCTGACAGTCATATAAAGAATTATCATTGTGGCAGAGAATGGAGACAAGTTAGTGAAGGCAAATTAAAGTGACTAGCTAAACAGAACCAAACTTCTTGAAAAATCCAGGATATTGCCATGACAATTCAAATAGCTCCAACTTTTTCTTTTTTGTGTTTTTCAGCTCTTTCCTACACAGACTATTATCAATCTGATGGGGAACAGAAAGAAAAAGAAATCACTTCATATGTACTCTAGTTTTAGTGAAATATGTATTTCAAAAGAGAAGATTCATCCTGTACTAGTTTGTGAATAAGATAAATTGCAACTAACATCAATCTTTGTAATTTTCCACAATTGTAGAAGTCAGACTGACCAAGATTACAGCCTGTCTAATCCTTCTTGCCAATGCATACAATACAGAAATGTCTCTTTGTCCTATCCAGGTCTCTTAAGGAAAACAAAAATGATTCCTTTTTACCAAACAATAAGGTTCCTGCAGGTGGTGGCTGGAGGTATCAAATTGCCATAGAATAATTTTAATTAGTTTACAAGTAAGAAGAGGCTGGTTACAAAAAGAAAATAACCACTTCAGTCTTGTGCTCTGCTGTTCAGCTGTGGCTGTTGGCACATTTTGCTCTGTCCCTCAAGGTGCCCATCCATGCCCACAGGCCAGATCCCTGCACTCCACCTGGCTCCTCTGGGAAAGAAATCAATGGAATCTTTTCCACAGGACAATTTTCAGCGGGGAGAGCAGCACTTACCCTGTGCTCTGGCCTCTCACCATGAGCTGCCCTCCTGATGAGGGGAGGATGGCAAGAATTTAATGTGAAGAGTTGGTGAAACATCCCAAATTCCACACAATTGGTGAAACATCCCTAATTCCACCCGATTGGTGAAACATCCCAAATTCCACACAAATGGTGAAACATCCCAAATTCCACACAAATGGTGAAACATCCCAAATTCCACATAATTGGTGAAACATCCCAAATTCCACATAAATTCCACCCCATTAGTGAAACATCCCAAATTCCACACAAATGGTGAAATATCCCAAATTCCACATAAACTCCACCCGATTGGTGAAACATCCCAAATTGCACATATTTGGTGAAACATCCCAAATTCCACCCAAATTGCTCCTTCCAGCCATGGTGTCTGCAGAATTGGGGCACTCAGCAGTGCAGGGGCCAGCAGATCAGATTACTAATGAGGCAGGAGCCCACAAGATTGCTTTGTACAGCCTAAATTCATAATTAATTCCCATACACACAGGTAACCACGCAGTTCTCTCAGCTAGCACATCAAAACCTGAGCAGAACAGCCAGGGCTGAGCAGATCACCCTTGCCAAGGTGGATGAGTGAGAGGCTGACAGGAACAATGCCAGCAGGACAGAGGCACAGAGCTCCCTGTGGGTGTAAGGATGTGAGATCCTCTCCCCCTGCCCATCATCCTTACCTGTCCTCGAGCTGTAATCCTGGGATTAGGCAGGCAGAGCTGCACACAGGCTCTGTGTGCTTGCAGCAGCCACTCAGCCCAGCCAAAGCCAGGCCAAGGTGCCAGCCCTGCCTACAGAGCAGCCTGGCCAAGGCCTCTGTGCCCTCTGCACGCTGAAAACACTCCTGGAACACTGCAGAAAAAGAAAAAAAATAAACAAAACAAAGCAAAAAACCAAAACAGCAACAAAAAAATCCCCAAAACAAAACAAAAAAACCCCACAAAAAGCAAAACACAAAAAAACAAAAAAAACACCCCCCAAACCCCACAAAAAAGCACAAAAAAATCCCCAACCCCCCCAAAAACAACAACAACAAAAAACCCAAAAAAACCCAAGAAAACCTCCCCAAACCAAAAACCAAAACAAAACAAACCCCACAAAAAGCAAAAAACAAACCAAAAAACCTCCTAAAAACCACACCCCCCCCAGCCCTCGCCAAAACCAACAACAACAACAAAAAACCAAAACAAAACCAAAAAACTCCAGGGAAGGCCTGCAATCACTCTAATTCCCCAAATAAATCAGATGTACATTATGAGTTGGGAAAGCAGACAAGAAAACACTTAGAAAGATAATAAATGTGAATAGCTGCAGTTCCACCAAATGCAGCTCCATACCTCTAATTGTATCAATTATTTTTTACGATTGTGATCTCAAAGATGGGAAGTTTTGCTAAGATGTATTTGCAAGTTACTTTGATTACTGTGAATAGTGGGAATGTATTTAAAAGCTTCTGCATATTCACTTTGGCCCTCTGATCCCCCTCTGCAGCATCCTGAACCAGCTGGCAGAACATGAGGCACTTTAGACACTTCTGCTTGAAGCATTCAGACAATCCTGGAATTATTTGGGCTACTCCAATGCAGAGCCTTTGTCCAGGTTGTCTTTTCACTGATCCCAGGGTTCTTATGACTGATTTTGCTTTTCACGTTTTTCTCTCTCTTTCATTTTTTAATCAGATATGTTTTACTGTGAGGAAGAATTTGACCATTTTCTTTTGTATTCTGAGAAATAAGCCTGCTACACCCAAGTGTTCAAGGTAATTTCATTTCTGCAATAGAAGGTATAATTGAAGAACCATATTTTCAATGTAAGATATTGTCTAAAACTAGGCCCTAGCATGAACCCTGGTCAACTACATACAATCCTCTTTAATATGGCCTTTGATAGCATTCATTTAGCACTCTAGTGCAAAGCCTTCAAAGGGACATTGAATGAAATTAAGTTTCCAAAAGAACTGTAATAGTGACAGAAGTCTCTTTCTCTGAATTAATGGCAATCTTAAAATCTCCCCTGCTTTGAAACAGCACATGAATCCACAATGGAAATGTTTACATAGCATTTAAAACTACCAACAGGATTAGCAAAAACCTTTCCAAGGACAAGATATTTTCAGCTGGATTTTAAGAATGGAAGGAAAGTTGGAGGGCTAAAATGAGACTGGGGGAATCCTATGCAAAATGGAACTGGCCTTGGCCTTCAAATAACCCATGTAGAGCCAGCCCACTCCCCTTGAAGTGTGTGCTGCTTTCCCCCAGGAAAATACACAGAAATTCTGGATCCAGAGAGGAACAAGCACAAAGCTTCTGCAGGGCAGAGAACCAAAGGCTGCCAAAGGAGAAATGCCTTGACTGCCCCTCCATGGGGACCCTGGTCCCAACTGGAGAGAAAATTTCTCCTGGAGACTTTGATGCCTTCTTCCATATTTCCCAGTTTTATCTTCCATATTTCCCAGCCTCTGCACTGCATTAATTCATAACTCTGAACTCCAGATAAAGTGTCAGCAGCTCTCCTCACAGGCCAGGCACACAGCACAATCCCTTTCCTCTCCTCAGGCACACAGGACAATCCCTTTCCCCTCCTCAGGCACACAGAACAATCCCTTTCCCCTCCTCAGGCACACAGAACAATCCCTTTCCTCTCCTCAGGCACACAGAACAATCCCTTTCCCCTCCTCAGGCACACAGAACAATCCCTTTCCCCTCCTCAGGCACACAGCACAATCCCTTTCCCCTCCTCAGGCACACAGGACAATCCCTTTCCTTTCCTCAGGCACACAGAACAATCCCTTTCCTCTCCTCAGGCACACAGAACAATCCTTTTCCAGCCCAGAACCAAGGACAGCACTGCAGCTTCAGCCCAAAAAGTGCAAACAGGGAATGGAGGAGAGAAACTGGGAAGGTGGGACTGAGAACCTGGAGCTGGGATTGGACAATGAACCCAATATGGAAATGGACCAGAACTTATAAAAGTGGGAAAACTCCATCCTGGATGGAGCCCTGGCTGGGCTCTTGTACTGCCCAAGGTACATCCTCTGAAACCTTTTAATAAATCCTCACTTTATTCGTTAACTCTGCCCAGCCTCTGCTCCAGGCAGCCTCTTTAGGCATCACCTTCCCCAGGTTGTCCCTCCTTGCTCACGTTCTCTCTTGGGCAGAGCAGAGCAGAGCAGAGCAGAGCAGAGCAGAGCAGAGCTGCCCTCCCAGAGCTGCCCTCAGAGCTGGGCACTGCTGGGGCAGCCTGCAGGGGAGGAGAGCCCAGGACCAGGAGCAGCATCCTCCACAACCTGCCTGTGTGAGGGCTGTGCCTTGGCAAGGCTCATCTGTCACAGACACCTTTTATGGAAAATCCTTTCCTTAGGATTGTTCCTCCTGAGAAGCTGAGAGGCCTCAGGAACAAAATGTAAACATTGATTATCTGCTGCTGTGGAATGCAACAGGTGCATCTGGGATTGGTCTCATGGGGTTGTTTGTAATTAATGGCCAATCACAGTCAGCTGGCTCAGACTCTCTGTCTGAGACACAAGCCTTTGTTATCATTCCTTATTCTATTCTTAGCCAGCCTTCTGATGAAATCCTTTCTTCTATTCTTATAGTATAGTTTTAATGTAATATATATCATAAAATAATAAATCAACCCTTCTGAAACATGGAGTCAGATCCTCATCTCTTCCCTCATGCTCAGGCCCCTGTGAACATGGTCACACTCATCCTCACCCAGCACCAACCATTCCTGCCCTGCTCCAGCCTCTGCCTTGTGTCCCTGCTCCCTTTTCACCTGCACACATAGCTCAGCCCCTGCACAGCACCCCTGGACCCTCTTTCCAAAAGAGAATTCAGAGTGAGATCAACAGGAATTGGTTTGGGAGCAAATAGCAAACCTCTGTGAAGCCTGAAAACCTGTTCCTGGCAGACTTTTTGATTGCTCCAGGGTGTCTATGCCCACATGTATGTACTTCTGCAGCAGAAAAGTGCAGCAAAAATGATTAAACACATGAGGAAAGAGGCTTCCATCTAAAAAGTGATTAAAAAGCCTAGCATTGTTTAGTTTACAAAACACAAGAGTAAAAGATGATATAACAGAAGCAGAGAGAAGGGGCTATTTATTCTGTTTTCTCTGAAGCACAAATATGCATGGAAAGGTGAAGGGAAAATGCTGAAAACATTCGTGCAGTGTATAATCAACCCTGCAACTCATTGCTGCAGGATATTAGGCAAATTTTTCAGAAATACTTCTAAATGTGTTTGATGTGACAAATAATAAGGCTCAGCTCCTGAGGTGAAGGAAAAGCAAAAACAAACCCTCTCCCTGGAAGGACACACAGTCCCTGTCCTTGTGCTGGAGATGGAATTCTGCTCTCCAGAGGGATGGCATTATTTATTTATCAAGTGCATGATATGGAAGTGCTGGTTTCCTTCGAGCAGGAGGTTCTGTGGCAGGCAATTAAAAGGGTCAGCAAATGCAGCTGTGTGAAGCCATTTACTTCAGATTCCTCCCCAAATACAAGAACTTGGGAGTGCTGAAGAGGCTCAGGTTTAGTTACCTTGTTCTCAGCTGGTTATTCTCCCCAAAGACTGTTAACAGCATCTAGGTAGCAGTCAAGGCTGAGAATGAAAATGGAATTAAAAATATTCACGTCCTTAGAAAATTCTTGTTTCTACACACTCACAAGAAACGTTTTTCTGTGGATCCCTCCTGTTCTGGGTACACAAGGGAAACTGTTGTACCTCCAATGTTACTCCAAGTTAGCAGTGAGTGGAATTGGAATTTCAGTGCATGGGAGCAGCCAGGAGGGTGCTGTGGTGCTGCTGGGCTGGGAAAGGGGCTGCCACAGACAGAATTAGTACCTGCTTAAAATGTACATGGAGAACAAACTGTCTTTTTTTTTTATATAAAAAAAAAAGAATTTTAAACGCTACTTCTGGCTTCTGAATAGTTTCCTTGCAACTGTCAGGCCATCTGCTTGGAGAGGGGTCTGTGCACTCATGAAAGGGATCTTAAAATATACTCTCCTCATAAACATCTTTTGTTTGGAAAATCCACATGCATCACATAGTGCAGTAAATGGCAGCACTGAAGGGAAGATGTTGAAGTGCTGAGGGTGCAGCCCTGGCTGCAGCTGCCCCTCCCCTGTGACAATGAGCTGCCCTCAGTGCACCCCAGCCCCTTGCACAGCTCAGACTGGCAGCCCCCACCTGCTGGGAACACGCACCAGAGCCTCCCTGGCTACATCCAAAATGCCAAACTGCCTGGTGGGCAGAGCAGCAGCAGCTCCTGCAAAGCAGCTCAGGGATGACATCATTCCCACAGCCCATTTTCTGCCCACTCTGCACCATTTTCTGTGGGGGGTGTGTGGGGAAAAGCCCAGCACACGTTGTGTGTCCACAGGGCAAATGAGGGGTGTGCAAGCACATCTGATTCCAGCATTTCCTAACTTCCATCAGCCCAGAACTGCTTGGGACATGAATTTATACAATACATACATATGCACACAAACATTTATTTGGTCTGCATGCTTGGAATATGAAATTGTGTGTATGAGAACAGTGGTTTGCTTTCCTTAGTTTTTTTTTTTTTTTCTGTTTATTTTCATCATTCTTTGGTCATTTTTTGTTTACCCACTTTTTGTTATTCTAATGTAAGTTCAAATATACAAAATGCTAATTTTCTTTTACATAAAAATGTAATAAAACTTTCTGGCTTTCTTTATAAACAAATTTCAGCAGGAAGGTTGATGGGATGCTGTATACCAAGTAAAGAAGAAATACTGTTTAATTATCTTCCATATAAAATCCAATAAAACGTTCTGGCTTTTCTTATTTTTCTGTACTGGGGATTAACATCAGTGTCTTTGTGATGAGAAATCTGCATTCATGGCTCCTCTATTTAGATTTAAATAGGAATTATAGTTCTTGGCAGAAAGGGATCTGTCAAATATCACAGCATTTGTGGCAGGTGGTCACTGCATTGCTTAGTACAGACACTGCCTGCTTAACCATAGCCTGAAGTAAACATCAAAAGTCAATTATTCTCTTTGTAAATATTTTATTTATATTTTGGAGGCTAACAAACATCTTTTCAGTGCTTGGCTGAGGCCTTCCTCCACGGATCATAATCCCACTGAACCTGCATTGGGGTGGCAGGGACACCAGCAGGGAGTGCTGGGTTTCATAACCCAATTCTCTGCCTGGAAACCCTTAATGACTTGGCTGCCTTGGAGTGGACAGAGCTGAAACTTGTCACGGCTGTTACCCAGAGCAGCTGCCAATTAGCACGACAACCATGGATTATTTTGCCTTTCCTCTGTTAAAATGTATTTTGAATATAAATAATGAAAAAGGAAAAAAAAAAAAAAAAAAAAAAAAAAAGGAACCCAGTTCTAATTCCTTGGATTTAACACTTTGGGGTGGAAAGGAGGAGCTCTGCTTTAATGGCCAGACAGGCGTGTGCAGTGGATGCACTCTGAGCAGCAAATCCAGAACAGGAGCTGAGCTCTGAGGGTCAAATGCCTCGAAGAAATGTCTTGTTGCAGGGTGAACCTGCTAAAAGAACCTGACAGTACCTGGCCAGTTCTGCATACAGGGCAGAATCCCTCCCAAACCAGCGTGGTGTGGAAAACGTCTGAAGATGCTGCTGCACGTTTCAGATCCTTATCTGAACTCTGCCTGAACTCTTTGGGCCATTAACTAATCAGATCATCTCATTTAAACAATGTTATAAAAATAATCAAGTACTTCTGCCTACATACATACCGTTTGGATATATTTACCCTAAAGAAGCAGGGCTTTCTTGGGCACTTACTCCTGGCATTTGGGGAACAGAAGGAGCACAAAATGTTAGGGAGGAGCAGAATTCTCTGAGATGGGGCTGTGGGTAATTTTCCCTGCAAGCCTGTTCGGTGGCAAGTTAATAGAGTCCCACATTACCCAAACTGCAATGTTCTAAAGCACTGGGTGCTCGTTTTCCTGCACTATTTGCCTGGCAAAGGCCATCTGTTCTACCCCATCCATGCACAGGCACAGCCTCTATTGTTGGAACAGGATTCACACACGCGTGGATCAAGGCAAGCATGTGCCTCTAACTGTTTTGATCCCTAGAACATGGATTTTTCATTTTCTTTGTTTCTTTGTGCTCACCCAGTAATAATACTTGTCATCTGAGAATTCATATTGATCTTGTCATTGCCTTAAAATTGGATGACAATTACTATCTTTGTCAAAATTCGATCTGATGAAATGGCTCCAATTAGGAAGGAAAAAGAAGGAATCCATCACAGCAGGGAACATTGCATTTGGCTTTAGAGCAGGGAAGCTTCTCTTAAAGGAAAACTGAGAGGAAAATGGGAACAAGCATGACAGAGACTAGGATGCCAGTCTGAAAATCCACAGAATTTAGGTGTACATGTGCAATGAACAGCCATTTCATTTTTGCAGTCCGTATCTGTCTGCAGATCTGAGTTGAAGCTCCCCTGACAATAAATGCCAGTAACTGTTGTTTTCCTTTTGTGATCTGGTCAGACACACAGTGGCAGTTGGCACCAGGCTTCCTGCATTTTCAAATCCAGTTCTGATTACCAGTATAATTATAATACATTATCAGGAGTAGGTTTGCTGAAGTTCATAAAATGATAACAGCATAAATGACATCATGTTTCCAGATACTGATCTCACCTTGAAACTAAACATAAAGAGGTAGTGAAAGAGTTGAAAACAAAAGAGTGAGTGCACTTCCATTGCTACTGATATTGGCACTAAAGCAAACAACTTATCCCTGCTAATTGCAAACAAAATTGTGCTAATTACAGATATTTTGTTTATAAGTCATCCCTAAAAATTAGTGTGCACATTTGTGTGTGTGTGTAGGGGTGGGGCAATCTTTTTCCAAGACAAAGAAGTTTGTTTCATACTGAGCTGATGCTTTATTTGACCCTTCAGCCCTGCCAGTGTTTTGTTTCTGAGCAGCACTGAAGGGTCAGGGTCACCTGTGATTCTGGCCTGGCCTCACCTGGGAGCTGGCAGATGGATGCTGGTGCTTGGCTCTATCTGAAGGACTGGAAACCTCTACCTACCCCAAAAATTGTCTCAGCTCAAGGCCATTCTTGCATGGGTTTCACTGAATGAGGCCAGTAAATCTTCACAAATAATCATGGTTTAGGATCTGTGCAGTCACATGAGCTTCTGCACAGGGGGCTGCACAGTTTTACCTCCCTGGAAAATCGCATTTCCTTAAGTGCATGGAGCAGCTCCTCAAGACCCTGAGGGAAGCAGGGAAGGACCCCAGGCCCCAGCAGGTGGTGATTTTCCAAGTGGAGCTGAGGGACTGGTGGTGCAGGGATGAGTCACCCCAGCTCACCAGCAGCAGCTCTGTGAGGGAAGGTGGGCGAGCTCTGCAAGCTGGGCAGACAGAATTTCCCTTCCCCAAATCTTCCTCCCCCTGTCTCTGTTTTCACCAGCTAAGCATCCTCGCTGACTCTGACCTACATTTGAAACAGTTCCAGAATGCAACAGAACTGTGTTTCTGGGGAATTTGGTATTTGCTAAAAATTTTAATCCAACCCATTTAAAAATGTTGCATGTTAACTGAGCAAACACAGCCATCAGAAAAGTCTACAAACCCCAAGCAATTGTCCTGGGTTGTTTACAACACACTGCTATTAATGAGCATCTGGGACGAGTATGGGATCTCCTACTATGGATCTCATGATCTGTACAATAATGGCTGATTTTAATTGACTTTTGCTTCATATAGCAAATCCCAATTGGAGAAGTTCCAGGACGCTGCTAGTGAGGAGCTGTGGGCGGGTGCATGTTTTGAAGTGATGGTAAACATTGTGACATATACTGTGTGTGCCACATATTCTCGTATGCACATTTTGACTTTTGTTGCCTTGGCTTTCACACAGCATCTCGAGCATAGACATCCCTATTTGCCAGTTTGAGTGGAAATCTGTTAATATGTGAACGCTGCTCGCCAGCACGCCCCACCAGGGCTCCTCTCAGCTCCTCTGCTCCCCTCTCCCACGGACACCAGCCCTGCTCTCAGGCATCTGTGCTCACAGGGGAGCTGGGAGCTCTGGGACGTGGGGCTCAGCTCAGGAGCAGCCTCTGATTTCCCCTGTAAGTCACAGCACTGAGAGGGCCTCGCTCTTCTGCTGCTCTGAGCTCTGTTTTCCTTTCAGGAGATGCTGAATGCCAAATTTGGTCAAGCTGTTTTAGCACTTGGAGTACTGTGGGTGTTAAAATACCTCTAAAGGTCTGGGAGTGCGAGCCAGATTACCTGTATGATGTATTTTAATGATTAGCCAACCCTTCTGCTTGAACTGAAATCTGTCCTGAATCCACAGCAGCTCTTTGGGAGCCTGAACTCAGCCAAGATTTGCAGAGGTGTTTTAATCTGACACATTAAAGTGTCCCCTGCTACATATCCCATCCTGCCTGGCTGCAATATCCTGGCCAATATTAGACTAACAATTTGGGTTTAGGTTCTTTCTGCAAAGCCATTTGCATCACACAGAGCAAAGCTGGGAGGTATTTACAGGCACTGGAGCTCTGTGTCCTGTCCCTGGCAATAAGCTGAGCACGGGGAGGGAGCTCTGCTGCTGCCCACACCCTGCCCATTTCCCAGAGGTGGGACACCTCTGCAGCAGCTCCTCCACTTTAGCCCTGATTATTTTGTTTTTTGAAAAGGAAAAAAATAAGATTAAAAAATAAAGAGATATATTTTCCTGACTGCAGCAGAACCACTTCTCACAGAGCCCACCTGGCTGTTAGACAAGATTCCTGCAGAGAGGTTTGCATGTGAGGAGAGCAGCTGGAGCAGCTGCTGGAACCTTCTCTGCTGCACACAATGCAATAAGTGCTGGTGAAAGGGAATTTCTGCAAGGCAATCCTGCCTCAGTTCCAGAGCTACCCAGCTCTCTGCCTGGCCAGGAGCCCTCTCTGTGCTCAGGGAGCCATCTGGGATAGCAGCCAACCTGGGAAGGGAGCAGGATTCCCAATGAGCAGCCATTGGGAGGGCTCCCCTCTGCACAGCTGCCACCATCATCATCATCAGCATCACCATCATCATCACCAACATCATCACCATCATCATCAGCAGCAGCAGCTGCAGCTCTGCAGTGGGGAAGGCAGTGCTGCCCAGCCCAGGGGATGCTGGCTCTCACCTGCTGTTCTTACCTGGCTCTCACCTGCTGCTCCCACCTGGCTCCATCCTGTTCCCCCTGTTCCCCCCTGCTCCCACCTGGCTCCCCCCTGCTCCCCTGTCCCCATTGCCTCCACACCATCCCCATGCCCTGAACCCACCTGTGCTTGCCCAGGACCAGGAACTGCCACAGGGGTGGTGGGAGGCCCATGGATCCTCCTGAACACGTTACCTAAAACCCCCTTTCAGTATTGTTAACATATCTCCTGGCACAAAGTGCCCATTGTTTTCACTGATCTCTGGGTTTATTTTCCTTCTCTATCCTCGAGCCTGTATCTGGTGTCCCTTTCTCTGCCAAACTATTCATTTGCTGCTGAACAATCGTGTGTTTGTGTTTCAGGGAGTTCCCTGGTTTGTGCATCTTTCCATTCTGCTGGCCATACATCTTTTTCTGTGCAGATTTTCCCTTACTGTGCAGTGGCATGTGGCTATCTGCTAATGCCAGTATTACTCCCTGAGAATTCTCTTTCCTTGCATCATCAAGGATTTAAGTGGAAAGCCTTCAGCATAGTGCAAATTTCACTCCTGAGAAAATCCATCTTTTGAGGTAGCTGATTTTAATTAAAGAATACTCTCTCTCTCTCTCTCTCTCTCTCTCTCTGGATTATACTTTAATTTCAGTTTCTATCACAACATTAGATACTTCTTAGATAAAATGTATTTTTGTCTCCTTTCATCAGTGATTATCTGGAGTTCTTAAACACTTGGGGTCAGCAGCTGGTCCCCAGTTGATGTAGTTCAGGAATAATTCTATTCAAAGGAATTAATTCACAACAAAATTGGTTTTAAGTTCAAAATCAGGCAAAATGTTCATAATATTTTGCCCTTATTGCATACAAGAGAGTGAAACTCTCAGAAATATCAGTAATAGCAATGGTGGTAATAAACAATAATCTCTGAAGTGTAGAACACCTTCCACCTGAGCATTTCAGCTTTGAGCTGCTGTCATATGAAGAAATGTCATTATCCTAATTTTACACCAGGGGAAAGGAGGTGACAGGAAGTTAAGAAAGCAGCTGAAAATCTCATCACAAGAACTGAACCTCCACCTCCTGATCTCCTGCTTCTAACACCCTCAGCACAGAGGGAATCTGTTCCCAGGGGATATCAAATTGAGGTCTTGGAAGTTAATAGTTATGGAAGAATCAACACTGTTCAAACACAAGTGCAGTTTGAGTTTCTGCCTCCATCATTTTGCCAAATTAAGACTGAAATATTATCGGTATCATAACTTAAATTGTTTATGCACGATAAATTTGCACATTTCCAGGCTTCTCCCAGAAATGGCTGAACACAATCCCGGGCAGGGAGAGCCCTGCTGCAGGTTTGGAGCTCTGCTGCTGCAGAGGAGGCTGGAGGAGAACCCTGCCCCTTCCCAAGCCAAAGCCACAACCTCCTCTCATGGCAGAATTGGGATTTTGGCCCAGGTGCCCATGGCCACGAGGGCTCCTCCTCTCCAGTCAGGGCTTGTGGAACACCCAGGGATGGCTGTGCATGTGCAAGTGTCCATGGATGAGTGACAGAATGCAGGCAGATGCACAGAAACCCACACAGAACGGATGGGATGAGAGAGTTCAAGCTGGCAGGAGGGGGTTGTTCTATTTTGCTCGATTTTCTGTGTGCTGAAAGACTTGCAGCAAGTTGTTAAGTCACTGCACAGCCCCTGCAGACTCTCCCCCACTCCTTTTGTCTGATTTTTGCCTGTTTTAGTGCCCCCTCCAGCCTATGCACCATGCAGATATGGATCTCTGCTTAGTCATGCATTTCTGTGCTGAGCAGAATTAAAGGAAAAAATATCTATGTAGGATAAGGGTAGGAATAAAATGTGCTTTGGCAAAGTGCTTCAAACTGCCTTTCTGCCAGTAAGCCATTAATTTGTGCTTCTTTGTTTTCTCCAAGCTCAGAATAATTCCCATCTGCCTTGACTCACTATCTAGCTCAGAAAGGAAGAGGTCCTTTTTTGAGCAGGGATGAAATAGGAAACTTTGTGTTTAAATGAAGAATGGAACTTGGAATTCTGGTGTTTCTACCACTGGGACCTAAAATAACTTGAGGTCCTGCTCTTTTAATTAATTTCATTCTGATGAGCCTGCCTCTCCTGTTCTTGTGTTTTTTCCAAGCTTTTGTGTTCCTGGCCTGCCTGCAATCCATATGTATTCCCCTTCTCTCTTCCTGCTGAAGCTGAAGACGCAATCACATCTTTGAACCATCTGGTTTTTAATTTATCATTCTCCCCCACTGCACTGATGGGCTCTCTCGTGTTCCTGTCAGGGTAACAACTTGGCTCCTGTTTATCTAAGATATGTTAACATGCTGTTCCTCTTCTGGGCACTCGCCTGGGCTATTGGATTTCCTGAAATTAAACACTGGGGAGTTTTTAATATTATTTTCCTCATCAGACCAGGGAATACCCCTTACCTTTACAGCCTCTCTTCCTCCTTTTGTTGTTCCAGTGAACATTTTACCACTCTTGCTAAATTTAGGCTAATATCTTGTTTTTTCTGTCCTCTCCACATCATTCCCAGGGTGATTCACTGCAGCCTGCCTGGACACGTTCCTGTGAAGAACATGGTGAGGAACCCACTCATGTGAGGCCAGGGAGCACCAGGATTCCCAGAGGAGTCACAGGGATCCCTGCAGAGCTCCTGGAGTGTCCCCACGGGGCAGGACCTGAGATTTGGGAAAATCCTTCCACGTCTTGGCTCAGTCACCCACAGAATGAGCAGTGGGAGCAGAGGGACCCCGCAGTGCCAGGGGCAGCTGCTGTCCCTGCCAGGGGCACAGGAGCTCCAGGGAACCACAGGATGGAGAATAATGGGGATTTATATTTGTTTCTTTACTTTCCTCCAGTGCTCCCGAGAGCCTTCTGAGGCATTCCATTCTTTAATAAGCTGAAAGTGCTCCAAGATTTTTCTAATGAAAATGATATAGGAGCACACAGTGTTATTATTAAAACCTCTCTCTTTTTTCTCTAGGAACTGCTAAAATACATTTACAGTTTATATCCTTTTTGGTGAGCATTAAAGTTTCTAATTTAAAATAATAAAGCCTGGTTTGCTCACTTTCTTTCCCTTCTATTTCAAAAATATAAAAACCTGACAGTTTTCTAACTATTCTTATTTTGCCGAGTGATTTTTGGATTTCAATAAAAGTAACACTGTGGTTACAACACTTTGTGAGATAAGCAAAGAGATTTTTTTTTTTTTTACAGCACAATTATGGAAATTTCAAAGAATCTTATAAATATCCTGCTATTTGCATATATGAGATAAGCATATTTTAGTAATGGTTGTGACAGGCTAGCGAGGAAAGGGAGTGGGACAGGCACACAGCAAGCACAGGCAGACATGAGGGGGTGTGTGTGCCCTGCTGCAGTGAGACCCGGCCTGGGTGGGTGCAGGGGCACACCTGGGGCTCCCCAAGGTGCCACCACCCCAGCTGTGCCTCAGTTTCCCTGTGCAGGTGCAGGACCAGCACTATTCCCTCTGCCACAGGCAGTGTGCTCTGCCCAGGTGGGGAGAGAGGGGTTAAATCTCCATCCCTGAGCTGTGTGTGCCCTTGGCAGGGATCCCTGTGCCTCCCTGGGGAACCCTGCTGCTCTCTGGGGTGGGTTCCTCACTCCAGGAGCTCTGCAGGGATCCCTGTGCCTCCCTGGGGAGCCCTGGTGCCCTCTGGGGTGGGTTCCTCACCATGTTCCCCACACCAGGAGCTCTTCAGGGATTCCTGTGCCTCATTTGGGGAACCCTGGTGCTCTCTGGGGTGGGTTCCTCAGCAGGTTCCTCACAGGTTCCTCTCTCCAGGGATCCCTGTGCCTCCTTTGTGAACTCTGGTACCCTCTCTGCCCTCACATGGGTGGGTTCCTCAGCAGGTTCCTCACACCAGGAGCTCTGCAGGGATCCCTGTGCCTCCTTTGTGTGGTCCTGCTGCTCTCTGGGGTGGGTTCCTCACACCAGGAGCTGTGCAGGGATCCCTGTGCCTCCTTTGGACAATCCTGGTGCTCTCTGGGGTGGGTTCCTCACACCAGGAGCTGTGCAGGGATCCCTGTGCCTGCTTTGGGAACCCTGGTGCTCTCTGCCCTCACATGGGTGGGTTCCTCAGCATGTTCCTCACACCAGGAGCTCTGCAGGGATCCCTGTGCCTTCTTTGGACAATCCTGGTGCTCTCTGCCCTCACATGGGTGGGTTCCTCAGCAGGTTCCTCTCACAGGAACGTGTCCAGGCAGGCTCCAGTGAATCACCCCAGGAATGATGTGGAGGGGACAGGAAAATAAGACATTGGCCTAAATTTAGTGAGGTACAAACACCTGGTCTGCCAGGCCCTGGGGACATGGGGACACCTGTGCTGCCACTGCCTCCCTGTGCCACAGCCCTCACCCCTGGGGACAAGGAGCCTCTGCCAGGCAGGTCAGCACTGCCAAAAGGCCAACACGGCCCCCTGAGAGCAGCTGGGGCCATGGATTCATGGGGATGGTGTTCCACACATCCCCACATCCCCACGAAACCCCTGAGATGGAGCCAGAGCTGCTTCTGGAACTGAGCTGTGCTGTTCTCCTGCTGCCTGCCTTCGTGTTTCTGAGCTGGAAATCTCTGCTGGTTGTGCCTCAGAGCTGCTGGGGAGCTCCTAGAATTAGTGTGGCAATTTTCTCAGCCCTTTGTTGAAAAGGGAGAGTCCACATGAAAATGCAGTGGCATTCCAGCTGCATAAATAGTGTAAATTGCTGTGAAACCAAAAGGCAATTGAGCTAAAAGAAAGCCCAAACAAACAACCCCCTCCACACACACTTGTGTGTCCCCGTTAGAGCTGCAGGTTTCCATTCTGCAGATCTCCCAGCCATCTGCTTGGCCCTTGAAAGAGTCCTTGAGAAACGGAAAAATGAAAACCACTTACTTTCTGAAAATGAATCTTGGCTTCTCAGTGCCTGGCTTTCAGGGGAGCTCCACTCCAGCCTTCATTTCTGTAAGTGCAGATACTCACTCTGTCCTGAACAATTAGATGTCTTTGAGGATGTTGAAAGCTAGACATGAAAAACCCAAATCAATCTGGAGCCTTGTTTGACAACTGACATGATTTCTAATGCAAGGAAATAAAAACCCCAACCACCAAATAAAATAATAAAATAATCCCCAGAAAGCTCAAAACTTAAAAGGAAATCTACCACATGGACCCTTGACTCTTTAGGCTTCAAACCATACATTTTTTCTATCAAATTTTCTTTAACCTGCCTAGAAAAAAATTTACAGAGGCACAGATCCATCTTTCTTCCTCCCTGCTGAGGCAGGTGACCTTCTCCAGAAGCCAGAGCCCCTTGGCTTGTGCAGCACAGCCAGGGACCCTCAGGAGGTCACTGAGGGGTGGGGATGGATTTCTTCTGGTCCCTGGTGTCTGCAAATCCTTCTTCTTCACCAAAAATTTGGGCAGAGATGGGCTGGCAGCATTACCCAGACCCTGCAGGTTCTCTGGGGCACTGACAGCCTCTGGGCAGGACAGGAGCTGTGGCTTGGGGACTCTGCAGGCTGCAGCTGCCCAAACTGCAGAAATTCTGCTGTAATCTGTTCCTAAATTATAACAGAATTTCTCTGGTGCCCTCCACAGAAGCCTGTCCTGGACACAGGAAGGATGACAAGCAAGCTCTGCCTCCCAAGCAGCTGATTGGTATTTTTCTGTGATACTCACAGGAAAAATAGAAGCACAAGGCAAGAGGCAGTTTTGCCTCGTCAGCTAATGATCCTTGACTCTCTGCCTTTGTGTTTCTGGTGGCAAACAGGAGAGGTCACACCTGAAGCTGTGCAGTGTGAGGTGTCCTTATCAGAGCCCTCGGGGGTTTGTGCAATGGGCAGGCCAGGGCTGTGTGAGCTGGGGGCTCGGGGTCACCCCAGCCCTGGGCAGAGCCCCCAGCCCCCAGCGTGGGCCTGATTGCAGGGCTGGCTCCAGCTGCCCCACTCTGCCCTCTGCCCGGGCTTTGTCTGCCGGGAGCTTTGCAGCTCAGAGCCCAGGCCACTTCAGAGCCCAGCTCAGGGCTGGAGCAGAGCTGCAAGCCTCATCTCCTATTGTCCCATTGATTGTTTGGGCTCTGGAAGAGTTTTCCTTTTTGAAGAGCTTTTTCTTTTCTTTATTTTTTTTAATCTTTCCCCCCCGCACCTTTTTCTTCTCATTTTCAACTGGCACCAGGAGGGCAGAACAGAAGAGGCTGCTCAAAGACATTTTCAGCTTGCTTTCTCTCAAGAGATCCCAGCTCCTGGCAGAAAAAACAAGTTCCTGACAGGAAAAAGACCCTCCACCATAACAAGGCAGCTCTCCCTTCCCAGCTGCTGGATTGCTTGCAGGGCTGGGGATGGAGGGCTGAGGGAGGATGGGATGCAGAGGAATGCAGATGGGAGGAAGGGATTTGGCATGATGGTGATGGCTGTGTGATTAGAGGTGACAGGAACAATAGTGCATGGCTGTGTCTACACTGCCTGCTAGACACACGCTGGCCTCTCAGGAAAGGGGAGCACAGTACTTTTAAATTAAAGTGGATGGGGCTGGGAAACGGAGGGAAGGGAAAAGGAAATAAAACATAAGGGTTTCAAACTGCTGGGAGAGCTGGTGCTCTCCTTCCAGCCACAGCAAAGCACGGCTGGAAATGGGAAAGTGGGGCTGATGCAGCTCTGAGCCACCCCTGAACATTCCCAGCTGTGGATGATGGGGAGCTCAGACACCTCAGAAAGGAGAGAGCCCCAGGTCCCACTGCAGCAAGGCTGCAAATGCCTTTGTCCCACTGGGCACACCCTGCCCACAGCAGGGGCTGTGCCCTGGCACAGAGCATCTCAGGGATGCAAATGCCTTTATCCCACTGGGCACACCCTGCCCAGAGCCCACAGGGGCTGTGCCCTGGCACAGAGCATCTCAGGGATGTAAATGCCTTTATCCCACTGGGCACACCCTGCCCACAGCAGGGGCTGTGCCCTGACACAGGGGAGAGAACGTGGGCATCTCAGGGAGCATCCCTCCAGGGTGAAACACAGGCACCACCACTGCATGCAGTGGGCAGAACAAAAAGACCCCAACAGACTCAACCAGGTGCCCAGCTCCAGTAAAATCCAGGCCCAATACAGCTGGAAGAGCTGTCCTTACCCACCACAGCAGATCCATGTCTCTCTGCTGGTCCAGCTCTGGTGATGGTTGACACTCACTCCTTTGTGTCACCTGGAAAGTAAAGACAACTTTCCTCTTGGCTTGGTGTTTTTCTCCTTTCCAAAGCTCTGGCTGTGATTGATGAAGCTGCCTGACATTGTCAGAACTTACCTGAACTAATAAACAATGGAAATGCCTTTATTTGTGCTAGTGCCAGATCCATCCCCCTCACAGCTCCAGGTGTGCTCTTTGCTGGAGCCCTTGATGTACTACCTGAACCCCTGCTCACCATCCTTCATGTTGATTATTTACCATTTTCTGCCTTTTATCTATTCTATGAACATTTTGCCCTAATTGCTCAGCTATTTGTTGATTATCCTGCAGTTGTTTGTCAGATCCTTTTATCCATTAATCTGTGAGACCCTTCAGTTGCTATTCATCTGATAAGGAAGTTTTTAACCACCAATTCTCCCAGAGTCATATCTCACTTCATGTCAAGGCCTTCAAAGGAACAGAACCATGGCTGACTGCAGCTGCTTGTGGAGTCACTCAGATGGGAACACCACATCCTCTTTTCTGCCATTCACCTGCACTAACCTGCTCCAAGCTTCCTTTGGAAGCTGAATTCTGCACATCCTGAGCTTTGTGAGCATTCTGCTCCGTGCACTCGCTGCTTTGTAACCACACAGGTAAAATCCTTGTTCAGCAAAACGAAATCCTTCCTGGTGGCTGGCAGGGCCCGCGGGGAGGCAGGGCTGACAGTGCCAGAGGGATTGTCCCTGTCAGTGCCACTGGCAGGAGCGAGGTGAGCTGAGCCCTGCCTGTGCCTCCTGCTCTGCTCTGCACCCACCGAGCACGGCCTGAGCCAGCCCTGCTATCCCCAGCCCTGAGGAACTCCGAGCAACCCCTGGGTGTGCAGAGCTGCCCAGCCCCTGAGGAACTCCGAGCATCCCCTGGGTGTCCAGAGCTGCCCAGCCCCTGAGGAACTCAGTGCATCCCCTGGGTGTCCAGAGCTGCCCAGCCCCTGAGGAACTCCGAGCATCCCCTGGGTGTCCAGAGCTGCCCAGCCCCTGAGGAACTCAGTGCATCCCCTGGGTGTCCAGAGCTGCCCAGCCCCTGTGGAACTCAGTGCATCCCCTGGGTGTCCAGAGCTGCCCAGCCCCTGTGGAACTCAGTGCATCCCTCTGGGTGTGCAGAGCTGCTGGGGACCCTGTCAGGGGGCTCAGAGACCCTGGCACACAGCCCAGAGCACCTGGGGATTTGATTTTGACCCCTGGAGCAAGTTACCAGCTTTGTATGAGGACCTGAAAGTCATAAAGGTTTAAACAGTATAATAATAAAATTATCACAGGGTGAAAATGTAGATTTTAGGATTTTTGGTATGGGGGTTATGGAGACAAGATGGAGGAACTTGGGCATGTCCAGCCTTTCTTCTTCTTCTTCTTGTTCTCCATTTTCTGCTGTGATGTTGGCACTTTGGGATTGGTTTAGAATAGAAGTGCACTGTCTAACATAGGTGATGGGTATTGGGAATTAAGTGTAAATCTGTTATATTTAGAATAGAAATGCACTGTCTAACATAGGTGATGGGTATTGGGAAGTAATTGTAAATATGTTATATTTAGAATAGAAGCTCACTGTGTAACACAGGTGATGGATATTGGGAGTTAAGTGTAAATATGTTATACACAGTTTGTAGTATCAAAGGACAACTGTGCACTCAGTGAAGAGTGCCTTTGGCTGCCCTGCTGAGCAGGCCTTGGATGGGCAGAAAGAAAATTTTATAGATAAGAATTAATAAACAACTTCAAGACCGAAAACTGAAGAGCTCTGACTCGTTCTTCACACGCGCAGGACCAAACAGAGACATCCTGCACATCTCAGGGCAGCAATGAACAACCATCAACCTGAGAAACCCCAGCACCTGCACAGCCCATCTCTGCTGCGTGGGGATCTGTCCTGGCAGGGGCAATTCAACCTGCACAGCCCATCTCTGCTGCGTGGGGATCTGTCCTGGCAGAGGCAATTCAACCTGCACAGCCCCTGCCAGGAGGCTGCAGCTCCTGCCTCAGCTCAGCACCTGCACTGCTGGAGCTCAGAGCTGCTTGTGCCCCGTGTCCTGCTCCAGCCCTCCCTGTCCCTGTCCTGTCCCTGTCCTGTCCCTGTCCCTGTCCTGTCCCTGTCCCTGTCCTGTCCCTGTCCTGTCACCCACCCGGGGCTGTGCCAGCCCAGGGCTCCCCAGGCCCCATCCAGTGCTGCACTGAGCTCGTTGTATTTCAGGGAAGCATGACTGGGGTGTTGTGCCATTGGCCGCCCTCCAACGAGATAATCCAATTTTTCTGATTTCCAGACTAAATATACTCATTCCTTTTGACAAGGAGCTGCGGTGTCAATAAGATTGGAGATGCACAGACAATAGCCTGGAACACGGTATCCTCCTCTTTGTGCCAAATTGGCACTTTTTTCCCTGGCTGACAGAGGCAAACCATGCATGAGGAGGCGTCGTGGGTCCAGCCAGCCCAGCTCTGCAGCTCGGGCAGGGCTGGCTTCAGCCTGACTGAGCTCCTGCTCCCCTACACCCTGCTCCCACTGCCTGGGCTCCTCTAAAAGCTTAGCTGGAGGATGACTCACTTCAGTGAGCATCAGAATAAAATCCTGCATACAATTAACTGTGCAGCACAGTGCTCTCAGCCAGGCAGAGCAGTGGGGCTGGGCAGCTTTGGAATTAACTCCACACTCTGTTTATCAGGAGCCTGGCCTTCAATGCTTCCTATTGCTCCTAAATATTTTACCTCTTGTTGCACTAATTGAACCTTTTGTCTGTTGACTTCAATCCTCCCTCCTGGATTGCAGCCAGATCCTCCAGTCTGCTGACACACTCGTTCTGCAGAATCTGCCCAGTTCAGGTGTGAGCCACGTCTGATGTCACACACTTCCTGCAGGCTAATTTCTCCCACATCTGGGGGATGTGTGTGTGACAGATCACAGGAGCTTGTGAAATCCTTGAGGAACTCAAGTGAAATATTTTTTTCCCCTCCTGAACTGTAAACCCCAAACTTTTACCAACATTTCTCTGCTGAAGAGCTGAAGAAAAATGCATTTGCTAGATCTATGGCCAAAAACCACTTTGCTCTTTGTACTACTGCAGCTGTAATTTCTGGCATTTTAACAAGAAGAGGTGATGTTTGCAGAGTTACAGCATTTAATGCTCTGGAATCCACAGTCAGATGCCTCTTTCTATTTCCCTTTAGTGCCAGCCCCACAGGGGAATTACACAGCCTGGGTCACTGCACTGGCACTCCCTGATCCAGCAGGCTCTGCCTGGGTACTCACAGCATTTCTGCAGCCTTGGATCAAGCCCTGCTATTAAAGCAGAGGCATTAATCTTCCCATACTCCAACTTATCTCAAGCTTATACTTGCAGAAAGGTAACTGACCCTCATCCCGAGCTCCTCTGACTGCTTCGGGAGCCTTTACAGGAAAACATCATTTTGTAGGCAAGGTAATTATGAGTCTTTCTATTTCTGTATTATACTTGCACAGTTAGTCAGATCTAAACTCACCTGTTTTGTTTAAGGAGCAGGCTGCTGAAAAGCCCATTTTTTATCCTGTCCATGATGCTGAATTCAACAGCCCTCAGGCACAGTCTTCATAAGCAGTTTGCACTGGAGTGTGAGTGGGGCAGAGCTGAGACTGTCCCTGCACCACAGGGACAGTGTACACCCCCTGTACACCCCAGTCTGTTGGGACACCTCATGGGCACCCTGGCTCTTGCAGAATACTAATTTCCACAGTCACTGAGGCACCAGAATCTAATAACAGTTTGGGCTCCCAGGAGCTTGTTTTTCATTGCTGTTGTACAGTTCTGCCAATTTATGCATTAAGACACTAATGGATTTTATATTCCATCCAGCCAGATCTTCTCCCAGGCTCTAGCTCCCTCCAAACCCTATTTCACATCTACTTCAAATGCCATTTCCAAGATTTATCCAGTCCAGACAGGATACCCTCTGCCTTCCTGTGGGCAGACAGCCACAGACTGCAGGACAGTCAAGGGCCCTCTCCTCCCCCACAGCTTTGGGTTTGTTTGTCCATCCTCTGCACCCTGATCCATGCAAGCAATTATTGCTTTGCCTGAGAACTTCTAAGTTCTTTTCTTTCCAGAGAATCTTTCCAGTCCTCCTGGCATGTCCTTCCACCCCTGCCCCTAATCTGTATCAGCAGCATTTCCAGGTGCCCCAGTCATGCCTGACATCCAGCAAATTCTGAATGCCAGTTCATTATCCCCCAGCAACAGTGCAGCACCTACACCACCAGCCATTTTCTAGGAATGGCTTTTTTTCCTTCTTATTTTTTGGGGTTTTTTTCCCAGTTTAGGCTCAAAACCAGCCTTCACTGGCAGGCAGCTGCAATTAACTGAGTGTCTCAGTGGTGTCTCCCTGTCTCCCTGAACTAACAGCTTTCTTTACCATGGGGGGATCCTCCTTGCCTGTACCCTTACCCTGCACAGGAGCCCAGGGGCCCAGGGTGTGCTCTGGGTGACACAGGACCATTCCAAACACCTCATCCCTTCACCAGGACCACTTCTCCTTCTCCAGTTTGTAGTGCACTCAATATACCCAGTCTTGCTGACAGCCTCTGTTTATTTTTCTCACTGGAGTCTCAGCATTCAAGTGTTCCTGCTCACTCCGTGTGGCAATGATCTGATTTCTGCTCCTGCCCCTCAGCCTCTCTCAGCCTGGCTCTCCTGGGTTACCACCAACCTGCCACAGGTGGGACACAGCCTGAGGGGCATTCAGACACCCCCTTCCCTCCAGGAGAGCAGAATGAAAATGGCTTGGCTGAGATCTCCTCTACTAAAGGCAACTGGAGGAGCTGACGAGTGCCAGTGCCCTTGCACCAGACCATTTTGGGGCATTCCAATGGGCATTAAGGCACCCAAATGCCAAAGTCAAGAGCAAGCCTGCCAGTGGTGAGTCCTTTTCAGATCCCTGGATGGCAGCTGGCATCTTCTGGCTACTGAGGAGGATTGTTCATGCTCTATTCCAGCCTTGTTTTTTTCCTTGTATTGCCTGGCTTGAAAGGCAAACACTCCTGATCTGCCAGCCCAAGCCCTTTTATACCAGGGCTAAATTTGCACATATAGTAGTAGTAGTAATAATAATAATAACAACAACAACAAAATATTATTATTAATAACAATAATGATGATGATGATGTTAGGATATTATGTACAATGAAAGGATCACTCTGTGAAACAGACCCCAACAGTTTCCCAGCCTACTCACTTCAGGTCTACCCAGTAACTTGGAGCTGACAAGAGAATAACCATCCCCAGAAGTGCTGCAGCCAATGTCACTCAATGTCACTGGTGCCATGCCCCTTGTCACCAGCGATGGCCTCACCTTAACCCTTGCTTGCCCACAGGGGCTGCACAGCTCCTCACAGAGAGCTGTGCCCATGTGAAGCACACAGGAGCCTTTCCATGGCACAGCCCGGGGTCACTGTGCCCTGCCAGGGGCTGCTGGCTGAGGCACCGTGCAGAGGAGCAGCTGCCAGTGAAGGTTTGCCCTCCCCAGGTGTCCCTGTGCAGTCTGGGGTCCCTGCTGGTGCTGCTCCCTCTGCCCGCCCGCGTGGGAAGCCGTGGTGCCCCGTGCTGCACTGTGGCAGTGCTGTACAGAGAAGGACCCTGTGATTTGTGGTGCTATAAAAGCTGAAAACCTCCATCATTGCCTTTTATATATAATTGAAACACAAGAATTGACTGCAGTGCCAAGTGAGGAAGGCAGCAGCCTGGAAGGAAGCACACCGAGGCGGCCGCCAGCCGCCGCTGCCTGACTCCTCCTAATAGAAGGCTGAAAATAAATCAGAATTATTTCCAGATTAGAGGGAAAAAATCCTGTGAAGATGTTTCAGTCAAGCACAAAGAACACAAAGAGAGCAGTCTCTTTGCCAGCCAGCACAGAATTTGCTTTCCTCTGGTCCTTTGCTCTCCTGATCTCCTCCTGTTCTCAAAAACAAACCGGCTTCATCTTTTGTTTCTGTCTGACACAGGTGAACACCCAGGATTGTAAAGCTGCTGCATCCACACTGGTGTGTGTGTGAGCAAGCCACGTGTCTCCTGGAGTCTCCTTTTAATGTTGCTGGCAGAGGTCCCAGCCAAACTCACCAAATCAACGTGGCTCCTTTCTGAACTCATTTACAGCAACAGTGAACACAGCACCCAAAACAACAAACTCTGCTCCTCCTGGCATCACCTGTCCAAATCCCAGCCCTACAGAGCCCTTCAGCCAGGCCCATGTCACCTGACAGAGGTCACAGCAGGGCTCAGGAGCACCTGGGAATGCTGTCTGCATCTCTGCCAGGCTCCCAAAGGTGTCCCTCACATGGAGCTGCTGCCCTGACTGCTGCCAGCTCAGGGCAGGGGGAAAAGGTTCTCATGGAGCTCCTGCCCTGCCTTGCCTGATGCCCTGGCTGGTGTCCTGACTGCTGCAGCTCAGAGCACTGGGAAAGGGCTCTCATGGAGCTCCTGCCAGCTCAGAGCACTGGGAAAGGGCTCTCTCATCTCTGTGGTGTGGAACTGCAGAACTCCCTGACTGCCCTGCTGGAGCACATGGGGGTCTTGCACGACCTCCCTGGTGCTGCTGCTGCTGGACAAAGCCTGTGAGATCTGCTGCATGGCACACGAGGACATGGCACAGGAGAGGGGGAAGGAGAGGGAAGAAGGACAAAGGCTGAAAGAAAAGCAAAAAACCCCTCCCAGATTGCCACCAGCATCTCCAATTCAGGTGTTTGCATCAGGAGAATATTTCAGTTTTGACTGCTCAAGTGTGCTGTTTTGTTTACCTTGGGCATTTCTAAGGTAAATTATAGAAACAGCCCAGTTTACTTCACTCTCATTTTTAGGCAGTTTCACTTTCAGCTTCTCCTGCACAAACAACATGCTACAATTCGGGGGCTGCAAAGGCTGCAGGGAAATATTGATTTCCTCACAATAACACTAAAACAGTTCGACCCAACATTTTCTGAAGGCTTTTACAAAACATACATTTTGAGGGACAAGCTGGGCTTGACAGACTTCTTTTAAAGAGAGCTGCCTTTCTTGCAGCCACCTCAGAACCCCCATTTACTACTTTCTATCACAAAAAGACAATTGTGGATGTGAGAAATTTCTCAGGTAAATCCCTCTGAAGTTTCAGATTATCTGGCTACGTGAAAACCTGCATTGTAACGCAAGAAAAATTCCAATTATTCAGCTAATTAAAAATGACTTAATTATAATATAGAATAATTAATTTCTTTTGATACTTACAACTCAGACACTCCCTTGTATACCTCAGGGGCCCACAAGTTTTAGTGAATGCAACAATGGGAATTGCTTCTCAGAACAGCCAGCTCTCTCTGAGCTTTTTTTGAGGTTTTCTGAGCCTGGCACTGGCTCTGTATAAGAGAGTAGGGACTGATGGCCAATATTGGAGCTGGAGGTCCCTGAGCCATCAGATCTCAAATGCAGAAGGTCAGATGCCACCTCGACTATCAAAAGCCTTCCAAAAAAAGACACCAAAGTTCCCCTGACTGCCACACTGCTCCTGCACTGTGTGAAGTGCAGCCCCTCTCATCCCATCCCATCCCATCCCATCTCGTCTTGCCATCACAGCCCCAGCCCAGCCCCTGCAGTGTCACTGCCCTGGGAACTCCAGAGCCACTTCAAAGCCCTGTCCCAGGCTCTGAGCACAGACTTCCAGCCCCTGCTGCCCTGTGAAGCTGCTCTGTGTCATCCCCCAGCCTTGGGGCAGAGCTGCTCCTCTGCCACCACTGGAGCTCCAGTGTGGGCTCTGCCAGAGCTGCAGGGACAGGGTCTGGAGCTCACAGCTCAGAGGGACACGCCAGGCCAGGAGATGCCAAGGTGCAAAGGAGGCTGATGCCCATCATAGTGACCTTTTTCCTCATTTTGTGCCATTTGCCTCGACTACAGACCCCCCCTAATTCAATCTCCTCCCCAGTTTAACTGGAGGAACAGATCCCAGCTCCTGCCCTCCCATCCCCTTTACCCAGGGATGGTGCTGACCCTGCTGCCCCAGATCCTCAGCCAGGCAGGGCCAGGAAGGACTGGGCTGTGTCTGCACCCTGCTCCCTAGGATGGAGGGCAGCCCAGGGGGAGGCAGACACCCCAAAGACAGCTGCCAAATACTGAACACACTCAGATTTCCCTGCAGCCTTTGCAGCCCCCAAATCGTAGCAGGTTGTTTGTGCAGGAGAAGCTGAAAGTGAAACTGCCTAAAAATGAGAGTGAAGTAAACTGGGCTGCTTCTATAACCAAACCTGGAGAGGGCTGGGAACAGGCAGTGCAGGGCCTCTGGCTCTGCAGGACAGGAGGTGCTCCCTGGACATTTGCATTTTCCCAAGGTTAGCAATAGCAAGGGCTTGGTTTATGCAGGTGGGAGGTGACTGCTGTGTGAGGTCAGATCACCTGGCAGGCTGCTCCAGCCCTCAGTACACCTTCCCTCAGCACACCTGACGTGTTCTGCCTCTGCAGCCCAAGGGAGCACAGCCCCAGGGGAGCCTGGTGGTCCCAGGGATATCCTGCTGACCCACAGCCAGCCAAGGATTCGTGCTTTGCTGACTCCTTTCCCCAGAAAGCAGGAGAGGAGAGGTTTGGAGGCTTTTTGGGGGCTCTGTGACACCCCAGCAGCGCCTCTGTGTCCCTGTGCATCGCCCAGCATGTCACCTCACGGGACCTTTCCCCATCCCTTCATCCTCCTGGCCAGTAACCCATCACAGAGCCAGGGATGATGGACACTCAGTGGGACACACAGTCAATGCCACTCACACCTGTTTGCCCCATTTCTGCTCTTGGTGGAGCACTAAATCCCAGTGAAAGTTATTGTGCCATCTTCTCTCTTGCTCAAGGTTCTAAATCTCCTCTCCACCCCTTCCTGTGGCACAGATAAGAGCTGCATTTACATCCCTTCAGTCACACCCCGCTGCACAGGAAGGTAAAGTCACTTTGCACAGCTTTGTTAGCAATGCAAGATCCTTTCCCACAATGGTAAACCTCTTTCTGCCATCTTTGATGGCAAAATAGGAAAAGGAAAATTCAATTATATTTCAATCCCTAATAAAATTCACTTATCTTTCATCTTTTTCTATTTTTAAATTATACCTGCATTTGCTGCTTTCACTGGATCTTCTCCCTCTTAATATTCAGTAAACCGTGTGTGCATCCTCACTCATCTCCTCCTCTGTGAAGAATTAGAAAGAATTAATAAGCTGAGATATTTGAATAAAATCCTTTTTATTTCATGGCCTGATTTTACTTCCATAAACTCTGCATTTATAGCAACCTCATAAATTACCAACGTATACAGAAAATAAATACTCCTTGTCTCTCCCACTAAGCCTGCAGACTTAGCAAACAGATCTCTCAAAATCGCAGGAAAAGGGAAGGATATTTTCCTTTTCAACTCATTCAACTGGAAATACAATTTTGAGAAAAGCAAAGCAGTGTTTCCCTTTCGCTGTTTCCATTTCATTTGGGCTGATAAATGCCTCTGGGACACAGCATTTCTGGTTTCACCTCCTCTCAGCTGTCTGTCTTCCTCTGCTTCCTTCCCTCTCTCCCTCTCCCCCTGCCCTGCCTTTTCAACTGGCCTGACAAGCAGGAGGCACCTGGCAGCTGCAGAGTGGTGCCTGTCCCTGGCTGCCCTTGGTGACCTTCTGCCCACTGCCTCCTTCAGGGCAGGGCTGAGCTCCTCAGGGCTGCCAAGGAGCAGAGGATGTTGCAGGAGGTGGCACAGCCCCACGGTTCAGCAGGCAGCAGATGTGAGTGACAGGACCCCACTGCACACAGCCCCATCCAGCCCAGGCGTGTGACAGCTCTGGAGGGGAGCAGAGCCACTGTGAATTCATGGCCTGCTTTGTGCTCCTGCTGGCAGCAAGGCACTGAATCCCTGTGAAAACTGAGCAAAAATTAATCTTTGCCTCATAATCCATTATTTAAAAAGAGAACACTCACTCACTATAATTTTCGAGTCACTGCTACAGCAAAGTCATTGTGAGATCTGTAAGTTTGCCATAGGGGAAAAATAGCAACACAAGACTGGGTCTTGAGACTTGCCAGAGTGCCAGACTCTTAATCTGCTTACTGCAGTCACCATTTGCAATTTTGTGTTGCAGTTAGAGCCTCCCCAAGGTCACCCCAAGCATCTCAGAGCTCTCAACCATCTGCCTCTGCTTCATCAAAACTGACCTGGAGATGGAAGGACTCGTTAGGGTCACTCATTGAGCACTAATGAAGAGCCCCTGGCTGGTGCACTGGGAGCAGAGCCAGGGCAGAACAGCAAAGCCCCTGAGTGCTCACAGCTCACCTGTGTGCCCAGAGTGTGAGACTGAACTCACCTGTGTGCCCATGCACTCACCTGTGTGCCCACAGTGTGTGACTGAACTCACCTGTGTGCCCAGAGTGTGTGATTGAACTCACCTGTGTGCCCATGCACTCACCTGTGTGCCCAGAGTGCCTGGCAGTGCTCACCTGTGGGGACAGGCCAGGTGAGCTGGGGTCCCATACCTGGGGTCCCCCACCAGCTCCACCAGCCCCTGCTGGCCCCAGAGCCCCTGCAGATCTTGGGGTCTCTGCTGCTCAGAGTGAGTTTGAGATAGTTAGAAAGTCTCTTTTCCCAGCCTGGTGGTCAAAGAAGGAGTCAGAGCTCTTCATTTCTCAATCCCAAGGTTGTTTATTGGATCTTATCTATAAAATTCTTTCTCTGGCCTGCCAAGGTCTGCTCAGCAGGACAGACAGAGGCACTCTGCCTGCCCCCAGGCAGTGTTATCTTTTTATACTAAAATCTACCTGTACAATATTTACAATTCCTTCCCAATACCCATCACCTGTGTTAGACAGTGAGCTTCTACTCTAAACCAATCCCAAAGTGCCACCACTATCACAGCAGAAGATGGAGAACAAGAAGAAGAAGGAGAAAGGCTGGACACACCCAGATCCCTCCATCTTGTCCCTCCATTCTAAAAACCCCCAAATCTATTTTTCACCCTGTGATAAATTCACTATCATTCTACTTAAACTTTCCTGGCTTGTCATTCTTCATATAAAGGTTGGTAATTGTTTTTTCCAAGGGCTAAACCAAAGGCACAGGGCTCTTGGGCTCTGTGCCAAGGTCTCTGAGCCCCCTGGGCAGCCAGAGGGATTTCCTGGGTTCTGGATGCAGGCAGAGCTGTGGGTCAGAGCCTCTGCACACCCTCCATCCAGGGTGCCCCTGTGCCCTGGCACAGCCAGCCCTGCAGTGACCCAGCTGTGCCCTGAACCCCAGGGCTGTCCTGTCTCAGCATTCCCTGGGATTTGGGAGAGTTCTGAGAGGATAAATCAGAGTTGTGTGGCTGCAGGAGCCATCTCCAGGTGTTTGGGCAGGCAGAACCAGGTCCCTGCAGCCCCTGGTGCCTCTCCTCCCCTGGAGCAGGGCACTCACACATGGCACTCACACCCCCCTTGCTCTTTGTGCAGATTTTGGTGCTGTTTGGGCTCCTGTGAGCTGCTGTGCCAGGCTCTGCTGGAATCCCTGAGATTTAATGGAATATTACAGCTCTGCTAACAAGGAAATACATATGTTACTGAGTGTGACACACACACACAAACCCAGCTCCTGCCACCACACAAGAAAGGACTAGCAAGAAAATTTGTATTTTGTTTCTGCTTTTTGGAAAACGCAATGGAAACAAACAATAATGGCAGACTATAAAACAGCAATAAAAAGAATGGAGATTAGACTGCAGCATGCAGGCACTTAAAAAGAAATAAATAGCAAAATATGCCTAAATTTGTTCCAATTGGGTCTGAAAAACAAACCTGAGACAAACAAACCTGCCCCTCTCCCCAAAAGCCACAGGCTGCCTAAAAAAAGATTTTATGCGAAGAAAAGACTGATGAGTACTTTGAGAATGTGTTAACTTATGAACAGCTTGAATATTCAAATTGGAATAAAAATATTCCTTCAATTAAAAATTATTAAAATTAGCTCAAAGTATTTTTTGGTGTGTTCACTGCAAGAATTTAATAGGATCTAGTACTCAGCAAAGCTTTGAAGCAAAAATAACGTCTCAGGAGCTCATTACGCATTAAATCCTATCAAAAAGCAGAATCCCACTATGAAATTAACACAATTTGCAAATCATTATTGCAGGTTACTCCTTCCTCTGCTCTTTTGGTCACTCTTAACTGGAATCTGAGATGTTGTCAAAATACACAATAACAAAAATCACTCACAGGAAAGCGGGGATTGCATCTGAAGCACCCTGAGCTGCAAACAGCATGGTAGAATAGTCACACACAACAACAAACACAGCAGAAGCTGTCAGCAAAGCCCAGAGGTAGAAAGTGAAGTGAATCAAGGGATGGGGATGGAAATAATGTTTGGGAACTTTTTATACAGGAGGAAAACTAAACCTTGTGCCTCCCTGGGCTGCTGTTAACGTAGTGGTGTCGTTTTCAGCCTGGGTCTTAGCACGGCTGAATTAATTGGTTATTTTATGGGATGTGTTCACTCACAAGTGTTCATGAAATATGAAACACTGGACAAAGTCTCCTTTTAATGAAATGCTGGTTCTTGTTTCCTCTTGCTGAATTGGAGGAAGAGAGAAAAAAGGCCAATCAATATGGTCTGAACCAGCAATAGCTCATTAAAATTGGAGGCTGTCAATACAGGACGTGTCTATCACTTGGGGGTACTGGAGTGCTGCTGGTAATGGCACTTTGCTCTGTGTTTGTTAAAAGTTCTTGTGGTGTTTGCTACAACTGATCAGGTGTTGGCTGCCCTCAGCATTTCTGGGGCCAGAGGGAGGTGCCAGGGGAGGGAGAGCCCCAGCCTGTGCTGGGGTGATGTGGGAACCAGCATAGCTGAGTTAGGGGATTCATCTGCACAGAGCCCAGCTGTTATTTTTAATGCAGTATGTGGAATATTAAACTGTTTATCTTGTTATTGAAGCCATAAGAAGGCTCTTTCATGTCATCATTTCTATTTTATTTTGTTTAGAGTCCTTCATTAAGTTTTCATATGAAAGATCTGTAATTTAGATCTTCAAAGAACTTTCAAAATGTGAGTTTTAGGGACGACAAGTGCTGTGTGTGTGCAGTTCTATTCTAAAGGCAGAGTCAATTCGCAAAAATACCATCAGGAATGTTTCCTCCTTTCCTTTTTTATTTATGAGTAAAACAGGGGGTTTCTCTGGGGAAAAAAGAATTAGTCTGACTTGATGGTAATCAGCCCATGCAGAAGGCTAAACCAGTGCTACCTCTAAAGGCTAAAGAAGGGCTTGTGACTGTGGGCCAGGGCAAACAGCCCCAAAATAATTACAGGTATTTTAATTCCAGGAATACTCTGCACTGGGTTTGTTTTGCCATCCTCATTCTTAGCAATCAAAGCCCAAAAGCCCCTCAAACCTTCAGGGGCTGCATTCCCCTGCAGGGTCAGTGAGCACAGCCTGGTTTTGGCTGCCTGGGAGCAGAGCAGGGCCTGGCCTGGCTGTTCAGCTTTAATTCTCTGTGTGCAGCCCTGCCCAGGAGTGCAGCTTCCAGACATTTCACTGGGACACCCCTCAGCAGCCACGGCAGGGTTCAGAGCTGCTCACCACACCCCTGCCCCACACAGGGCTGGACCAGCATCCCAAAAACCCCAAAGATTTGTTTTCCTGCATCCAAGGCTGGTAACCCCTCCTGGGTCAAGTCCCTTATTCTGAATCAGTCCATCAATCCCCAAGATTGCTAAAGCGTTTGGTTTCACGTTGTGATGCTGAAGCAATTAAAAGCTCAGCCCTAAACAAATTAGATTTTGTATGTTTGGTTTTACAGACATCCAGAAAGGGGTCAGATCTTTTATCACTGTTGTCAAGGGGGAGGGAGAGAATCCATCAAGTCACACAGAACTAATTTACACCACTTAGTGAAAAAATTGGAGCTATAAATGGTAATCCAAGTAGAAAGGTTTCTTTCAGGACAGAAATGCACCAGGCTCTGCTGGAGCCTGACAGATCATGAGCTGGAACCAGCTGAGGAATCAAAAGAATTTGGGACGTGCAGGAGAAAAGGGACCTCTGACAGTGACTGGGAGAATGCTGCAATCTGCAGGTGTCTGCCTGTGTTTGTGCACCTGTCCTGTTACCTCAGGTGGTGTTTGCCCATCCTGCCTGGAGCTCAGGGGGTCCCTGTGCTGCACTCCCCTGCAGATGTGCCCAGCTGTGCTCCCCTGGCACCTCCCACGGGTGGTTGTGATCTCATGGGGGCTCTCAGGTCCCTGTTCATGGCACTCACCCCATCCTGCTGGCAGCTCACATCCACCCCATCCTGCTGGCAGCTCTCAGTGCCCTGCTCATGGCACTCACCCCATCCTGCTGGCAGCTCTTTGTTCCCTGTTCCCCACACTCACCCCATGCTCTGTCAGCTCTCAGGGGTTCCCCACACTCACCTCATCCTGCTGTCAGCTCTCCATTCCCTGTTCATGGCACTCACCCCATCCTGCTGGCAGCTCACACCCCATCCTGCTGGCATCTCTCAGGTGTTCCCCACACTCACCCTATGCTCTGTCAGCTCTCAGGTGTTCCCCACACTCACCCCATGCTCTGTCAGCTCTCAGGTGTTCCCCACACTCACCCCATGCTCTGTCAGCTCTCAGGTGTTCCCCACACTCACCCCATCCTGCTGGCAGCTCTCAGGTGTTCCCCATTCTCATCCCATCCTGCTGGCAGATCTTTGTTCCCTGTTCCCCACACTCACCTCATGCTCTGTCAGCTCTCAGGGGTTCCCCACACTCACCCCATGCTCTGTCAGCTCTCAGGTGTTCCCCACACTCACCCCATCCTGCTGGCAGCTCTCAGGTGTTCCCCACTCTCATCCTGCTGTCTCTCTTGCCTGTCATTGAGATACAAACAGCAGCACCATGAGCTGGGGCAGGCAGGGCTGGGCAACCCTGACAAAGTTGGGGGCTGTATTCAGCCCTGAGTGATGCCAACATGTGTTTGGGTTAAATTCCTCCTTAAATTCTGCCAGCAAGTCCACCCAGGCTGGAGTGCAAAGTGCTCAGAGCAGGGACCATCACTCACTGTGCCTTTACTCATCAAGGCACAAGGCTAATGCCTTATCTTTAATGAAAGTCTCCACATGTTCCTGTACTATAAATAATAATTTAAATATTGTATGTCTCGGCTCCAGTGGCTGAGCTTGAAGTGATCATTTTGGAAAGATGGAACAGCTCTCATCTAAAAATACGTATCTGAAAAACTATTCTGGAAGAAGCGAGACTTATAAATTGATAAATGAGTTGAGGCTGGGATGGAGACCGTGATGAGAGGAGAAATTCAGCTCTCAGAAGGAAGGAAATTAAAGGAAAGCAAGAACTGTTCCAAGAGTTTCATTGTTTAGAATTAGGGATTTGAGGCGTAGCGATGTAACAACTGGGAAAGTGGCACTCTGAAAATGCTGACCTAGATGAGGAGCTTCTGAATCCAAAAAACATCATTAAGGAGACTTTCCACTTAACGAAAATAAGCAGGAAAAATGGAAATTTTTTTTCATGGAAATGTAACTTTGTTGGAGATTAAAGAAGCGTGACAGAAACCCAAAAAGAGGATTCAGAGGAAGCAGATCTCAGGTGGCTTTGATCCTCACTGATAGCAAGCCCAAACCATCACTCTCCTCCCAGGCCCTGCACACGAGCAGCAAGGCCAGACACCAGAGCTGGAGAGTGCAAGAGTCCATCCCTGCACTGAATTCACTGCCACAGCCAGCCTGCTGCCCCTGGGCAGGACACTGCCACGACTGAGGCTTGGGCTTGCACAAAATTCTACACTTTCCATAAATAAACAACATTTTTATACCTTAAGCTTGCTTTTTTTCACTGAAAAAATGTGATATTGCACATTTTTCTGACACTCAAAAGCACAAGTAGGAACAGTCCCTCTGACATCTTCCCTTTAATAAACCAGTAAAATTCTAGCATATTTTTTTCCACATTCCATGTAAAGAGCAGAAAACATTTCTCATTTCCATTTGAATTTTATCACTTCACTAATACAAAAGACATGTACTTCTAAGCATGACCTACCAAAGGTCTTCGAATTTCATAGCACACAGACCAAATTAATTGCTTTATTAATGGCTATGATAAAACCAGAGCTCTGCTTCCTCCTCAGGAAAACCTTTTTCTCTGAGAGTCTTTGTGATGTAAACACGTGAAGGTGAAGGCACTGAGCAGCACTGGCACTGGGGATGGTGAAATCTGGGGGAGGGAGGATGCAGAGGGGCTGGGGGGTGAAGAAGAGAAGAAAACAGCAGAACATGGAGCAGGAACACTTCTGTGGTCAGGATGGATGGGCAGCTTTTATTTTCAGGAAGAAAACTCCCTCCCCACGGTCCTACCTCAACCCAGCTGCAGAGGAGACCTCACAGTGAGGAGAGCTGCTGGACAGAGACTCATCTGAGGCACACAGAAATCAGTGAGAAGCTCTAAAACTGATTGTTTTAGCCCTAAGAACTTACAGCACCCACCTAAGCTTCAGGGAAAGCTGCAGCCTTGCAGGGATGGTGAGCAAAAACTGCAGGAAGCCTTTGGTGACTCAGAAATCCCCCAGCTGCAAATGGAGGGGAAGAATGAGCAGGTGATGGAGAGCTTGAGCAGCTTGGGCTGGAGCAGGGAGCCAGAAAATGAGTGTCTGCCTTGGCTCTGGGTGTGGAGAGCTGGGGAAGGTGAAGTCTGCACTTACCCTGCACTGCAGCTCAGGCAGGAGACTTTTATGCTGACAGAACACAGGCTGGGAAGGGAGAAGAAAGCTGATTGATAGGAAAGAATCAAGCAAGTGAAAGTGAATAATAGAGGAGCAGACAGTAATTGTTGAAGGAGATTTGATAAACTGTTTCAGAGCAAGACAAGGAGCAAAGAGTCAAATACTGTGCTGCCATAAAAGCCAAAAGTCAGAAAAAATAATAAAAGCCAGGATTTTTTTTTCTTCACTCTCAGAAAATGCCTAATGGGGCTACATGAGAGAACAATCAATTGAGCTGATTTAAACCGTGTTAAAAATTATTTAAAAAATAATCCAAATTATTCCACTCGATTTAATTGGTGGATCAGCAAGATCTACCATGTTGTATTTGAGGCCAGGGTGGAGGATTATGAAATGAAGCACAGAGAGGAGCAGGGCTCCCACAGGAGCCCTTTGCAAGAAACCTGAGAAGGAAAACATTAGGAAGGTTTGAACGAGAACATTTCAGCAGGCACTGAAAACATGACCAAAATGTCAGCCTTGAGGAGATCCCTAAACAGTGGAGAAAGGGGAGACAAGGGATAATAGTTAAAGGGCCCAAACTGGACAAGACAGGACACCTGTGTCACCTGGATGGCACTGCAGGAGGGACCAAGGAACAGGGGCTGGGTGCCTCTAATGAGGAAATCAGCAACAGCACTGGGGCTTTTTAACTGAAGAGATTAAAGATTGTTTGACCCATTGTTTGTGGTCCTTGTGCACGATCCTCTGAGAAAGAACAGAAAGCAAGGAGAGCCCTGCAGCCTTGCAGGTGTGGAGACACACACCCACCCACCTGTTGGAATGTTGGGGACACAAGACAGATGATGCACCTTGGACCTGGTTAACATCAGAGATTTGATAGCAGAATGCCTTGGCAAAAGCAAATGGAACTTTGAAAATTAGACCTGGATTGCAAGAAGATTAAATCAAACGGGTTTACTGGAAAAAGAAAATCCCATTAAACTCTGCAAGCAAGAGATGTTGTTATGTGCATAAGTTTGTGTATGTGATTTTAACCTAATCATTGTAGTACACATTACTAGTCTCCCTGAAATAGTATATAAGTGTTTGTATCCCACAATAAAATGGGATTCTGATCACTGAGTCAGTCTCCCTGTCTCTCTCCATTGCTGACACCCACCCACAGAAGGGTTCCATCCCCAGGCTCCATCCCCAGCCCCTGCTCGTGCTCCCAGGGGATGGCTCTGGGGTTCAGCTGGCACTCTGTGCTGGGTGGCTGCACTTGCAGGTGCCATTGGCACTTCACCACTTGCTGGGGGCTGTTTTGGAGCTGGAGCTGGGCTGCAGGAGGACACAAGAAGCTGGGCTGGCACTGCCAGGGGGGCACAGCCTTGCAGGGATCCCTGCTGGCCTGCCCAGCCCTGATCTCCACACACCAGACAAGGTCTCAGAGCTGGAATGAGCTCAGGGGTAATGCTGCAATTGGCCCCTTCCCAGAGAAAGCTGAATTTCTTTAAGGCTGCTTTACAGCCAGGCTTGGCTGTGCTGCCTGCCCCCATCCCAAGCTGCTGGGAGAGCCCAGATCATCTCCAGCCTGGATAATCCCACGCTTTAACAAAGGTGGAACAACACTAGTGTGGAAGACAGGATTAAGAAAGAGTTGTTGTCTGCTTTAGAGCACAGATCACCTTTAAAGGTAGAAAATCAACTACAAAAAGAACCTTGGGAATGTAAGGAAGCAGCACTCAGAGAGCACAGGCTGGAGCCTTGCACCTCCCAGCATGCCTGAAACACAAGCAAGTGTAAAAGCAATCACTGATTAAAGTTTCTCTTTTCACTGTTTGACTGGCCTAGGGGAGACAATAGCAGGATAAAAAAGAATAATAACAGCAATCAGCCTATGGGGTAATTTTTAATAAGAGTGCTGTGCTGAGGAGGCACCTGTCTGTGCCGAGGCTCCCAGGAGGGCAGCGAATGGCTGCTGCTGCTGCTGCTGCTGCTCCGGGATCAAAGGAGCTCCAAAAGAGGGGCCAGGGACACTGTGGGGACAGGGACACAAGGGCCAGGGCAGCTCTGGTCTCAGGCACCGTGTGGGAGTGCAGCAGAGCAGGGATGCAGAGGGGTGAGGGCTGATGAAAGCGCTGACAGCACACAGACGCTAATGAAGGCATGAACTCAGCGCTGGGGCTTTTTTTAAGGACTGCCTAATGAACTCCACTTTTAGATACATCAAGTAAAATATGTAAAATATTCACTACAGGGGTGAATCTCTGAGAGACCAGGAATAGACACCACTGGGAAAACACAGCTGCACCTGAGCCTGCAAAACTGCTCAAAGGGGCCATCAGACATCCCCATTGCCTTGCTGGGCTGAGGCACGCTGGCACCACACAAGAGCTGACACCAGTGGCACATGTGCCACAGTGGGGGAATCAGCTCACTCCTGTGCCTCATTTTGCCAGTCTAATAATGGAACTAATCATATTTACCCACCTTACAATAGAGCAGTGAAACTTAATGGGATGCTTTGAATTCTTGGACAATGTGCCCTATAGAATCACAAAATTATAGCAGACTCCTTCTCAGAGATCCTGCAGTGTTTCATCTTACTGCAACTGCCATGGTAACTTGCTGCCCTGAAAACCTCTGATAAAAACCTCAGTTTTCTGTTGCACATCTGCTTCCAAAGCAGTGGTAACCCTGAGTGGCCACTGCTGTGATCACAGACATCTCTTATGTGATGCTTTTTGATGGATGCCCTGCCAGAGCTCTGACCAGGCCCTTCTGTGCCCAAAATCGCAAATAGATTTACATGCCCAAAACACAGCTGATGAATTCATGTGACTCCAGGGCTGATGGGCCAAGGAAACTTAAGAGATACAAACAAAAAAAGTGCCAAACTGCCCCCAGGTTAAGCATCATATTTAGAGACTGCGAGTTCCTTTCCCTGTGCAGGAAAAATTTGCCAAGGAGTTGCAACAGAGCAATATCATGAGTTTGCATTCCCCTTTCCAGGTGTTAGATACATCATGGAAAACACTGTCCTGCCTTTTAAACTTCTTTTTGACATTAATTTTTCAGACTTTCAACCAGTACATGCCAACACCTTCATGGGCTCACACCTTCTTCAAAGGAAAATAATGTTAAAATGGCAGAAACAGAAAACCTGACCCTTCATGTTCCACTCACACCACTATCACTTCAGTCCTTATTCCCCACACAAAGGTGGCAAAAGTGCAACAGAAACTTATTTCACCAAGTTCAAATGAAAGTTATTTTATCATTGTTCCACAGCAAGAAAGCTAAATCCATAAAATGTGGGTTTTTTGAGTGATAGCTTTCCCTACAGCACTAGCTTATGGTGCCAGACCTTTCAAAAGGGGCTGAAAATGAAGAAGATTAAATGAAGAAGATTAAACTAAAAAGAAATTAAATAATTAGAGAAAAGAAAAAATATTATATAATATACATAATATAATAATATGTATAATAATTTTCAATATAACATTATATATTATATTATAATTATTATATATAACATATATGATTATATGTATATATAAATATGTATAGAATATATATTATAATATATAATATTATATAGAAATATAAATATATAAATAATTAAATTAAATAAAGAAGATCAAATTCACCAGAGAAAGGGATGGAATGAGCTGATTAAAGAGCTGGTGAGCTGACCCAAAGCTGATCCCCCCTGGCTGCAGAGTGACCATCAGGCAGCCCATGAGGAGAGCGGAGCAGCCCCTGCAGGACGGGCACAGGCAGGGCTGGGGCAGCTGCTGGGATGGTGCCAGCAGGCACAAGCTGCCCAAAGGCTGCACCCAGCACTCTGTGACAGGAGGGGCAGTGCCGGGGGTGCAGGGACACTGCCAGGGTCCCATCAGCACTGGGGACCAGAGGACCCCACACAGAACACGTTTCCCTCCTGCATCAAAGCTGCTGCCTCTGTGCCCTGGAGCACGCTTTGAGATGAACCAGCAGAAAGCTCCATTTGAGACAAGGCCAGGGGAGTTTGTTTGGAGTGCTCACAGACGTGGGGAAATGTGCAGAGCCACCTTGCCCAGTCCCCTGTGCAGGGGACGTGGAGGAGCCCCTGCGAGGTGGCAGAGAGGGCTGGCCCTGTCCCCGTGTCCCCAGCCTCCCTCCCGGGCTCAGGGGTGGGGGATGCTCGTGGAAAAGCCCAGCTCAGCATCAGCACAGGGCTGTGGCATCTGGGCCTTGGCCCTCAGCACAGGGGCTGGCATGCAGCAATAAAAATCCTGGCTGGCTCTGCTGACAACACCTGCTCCTGCGTCCTGATAAGCTGGGCTACACAAGGACAATTATAAATGTCTCCAGGACATGTTAGAATGCATGTTTTAATTTAATCAGAGAGAACAAAAAAGCACATTAATCACTGCTCTCTTAACAGCAAAGATGTCCAGATATTTGCCAAGATAGCAGCGTTTTTCCCAAACACATCAGGTACAAAAGGACAACAACAACAACAACAAAATTGCAGCCTTACAGGGGAGGTACCAGGCCAAGCTGCAGCTCGTGCTCTGCTGAGCTGCTGCCAGCACAGACAGCTGGGCCAGGGCAGGAGCCTGGCAGGGCTGGGACACACCTGCAGCTCTGTCCACAGCAAAGCCAGCCCAAAGGGGCTGTGACACCCCTGGGCCCAGCACACCCCTGCAGGACACATCTGCTTCCTAATCCCTCAGCATGGGGAACTGAAAACTAACCAGAGACATCCCCAAAATGACACCTGCACGCTGAGGCACCAATCACAGGGCTGATCAAGGAGCTTTCTGATGTGTGATGAAAGGATCAAGGAGCTCTCTGATGTCAGAGTTTAGATATGTCCTTTCCTTGCCATTCCCAGAAGAGAAAATAGCTCTCATCACAACAACTTTGTGTTTTGCTTTCTGTGCCCTGCCTAACTCACAGCTGCCCCTTTACAGCACCCACCATTTTTAAATGAGACCCCTGGGTCTGCTCAGGGGTTTTCAGTGGGACTTGAGGCTGCAGCTCCCTTTTGCCTCCAGGAGATGCTCTTAGGTTGGAACCTCATCCTCTGGAAACACATCAGGAGGTGCTGGTGCCCAGGGGCAGCCAGGGCACTGTGTATTAATAACACCAGAGCATGAAACATCTTCTCAAGTCTACAATAAAGAAGGATAAGCTCAGACAAACACCACAGAGGCAGCACAGCTGAAGAGGCACTTTCCAAAGACAAGGCAAAACCCCAGTGTTGTAATACCCCATGCAGAAAGAAGCAAGCACAGCTACTGTTTTTTAAGTCCTAAAAATCATCTCTAGAAGTTCCCCTGGGCCTAACTGCAGTCCAGCAGGACCTGTGGACTGACCACATAGTGTAAAACCAGCACCTCAAAACCATTCCAATTTAATGGTGTGGGTGAGCACATAGACAGGTTTGTGCTTCCCAACTCTCTGTAGGAAGTTAAACTTCTCAAATTGAGCTTCTTGTGACATGAGGCTTTCTTTCTTCCTACTCCTGTTATGTTTCCCTCTTTTAAATAAATGCATGCAGCTGAGTTTGGAGGAGCAGGGTAGGGAGTGAAGAGGTTCCAGGTAATAATCACCTTCCCTGACTGTCAGAGGATTGTTTCTGTTAATGCAAAATGCAGCAGGTATTGACAGAGGGATGGCTTTAGCTGCCTCACAGGCTAAGGAAGCACCAGGGAAGCTGGATGGGGGCACTGGTGTGATCTCCAGTGGACAGCAAGGCACAGTGATGTGTTCAGCTCAGAGGCTCCACTGCTCAACAGCTGGGGGTGCTTGGCAGGGGGAGATAAGAGATAAGTGATAATCATCTCCATCAGGCATTGCACTGCACCTTTTGATCCCAAATCACAGGAGGCTCTTACCTTGTCCCTTCTTACCCTGGGCTACAGCTCCTGTGGGGAGAGGGGAGCAGGGAGAGAGGCTGGGCTGGCAGACACAGGGACAGGAGAAGGGCTGGGGGCACTGCAGGAGCCAGGGCTGGGCTTTGTGGCCACACTCAGGGGTCACCCCTGACCTGCAGCCTGGGGGAGCCCAGCTGAAGGCAGTGGGACTGTCCATGGGAGAAACTGTTGTCATCTCATTGCAAAAGTTCCATAACTTGGTGATTTCTCATGGGCAGCTCCTCACAGCACTGACTCCTTCTTCCTCACAGCACAGCCAACAAACTCCATCTCCCCTCACAGCACAACCAACAAACCCCAACTCTCTCCTCACCCAGCTACCCCACTCTTCTGTAGTGCTCTTCTTCTTATTGGACACAGCTGTGGCCTGTTCCTAATCTTTGGTGATTGGTGCAGCTGCAGCTCCTCAGGTGTGATTACCTTCTGCACTATCTTTATTTCCTTACATTCTATCCCTCCACAAGAAATGATGAGAAGGATGAGGTGGAGCTGGAGCACACTGATAGCACTTTGATAACACCCTGATAGCACTTTGACAGCACACTGATGGTACTTTGATAACGCACTGATAGCACTTTGACAGCACACTGATGGCACTGCTGGAGCATCTTCCCAGGCCTCCTAGTTGGGCATCACCTGCTCGGGTGATTTAAGAATTACTCGAAATTTAAATTCCAAAAGGCACAAGGCCTCTGTGTCCTTCAGGTTCACTGCAGAAATTTAAACTGTTTTTTGTTTTTCTGACCATCCCCACGTATCCCTGAGAAATAAAGAACAATTTCCCTAAGAGCTCAGAGACACTGCTCAACACCATCCAGTGTGACACAGTTGTGCTGTGCTACGTGTTAGCACTATCCAACCTCATCTGACAGGAACTAGAAAACATCTTTTTCTTCTGAAGCCACAAGGGAATTTAAAGAGGGAAAGCGTAGAGTACAGGAAAAAACGCAGAAAGTACAAAATCAATTCATCTGTGGCATTTGGCAATTCAAATTAACCTCAGCTTATTAGCACATGGCTATTCATTAATTTTCTCTTTTTGCTCTTTAGGTTGGCAAATGAATGATTACTGCTTAGTCATATTTGATCAAATGAGCTGCTCTTGTTTCCATTCCACTTCCTGCAAAAGTCTGAGGAAAAACAGTAAATACCAACAATAGAGGAACTCTCTGGAAACACGACCACAGGAATAGCCTGGGGGCAGTTTTTGTTTATTTCTTTTCTAGAATCACATGTGACAGGAGGCTACCAAAATGGGAATTTACTGGAACAGCCTCAGTCAGAAGGGCAGATACCACAGGACAGTGTGTGCTCAGAGGCTGGCTCGTGTGCCATGGCCAACGCTGCACTTCTGTGGCACCAATGTGCCATTGCTCACCCACTGAACCCCCAGAGATGGCTCCTCACGGCCTGGCTGCTCCTTGGGAGCCCCATCTGAGCAGCCTGGGTTACCCAGGGCAGGTGGGTAGGGAAGAAGAGCTGTGGAACAGACCATGCCCTCACCAGGAGAAGCTGAAATGGCCATGAAGCTCTTGGCTCCCTCTGTTCCTGTGACAAGTGGAGCTGCTGCTCATGACAAACATCCCCACCTGGAGATGGAGATCAGATTGCTGCAGAGCACAGAACAGCACTTGATCCTTACGGAAGAGCCTTGTAAAATGAACAGAAACTCACACCTGGAAGCTGTTGCAAGGTGTATCAGTGTGTCTGAAGGCTGTGCAGTGCTTTGCCAGCTCCTGGCTCAGGTCACTGATGTGCTGGCACACCCTGACACAGCCTCCAGAGAAGGCAGCTGGGTTCCAGGTCTGTGACTAGACCTCCTGACTTGCCAATTAAATCTGGAGGCATGAATTAAAATGTAATTACTGAATACCAGGAACAGTAGGGGAATGCCCTTAGCAGTATTTACTTATTATTCTTATTAAGAATATTATAGGAAGTCTGTATTTATAGGATAAGGGGTATCCCTCTTTAAACTAAAAGAGGTGGGTTTAGATTAAATATTAGGAAGAAATTATTGAATGTGATGGTGGGCAGGCCCTGGCACAGGTGCCCAGAGCAGCTGTGGCTGCCCCTGCATCCCTGGCAGTGCCCAAGGCCAGGTTGGACACTGGGGCTGGAGCAGCCTGGGACAGTGGGAGGTGTCCCTGCCATGGCAGGGGAGCTGGAATGGGACAATCTTTAAGGTCTCTGCCAACCCAAACCATTTTATGACAATTTTACAATTTTAGAGGAAGATTTCACTGCTGTCTGAAACCAGATCAGTAAGGGAAGGGAAGAAAACAAAGCAGATCTGCAAAAGCTGGGGACAAGCACTGGGAGGTCCCTGAGTCTGTACTGTGCTGGCTACAACTGAGCAATACCCTGAGTGCAGAAGTGTTTCTGAATTCCCAGGTGATTCCCTGGAGGCAATGGAAGCTGTCACCGTTCACATCCAGCTCTCCTCCCTCTGAGGGAGTGGCAGAGCTCTGCTCCTGTTCTGGGAGCCTCCAGGTGCTGTTTGAGCCCAGCTCAGGAGGATCCCAGCCCAAGGGGAGCAGGAGCTCAGTGCTGTGTGACTCTGTGTGCCCCTGTGTGGCCCTGGGTGGCTCTGTGTGGCTCAGTGTGGGTCTGGGTGGCTCTTTGTGGGTCTGGGTGGCTCTGTGTGACCCTACGTGGCTCTGTGTGCCCCTGTGTGACTCCGTGTGGCTCTGGGTGGCTGTGTGGCCCTGTGTGGCTCTTTGTGGCCTTGTGTAGCTCTATGTGGCCCTGTGTAGCCCTGTGTAACTCTGTGTGACCCTATGCGGCTCTGGGTGGCTCTGGGTGGCCCTGTGTAGCTCTATGTGGCCCTGTGTGGCTCTGGGTGGCCCTGTGTAGCTCTATGTGGCCCTGTGTGCCCCTGTGTGCCCCTGTGTAACTCTGTGTGACCCTATGCGGCTCTGGGTGGCTCTGGGTGGCCCTGTGTAGCTCTATGTGGCCCTGTGTGGCTCAGTGTGGCCCTGTGTAGCCCTGTGTGGCCCTGTGTGGCCCTGTGTGCCCCTGTGTAGCCCTGTGTGGCCCTGTGTGCCCCTGTGTAACTCTGTGTGACCCTATGCGGCCCTGTGTGCCCCTGTGTGGCTCAGTGCGGCTCTGTGTAGCTCTGTGTGCCCCTGTGTGCCCCTGTGTGGCTCAGTGTGACCCTGTGTGGCTCTGTGTGGCTCTGTGTGCCCCTGTGTGGCTCTGTGTGACCCTATGTGGCCCTGTGTGCCCCTGTGTGCCCCTGTGTTGCTCTGTGTGTGGCTCTCCAGCAGCAGAGCAGGGCTGCTGACAGCAGTGGGACAAGCAGCAGCTGCAGCAGCAGCCAGGGTGAGGAACGGTGTCCAGGGATGTCACAGAGCATCAGGGCTGGCAGCAGGCTCCTGCCAGCACCTTTCCCTTCAAACCCTGCCTTGTGGCCCTGCGTTTGAGCATATGCCTGCCCATGCAGGGAATGGGGAGGTGGGAAGATGAGCTTTCCTCTCCTCTTGTGCCTCGTGTAAAGCTGCGTGTCTGCTGTCTGACACGCTTCTCTGGGTCAGCCCAAATGCCCCTGGTGTGCTCACATCAGGGATTTCAGGGGGATTGCACTGGAGGTCCCCAGACCTTGGGAACTGGGTGGGAACTGCCCTGAGCAGAGGAGCAGTGCCCCATCCATCCCTCCTGCAATGGCACAGTTAAGAACAGAGGCTGCAGCTTCCTCTGGGCCCTTCCCTTGGATTATTCCAAGGTTAATACCTAGGCACTGCTAATGAGCAGGCTGAGCACTGCAGCTGCAGCAGAGATGGGAAGGAAAAGGTCAGATGCTTGCTCTTATAGCAAAAGCATTTGTCACGTGTGGAGCTGAATCTGGAGACACAAAGATGCTGCCTTCAAAATTCCTTAATTTCTTTGAGGAGTTCATTACCAGGGCCCTGTTTCCTGCTTCGCCAGGAGCTCATCAATACAGGGGATTTTTGTTCTCCTTGCTGTCTGCTCCAGACTCTCCTCACTGCACACCTTTCAAATACATTAAAAATCTCCTGTTCCATTCTTTAACTGGCAGGTCACCATCACCCTCCTCTCACATCACCTGAAAACCACTTGCTGCTCTTTGTGCACCATCTCCCAAAGCTGCCTGAACTCTCTCTGGAGGGTTGGGCACCTGCCAGACACCTTCAAGAGCAGCACACAGGGGCTCTCCACCCCCAGAGGCAGCACCCAGGCACAAAGGGAAGTTTCTGGGTGAGGAGCTGTACCAGCCCCTACTGCCTTTTCCAGGATTCTGCACAACCATCCATTCCTAGCCCAAACCTTGGGGCCTGGAACATGTGAGAAGAGGGAACAGGGAGGCACCACATCAGTCTGGGGCTGGGGCAGGGATGTATGAGGAAAGGCTGAGAGAGCTGCGTGTGGCCAGTGTTAAAAAGAGAAGGAGAGGATCCCAGCACTGCCTGGCAGAGTGCAGAGAGCTCAGAGCTGGGCCCTTGCACCTGGAGAGGTGACACAATCAGAGGACAAGAGCTGTGATAAAAAATTCTGAGAAGATGCTTGGGAAAAAAAAAGAAAAATTACCAATCCAACACTGGAACCTCCCAGTGAGGCTGTGAAATTTCCATCCTGGACTCACAGGGCTCTGACCAAGCTGAGTGAGCTGTCCCACCTTTGGCATTGAGTTCCCTTGGAGCCTCCTGCTCTGTCAGAGCACGGCAGAGCCAGGTACACAGCCCAGGTGCTCCAGCCCAGCCCAGCAGCTCAGCATGAACCAGATCCATTTCCTTGCTGAAAGGTTCCCCCAGAAAGTGCCCTGTCAACACTGAGAGGCTGCAGAGCCTTTCAGAGCTCCTCCTGCAGGGGTGCCATGATTATGATCATAAGTTTGCAATAATGATAATGGAGCTAACCACAATTCCATTTCCAACTGAGGTAAGCTATGGATTTGTATAAAATACGTATCAAATTATTTCTAGATTTTTTAAGTTCAGAGGCGACAGGAGTTTTTTATTATAATGATTTTGTATTGACAGAACAACGACTCTAAGCTAAGCTGTTAGGACTATGTATTTCCCTCATGGCCTCCAAAAGCACTGTAAATTGAAATGTACATTAAAAACAGTCAATCTTTGTTTGCTGGCAACATTGAAGGAGAATTGACTGTGTTTTTATTAAAAAAGCCCTTATCTTATAGTGACTGGACTGCAATGAGAAGGGGCATTAAAGTGCTCATTAAAGATAAAAAAAATAAATCCTCAGTTTGACTAAATCCATAGAAGCACCATTGTGTTCAACAGAAGTGTAAAGATGCTCATTAATGTCATCTCAGAGCTGGTTCAAGCCCTGGTGCTCTGTCCCACACTGGCCCAAGCCACCAATAACCCATCAATAACCCATCAATAACCCATCAATAACCCATCCATGTGCTCCTGCAGCTGCTCCAGCAGACAGGACAGCTCTGGGCTGGCTCCTGCACGGGTCAGGCACTCACAGAATACTCTGGGCTGGGATGGACCCCAATGCCATCAGCAGGGACACCCTGGCTGGAGCAGCCTCAGAGCCCCTCCAACCTGACCCCTGGTGTCCCCAGGGCTGTGGCACCCACACCTCTCTGGAAATGCAGTGTTTCACCAGCCTCACTTCAAAAATCTTCCCTTTGCCTAATCTAAGTGCATCCTCCCTCAGTGTAAATCCATCACCCTGTGCCTCCCTGCCCTGGTGAAGGGTGTGTTCCCATCTCTGCTCAGGCTCCTCTGTTCAAACACCTCAGTGCCAGACCAGGCTCATGGACACACCCTCAGCCCTAACCTGGTGGCAAACAGAGCAGGAAAAAGCTGGGATTGCTAATGGAAAAATCCCCCTGGATCCCAAAAACTTCACTCAGGTAGAGCAAGAAAACAGCATCTAAAATCTGGAGTGCTGAATGACAGGGCTTGGGCAGGCCCTAAGGCTGTGTTCTGCAAACAAAGTCAGCCCTGCACAAGTGATAGGTGCTAATTAATAAATAGTGCTGGTTTCCCTTTGCCAATTACTTATTGATACACCAGATACTCCTCTTTGATAAGCCACTCTAAATTGGTAATAGCTTTTATCACAGCTGTGAGCAAGCAGAATCAAGCATCCAGTGCCTTCCCTTTTAAGTTGTTTATCTTCTGCTGTTACAGAATTCTCTGCAGAGTTTGTTTGGAATTGCAGTGAATTAAACACCTTCTTTTTTAATTATTATTATTTGTATTGTAGTAATGCCTAGAAATCCCACTGTGGACAAGGGCTTTGCTGCTGTGTGAACAGAGCTCTGAAGAGAGGAAAGCTGTGTCCCAGAGAGCTCACCCTGAGCTTTGTGATGGATTGCTTATTCCTATTCCTCCCAAATGTTATCTCTGAGCGGGTGTTTTCTGTAATTTATGTCATATCCCATCTCCTGCCTTGGTTTGTGGCTGTATTTGGGGATGCAGCTGCAAACATAAAGCTGGGTTGCATGGGCCAGCAGACATCCTCTGGTGAGCCCTGAGCTCTGCAGGCTCTGGGGAGTGAAACCAAATTCAGAGCAGAAGAACTGAAGATTTTTAACCATGCCATGTAAATTCGTGAGGGAAAGACCACAGGAAAAAAAAAAATACAGGGGAGACAACAAGGTCCTTAACGGGGATGCTGGCATCGATTTGGGAAACTCAAACACACTGTTGTCACTGAATGGGATCATTTCACTTGGTTTTCTGCAGGGAAAAGCCCAAACCTGAATCCCAGTGCTGCAAACAGAGCAGATTGCTGGGCTGGCAGCACTGAGCCTCCAGAGCAAGGATTAAAGGCACTCACCCTCCAACACACACAGCTCCTCCAAGAACCAAAGACACAATGAATGCCCTCACAACCTATTAGCAGCCTTGATTTTCTGAACAAGAGAACCCCGGGGCCCAGCCCGGAAAGGTCAGGAAGTTTTTTCAGCTCGAACTAGAGCTAATCAAGCTTTTCCCAATAGCAAGTGCAGGAAAATACTGATGTGTAAGGGGAAAAATTTAAAGAAAGAACATAATTTTCCCGTTTTTTAGAGTGTCTGAGCAGAGTTGCAAATGATATGGGACTCTGAGGAGGAAAAAGTTGAAATCTGCTCTGGAAAAAGACAGAGGGACTTGTTCTGCAAGAGAGGGGACAGTGATGGAGCCAAAACCCACCAAGCTGTGCCTCAGTGAGGGAGCAAAGTTTGAATAAATCCTGAATTGTGTTCTCTACTTCCAGTGGCCTGGGGGGTTCTCTGTCAGCCAAGCCTGCTTTACCCTCACTTTTGTTATCCACAGCAAATTTCTGTGTTAATCTTGAACAAACAACTTTTGCTTTGTTACAGAGGGTGTTTCTTTTCTTTTTCTTTGACTGGAGATAAAGTCTCACACCCAGACTGTCCTCTCACACACACAGCACTTTCTCAAGAACACAGAACACCTTTTCAGACACCTCCTAAATTGTCACTGGTGATATTACCCACAGCTTTTGTTAACGATAAAGAATTAAGTTGGGTTCACAGTACCAAAAAGGACAAGCTAGAAAGTTTGATGGTCTATGGAAGAAAATACATCAAGTGACAAAACCGAGTTTACCACATATATTTTGACCTTCTCTCCCCTTTTTTTCCTTAATATTCCACAACATCCCACAAGGACTATTAGCTACAAAAGAAAAGCATTTGCTAATGACACAGCTTAAAAGCAAAATCAAAACGTTCAGCTGTCTGCCTCAAAGATGCCCTCCTACAGTTCATTTATGGGTTTTCAAAGTGAAGGGTTTTAGAAATGGAAAGAATAACTGACACCTTTTTTATCCATAATGCATTCCTCCCTGGGCACATTCACAGCCTATACAGTCTGTGGTATTTAAAAAAATACCCTGAGATACAAACCCAGTGACTTCCATGGAAAATCACTTTCTGAGGCTAATGCAGTTTTATCAGTGCCAAGGATCCTGAGCTGTCTCTTGGACTGTGACCTCTGCTTCCCTTTTATTAATCTGTGTGCTGGCCAGCCCTGCTTATCAGGGCTTTGGTGTTTGAGGTGAAGTTCTTTCTCAGGCTCCTTCCTCTGCACCATTTGTCTTCACAGCTCAGATTCTCTTTTCTCTCAGCTGCTGCTCTGACATCTTTGCTCGACTCCCTGTTCTTCCATCCCCCCCCCCAGGCTATGGCTGCCTGCTTATTTATGCTGTCGGCTTAATTTCTTGATTGATATTCTCACATTCCCCTTGCTACTTATTTATTTACATCCTCTGCTTGTTTCCAAGCCCTGCTCCTTTAAGGCCTCGGTGCTATTTTATTTATGGGAAAGAATCACTGTTTTCCACAGCATGTTCTTTATGCTGCTGCCACGACCTTCCAGAGCACCAGTTAATCATCCCAGAAATTGCCACGCTCCAAGTGCCCTGCTCCTCAATCCTCTGAGCCTCTCTGGTGCACTTCCATTCCTGGGGACACCTGGCCAGCTGAAGCTGTGCATCTTTTTTATCCTATTCATTATTTAGCACCTAAACAGCCCGACATTCTCTAGGTAAATAGAGGGGAGGTATTCATGCTGCGTTACTCATGACCTGTGATTCTGGTTTGCCTTCTCCAGGGTGAAACAGCAACAGCTCCCACAAACAAGTGGTTTTCCCCTGGGTAAAACAAACTGGCAAAGAACAAAGCACCACAGGAACCTGTGTGGTGGGATGGTGGCAAAAGAGACAACATCCTGTGGGGAGAGAGAAAGGCTGCTCTCATCTGTAAAGCAAATATTTTGGGAGTCTGTGAGCACAGGGGGTGAAATGCTGGCTCAGGAAAGGCAGCAGAGCTGCTCCCAGCAGTGCCACAGCTCCACTGGGCTTTGGAATTAGGGCAGGATCAGGGCAGGATCTCAAAGGACTCTCTGGGGTGAAAGAGAGGGTGAGAGAAAGGGAGAGTTACCCTGGCCAGCAACTCAGAGAGTTTCACCTTGACTGAGGTGCCAGAAATCATCCACCCAAAGTGCTCCTTCCAGCCCTGCCAGAACATTTCCATGGCTCCAGCCAAAGGTTTGTCATGAGAAAGGCTGCATTAAGGTTTCCTGGTACATAACAAAATGTTCTGAGGGCTTCTCCTGATGAATGCTGCTGATTCCTGTTAAAGTGATGACCTTGCACCTCCCAACCAGCACAGAGGGGACAAATTGCTCAGGATCCTCCTGCTGCTGCTGGGCCATGTCCCTGGGACAATAGAGCTGGGAAGGAGGACAGCAGGTGAGGAGAGCAAACTGCAGTGTGACTGTTCAGGTGAATTCCCAAATGCACCACAAGGATTCTTCCTCAGAACTGTCAAACCCAGCACACTTAGAGCCATGCCTGAGTGAGATCTGGTCCTGGTTTTAGCTCTCCTCAAGGCCTGCAGACACAGCCTGGGCTCCAATGTGATATTTATGAAGTATAAATGGAGTGCTTTGGGATGGACACGCTGGGCTGAGGGAGGGGAGCCTGCCTGCCCTTTTCAGATGTAAAATGGGGGATGCTCTAATAGCCCAAGGTGCAGTTAGTTGGTAAAACAGGATAATCTGTGCCCCTGTTTAACTGCCCTCTTAAACTGTTGGCTGCTAAGAAGTTGGAGTGTTTGTTTTGCTCTGGGGTGCAGAGCACAGTCCAAGCCCGTCCTGTGTTTGTGTGTGCAGCAGGGGAAGGAGGGAGCAGAAGCTTTTCATTTAACAAATGGCAAAGTGATGCCACAGGGGGAAAAATAGATGCAGCTGTGCCTGCAGCACTACTTAATCCTTCTCCTTCCATTTCCTTCCATGAAGATTGAGCCCCAGCCAGCAGAGAAATAGCTGCTGGTGCTTATACAGAGTATAATGCCCAAGCCCAGCCTGTAGCTGGGAGATAGGGGTTTGGCTTTCTGCACAGCACCTTCTGCCTTCAAAGGGTCACAAAACTGTCCTCAGACCCTGCCCCAGGACTGTGCCTCAGGGCTGGGCACTGCAGGAGGGGAACTGGGATTGGAGCAAAGTGCAGGGAGCAGGGCAGTCCTGGGGCAGCAGCAGCAGTGACAGCAGTGCCCTGGCTGCCCTGCTCACCCCCAGTGCCCAGCAGGGATCTCAGGGAAACCTCAGAACTCTGTCCCCACCTGTGCCACCTCAACGAGCTCTGAGCCACCGTGCCACTCTGCTCTGTGCCACCACAGCGAGCTCTGGGCCACCCTGCTCTGTGCCACCCTGCTCTGTGCCACTCTCTTCTGTGCCACCACAGAGAGCTCTGTGCCACCTTCCTCTGCCACCACAGAGAGCTCTGTGCCACCTTCCTTTGCCATCACAGAGAGCTCTGTGCCACCTTCCTCTGCCATCACAGAGAGCTCTGTGCCACTCTCCTCTGTGCCTCCCTGCTCTGTGCCATCACAGTGAGATCTGTGCCACCCTGCTCTGTGCCACCCTTCTCTGCCACCACAGAAAGCTCTGTGCCACCCTGCTCTGTGCCATCACAGTGAGCTCTGTGCCACCCTGCTCTGTGCCATCACAGTGAGCTCTGTGCCACCCTGCTCTGTGCCATCCTGAGCTCTGCCTCCAGCCCCACTGCTGGCTCCTGCTGCTGGGGAAATGCAGGGCTGACTGGAAAGGCCTTCCTGGGTGCCACCCTGCGCCTGCAGACAGGCATTTAATCACCAAGACATCAGAACAACAAAAAGCCATAAATACCCGGGTTTAATTCCCTGTTCTATAAAGGCACATCCAAATATAAATCACAATGGGAACTTCAAAGAGAACCAAATTGCCTGATCCGGTGAATCGGATCCAAAGCAGCCTACCCTCCAAACACAGCCCACAGGACAGCAATTAATACAGGAGCAGAAGGGAAGACTGATGATACCAGATTTAAATAGGTGTATTTTAAATGACAATCTGGTCCAAAGCATCTTGAGCTATATTCCTGAATTACGTGTTCCTGGTGGGCGGCAGGGAGTGTCCTGCCCAGCTGGGAGATTGTCCCTGCTGTTCTGGCTGCCTCAAACCTCAGAGCACTGAGATTTCTGTGGCCTGGTTTTACTGGTTTACCCATCACCTCATCCTCTCACACAGAACAGAAAACTTCATCCTTCCATTCTTTGATGTAAAACAAAAATGATGAAAATTGACAGAAAAATTCAACTACCGAGAGTCTGACAGAACATGCAAAAAGAAGAGAAACAGAGATTAATGGATGCCAGCACCATGTATCCATTTTCTGTTGTGTTCAGAGAGGGACAGTGGAGATACCACAGCTGTGTCTGTCCTTGGATCCCTGGATGTGCCCAAGGCCAGCTTGGATAGGGCTTGGAGATAGTGGAAGGTGGGATAGTGGAAGGTGTCCCTGCCCATGGCAGGGGGTTTGGAACGAGATAATCTTCAACATCCTTTCCAACCCAGACCATCCTAAGGTTCTGAAATTTCCTCAAGGAAGGGCTGTGTGAGCTCCTCAGAGCAGCAGCACTGGTTCCCACCTCACCTTTAATCCCTGCAGCAGTGCCTTCTGCCACTGGAGCTCCCAGAGGAGCTTCCCTGGGCATGACTAACATCCTGCACTGCACCTCAGCACATCCTCTGGCCTTGCATGTTTGCAGAGCAGCTGGGATGTGACAAGGACAGAGCTGAGAGCAGCCCAGGTCTGAGCCTGACACGTCCTGCTCATCCAAGGAGACATCTCCTAAAGTCCCTGTTGTCTCCCCTAAGGGGAGAGCACGTTGTACAGCACAGAGACCTTCCAGAGAGCCTGCAGGCTGCTCAGGCACACTCACACACACACTGAGCACCTGGCACATTCCTGCAGCAACAGCCTGGCTCTAGGCCTGGCTTTAGTCCTGGCTTAAGTGAAGTGAAGATGAACATGTGGGCGTGCGGGCAACGCGTTCCCGAGACTCAAACGAGCCATAAAGGAAAGCCTGGCCTGAAAAGCAAACAAGCACTTGGTTTAGTCAGATGCTTATTAAAAGCTTGTGTGTTACCTCTTGACCATGCTGTTTTTAAGATCTCACCCTCCAAAGCGCTGGCACCTTCTCAAAGGTAATGAATGTTCATACCTGAGAGCAGAGCTGGACAAAGGGAGCCTCGGTGACTCTCACAATAAAACTCACACAGAGGATGGAGGAATTAGAAAAGCAAAGCCTCAGGCTTGGATGATCACAAAATCCTGAAGGAGTTCAGATGCTTTTCTGAACCTGCTCTGCCTAGAAATCACAAAGGATTTGCTTCTCTCATGTGAATCACAATACTGTTCTGCTTTCAGCTGGAAACTACACCATATTTCAGCAGATTTTTCTGCTTTCAGCCTAAAAGCAAAAATTGCAAGAGCACAATAAACATTCTGTTAAGTCTGACCAAACTTCTAGCCTCAGAAAAAATACTTATCCTTGCTTTATTAGACCCAATTTGGATCACCCATCTGTTGTCTGAGGGAGTTTGAAAGCTCATGGGTGGAATAAAAAAACCTTTCCATCTCCTTAACTATTCCACTGGCATTTGCTTACGAGTTTGCTGCCAACCAAGAAGTGTCTGAAGGGGACAGCACCTGAAGCTTTTTGGAACTGGCTTAGTTCAAGCTCTACCTAACAAGCAAGTGACAAGTGTATTGTGTATTGTCACGGGCATCTTTCCTCATAAAGCAAGAAAGGCATGTATAGATCTGGAGTTATTTCCCCCCACTCCTCTTTATTACTTTTCCTTTGTTCTCTTGCTTATCTATTCCTTTTTAATGCAGAAGATAATACAATTCCTATTCTCCTGGCTTGTGATGTTCAATGCATTTTGACATGTGATGCTGGTTGATGAAATTGGAGGAGAAAAGCTGCATGATGATTTAAAGTGTTATTTTCATGATTGTGCCACTCTTGAGTATGGCACAAAGGCAAACATGACACATGAGTCTCCCAAAGAAAATAATCAGGATGACAGAACGTTAAATTAAAAATTAGACTGTCCTGGTTAAAGCAGGATGTCTGGACATCTAACCTTATAGGATTATATCTAACATCCTTTTACCAGCGACAGTTAATGCTTGAAGGGATTTTATTCTCATGTAATCCCTGCATTGCTTTCAAATCTGCTTGTTTGGGGAAGATATAATTAAAACTTATTATTCCTCCTTTCTCTGCCAACCAACTGTCAGAGAGTAAGAACAGAGAAAACAAGATTTCTTTAGCAGTGAAAACCCTTGTTATTTTATAACTAAACCCTTCTATTTCTACTTAATTTAAAGTCAAAGGATCAGCGCAGCCTTTTTTACTGGCAAAGTGTAGTGGACATGTATCAAATTTTCTACAAGGAAAAATAAAATAAAATAAAATGCTGACAAATCCTTGGAGAAATAGAGTTTCAGAAACAATCTCTTTTTCATCCTCCCTTCTTGCTCTACATCTTTGCATGTACCAGCTGACTTCTGCATATGATGCAGTAAAATGACTAGACAATTCCATTTTTCCATAGCATTCTCCCTGTCTTGTCTATTTAGTGGAAAGGAATAAAATATCCCTGGTATATAGGATACACACATCACTGGATAAAAGAGAAACCCCCATGAAATTTGGGAGGAACTCTCTAACGTACACACAGCACACATGAACAGCATTGTGCTGTTTAGATCCCTGAAGGAGTTTCAGAGATTTGACAACCTTAAACCCGGGATTCAGGAGTTTTTCATTGCTGATACACTCTCTCATGTCAGTTCAGGTCGATCTTAGCAGCACAAATCCAGGATATGAAGGATGGCATCTCTGCCGGCTTCAGAGAGGACAGGGAAACCTGCAAGGAAAGCCTTACACACCACCTGGCCAGAAGAAATTAAAGCTTTTTATGTTTGAGGCATTTAAATAAACTTACAATGGCAAAACTGAGTGTGGAGTAAAGAGCTGGGAAATCCCTGGTGTCTATTAGCTGCATTAGAAACACTTTTATTCCTGCTCTCCACAGAGAAACATCTTCTTGGTGGTGAAGCAAACCAATGTCTGCCTCTCTTCCAGTGCCAGCCTTGCCTGTTGCTCTCCTCTGGCTGTCCTTGCAGAAGCAGACTGGGCACGGGGCTCTGCTCCTGCCCGGGCACAGCAGGGCACAGCCTCTGTGCCAGCCCTGCTCTGTCCCTCCCGTGCCACCTGTGCTGCAGGGCACAGGAGATGGGGCTCTGCAGGGCTGTGCCACCTGTGCCCGCTGCCAGGGCTGGCACTGCACAGAGCTCTGGGCTCTGGCGCTTTGCTGGCACCCCCAGCCCCATGGGAGCTCACAGCTCTGCCCTCAGGGTGAGGTTGGTGTGGGGTGGGCACCGTGTGAGGAACCCCTGCCCACAGCCCAGCCCCAGCACCCCTGTGTTCCTCACAACTGCCTGCAAAAGGCCAACAGGACCTTTCTGGAGGGAAATAAGTCCCCAGTGCTGAGACACCCCCCCAGGATGGGCACAGCCATCCCACTGTGCCCAGCAGGATCCCAGCCAGGGCAGCTCTGAGCCCAGCCTGGTCCCTGGCAGAGGGAGCTGCAGCCCACCTGCAATCACAGCTTGGCACACGCCAAAGGACCAGCCAGGCAATGACTCTTGTGAGAGGAAAGCCACGGCAGCAAACCATGCTGTGAACTCTGCTGCTCAACCTGAGAACGACAGGGATCAACAAATGAAAGAGGGCACTGTGAGGGCACTGCTGGGCTCTCAGGGCAGCACCAGCAGCTCCCACAGGGGCTGGGAGCTGTGGGGGGCTGCAGGCATCACCGAGGGGTACCTGGCAGGTGAGAGGGGCTGCAGGCATCACCCAGTGGTACCTGGGAGCTGTGGGGGGCTGCAGGTATCACCCAGTGGTACCTGACAGGTGAGAGAGGATGCAGGTATCACCCAATGGTACCTGGGAGCTGTGGGGGGATGCAGGCATCACCCAATGGTACCTGACAGGTGAGAGGGGCTGCAGGCATCACCCAGTGGTACCTGAGAGCTGTGAGGGGATGCAGGTATCACCCAGTGGTACCTGGCAGGTGAGAGGGGCTGCAGGTACCACCCAGTGCTCCTGGCAGGTGTAAAGGGGATGCAGGCTACAGGTATCACTGAGAGGTACCTGGGAGCTGTGGGGGGCTGCAGGTATCCCCCAGTGGTACCTGGCAGGTGAGGGGGCTGCAGGTACCCCTCAGTCCTCCCTGTCAGGTGAGGGGGCTCAGTGGCAGTGCCACACCCATCACCCAGCAGGTTCTGCACTCAAACACCCAAACCTGGGCTCCAGGCAATGAGGGCAGGGCAGAGGCAGGGCCAGGGAACCAAAGCTCCTGGTTTTCCTCGGGTGAGGTTTTCTGAACAGCACAAAGAATAAAAACCCTCAGAGCAGTGCTCCCTGCACACGTGTGGGTGTGATTGTCTCATGGTGGGGATCACTCAGCTCAGCCCTGTGATAATTGATGGGGCTGCACTCATTTAATGCCAGCTCGGGTCTGATGCATCAACATCCAGCATTCCTTTCAGCAATCAGAATTAAACAGGACCCTGGGCTTTTGGAAAGCTGGGACTGAATTCACTGACTACATCATTAAAAAAAAAAAAGAATGCTATTGATTATGTAAATAAGGAAATCCCAAAATAAGTAAACTTCCTAAAAGCTGTTCCTTCAAAAAAGGAAAACAAATAGGTTTTATTTACCTGGGAGATCCTCTAACTAGCAATTCTCAGTCACCCAGAGGTGGCTGATTGAAATATTGATTAAAGTCTATTTCCTGCATTGTGCTCCAGTGGCAGCTTTGCTGCAGCTCGTTGTTACAAGCTAAAGGAATGCATTGTTTGGGAAAAAATGCAGTAACTAGAACAAGTCCTTAAGTCATTTTAAGCTGAACTATTCAGCCTGACTTTTAAAATTCAGTAAACTTCAGTTTAGACTAAATTCAGTCAGACTTTTCTAACTCTCTAGCAGACATGAGCAATACAGGTCTTAGTCTTGAGGTGGAGAGTTTCTATTTATAAAGGATGAGAAGATTTGGGTAAGAGATGAGAAGAGCTGGATGCAGGATGGGAAGAGTTGGATGAAGGATGGGAAGAGTTGGATGAAGGATGGGAAGAGTTGGAAGAAGGATGAGAAGAGTTGGATGAAGGATGGGAAGAGTTGGAAGAAGGATGAGAAGAGTTGGATGAAGGATGGGAAGAGTTGGATGAAGGATGGGAAGAGTTGGATGAAGGATGGGAAGAGTTGGAAGAAGGATGAGAAGAGTTGGATGAAGGATGGGAAGAGTTGGAAGAAGGATGAGAAGAGTTGGATGAAGGATGGGAAGAGTTGGATGAAGGATGGGAAGAGTTGGATGAAGGATGGCAAAAGTTGGATGAAGGATGGGGAGAGTTGGATGGAGGATGGGAAGAGTTGGAAGAAGGATGGGAAGAGTTGGATGGAGGATGGGAAGAGTTGGATGGAGGATGGGGAGAGTTGGATGGAGGATGGGAAGAGTTGGAAGAAGGAGAAGCATTTGGACAGATCTGAGGCACATGGTGGCGTTCTCAGGGTGCTCCTGTGCAGAGCCAGGAGCTGGGGCTGGTGGTTCTCATGTGTTCCCTCCAGCTCAGGGATTCTGAGACTCCTCAGTCTCGATGTGTTAAATAGCTGGCCCAGAGATTAATGCACAGCTCAGCCTCAGCTATTTATACTGCTGGAGCAGAACTTGGCTACAGGCCTGGATGTGACACATCTCACTCTTCCTGCTCCTTCCTGTTTCTTGTTCTTCCCTCTTAGATCCCAAAATTCCATCCTGTGCTCAAGTACACCCCTATGCAGAACAGATCATGAATCACAAAATTCCTTTTGACCACCCAGCTTTGGGCTGAATAAGGAGCTTAGCAGCAAACCAAACTTTCTGAGGTCTTTAAGGAGAATTCCATCTTCTGGGCACAGCCCAGAACATGAGTGATGAGAGCCAGAAGCAGCTGGCAAAAGTGCTGCAGAGCTTCCTGGTGCACACAGCCTCTTCCTGAGAGCAGCAGCTTTCAAAAAATCTAGGCAAGCCTTCAATAATCCAGTAAATTCATACTTTTCCTTAGCCATGGAACAGGTATTGACTGTAAAAGCCAACAACTGAAAAAACAGTTCCTTTCATCCAAGTGAAAGCTCTTTGGATGGGAGACTATGAAAAATAATCAATTTTAATTGGTTTGTGACAATAAAAATAAGCAGAATTTGGATAGATATTGTATCCACTCATGATTTTTCTACCAGTGTGCAGCCATGAATTCAAGTTGTCCCTGAGACAGGGCCAGATTCTACCAGCCAAGGTCGGGGGTGTTAAATAAGAGATTTGTATCAGGGCAGAACCTGCCTTGTGGGCTGAATTGAACCAGGTGATCCCTTCAGAAAAGCTCCAGCACCTTCCTGGAGCCCCTGTTAACCTATCAGTGTTGTGGTACTGATTTCTGCACAGCCCTTCACCCCCAGAGTCACTGGGAGGGCACCTTTGTGTCACTCCTGTTTTTCTGTTATTTTATCTATTTTTAAGCAGTAGATACAGACCATATAAGCCCTGCTGAAATCCTCCTTATACAAGGACATGTAAATCTTTTTATTACACAGCACTTGAATAACTCTGTTAGAGCCCATTCATTTCAGATACTTTGGCAGTTCCCAATTGGATTCAGTAGTTAGCAAAAAGCTATGTTATCTTCCCAGAAATTCAGATATATTACTTCATTCCTATCTGTTGATGCAGATTCTAACCTAACCTGTGATTAAGGTAATGTGAGCATCTTTTAGCAGCAATGTGTTTTTCCAAAATGCAGGAAATTAAGTTAAAAGCGGAGCTGGGGAATCTGTGACTTCTGCTGAAGTAAGCCAGGAATGTCCCATGGCAGCAGCAGGGATCAGGGAGGGGGAAGATTCTGATCATGGAGCTACCAGAGGAACCCCAGGAAGCAGCTGAATGCAGAGACTGGAATTTGGGCAGCAGACCCAGCTTAGTGCTGTCACCCTGGAGGAAGTTCACAGCAAGTGCTCAGCACTGGGTTTTGCCCTCCTGGCTGGGTGCTCAGTGCCCTGCAAGGGTGGTTCTGGTTCAGGGTCAGACTCTGAGGGAGGAGGAAAGCACAGGACCCTGAGAAGCACTGCCAGCTTTCTCTGCAACCCTCAGATATTTCCACTCAGGTGTAGTCCAGGATCAAAATCTATAGCCCAAAATATGGCTTGAGGTCTTCAAAACACGCAATCAGCAATATTTAACACAAAGCAGAACAGCAGAGTGTGCTACGGTTGGGTTTGTCACTGCCATAGGGTTCAAATAATTACCTGAATACAACGCTCATTATACACTCAATTAAAGCTTTGTAAGCCACAAAAGCTTAGAAACACAAACCTATCCCAGTCTGCGTTGAACAAAATGAAACCCAGGTAACTAAATTCCATAAGACTCAGAGGGAACACTGACATGTGTATGCAAGGTGTTTTAATTAGACAATACAGGAGAGACACACACACAATCTGCTCCCTCCTGAACAGGCAGCTGCAGGCTCAGAACATGCTACACCTAGAGAGAGCAGCACTGCCAGCCTCTCAGGCTGCTCAGGAAAACATTCCAGCCACAGCCTCTGGAAAATAATGTCCTTCTGAACTTCTACAGCACTGCAGCCTCTCCAGCACTCACCCTGAAATTACTCTTGCAGGCAGCCAGTCAATTACTGCAGCATCTCTGCTACCTGCTTTTATTTAAGGTATCAGCAAACAGTCAGATATTTTGACATCAGCAGCTGGAAGAGCTTCATTACTTTGCAGACCTAAGCCTACAGCTTAATTAGCAGCATAAACATCTATAAAGGAGCTAAAGGTAAGGGACAGCTTGTTTGGCTGAGCTCTCATTGAATATTGCCTGCCTTTGTGTGCACTGCTCTCAGAGCTTGGCCTTTTCCTCCCTGTTCTTCTCAGGCCCAGAGCAGGGTGGTGCTGAGCCAGGTGAGAAGAGGGGGGTGTCTCATCTGCACAAACACTTCCCACTGCCCCTGCCACCGTGGGACGCACACCAGTCCCTGCAAACTTTGCTGACTTGAGTTTTGTGGGGAAGCACTCAGAGGCAAGAGGCAGAGCCAGCAGGAGTTTGAGAGAACTCAAATGAGAGCACAGACGAGCAGCTGGCTGGAGGAAGGGAGATTTGCAGCCCTGCTGGAGGATCTGCACCGTGGCAAAGAATGACCAGGGGCAGCCAGGCTGGTGGGTGGGGAAAGAACATCTTGCAGCACATCACAGAACTGGGTGAGAGCAGCATTTGGTGACTTCACCACCTGAAAGTCGCATTTCTTTCTAAAATGGGTGGAAGTCAATAAATTCCTATGGATAGGAATGGTTAATTGATTTTGCTGCCACCTGTGAGCCCACGTAAGCTGTGAATATAATATTACTTGCTGGCTTCTTCACACTGCTGTGAATATTTCACACAAGAGAACTCCAGACAAATTATTCTAGTCCTGTGTCTTTTTATTGCTGCTAATAGCTTGTTTCAACAAAGAGTCAGACATTCCAAAATTGATGGGAAGAATATTGACATTGGCTTAATAAATCCTTCCAACCAGAAAGAGTTGAACAAAGGGAAATAGGTTACAGTTTTCCTTGTGGACCTGTTCCGTAATTAAGGAGCTCCGGGCAGAATTTTAAGACCAAGAATTCCAAAACATGTGTCAGTTTGTAATTCCTCTGATCATTTCCTCCCTCTGTGTGCCCCTCTACCATCTAAATGCCTTTTAAAGTCTGCCCCTTGAATGCTTCTCTCCTTGGCAATTTGTGCAGATCCTTTTTGATATGCAGGGAGCTTAGATATACCTCACACTGTTGGGCTGCAGCAATAAAGCTTTAACTAAGATGAAACCAGAAAATCTGGAAAACCACAGGGTCAGGGTTGCCTGAGCAGCTTGTTCCGAGATTAGTGGTGTGCAGAGTTAAGGTTTTAATGCAGCCAGCATTAAATGTCCCAGACATTCAGAACAGAAATGAGGTGGCCTTGAATTCAGCCCATCAGGGCAGTTTAGCACCACTTGACTGCCAGGGCCAGGCTGAGTTTTGGAATGATTGCTAATATCAGCTGCATAATAAGCTCATATGTGAGCATCCCAGGCAACCTTGATGAGCACTTGAGTGACAAAGTGGCAGTGACACAGGAGAGGGGCCAGGGCAGAGGGGCAGAGGTGACTCCCACGCTGTGACCTCTTGGGATTGCTCCAGCTCACCCAGCTGCCCAGGGAGACAGAAAACAACTCTGTGAGGAGACAGAAAACAGAAAACAACACTGTGAGGAGCACAGGAGACAGAAAACAACACTGTGAGGAGACAGGAGACAGAAAACAACACTGTGAGGAGGACAGGGGGCAGAAAACAATACTGTGAGGAGACAGGAGACAGAAAACAACACTGTGAGGAGGACAGGAGACAGAAACCAACACTGTGAGGAGACAGGAGACAGAAACCAACACTGTGAGGAGACAGAAAACAGAAAACAACACTGTGAGAGGGACAGGAGACAGAAAACAACACTTTGTGAGGACACAGTTTCACCAGGGCAGGAGCATCCAGGGGAGAACAGAGCAGCACAGTGGGAGATGGATAAATGATTCTTAAACTCTGTGTGGGCACTTGACAATGAATCTCAGGGGTACAAAGGATTAAAAATCCTTACAGCTTCCACATCTTGTAGATAGAGCTCTGGCTGATAAGGCCTATAAGAAGATCTTTAAAAATATACCTTTGCAAGCACGTTTCTTTCTATCCAAGGAATGACTGTAAAAGATACTTTTCTGAGCACCTCCTCCTCCTCTGCCAGCCATCCTGCCCTCTGAAGGACGATCCCGTGTTCAAGCAGAGTGGGATTTACAAAAATCTTAACAAGCACAAAGGATTTCTTCTAAACCCTCCTCTGCTACAGCTGCAGAGTTTTGCATGTCACATTCTCCCATTATTCTCCCTTCTCCACGATCCCTTTTATCTCCCCCTTGCTCAGCTCTGTACCTGTCCCTCTCAAAGCCCTGCTTGGCCCAATGCTCAGCTGCAGGGGCAGAGCTCTGCTCACTGATCCCTCTCCATCTCAGGGCACCAAGCTTGGGGCAGTTTGGGGGAGATCAGAGCCTCTCTCCCCTGCCTTGCTGTCCGCCTGGAATGCCACATCCAAAAGGGATAATGGAGATATCTGGGAGGAGAGCTGGAGCCCTCCCACGCAGCTCATGAATGCTGCCTCCCATGGAAGGAGTAACCACGTTTTTACTCCATCACTGGATGGACCTGTCATCACTGCAGCAAATAAACAGCGAGGATAGGTGTGAAAACTGGCTCTGGGCTGATCTGAAAAGAATTTCTGAGCTGCAGGAGCGGCAGAGCTCGGAGCTGGCTGCTGAGGAAAATGTGGCTCTGCATGTGAGAGGGGGGCAAGGGGGGAGCTCGGTGCCTGGACTGTCACAAAAGGTCTGAGAATTTGCTTCGCTCACTTTCACCTCTCGGTGAAAATTTCCTCTCCCTGGTTTATAGAAAACACAGGTTTATTCCAAACGGCTGTTTGTTCAAGAACAGAGTTCTTTGAAGTTCTGGCAAAAGGTCCCTGTGAAAACGGCTGAAAATTGCGGTACCAGTGCTTTAGAAAAGGGCTTTTCATAAGCAAATATCAAATTACCATGCTATCTTCATAGGAGGCATTGTTCAGTCAATACAGAGTGCTGATAATTGACACTAAAGCCAGACATTCAAATTCCAGAAGGTGAAAAACATTCCTCCGTATCGGCCCTTTGATTCCACATGCAGCTGAACTCTGCCTACAGAGAACTTCTATTTAAAACCAGCAACAAAATAGCCTGTTCTTTCCTTTGTACTTCTCCCTGCTTTGTGTTAGGGACTTGTACCGACTTTGTGGAGTCACTGCAGTTACTTGTAAATGATGTATGAAAAGAACAATTCCTGTCCTTTCCGTGCACCCAGAGAATACCGGCAGCTCTCAGCAAGCCCAAGTTTGCTGCTTGTTTATATTAAATTCGAACCCACCAAGCTCCTGAATTTGAAGATAACTCTCATCCACACAATTAGCTTTACTGCCACTGCAAAGGAGACATGTTTCAGGAGAGCCTTTACCCCCTGATCTTCCCTCAGCCCACCTTCAGGTTTTAAAGATTTTGTTTTGAAATTTTGACATTTAGAGGGTAAAACTTGAGGTGGGAATTGCCAAAGACCTGGGTGTGGTTGTCTCTGACACCACAGGTGAGAATTCCCCCAAAGACTGATCCTACAGTCAGCAAAGCCATTGGTGCAGTTGCAGAAACCAGAAAAAGACCCCGTGACAGAGATCACGAGACAGACTCAGCTGTTTTCCCTCTTAAATTCACCTCTCCTAGTCCAGTGGAAATCCAAGCTATTTTGTGTAGGTACTCGATTTTCACAGTAATAACAGCCTCCAGTGTGTGACTACAAGAGTCCCTAACTGGAGAAAGCCCAGGAATGGGTGTGATGGACACGATCCCTGCTGTGCAGGAGCACCCCAGCAGGGCAGAGCCCCTGTTTGTCTGGGTCATGTGTAACTACAAGAGTCCCTAACTGGAAAGAGCCCAGCAATGGCTGTGATGGACACGATCCCTGCTGTGCAGGAGCACCCCAGCAGGGCAGAGCCCCTGTTTGCCTGGCTCAGACTGCTGCAGCTGGAGTTTTGTACAGATGTACACGGAATTCAGCACAGGGAGTGTCCTGCTCTCAGCTCCAGGTGAAAGCACAGCCTCTGCTGTCACAGCTCTGCTGGCTCCAAAGCCTCAGAATTGCATCTTTTCTCCCTGCCAGGCCGTTTGATTAGGGGGAAAAGTCACCACAGCTCTGCTCTCTGCACTCCAGCATCTTTAACACATTGCCAGCCAGCTGACAAAACCACTCTAAACATCAAACACTTCACCTCCCCAAAGCTGCAGGAGAAGGGGAATGCAGATTTTTATTTTGCTCCCTCTCAGTGCTCAATAAGCAGCCTATTCTTCCAGGGAGGACATGGACTGTGCCCCTGCCTTAGCTGCCTTCCCTAACATGCTGTTCCACTACACAGGCATGTAAATAAATTACCTCATTTTTCCCACGGGAAAAACACACTGACATTTAATTCTAACGAATGCTTTAGGGGGTAAAAGATGGGAAGAGCTGGGTCAGTATTCTCCTGCTGTTTGGAGTGAGAAGCAAGGAAGAGACAGATGGCAGCTTTCCCTTCCTTCTGAAGCAACAGTGTCTTAAAGCTCTTGGATGTATTCTTAAATCTATAAAGAGGTTTAAAAGTGGCTCTGTGTGTGTGAGAGAGGCTGGCAAGGCTGTACTTGTTTATGGGGAGCATTCCTGCTCTGGATAGGGTCATAAAAGAAAAGGCAAGAAATGTCTGGGGTGTCTGGGCTGTAGGTTTGGAGGTACATTCAGATTTCAGTTCACCAGCTGGATATTAGGAAAGGAGAAAAAAAAACCTCTAGCCAAACAATTCATCTTTTAAAATATCACCCCTGCAAATGCTCCTCCATTATTGCTTTTGATCTCACATCACCTTCCCCTCTGCCTCCCTCGGGGCTTTAGAGAGAAAGCTGAAAGAGCTTCAGCAGACAGTGATCCTTCACCTCCTCCCTGGCTGCTCCACTCGTGCAAGCCCTGCTCCAAAGGGATGGATGGGCAGGCTTGGAAGTCAGACACAAAGGAGAAAATCCATCCCTGAAACGCTGCACACTCTCATCTGCTCACTCCTCCCCAGAGCAGTGATCACTGCTGCAGCAGCCTGGACAGCACAGAACCATTTCTGAGAGATGCTGTGTTTGAGGGTCTGTTCCAAGGTGAGCCAGGCTCTGTCCTGTGAGCTCTGTGATGTCTGAGCACAGAATGCCCAGCCGGGCCCCTGCCCCAGCCTGCCACAGCCACGGGCACAGAGAGAGAGAGCAGAGAGCAGGGGATGATTAAAGGTGCTTGGCAGGAACTCTTTGCACCTTTCTTAGCACTCCCTGCATCATTCACTCCTTCAGAAGTCGGAGCTTGGATCTCATCAAAGCCTTCAGTCACTGAGAGCCTCTGCCAATTCCTGCGTGCTCCAAGTAGCTACTGTGGTCTAGGCACAAGTACAAGGGAAATTAACACCTTAATTAGCTCTGCTGCTGCTCTCAGGAGCTTCCCTTGCCTCCTGAGGGCTCTGAAGCTGCTCCAAACCACCCAGAGGCCACAGGGGTGCTCTGCCACCCTCACCCCTCCTGCCCTACACGTGCTGGGGCGGCTCAGAAATCAGACCTGACTCGTTGCACCTTCTCCAGGAAAGAAGAGTATCCCAGAGTCCCATCCAGCCACACACTGCCCAACACACCCCACAGAATCACAGAATCACAGAATGGTGAGCTTGGAAGAGACCTCTAAGATCACTGAGCCCAACCTGTGCCCTCACACCTCAACCAGACCATAGCACCCAGTGCCATGTCCAGCCTTCTTTAAACACATCCAGAGATGCTGATTCTGCCACCTCCCTGGGAAGAGCATTCCAGTTATTCTTTCAGTTTTAATTTTAGGAAAAATTAGGAACAATTGTTTCCTAAAATTTTAGGAAAATTTTTTTCCTAATATCCAACCCCAAGGTTTTATAGTGAGAAAAGGAAAAAGCTTTAATTCACTTCTACCATGGGATGGACAATGGACTTGGAGCTGCAATGGTGTCTCTCCAGCATCCCTCAGACACATCAGATTAATTCAAATCATGGAAATAAGAAGGTCAAGGTTTGCTCTGGAGCAGACCTTGCCTACTAACTGAGGAACAATTGCAATAGTTTGTTTTTTGTCCAAGGCTGCCAGATCCACAGGCTTTACCTTGCAGGGATCTTTGTACCAGTAAGTGGAACTGAGGTGCTTCACAATGCACCTGATTGCATCCATACAGAATTGTTTGGTGCAGTAAGACCTGGCTCTGCAGGGCTCCTCGTGAAGGAAGACACTTAGAAAACAAGATGAGCTGAGGGAAGATGAAGAAATGACTTTCTGTTTGCAAGAGTGATGCTGTCTTGCTGGGCAAACATCTTGCTGTTTGAGTTTGTATGCTCGTGTTCACTTAAAGCTGACATGGTTGATCTCTGTGCCAATCACACACAAATATGTACATCAAACTCTATTTGCATAAAGCAACTTTGCAGTTAATTAAGAAATACAGAAAGATTTTATCTGGATTTATGCTGCCAATTTAGCTGAAATGCAGGGTTATGTTTCTCTGTTCTCCACCAGTTCCTGAGCAAGGAATCCCATATTTCAAACTTGTGTCTGGCTTCAGCCATTCACATGCACAATCACTGCGGACTTGTAATTACACCAGAGGCACGATGCCAGCCTTCCTAGATGACATTTGGATCTTTTGCCAAGTCATTAACCTTACATCCAATTCATTTTCAATCTACTCTACCTCCTGAAGGCTTAGAATATTTGTTTGCTCGATCAGTTCTTGTAAATCACAGATTCATCTGAGATCTGGTCGTGGTTTTGCCACTGGAATTTATCTCAGCCCTAAGCACGAGCTCTGCCCTGCTAAGATCAGGACTTCCAGAGAGAGGCTTTACCCTGCTCTGCCTTTAAGAGAACAGAATCACACATGGTCTGTGAGAGGGTTTGCTACAGGTAGCTCATGCAAGGTATAAACTTCCTTCAGATGTTTGTAAAGTATCATGCATAAAACACTAAAGGAAGTTCCACTCTCTGGATTCTGGAGAGGGCTGGAACATTGGACGTTATGTATGAAATATTTAAGGAATAGAGTTTTGATGTGTTATTTTCCTCGTCTGTGTGCCTGCAAGTGGAGAGGTGGATGGGATTCCCAGAGAGTCTCTTTTATAGATTCTGCTGACAGCTCTACAGATCCAGTTCTTTTCAAGCCCCGTTGATTCACTATCTAAGGAAAACACAGAACAAAACAGGTACATGTCCAAACTTTACAAAGGAAAATAAAAGAAACTTTTTCACGGAGGAGTTTGTTTTAAACCATTTCATTTTTATGTGGCTTCATTAACTCTGGGTGCCCTGAAGCACTGGATGCATGCAGAAAACAAAACCCAGGGACTTTGCCCTCATACAGACTGTGCTCCCTGCCCCCAGCATTAGCAGGGCAGCCTTGCAGAGCTGGCTGCCTGGAGGTTTGCACGCCTTTAAGACAGTAATGATGGATAAAGGAATACAGAAAGACTTCTAAAAAATCTGTACTCCATTCCTTTCATTTGAACCCATCAGTCTATAGTGGCTGGCAAATGCAAGACTTCATGCTTGGACCCCAAATACCTGATGGTTCAGTGTGCTGTTTTTAATGTACTCACAGAGGGTTTGGGTTGGAAGGGACCCTAAAGCCCACCCAGTGCCAGGGCAGGGACACTTCCCCTGTCCCAGGCTGCTCCAGCCCTGTCCAGCCTGGCCTTGGGCACTGCCAGGGATCCAGGGGCAGCCCCAGCTGTGCCAGGGCTGCCCACCCTCCAGGGAAGGATTTGTTCCAAATGTCCAGTCTAATTCTGCTCTCTGCCAGTTTAAAGCCATTCCCTTTTCCCCAGTTTGCTAGCAAACAGTTGTGCCAGTCAGCATCTAGAGAGTGTTTTGATATCCAGGCATTAAGTTTCCAAAAGTTCTCAAAGTTTCACCTCCTGTGTTATTACCAGCCTGTCAGGTGTTAGGGGAAGAGGCACAGAGGGACAAGGAACAATCAATAACAGCACAAATCTTCCACCTTCAGGTCTTTGAAATTGATGACCTCAGTCATGGGTTAAGGTGTGTGCTGGCATTTGTCACACATGGAAGGGGCTGGAGACTGGCACAGCACAGAGAGAAAGGAAAGGAAAGGAAAGGGAAAGGGAAAGGGAAAGGGAAAAGGAAAGGAAAAGGAAAGGAAAAAGGGAAAAGGAAAAGGGAAAAGGAAAAAAATACTGCCCCTCTTCTCAGATTTCTCTGCCATTCTGCTTCCTTTGCAGAATGTCCCAATTAGCAGCCCTGATGGAGATGCCCCGATGCATGAGTGATCCAGGTCTCACACACCAACACCTCTGTAAGAGCCTGAGCTGGGCAGTAAATCTGAGATCTTCCTGGAGCTCATTCACAACAAGGCAGATTGTTTTGCTGTACATAGCTGCTCCTGCCCACACAGCTCTGAATAAAACCATGGAAAAGTTGGAAAAGTTCCCTTTTTTGCCAGCACTTTTCTGTCCCCTCTGCAGAGCTCAGTGTGAGCTGGCACTACAGCACTGGGCCTCTGCCAGCATCAGTTTTTAAAAAGCTTTACCTGAATCACTGATGCTTGTCACACCAATCCTGTAAACAATGGTTGAGAGCATTACTCAGGTTTTACATGTTAGGACAACTGCTGCATAATATTGTTTTCCCTGCTGAAGCTTTTGCAGGAGCTGGAGTCATGAATATGTTCAGCATCTCAGCTGAGGCAGTAAAGGAAGCAGCCAAGGAGCCATGTGGGGAGTGACAGGAACAGAAATACAGAGTTTTCAGTTCAGCTGCTCCTGGTCACCGTTTAACTCCTGTTTGCAAACACCTGCTCACACCGGGCCCTTCACACAATCCCAAATGTTTACATGAGCAGAGGATCATGAGCAGCTTGTTTCACAGGTGGGTTTCACCTGTGCCCAGCTCATCCATCCCAAACCCACGGCAGGCTGCAGCTCCAGCCCTCCCAGGCTGCCCCATCCATCAGTGGGGCCACGCTGGGCCCCAGCAGCTGCAATCTGGCCCCATATGGCTGAGCTGACCAACCACACTGCACTGATAATGAGCTCAGCACAAGATTAATGAGCCCAGAGCACAAATCAGCTGAGCAAATGGCTCTGGGATGAGCGAGCAGGGCACACAAGTGCAGCCTCCCACACTCACAGGGGACAGGGCTGTGGGAAAGCCCCAGCAGGGCAGCACAACACTCAGGGAATGCTGACAGGTCTGAGCAGGAAACTCAGATCAGGGGAAAAAAATGGGAATTTTGACTATGAAAATTGGTGAAAAAAAAGTCTGCCCAAAATGCTATTTCAGTAAGATTATACCCACCTGTGAGTTCAGATTGAATTTGATAAAAGGCAGCCCTGAGTTCAGATTGAATTTGATAAAACTGTTTTGGCTTCAAATAGTGATCAATTTTTTCTAATTGAAAAAGATTTAATTCTAATTGCAAAATATTTAATTCTATTAAATATTAAGTATTTAATTCTATCATGCAAAATATTTAATTCTTTTCTAAGGGAAAAGTTATGGTGTTTTTATTTTTCAGTGAGACTTCTACTTGCGCTTTAAGCACCTTGGCTTGCAATTGTAATAGGATGTGTTTATAATTCTGGAAATAAAATGAAATATTTAATTTTGGACCAAATGGTTCAAATTTGGATCTTCAGCCACAATAATAGGAACACATAGCTAGCTGTAAGTATATGCACACATGGGTGTATGCATGCTTTCCTTTCAGCTGGTTAGGCCAACCAAGTGGAAAAACCCTTCTGACAGCCCCACACAAATATTTCTATCAGACTGCAGAGCCTTTCCCTCACACCCAGAGCATGCAGAGCTGATTTGTTTCTCTGGGCTGTGCAGATGCCCGGGCTGGCAGTGCAGCCCAGCTCTGGTGAGCTGAGCAGATCTGAAGGCTGGGCAGCATCCCGGGGGCACAGCAGCTTTGCAGCCCTCACTGCCCAGCCCCAGGGGCCCTGCAGCTCTCCTGGGGCTGCAGCAGCATCCTCCAGGATCCCCCTGGCATGAGCTACCTGGAGCAAACCCTCTGACAGACCCTGGGTCCTCCCTGGTGGGCTCAGCACCCCCTCAGCTGGGCAGGGTGCTGGGGAAAAGCGATGCTTTCACTGCAGCAGGAGGAGTCAGATGGTTTGAGAGTGCACTGAGCAAAAATTCCAGATGAATTTTGTAGTTGCTAATTTTAGATTGCTCCCCTGAGGCAGCAGCCTTCAGGGATTTCTGCTGTGGGGAAGAAAGTGGCAGGGGAGGTGGTTTCTGCTCTCCTGAAAGGCTCCCTGAACGTGCTGTGGGGCAGGGCTGACTTTGGGGCAATTCCTTCCAAAGTCTGGAGCTGAAGTTGCCCTGAGATGGAGCAATTTGTCACTGGGTGCAAAGCACTGCTGCTGACCTTTAGTACACATCAAATGACACATCTCCTGTCACATCCCCCTTTCCCTTCCCCACTGAGCAGTCCTGCAGAGCACGTGGAAATAATCAGGGAGAAAACAAGCAGCCACCAAAGGCTTAGCAGCCACCAACCTCTGGTTAACAGCAATGTCACAGGGAAGCTGTAAAACCCCCAAAGTCATTTCCTCCTCCTAATTCACACTGACATTAACAAGAGCTGAACCCTGACCTGCAGGTGACTAAATTGTGTTGCCAAGCAACTCCACGCTCAGCGAGAGGGAGAGGGCAGGAGCAGGAGCACCAGGCTGCACCTGGGGACACACCTGGAGCCCCCTCCCCTGGCCAGACCCTGCTCCTCCCTGGGACAGGGCTCTTTCCCTCAGGTGTACACCCTGCATCTCATTCTTTTCCCCTTTTTCCCTTGAAATTCCACACAGATAGGTATACAAGAACATTGCTCCAGCTAAAAGTGACAAAATGAAATATAGCAGCCATTTTTCTTTGGAGAAGAGGTGCTTATAAATTCACTTCGTCCAAAGTATCTCTCACTTCAGCAATACATCAAACTGTGCAGGCCCATCACTCTGAATCAATTAGAAATTACTCACCAAGTAAATTACATTGAAAAGCTTTGATTTGTTACTGGAGTTTGTTACTGTTCTCTTCAATCTTAAAAGACTGAAAGCAAAAAAGTAATAATGTGACAGTGATAGTGAAATGTAACTTTTATTGAGATTGATGGGAACCTATTTGCCACAATATTTGCTTTTAATAATTTAATTTTTCAAACTCTGCAAAGAGAGCCATAAATATTTGACCATGAAGTTCTTTCAATTTAAGGTACTTTTGCACTATTTGCCTATTTTTTTCAAGATTTTTGTGTTCCATTTCTAAAAATAAATCCACCAACCATATGTTCATAACCACCTCTTACTTTGCCTCCTAACCATGTTCTTTTAACTTTCATCTGTTGCAGGTTAGTAACCTTTCTACACAAGGCACTTCAGGCACTGCAAGAAAACACAAAAGGATGACTCCCTTAAGAAAATGTTGGTTTTTGCAGCTTGGGTTTATTTTTGAGCTGGGGAAGAGGCCCAGCTCTGCCTGCCATGGAGGCCAGGACCAGCTTGCAGGGCTGCTGGTGGGAGCAGGGCTGGTTTCCCTCATTAGCATCACTGATGCTGCAGGACCCCAGCAGGGCATTGTGTGCCTGGCACCACAGACAGCTCTGCTGGGCTGGGCACACAGAAATGTGCATTTCGAACCTCTCAATAATGAGAATGCCAACAGAACTGATGTCAGCCACAGCAAAGCCTCTGACCAGGAGCATTTCTCGTACAGACAGGTTTGCAGTGCCCAGAGCAGAGGTTTGGCTGTTGGCGAGGGCACAGCAGCAGATCCAGCTGCAGGACTGAGGTGCCAGCCCCCACAGGGGTGCAGAAAGCAGCTGCAGGGGCTGGCCTGGCACTCTTCACCTGGCCTTGAGCCCTGGAGGTACTGCAGGATCTGGTGTGAGGCAGCTTTTGTGTCCTGTCCTGGGCAGGCTGATCCCAGAGCAGGGGAGCACACGGGCTCTGCCCACCCTGGGGACACTGGGGACACTGGGGACCCTCCCTGGCACTGGGGACCAGCGGCTCCTCTGTGCTGGTCCCACACTGGGACACTCTGGGGACACTCTGGGGACACTGGGGACCCTCCCTGGCACTGGGCACCAGCAGCTGCTCTCTGTTGGTCCCACTCTGGGGACACTCTGGGGCTCCTCCTTGGGCACAGCAGCTCCTCTGTGCTGGTCCCACCCTGGGACACTTTGGGACACTCTGGGGCCCCTCCCTGGCACTGGGCACCAGCAGCTCCTAGTGGCAGCCCCAGCTGCACACTGCCCCAGGTCATTTCACAGGTGCCAGCCTCAGGTTTGGTGTCAGACACCCCCTGGGCCTGTCTGACAGCTCAGCTGCCTCCTGGGTGGGTTATCCCACCTTGTACCTGGCAGTGCAGGGGCTGCAGCTCCCACATCCACCCTGCCCAGTGCCAGCCTCTGCCTCTGCTGCCCTCCCATGCTGCAGGAGGACTGGGCTGAGCAATGTGGTAAAACACAGCAGTGTGTAACACCTGAAATTGAGACAAATGCAAACTAAAAGCACTTCCAACATCAGTGTCCTATGTAAATGTCAAACTCTAAAATGTGTCATTTGTAGAGAAAATGGCTCAGAAACTGAAAGACAAGGCAAAAAGAAGAGTCAGGTTAAGTTCTTTTAAAGGCTAGCAACAGATGACAAATGTAGTTCAAATAGCACAGGTGAGGAATGAGTCATTATTAATGACCAAGGGCTTTAGTTATTGGTCTTGAATGGAAAAAAAATCATTATGTTTGAAGCTTTACACTGGCATAGAGTGGAAATTATATGCAATCCCTGCTAAGTGCCTGATTTTACTGCTAGAAAATCCCTCTGACTGAAATGTACTTCAAAGTAAACTACTTTAGAATTTCTTTGCGCTGTTGGATGCCCAACCAAAGGTCATTTTTTCTCTCTCTTTGTGCACTGCTTTAGCAATTCCTAAAGTTTTTTTCCTGCCCCTCTTCTGCAGCACAATTCTATTTTTCTGCACTTCAGAGGGCCTAAACTGAAAATTGGATAACTGCTTTTGGAAATGAAATGCAAAAGCAGAAGCCTAGAGTGATTTGAAATGAAGATGTTTATTCATCACAGCCCTCTCCCTGCCAGGCACTGGGCACCCCCTCGTGCCAGGAGCTCAGGGGCTGCAGAGCCCAGCCCTGCCTGGGAGCCAGGGGCTGCAGCTCTCCCCTCCTCCCTTCCCAGCACAGTTGCTCCCCAGATTTACTTTTCCCTACAGCAAATTCCCACCATGCCCTGAAAGTAAAGCTCCTTTTTTCCAGCGTGCTGGGATCCTCTGGCTCTGAGAGCTCCTCACTCCCTCTGTGTGTTTTTTCCTCTGCTGATAATCAGAGCACCCTGGTTGGAGCCTGAAAGCAGAGCTGCTCCCTTTGCTGCTGAGCACACCAGGGATGGAGAGGAGCACTTGAAAGGCGCTGGTGCAGGGAGGGAGGCAGAGGGCTTGCACAGAACTCGTGGGCACGGGAGCCTTTCTAGTGACTTCAAGAGAAACCCAGCCCAAACCTTGCAGGAGCAGCCAAGCTCCTCGGGGCACAAATGGGGGCACACTTCAGTGTGGCTGCAGAGCTCACATCTCCTGCTCTGCTGCTCAGGACCCTGCAGAGCAGCCTGGGCTGGCTCTGAAGCAGAGCTGAGTGGGCACCTCTCCCTCCCCACCCACCTCATACACGAGCAAGGGATGGAAACAGCTGATTAAAGGTGTGAGAGCAGCCAGAGCTGAGGATCCCTCTCAGAGCAGCCCAGGGGCTGCTGGGCTGTGAGCAGGCTGTGGAACAGCCCAGCAGCATCAGCTGCTCTGATTTCATCAGTGCTTCAAGAATCTCTCCTGGACCCTTATCCAAGGGCTAATTCTGCTGAAAATTAATGCTGCCAACCTTCTTATCCCCCCAGAAAAGCACAGTTAGCATTATCCCTGAGTTTTCCAGGAAGCTTCCACAGCAGCAGCACCATCCTGGGCATGGGCTGCTCCCCTTGGCAGCCTCCCACACTCCTGAGGGACCTGCAGTGGAAATCCTCCTTCCTTTCTGTGCTTCCTTTCTCTTGTGCACAAACACCAAGGGGCTTTTGAGCAGCATCTGATGCTGAGGCAAGAAGGAAACACCAGGAACAGAAGAACAGCCAGATGTCATGGGAGGAGGACAGACAGACAGACAGACAGACAGACACGTTCCAGCAGCGTGGACTGATGCAAGAGTGGCACTGTGCTTTCTCTCACCATTTTCAGGAACAGCAATATGAGTTTTGTCTTGCAGAACAGCAGCACATGAGGCAAACCCAGCATGTCCTGAGGCCCTGCAGGGCTCTTGGTGCACACAGAGCTGTGCTTACATGGATCTCTGTGCTGCACTGACAGGAGGAAAAGAAAGAGGAGAGAAATAGGACAAGAAGAAAAACTCTTCAGGGCAAGATAGTAAAGCTAGTAATAAAAGAAATGTGAAGTTTTTAAACTGGCTGGGGGATCAGCATAACACCCATGAGAAACCTTTGTTCAGTTTCCAATTTCTGGTGCAGCTCCTGACCAGCTCTCTTCATCTCTCAGTTCTTCCCATTTTTTTTTTTTAGACCAAAACTGACACTACTAACCACCTTGCCTTGTATTTGTGTTGTGGGGACTGATTCATTATTAATAGCAGAGAGGTTCAGAAGCACAATGATGCATGGCACACAAGCCAGCAGAAACTCTGCTCTCCCCGGCACCACTCTTCATACAAAAGGAGATAAAGGGCTTGATTTCTAGCAGGAGAGCTGTGACTCCTGCAGATAAAAGTTTCCTACAGACTTTAGAAGGCACTATTTGAAGGTGTTTAATGCTGTAGCTTTCCTTACACAGCCATCTTTATTCTACATAAAAGCATATTTACAGAATCCAGACTTCAGTATGCCATGAAGGGAAAGGGATTTTTAAAGGGATTTTTTTCTCTGCTTTTTCTCCCCAGTTTTCCCCCTAAGGGTGCCCTGGCTCTGTATCCTGCCCCCAGCCATTCCTGGGGCTGCTCTTTTCTCACCTGTACCCTCAAACATGAAATCCCATCCTTCAGAGCACAGGCTCCCTGCCTCTGAAGCCAGGTGAGCTTACCCAATAACACAGGGAGTGGATCATGACTTGAAGCCTGGATTTGTCCTCAAGAAAACCACACTTGAAAAATCAAATCCAAAATCTCTCTGAGGAAATGAGCACTTCTCCTCTAGGTGGGTGTGCAGAGGAATTCAGGGGGTGGAAAAAGGCCCCTGCCAGGTTTCTAACTGGGGCTCAGAACAGGGTGAAGGGATCATTTGCCATTTCACTGGGGTTAATTCTGCCTTTTTGTAATTCCATTTCTGAATAATGCTGTGAAGCCAAGCTGACCCACGCAGCCACAGCTGTGGCAATTCAAACATCTCACTGGAGGAGCAGTGGCTGGAAGTTCTGGCACTTCAGCTTTCAGAAGAGCATAAATAAACCCTCAGGAGTTACCAGAACTCACAAAAAGCAGCAGTGGGGATGGCAAGGACAGGTGAGGGGTCTAAGCAGGGTCCAGGCAGTCCCAGGACATTTTGTGACACCCCAGCAAACCAGAGCATCCACAGGGACAGTGGGACCAGCTCCTCATGGTGCTCAGGGTCAGGAGCTGGATGGAGCTTTGAGCAACCTGGACCAGTGAAAATGGGACTGTGTGACTTTCAAAGATCCCCTCCAACCCAAACCATCCTCTGATGGTTCTCCTGACCCCAGAGCAGGCTGCACAGGAGCAAGGACAGGGAGAGCAAAGCTGAGCAGAGGCACTGCAGCCCTTGGTAAATGCAAACACTGCTTCTCCTCACAGGATTTATGCCAGTTGACATTAGGATTAACTTATTTCTTAATTAGGATTACACACTCTTGGCTAATTCCAAACGAAAGGACATCCCCAGCCTGATAAATGTGGCCCTGGATGCTGTCCTGATGTAAATCTCCCCCCTGCAGGAAGGGCTGGAGGTGAGATACGGGCTGGCCCCAGGCAGATGGGGACTCTCTGTCCTTCAGGTGAGCTGAACACTTGGGGAGGTAAAGGACACCTGAAGGGCAGCTCCAGGGCCAGGAGCAAGGTCTGCAGTGACCCACACCTCCACCATCCCCAGCTGAGCTCATTCCCACCACCACACCTCTCATGCCTACAGCTAATCTGTCTTGTACCAGGTGAAAAATGGGAGTTGGGCAGAATCCAACCCAGCATCCTCATCGTGGAGTTATTTCTGTAAATAATACCTTGAAAGTCCCTTGAAATATTACAGAAATACCTATTTCTGTAAATAATACCTGGGAAATGCCCTCTGGTTTATACAGACAGAAACAGGATTAAATCCCCCAAAAATCCACACCGCATTTTACAAAGCTTCCTGCTGGTAAAGAAGTTCATGATTTTTAATTAGTACTATGCAGACATGAGGCCAGACATGCAATGTTCAATAAACCAGTTAGTTTTTACATCAGTAATGAGTCTTAGAATATTTATGTAGGGCCTTCAGAAGTCAGAAACAGAAGAGTGAATGTGCAGTGATCCTAACATTACCCCTAGGTGCATGTGAGCAGCAGAGATATTAACAATCCCAACAGTATAAAGTTAAAAAAAAAAAAATCCACGGAGGTGGAAACGTGTATTTCACATGGGTTAATATAATCAGCTGCAGGTAGATTTCAGAGGATTATTTCCAATCTTTTGAGAAGAGATTTCTTTTGTGGGCATGATAAAAATTGTTAATATGTTGCTGCTGTTTTATTCAAGGTGAAAATTTTGCTTTAATCACTTTCAAATAAATGCGAAACTCAGCCATTACTCCCTTCTAATAATACTGAAGAAAATAGTTCACACTAAATCTAACATAATGAACACAGCATGTTCATAGAGAACCGAGTGTTCTCAGCTTAAGTCCCCTTTAATCCATAATTCCTTTGGAACTACATATTACATCCACATGAATACCAAAGAGGTTTACGATTAATGTTATTTTAATGAATAATAAAAAAATTGATGATTTACACAGAGTTATTTTCAGGGTGGCTATTTTTTTTTTTTTGCATAAAGATTTGTTGGTTAGAGACCAGCACATATAAACCAGAGCCCCACAATCTGATTGGGGTGGAAATGCTGCCAAAGCTCTGAGCAATGCAAGGAGCAGCTGAGCTGAGCAAGGATCCCTGCAGGCCCTGCCAGCCCCAGGTACTCCTGAATCCCTCCCTCACCCAGGCTGGGCTGAGGAAGCACGAGAAAAACTCAGGAGAGGTGGCCGGGCAAGGTTGGGTGGCTGGGCCTGATTCTCCCTTTGTGCTGGTTTGGATGCAGAATTCCAGAATCCCAGAATTCCAGAATCCCAGAACTCCAGAATCTCAGAATCCCAGAATTCTAGAATCACAGAATCTCAGAATTCCAGAATTCCCCAGAATCCCAGAACTCCCCAGAATCTCAGAATCCCAGAGTTCTGGAATCCCAGAATTCCATAATCCCAGAAATCCAGGATCCCAGAATTCCAGAAATCCAGGACCCCAGAATTCCAGAAATCCAGGATCCCAGAATTCCAGAAATCCAGGACCCCAGAATTCCAGAAATCCAGGATCCCAGAATTCCAAGATCCCAAGATTCCAGAATCACAGAATCCCAGAATTCTGGAATCCAGGAATTCCAGAATCCCTGATTTCCAGGATCCCAGAACTCCAGAATTCCCCAGAGTCCCCCAGAATCGCAGGATCCCAGCCCAGCAGTGTCAGTCCCTCAGGTGCAGCCCCCAGCACAGGGATGAGGGGTCCCTCAGCTGTCCCCAGGGCCACCAAGGCCACAGGCAGTGAGTGACAGCAGCACAGCCAACAGCAGCAAGCACAAATGGTGGGATTTCAGAAATACCAGCAGCCAGAGAGATGCCAGCCTGAGTGTGCAGCCCCCCAGCACAGCTCCAGCTCCAGCTCCAGGGGGGCTCTGCTGGCTCAGCCACATCCCACAGGAGCCACTGACGCTGTCCCCAATGCCCTGAGGATGGAGGGGTGGCAGGGGCTGCTGTCCCCAATGCCCTGAGGATGGAGGGGTGGCAGGGGCTGCTGTCCCCAATGCTCTGAGGATGGAGGGGTGGCAGGGGCTGCTGTCCCCAATGCTCTGAGGATGGAGGGGTGGCAGGGGATGCTGTCCCCAATGCCCTGAGGATGGAGGGATGGCAGGGGTGGCTGTCCCCAATGCTCTGAGGATGGAGGGGTGGCAGGGGATGCTGTCCCCAATGCCCTGAGGATGGAGGGGTGGCAGGGGATGCTGTCCCCAATGCTCTCAGGATGGAGGGGTGGCAGGGGATGCTGTCCCCAATGCCCTGAGGATGGAGGGGTGGCAGGGGTGGCTGTCCCCAATGCCCTGAGGATGGAGGGGTGGCAGGGGATGCTGTCCCCAATGCCCTGAGGATGGAGGGGTGGCAGGGGATGCTGTCCCCAATGCCCTGAGGATGGAGGGGTGGCAGGGGATGCTGTCCCCAATGCCCTGAGGATGGAGGGGTGGCAGGGGATGCTGTCCCCAATGCTCTGAGGATGGAGGGGTGGCAGGGGCTGCTGTCCCCAATGCCCTGAGGATGGAGGGGTGGCAGGGGTGGCTGTCCCCAATGCCCTGAGGATGGAGGGGTGGCAGGGGCTGCTGTCCCAGGCTGTGGCTCTCACTCTCACCCTCCCTGTGCAGAACTGCTGCCTCACCCAGGGCTGTCCTGCCTTCTGTGCTGAGACTCTGGCCAGCTCTGCCTGGCTCACCTTTCCCAGGAAGCCAAGGAAGTGGGAGCAGGGCTGTGGAGCAGTGATAGCACAGCATAAGCCTGTCTATACTGTATCCAAATAACCTATTAATGGAAACCCTTTGGCAGCTGCTTAAGTGCTGGGAGTATGGAAATATCTGCAGTCAGAACTCTGTGGGATCCCTTCCTGAAAATGTCATCACCATGTTATAATTAAAATAACATCCCTTCCATGCCAGCTATCTTTATTAGGTACCAAACACTGAACCTCTTCCCAAACCACTGGGGTGCAAATTACTTTTCAAAAACATTTCTGGAGCTGATAACCAAAAGCTTTCACGCTGGAATGAACTTTCCCAGGGACAACCATTATGTTCCTTTCCCCAGGCTCTGTGCTAGAGACTTCTGACTCATTGCCAGCACCTGACTGGATGCTGGAGCTCCTTTTCTGCACTCACATGTTGGTAGATCCTAGATCATATTCCATAATGACCATTTTTTGGTTGTTTTTGTCACTTCGAATAAGCAATGAAAAGCAGCCATTCCTCCCAGGGGAACTCCAAACCAAGGTTTGGTCCAGGAAAGGACTGCAAGCCTAGAACCAGAGAGCTCTGAGCTGGATGTGAATGCCCACCTAAATCAACTCAACTGCTACAATTTACTGTAAAATAACTAATTAGTCATTCATGTTTTAGTGTGCAACAATGGAAGTTTCTCACTGAGGAGAGATAAGTGTTTTCTGTTTCCCACACACCTGTGTGGAGCTGAGAGCAGGCCAAGTCCTGTGTCTTGCTTTATCAACCCACTCCCACCACTGCCATTATTTGCTGGAGCTCATTGCTTCAGAAGGGAAGAGCAGCAGCCTGTAAAACTGCTCTGCTCCTCACAGCTGGCATTGGATTCCCTCAAGTTCCTCCCAGCCAGCCCAGGGGTGCCCAGTGAGAGACCTGCAGACATCCCAGCCAGGGCCAAGTGTGGTGAGGCAGAGCCTGGGGCACGATTGCTCAATCTCCTTCCTAAAAACCAAGACCCCCGAAGGATTCTGAGTCCCTAACCCTGAACTAGAGCCACAATTTATTTTGTCCCCTGTCTGTGTCCCCCCAGCCTGTGTGACAGCCTGCAGCAGATGCTTCCACAGACAGAGACAAGTCCCTGTCCCTGCAGCCTCCCACAGGACACAGCGAGCTGCAAACAGACCAGGAAACACCCTGGGCCTCTGACAGGGAACTACAGTGGGACAGGAAATTACAGTGTGACTCTGAAACTACAGTGTGACTGACAGGAAACTACAGTGTGACAGGAAATCACAGTGTGACTCTGAAACTACAGTGTGACTCTGAAAGGGAACTACAGTGTGAGACTGCAGGGATCTACAGTGTGAGTCTGACAGGGAAGTACAGTGTGACTCTGACAGGGAACTACAGTGTGACAGGAAATTACAGTGTGACTCTGAAACTACAGTGTGACTGAAAGGGAACTACAGTGTGAGACTGCAGGGAAGTACAGTGTGACTCTGACAGGGAACTACAGTGTGACTCTGAAAGGAAACCACAATGAGATTCTGAAAGGGAACTACAGTGCGAGACTACAGGGAACTACAGTGTGACTCTGACAGGGAACTACAGTGTGACTGAAAGGGAACGACAGTGTGACTGAAAGGAAACTACAACGTGACTCTGACAGGAAATTACAGTGTGACTCTGAAAGGAAATTACAACGTGACTCTGAAAGGGAACTACAGTGTGACTCTGACAGGAAACCACAATTTGACTCTCAAAAGGAACTACAGTGTGACTCTTAAAGGAAACTACAACTCTGACAGGAAATTACAGTGTGATTCTGAAAGGGAACTACAGTGTGACTGACAGGAAACTACAGTGTGACTCTGAAAGGAAACTACAGTGTGACTCTGAAAAGAAGCTACAATGTGACTGTGGAAGGAAACTACAACATGACTCTGAAAGGGAACTACAACGTGACTCTGACAGGAAACTACAATGTGACTCTGAAAGGAAACTCCCATTTAATCCAACATCCCAGGCTGACCATGCTCAGATTTGTGGGACATGATGACCATGCCACCTCCTTTCCCAGTAAACACACACTCCTGGTCACACCCTCCCCATGCCCTTTCCCCAGGCACACTGCACCACCTTCCACAGGTAAATGCCCACTGAAATAATCACAAAGTGTAATTACAAAGAACACGGTGTGGTCTGCAGGAAACAGGAGCAGCTTCTCCTGAGCAGCATTCTGGCACCAATTTACACTGGCCTTTCTGAGGGCACAGACCATCGGGCTGGAGAATATCTAATTCTGAAAATACATCTTGCAACTTTTATATTGCCACTTAAGTTATTTGGCCCTCTTCCAGTTTTTTAAATTACCTCAGTTTTCTAGAGCAACTCGGGTACTTAATAAACAAAATGCCATTTTTGTGCCTCACAAGATCACGATGCATATCTGCTAATAAGGTCAAAGCCATCCTTCAGAAACTTAGGCAAGCACACCCCAGAATGGCTTTTCCTGCTAAAACAACAAAAGCACTGGACCACATTTTGTTGCAACTAAATGTTTAAAACTCTTGTTCTCAGTGTTTAGAACCATAAAAAATACATAAATGCTAAGGGAGACAAGCAAGCAAGCAGGCTGTGTGTGCTGGATGACCTCATTATTCCTCTGTGACCAGCTGGAAACCTGCTGCTTGCAGCCAGCCCCTCTCACGCCTGCCAGAGCAGCATGGAGCTGATCCCAGGCTCTGCTGGGTGCACTGGCAGGGCTGCAAAGTGACTGTCACAGTGGGTTTGCCTCTCCCCAAAGGGTTTGGGCCCTTTCCTGTAGAGCAAAGGGGAAGACATTTGCCTTGCTCTGTCCCACTAACAAACAGCTGGGAACTCTCCTGGTGTCCCACACCTCTCCAGTCTGGCCTTCCACACCCTGCCTGGGCTGCTGCACTGCCTGCCAGCTCCAGAAACACAATTTCCAGCAGAGCAACAGCACAAGTTTCTATTTTATCAGCACCACTTCCGCACTGCTGTTTCACCTTCAGTGTTTTGCTATCATCTTTGCCACAATCACGTTTTAGCATCTGCTGTGTCAGCATCATGTTTCAGCATCAGCATTTAACCATCAGCTGTTCCACCATATGGCACGAGAAGCATCAGCACTGCAGCCCTCACAACACACCCCAGCAAACAAAAAGCTCTTGTAATTCCCCTCCATCCCTCCAGCAGCCTCTCCTGTGCCTCTGCCACCTTTCCCTGGGATAACACCGTCTTTATCTCTTCTTTTCCATGAAGAAATAACGTTCTGCAGAGAATTAGAAACAAAACAAACCCAAACAGCTCAGTTCCTCTAGGCAAATTTGCAGGAGCCTCTCCTGTGATCTGATTTTCCTCTGAGGTTCACTGAAGCATTTTTCAAGTCCTGTGCTACAAGAGCAAGCTCAGGGTCACTGCCTGTCATGCTTTTAATCACAGCTGCCATTTGGCATGGGAGCTTCCAGCAGCAGGGGCAGGAAGCCTCCTGGAGAGCTGGGCTGAATTTCCAGCTAATGCAGTCTTCTGCCACCGTGGGGGATAAATCCAGGACACTCTTTAGACTAAACTTCTTCAGAAGAACCCAATTTATTTTGCAAATGCTCAGCGTGCAAGGCAGGGTGGTTGGAGGGAGCAGCATTGCACACCTGCCCTGGTGACTGGAACATTTCAGGCTGACATTAAAATGCTGAAATCTGGCAGGAGACAGGCAGTGTGAGCATGATTCAGGAGCCTTGCCATCCTGTTAGTCACATCATGTACCATCAACATTTTCAGATGGTATCAAACCCCCAGCAAATGCCAGCGAACATCTCTGGGGGGCTGCACTCTGCAAAACCAAAAGTGGGATTGAACTCATGACCAAAGAAATTTGATATCTGCTTTGCTTACAAGCAATTATGCCTTAAAGTTTGTTCCTGGTAAAGAAAGACATTTTTCCACCTCATTGTAAAATTTGACAAATGCAAATGTTGTAGGCTTCACTCTGAGTGTGAAATTCTGCAGCACGGTGCCTGTTTATCTATAGAAAGCTGTAGTTAGTAAGATATCTTTAAGAAAAATGCAGCAGCAAGGGAATGAAATGAGACACAGGGCTTTTCACCATTGTGGTCAGTCTGATCCCTCCTTGCCTTGCTTTGAAGAACAGTCAGTATGAATCAGGAGTTCTCCATTTTATAGACACTGAGGGAAAATGTCCATCTCTGCAAAGCCCCCAGCACCAAAAATGGGATCTGACAAAGCCCTCCAAGGGAAGGACAGCATTAGCTGGCCCCTGGTGGTGCTAGGCACAGTTAGCAGGGCCATGGACACCAGTGAAGCAAATTCAAGGAGAGAGATCAATATAAAAACTGCCAGAATTCACTGTTTTGTACCATCAGCTTGTCAGCTATGCAACAATCTTATTTAGAATCAGAGAATCACAGAATGGCTTGGGTTGGAATGAATCCTAAAGATCACCTGGCTCCAACCTCCAATTTAAGTGGAGTCAAAGTTTTAGATCAGAAAATCTGAATTTTCAGCAGTAATAGATAACTAGCAATAGTTTAGTTGACAGCATGGTGGTGTCTAAAGCACCATTTTCATGAAAGAAGTCTCTGATCAAGTTGCTGGAGGAAAAACCCCATGGAGGGGGTTCCCAGTGCAGGTGTGAAGAGCAGAACAGAGGTGTCTGTACAGGTGTAGCTCAGAGGAAATTGAGATTACCTGTGCAAGTTCTGCACCACCATCAGGCACCACAGCATTGCTCTGTGTGGGCTGGCTGAGGGAAGGATGGCCTCAGCTCCTGTCCCAGAACACCCCCAGACCCTGCAGAGCCTGCCAGGCTCCCAGCCCCGCCTCACAGGGAGCAGAATTTGCTTTGCAGGCCAGGCCCTGCTCACCCTCACCGTGGGACCTCAGGGATTTTCCTCTCAGGTGCTTCCAGACCCAGCTCACCCCACGATTCTGGAATGCACATCCAGGGATGGGGAAACCCTGGTGCTGTGCCATCAGTGGCTATTCCCATCTAATTTAAGGATCCCTTCCATCTGTGAATAGCTCCCTAATGAGGCCAAGATTCTCCACACCCAGCAACACTTTTTACTGTAAAATACTGTATTTTCCTCCCATAAATATGAATCCACTGTGCTTTCCAGCCAACAGAAGCTTTTGTACCCAGCAGAGCCTGCATCTGCACTGCTAATCACTCCAACCTTGTAAATTGTAAACAGGTCTCTCACAAAGCCACGAGTAACACTTCCAGCTGTAATGCTATTAACCTAATCCCTGGTAGTTATTACAGAAACTCATGACACACAGCTTAGCAGACACCAGAAAATGCAGTTTTCCCTCAGTAAAGTTGGAGCTGATCTTTGTATCTTAGGAGCATTATGAAAAGCAGCTGAATTAACACGTTGGCAGTTGAAGCTCCTGAAGCTTTGATGCCCAGATGTAAAAGGGGCTCTATCAATTTTCCTGGGGCAGGAAGATAAGGGCACAGGGGAGCACATTCCCTGGGGTGCACATTCACTGTTTCATGTTTTGCATTTTTTGAACCCCTACTACAGTTATTTCATTGTATACAACTCAATTTCCCTAAATTTTGTCTCTGTCTACAACTTCCTGTCCCTCTATACCCTGAGAAACACGGGGCAAAATCATGGCCAGGCTAAGCCAGGAGATAATGGCACTTTAAATCATCTTAGGTTAAGCACGTGGGTAGATGGTAATTTATTCTGAGAAACTTCTAGATTACTGTCATAATGCAAAGGCACCAAAAGTGCAGATGGAAAAAGGACTTAACTAATCCTAGTGCAGCTGAACACATCCATGATTGCCACAAATGTGTGTTGTTCTGAAAACAACTGCCTTGAAACAGTTAAATCTCACTCATTTCCAGGGGTGCAGAGACATCAACCAATCGGTTCCACAACCACTGCAAAGAACTTCAGGAAAGGCATTTCCTCTGGCCTTTCATGGAAACTTTGTTTTTGTTGGTTTTTAATGCTTTTCTTCCACTGAAATAAATTACTTCAGACTGAAACTTCTCTGTTTGCCTTTTTTCTGGGGAGCTGCAAACTCCCACAGACAGAATCCTTGGCAGTCTGTCTGCAGAAGGAGGCTGGGAGCCTCACAGATGTGATGTGAAAAACAAGGATTATTTCAGAGATAAATAATGACACAGCCTGTTCCTGCAGCCCTCACTGGTGCAGGCTGCACCCTCCCTGGGGCCAGCTCCTCAAGGATGGAGCATTTTGGGGCTGCAGCACCAGGAGCCTGAGCAGCTCTGTGGGACAAGGGGAGATGCTCCACACACCCAGTGTGGGTTTGGCTCCCATTTCCCTGGGTGAGCCACTGTTGGGAAGGAGGAAAGTTTGACAAGAAGGTCTCACAGATATGTGTGCTCAGCAGAAAGATTTTTGAATGTAGAGTCTGATGAAGGAATAGAGATGGAAGCAAGTTTTGATATGGAAGGAAAGAATTGCTGAGCCAGCCTCACTGGATAACCAAAGAGGCAAAGGGTGTGTTAGTTAGAAGGGGTTTTTATGGCTTAGAGCAAAGGATAAACCCACCCCAAACAAGATGATGTTTGTACCAAGCAGAAAGACAGCACAGGCAAACAAATCAGCAAAGTCACAAGTAGAAAAAAGGTCTCAGAAATTTACACTGCAAGAAAACTGAAAACAACTTCTAGCTCAAACAGCAATGTACTAACTTTTAGTGATTGGAGAACAGTGACATGAATATGGGAATTACAGGAGTTATGATAGGCTATAGGTAAAAGTAAAGGTATAGATTGGTTCTGCTGTATTAAGATGCTCAGCAAAGAAAAGTATGGAATGCATTGTAACCAAAAGAAAAGTATGGAATGCATTGTAACCAAAACCAAAGGGTCTCCAGGCTTGTCTGCAGCAGGAGCTGACAGCTGTAGGCACAGCTCTGTCACCCATGACCCTGGACTGCTGTAACACCTTGGACACAATAAACTGCATTTTGTATACAATAAACTGCATTTTGAGGAACCCCTGGAGTCCCACATCTCTCATTCAGGCTCTTACAACCCACCCAGCTTTGGGGCTGCCAGGCTTTGGGATGGGATGGGATGGGCTGTGAGAGCACAGCCCTGCCTGCTGTCTCACTGTCCCAGGGGGATCTGAGCCCTGTCCCAGCTGCAGGTCCAGCTGCAGCCCAGGCTGAGCTGAGGCTGGAGCAGGGCAGGCACAGGGAGCAGCACTCACAGGGTGACTCAGGCCATGCCACAGCTCTGCCACCAAACCTGCTCCCAGCTGGGCTCCAGACCTGCCAGGGTCAATTCCCCACATTTCCAAGTGTCGCAAACAACTTTTATGGAAAATCCTTTCCTTAGGGTTGTTCCTCCTGAGAAGCTGAGAGGCCTCAGGAGCAAAATGTAACCAATGGTTATCTGCTGCTGTGGAATGCAACAGGTGCATCTGGGATTGGTCTCATGGAGTTGTTTTAATTAATGGCCAATCACAGCCAGCTGGCTCGGACACAAAGCCAGAGCCACAAACCTTTGTTATCATTCTTCTTCTATTCTATTCTTAGCTAACCTTCTGATGAGAACCTTTTCTTCTATTCTTTTAGTATAGTTTTAAGGTAATATATATCATAAAATAATAAATCAAACCTTCTGAAACATGGAGTCAGCTCCTCATCTCTTCCCCAATCCAAACCCCTGTGAACACGGTCACATCCAAGCTCCTGAGCTGAGCCCAGCAGAGAGAACTCCAGGAGGAGTGAGTGGGGAGAGCCCTCAGAGCCCTGCCATGCCCCCCATCCCCACCACCATAAATCCCATAAATTCCATAAATCCCATAAACTCCACAAATCCCCACAACACCACGCTCTCCTCCTCCGACAATGAGGCATTTAGTTCTGGAAAGTGGCCCACAGAAGAGGTTTCCCTCCAGAAAAGGAAGGAACACTCTTGTAATTTTAAATTAAAGTGTGCAATTACTGTTCTTTATTGTTGCCAGTTAAAAGAGATTTGCCACAGTTGCTTACATGCACGTATAGGAGCTGGGAGAAAGCAGCAGATTCTATACGAAGGTTTCCTCCTGAGAGGTGTGAATTTCACAACAGCAATAAAAATGTTTGCTACAGAGTGAGAGCTACGATTTCAACACAGACAAATGCTGCTTTCCCTTCTGATGGCATTTTCCTGGGTTCTTTCTGTCACATATAAATACACTGCTCGGGAAGAAGCCCTGGAATATTATTTTAAGATAAGATAGTACAGGTTCATAGTAATTAAGTCAAACTCTTTTTTCTATGAGGAGAAGATAGCACGTTTCCATGGTAATTCTTTTCTTACCTTTTAAGACAAAGGACAGCTTAGAACTACAGAATTAAGTCATTTTCATCCCTTTCTTCTCATCCTTAACAGAAGCTGTTTCTGTTTTAAACCATCAGAGGCTCATCTTTCTTGATAAATCCAGCTTCAATATCAATTGCTGATGCAAATTTACACTAAATATTTAATGATTTTAAAATTGAAGGCATACAAAGAGTTAATGAAAATACCAGCTCCTCGTTTTTCTCAGCCAAATAATTTCAGGTTAGCATTGGAAGGAGGGTGGGGGTGGCACAAGTCTCACTGAAAGAATTTTACCTAATTATTGAGTTATTCCAAGGCGCAGCTTCAGAGAGTTAATTGGCACTGCAGCAATGACAAATTTGGCCCAATGTAAATTCATCTCTTCTCCATTGTTAGGACTGCTCAAAAGAATGTTTTTGTAACCTATTTCTGAATCCAACCATTGTATTTCATTATGATTTTCTTTTGATTCTGTTACCATGTGAACAGTGAAATACACATAAGCACAGCTCATGATCTCAGAATGTCAACCGAGGGGTATTTTGTGCTTCAGAACTGATTGCAGTGACTCAGAGAACCCTTTCAAAGTCCTTTGAAAAAGTTGCATGTGTGCTTAGGTCTAAAAATTAATTGGGGATTAAGGAACCAAAAAGTAGGCAAGGGAAAATTTTGATCACCTCAAACTCTCTACAAGAACTTTGCTTTGAGAAAGCCTTTGCTCTAAATCCAGTCTTTACTGCAGATTAAATCCTGGGCTGAGGTAAACTTGATTAGTTGCATGGACCAAAATTACTGAAATTCAGTGGAGCTCCAGCATGCAGGAGGCTGAGGCCAATTCCCAGGAGTTGAAAAACTCTGTATATTATGGCAGCAGCTTGCAGATTCCCAGGATGGCAGTAATTGACTCCATTTATACTTTATTTGTACAGACAGGACCCATAAATCCACACTGCAATGTGCCACACTGTCCATTCCCTCCATATGAACACTGATTATTTCTTTCCTAATTGTGCTATTAAGTTTTTTGCAGACATGCAAGGACTTGCAGAAACCAGCAAGGATTTCAGATCCCATTTGGAATCTGGGGAGATCCCAGGCACAAAGTCAGACTTTGGGTGCTCAGACTGGACAAGCTGTGGCATAACCTGACTTTGAATAATCAGAATAACTGCTGGGTGCATGGGACTGCACTGGGCTCCTGCCCTGGCCTAGGGGACAGCTTCAGACAGCTGAGGGAAGGAGCAGGGCAGGGACTGTCCAGGTTACAAGGTGAAGGTGCAGGGCAGGGATTGTCCAGGGGACAAGTGGAAGGTGAAGGTGCAGGTTAGGAATTCTCAAGGGGAAAAAGTGAAGGTGCAGGATAGGAGGTGCCCAGGGGGACAAAGTGAAGATGCAGGTTAGGGATTGTCCAGTGGAAAAAGTGAAGGTGCAGGTTAAGGATTGCCCAAAGTGAAGGTGCAGGTTAGGGACTGCCCAGGGGACAAGGGGAAAGTACACAGGTTAGGGATTGTCCAGGTTACAAGGTGAAGGTGCAGGGCAGGGATTGTCCAGGGGACAAGGTGAAAGTGCAGGTTAGGAGGTGGCCAGGGGACAAAATGAAGGTGCAGGATAAGGATTGCCCAAGGGACAAAGTGAAGGTGCAGGTTAGGGATTGTCCAGGGGACAAGAGGAAGATACACAGGTTAGGGATTGTCCAGGTTACAAGGTGAAGGTGCAGGGCAGGGATTGTCCAGGGGACAAGGTGAAAGTGCAGGTTAGGAGGTGCTCAGAGGATAAAATGAAGGTGCAGGATAAGGATTGCCCAAGGGACAAAGTGAAGGTGCAGGTTAGGGATTGTCCAGGTTACAAGGTGAAGGTGCAGGTTAGGGATTGTCCAAAGTGAAGGTGCAGGGCAGGGATTGTCCAGGTTACAAGGTGAAGGTGCAGGTTAGGAGGTGCCCAGAGGACAAAATGAAGGTGCAGGTTAGGGATTGCCCAGGTTACAAGGTGAAGGTGCAGGTTAGGAGTTCTCCAGGTTACAAGGTGAAGGTGCAGTTTAGGAGTTCCCCAGGGCACCCCACAGCCCTGGGCAGGTTTCCCAGAGTGGCTCAGAGCCTGGTGGTGCACTGCTGGTCAGTGAACATTTCTGCTGTGCTCCAGGGCCCCCAGCACCCCCAGCCCTGGGTGAAGCTCTGTGGAGCTGGGCTGGCTCAGCACGGTGGGAGCTGGCCACAGGAGGAAGGCTCTGCCTTGGTTTGGGTCTCTGGCCACTTCACCCATCTCAGGGAAGCTCAGTGCTCACACCAAACTGGGGAGAGCTGGGCAGGGTCACAGGACCTCTCTTTTGTAGCCCAAATGCATTCATCAGAAACTGTCTGGAAGCTTTTCAGGGGCTGCTCAGCTTCTGCTGCTCCTTTCCAGATTTAAGTTCCCCAGGCTGCATCCACCATCCTAACAGGGGGATTGTTTTCCTTGTTTCCTTGGTGTAGCTACCTGAGAGTTCCCAGCCGTGCCCATTAACACAGGGACTGTTCTCTGTGTGGCAGGCATGGGTGGGGCAGCAGCAGGATCTGAGCAGGGGCTCCCACACTGCTTTAGTCCTGCCCGAGGCTCAGCAGAGACCAGGAGCACACGGGGGAGAGCAAAGCATCCATGGCCTGGTGCCCTCTGCCCTGGGACCTCTGCTCTTCCCCAACAGCTGCTCCTGACCTGCATTTTGGAGCTTGCTGCAAACCCCTGCTGTAGCTCCCCAGCCATTCGTGCAGCTGCCAGGTGGCAGAACCTTCCAGAAGAGCTGGTGGGACACGGTGGATGAGCAGCTTTATTCCCTTCAGCAATTCATTTCTCCCTGGGAATGCTGGGGGGCTTCTCTCATCTCCACAGGAGGAAAGCAGGCAGTTCAAACCCAGATTTACTGCCAGAGCAGAAAATCCACCAGGGCTGTGTCACTCCTGTGAAGAGCACAGGAAGAGGAACTGCTTGCATTTGAGAGAAGCTGTGAGAGATTTCTGGAAGTGTTTCTGGATCAGGAAAGAGACAGATCTGGGATGCACTCAAGACAGATTTCTGAATGCCAGCAGAGGCATTGGGCTGGGTTCAATGACCTGACTGTAAAATGAGGTGGGTAATGCTGCCAACTCTTTGAAAGAAAGATTATCTGGGTTTATTCCCAGCTGTGCTACACAATCCCCATGTAACTCAGGATGAGTCACTTAAATTCAATTTTCTTCTGTTTACCTGTCTGAAAAATCAGAGAGCAGAGTAGATAATTTTCTCTATTCAATTCCTATTCAGATTATAAATGCTCTGGTGCAAGACTGCTCTGCCTTCATGTGGAGAGCCCAGTGCCAGGTCAGCAAGGCTCCTGCCTCAGCTGGAGCCTCTTGTTTCCAGCACAGTACAAACTGCAGTGACTGCTCCCCTCTCCCCTCCTCTGCCAGAGACTCCCTTCCCAAAACTGGCCCTGGTGTTCCACTTTCACTGTGCCCTGCTGCTGCCCATGGTGAGGTGCCAGCCAAGTGTTCCCTGCTCCCCCAGGCTCAACTAAAGCTCCACTTCCACATTTAAATGCCATTTTCCACCTCTTCTTTCCACATTCCAGCTCCACTTCCACATTTAAATGCCATTTTTCACCTCTTCCTTCAACATTTCAGCTCCACTTCCACATTTAGATGCCTTTTTTCACCTCTTCTTTCCACATTCCAGCTCCACTTCCACATTTAAATGCCATTTCTTCCCAAGGAGAAGAAAAGGAAAACCAATTATAGTTGGCCGTTATTTTCATTTAAGAGCAAAATCAATGACTTTTTTGTAACTTTTCTTGTATTACCATAATGTTAGCAACTTTAGCAAACATCTTGAACCAGAGGAGCTGCCAAATTCTCAAGTGGCCACACTTGATTTATAAGCTGCAATTATGTTTGTCAGCTGATAACCAAAGACCAGATCAGCTTTCACCAACTCAGTAGATTGGAAGTGAATATTTTATTACCTTTAGCCAATCTTTCTTTTCAGATACAAAGTGCTTTTCAGACACAAGGCAGTGACTTTTCTACCGAGCAGCAGGAGATGATTCTTGGCCAGGGGCAGGAGCTGAATGCCTCAGTCACGTGGCAGTGCTCAGAAATCACAAAGGCAATTCTTCTAACCTTTCTAATGCTTGAAAGGGGGCTCAAAGAGCTGCTCTCCACACACTTCTGGACTATTAAACTTCTTTTCAGGGCTCTCCTGCCCAACAGTGTCATTCACAGCCTGATTTTCTGCTATGGACACAGAACTGTGCAAACAATCTCTGTTTCTTCTGGATGCCTCTGCCTACCAAACTCACACAGTCTGGATGCACTATGACAAAAGAATCCTAGGTGAGCTCCAAAAGCAAATTAACTTTCCATTCTCAGATAATAACTTCCTGGAAAAAAATAAAGCAAGCTGTTCTTCCTGTAGTTCACAGTAAGACTGACATTCACTGAAAATTACTGTTCATTTCAAACACATTCTTTTACTGCAAAGACTTGATCCATGGTGCATGCTGGGGTAAGATACCACTGCAGAGCCCAATTTCCACAAAAACACAGTGAAATTAAAATCAAAATTAAAAAGAGAGAGAGGTCTACCTGGAGCAGGAGTTCCAGGATCACCAAGGATAAAGATTCAGCAGAGCAATGTAGGTGTGATGTCAGTGCTGCAGTCTGGAGCAAGTGCTGCTTTCTTGACTTAATAACAGTGAATGTCAAATTCTTCAGGAAGGGAATTTGCAAAGTCCTGGTAACAAGTCTGCTGAGGAGCTAAATCACAGTACATTCACCACAGTGGATGATCTGTCACTCACAGAATCAGTACTTTCCAAGTTACCTCCTAGCATGGCTCAATGTATATATAAAAATATTTCCAAACCCCCAGCACACCCAGCACCCTGACATCACTTTCTTAACTGGTTTGTAACTTCAGGCTTTAAAGGGAAGTCTGCAACAAGGAATCTTACACTGGGGTGACAGTAATTAAATTATCCATTTCTATGGAAACCACCATTTTCATTGGCCTCATAATAAGAGGGAATGGAGAAAACAACAGCTGGATCATGCCCCAAACAGAAGCAAGTCCCCTCCAAACCTATCTGGAGGGATCACATTCCTAAGCTGGGGAAAGTCAGATAACCTGTTCTCATCCCAGACAGGCACAGGTCAGGACTAAACCTGCCAAAACCAGAGCAGGGGCTTCATCACACTGGTGGAGTTACAGATGCCATCAGTGGGATGGGAACAAGGAAAGGAGAGTTAATGAGATTAGGGCCCATCCAAATGGTCCCACACCCATGCAAAAGGGTGATCAGGCTCTTATCAGACAGCTCCTGCATTATCCCTGCACACAGACCAGCAGCACGAGCTGATGGAAGGAGCAGGGTGGGAGGGGAGCATACTCCTGTCCACTGGTGGATGAGGGATGAGTAAAACAGAATCACCACTGGACAGGAATGAAAGTACAGCTTGAGATGTGAGGGAGAGCTGGGACTGAAGCTGTCAGCCCCAAAACAAGGGAGGATGGTGTCACAGTGCTTGGCAGGGCATAAACACCAAAATGTGTAATGAAAACCAAAATGTGTAATGAACACCAAAATGTGTAATGAACACCAAAATGCCTCATGAACATTAAAATGCCTCATGAACATTAAAATGCCTCATGAACACCAAAATGCCTCATGAACATTAAAATACCTAATGAACACCAAAATGCCTCACGAACACCAAAATTTCAATTTGACATTGCTCAGTCAAAAGGTATTGGATCAACTAAAATGTTGAGCTACAGGTACATGGGATGGTTGTTATTCTAATTATTTTCTGATTCGGTTTGCCTGTAACCCCAGATGAAGCCTGAGCACGCAGGGTGTGTGCAGCCTTGGTGCAGCACTCACATCCACACACAGATCTGCCTGGGACCACCACCTGTGGCTATGCTGGAGGGCAGAAATGGCACTTCTGGAGGGTGCTCAGTGCAGAATGACCAAACCTGACCCTGGAACTGAGGGGAGGACAGGGCAGAAGGGCAGAAGCACTGGCTGGGAAAGAGAGGAGGCAGCTGCTGGTGTGAGCAGGCTCTGTACCCATCCCAGAGTGATGAGTGTGACCGTGTTCACAGGGATCTCAGTTGAGGGAAGAGATGAGGATCTGACTCCATGTTTCAGAAGGCAGATTCATTATTTTATGATATATATTACATTAAAACTATACTAAAAGAATGGAAGAAAGGATTTCATCAGAAGGCTGGCTAAGAATAGAATAATAAAGAATAATAACAAAAGCTTCTGTCTCGGACAGACAGTCTGAGCCAGTTGGGCTGTGATTGGCCATTAATTAGAAACAACCCCATGAGCCCAATCCCAGATGCACCTGTTGCATTCCACAGCAGCAGATAATCAATGTTTACATTTTGTTCCTGAGGCCTCTCAGTTTCTCAGGAGGAACAATCCTAAGGAAAGGATTTTCCATAAAAGATGTCTGTGGCAGATGTGCATGTCTGTCTGTGGGCTCGGGGACTGAGGCATTCATCCCAGAGCCTGGTACAGCCTGAGCCTCCCATCCCTCTGGTGCTAACCTGGCAGAGGGTGTGCCCTGAGCCTGGCACTGCCCTTACAGACAGCAGGAGTGCTCCCACCCAAAGGAAGAGCTCACAGGTCCCACCACTGAATCACCATGAACCCCCATGCTGCCCCTGACCCCCGTCCCTGTGCAACTGCAGAGAATTCAGGTGTGACATGGAAACAGCTCCCTGCTGCAATACCCCTGCACACAACTGAAATCCTCTTTGTGCTTGCCTGAGATGCAGCAGCAGGACCCAGCCCTGCAGCTGCCATTCCTCCCTGCTGGAGCTCTGGGGCTCACACTTCACCCCACTGTGCTTTAACCATGATGGCAACGGGTCCAAAACCACAGCAGAGCTCTGGGACGTGGAGCAAGATCCAGTTCCCATCTCAGGGATGGCACAAACTAACCTTGAACTGCACTTTGAGGAGGAGGCTCACTCAGGTGATTTGCAGAAGTGCTTAATTCAAAGTGGGGGCTGGTTTTAACTCAGCACAGTCCCCCTGGTTTCAGGGGGATTGTAGAGGAATTTGTCCTTCTGGGCATGCTTTGCCAAATTAAGCTGTGGAGAACTATTTCCATAGTTTGAATGGAGATATAGCAGCTTCCTACATCGAGGTAATTTAATTCTCTGTCTGATAGACAGGAAAATCCTTTCAGTGAATTATATCAATGTCTAGCTTTTCTTATAGCTGCCAGTGCAGGTTTCCTGGAACACAATGGCCAGAACTGTGAAATTTCAAGATATTTGCCAGGCAAATTGGAACTACAGACGATGCTGTAGCTGCAGCCCCTGCTTGGCTGGCAGACCTGAAAAGCCACGCTGATCCTTGCTGAGAGCAGGGAGATGTAACCTTCACTCTGTCACTGCACCTCCTTTCCTCAGATCGTTGGTGCCATTCAGAGCATTGGCAATGTCTGTGGCTAGGTGAGCACAGCATGCTCGGGCTGTGAGGGGTGACAAGGAGAGGAAGCACAGCAATGCTCGGGCTGTGAGGGGTGAAAAGGAGAGGAAGTCAGCAACGCTCGGGCTGTGAGGGGTGACAAGGAGAGGAAGTCAGCAATGCTCGGGCTGTGAGGGGTGACAAGGAGAGGAAGCACAGCAACGCTCGGGGTGTAAGGGGTGACAAGGAGAGGAAGCACAGCAATGCTCGGGGTGTGGGGCCTCTGGAAGGTGTGACAGGGAATGCAGCACTGGGGGAGATCACAGAAGGGAGATGTGGCATTATAGAAGTGTTTGAGAGGAGCAGATATGCAGTGTAAGGAGATCACTGCCACACCACCATAAAGAGCACTTGGCATTGAGGAGAGATTGAGAGATAAAGCCAAGCAGAGAATTGCCCTGCTGAGTGTCTGAGTGATGGCATAAGGAAAGGGGATATTCCTGAACTTCTTATCACAACTGCAGGATTCACCACCACTGCCAGGTGCTCAGGAAAATCTGCCTTTCCCTGGGTGCTGTGGGGCTGGGATGAGCAGGGAAAGGCTGTGGCAGCTCTGGGCTTCCTGGGGGAATGTGCTGGGGGAAGCCTGAGGCTGCAAGGTGCTGAGCAGGGACAGCACTTAGAGAGGGGCTGGGCACTGACAGCAGTGAATGACAGCAGGGACAGCCCTGACAGAGGGGCTAAGCAGCCACAATTCCACTGGAGCCACTCAGACCCTCAGGGAGTCACCACCTCTGAAAAATCAAGTTGTGGGAGCTGAAGGCACCCAGCAGGCTCTGCTCTGAAGTGTCACATCAGGGACATGACAGCCAAATGGAATAAAATCTCTCTCCACACATACACACGGGCAAGCACACACACACAGTTGGACTTTGCCACAGTTCTCCATCTTCCCTTGTTAAAGTGATAATAAAATTATAAACTAAATTATAAATTAAAAATTATAATTATCAACCAGCAACATTTAGCGAGGGCAATCAGGGAAGTGGTAATTATCTCAGTGGGTCTGAACACCTCTGGTGGCCACGGAATGGAAAGGAAATACAGCATATCTTGAAAAGCAGAACAAACATGAAAACTTTCCTCTTAGCCACAGCAACCCGCTTTTGATTATTTAATTCCTGCTTTAATAATATTTCATTCCTGCTTTAATAACCAGCAGTGGTGAATTGCAGCACAGCTGTGCACATGCCTTGGGATGAGAGAAATTCTCCTCTTGCATCCACCAAACTGACCCAAACACTGATATTCACATTAGGTCAGAACTTAGAGCAACCCTCCCTCTCTGGGCTGAGCAGTCCCTCCCAAAGCCCCATCCCACCCTTCAGGGCAAAGGCTTTGGGCAGGAAGGATGCTGAGCAAATACAGGGAGGCAGCACTGGTGGGGTGTGGCTCACACACACCTGGAGCTCCCGTTCTGCTGGGGCACAGCAAAGGGAAAGCCCTGGTGCCACAACCCTGGCATGGTGAGGGGGATGTGGGGCAGCCTGGGGAGCACACACTGCAGCAGAATGAACACCTTCCCTCCCAAACTGGCTTTTACTGGGTGTGGTGGTTGGGCTCTTTGGCCTCATGTGTAGCTGAGGGTTTTGTGCTCTACCAGCATAAGGAGGGCTGCTGTGATTGAGATTGGGAGGGCACAGGAGAGGCTGTGATGGGGTTGATTAACAGAGGGTAGTTAGTCATGGGGATGGTTTGGGTTAAGCTAGGGAGAGGATTTGAACCTCTGAGTTAAAGGATTTCAGCCTTTTGCACTTTGTGAGCTCTGCCACACTAGCTGGTCCTTTTCTTGGACGTGCTGTGGTGTGAGAGCCTTTTGTAATTTAGTTGTTTTCATTACTTAAGGTGAAGGCTTGCTGGTGGCATTGGCCTCACTTTTCCTGTCCTTTCCTACTGGGAAGAGTTCATCAGACAGAAACCGACCTGGATTGCTCCGGTCTGAGCTCAGATCAGGGAGGGCTGTTCATCTGTTAAACTGGCTTTCACTGAGCGTGGTGAGTGGCCTTCCCCACAGATTTGTCTCCTTTCCCCCATGCCTCACACAGACTGTGAGTGCCCTGATTCCTGCCAGCCCAGCTGGGATGGACTTGCTGCTGGGGCAGCTCAGAGCAGAGCCCCTGTGCAGGTGCTGCGGGCTCAGCACTCCCCTCTCAGGGCTCTTCCTTGGGCACTGCAGCCCTGCTGCTGCTGCAGAAGCACAGAGAGCCCTGGGAGCTCCCCAGGAGCTGCAGCCTGTGTGGGGCAGCTCAGCCTGGCACGCTCTCAGGGCTCTCTGGAGGGATTCCTCCTGCAGCTCTGAGCAGGCACTTGACAAAACTCCGTCTCAGAACTCAGTCACAAGCTGATCTTTTCTTTGGGACTCAATCCCTAAAGATCACAAGAAGGGCTCTTCAAACTTGGATTAGTGCAATTTGCCTTTTCCACCTTTCTTTTGTAGTTTTAAAAACTGCTCTTATACAATTCCTTTTGCAAGAAGTGCGGCACTTCTCAAACCTGAATATAAAATTAACTGGAAATACTAACCCTGTAAAATGACTGTTCTTACTGATCAGCCCTCAGATGTATTCTGATGTCTCTTCCCTCCTGTACGACATGAAATGCAGTTCCACTTGGCTCACAGCGATGCCTCTTCATGGCAGCACTTTCCATAATATTTGAGAGAGCCAGACCAGTCAGTCAAAGCCTTTGCTCACCCTGCTGTCTCTCCAGGCTCCTTGCCTTAGACAAGGAGATTTCTGAAGGAGTGTCAAGGTTACAGAGGATTCTTGGAGCTCTGGAGAAGCTGGAGGGAAGGAGTGCTGTGGGATGTGCCCATCGAGGAGCTGCTGGAGCATCCCCGGGGCTGGGGAGCTCTCAGGGGAGCAGAACAGAGCCAGGAACCTGCCCCAGGGCCATGGCCAGGCAGGCAGGGGGCTCTGGGGGAGGAAATGAGCTGAAATGAGCTGAAATGAGCTGGAATGAGCTGTCAGCTCCCTCGTGTTGCTGTGCCCTGCAGGATGGGGCCATCGGGACAATCCCTGATCCCAGCCCTGCTGGCTCCTGGGCTGGGGAGGGCTCTGCTGTACAGGGGAGCTGCTCAGAGATCAGAATAACCACGACACCAGCTCAGCTGACTGCAGCAAATCTGGTTTTCTACCTTTTAGCATCTGTGGCATGGCTCAGGATCAGGCACAGGTTCCCTGCTCGGGCTCAGAGCACAGAATGCCAGGAGCTCTCTGCCTTCTGCTGCTCCGTCCCTCGCTCTGCTGAATATTTGTTTATCATTAGCACAAATGATGATGGGTGTCTGTACCATCTGAACAACCTTTCCTCTAACAGCATCATCTCAGTCTTTTTTCTCTCTAAGCTGCAGTTCACTACAAGGGCTGCGACAGCTTTCATGTTTAACAGAATCTTTAGTCTGGCAATCATGATTAACTCGTCTCTACAGAGAAGTGCTATTTTAATAAGACCAAGTGAAGAGTTCTAAGAAAATCTTTTCCTTTCTTTTCAATTTTTTTTTTTTTTAGAAGACTTAGACATCTAAGAATTAAGTCTCTGTAACTAAAGTTTAGATACAGCATAGCCAATTCTTCTGTTGGCCCCTTGAAATTTTCTGGAAGGTTTCCAGCAGACCCAATTATTTCAAATAAGCTTCAGAAGTTACATTAAGGGCAGCGTAACAGAATCTGTGAGTGTATTCAGTCTGTGCCTCGCCTTCTTCTGACCTCTGATTTATTTCCAAATAAAATATTTAACATAACTTTTCCTAATTTTTACAAGAGCTTCTGGGGCTCAGGCACTGACATTATTTGACATGTAAATTATCCCAAAAATTTAATAACTTCTTTAGGGTCATGGTTATGTTTTGGAGCAATAATGAATTAGGAAACCTTATTCCACCATGCTTAGCTAAAATAAGATATTGTCCTTTCCTAGGAGGCTCTTAAAAAGCTTCACAAACAACAGCATGCCTGTACTAGCCTCACTCTCCTGAAGTGAAGTCATTGTCCTAAAAAGCCAAACGTCCTCCTCAGAGCCTGAGAAAGAGCAGTGCCAGGAAAGGTAAGGAACGAGGTGATGCAAATGCCACAAAGCACCTGGTGTCCCCTCATGTCCTTCACACCAAGGTGAATCCCTCCTTGGTACAGGCAGATTTGGAAATTAAAAAATAATGACGCAGAAGGAAAGCAAATACAAATCTGCAACTCCCTCATCTCTCTTCCCTCCCCAGCTCACAGCCCAGTGCTGCTGCATGTCTGGCCTGAGCTTTAGGATTTATCCAACACCTGCCCCCAGTTTCTGCAGAGGGTGAGGCCGGGCTGGGAGCAGCTGGAGGAAGAAGAGAAAAGCACAGCAGGGCTCCTGCAGGTCAGGCTCCCATCACACACACCAGGCCATAGGAAATACTGGGAATAAGGAACATAACTGAGGGAGAAATCTGGACTCCCTATAACTGTGTACCTCCAAAGCCTGTACAGGGTTTTTTGGTGGGTTTTATTGGAAACCCTGCAGAAATCGATCTGAGAGCAGAGCCAGGGCTGGGGGCATGGCCCTGCTTTTGACACAACTTTAGCCTGCTCCAGTGCTCAGCTCCAGCCAGACCTGACACATCACAAAAATCAATGTTCAGCAGAGGTCTCTGATGTTTCCACAAGGTAGGAAGAGTAAAGGAAAGGTAGAAGAGGCTGTAACCACTGTGAATCTCCAGCTGGTCTGGTCAGCCAGCTTCCTAAAGAAACCCATCTCTTCTGTGGTGTAAGGAGATTTCTGGTCCTTGCTCCCTTGTAAAATTCATTCCTGCACAAGCAGTATGAGATAATCACATTGGAACTGGATCAGTGGAGAAGTGTGAAAAATGTGGCAGCATTCAAGTTCCTGTTTGAGAAGAGGCATTTACCAGTCTTGGGAGAGAGAGAATAAGAAAGTGTATAATTCAACATTTCCTTTTGATCTATAAACTACTTTTTTCTTCTGAGTTAATTTGCTTAAAAAATGCACAAAGAGGGAGGGCAAAGCAGAAAGTAAATGTGCTAAAATGTTTGACAGAAATTCAAATGTTTGTGAAGAAATGCGTTTGTTATTCCACGCACAGAGAGCATCAGTATTTGCTTTGCTTACTTGGGTGCATAAATCGAATGGCAGGAGGATCTGAGCACAGCATTAGGCTGGAGAAATGCACAGAGCTGAGGCCTTTGTGCTCCAGAGGGACCTGATCCCCCAGGAGCAGCCCTGCAGGGGCAGAGCGAGGCACTGTGCACTGGGGCAGGCCTGGCTCCTCACAGATATTGCTCAATCCAGCAAACGGCTGCAGGCTGGGCTGATGGAGCCACAGAACAGAGCACTGTGCTGTGAATTCCCACACAGAAATCGTGGCCTGGGGAATGACAAAATGTGGGTAATATCCCAACTAAAACAGTCAAAGCAACTCTGTTGGAGCAGAAGTTTTAAGAAGGTGCCACCACCTGCACTGGGCTGCCCAGCCTGTTCCAAATGAGAATTTGGTTTAATGCTAAATTAAACCAAAATTAAACCAACCATGGAAACCCCACATGAGCCCCACCATGAAATGGAGAAGGATTAAAAATGCTGCTGCTCCCCTGAGCCAGCCTCTCTCTGTGAGTGCCAGAGGGCTGGGGACAATTCCTGGGGTCAGCAGGATGAGTGGGCACTAACCCTAACCCTAATCCTAGCCGTAATCCTAACCCTCATCCTAACCCTAACCCTCATCCTAACCCTAACCCCTGCTGCTGGGGAGGACACTGGACACACCCTGGCTGTGGCATGGCAAGTGCTGCTGCTGAAGGATGCTCTCCTGCCCTGAGAAGATCAATTTTAGCCAGGGCAGGGTCAGGCTGCCTGCCCAGCACCCCCTGATGATGATGATGATGATGATGATGATGATGATGTTCAGTCTGCCCAGGGGGAACAGCCCCTAGCACCCTGCAAGGAGGAGCAGCAGCCTCTCCCTCCTTCCAGCCAGGCCAGGGGAGCCCAGAGGATGCTGAGCTCCATCTGTGCAGGATTCTAGAAACCCTTGATCACAACAGGATCTAGAAATCACACAGGATTCTAGAAATCCTTGATCAAAAGAGGAACTATAAACCACACAGGATTCTAGAAATCCTTGATCACAACAGGATCTATAAACCACACAGGATTCTAGAAATCCTTGATCACAACAGGATCTATAAACCACACAGGATTCTAGAAATCCTTGATCACAACAGGATCTATAAACCACACAGGATTCTAGAAATCCTTGATCAAAAGAGGAACTATAAACCACACAGGATTCTAGAAATCCATGATCACAACAGGATCTATAAACCACACAGGATTCTAGAAATCCTTGATCAAAAGAGGAACTATAAACCACACAGGATTCTAGAAATCCTTGATCACAACAGGATCTATAAACCACACAGGATTCTAGAAATCCTTGATCACAACAGGATCTATAAACCACACAGGATTCTAGAAATCCTTGATCACAACAGGATCTATAAACCACAAAGGATTCTAGAAATCCTTGATCACAACAGGATCTAGCAATGACACAGGATTCTAGAAATCCTTGATCACACCAGGATCTATAAATCACACAGGATTCTAGAAACCCTTGATCACACCAGGATCTATAAACCACACAGGATTCTAGAATCCTTGACCACAACTGAGCCCATCCTGGGACTGCACATCTTTGCTGAGGGGAGCTGAAATCAGCTCTGCAGCCCAGCTGCCAACAGGCACATCCACACAGAGCAGCCCTGGCACAAGCACAACACCCTGGGCCCAGCCAGGAGATGCACAAATTCAATCTTTCCTTAAAAATGTCCTTCCATGCACTGCCCCTGCCCAGATGGACACCCCTGACCCAGCCCAAAGGCCAGCTTGGCACCCAAGGTAAAGAACCAGGAGTGCCAAACTCCCAGCTCTGTGTGCCCAGAGCTGCTGACACAGGGCAGCCACTGAGGCACCTCAGAGCAATCTCCAAGTTCCAGCACTGCTGAACTGTCTGCATTTTTCTGGTTATTTTTTTTCTTTATTTTTTTCTTTTTCTTTTTCTTTTTCTTTTTTTTTTTTTTTTTGTTTGTTTGTTTGTTTAAAAAAAATCCAGGTCCTTGCTATGCTACAATAATTTATAGTGAAACCCTGCATCAGTCAGTTTGGACTCTGGAGTATTTAAAATCAGTATCCTAATTTTGTGATTTAGACCTATTTATATGTAAATTAAAAAATAAAAAAAAAGGGAAAAGAAGACTTCCCTACTATTTCCCTTATGATAAATTAGTCTGAATTAGTGATGAATATAAAGAATTAACTCTTATATTCCTTATGCTTTGGCTCATTTACAAATGTCATAAGAGCCCATTAGACACTTAAGAAAGTATGTCAAGTAAAAATAAAATTCTCTACAGAAAACAAAGTAAAATGTTTAATGATATAATGAAGACTCATTAATGTAATGCTTATTTTAATATTAAAAATTCACAAGAATTGTCATAGCTCTTGTCTTAATCAGATGAGCTTTTGTAATATTTATTTGTGTTGTAATTTCATAAATATTTATACATCCATTTCCAAACTTTACTGGTCTTTGCTGTATTAAATACATTTTAAACTTGTTAATATTTGAGGAGTGTTTTCTCCATGTGTGCCAGGCAGTCATTTGACAGTGCCATGTGATCCTGACTGTGGGCACACAAACTGTGGGCACCAGCCTCTGACAGGAACCTTTCCATGCCAACCTGCACATAAAATCTCATTTTTCAGGAGAAGCCTGGCTTTAGAGCAGGGTTAAATGTGCAGGGTGGGGAACCAGAGTCCCACTCCTCCCCTTCCCCTCTGCCTGAGCTCAGCACATGCTGCAAGGAGTTGTTCCAAGCACTTCCACAGAAATCCCAATTTCCAATCCCATTTATTCCTGAGTCCCTTCTGTCTCTGGGCTCTTGGCTCATGGTGCTGTGCCCTGCCCAGAGAAATTAAAGCTCTCAGTGCCACAGCCCCCTTTCATTTGTGCCTGAGCCCACCAGCATTTGCAAACTCAACCTGAGTTAAAGCAGGATGTGAACATGAGGATGTCCTGAAGGACAAGAGCATTTGAGGTAGCATTCAGCACTCTGAATGTAATGTATGTGGAAATAAATGTGCTATAGAGCCTTTCAAGTAAAATAAATAAATAAATAAATAAATAAATCAAACATTGGCCCTGACTCGTGGAAAGCCTTGGAGAGTTCTCTCATCACAGAAAATTCCCCAGACAAGTAACTGTGCCATCTGAAGGAGCAGCAGCATCCATTTTGGGTGCAAAGTGGCACAATTCCCACACACACACACACTGCCTTGGAGAAGGGGCACAAACCACAGAGCTCCTCTGCTCTCCTCCCATCTCCACCTCTTCCACACCTTTACCTGGGCTGAAATCAGAATTGCCATTTCGTTTATTGGGTACCCAAGGCCCCTGAGCTCTCTGCAGCAGGGAGGGAAATTTGGGCTCCAGGAGCTCAGGCCAGCACTGAGTCCCTGACACCCAAACCCTGCAGCCAAAGCTTGGGAATTCCATGGAATTCCATGGCAGAGCCACCCCCAGAGGCCCAGCTGCTGATGGCACACGGACACCAAAATCAGCCCCTGCCCCTGAGCCCTGCTGGTCCACCCTGTGCAACAAGCACCCAGACATCCTTCAGGAGAGTCTTTCACTTCATCTCCCTTGATTTGCCATCCTCTTTTATAATTTCTGCAGTAATATTCATAAACAGTAATTATTTATACATCGTTATGGACCTCTTGAATTTGATTCTCTTCTCACTTAAGCTATAAATATGGAATAAAATTAATATGAATCAGAAAAATGAGGACCCTGAAGACTGAAATATATGTAAAATCACTTACAGTCCTCTAACTTTTTAAAGAGATTTTTTACTTGAATATTCTCCTGGGTTGCAAACACTACAGGGGAAAGTTTACATCCAATCAAGGACGCATTTATTGAAGTGCTTAAAAATGCACGGAAGTAATTCTGCTAATATTAAGTTTTCTAACTCTCTCTCTCTCCTGGATTAAAAACAAAGCAAGCCCTTTCATCCCTGACATTTTAGCATTTGGAATACATCAAAATGTTTCTTCCACTGCTCTGGAAAGGAGCTCTGATTTTCCTGTGCTCCTGTGTTCAAGGCGAAGAGGCTGACACAGAATGTACAAATTGAATGTACAAATGAACTCCTTTGCATTTCTGGGGAGAGGGAAGGAAGATGCAGAATTCAAACACACTTTTCTGTCCCCCTGGGTTGGTATCTAAGGCACACACCTGACCCCTGCACCCTCTGAACCTCCCTTCGGTGTCTGTTCGAAATGCAAGTTCAAATCTCACACGTTTGATTGGCCTTGCTCAGCAACCAAATAAATAGCTGAGCTATTGAGGGCAGATTAGAGGATTTAACCCCTTCTGGCCTTAAAACTTCAGAATCCAAAGATGAATTCTTCTGAGGTTTAGATTAAAAATGGAAGAAGCACTTGGCAGGCTCAGGCGACACCGCGGGGATTTCACCACTTTGGTTCAGAGCTCAGGAAATCTCTTTCAGCACAGAAAACCAAACCTGAATGATTCTTCCCAGGTTTTCCAAACCCACTGAAAACACAAGTTACTCTGGATCAGGGCAGATCCTGTCTGACACCACTTTGGATTTAACACTCAACTCTGAATTATAAATCAGGCATTTCTTTCTCTTGCACTGCACTGAGATCTACTGAAAACAGAGCAGGTGAAGGAAGAAGAAGAAAACAGATAGAAAACAATTAGAAATAGAAAAACAAATAGAAAACAATTCGAAATAGAAAAACAAATAGAAAACAATTGTGAGAATGAGGCCCTGAAGTTTGCACCATAAACCCTGGGCTGCAGCATTTCCTGTGGCTCTAATTCACTCTGACTTCTCTAATGCATTTATTCAGCCCAAGCAGCACTTCCACACATGCAGTTGCTGTTAATTTTAATCTGCTTCCTTATTATCTTTGCAATTTTATAAATATGAGCTCAACTGAAAAGGACATTCAAAGAGTTGGCTGGTCGTTTTTTTTTCTTCTCCTGGAAATGAGTGCTGAGTGATGCTCACCATAAATTAATTTTTCAAGCTTTGTAGAGGTTATGTAAATTTGCAGAATGTTCTTCTGATGTTTAAGCCACATTTTGACAACAGCTTCAAAAACTGGTCAGAGAACTCTTCCTACTAACATCTGCTTGTTGAAATATATGTAATGACATGGCTGTGTAGCACTTCCCATTGATCTCTGGATGCCAGGTGATCACTCAAGCTAAAAAAATGCATGTGCACACAATGGAAAATGGGAATTTAGACCTTAAAAGCACTGGAATGAGGGGGGTGGGGAGAGAGTGGTAAATTTCCTTCACCTTCTTGAAATCAGTATTTTAAAAGACCCAGCACAGCTACAGCTACAGCTACATTGGCAACTAAAATGCCTTTGACTCATTATTCATCCCCACTGCTCCTCTTGGTAACTATTTTGCCTGCCTTATCACAGCCTAGAAAAATAATTTCAATTGGTTTCCTCAAACCCCCTCCCAGTTTAGGCTTTTTTTTTTTTTTAATAAAGTTAAAAGCATCTCAACAGTTTGTGGGAAAATGGGAATCACTGTGGTTTGCTTTGAGGTTCAGCTGTTTGAGAAACTCTCAATTAAAGCAGAAGGGAAACAGTTTTACAGTGCCTGACATTCAGCGTCTGTAATGCTTTTGTCACAAATGATGTCTCTTTTCAGCAACATGGTCTCCCTGCCACCAACATAAGGCTTGGTTTAATTTAAAACACAATTTAAAGTTCTGTACACGGTGGGAACTCTCTCTGTCAAAACACTCTGCTGAGCACAATGGGTGCAGCCTCCTTTCAAGCCTGCTGTGCTGCTCTGGGGAAACACACAGGGGCAGCTCCTCACGGCCCAAAATCACATTTACAGGGTGCCTGATGCAGCTGGGCATGTCCACTTGATAAAGATTTCAGTATGCAGGCAGATGTGGCAATAAATAATACAATTTCGGAGTGATCAAAGTAACCTGCCTTGTTTGGGAAGCTGGCTAATGTTTACTTCCAAATATATCATTTTTAATTATACTTCTATATGACAATGTGAATAAATATGTGACTTTTTCTCCAAGAAATTAAAGGAGCTTAGACTCTCAATTTAAAATGCATCAGAAAATACAGTGCAGAAGATATTTTTCCCCCACTAACAACTCCACTTTGTTTTTGAACAGCTTCCTTTTATCATGGAAGTAAAAAAACCCAGCACGACTTGTCTAAAAAGCAGCAAAGAGGATTTGGGATTAGTTATCAGGGAGAAAACTTGTGGAAAATCCTGCAGGTGACAGAAGTGTGCAGCGAGACACGGCTGGCTTTATCAGGGGTTCAAAGCAAACAGGCTGTATGTGATCCATACATCACAAACCCACTCACACTGAGATGGCACAGCAGAGCAGGGCTGCCATCAGCACTGCTCCACTCCCACAGCCCAACATCAATTATTCAGGCACTCTCCAAATAAATGAATTATGACTTTTTTCCTTTTTTCCCTTTTTTTTTTTTGTTGGAGACGTGGGTTTGATTGTTGGAAGGTGAATTATGACTTTTTTTCTTTTTTCCCTTTTTTTTTTGTTGGAGACGTGGGTTTGATTGCTGGAAGGTGTCTGTGCTCTCGAGGGCAGCAGGTGAGGTTTGCTGGTGGCCTCACAGTGCCCGTGGCCACAGGAGCCCTCCTGCCCTCTGCAGTGACCCCACTGGGAGCTGAACAGGGGCCTGCAGGGATGTAAACCCCAAATTACATGTTATACCCCAAATCCTGCTCATGTAGAGTTTGGAGTAAGGTCAAAGCTGCCGTTTAGTCCAAGTGACCTGAACACTTTGCTTCCAAAATATAGGAAAGCACTTGATTTACCCTCCACAGCACACTTGATTTACACTCCACAGCACAAATGGTAAGCAAGACAATTGTGTATTTCCACCTAAAGAAATGAGCAACAAATCTGAGAAACCCTTCTGGCAGAACAGAGACTCTGGGCAATATTGCCTTTGGACACGTTGCCTTTTGGCAATATGGAGAGCCTGAATTTGGAGATATTAAAACCATGGGGAAACAGCCCCTGTTGATATTGGCCATTGCTGATTGTGTTAACCTTGCTGAGTGGCACTGCCTCGCTGTGGGCAAGCCAGGATGTCCCCTGTCACACTGTCACCAGCCCTGAGCACCAGCACACATGGCAGAGCCTCAGTGAGGCCAGGAGGGGCTCCTGGAACACGGCACAGATCTCCCCACCACACTTTGGAAATTTCAGTGCCTTCATCTTGACTTGACCTGACAGATGGCAATGGTTCCTGGCTGGCTTCTGCAAAGCCTTCTTTCTTCAATATCTATTCTGTCAGTGTTCAAACAACTTTCTGGCATGTTGTGTCCTTGCTTACTTTCAATGAATTCTTAGGTTAATTATTTATATTATCTTGAAAAGTGATGAGATTTTGAAACCTGTGTTACACAAAGTCGTTGGAAAAGTCAGTATCAGCACCAGATGTTAACTTTTGCAGGAGGACATGAATACAGATTTAAACAGCAATTGGCAGAGTCCCAGAGTCTGCAAGGGAGCTGTGGATAAGCACCAAGAAAAAAGGGGTGTCCTACTCCGACCATCACCTAACTATTTTCTAGTTCCTTTTTTCTTTCAAAATTTGATGGAAAATCTTTTTAGTCCAGGTCTAGCAGAAGCTTCCTGATGTTACCCACGTGTGGTCAGGGTAGTCCAACTGTCAGGACAGATTCTGCAGCGCTGCTTCAACACTTCATAGGAGCTGAAGCTGGCAGCAGAGGAATGTGAAAATGCAGCATGACAGCAGAGAAAGTGACAAATCTCTCCCACAATTCAGGGATTCACTCTGAATTTCTGGTAAAGTTTTGGACCAGTTATTCCTCTTGACAAACTGGTGATGAATTTCCGTGGAGCCAGACATTGAGTTTGATTTAGAAACGCTGCCCTTCCGCTCATGAAGCTTTAATTTAGCTGTTGTTATGAAACAGGAATCCAGTAGGGATGGCTAAATAAATCCTGCTTTCGTTTGGAGAAAATACTGCACGAATAACTGCACTGAGCTATAACCCTCACTATTCCCCACGTAAAAAACTGAAATAAATTAATAATAAAAGAGCGCTTAAAAGGCAAAACTTCAGAACACCACAGAAGTGCAATCTCCTCCGGTTTGAAATACTTCACTAGGTTTTGTATTTGTGTGCTGTGTATCTTTGTGTCATTTTCCTGCATCTGAAAATCATCCTCTGAAATGTTCCCCTGCACGTTCTGCAGGTGAACATTTTGTAGAGCATCAATCATGTGTCTCCCATCTCCTTTTTCTTTGAAAGTAACTAATTTCTACTGCTTATTTAAACTGGCAGAGCGCCTGCTTTATTATCAGTTAAGAACTTGTGCACAAAAATGACACCAGTTTGCATAATTATCATGAAATAAGACAGGCTTTTTTGGGGGTAACAATCTGGTAACTTCATAATAAATCTGTCTGGAGCAATCGTAATTACACAGTAACTCATCTTAATACATTTGTATTTGCAGCAGATAAGAGTGGTGATAAGAAGTCCCACTATCATCTGTGTTTCACTGAAATGAGAAACTGCACACAAACCCATTACATACTGCAATTTCTAGAGCTTTCCACCCTGTCTTAAAGGCTGACTGCAAGAGCCCAAGGGTTTGTTTATCTAATCTGGAAAACAGCTTGAATTTTGTTTTTATTTTCCCCCCAAACCAGCGATACAAAGGCGGCATCGGAAGCCAAGTTCCCAGTCTGTGTTGGATGTGTGCACACTCCGAGCTGTGAACACAGGCTCCCTGGTTCAGCCAGCACCACCAGTTGTGCATGTAAATGGATTAATTGCCTGCTCACCTCTCCCCAAAACAAGCAACTGCTCAGGCACCCAGGGACGTGTGCATGTGCACATCCCTCGCATCACCCAAATAAATGAAAGGCTCTCTGTAAACACAGCAATGTGTTGACTCTGCTTTTGTCGGGGATGATGATAAGAAAAGGGTCTGAGGAAAAGCTCTTTGTTTGGCAGAGGAGCAAAGCAAAGGCAGGAAGAGCACGAGTAGGGATATATTCCATACAACTGGATAATGAAAGGATGTTCTAAGACTCGCTCCTGTGAATAGAAAGTTGAAAGCAGCTATATAAGCTCACTTCAGGGCTGATAAGAGCACAGAGGATGAGACAGATTTTACCATCTAAGAGACAAGAAGGAAACTGCACAAAGTTGCACAAAGTTGGTTGTTAGGAACCAAAAGCTAAAACTTGAGGGGAAAACAGCTCAGAGAAGCACCACAACATCTCCATGCTATTCCTACAACGTTCTGAAAATGGGGCTCTAAACTGATGCTGGATTCTTGTTCTATCTTAGTCTTGTTTGCTGCTGGATCTGGCTTTGATCAGTCCTTGTGCCACCACAGCCACTCGAGAAATTGTTTTCAATTTGTGTGCCTTCCAAACTCTGCTTCTTCTTCACCCCTGGTCTCCCTTCTCATTTACTTCCCAGCTTAATAAATCACACAAAGCAGATGCAGAGAAATCACACGGTCTGTGTCACTGCCTGAAGCAGGAATAAACACACCCAAGACATCCCTGACAGATGTTTATCTGTGTTGCTTTTAAAAATTTGCAGTGAGCGTAAATCCATAACCTTCAGAACTGCTGTCACCAGAAGGAACATTTTCTTCATGTTTGTTTAAAATTCTCCTCGCTAAAATTTAAGTCTCATACCTCTCACGCTATCCACTTCTATTTCTCTAAGTCTCCCCAGTCCTTTTTCACTTCTTATTTCACCTCTCTTCTTACCAGCCCCATTTTTATCCTCGTAAAACAAATCCAAAGTTTTACTTTCAATGACAGACAAAGCTCAGAAAGGCACACATCCACCTTCATTCTGCTTTGGATAGTACTTTTCTTTCCTGGTTCTTTCCATGGTTTTTTTTCCCCTCTTTAATTTTAACCCTTCAGGCTGTGCACAGAGTACAGAACCTGAAGCTCTCAGTGACTCAGCACAGAATCCCCACAGGTCCCAAACCCCTGAGATCCAGCTGATGCTATTCCATGGACAGAGTTATGGGAGGAGAAGGTGCCAAGTATTTAAATAAAGGAAAAAACTCAACTAACATTCGTATATTCCACAGCAGCTGATAATCTCTGGTTTTACCCATACCAAACACAGAACTGTCAAAGTAGAAGATTGCTGGGTGGCACCCTGAGCCCCTCAGCATGGGCTGGGTGCAGCAATTCTTAATTGTCAGTGAGGCAAGCCTGAGAGGATTCAGGAGAAGTTCCTGTGCAATGAAATTGAGTGGAACTTGTGGATGGGGGAATGTAAGGGATACATAAGATTAATTTAACGTTGATGAGAAAATTTAAGATGACGCTCAGGGAATTAACTCCAGATGCAATCTGAACTTTTATGACATATAACTAATTACACAGGCAATAAAAAGAAATTAAATTGATTATTTTCTTTGACTCTTTAGCTCTAGGATTAATGTGCAATGCACAATATTTGGTTCCGTTTCCAGAAAGCAAGAATGACTTTTACAAGGCAGAACACCTAAAGTGAATTTGCAGATGTGGAGAATGTTCTTCTCCTCTTCAGACTGGCACTTTAAGGAGACAGAATTGAGACTGGAAATATTTTACTGCCACAAATAAACCAACATGACTGAAAGGAGAACATAGGACCAATGAAGAATTTCTTTTTCAATATTTCCTCTCCCAAGGTGAATCTCTGCCACGGCATTTCTGGTGACCCACGAGGTGCCCTTAGCACATGGATGAGACCTCAGCAACCAATCCACAGGCAGACACAGACTGTGGAAACTCCTCCCCAGAGATTAAACAGACTTTCATATCAGCTGAACAGAGTATTTTAGTGAGTTACACACATGCCCTGTTTAAATGATTATTATTTAAGTGTCTTCCTCACTTTTAGAGCTCTGTGCATCCAGCAGATTTCTACAGACCTGACTGCAGAAGACTGATGGCCCAGAGAATGCCCCACTGCTGGTTTCTAATATTTCCTGACCTGGTGGTGTTCATGACTGCTGCCATGTTATCACAGCATCATCTCCTGATTCCCTTTATTTATTGATCTGCTCTTTATTGTTTCAATGGAAACAGGGGCGAGGTGCCTTAGCCAAACACTCGTGGTGCTCAGGGAGGCTCAGGGCAGGCTCCTCCCGGGCTGCAGAAGCACAGCTGCTCCCTGCAGCCCTCAGCCAGGGCACACTGCAGTCACCAGGCCTCTCCTCAACACCTCTCAGGCTTTTGCTCATTGCCATGGTGTACATCTGACAAGAAACTGGGGGAAAACCCTTAAATTCTGTATTCTCCAGCACTACAATCCAACCTGTTTGTCCCCCTGTGTGGTGTTTGTGAGGTCCCCAGGATGAGGTGAGAGATGAGAATTTGACTCCATGTTCTCAGAAGGAATTATGTTATGTTATGTTATGTTATGTTATATTATATTATATTATGTTATGTTATATTATATTATATTATATTATATTATATTATATTATATTATATTACATTACATTACATTACATTACATTATATTAATGCTATACTAAACTATACTAAAGAAAGAGAAAGGAGACATCAGAAAGCTTAACAGGAATGAATAATAAAAACCCGTGACTGACTCAGAGAGTCCGACACAGCTGGCAGTGATTGGCCATTAATTAAAGCAATTCACATGTTTGATAAAGAATCTCCAGACCCCATTCCAGAGCAGCACAACAGGGAGAAGCTGGAGCTTCCCAGGAGAAGAAGCCCTGGCAAAGGGATTTTTCAGAAGATATCCTGGTGACGCCCCTGTTGGGGAAGACAAAGGAGCACTGAATTTTCTGCCCCTAATGGAAGCGCTGGGTCTGATGTGGGAAGGGGTTTTTGGTGTCTGCCCCCACCCACGCTGCCCCCAGGCTCCTGCAGGGCTGGGAAAGCATCAATAACCTGCCAGGACCCCCAGGAACCACCCCTGACACCAAGGCTGTGACAAATCAGTCACGGGTAACATCTCCATCTCCTGCCCCCTCCCACCCCTGGGGCAGTTTGTTGATATTCTGCAGCTGCACAGAGCCATTGTGACTTTCTCCTTTAACTTTGAAATATTCTAATGGCAGCTGGTAATTTTATTTTTCAAAATTTCAATACATAAGCATTAATCTCAAGGACTGAATAAAAGGATGCAGGTAACCTCAGAATGCAGATAGCTCAGCAGTAACTAATTTGCTATCTTTGATACACCAGAGGTGAACAGATTAAGCAAGCTAGTTTGCTATCTACTAGATAAGAGAGGAATGTATTATCATTTTCTCTGATTAGTATCTTGTGCAGGTAATTATACTTCTCCTTTGCACATAATTAAAGTGAAGGTTGATTTCCATTCATTCTTCACAGTGGTAAAATTATCAAGTTACTTCTCAACTAATTATTTTCTGTAGTATAGCCCTGTTTCAGATCGCTGTCACATTCCATTTAGCAAACACAATAGCTCTGAATAAGACTTATCACAGTCTGGGACTTTTATGCTATTAATTTGTAGGGGAAAAAATCTTTAGATGGATGCTATCCAAGCTGAAAATGAATTTCACTCTAACACATCCAATCGCTGTCTTGGCTTTTTGGGGTTTTGTATCTTTTTTCTTTTTTTTCCCCCTCATATCTAGCATAGAATCTTTTGTCTTTTTACAATCTCTGTCTTTTGTTTGTCTGATTTGTCCTTAACTTGTTCAAGTTCACAACATTTTTCTGGCGAAGATTCAGTGAATGAATTTATGCTAAACTTTTTTTTTTCTGATGATATCAATTGCAGATGAGCTACACCTTGTTTTAAGGCTCTCAGGATGCTAAATATGGAGTGATCTGTGTTGGCTGAGATAATTTCTTTTGAGATCCAGGCAGAAACACCACCATCACTGTGATTTGTGGTCAACTAGTCGTGCAGAATAAATGGGAAAGAAATCCCTGCATTATCAACACATGCAATTGTTGGTTGAAACCACTTTTTAGGACAACAATTTCTTTTATTTTTTGCTTCCTGCCAGAAGCACTTAAAGGACTCTGATTGAAACTGCTGTCATTTGCAGAAGGAAAATTTAGCTCCTGCTATTATTTCCCATCTTTCCATTTACCATCCTCTTGAAACAGCCCTAAATTACATGGTCTACCCCAGTCCTGATCCTTAGATTTTCTGTCACCCTACTTCCATGGCTTTCCCCTTTCTAACAGTAAGAACAAAACATAATTACTGCTCCCATTTTGCAGGTGCCAAATTTAGAGCCATCCTTCAGCTGCTACCACTTGTGATTTTTCTTCTCCTGTTCCCTGTCCTGCTTGGCCATTGTGGTTCTTTGTTGTCTTTCAAAAGCACAGGTTCTTCACATTATTTTTTTTCTGCTTAAGTGTAGTTCTTCTCTGCCAATTGGATCAATTTGATTTTATTACAGACCATTCAGAGATGGATTCTCACCTCTTATCCTGGAGCAACTCCACAGAAAATGATCTTTTCTTTACTTCCCTTAGTAAAAATTGGAGTAGAAACTTCCTGTTCTTTTAATCCCCTTTATTCCTCTCTTTTCCTTTCCCAGCTGAGATTTGTCTGCACACTCCTTTATCTGAGCTGGACAGCAACAAATGCCAGCCCAGCCCTGCCCTGTCCCTGCACACACACCCGGGGAAATTGAGATTTTCACATCACCCTGAGCAGTGTCTGCCAGTCCCGGCCATGCACTCATCTGGCACTGCTGCCAATTCTTTTTAATTATTTTTAATTCTCCTTTTTTTCACTCTGTGTTGCAATAATTGGATTTATTGTCTCAGAGATCTGATGCCCTCTGCTCCCCTGTCTCCTGTGGCTTTTTGAGTCTCTTTTCCTCACACACCAGGCAAGGCTCCTGTTACAGCCCTGGAGTGCAGCCTGCCTCTGGCAGCTCCTGGTCCAGCTGGAAAACCGGGGAGTTTGCAAATTACAGAGCAAACCAACCCCCCCTCCCCATCACCCCCTAATTTATGACTCATTAATGATAAAAACAAGGAATTAAAGCAGGTACACCCCTCAATAACCTTTTTCTGCCCCAGTAAGTTCAATGCCAGGACCATTGCTGGACAGGCAGCATGGAAGAATTCTGCAGGTTATCAGCACCAGCACCAGCCACCTCCCAGCCCTGTGTGGGCATTGTGCTTCAGTCCCTATTAAAAATAAAATAAAAAAAAAAATTAAAAATACAATAAAATAAAATATAAAATAATAAAATAAAATAAAATATAAAATAAAATATAAAATAAAATATAAAAATAAAAAATAAAGTTAAAAAAATAAAATAAAATATAAAATACAATAAAATAAAAAAATAAAAAATAAAATAAAATATAAAATAAAATAAAAAATAAAATAAAATAAAAAATAAAATTAAAAAAAGAAAGTAAAAAATAAAATAAAATAAAATATAAAATATAAAATAAAATAAAATATACAATAAAATAAAATATAAAATAAAATAAAATATACAATAAAATATAAAATAAAAAAATATAAACTAAACTAAACTAAACTAATAAAATAATCCATATTTCCAATGCAATACAAGGAGCAGAGCTCTGTCCCCATGGCTGCAGGCACTGACCCAGCAGAGCACTTGAGCACACCCAGAGCCTGATTGATTTCAGTGGAACCATTATATGCTCAAAGTTCCTCAAGGATTGGAGTGTTTTGATGGATTAAAGCCACAATCCCCTGATGCTGATAAAACTGGCCAGTGCCTGTGCAGTTCCTCAGACTGGGTTTTCAGAAGATATGATTGTTCCCTGGCACATGGCTTGTGATCACCAGTTTGATTACACAGCTGACATTCAACTACCCAAAAATAACTTTTCTGTTCTGGAGGTAAAGCCTAGCAGTAAAAAAAAAACACCAAAAAAAACCCCTCAAAAAACCCCAAACCAACAAAACCCCCTCCACTCCTGTTATCCCTTACCTAAGCCAGCCAAAAGAAGTTTTGACCTCCTCAAACTTAGCAAGTTGATTTTACAGAAATTAAAGGAATGGACTAGGCTCCTGGTTAGAAAATGATCAATTAAGAACTGCATTTCAGAATATGTTTTTGTACCTGGCATTTTAAATGGCTTTTATTCATGCCTGAGCTAGTCCTTTGTTTGCTTTTTCCTTAGGGGTACTGCACATGTGTCTGATTTTGTTCTACAAGAAATAATTGTGAGTACAGGAGAGTGAAGTGAGAAAATTTATTCTATCATTTTCACACCTGAAAGCTAATGAATGCCATCTTTTTTGGTTTTCTTTTTTTTTTTTTTAATCTAAATATAGATTTAAGAGATACCTCTCTCCAAAGAATTCTGTCCATGATATTGAAACTCTGAGTCATTCAGGTTCACAGATGAAAATAGCCCAAGGCCCAGGAGAGCAGAGCTCAGGGGCTCAGCAGCTGTGCAGGACAGGAATTGTGGTTCAGGAATTTTCAGTGCCAGGGGGTCACTGCAGGGACACTGACCCTGCCTTGGATTGGAGCTTTTCTATTTTTCATGTATTTATATAATCCTGAAATTCTTCAGTGTGTAACTCTAAACTCCATGTACAGTGGGAGCTGCTGCTCTCCCATGTTGGGCAGACACAACAATTCCTCTCCAGGCTGGGAACCAAGGACACCTCACTGCCTCAGGGCCAGGGATGGGAACAAAAGGGAGTTTGGGGAGCAAACTTGGGGTGAATGACTTCATTACCTGGAGCTGGAATTGGAATATTGACCCCCAATATGCAAATGGAACAAACTTATCAAAGTGTGCAAAGCCACAACCTGTTGTCCATTTTGGGTGTAGCCCCTGGGGGGTTTGTCTGTCCTAAATGTACCTGAAGGAGCAAACTTGGGGTCAATGGCTTCATTACCTGAAGCTGGAATTGGAACATTAACCCCAATATGCAAATGGACCCAGTTTATAAAAATATGAAAACCCCTGACCCTAATGGACCCAGTTTATAAAAATATGAAACCCACCCTCCCTAATCCCTCAATTCTCTCACTCTGCCTGGCCCCTGTTTTCAGCCAGTTCCCCTCTGGGCAAAGTGCCCCCCTCAGCCCTGCCAGGCTCTGAACACTGCCAAGGGCAGAGCACCAATTCTGCTCCTCTGCACAAATCCCATCATCTGAGGTGCTCAGTCCATGTCTGCAGCTGGCAGGGATGGTTTCACACACACAGGATGGGCCTGCCTTGTCCCACTCTTCACCAGTGCAATCTGAAAATGGCACCAACTGCAGAGCATTTGCACACAAATTGTCCTCCAGAAATTGCTGTGCTGAGTAAAACAACAGGAGGAAAAAATACTCATTTTTGGTTAAAAAAAATACTAATTTTTGGTTTAAAAAAACCACCCAAAAGTCTTTGTCTTTGTGAAACATAAATCTGTATGTGTCAACATTTAATATACTCCATTTAGCTGTTTATTTATCCTCTATCATACAGACACAGGGCAGGTGAAAATACTGGAATTTCTGAAGTGATTTCTGAGAATTTCCAACAACTGGGCATGGAATGAAATCGCTCCTATTCATCCTGGAAATTTGCATACTTTCAGGTAGAAGAGCAATTGTTTCCATCAAATGAAGGAAAACAAGGATGAGGAAAACCAAGCAGTGATAGTAGCCAGTTCTTTTTCAGAGCTTTCCATCTGCAGATACGAGCCCAGAACTTGGCAGATATGGCCTGTGACCACTTGTGTGGAAAAATTCTAAACCACAGGGCAGATTTCTGCAGCAAAGCTGAGCAGGATGTTTGCCACTGCTCCCAGCACTGCTCTGCAGCTCTTCTGGAACTGAAAATCCAGCAGCTGATGTGGAGCCCTTATTTCTCCTTCCTGAAACCTCAGCAGCTGTGGGGCTCTCACCTCCTCCTCCTCCTCACTGTATTCAACCCAGCGTGAGACAAAGTCAGAGCTGCAGATCTGCAGCCCTGGCCCATCCCAGGCCCCACTGTGGGTGTGCAGCATTCAGCAGCACCTTGGGACAGTCAATGCTTCCTTTGCAAATACTAATTTCATTAAAGCTTTAAAGGATAAAAAATTCTATCACACAAATAAAGCCTGGAGCATCAGCCCTGCAGTCCTTGAAGTGTGCCCAAAGATCCAGCCACAGCCTGAGCTCCTCCCAAGCCCACTCCAGCACCAGGTTCACAGCACCCTCAACCACCTTCACATGCTGGAAGTGCACAGAAACATCTCTCCCTTGGCTATTTTCAGTTAATCCAGCACTTCCAGGATTTGGCACCAAACCCAACCCAGCCACATTTCCTGCCCAAACCCCTGCCCTGGTGCTAAGCCTGGTCTGTGCAGTGAATTCTGCAGATTCTGCTTGGCAGCAAAGCACCAAAGCCTGCACTGACACTGCTGTAAAACTTTAACATCTGCATCCAGAAGGATGTCACAACAAACCTCAGGGAAAATGGTATTTCCTCTTAAATCTCAAGACTAATCATTTAATTGGCTGAACCTCATTGAAGAGGAATCCTAGAAAAACCAGGGCTTTAATGTTCATCTTCCTTGATGTTATCACTCACACCAACCCATGCAAATTCACCCAAAGCAAACTCAAAATGCTTTTGAGGGTTTTTTTCCCAGAATTACCCTGTAATTCATCCCCCATTGCTATCCCAGGGAACCCAAACACAAAAACTCCTCCCACCTGACCTGAGCCCTCATCCCACACTGCACAGAGTGTGAGAAGTAAACCCAGCTCAGAAATTTCTGTTTTCCAGACCTGACTTAACCCAATGCTTTCCCCCATATGAGTGCAGCTTTCTCCCTGATGCATACCAAGCATTATTTCCTCTCCTGTACTTATATTTATTCTAGAAAACCATCAGTACTGCAGTTCCATAAAAATAAACCTGATCCACAAGCACACCTCCTCCCTGTCCCTAATCCTACCCCTGGCCTGAAGGACACCCAGGGGAGCAGGAACAGAGGAAAACCCAACACTGCTGACACCTCCATGTGTGCTGCAGCCCCAGAGCACCCAGGGAGCAGCACCCAGCCCAGAAATGCTCAGAGAGGTCTGAGCCCTGAGCAGGACCCCCAGCTCCCCTCCCCATACCAGGAGCAGCTGCTCTCAGTGCCTCCATCACTCCCCACACAGCTCAGGTGAGTGCAGGCTCATCGTGCATTCCCCTGCCCTGGAGAATACAAAGATGAATTTGACTCAGGAGTGTTTGATTCCCCAGACTTGGCTGGTGCTGAGCTCTCACTGCAGCTCAGGGACCATTCCTTAGCCAAACACAGAACACCAGGCACCCATTCCTGATCAGACTGGCAGCCCCTGCTTCTCTGAGCCTCCAAAACTGCAGTCATGGACCCAAACAACGCAGGTGTGCCTTCCACAGCCCATTCTCAGTCAATTCTAGGTGCCCAGTAGGAATTTTCTAATTAATTAGATTTCCTGTCCCAGCAGAAAGCCTAGGTCCTACATGCTTCCTCTGACCCTAAACCTGCACCCTAATCCTGACCCTGATTCACTTTGTCAAGGATACCTGCGTGACCAAGGCAGAGAAGAGAACACATTAGTCATTCCTTCTGTCTGACAAAAGACCTGGAAACCTCCTGGAAATCATATCTGCTTCTGAGTCTGCAGGAAAAACAAGCACCAGGTTTTCCTCACTGCTAACACTTTAATGTTTCCATGCAGAATGTGGAATTAGAATCAATTCAAACAGTGCTCCTTTCCAAACACTAGTGTCACTCAGAACCTTTTATTCCCAGGTGAGCTGTTTCCCTGCCCTTGGTGGTATCTGTGGAACCACTGCTTGTATGAGAAGTGATGTCCCCCAGCACTGCAGTCATTGCTGCTCCTGCTCCTTCACCTTCTGGAGCTCAGCTTTGGATCCAGCCCCTCCTGTGCCCCACTCCAGCCCCAGCCCCAGCACAGCTGCAACTGCATGTGAGACATCAGTCCTGGGGCAACTGCTCATCCCTGCCTTCTGGACAAAACACCAAGGCAATAAAAGAAATTTATAAATGTATAGAACTACCTTTAGCCAGCTTTATCTCTACCCTTTCCCTGGTTATGAGCTATTTCAACCAACACTGAGCCCAAGCCCTCAGCCCTTGCAGACACAGGGCCCTCCCTGGAACTGGAGCCCACACAGAACAGATTTGATAATTTAATGTCTGCATCTCCTCCAAAGCATAACCCAGACTTCACTAAATACTTAATCACAGCAAGAACTTCCACTGAAGCAGCACCTGTTACAAATGCCTGCCAAAGCCTGCACTCATCCCACTCCCCTCTGCTGTGCAGTGACAAGCTAAATATACAAACCTGGGCTCCCACTGCAGGCTGGCACCTCGCTGTGCTGCAGGCACAGGGCACAAGCACTCACTGCCACCCTTCCCTGGCACACAGCCCTGCCCAGACCCCAGCTCTGCACACACACCTGTGACTGTGTTCACAGGGGGTTCAGACTGGGGAAGAGATGAGGATCTGACTCCCTGTGTCAGAAGGCTGATTTATTATTTTATGATATATATATTACACTAAAACTATACTGAAAGAATAGAAGAAAAGGTTCTCATCAGAAGGCTGGCTAAGAATAGAATAGCAAAGAATGATAACAAAGGTTTGTGGGTTAGGGTTAGGGTTCTCTGTCTGAGCCAGCTGACTGTGATTGGCCATTAATTACAAACATCCAAGATGGGCCAATCCCAGATGCTCCTGTTGCATTCCACAGCAGCAGATAACCATTGGTGACATTTTGTTCCTGAGGCCTCTCAGCTTCTCAGGAGGAAAAACTCTAAGGAAAGGATTTTTCATGCAAGTTGTCTGTGACAGACACCAGCTCCTGTTCCAGGCACAGCCCTGCCTCGGTGTGTGAATGCAGGCATGAGAACCCATGGATCCATAATAATACACTGAATTTCCATGGGGGTTTTTCCCCTCTTCCTTTGTCACTGCATGGCCACACCCATAAGAAAAGTGATGTGGGCCAAGCAGACTGGGTGTGAGATAAAACACTGATAAAATCCAGGGATTTCTGTGGACACAGCAGTATGAGGAGGGGCTGGATGTGTTTTACAGCAGTGGCCCTGCCCTGGCAGGAACAGCAGCAGTGCCTGGGCTGCTCCTCTGCAGGGCCTGGAGGTGCCTCAGGTGGGGCTGTGCCTCTTGGTGGGGACAGGGAGTGCTCCAGTTTTGTAATGGAGGATTCCTGGCTGTCATTGTGATATTTTATGGAAAATCCTTTCACCAGGATTTCTTCTCCTGGCAAGATGAGAAGCCTCAGCTTCTCCCTGTTTTGCTGCTCTGGAATGTGATTTGGAGAATTGTTTACCCAGCATGTGAATTGTTTTTAATTAATGACCAATCACAGTCCAGCTGTGTCAGGACTCTGGTCGGTCACAGGTTTTTGTTATTCATTCCTGTCTAGCCTTCTGTCTGTATCCTTTCTCTATTCTTTAGTATAGTTTTATTGTATAATTTCTAATATAATGTAATATAATATAATGTAATATAATATAATAATACTATAATATAATATTATAATACTATAATATAATATTATAATACAATATTATAATATTATAATATAATATTATAATACTATAATATAATATTATAATACTATAATATCATTTTCTAACAATATAATATAATATTATATATAATATTCAGTCTTCTATGAACTTGTAAATTCTCATCTTTCACCTCATCCTGAAAACCCTCACAAATGCCACACCTGACCTTTGTCAGTGAAAGGAAAAGCAGGAAAGCCAGTGCCTCTCAATCTCTTGGTTGTTTTTTATCCTAGCCAGGTAAACACAGAGGTGCTGGAACAATCCTCCTGTCACCCTGTGACTATTTCACGTTTTCTGCTCCCCTGTGCTACAAGAGTTTTATGGCCAAGAGCCCTGGGGACAGCAGTGGGAGTGCCCATCCATTGCTTGGCACAGAGAGCTGAGCTAGATCCCACAGTCACAGCACTCTCCTGGGCTCATGAATACATTAAATATTCCCCCATTGAGCTCTGGGGGCTGCTGCTCGTTACTCTGATGGAGGATCCATTACCCATTATAGATGAGGCATTTCTTAAATAATCCTGCAGCTGGTATGTAATAGCAGCCATGTAAACCTGAGCAGAAACACAGAACACCAAATAATCAATGAACACTCTCACTGAACTGCTCTGCAAACAGTTTATCCACCAGATCAAATAAAAACTATTAATTGAGCAAGTTTGAACAAACACATCCATAACAGTCTTGATCTCCTCAGACAATCTGCAAACAGTTTCAATGAGCTCAGTCACAGGAGTTCCTCCTCACAAACCTTCCCCTCTGAACCTGCCTGCTCACAGGTGTGTCCCACCTGGGCTGGAGCACCCACAGGTGTGGGAATGGCAGAGAGGGAGGTGGAGCTGCTGAGGGGGTCACAGAGGAACCTTGGGAGGGGACACACCCTGGGCCATGTGTCACCTGCCACCCTGGGGGCTCCTGGGGTCACCTGCCACCCTCAGGAGTCACCTGTGGTGTCACCTGCTGCCCTGGGGACTCCTGGGGTCACCTGCCACCCTCAGGACTCAGGGGTTCACCCCACACTCAGACAAGCCCAAGCAGCTCGTGGGGCTTTTTGCCTTGGAATTTTCTGCAATTTATTTGCTGTCATTACAAGAAGAGCAAGAATGAAGCAAATCCATGGAAAGCACTAAACAAGAAATCATCAGCAAGCCCATGGACTCAGGGGCCCACCAAGCACAGTCAGACCAGCTTTGCCATTCCTTCTCTCCATATCAATATAAATATCAACATCAATATCAATATCATCAAGATCAATCAATATCAATATCATCAATATAATAAATATCAATATCATAAATATAATAAATATCAATATCAATTTCGAGCAAATGTTTTTTTTTGGAGTAAACTGTCTGTCAGGTCACTCCCCCAGCAGTGGCCAAAGTCTTGTAGGAAACAGGAACATTTCCCTGCACTCACCAAGGATGCAATCAGCCAAAATATCCCAAAGCTGCTGGTCCTGTGCAGAGCCAGGAGCATTTCTGCTCTGCTTCACCCTCAGCAATGCAGAATGCTCAGCCTAACACTGAAAATACAGTGTGCAAAGAGCAGCACTGGGAATGCAGGGTACACAGAGCACTGGAAATACAGTGTGCACAGAACAGTACTGGGAATACAGTGTGCACAGAACAGTACTGGGAATACAGTGTGCTCAGAACACTGGAAATACAGAGTGCACAGAGCACTGGAAATACAGTGTGCACAGAACACTGGAAATACAGAGTACACAGAGCACTGGAAATACAGAGTGCACAGAGCACTGGAAATACAGTGTGCACAGAACAGCACTGGAAATACAGTGTACACGGAATAACAACACTGGAAGTACAGTGTGCACAGAACAGTACTGGGAATACAGTGTGCTCAGAACACTGAAAATACAGTGTACACAGAACACTGGAAATACAGTGTATACAGAAAGCAGTTCAGGTTAGGCATGATTGTCAAATTATCAGATAAAAGCAGAGCTTTTATTTATTTTTTTATTACTATAAACATTAATTATTATTGCCATGCTTTGCAAGCTATCATATCCTTCCTGTAGCACAATAGGTTTGTGCTTCTCATTTCAAGAGGAAGGGCTTCTGCAGAAACTTCACTTGTTTGAGGACACTGGGAAGGGAGTCTGTGAAATATCTCTGGGTTCTGTGTCATCTCAGAAATTAATTAACCACTTGATCTCCTAAAGCTCCTGAAAGCTGCTGGAGAGCTCCCTAACTCGTCAGGATTCACATGCTAAACACACAGGAGCAAAGTTGAGCAGCATGCAGAAATCAGGGCTCAGAACTGAGAGCAGGTGGGAGCCAGTGGCAGATATCTCAGTCATTCCTTCAGACTAGCTCCGGAAAACATTTTTAAAGATTAACAGGGCTGTGAGATGTTTTAAATTAAGCTTGTTGTGTACAGCACTGAAGGATGCAAAGCACATCTCATTCAAGAGATCTATCACCCATGGAATCAGCATTCAGCTCACACATCACCAGAGTGAAACGCTGCAGTTTGCTGTCTCCAGGTCTAACTTATTTTCAAAATATTCAGTTTTTTTGCCTTTTCTTACAATTTTTACCTCTGTGGATGGTTGGCTAATAAATGAAAAGCTCAGGTAGAATGATGTAAAGCAGATGAGGAAAGTATGGAATTAATTTGGGTAAGCAAAGAAAACCTTCAAATCAAGGTAAAGCAAAAAAATAAAAAAAGGAAAAAAATTATGATGATAAAAAAGTTAAAAGAGGACAAGCATATTCCTGAGTGCTATAATTGGTTGAATGATTTTGAACAAAAAATCTAACAGAAGATTTTCTTTCACAGAAAGCAACAACTTCGGCAAAACAAATTGTAAAACTGAAAATATGATTTACAGAAAATGGAGCTTTCCATGTTTTCTGTGAATGGCTTGCATCTCTTGCTAGATGGAAAGCAGTAAATAAGCTGAGGCTATGCTTCTCCTTATTTTTGAATTTCTTGCAGTTTGCTGTCTAAAAAAAGCAAGTATGAGAAAGAGAAGGAGAAAGTTTTGTACTTGCACACGGCATTCCAGCAGATAGAAAAGAAGCAATAAAAAATGAGAGAAGTTTTCCCCCTTGCCTCAACCTTCCCCTGTCCTTTTTAATTTTCACAGAGGAGAAAAGTTAGCTCTGCAGAGAAATTCCAGTGATGGTCTCTCTGCAAATCCCCAGGGGAGAATTCTCATTGCTGCTCAGCTGTGAGAGTTATTCTTGTCCCTGGAGATAAGCACACCTCGTGCCTGCCACGCTGCCTCGCAGATCCTCTGCTATGACAGATGCTCAAGTCAGTGATTTTATAGCCCCATTTACTTCATTGGCATTTTCAAGTACTGAACTCCAGGGCCAAACATCAATTTTCACTTATTTATCAATAATTGAGATTACACACAGGAGGCTTTTCCCTGAGCCTCCCTCCCTCCCAGGCGTGCAGGAGGGAGCTGGGCATCCTCTGCTGCCCCTGCCAGCTCCCTGCAACTCACAGCCCCACAACTGTGGGAATGCACTAATTCCTGTCCCATCCCTGTGGGAATGCACAAATTCCCTGTCCCATCCCTGTGGGAATGAACAAATTCCCTGTCCCATCCCTGTGGGAATGCACAAATTCCCTGTCCCATCCCTGTGGGAATGAACAAATTCCCTGTCCCATCCCTGTGGGAATGCACAAATTCCTGTCCCATCCCTGTGGGAATGCACAAATTCCCTGTCCCATCCCTGTGGGAATGCACAAATTCCTGCCCCATAACTCTGGAAATGCACAAATTCCCTGTCCCACAACTGTGGGAATGCATGAATTTCCTGCCCCATCACTGTGGGGATGCACAAATTCCTGCCCCATAACTCTGGGAATGCACTAATTCCTGTCGCATCCCTGTGGGAATGCACAAATTCCTGTCCCATCCCTGTGGGAATGCACAAATTCCTGCCCCATAACTCTGGGAATGCACAAATTCCTGCCCCATCACTGTGGGGATGCACAAAAAATTCCCTGCCCCATAACTTTGGGAATGCACAAATTCCCTGCCCCACAACTGTGGGAATGCATGAATTTCCTGCCCCATAACTCTGGGAATGCACAAATTCCTGCCCCATAACTCTGGGAATGCACGAATTTCCTGCCCCATAACTCTGGGAATGCACGAATTTCCTGCCCCATAACTCTGGGAATGCACAAATTCCCTGCCCCATGCACAAATTCCCTACAACTCAGGGCCCCATCAGTGCAGTCTCTGCCCTTCCTACCGATTTTCCAGGCATTAGGATCTGTTTCTCTGTGTACAAGTAGAGCAAAGGGAGTATGTTAAATTGCATCTAAGAATGATCATAAAGTCACAGGTACCTGAGCTGGACATCCCTCAAAAAATGGAAATAATCTCTGAGCAGTCATCAGCAGCAAAGCAGGTGTCAGAGCAGTTCAAGCACGGAGAGCAGGAAATTAAAGAGGGAGTTTGCAGGCACTGCACATCACAGAGCCTGACACCCCTTCCAGGTGAGGGAATGTGGGAGAGCCAGCAGAGACTGGGGCCTGGCACAGATCTGGCACCCTCGTGTGCCACTTGCAGGGCTCCTACATCTGAACGAGGCACAGAACCTGGGTATGAGCACATCATGGTAATGATGATACTTTGCACTTCAAAAGCATCTTCTCTTCCACAGGCTGAGAGATTAACGCCGGAGACTTCACAAACCCGTGCTAGTTAGCATTTAACTGATCACAGCCTTTACACTGACACACACATCTTTATTTTTCAGAAATAATTTCACTGAAAGCTGCAGTAAATTGCCAGGAAAATGGAGTTCTAATCATCAAGGACCAAATCCTGCCTGCTGGCTCCACAACAGTTCAGAGAACATCAGGATTTGGCCCAGCTCATTTACCAGTAATTTTTCCTTTCTCTTATATCCTCATACACCACGATGGTTTTTTTACTCATTCCCTCACTATTGATTTGATATCATTATTTCTCTTTTTTCCTCTTGCAGGAGTACCTGTGCCTGAGAAGTCTAAAGTGAGATCAGTGCTGGAGTTGCTCTCCTTGGCTGCTGAATTTCCCTTTTAAGCTACAAACATTCCAAAATCCACAGCACATCTGCCAGGCAGAAAGCACAGCATGCAAATCAATGGACACGCCTGGGCTGCTGAGGGAGGAACTCCTGACAATCCCAAAACTGAGCCTGAGAACACGGCCTGGTTCATGGTGACTCCCTGCTCCCCCTGTGACCACAGGTCCCTTTATCCCTGCCCTGGCTCCTGCTCCCAGCCCCTCCAGGCAGCTCTCCAGCCTCACATCTGAGCTGTTTTCATCCCTCCTGGTCTGCAGGAGGATGGGTTTGTGCTCCTGAGTGTTCAGGTCCTCTGAGACACCCAAATCCATTTGAAATATGTACAGAAAATAGAGGACAGAGGGGAGGGTGTCTGCAGGGAGCTGCCAGCCTAACCCTGCTCCAAGCTGCCCATCACCACCAGGAACCTGCTCTGAAAGCTGAGCAGGTGCTTCCTCCCATCTCCCTGCTGCTCTCTATGGCAGCCCCGTTCTGTGCTGCTCACCCAGGCTCAGCTCCCCTCTCCCCTCTCCAGGTAAGAAATGCTCTCCCCGTGGGCAGGACAGAATGTCTGTGCTGGCTGAGGGTGACAGGCCTCATTTTCCCATTCTAGCATCAGATGTCTCTGATTAAAGCCAAGGAACTCCAAGGATAACTGAGTGCCAGAACACAGTGCTGTGGGTGAGTACAGCACTCTTCCTGAGCTGGCTGGATCCAAGAGCAGTAAAACCACCTGGGCATCCCACAGGAGCCTTAAAACAACCCACAGAGAGAGATCACCTGCTGGAAACCATGGGAGCACTATGGGAAAAAATGCATTTAATCTGGAGAAAGAAATACAATGGTAAAAGTTCAGGGTGTGCTCAGCACACCCTAGGAGCTGAAACAGTGCTCAGAGGATTTCTGTGTTATTTCAGCAGGAACTGTGGTGGAAATACCCGAGGGGCTGCCCTGGCAGGGGGAGCTGGGTGTGCCCAGCAGGGCAGGGAGGCACTGCCACCCCTGCCTGGCACTGCCACCCCTGCCTGGCACTGCCACCCCTGCCTGGCACTGCCACCACACCCCAGGCTGCCCTTTGGGTAGGGACCATTAATGCCCCTCCCATGCCCTGCAGTGGCAGCACAGCCTCTCTGGGAGATGAGCACCATGGTGAAAGCACTAATGAGGGAGATAATTGATTCAGCAGGTTGGAGCAGTGATGAAGAATGCTCTGGATGCCTGAATCAGATCCTGTGACACCTGCAGAGCACGAGTGTGCCTCGTCCAGAGGAGTGGCCCTGCTGCTAGCCTGGTAATGATTCCACTGTTCATTTCTCGCTCCTTAATCTGTTTGTTTCACCCAACTTTGTGTGTTTGATTACACAGAAAAGCAAACAAACAAACATGCTCTCACACTGTAACCATGGCATTTCACAACAGCTACCTCTCTCCATTAATGCAGCTTTCCACTACTCACAGTGCATTCAGTAATTTGGTATTTGAGAGATTTTTACCATTACTCTTTTCCAAGCTGGAAATGGGGCACCCTCAGGGGATTGTTGCAGCTTTTAGGTGTTGTCATTTTATAGACTACTTTATGCACTGGCTTTTGAAGCACTGGATGCTTCAGTTTTGCCAGGAATTTGTTCACTTTCCTTGGTGTTACCACCAGTTTTCCTAGGTGACCAAAAAGGACACAATTAAAATTCTGTCTGGCCAACTGCAACCTCTAATTGTTGGCAGAAAGCCTGCATGGGAATGAAGCCTACCTGGTGAGTAAGAAATGGAGTGTTTGCATCTTTCTGCTGTTTCAGGGGTGGGTTTATGAAAGTAGGAAAACCATCCAAGTTTCCATCATGGGATCAAGAGCTAAGTCACATAGCTCTGTGGCAGAAATTCACCTGCTCTAAGATATTGTGCTGCACATTTTATTAACAAATAACCCTGCAGCATTTTATAACCCAGCTTCAGGATACCAAAGTATTGATATCTTAAGAGCCATTACAGAGAAAGAGGCACAGCTGAGAATTGCCCATTGTGTGAAGCATGCACTTATCCTTGGCAAGGAAGCAAACATTCCTGCCTCTCAAATTAGGTATATCAAAAAGCACAGCATCAAGTGCTGACCCCAAAGGTCCCTGCTGCTTTGGGCTTCCCTGAGTTCTTTCCTCTGGGACACAGAGCCACTTGTGGGAGCCAGATACATATTCAGAACAAGTCAGTCCTGCAGCAAAAGTACAGACAAAATTCTCTTTCTGCAAATCTCATTGAAAGAAAAAAGATCCAAAGAATAATCACGAGTTTCTTGTTCAGAAACCCCAGCTGTTTCAGCATTCAGGTCCCATGTCAAAAGAAACTGTTCTCAGTTTATTTGGGGGGCAACACTTGTACTTGCTGCTCTAGAAATCAGACACACTTCTGTCACCCACCTTCCTGCTCCTGCATCTGCAGGGAGACACAGAGAAAGCTCTAAGTTTTCCTGCAAGTCAAACCTCTCTGTGTTTGATGCTTTGAGCACCAAGACCATCTTCTTCAGCTACATTAAAATTAAACTCTGCTATTTATTATGAAAGAACAGTGCCTGGTAAACCAAGCTGCTTCACTGAAATGACCATGAAATAAATGTGTTTACAATGAAATAAATGTGTTTACAATGAAATAAATGTGTTTAAGTCCATCAACATCCAACATGCCAACAGAGAGAAACTCCACGGTGGAAAAAACTGGTCCTGCTTGGAGCAACTGAGGCTTTACTGGTGCCACTTTACTGGTGACACTTAAATCATTGTAAAGACCCAAACCAGACTTCCAAGCCACTTATCTCTAACCCTACTCAGGGTACCAGCACCAGAACATTATTTTATTCCAAGCCTCAGATACATCACTCTATCTGTGTCTGTTTGCCTCCCCCATGCAAATTAAACGATCCAAACTCCATTTCTCCTTGCCCTGGGGGCCCTGAGCATCTCTTGCTCACTGGCAGCTCCCAGCCCCAGCCTGTGGTGCCCCAGGGCCATTCCCTGGAGCTGAGCTCTGGCCCAAGGGGTGCCAGCACCTGCCCTGAGCACTTTGGTGTCACCAGGGCCAGGTGAGGCAACCCCAAGGCATTGCAGCACTGCTTGCTGCCCCTCTGAAGGTGTTTGCACTGGGAGCAGACTGTCAATATCCCATTTACTGCACAGCTCAGAAGGTGGGGGCTGTTTGTTGGCTTTAGTGTGACAAACCACGCTCACACTAAGAGACAGAGCTTCCCTGGGTGCCAGCCAGAGGGGCTCAGACCCTCCTGTGCAGCCTCACAGGCTCCCATCCATGTGCTGGGCTGTCAGACCTGCCTGTGGCACCTGCAGTGCCACCCCTCCTGTCCCCAGCCCTGGCACTGCTTCTGCTCCTTGTCCTCCCCTGTGTCCCCTTTACTGCCCTGGCTGCTCTGTCATTTCTCTGAGCTTGGCCTTTCCCACACACCCTAACCCTAACCCTAACCCTAACCCTAACCCTAACCCTAACCCTAACCCTAACCCTAACCCTGCTTCTGCTCCTTGTCCTCCCCTGTGTCTCCTTTACTGCCCTGGCTGCACTCTCATTTCTCTGAGCTTGGCCTTTCCCACACACCTGCCCGCTGCCATCTGCAGCTTCCAGTCCCTGCTCCTGTGTTTGGAGGGGATCAGCCCCAAATGTTGAACATTTTGCTGTAGCAAGGTATTCTCTGCAGGGATATTACAGCTTCTGCTCTTAGTGCCTTCCAGAAATGTTTCTTTAATAACACACATAAATATTAAAGGAAGAGAAGGAAAACTGGGAGGAAGAGAAGGAGGGTTCTGTTATTTTTTTCTGACCCAATTTCCATCCTTCACTTCAATTAGGTTCTCAGAGACAGATGAACTTCTGCATCCTCTTTTCCTCCGATACCTTCTGCACAACTCCATATGGGTCTTCAAAAATCCTGTCTTGCTCAACCTTCCCTCCCTGCTCTCTGTCTGCATGAGTGCCCTATTTCTATTCCTTATTTCTTGGTAATTGTATTCAAACACTCTCTTTGTTCTTTGTTTGCTAACCTGCATTTTTTTTTCCTCTAGTCAGCTTATCTCTTTTTTAGTCCTTTTGATTAAAGTTCTCAATTCATTTAGTATCTTTCTGTTTCTCCCCAGTCCTTCTAAAGTGAAACTACAAAGCGCTGCAGGGAATGCTTGTATTTACCTCCCAATTCTCTTAGCCAGCCTTCCAGGCTGACTTGAGACCTGCATTCCACCACATCTCAAAAACTTCCCAAACCTTCACTGAGCCATTTCCCTCTTCCCATTCTCCTCCAGCCTCAGCAGTAAGTTCACCCTCTTCTCTCTGCACAGCCCCTTAGAGCAGTGATTTGTGCTGCAGTCCTTCCCTGTGAGCACACAAACTGGATAACCTGCAGGGTTTGGAGCGAGGGCAGCAGAGAGGGGCAGCACTGGGGAGGGGACAGGCAGCCACCCACTGCCTTTGGGGATGCACACCCTGAGCCAGCTCCCATCCAACCTCTGTGTGAGGCAGGAAGGAAGTGCAGGAGTGTTCAGCTGCAATTCTCCTTGGATTTCTCTTCTGTTTTTAAAGAAAATCTGGGGAAACAGCAAAGAGGTGTGCATCACAGCTTGGCTTAATTTGGGCTTTCATTGTTATTGGGAAATATCATTTTTCTGTCTTCCAAGGCAACATCCTGTTTTTGCAGCCTAGATGTGCTCCTACTCACCACATCAATACCAGTGAGTTCATCTTTCCATTTTCACCCAAGTTGCTTAGTAACAGAAGATGAGGGGAAGCGTGTCCAGACTGCACTGCAATTTCTGATCTTCAGGTTCATTGGAAAAGATGGACTAATGGACCACCAATGTGAAAATGCTGCTCACATTTGAATCACTGGATCCATCTGATATTCCCCAAGGAGCTTTTAGAAGAGTATTTTTGTCATATTTCTTTTCAACACTTATATTTTTATGTGCATGCCCTTTGACTATGCCACATCTAAGAAATAATAAAACATTCTCTTATTTTATTTTCTTCACAAGGCACTCTGGCTGCTTTGGTGAATACACAGGATGAGAGTTTCAGCGTTTTGGGCAGACACACTTTGAATCATTTTATAGCATCATTTTGAAAGTGAACTTACAGTCCATTAAAAGGACAGGCAATCTCAAGGCTTCTTAATAGTGTGAAGCTGAGCTTAATAAAGATACAGCCTCATGGATGAATTCCTGCACTGCTATGATCCTGAGAATGATCTGCACTCCCCCAGTGACTCTATTACATCGTTCTCAAGCAGTTCTGCATTAAGCAGTTGTGCAGGTGGGATTTTCCAGTCTTCAGCTCTGGTCCAACTCTACAGCTCCTGAAGGCAAACAGCAAGAGCACAGTGCTCCCAATATCTACAACAAGGTTTTTACTTATGCTTCAATACATTTTCCTATTAAAAAGCCCCCAAAACTAACCAAAACCCAAACCATACACACACACACACACACACACAAAATCTCAAACAAAACCCAACAAATAAGGAAAGGCCATGAGAAATCATCCCTGCTCACCAGTCTTCAGACCTGACTTAGAACAGAGTCAGCTCAGAATCAGCAATCAAAGATAAATTTTATGTCCATGTCCTTCCCTTTGATCTTGCACTAAGGAAAGCATTTCTCCTCTAATTTCTATCTTTACATGAATTTATTCCCCACAGAAACTGCCCTTTTTCCAGAATTGAGTCTCCCTGCATCCAAAGCCAGCAGCAGCAGCCATCAGAGCCACCAGCCTGTGGAGGAGCTGCTTCCTTTAATCCTGCCAGGTCCAGGGGAAAGAGGGAACAAAGCCCAGGAGTGTTGTGCTGGATTTGACTGTAATAAAGTGAATTTCTCCAGAGCAGCCATCACGGGGCTGTGCTGGGTTTGTGCTGGCAGTGTTGGGGACTCAGGGATGGCTCTGCTGTCCCTGGGCAGTGCTCACACACAGCCAAGGCCTTTAGGGCTGCCCAGGGAGGGGACACAGCCAGCACAGCTGGGACAGGGACAGCTCAGACCGTGTGGCCTCGTGGTCAGCACACAGAGATGGGCCAGGGGAAGGAAGAGTGGGGTGGTTTGGAATGATGGAGGCATCATTCACCAAGGGACTGCTGCAGGATGGAGCCCTGCTCTCCTGCTCTGCCCTGCAGGGAGAGGAGATGCAGGTAAAGGAGATGCAGGTAAGGCAGGTGAAGGAAAAGGAGCTTCAGGTAAAGGAGATGCAGGGACAGGAGATGCAGGAAAAGGAGCTGCAGGTATAGGTGGTGAAGGTAAAGGAGGTGAAGGGAAAGCAGATGAAGAAGAAGCAGCTACAGGTAAGGCAGCAGCAGGGAAAGGGGATGCAGGTAAAGCAGGTACAGGTAAAGGAGCTGCATGTAAAAGAGATGCAGGTAAAGCAGCAGCAGGTAAAGAGATGCAGGTAAAGCAGGTAGAGGTAAAGGAGCTGCAGGTAAATCAGGTAGAAGTAAAGGACCTGCATATAAAGGAGCTGCAGGTAAAGGCAGCAGCAGGTAAAGGAGCTACAGGTAAAGGAGCTGCAGGTAAGGCAGGTACAGGTAAAGCAGGTACAGGTAAAGCAGGTACAGGTAAGGCAGGTACAGGTAAGGCTGGTACAGGTAAGGCAGGTCCAGGTAAAGCAGGTCCAGGTAGGGCAGGTACAGGTAAAGCAGGTACAGGTAAGGCAGATACAGGTAAGGCAGGTACAGGTAAAGCAGGTCCAGGTAAGGCAGGTACAGGTAAGGCTGGTACAGGTAAGGCAGGTACAGGTAAAGCAGGTACAGGTAGGGCAGGTACAGGTAAGGCTGGTACAGGTAAAGCAGGTCCAGGTAAGGCAGGTACAGGTAAGGCTGGTACAGGTAAGGCAGGTACAGGTAAGGCAGATACAGGTAAAGCAGGTACAGGTAAAGCAGGTACAGGTAAGGCAGATACAGGTAAGGCAGGTACAGGTAAGGCAGGTACAGGTAAGGCTGGTACAGGTAAAGCAGGTACAGGTAAGGGAGCTGCAGTCTGGGCTCCTGGTGTGGCTGCAGGGGGGCAGTAAGAGGCTCAGCCCACCCTGGGAGCTGCAGGCTGGCCTTGCTCTGCAATATTGCTGTGTGAACAACCTCTGCTGGCTCCTGCTGGTCCTCAGCTTGTCATGGAAAGCTTCTCCTGCTCCCCAGATGAAAGTGGGTGATGGGAACAAACACTGAATGTATGCTTGAATGTGTGAGATATGTACCTGGTACAAACACAGCTTCTCATTTATCTGCTAACAGTGAATAATAAGCAGCACGTTTAGAAGATGAGTGCTGGGCTCAGTCTTGGATATATTTTTGTTTTGAAAAGCAGGAATATGTCTGTATATCATTACTGAATACTCGGGGTCTGTGGGAGACTACCTCTTGATCATTAGTTTGTTCTTTATTTCTGTGTTTGAATCTTAAGAGAAAATCTGTTGCTGCTCCACAGCACTACTTATTCAACGTCCTCAAATCCCCAAGGCAAAGAGTTTGGTTAGACACAAGCTGGCAGAGTACAGATCATAATTATACTGAAAGGGAACCTTTTTAAAATTCAAGATTAAAAAAAAAAAAAGGTGATTTGAAATACACAGTTTGACTAAGAACTTAGAAATGGATGGTCAGGATCCTACAGGAACATCTTTAAATACTTAAGGGTGCATTATGCAAGCCCTTGAATTATGCATTTATCATTGCTCCCAACCTCAGTATTGTGGCAGAAAATAAGCATGATAACAAATTACTGCTATAAATCTCAGCAAACAGTTGGTACTTCTGTTGCATGTTTACCTCTGGAGTTTTCTAAAATTCTTTAGGAACTATAGCCCCCATGTTAGAGAGTGATAATTGTTTTATCTGTGTTGAGAATACAGGACTGGTTTCATTTGATAAATACATCCAAATTTGGCCCTGTGAAGAATTTTTCTGATCTACCAGTGAAACTTAGTCATACCTAAAAATCAAACACCCTTCAGTGCACAGCATCACTACAGACAGAACAGGAACAGAACATACTGAAAATAGGTGAAAATAAAAGGAACAAAGGTATTAATGGGATACAAAAATAGCTTCAGCCTGTACTTTCTGCTTCACCAAAGAGCCTCAAAGATTCTGAAATGTCTAAACAGCCACCCTAAGCACAGGAACCTGCCCAAGTGAAGGCAGCCCCGTGGCCCAGGCTGGAGCCAGCTCTGCCTCCTCCTCCTCTCCATCAGCACCCAGGCTCTCAGCCCTGCACTGCAGGGCCCTCGACACATCCACAAGAGGAACAGAAAGAACTAGACCATGTCCCAAAGGAGGGGAATGAAAGAGAAAGAAATAAAATTCTATGGCAAATACTTTCAGCTTTTCTGTGTTTTTCCTCCAATCTTCTCATTTTTAACAAGGGAGGTTCCCTTCTAGGTTTGTGTGCTTTGTAAATAGCAGCAGCCATTATTTATTAAACATATTTGCCTTTTGTAAGGTTGGCTTTAATTTTTAAAATTCACACTGATATTCTCCTTCAATAGCGTTGTGTGCAGGGGCATATCTGTTTGTATTTATTCAATAGCATGCTGCTAATTAAATATGTGTTTCATTAAACTTGTTTAAAAAAAAAAAAAACAAACCAGGAGAAGTTGAGAGGAATGAACACACTGAAGTACAACACCCCTAGGCTCTGAGAAAGCTTCCACGGATGAGTTGTTAGAGTAATGTGGGCAGCAGGAGTGTCAAAAGCATCTCATGTTTTGTGCACAGCTCGGAGTTTAAACAAAACGCGTGTGCTAAAGGTAGCAGGTAAAGTTGACATGGATCTGTCTGCTTAGAATATTCATGCCTGGAATCAAAGCACTTCAGCTGCTTTTCCTCTAGCTGCTCCCCTGGCTGGCTTTTTGCCACATGCATTATTTTCTCAGAAGGTTCCTTTGCAGAGATGCACAGAGATACCTCACGCATAAACGAGCAGGAAGGGATGGCCCGCCGAGCCTGCTGAGTGCTGGGGAACTGCAATCTCTGCAAAGCCCCAGACCCAGGGCCCTGCCCAGCTCTTTAAATGCCCTGTGCCAGGCCCTGCCAGGCTGTGGAGCTGTGTCCTGGCACCTTTGGTGCCCTCCTGCCCGTGCAGCATCACTGCATCTCCCTGCTAAAGCTCTGCTGCCACCACAGCCTGGGGGCAGCTCAGGGCACACACACGGGGAGATCCTGAAGACAAGGGGGCTGTGAGTGTCTGATCACAGGAGTGGGGTGGTAGGGACACATCCCAGGAAGGGAACATGTCCCAGGTAAGAGACATAGTCCAGGCAGGGAACACAGCCCAGGTAAGGGACATAGTCCAGGCAGGGAACATAGCCCAGGTAAGAAGCACAGCTCAGGTAAGGAACACATCCCAGGCAGGGAATATACCCCAGGTAAGGGACATAGCCCAGGTTGGGAACACATCCCAGGTCAGGAACACATCCCAGGTAGGGAACATAGCCTAGGTAAGGGACACAGCCCAGGTAGGGAACACAGCCCAGGAAGGGAACATGTCCCAGGTAAGGGACACAGCCCAGGTAAGGGAAGGTAGGGAACACATCCCAGCTAAGGAACATATCCCAGGTTGGGAACACATCCCAGCTAAGGAACATAGTCCAATAAGGCACATATCCCAGGTAGGGAACATAGCCCAGGTAAGGAACACATCCCAGACAGGGAATATACCCCAGGCAGGGAACATAGCCCAGGTAAGGAACACATCCTTGGTAAAGAGCATATCCCAGGTAAGGAACACAGCCCAGGTAAGGGACACAGCCCAGGTAAGGGACACATCCCAGGTAAGGAACACAGCCCAGGTAAGGGACACAGCCCAGGTAAGGAACACAGCCCAGGATGGTAAGGGACAGCTCCAAAAAGGCTCCTTTTTTAATCCCTTGGGAGAACAAGCCTGTGCCTGGCACAGAGAGAATCACATCAGGCTGGAGCACAGAGCTTCAACACCAACTCAGCACATCAGAGATCTGCAGGAACATCACAGCAGTCTGTAGGTGTTGCACACAGAATGAAAGGGTGTTTCAGGGGAAATGGCCACTTCATGCAAAACAAAAGGGTAGGCAGATGAGAGGTTTTTTCTGAAGGAACATTCATTATTCATTTGCCACGACTACTCACGGGCAGATTTGATGATGGTGGACACAGAGGGAACGACCTGGGTGCCAGAAAAAGTGAAATTGTACCAGCTATAAAAGTGTGCTTGTTAGAAGGAATAATAACAGCTTCAAGAAAACAGAAATAAAAGGTAAGTTTTAATAAAAGGTGTAGGGCATGAAGTGAACCTGTTACAAAGGATTTCAAAAAGACAGTTTGAACAGTTCTCAGCATATGTGAAGAAGGAAGTTGCAAGGATACTGTAGATGATAATATGTACCAGAGAGCAAGGAATGATAAACAGAAGAAAGATCAAGAGTGTGCAGAACAGACAGAGTGAGGAATGGCACAGAACAAAGGTTTGGAGATAAACTGCTATGGAGCAGATGCAGAACACAAAGTGCAAGAATGACACTCAGCTCCACTGTCACAGCTGCACTGGCAGATGGAAAAATACAAATAAGATATAAAACAATGCTCCAAGATCCATAAGGTGTCTGTTCCATGGTCCTAAATGCACTGGTTTACTTTTCAGAAAGGATCAGTATTTAATCTCCAAGTATTTAAGTGCAATATGTTCTGTGAGCAAGCAAGTGCTTCTCACACATGAATTTACTCTGCTCAGCCATCTACTTCTGAGTTACCCTCAAGGATTTGGGCAGCAGGAGGATCCAAAAGAAAAACTGTGTGATAAAAGTTACAGATGATCACACAAACAAGGGATGGCCTGGTCTGTATCTGCAGCAAACTGATCTCTATGTGCAGCAGTTGGCTGAGACAAAAAAACCAACAAAATTGAATTCAAATTTAGGCACATTTTACAACATATGGAGTATTTTCATTCAACTGGAAGATTAAAATTTTATTATTATTTCATCAAATTTTAACTATCATCTGGAAGAAGTTTTTATTGTTTCCTTAGGATATTTAATTCTTTTACAGTAAAATATTAATGTTCAATCATGTATATTTTCCTTCTGTTCCTCATTCTCTCCAGCTTGTGTCCATTTAAATGTTAAAACAACAAAATTAAATAATTTCTTCCTCAGTCTTCAAAGACCATTTGTATGATGAAATAAAATTTATTTACCACTGCATTTTTATTATGCATGAATAGACTGAAACAGAAACCTTTCTCAAAAATCATATAATTTACTGCAAGCAGGGAAAAAGAAAAAAAAGTGCAATTTGATAATGGAGAACAGTTTAAGTGACACTATTTGGGCTATTGATCAGGGAAAAGTAAAAGAGTGCTTAAGACTTGCTGTAAAATCCTGGAGTCAATTGAGTGTCTTTACTGATTCCTGTGGACCTGATTTTCTAGGCAGGATTTCTGGCAGAACTTAATGAAAACACAGAAGTTACTCAGCAGACAAGAGAGAAAGATCGTTCCAGATATGAACTAATTATCTCAGAGACAGTCCAGATAAGGAAATAAAGGTCATATTAAGAAGAGGGATGAGGAGATCAAGTGAAATAGCACAACAAAAGGTTGTAAGAACAAGAAGACAATTTCCAGTGATGAACAGCCTGGAGGGATGCGTGGAGGGAGCAGGAACAAAAGGACTGAACTGGAGGTGAGACAATGTCTGCACATCTGCAGGGGCAGCAAAGGAGGCTGAGACTGGAGCAGCAGAGTGAATACAGAGATTCCAGGGGAGATAAGCACAGAGCAGAGCAGAGGAAAACAAGCCACTCCAAATGTCAGTGTGAACATATTTACCAGGCAGACAGTGAGGAGTGACTGGATCAGCAGTGTGGAGATAAAGGCAGAGCAAGGGGGCGATAGGATCAGCTCTAGAGATGGCAGCATCCAGATAGTGACAAAACAGCAGCCACGACTTCAAAGGGGCAGTTCAAGAAGCTGCATGACAGGCCAGGAAAAGAGATGGATATTTAGGATTTTTCTGACTATGAGTATTGACTGTGTCAGTCATGCCTGTCAGAGGAGCCAGGAGAGGGCCAGAGGCAGGGAAATGTCACTGTAAGCACCAGGAGCTGTCTCTCATTACCATCCCAGCACAAGTCCCCCACACCCCAGCTGTGAGGGTTCATCAATTAAGAGCTGAACTGTCTGCTTAAGACACTGAAGAAATGGTTTCTTAGGGTATTTTTGGGTTCTATTTGGCTGTGCTAGAGACAGACTGAACACTGAGAGGGGTATTAATTCATACATAAAGTAACTGCTCACAGTGATAGGAGCTGCCCAGCAGTCAATCTAAATTAATATTCTGCAGTTCTTACCTAACTGTGGATGGACAGTTTGGGGAACTCTCTCAACCACTGATACAAACAGCTAAAATCAAACAAAGCCACCTCCAGCACTATCTAGAATGTGCCAATGAACACTTGGATGTAAAATCAATACCTGAAGCTTTGAGCCATCTAAACCAGGGAGATGCTGGCACACACTCACCTGGAACCACCCACGAGGACACAGACACTTCACCAGCTCCTAAGGTGAGTGTTTAAACAATCAAATTATTTGAATGCTATCTGTGTTCAATACCACATATTTTATAATTTCATTACAGTTTGAGCTAAAATATCTCTCTCCCCTTAGTGCTATATATATTAAATAAAAAAATCCAAAAAATCAAACCCCAATACATTATTTGTTTTCAATTCCTGCTAGTAAAGATAATGTTATTCCACTTATTATAATGAAGTTAAGTGCTTCAAAAAGTCCTTCACGAGGCCACATCATCTGTGTCCTAAGCTGAAGTGTCCATATCTGCCACTTCACAAAGCATTCTCCTTGCTATGGATAACCCCTGAAAAGCAGCCTGGGCTAAGGACCCCTTCTCATTTCCTGAAAACCTGTTCACCACCCATTGAAACTCACAAAAACATATCCAATGTTTGACTACAAAGGAGAATGACAACTGCACTAACATGATTTCAGTGCATCTAGTGTTCATAAAGAAATGACAATTTCAAGCTGTCACGCTGCTGAAGAATTCTAAAATTGCTGTTGATGCACCATGTAACCAGAGAACAGGTGCTAGAAATGATTGGAGAGCAGTTCATATTAAATAGAGACCTTTGGAAAAGAAAGGCACATTCTGCCAGGGAAATTTGGAGAGGTTCAGCTGATAACACATATTTATGAATACTGGCAAGCAATGGCAAAAGAACAGGAGGTAGAAAGAAAAAAAAAATCTTGGATGAACAGAGTGATCTCGCAGCAGCAAAGCAGATTTTCTCCACTGAGACATTATTGCCATGCACTGTGCAGGACAGTCAAACCTTTAATAATAACAATGGCACAGCACGAGAAAGGCTTCCCTCTTGAAAAGAAAAATCAGTGGCTGCTGTTAATGAAAATCCTATTTTCCTGACATTAGCACTATCTGAAGGACAATCTGGGTGCTTTGGGACACCCCACAGCCATTATCTCACAGAAGGTTCAATGGAGTTACCAACTCTTCAGCAACTTCCCCCTTTTCACTAAACTCAACAGCTGGAGGGATTCAGCTACAGATCCAAAGCACAGATAGCCAGAGGTGTGCAGAAAGCTGCACAGGAACAGTGGGGAGCAGCTGGCAGGTTTTAATCTGGAGCTGAGACAGTCCCCTCCAAAGAACCCAGAGAGTTCAATGGCCCCTTTGTAGCTCTCAGTGTCTGGAGCTTCTGTGGATGTGTGACCAGGCTGCCTTCCCCAGAGCTACTGCAGTACTGGGGCTGGGGGCTCCTGGGGCAGGGAGGGAGAAAAGGAAATAAAAATCAAATAAACTCCCTCAGCTGCTGAAGTGGAACTTCTAAGGCTGATACAAAACTCTTCTCCATCCTGGTGCCTCCCCTGCAAACAGCTCAGAGGTGCTCAGGATCCTGGAGTGCTCATCCTGAGCTCCCTGAGCATTGTTCAGAGCTCCCAGACACAGCACATGAGATTTGGGGGCCACATTTGTGCCACTTTGATGCATGGGTTTGCATTAGGACAGAAAAACAGCTACAAGGAAAAACAAAGATCATTCCTCCTGCTCTTCCCCCTCCTCCTGCTTCAGCCTCAGAGCCCCTCAAGCTCTCAGGCTGCAGGAGCCACAGGTAGCACCCAGCCACTGATTTTTATGGACTCAGGGACCTGAAACAGGCAAAACCAAACTCACCAAACATCTACACCATCCACAGCCAGAGCCAGCCAGTGCTCCACAGCTCAGGGATGGTTACAAATTCTACCTTGACCCCTGGTCACCTGCAGCATTTTACTCCTGTAGTTATCCTAGGATGGACATGGCAGTAAAACCCCTCCTTTCTGAAATCCCAACAATGTCTGCCTTCATGACCATTTGTTTCAGCTAATTCCAGATTTTGACCATTGCATAAAAAAGCAACTTTTCATATAAAATTGCTCATCTTTATTTCAGTGAACATCTTGATTCTGTTCTGTGTGATGGCAGCAAGAAGGGAATGATCAGATACTGTGGCAATGGAAATGCTGATAATATCTTATCAAATTGGTATTTCAGTCATAGCCTTTAAATAAACCTAGATTTGCATAACTTCTATTCTTCTATCCTTTTGTAAATGCAAATAAAACATCAGCACTGGGGAATCAGAAGCAGGTTGACAAATAAACCCTGGGGACAGCCAGGTCCTGCCAGCTTCTCCTCTTTGCCTGAATATTCCTCTTTCCAACAGCCACAGTGAACAGCATTTTTCCAAGCCTAAGACACACAGGTTTAAATTCAGGAACAGCTGAGGAGAATCTAGAGAGATTCCAGTGAGATCTAGTTCACAAAATGTGTTTTCAGAGCTTAACCCACGTAAACTTCCTGTAAACTCAAAGCTTCTGGATTTGAACCCATCCTAAATAAGAACAGATCCATTGGGTATCCCTTGCTGTCTTTGAAATTCAGTTCTAGGTCAGCAGAAAAGAAGTCATGGTTGAGGCTTTAGGAAAGGTAAAGAATAAAAACCCCAAAATCACACCTGAAGTGCCTGACAAGAACATTATCAGTGACTCGTAGCTGATGTGACAGACCTGGGTGATGAAAGTCTGGCATCCAGCAGCCACATTCTGGCTCTGCTCTGCAGAAAAGGCTCCTGCTCATTCCTGCACAGTCAGGGCATGCTCTGGTGCAGTGAGAGGCACCCAAAGAACTGCCCTGGGCATCACAAACTGCTGCAGGCCAGCCAAGGCAGCAAAACCGGGCTCTGCTATCAACACTCACTGGGACAAAGACAAACAGAGCACAGGGGAGCCCAGTGCCCTTCACAGAACCCCCACAGCCCCAGGGCACAGCATCCCTCATTACACGGGTATTTGGCTAATGTGCCAAGGGAGATGAGTGCACAGAGCCAACCACCCTGCCAGGCCTGCTTCTCAAGCCTTTCAAAGGTCAAAAAGAGACTGGAAGCAATCTAAAACGTCCTGCTCCTGCTCCTCTGTCCCCAGTGACACTCTGGAGCCACGTGCTGGCCTAAGCAGCTTGACACAGAAAGCACTTGGCCATGTCTGCCCAGGAGGGAGTACATGGAAAAGCATTTAACACTGGCCTGTTTGTGCTGCCATCCCCATCAGCTGCAAAGCACTGCTGGCCAGCCAGGGATGCCCCTCAAAGTCCTTCCTGTGAGCATCCATGCTACAAAGTTTAAATGGGAGCAAGCAACGCCAATAACTTCAGTGGGCTCCCACAAATGGCTCTGTTCTCCCAAAAAAGGTGAAATGTTGGTTCTCAGACTGCCCAGTGAGGGAGATTGGGCATGGCCAGCACAGGACAGGGACACCTGGGGAGTGCAGGGGTGTCAGGGGGTGCACTGAGCACAGGAGGGAGTGCAGGGGTGTCAGAGGAGGTGCAGTGACCCCGGGCCACGTTCTGCCCCCAAACTGAGTCAGAGATGCCCTCTGTACCCCAGGGTGCAGGGTGGACCCTTTAATTCAGCCACTCTGAGATTTTTAAGGTAAATCCTGATATGAGTAGCAAAGTCTTGTTTGCTTGAGTATGACTTTTCTTTTCAAATAAGGCTTTAAAGTTTCATTGCCACAAGCTCCCCCTCACTCTCTTTCCATTTGATATGTGGTACAGCACACAGGTTTTGTTTCCTGCTGAATTCACACTTTTTGTTTGCTTATATATTTCAAGATCTCGATCAATCATGTTGTCAAAACAGTCTTTTTGTATCATCTACCTACCAGCACTTGTCATTAGAGATGTTTAAAGCTCCAGTGCTGGAGAGAGTCTGATTTACGCTCTGACATCTCCCACACTGAGCTTATTATAGTCATGTATAAACTGCCCTTTCACAAGCTTTAATTAGGAAATAACAAATGGTTTGGGAGCATGCTGTTAGGCAGTTTATTCTTTCTAAATTCAGTGTTTCCACTGTACTCCACTGATCACAATGTCGTGCCATGCAACAATCATGTAGATTTCTAAATTTTTGCTCTAACATTTAAATCTCTTTGTGACCTTTTCCCTTCTCCTCCATTTCCTCCTCCCCAAACACATTTTACAGTTTTCTGAATTGTTCTAGATGCAATATTTCTGAGCTGAAACAGGAATAAGCTAAAAATAAGCAGTGCACCATCAGAAAACATTTATTTTATTAAAGACCCACTGGAGAGGTGGCTTTCTTGGTAACACACCATACTCTCTGCATTCTAATACACCACTACAGCCTCACCATTTCACTAGGACTTTAATAAAAACTGAGATGAATTATATTGTTCAGTGGCTTGGAGTCACAAATTCCAGAAAGGGTTATATAGTTCAATTAACTAGTCACCACACTGCCAGAGCTTATTTTATACAGTAAAATTAACACTGGGGAAATGCATCTACAGCAGCTGCTGCAGCCCACGGTGTTACATCAAACACAGTCTGGAGAGACATTCACACAGACCCCAGAATAAAAGGGAGAGGAAGTTCCAGAGGTGGAACACGAAGCAATATTTCAGATGTGTATCCATGCATCTCTCACTTACAAAACTTTGTTTCCATGTTTAAAGTGGAACAGTTTATTTAGAGAAGATGCTGATTTGAGGCTCACTGACACAGCCAGTCCTGCAGGGCCTGTTTATTTCCCAAAAGGATCTGGTTCAGTGTTTATGAGGCACAGTCCCTGCAATCAGTCACTGTGCTGTGCAGCAGAGTAAAGAATCCTGACCACATTCATCACTGCAGCTGCCCACAGATGACTCTGATCCCAAACTGTGCTTTCACTGCACAGTGCCAGTGGCAGCAACCGAGTCTGAAGGGCTCAGGATGTTTCTCTGAGCTCCTTGGCTGCTCTGTCCCACCTGAGAGCTGCTCATTGCCCAGGTATGTGGTACCTCACCCCTCCAGCACAGCTCAGGGCACCTCAGGGCACTGCTCCAGTTGTTGGGCACCAGATTTGCTCCAAATGCCTTTTCCTTATTGTTCCACAGCCTCTAGTCCCTGTCTCCTGTGAGAGAAGCTCCTGCACAGCCTGGTCCAGGTGCCCCAGGTGCTGGGCTCTCCCTCCCTGCAGATGCTGAAGGAAATGCAATATCCCATCAGCAGCTGAGAATCAGCATGCCCACACTGATGGAGACCTCAGCAGCAGGAAGCACCAAGGGCAGTGAGCAGCATTTGTGTTTCCACGTGTCTCACAGAGATACCCACAGCAGGTGAAAAGCAGAGGTGCTGCCCTGGTCCCTCCAGGGTGTCCTGGGGGCATTCAGAGATGAATCCCCCAAAGGGAATTACCCTACAGCAAAACCAGGTCCTTCTGTCAGAGCGGGTGCAGGGGTGGCACGGTTGGCATGGACAGAGATGAGAGATCTCTGCAGCCAGGTCAGGAACTTGGGGTTTATTGCAAAGGGCCTGGGTGCAGGGCCCTGCTGGGATTTGGGGTTTATTGCAAAGGGCCTGGGTGCAGGGCCCTGCTGGGATTTGGGGTTTATTGCAAAGGGCCTGGGTGCAGGGCCCTGCTGGGAGCTGCCAGACACAGCTGGAGCAGGACTGAGAGAAGAGAGGGGGAGAACCTAAGAGAGTAAAAGGAGTGAGAGCTAAGAGTGTAGGAAGTAAGGTAAGAAGATGTGGAAGATGCAGTGGAAAGAGGAAAGAGAAGAGAAGGGAAGGGAAGGGTGGTCGAAGTTCCCGTTCCAATACAATAAATCATCTTTTGTGTTGAATATTCTGATTCTCACTAACCAATCTAGTACAATATACAAATCCTATAGCATTTCCATACAACCTAGAAGAGTCACTACATTACCATACTGTGTTACATTTTAAACCCTAAAAACTCCTCTTTGGGCCCCTTCTGCTAAACTGACAGGGTCTGCTCTGACCCTTGGGCCTGTCTGCAAGCAGAGGGTGTTGTTCCATCAAAAGAGGATCACCTTCAGCCAGCCACACCATTGTTTTCCAGTAGTTCAGTAACTGAGGGATCTCAAAACTTGCTTTCATTTCAATCTCACTTATAGTTTCTATATTCTCAAAATCTTTTGCCAGACAATCATATTTATAAGGCTTTCTTGTTTCATCCACCCCAACACTTTCAGGCCCCTCCAACCCAAACCATGCCATGGTGTGCTTTGCTTGCCCAGTCAAACACACCACCAGCAGCTTGCTTGGGGAATATTGCCCTGCTTGGGGAATATTGCCCTGCCTGGGGGCTGAGCTGTTCCCCTCCCTGGAAACAACTCTGGGGCTGCTCACAAAGCCTGGCCCCACACATGCATCTTGAGAGGCTTTTCCCTGTGATTTCCAGAGAATAAAAATACAGATATACAGAAACACTACTCCAATACTTCATTAAACCCAGCACACAGCGCTGGATAATGCACAAATATGGATTTATTGGACATGTGAAGATAGATGCATCATTATAAAGGGGGTGCACTGGAGTGCACTGGTGATCAAACTAAGCCCAACCTGTTGAAAATTGTATTTCCACTTTATTAGCTCCAATCATTCATGAACTTGCAGAGAAATTCTTGCTCAAACAACATCTTTCTCAAAGGGTTCTTTGGGGAACAGAACACATAGCTTGTTTTAAAAACTGATATATTTTGTTTTAATAAAATGTTTGGCTTTGAGTACACAGACTGATACACTCTGTCAAAATGTGTTAGATCCCCAGATAACTGCATAACACCAGAGTATTATCTGACACGTTTTTGAAGTCTATTTTTACTTATTTTTTGTCTATTATTTTATTTATGTTCGGCGGTAGGCTTTATTTTTATTTATTCGCATTTGCTACTTTCAAAGTTTAGTCCTGGCATTTCATCTGCACGCTCTGTGTCCTTCTGGCTGCTCACAGGGACACTGCTGGGACTGGGACCAGCACAATTTGTCCTGCCTGGTGCACCCCACAGGACGTGGATGTGCAATGGGATTAGGCTGAGGCAGGGCCACATTCAGCTGTGTGCTCAAAGATTTCCAAAGCAGGGGAGCTCTCCACTCTCCAGGAATGTGTTCACACTGCAGAAATGAAGAATTAACTTCCAAATCTTCTAGATCTGACTCAAACTCTCATTTACTTATAGGGCTTGCTATAAATCCTGGCCCTGCCTACATCATTTTGTGATACAATGTGTTGTTATTATTATTATCCTACACAAAATAAATGTGACTGAACACCTCAAGGGTAAACTAGCCTGTATCAAAACAAGAAAGTGAAACTAAATGTAAATTGATTGTGTCCAAAGTTCCAAGGAACAAAAAGGACAGAATTTTAAAATTCCAATAAATAACTGATTAGTTAGCACTCTTTATAATCTCCCTGCTCTGCTGAATGTTTTGCCAGATTGAGTTTCCCAAAGCAAAAACACGGTTCTAGTTTATAAATAATTTCCTGAATCCACAGAAACACCTCTACAGAGCTAACAGGCAATAAACAATCTCACAGAAATCTGAAATATCCATCCTTTTTACCACAGGAGATTTTTTCCTCTGTTTTTGCAGACAGACCCTGAAAATGACCTTTCCCAGAGAATTTGCTCACCCTCCTTACAGCACTTGTGCTTTTTTAACAGGGAGATTTAGATACAGGCAGCAAAACACCTTTCAAAGTCCAGCAGGTAAAATTTGGTATCATTTGGAAGGATCCATCTGGATCCATTTAAACAGCCACAAATGGCCAAATCCTGAATGTTAGGACTATTATGTGAAATCCAGGCAGACATTAAAAAACTCAGAGGGGACTCAGAGTGTTCAGCTACACCTCAGTGAGATACACAACACAATCCAAATAGTATCACTTGTGAACTTCTGTATCATTCTCTACAAGGTTATTCCAGAAATTTGCATGGGAAATCCCTGGTTTTAATGTGCAAAGGAGCAGAAGAACTGAAGAAAATTTCCCTTCTATTTCACTGTCATGCCCATCTGCTTCTTCACACCCAGAATCCACGCTGAGCTCCCCCAAAGCCCTTTCTTTGTCACAGGTGAGCAATGCAGGAATTTCTGCTGGGTGTTTCAGGAACAGCACACATTCCCTGTGAGTGCTGCAGAGCTGAAGTGGCCTGAGCTCAGCTCCTGTGTGTGGTGGAGGAGCCTGGATTGCACAGACAACTGCACAGCAGCTGCACCCTGCTCCTCCCTGGCATGGCAGAGCCTCGGGCACTCAGTGTGCCATGGCTGCAGTGCCTGCACTCAATACTTCACTGCTTGTACTGGAGATGCACAGCTTAGAGGGAAATTCACCTGAAAAAGCAGCTTTTGAAAGAGAACTGCCTGCCTTTCAGTGGATGTGAGGTAGAGAACAGATGCACAAACCCATTTCCTCTGTGGGTGCTTTCAATGCTATCAAAAATCCCTTCCAGGAATTCAATTTTCTGCAAGGCAGCAAAAGCACAGAGAGGCCTAGAACCTGAGACAGCACCAGGGCACCAAATATGGGGAAGGCTCTGAAAACACTGAAAATTGAATGGGTTCCACTGGAGAGGGGGAGAGAAGCAGGGATGTTATTCTGCTTCTGCTTATTTGTGCCCGTTGTTTGCTTCCCTCCTTTCCCCCCTCTGCTCTGCAGGCTCCAGCAGCAGTGTGGATGCTCCTAATTAGAGCTGGAAGCCTGGGCAGGGAGGGGGAGTGAGCCAAGCAGTGCTTGGCAGGGCTGGGAGGCTGAGCAGCCCCATGGATGCTGCTGGGGCTGGGATCTGCTGGGGAGAGAGGAGCAGGGACAAGGAACTCGACTTAACAAGACCTGCTGGGAGGAATTTGCTGCCAGCAAAAGGTATCCAGGTCTTTCTTGCTGGTTCCAGTGTGTTCTGTGTTGACTTTATGAGCTCCCCCCTAAAAAAGCACAGGGGTCTTGGTGGGCAGTGTAAGGAAATGATGGAGCTGAACAGCAGCAGAAGGGCTGATGGCTGCAAGGACCAGAGCCAGAACCCCACATGACTGACAGACAAGCTGTGGGAAGGAGAGCAAGGCTCTGCCATGCCAGGATGCTGAGAGCAGGATGGATTACAGAGCCCATCGTTTCTGATAAATGACCCCCTTGAAATAAAGCTCCAAAACCTCACTGGATCCAGCACTGGCTGCTCCCCAGCTGAACAGCCAGGTCAAACATGGCCAGGCAAATCTCTGCTGTGAGCACTAAAGGCAGGGCTGTGCCTCTGCTGCTGCTCTCTGTCACTCTGGATCCTCTCTGGCTCCTGCTCTGCTCGGGGGCACTGAGATAGGACAAAGCTGGGGGGCACAGAGCCACCCCTGGTGATGTGTGGGTGCCTCCCTCAGAGGGGATCCATGGCTGGGGTCATTCCCAACGGGAATCCACACCCTGGACAAGGAGCACAGTCCTGAGATCACCAATTAGCCCAATCCATTACATAAAATCCAAATCCTTGCTCATTAAATAATCCAAACCCAGAGAAGAGCTCAGCACTGTTGAGGCAGGACCTGCAGTCTGTGTATCCTGCCCAAATGACACATTTCCAAAGCTCTTACACCTCACTGAGCTCTGCTGCTTCTCAAGGGGTTTCTCTGATGCTCCAGCTGCAGCAGGTAAGATTTATAAACCACACAATATTTTATGTCATACCTTTTATCCTGAGATATTTCAAAATCTTAAATTAAATTCTAATTTGGACAAAAATAATTTATTGCAGCTCTGTAGTGCAGCCCTACTCTATGGTGGGATGAACTCACCATTATTTCAAAGACCACAGCATGCCAAGTTTGCAAAAAAAAAAGCAAAATCCTGAAGTGACTGTTAACCTAAATACAGATTAATATCAACAGCAAATCACTTGGGTATTTCTTTCAGGATTGAGTAAGGAAGTCTGAAATAATTTCTCACAGGCTGCTAAATGCCAGTTAGCAGGGGGCCTTTTGCTTGTTTGTTTGTCTTCTATATGAAGAAAGACTTCTGCCTACCTGAGCTAGACCCAGAACTGTCAGCTGCTCCCCAGCTCCTGCATAAACCACTGAGGTGTCCAGATCCCAAGAAGTATTTGAAATTAATATTTGAAACCATCTGGTCAAGGAAAACATACAGAAGCTTGAAAAAAGAGACAACTGGCAGGAGACAGAGGCATAATTATTTCAATTTAAGCATCCACACAGAGGCACTGCTAAGGCAGGGCCAGGGGAACCAGGAATTTAATTTCTGTGCTCCAAACTTTCTGCCACTCTGGAAGAAAAACTGCGGCTGCTGCTGTCTGAAAACGCTTTCAGCAAAAGCCTCGACGTTCCAAATGGGCCCGCAAATCTCATTCCTGCATGGTTTTTAAGTTGTTTAGTTCTGAATCAGCAGTCTAAAAGTGTGTTTAAACACTGCAGGTAACCATTTCCCAAGGAACAAACAGGGAGGAAATCAGGTTACAGCGAGGGCACCCAGCAGGACTCTCCCCCTGTCTGCTCAGTGTCAATGGAAACTGATTCCTGCAAGAAAGACACTCGGGGAGAAGGGAACAGATTGTGGGAAACATGTTCTGCATGCCAGAGAGAGCCAGGAGATGCAATGCTGGATACCATGAGATAATTATGCACAGGGAAGAAAAGAAGGATCAGACAGGGCAGCAGCAGAATAACAATATTTCAGGAGAGGGGAGCTGTACAAACCGGGCTGACTCGCAGCAGCACGAGGCAGATAATGGATGAGCATCCTCTCTCACTCTGTGCTCACTTACTAATTCATGGAAAATAACTGCCACACTGCAAGTTTCTGATGGTTCATCATTGTTCAGGCCACTAAAACTACTGGTTTTGCCAACCACTGAGTTATGAACTAAACAAGAAACATACTACAGAGAACTGTAAATGTTTATGCATTAAATTTGAAAAAAAAAAAACTTCCAGACGTACTAAAAAAAAATGGATTATGACAGCTGGAAAATTGAGCAAAGGTTGCTGTAATAAGCACAAAAAAAGCCTACCTAGAAAGATGCTAAGTGGGCACAAATCTGAGCTGTGGGCAGCCCAAAACCTCTCTGTTTGTGACCTTCACTCTAGAGGGGTGTCAGGAACAAAATCTCCCTGGGTACAACCTCACAACACAGCCCCTCACATCCCACAAAAACCTGAGAGCACTCAAGGGAGAATGGGATGGAAGTGGCCCATCAGAAAATAAATTTGATTCTTCTCTATTTTCAAATCCACTCGATTACTGGGAATTTGAAATTTCAACTCTTCATGAATTTCTTTTTTAGTAGAGAGAATATAATTAGAGAAGAGAGGCTGAAAGTATCTATTGGGAAAATGGATCAGGGAAACAAAAGGTGCTGGCAAACCAAAAAAGCATATAAATATATATAAATATATATATATATATATATATACTTTGTATATATAAATATGATAAATATGTACTTGGGCCAGGTGAGCACCGAGTGTTGTTTTTCCTTTTCTGCATATGCACAATCAAAAAGAAGAAAAATATTTTAAACAGACTCATTCTTGAATATAAGGCTTCCATGAGCAGTAAAAGTCTAGTCAAAGAAATTCCTGAACCTTAAAACAGATGACTTCTTCCTGTTTTAAATAATCTGTAAGCCTAGGGCATGGCCTGAGCTTTTGTTTATCTTCTGAATCTGCTGCTCCATCCCAGAACCTTTATAAACAGAGCAACATGAGCACAAAGCCAAGCACTGGTTCTAACACTATCTATAACAGGCAGACTATCAAGAAAATTAACCCTGAATTTAGAATATGACAGAGCAACAACCATAATTCTGCTGTGTTTAAGCTTTTGCTTCAGGAAGCAGGAAAAGGAACGTGGCACAAGTCGTCACTAGGCAAGACACTGAGATTCTGCCACCCAGTTCCCAAATTCAAATCATCTAAAGGGCATGAAGACAAGATAAAATAAACCAAAACCACTGTGGATGGTGAGCAAGGAATGGCAGCTCCCAAATCCCATCTTACCTGCAGCTCCCCATCACATCACATCTCATCACCCAAATCACAGAAATTTGGTGCTGTGAGAGGGAAGGGGTGACTACAGCAGGAGCCTTCAAGGAACACAAATCACAGAGCACAAATCACAGATTTCAAAACTGGAAAGGCCTCAGGACTAATGAAGTGAGAGCAAACAGGAACTCTCTGCATTGCTGAAAAAGTAGTCAACAAAATTAGGGAGCAAATGAAACACTCAGGAATGGCTGGTAATTACCAGGGCTTACAAATGAGAAGAGTGATACTCAATCACAGAAAGCAGCAGCAGAAGAAGCCCAGATATTGTAATTGCAGGAAAAGATAATCATGTGTATAATAAAGTAACAAAGAAAATTGTGGTAACCAGGAGATCAGAAAGGATTCTGCAAGGGATAATACAAAAGAAGGAGCAATACAGAATAATTTCAGAGACCAAAATGAGGAAGCTGGGGAGGAAGAATGGTGAGGGAGTAGGAGGGATTTTATAACATGCTGGATAGAGTTGGGTGTTTTTTATTTTAAAGACCGAGCTAATTAGACACTGAATAGTCATCTAGAACAAAGGTTAAGCATCAGCTGTTAAGGCAGAAGAGAGCACTCAAGGTGAACCCATCACAGATTTCAAAGCTGCAGTAAAAAATAAAAAGGAGATGATGGAAGACTGGCTTAAAATTTTAGGGACAGAAATAGCACATGAAGTGACAATTTCTCCTGTGGTTTTGTTATTGTTGGGAACAAGTGGCATGCATACAAATCATGAAGTAGAGTTTTTGATGCACTTTTAGAAAGAATCTATCATGGTGCAGTAGCTCACAGTTAATGGAAATATTCTAATTATTGACTATATGTGAAAACAACATTGACACAAGTCAGCAGACTTTTACCTTGTAAAATGTACTTGGTTTGCTCTTCTGCCTGTTATGACACGATTCCTGGAAATGTGACTGCAACCAAATATTCATGTTAATGCAGAGCAGGACCTGCACACCTCAGCTCCAAGGCAGAAGGGGAAATGGAGCCCACATGAGAAATAATTCCTCTGGGCAGCACCTCATCCCATACATCATAATCCTTTAGTTTGAAATCACTGTTTTTCCAAAACTGAAAATTTTGGACCTTTGTCTTAACGTAAGTCTGGGTGTGTTGAAGAATCTTGGTGGAAGCTCAGTCCTGCACAAACAGCAGAGACAAAACAATCCAAACATTTCTCAGCTTTGTGTGATCACCCAATAACCCAGCCCAGCCCCTCCCAGGCTGTGGGCAGTGTCATTGTCACTGGTGCCTTGATCAGCTCCACAGACACCCTGCTCTGTTCTGACACCACAGCAGGGCTGCCTGCTGCTCCTCTTTATCTCTTCTGCTCAAATGCAACGGCTTCCAATGAATTTATACTGTATGTATTTATTAGAAACATCTGCACTTCTAAAACCCTATAAAGACTTTCAAAGTATCCTATAAAAATAAGTAAAAGCATCATCAAGTTCACGGGGATTGTCTGTATGTTTTAAATTTTTTTTTTTAGTATTTTTCCTAAGGAATCATTTTACTAAGTGTAAAAGAAATCTATGTATAAATAATTCATTTTATCTGAACACATATTGGTCATTGAAATGCAACTTATCTTTATTTTGAGAGCCTAAATAGACTTCAGATGTTCTTTCTTTGATAAGTTGTAAGGTGATAGATTTCTGCTGCAAGAATTATGGGCTCCCCATCTCTCACTACATGTACACATTTTGCTATCTTTTTTCCCCCAGGAATATTTAATGAGCTTTTTTGTTTGTTTACTTGTTGTGTTGAGTTTGGTTTTTTTTAAGTGGGAGTTATATTTTACAGTACCATAGGAAAATGTAGGCTAGATGCAAACTGGAGCAGTGGCTGATCCAAGCTCCTGTTAGAGGAGGGAGAGCCAAGGGATCAGCCCAGCTCACCCAACACTTCACCCACTCATGTCATGAAAACCACTCAGGATGGAGACAATCCAGCCTCACTGCACAGCCTGTTTCTATATTTGACTGTTCCGGGGGGGGGAAAAAAGGGAAAAAAAAAAGAAATAAATGTCAAAAAATAATTTTCCTCCACCCAGCAAAAGCTGCTCTGCCCACTGTCTGTCATCCTCCCCTGCAGCACTGGCAGCACCCACGGGCACTGCAGGATGCTCCCTGTGCCTTCCCTGCCCTCTGCAGCCCACAGCAGCCCCCAGCCCTGCTGGGGACAGTGAGTTCTGTCACAGTCCTGCTGGGTTCCACTGGGACAGAGAGTTCTGTCTGTCCTGGTGTCTGCAGGGATGGACACAGGGGTCTGGATGTGCCTCCCAGTGTCCCAGAGAGAAGGGGATGCTCCCTGTGCTCTCCCTGCCTTCTGCAGCCCAAACCAGCCCAAAGTCCTGCTGATTTTCCCTGGGACAGAGAGTTCTGTCTGTCCTGGTGTCTGCAGGGATGGACACAGGGGTCTGGATGTCCCACAGAGGGAGATGCTGCTCCCTGCCCACCCTGGCTGTGCTCTGCCCTGTGCCCAGGCTGTGCCAGGCTGTGCTGCTGCAGGCTCCAGCTCAGTTTGCTGCCAGCTGCTTTTTGGCACAGCAGCTTTGCAGCAGAGCTGCTCCCCAGGCTGAGCACTGCCAGGGGTTCCTGCACCCTGCTGGCCCCACAGGGTTCCCCCTGCCCTGCCCTGCCTCAAGGGCAGCACACTTGTCACAAAACCTGATGGCAGGCTGGTCTCATTAGCCACAGGAGATTAAACTGCCTGTTTGATAGGACAAATAAAATTGCTGCTATCTTAAATGGGTGATTCCACATACAGGATTTAATTGGGATGACTGAGAGCTAATTTCACCTGCACACATAAAATAAAAATATGGGGATTGAGGCTGTCAAGTGCAAATCTGTGCTAAAATGCTTCCCCTAAAATGAAGGGCAGATCCTGAGTCCAACAGCTCACTCCTCTGCTGAAAGCATTCCAATTCAGTCCAGGGTATTGACATACACAGCACTGAGGAAACACTGGGGGAAACAAGTCTCATAATATCTGTAGTGTGCAAAAACTTTCTAAGTAGGGTAAAAACAAGTGAAAATATAAAGTTAAGAAGACAAGAGTTGATTATTTCCCTGTATAAGCATTAGAACACATGTTATTACTGTAAACCACAAAGCAAACATATCTGAGGTGTGATACTCCAAGTGCAGCATTTCTGGAACAACAAATTTGGTGAAACCTGGAAAATGACGAGATACATAAAATATCAAGCTGCAGTGTCAGTTAAGTGACAGGTAAATTAAAGCACAACAGAACAAGGACACTGATTTGGTTCAAAATTCTATGTCTGCAGCAAGAATTACATAAATAAATTGGCAGGCAGGCACAGACATTTCATACAGAAGATGACAACAAAACCAGCAGAGAGTTATGAAATCGTGAGTTGTTATTACAATTTCTGGAGACATTTTCTGACCTTCTTCAAACTATTTATGCTGGGGAAGGCTCAGATACAAACACCACAACTCTGGCCATGCAGCACTGGATGGTTTGGCTGGTGTGGAAGGTCTGGGGGCTGCAGCCCATGAGGACCAGGAGCTGATCTCAAACCTTGCAGCCCAGTTTGTGCTCCATGGGCTGTGCCAGGACAGCTCAGCCCTCTGACCTGCTGCCATCCACCTTCCTAAAGACTCACACGGGCAGGCAGCAGGGGCCTGATGCATCCAATTTACTCTGGAGGCTCACAGGTTGTTCCCAACAAGCCTCATCCCTGCAGAGGAGACAGCTCTGACAGGAATCTGTGCCTGCTGCCAAGAGATGAGCCAATCTCCAGGCTGTGAGCACCACACTGAAGGGCCATGGCAGAAGATGTGTGTGACACTGGCAGAGGATGTGTGTGACACTGCTCCAGGACATCCCAACTGCTGCTGCCACCAGGACTGGAGCCCCCAGCCCTGCTGAAACTCTTGTCAAGCACTGGAACAGGCCCAGGGCAGTGGTGGAGCCACCACCCCTCAGGGAGTTAAAGGAATGCAGATGGGACACGGCTCAGTGCTGGGTCAGTGGCTGGGATCAATGAGCTCAGAAGTCTTTTCCAACTAAATGATTCCATGACTCTTGGATAAGCAGCTAATGTTGGGGTTGTTAGCTAAAAAAACCCAAAGAGTAGCAGGGGAAAAAAAGAAGGAAAATGCACGAAAAAAGAAGGAAAATGCATGAAAAAAGAAGGAAGATGCACAAAAAAAGAAGGAAGATGCATGTTGCTCCAGCATAATTGCCACAAATGTAAAAGTGCTGCTAAAAATGTCTGGACAAACTTTCTATAGGGATGGCCAGAGATAAGGAAATGATCAAGCCAGGGTGTTTCACACTGTCCTGTCTGAAAATAGTCCCACAGTCAGCTGAGGCACAGTGATATTGCATTTATTCCCAGTGCAAAGTGTGTAAACTGAAACCATCCCCATTAAAAGGGGCTGAATGTACAAGGTGTAATCTCACACTGCAATAAAGCAGAATTTACTCATGGCCAATTATCCCCCATCAGCTGGGGGCAGGTGCAGGGGGAGGAGGGAGCTCCCAGCTGAGTGCCAGTAATTTCTTAAATAGCTGAAACTCATCTGCTTGCTATAGTCCAAATATCATTTAATTATCATAACAGTGTAGACCATGTGGCACTGGCTGACCAAAATCTCCAGTTTAATTCTCTGCAGTGCAAATTTGCCAGGTATAAACCAAGTGTGGGTTTGACTTCTGAAAGGTGCAGCATCTGCACTCCCTGCCCAGGCTCCTGACAATTTTAGAGAGCTTCTGTGAGCAATGACTTGAATAAAGGTATTGGGAATTTGGTGCCTTGAGGAAGCAAACCTGCTTTAAAAGGTAAATTCTGTGTGCCTTGCACATGCAGAACTCTCCCAGACAAGTTTCAAACGAGTCCTGCTGTTACTGCATCACACTGCTCTATTCACAGTAAGGAAAAAAGAAATGTAAACATGAAAGATCTTTAGAAAGTGTCCTTCCTCAGAGATATTTTTTTCCTCTTTATATTTCAATTCCTTTTCTATTTCCACCAAGCCTGTGGTTCTTTGTTTTCTTTGCTGAGAGAAGTTTTTAGGCTGATTGCTTCCAAGAATGCCAATAATCAAACATCACTGTCCACAGGATCTTGTCTGAGGCTCTGCTGTACCTAACTGCATTACCTTGCCCAGCATTTTAGATCAGAACAGCATCAAAATGCTGCTTCTCGTGTCACAGAGGTGAGTTCTCTTGTGAGGTTGTATGGAACAGCTAGTGAAAAGTCACTATTATCTGAATCCAAATACACAAAATAATCCTAAGTGGTTGCCATTTCACTGATAGTCTGTGAGGCATGATTGTGTCATTTACTGAATTCAGCCACTAAATGACAACATGAGCTGGAACTGTGTGAACAATTCTTTTCAGAGCCATATGTCTGCAAATTGTCTGAAAATTGCCAGCACAGTAGAGGGAGAAAAAAAACCCAACAAAACAACAACACACAAAAAAATCCTCCCAAAACAAACAAGCAGTTGCTTTGAAAATCCAATTTGGAATAATAGCACTCCACCCAACTGAAGCAACTTCCACTCTTCCCTCCAAATGCATACACGTGGATGGAGCAGGATATGATTCAGGGAAATTGCACATGTAGCTGCAGATAGAAGCAATAAAAGTCACAGAAAGTGACATTTCTTTGTGTGCTGTACATCAGTGTTAATATGGGAGATCAAGATGACAGGACAAAATACAGCAAATACAGATAGAGCAGCATCCGTGGAGAGACACAATCCTGTAATCCCCCCAGAGACTCCACAATACAGACATTATTTACACTGATTTCTAACAGAAAATAGTTTGCTTTTTGCAAGTAGAGGGATTTTTTATTCCCAGCAAGCAAAGCATAAGCGTTGGCTCAAAGCTGAATAAAATTTCAGTGACAATTAGTTACTGAACCTTGTGAGAGCCAAAGCAGCCATGAAACAAGCAGGGGGAGCTCACATGGAGATCGTGGTGGAGTTGTAGACATTGTACCTCAAAGTCACAGAGAAGGGGAGCCAGCAGCAATTTCTGCACAGGGCTTTATTCTGTGCTGCTCCTTCTGGTTAAGGAAAAGTTGCTACAAAACCTTGGGTTTATGCTGGTTTGCTTGAGCTGATGTGAACACAAAGAGCACTGCAGGCACAGGCTGGTGTGACCTGCCCCTGAGCTCACACCCCAAATGAGAGGCTGCCCAGACCACCCCTGGCTGTGCCCCCTGCCAGGACAACCAAGGATCCACAGCAAGGCCCTGCTCCTGCAGCTTGGCTGCATTTCAAACAGCTGCCCCTGCTCTAACAGCAGAAACGACCTCTTCCTTGGGATTCTGCTTCGGGCACCACTCACATCCAGGTGCCTCTCCAGGCAGCAGCCAGAGCACACCATAAATCCCCATTTACCTTCCTCCCCTTCCCTGCATCCTCAGGAGCAGCTGGCCAGGGTCTGGAGGGAGCTGTGCCCACCTGAAGAACCCACTGAGCACACCATAAATCCCCATTTACCTTCCTCCCCTGCCCTGCATCCTCAGGAGCAGCTGGCCAGGGTTTGGAGAGGGCTGTGCTCACCTGAAGAACCCACTGAGCACACCATAAATCCACATTTACCTTCCTCCCCTTCCCTGCATCCTCAGGAGCAGCTGGCCAGGGTTTGGAGAGGGCTGTGCTCACCTGGAGAACCCTCTGAGCACATCACACCCACAATGCCCGCAGAGGAGCTGGAGGAGCTGCAGTTTTCCCAGTGAAACCCATTCAGAGCTGCAGTTTTTGAGTAAAACCCATTCAGAGCTGCAGTTTTCCCAGTGAAACCCATTCAGAGCTGCAGTTTTTGAGTAAAACCCATTCAGAGCTGCAGTTTTTCCAGTGAAACCCATTCAGAGCTGCAGTTTTTCCAGTGAAACCCATTCAGAGCTGCAGTTTTTCCAGTGAAACCCATTCAGAGCTGTAGTTTTTGGGAGAAACCCATTCAGAGCTGCAGTTTTTCCAGTGAAACCCATTCAGAGCTGCAGTTTTTCCAGTGAAACCCATTCAGAGCTGCAGTTTTTCCAGTCAAACCCATTCAGAGCTGCAGTTTTTGAGTAAAACCCATTCAGAGCTGCAGTTTGTCAGTGAAACCCATTCAGAGCTGCAGTTTTTCCAGTGAAACCCATTCAGAGCTGCAGTTTGTCAGTGAAACCCATTCAGAGCTGCAGTTTTTGAGTAAAACCCATTCAGAGCTGCAGCTTTCCCAGCAAAACCCATTCAGAGCTGCAGTTTTTCCAGTGAAATCCATTCAGAGCTGCATTTTTTCCAGTCAAACCCATCCAGAGCTGCAGTTGGCTCTCAGTGAGTTCCAGCCCCACTTTCCAGTGAAATCCACCATTCCAGCTGTTCTTTGGCACAAAGAGCATCAGTCTTTCATCCTCCTCAGAGCTCTCCCACTGTGAGGAACAGGGCCCCAGTTTAGCTCACTCCAGTGTGAAAAGCTGAGCACAAAAGTCACTGCTGAGTCAATTACCTGTCTTTTATTAGCAGGAGATTTCAAATAAAGTATTTAATTTGTGACACCTCTTGGTGGAAAGTGAAGAATGGAAAATATGGAGCACAATTATTAGCTTGCATTGCACGTACAATTATTTCTCCATATTAGCACAGTTGTGACTATTTGAGAAAACAAATTGTTAAGCTTGTACGTGTGAAGATGCACAGGAAATATTTTAAATTCCACTTCCATGAGCTCATTTGAATTATTTGAGTTGTTCAAATATTATTCAAGTTAGACTCATCTTATTGGCAACAGAAACAATGCCATGTGACTTATTATTTCAGATTCCTGCATCTAATCAGTGCAGCTGGAAAAGTGAATATTGAATTAACAATTGATCATTAATTCATGACAAATGGTGCTGAATAAATCCACAGAGAAAACAACTGAGAACACTCACTCTTCTGGCAAGTGAACACTCACTCCTCTCTTCCTCAGCTGGTAGGGCCAAAATCTGCCTCATAAATTTCAGACTATAATTCAGCTCCACGTTGCAGATTAATACTGATGAAGTGGCATTTCATTTTGACACTTCATTTTCAGTGGGATGGGATGAAAACTGTTTTGTAGGTTCTACCATACAGATTTAAGACTTTTACAATTTATTTTTTTAAGATATGGAGTACCCGATGCTCCCAAAGAACAAAGTTTCTTTTCAGTTCGTTAATTCCCTCAGCCCTGGTGAACACTCCAGGGTGTTGCTGTTTGTCTGTCCAGCCTGAGCTCAGCCCTGCTGAGAGCCACCCACCCCTCTGCCCCAAACACTGAACCTGCCCCTCTGACAGCCAGAGTTTTGCAAGTTTAAATTACAATTTAAAATGTCTATGCTGATCAAATTTCCCTTAATTGAACTCCTTAGAAAACAAACAGCAGAGAAGTCAGGGGGCAGCTGCCCCCACTCACAGCAGCACTGGGGAGCTGGGGCTGACACAGGGCCCTGCCTCCCTCAGCTAAAAAACTACAGCTGGGAGAGAGCCCTGGGGTGGATCTTTATGAGATCTCCATAAGGTTTATTTTGGTATAAGGTAGCCTTTTACTAGGTAGGTCACATTCATTCCTGATCAAAAGCATCCACATGGGAAATTATACACAGGACTGCAGCAGCACTGACACAGCTCCACTGCTAAATCACTCCTTTCAGACAAGCTATACATCCATTTTCTTCATATAGAAGTCCTCCAAAATCAATGCATTATCAAATTTACTTTGGGGGAGAGATAACCAGGCTAAGTGCTGATGGAAGAGACTGAGCTACAGCACTACAAGCACGGCACACTTTGCCAAAAAATGTGTCTGGGGAACTTCACCTGCAAAATAGCTCTGAACCAGCACAATACAGAGAGAACCTGGGAAGGAAAAGCTGAGTGAGCACAGAGCTGTACAGAGGGAAGATGTGGAATCCACTGTTCCCCTCCTAGGGGCTGGAATTGGCTGTGCCATCACCCTGCAGGTACCTCCATTCATTCACCAGGGACTGGGGCTGGAATTGGCTGTGCCATCACCCTGCAGGTACATCCATTCACCAGGGACTGGGGCTGGAATTGGCTGTGCCATCACCTGCAGGTACATCCATTCAGCAGGGACAGGGGCTCAGGGACTCAGGGCTGAGCTCCTCATCATCCTCACCCCTGGAGCCTGCCCTGAGGTTGGACAGTGACCCCAGGGACAGAGGGGACACTCAGGGCTGAGCTCCTCATCATCCTCACCCCTGCAGTGCCCTGTGGCTGGACAGTGACCCCGGGGACAGAGGGGACACTCAGGGCTGAGTTCCTCATCATCCTCAGCCCTGCAGTGCCCTGAGGGACAGAGCCCCCTGGGCTGAGCTCTCCCAGCACAGTTCTGAGCCTGGCTCACCTGCTGGGCTCAGTCCACCAAGAACAAGGAGCATGTTCTCTCCTGAGCTTGTGCCATTCCCCCAAGAACAAGGAGCATGTTCTCTCCTGAGCTTGTGCCATTCCCCCAAGAACAAGGAACATTTTCTCTCCTGAGCTTGTGCCATTCCCCCAAGAACAAGGAACATTTTCTCTCCTGGCTGTGCCAGTGCTTTGGCAGCCCCAGGTTCAGAAAGGCACCCAGAGAATCAGGGTGTAGCTACCAAGAGCAGCTTGTGTTTGTGTCTGCAGGAGCACACAAATAACAAATAGCACACACTGCTGGGAGAGGAGCAGCCCCAGAGCCACGAAGGAGGAGGGTGAGACAAGCACAGAACATTTCAGTTTATCCTGTGCTGCACAGGGAGCGTTTGCAGATCACAAAAGGCCAGGTGAGCAAACGCTGGAAGGAACACAGCAGCACCAGCAGCAATGTGAGTGAACTCACTGGTGCCTGACCTCTAGAACCATCCGTGTTTGCCTGCAGAATGTTGGGATACAATCATCCACAAACTGCTGGAGAGGGACCCTTTTCATACCCCACCTGTCTGGCCCACAGCCACAGACTGTGTGTTCTGCTCTCTGAGAAATGAGGATATCACATGATAAAAATTAGCTGATCTCATGGTTATATTTAAGGGGAAATGCTTTAAAGAAGCACTGAAGCAACCAAGACAAATGGCATGGAGGCATCCCAGCCTAATGAGCAGGGCCTGGCATGGTCCTGCAGATTGGAATTCTCTTCTCAATTAAACAGTAGGAGTGGACTGCTTTGCAAATATTTAATTTCCAAGCTTCTAATTACAGTGGCTGAGTTTTTTCTCCTGAGGAAACAGGTGTTGACACAAGATCTGACAGATCCTAGCAACTGGCATTTGCTGGTCCCTTTCTCAGTTTTACAAACACACATGGAAAAAAGGAAAACGCACGATCTAACCTAAGAGACAAATATTTGGGCTGTGCATGGAGAATTTTTTGATCTGCCTTTGCATGGTGAGCTGTTTGTAATCTGGCTCAGTTCTGCCAGAGATGGAAGTTTCAGCATGCTCCATTTTGAAATGGCAGCATCCTGGCTGTGAAAAGCTGCACACATGGGCCAGTTAGGAGGAAGTAATTAAATACATTCACAATGAAATCCTTTCAGTGAGGGGGATTTAATCTTGTCATCTTCCCCAGACACATCAAAAAGGGAAATAAAATGCACAGAAGAAAATATAAAGAGGATATCTGTTGTGCTTCAAAAAAAAAACCATGAAAACCTATGATGCTTCCAGTTCAGCTTTAAACTACAAATGGGAATAAAGTCAAATTTAGAGCTTAAAGTATAACCTAGTTCATTAGCATGCTGTAATCCTGCTAAAATTTTAATGTATTTGATGGAAGCAAGATAACCATAAAAAATGCTACCTACTGCACATTGCTTTCCTGCACTGCCTGCATGGAGCTAATTACAGCCTCCCTGCCTTCACTCTCAAATGCCTTGCTTTTGTGGGTTTTATCCACTGGCCTTAATGTTAAAATGCAGGGCTTTGTCTGAATTACCATTTCATTGTGGTATTAGACTTGTATTGAGGCACATTGCCAGCACTGTGTTATCACAAGTTCAGTTATTAATGTAAGTACCCCACTGCATTTAGTTTGTTTCTGTATTTGGCTCCCACCCTCCCTAACCTCCACCCCCCAAAAAATTATTATTTACTTATCCCCTGGAACTGTTGCATTCTACCAGCTGAATACATGCATTCTTTGAGCTGAGCACTGTTTTGGAAATGCACAGGGCTGTTTTGGAAATGCACAGGGCTGTTTTGGAAATGCACAGTGCTCACCCATTTCAGTGCCCATTGTCTCTGTTCCTACTGAGAGCTTTTCCAAAGTGCATTTCTGGCACAAAGCACTGAAAGCTCTACGGGCTGGCCACTGCACACATGCAATAAATCCATCCTGCATTCATGCTTCTGCCTCAAGAACATAAAAATCAGCTGAGTCTCTTTTACACCACTGGAAAATGGCTGATGAACCTGCCTTGACTCAGGCTTTTTCTGGTTGAAATCTTATTTCTCACTGCTCCTCCATTCCCCATCAGGTCAGGAAGGCTCCAGGGCACAGCCCAGCTGCCCTGACATGCTCAGGGGTGAGGTGGGAGCATCAGTGCCCCAGCCCAGCCCAAATTCCTGTGCCCTGGGATGCCCAGCTCCAGGGAGCCCTGCAGAGGTTCAGCTGTTGGGGCTGAGCCATGGGGCAGCTGGATTAGAGAAGGGTTTATTTCATTTCCTTCAAACCTATTCCCTTTTATACTGAATTCCTCACTGTGTAAATAAGGAACCACTTCAAGGTCTGTGGGATTATTTATTTTTTTGTTGCTTCCACATGGTTCAAAGGCACGCCAAGCTCAGAGACGAGCTCAGCCAGAAAGGACTTTTGAAAATGTCTGCTCTGACCTTTCATGTAACACAAAATCCAAAACAGGAGAGCATAAAAGTTAATGTCTTTACCAGAGGGATGGATCGAGATGATTCAACCTGAACTGCACAAAATGCATCCATTTTTAGTGCTGCCAAGTGATGCAAGTCACACACATCCAGGTCCCCGTGGTGCATTACCTGGGCTGATCTTTCTGGGTTTTACAGGAGCCAGGCCTCCACAGAACCACATGCTACACCTGCTGGTTTGTTTGCTTGTCAATGCTTTTCAGCTCAGTCAGTTTTGTCCAGTCCACTGTGTCCAGAAATGAATATTTCAGTTCTGAATTTACTTAAATAATATCAATAGGTAAAGGAGAGACCAAGCCTTGAGCCTCCAAAGTCAACGTGGTCCCAACAGATGGAGGAGTCCACCCAGGCTGAAAAAACAGACAAAATCCTCACGAGGCCCAGTAATCAGAAAATAGTGGAAGCAAATGTGCTCAGTCTAATTGTGGCAGCAGTCTGCAGGAGCCATATGAGTGAAATATAAAGATATTATTATTTAGTGAGCCTGCTCCAAGCACGTCCTTGCACTGTCCAGGCACGGCTCCATCTCCCTCCTTTCCCTCTGCCCCCTCCTCTGCTTTTCTGCTCCCAGCTGACAGCCCTGTAATCTCAGCCTCTTCTTAAATTAACTGAAGGATAATCTAGACACAAACTTCCCTTCCAGCCCCAGGAACATTCTAACCCATGTAAAAGCTCTCCTTGCTGTGTCTGCATCCCTCTGGAGCTCAGACATTCCAGTGACAGTCCTGGTACGGCTGTACCCAAACCCAGGCTCACTTTCCCACCTCTGCTTTACAAACTTTATTCATTTATTTTAAAAGAGCTGGTTTCCTTTCAGCCACAGCACTGTGCTGATATTTAGGGGCATTCTTCTGCCAGCCCCCTGAACCCCAGTGGAGTGAATTAACACAGTCCAGAGCCCTGGATCTGCACTTGCTGCTCCCACACAAGTTACCCTGCACTGGTTTTATTAAAGACAGACCAAATGACTAACAAACCTGGAGAACTCAATAAAAGCAACTTGTCTTCTCTTTTGTTACTACTCTGCCAATATTTGCAAAGCCTGCAAGCTCTGCAAAAAAATTACATGGACAATTAAATTCACTGAAAAGAATGTTAAATGTGAGAGCACAGCTCAGCCCCACGCTGGCCCTGCAGGAGGAGCACTGCTCACTGATCTCTCTTCACAACTACATTTTGATACCTTCCAACGACTCAGTTTTTAAAAGACACACAGCTAAATCCAAGCTTCTAGTCCAAATGTCATGCAGTATTAAGTTCTGAAGCCCAAGCACACAATGTCAGTTAATCTGACTTTATCAACCTGTCCATAATCCACTTAAAAAAAAAAAAAAAAAAAAAAAAAAAAAAAAAAAAAACCCTCACAGCTAAAAGAAGATACTAATTGTCTGTCTGACAAGGTCTGTATTTTCCAAGTAACTGCTACTGTTAATGAAATTTTTAGCTGCCAAGTCTGGCTGATGAAGTCCTGAATCAAGTGTTTTGTTATTTTACACAGAATCAATACCAGGCCAATTTGCCTACAGCTTCCTGGTCGTTCTTCTTTACCTCTTTAAAGTAAGAAACAGTATGTATGCTAGCTCAGATTCTGTGACACCTCTTTGGTTTTCAGCACTGTTTAGTTAGTGGCTCAGGAAGCCTCTCAGTGCATTGCTTGGCATTGTCTGTCTTGCAAGTGTGAGACTGTGAGGATCCCACAGCATTCAGCTCCCTGGATCTCAGGGCTGTGTCCTGCACCCCTCAGGAGCACAGATTTCATCAGGCAGGTGCAAGTGACTGCTGATGCTAATGATTTTTAAATGAAACAAAAAAAAGAAAGTTTTAGCTACTTTGTGTTGTATATTTTTCAATGGCCACTGCTGTGTCATAAAAAAAAAAATGAAATTTAAACTCAATGAAAATTGTCAGGATCAAAACTGCCAAATTTAAAAAGTCAAAATTAATCCAGTCTTTATTCCAGAAATTAAAAATTTTGAGGAATCCCAAACATGTATTCCCCTACTTGAAAGTGGAAATGCCTCTGAAGTGTCAGAACCCCCCAATGCACAGAAGCTGAATTTCAGCCAGCTCCAGTAAACAGTTTATCAACACTCATTACTCACAGTCAGAGCAGCAGAGCACACAGGCTCAGCATATGCTGCCTGACACCTGGGGAAAGAGCCACTGCTCCAGGATCTGGTTACTTAAGCCTGAGAGCTAGGAGACATAAAGGAGATGAATCTGTAATTACAGCCCAGTTACTATGCAAATACTTCAGCGCCCTATCTCTGTGAGAAATCTGGGTCTTGCCTTAGAACAGTTTCATTATTAGAAACGATTATTGCCTTTATTCCACCACTGTAATATTTCATGCATTTTATGGAGCACAGATAAGGAGCAAACAAGAACAAACAGCTTTTACCTCTGCAATCCTCACTGGCAGCATCAAAATCACAGCCCTGAAAGGACCAGAGCCGAGAAACACCCAGGGATTTAAATCTGTGCTAAGCAGAAAGCCCCAATGATAACTTGCATCTGATATCTTAAGGCTGCAGCTATTTTTAAGGAGTTCATGGGGCTGCACAGGCAGCTGGACCTGCACAGGTCAGACCCTGGTGCTTCCTGGTGTCAGGCAGCTGCTGAGCCTGTAATGGGTCATTAACACCTTGTCCTGGCTGTGAACATATTTTTTAAACCTGTTTTCCTCTACTGGCACTCTTGACTGTGCTGGTGTGTGTTGCACTAATTATTACAATATTATATAACAATAACACAAGATAACATAATAATATATTAAAATATATAGTATAATTATATATAAAATATATTATATACATCATGATAATAATTAATTATTATTATAATAACTATAATTATAATTATATTATAATTATTATAATTATTATATATAATTATATGTAAAATAGAAAATATTGTAAAATAAATTATAAAAAAACCTATTAATTTTTATACTTTAAAAATATAATAAATTATAAAATATTGTTAAATTATTATATAGAAATATATATTAAAATTTTATATAATAATTATATAATATGATAATTATCGCACTAAATCCATCCAGGCACGGATTTTTTACAGGTGTGAGGGAGCTAAGGCAGGAATTTCATGATGAGCAGGGGTTTCAGGGCTGCTCCAGCCTGTGCTGCCCCCCAGGATCAGTGCTCCAGGAGCAGGGCTGCCCTGGATGAGCACATCAGGCCCAGCTCTGCATGGCAGGGCTTTATCTGCAGAGGAGGAAAGCTGCTCTAAAGCAGCTTGGCTGGAATGGAATTCAGAGAGGAGAGAGAAATCCACGGGCAAAGAGTTGCCATTGAAAATGTCCTGCACCTCGGCCACAGCTTCATTATCTCACCCTCACTGGGCTCCTGCAAACCTCCAGCACGTTATTCACAGCCACAGAGTTTTCACAGAATCAGCAGAGGAAGGGAAAAAGGTGCTTAAAAAGAACTTTCTGCTCAAAGAAGTGAAAAAGCAAGCTGTCCTGCACACCTCATCCAGTGCCTCGCATTTATTAAAGGCAAAATAATTTCTGCCTGCCCTGGTGAATGGAGCAGAGAGAAGATCTCTCCCCAGAGCCCAGCAGCCACCAGGGCCAGCAGATTGGGTTCAGAGCACTGATGCAACCTGTGAGAGGCATTACTTCACCAAGTGGAGAGTTAGACACGTGGGGCTCTGTGCAAAATATTTCCTTTGCATCTTCTGTCAAGCAAACAAAGGCAGTAATTGTGGGGAGATGTGTTTTGATTTTTCTGTGCTGCTGCCTCGTCCCCAGACGCAAGCACAGTGTCAGGCAATTCACAAACGACACCTCTCCCTGCAAACAAACATTCTGGGTGATCATTAAAGATTGCTGTGATATTTGCAGAAAGGATAATGGGGATCTGGACAACACAAGAGTGCTATGTGATACGTGGGAACAGTTGGGATTATGGAGTGCTGGATAAATTCACTGCAATTTTTTGCATCTCCCTGCCTGCTATATTTTCTCATTTGAAGGACAGATCTGCACTCGTTTCCAAACAGAGAGCATATTGTTCCACATGTTCTACAGCTCCTGAATCACACTAATTTATATTACTACATTTTTAATTTAATGATTGATATGTTGGCTTTGCAAACTGACTGTCAGAATAATTCACATAGTATTAAAAACCCCAAGTGTACAGCAGTTTTATTAATGCACCCTTAAAGAATAATGAAACCTTCAGCCCTGCTCTAATGAATTCTGGAGGAACACTTGTGAACGATGCTGCTCGTGTCCCTCAGCTGGGGAGGGGCTCAGGGAAGGCAGCAAAGGCAAAAACTTCCAGTGATAAAACAGAAACGTTTTCTGAAATAACCTTCAGCTACCGAGTCCTGGTGGGAGGAATGGCAGCTTCAGACCTCCACTTCTTCATTCCCCAGGATTATGAAGGATTGTTCCTTGGTGTGCCTCACTGAGAAGCCCAGGCACAGCCTCTCCAGCAGCACCCAGCTGAGTCTGTGTGCCTGGGGCACTCCTGCAGCCCTAAATCAGCTTTTCCATGGCTGCTGTGCCCCAGGATGCAATGGCAGCAGGTGGGTGTGAGCCTGGGCAGCCTGGGCACAGCAGCAGCGCCCACAGAGCTCCTGCAGGGCCCCCAGCACACAGCCCAGCTGGCCATGGCCAGGAGCCCCCAGCCCCTGCAGGGCCCCCAGCCCAGCTGGCCATGGCCAGGAGCCCCCAGCCCCTCAGAGCCCCTCCTGTGTGTCTGCCCAAGGACACTGTGTACAGCTGCTGATATTGCACTGCAGAACACCAGCACAGCGAGCCTCGCCCTCCAAAATCCCAAATTTAATAACTTCCAGTCAGTACACGAGTTACAAAGCACAGCCCAGGTTCCTACCTGCTGGTAACATGTCAGGAAATATTATGCACAAAGGGCTATAATGTCCAGGCTAGCTGAAGGACAGCCTGGATCAATAAAGCTACAAGAGCAGCTGGATGAGGAAATCCCTTCTGAGAATACTCTGCTTCCTGCACAGGACTCGGAATCAAATCAAACCTGCATGAGAGATGATCAAACCTTCACCTGAGATGTGAAATGTTCCAGAAATGCCCAAACAAACAAAAGGAGAGCCCAGCCCCGGGCAGGGACAGCGCAGAGCAGAGCTGGGTCCTGTGGGGTGGCACAGGGCAGCACTGAGCCCCTCCTGCAGCTGTGCCAGCCCCAGCCCTCCCGGTGGGGTGGGACACAGCCCTCAGTCACACGAGCATGACTGACCCCAATAGCCACTGCTCTTTCTGCTGTTAACCCTTTAAATCCCTTGCACCAGCTCTGTCCCCCTCAATCACCGCCACCATGGCAATGAGAGCTGCCTGAACCCCTCAGTGACAAACAAACATTGGTTTCATTCTGCCACGCCTAAACACCAGGGTAACACCAAATCTACTGATGCCAGGAGTTGGGATTAAGAAGGAGAAGTTTTCAAAGTAATCAGGGGAGGACTGAACAGATACTGGCTGCGATTTCACCAGTAACAAGTTTTGGTGCAATTGAATGAGAAGCAGCAAAGTTTTCTCAATTTCTACTATATTCCAGCTGCAGAGGAGGAGTAATAAATAAAAAAATCTCAGTGAAAGCAACTTGGAGTTTTATTCATTTTTAGGATGGGTCCTCACCCAGTTTTGTGTGCATTCTCCCAGCTGGTAACACTGCTGAGCTCTCCTCAAAGGAGGATTCACTACAATGCAAAGGCTCACTCTGCAGAAACTGTAAGTGGGTTTTTCTGTTGGCTATTTTACTGTGCCATGGCATAAAATTTTGCCAGGTAAAACATATTTCCCTGCTTTTAAGAGTACCTAAGTACACAGCACAGAAAGAGACCACAAATGCTCTTACACAGGCATGGCAGCCAAGGCTAAGGACCTGAAATGGGAACCATATCCAGCAAAGTGCTGAGTTTCCCCCAATATTAATGGTACATTAGGACACACCAGGCTTCTTGCAAAATGTGCAGAAAAATCCCAGCATTTACAAAAAAAGGCCACGTGCTGCCCTTTGGGGAGAGGGAGCAGAGTTTTCCCTGTAGCTGCTCTGTGATGGTGTTCACAGGGGTCTGAGGATGAGGGAAGAGATGAGGATCTGACTCCATGTTTCAGAAGGCTTGATTTATTATTTTATGATATATATTATATTAAAACTATACTAAAAGAATAGAGGAAAGGATTTCATCACAAGGCTAGCTAAGAATAGAATAAGAAAAGAATTATAAAAAAGGCTTGTGGCCCTGACTCTCTGTCTGAGCCAGCTGACTGTGATTGGCCATTAATTAGAAACAACCACATGAGACCAATCCCAGATGCACCTGTTGCATCCCACAGCAGCAGATAATCATTGTTCACATTTTGTTCCTGAGGCCTCTCAGCTTCTCAGGAGGAGAAATCCTAAGGAAAGGATTTTCCATAAAAGATGTCTGTGACACTGCCCTGCCACACTCCATCAGCACCAAACCCTCCTGGGGCTGAGTGACACCACTGCCAGCCCTGAGAGAGCTCAGCAGCTCTCCCCACATCTTTGTGGCACTGCTGGTGAGAATGATGCCAGGCTGTAATGCTGATCTGGGAGACAAAGCCCAGCACAGCTCCAACAGAACAGCCCCAGCAGTGAGGCTGCCAGGAGGGCAGGGCAGGCTCAGCATCCCCGACAGGATGGGGACAATGGGGACACCACCAAAGGGCAAGGAGGAACCACCCCTGCACCTGCCTGGGGAGCACCTTAGAAACCACACAAAAAGAGCAAAAACTCCTTTTCCTCATCTGTGTGTGTCTCACAGCCTGCTGTGAAATGGGTTCTATTTTGGAAGAGTAAAGCAACAAGCTGCACCCAGTCAATAGTGCTCAGAAACTTCAGAGTGCAGCCATGGCACGCCTCAGAGAGGCTTTTCAGCCCCTGCCAACACATCTGATGCTTTCTGCATGCTCTACACAAAATCAGATGCCACTTGCTTTTCTCAGCCTCTCAGAGTCTGTGCGTCTGCCACAGAGCTCCCAGGGGAACGAGCTCCAAGCCAGGAGAGAGGACCCAGTCTGTGCTGGAAAAAACATTAGCAGGTATTGTGAGAAGTGAAGCAAACAGTCCTGCTTTTATCTCTTGTCTGTGTTTATTAGCCCAGGAAGCAGAAAAAGTACTGAAGTGGGTATGGAATCATAGAAAATCCTGAGTTGGAAGGAAGGCACACAATGGCTCATCCAGGTGGGCATCAGTGGCACAGAAATCCTGCTGAAGAGCAGTAAATATATTAATTTTCTGTTTGTAAGAAAAGATGATGGAGGTTCAGGTGGGTTTGGCAGAACTGTACTTCTGAGTTATAACCTACCCTCATCCCTCAGCCTTTCAGGAGGTTCCCAGTTGAACCCATTAAATAATCAAGACCAGTAGCTGCCCTATCAGAACTCTGTTCATTAAAGAAATTTTCAGCAAATTCCTTTTGGTACAAACAAAAAAATTATTAGCATTTTTAAACACTACCCAATCTGCAAGAGAACAAAAAATGTTTTGAGAAATTTTGATTCCAACTTCATTTCTTTATTCACTGAGAAAGTGACAAGTGTCATCACATCACAATATCTACAGTGCTCGTACTGAAACTTTACACAACAATTCTTCTCTTTACCCAGGAAAAAGAACAAAGGAAGAAAAAGAGAAATGTAATATTAGCACTGGATTTATGTGCTGCAGTAGAAATGAGATGAATACACAACTCTCAGGCTTGTCAAAGACTTATTTGGGTAGTGGCAAACACTCATTTCAGAAAATGGGCTACAGCCTCTCGTCTGTCAGATGAAGTGCAGATACAAGTTCAACATTAAAACAAAAAAAGAAAAATCCAAGATGAAAGTAAAAATGTGAAAAAAAAAAATCCAAAAACTCCAAGCACTTTCAGGGAAATTCATTGCTTTGTGAAGAGAACAATCAGCTCCAAGTGCCAGTGTCTGGTTTGCAGCACATTCAGACAGATCTAGTCTGGCAATAACACACTGCAAATACTTCCACAGCTTCACTACCCTGGGCTCCTCTGCTTTCAGGGGGTTTTTTGAGCTTTTTTTATTTTTTTTTTTTTTGAACGTGCAAGTTAAAGGTTGATTCAGTTCTCCCCTGCAAAACCCTTTCTTTCCAAGGGTTGTATATTTGGATTTACTGTGGCTGGTTATTGCAACAAGGAGAGGGAGGAGGGTGCAGTCCTACAAGGCTCAGAAAATTGGAAGAATAAATCATGACGGAGACTTTTCCTTCTATTACATTTACTTTTAGGAGAGCAGTATAAATAAAAGGCTGCAAACGAGAACGAAACAGGAACCAGGAAACACGAATCATCCCCACTTCTGTTCCTTTCTTACTCCTGCTGAGGCTTTTTCTGTCTTTACTCTAGAAACAAACCCTCTGAAAATCTATTAATATTGCTGGTTTTCCCTGGCTGCCTGTCATTATCACGGGAAGTGAGAAATGCCTGTCAAGCTCCAAAGCAAACCCAAGCCCATTCCAAATCCCCTCCAGCCACGCTTGCTCCATATAAGGACTTTGCTGCTATTATGGCAGCAAGCAGAGTAAATAATTTAAGGAAATAATTAAAAATGTTAATAATTAACAATCCCAAAGCTCCCTGTTTCTCCCCAAGTTTGCTCTCTGAGCTCTTAGCCCACCCAGGGCTTCTCAGAGCCCAGGGCACAGGGGACAAGGAAATTGAGATCACAGACATGGATTGGACCAGTGGGAGAACACAGTTAAACAGGACAAAAATCTGTGCCCAAATGGAAAAATCATCAGAACAGGAGGTGGTGCTCTGAGAGGCAGCTCTGAGCCTCCATCCTCTGCACAATCTGCCCTGCTCGAGGACTTCACCCGACTGTCCTCCAGGAGAGAAGAAATGTGAGTAACTTCTCATGAGGAGCAGGCTTAAAGAAAGTCTGGAATTAGTTCATTAGTTCATATTCCAACTGCAGGGTCAGATTTTAATGACAAGGCCACCACCAGCCAGTAACTCCCAGCCATAATCACACGTCCAGAATAAACAGGCTGGTGCACGACTCCCAGCTTTCTGGGAAATGCCCTTTTATTCTGGCCAGCTGAAAGTCATTTCAGTCATTTAGGGCTGTTGATGCTTGGTGGAGCTCAGATTTACCCAGATATTGGTCAGGCACTGAAGTGCCCTGAGCACAGCCAAGGCTGGGCCTGCAGCAGTGTTTATTATTGTTATTATTGTTATTATTGTTATTATTGTTGTTATTGTTCTTGTTTCACCTCCCAAAATGCAGAATATTTCTGTGCCCTGAACCTCCCAGCCCAGGTGGCAGAGCTGCCCCTGTGCCCTGCCCCATCCCCTCTGTGTCTGCTGGAATTGCCTCTCCCAAGCACCACTTGTGGCCACACTCTTGTGTCATTCCACAAATTTTCATAATGACAATTACAGAGCATTCCTTCTGATCATTTAAAAGTGCATTAAAATAGAGCCCTAAGGCCATGAACAACTGGAAAAAGAGTAGCAGTCCCAATGAAATCTAGGATTTCCTTGTCATTTCTTTTTTTTTTTTGTTTTTTTCCCAAGCACCCTCAGAGAAGCAGCATTTTGGAGGAGAGGTAAAGCACCTCATTAAACCAAATAAAGCAGCCAGGAGAAGCAGACAACCTTTCAGACACACAGCTCCTTCAGGTCAAACATCACAATGAAATAGTTGTTGAATTATTGCAGAAGTGTACTTATCTCCAGTGATAACAAATGTGCATTTGAGCTTTACCACTGCTTATTAAAGCCTTAACATTTTGGTTTGGGAATGTACACAAGCTCTGCATAGCCCTGGAACAGAAAACTTCTCCACTTGAGCTGTACCAGGAAGAGCATAGACTCTAAAGGAAAACAAAACTGCAGAATTTCTTTATTCCTCCTTAAGCATATGAGTTAGTATTTTTATACAAGTGAGTTTTACCTAACTTTATTGCCCTGCCTCTCAAAGTCATAAAATTCTTTTCATATAACACTCTAATCTTCCTCTTTATTGACTATGCCACCTAACCTTCTGTAAATGGCAAATTTCATTAGCACACTCTTGATTTTTCATGAAGTTCCCCAGTGAAAACATTAAATTTGATCAGGCCTAAATCTGAGCAAGCTGAATTTCAGATGCAACTCGGCCCATTGTTGTGGATGTGAGACCTGAGCCTAAAGCAAAGCTGATGTACCAGCCCAGAGGGAATTCATTTAAATAATTAACCTGTGCAATGCCCTGGCCACCGGGGCACCAGGATCTGAGGCAGAAAACGGCAAATAGAAGGGTTTGCTCCCTGCACTGCCTTGCAGCTGCTGCTGTGGGGGTTTCTGCCCCCAAGGACAAGGCTCCAACAAGTTGAGGCCTTTTCTCATATTTAGAGCCTTCATCTGGAGCTGACTGCAGGGATTTGTCTATCAATCCTTCACACTTGGTGCTGCCCTGAACTGATCACCCCTTTAATTAACCATGTTAAACTAGCTCCCTGAAGCTTATGATGCTTCTGTCACTTGCCTCTGGGTTTCCTCTTCACTGCAAGCCTGAGTGCTTCCATTAAGTTTACAGTGAGAAGAAACCAATAGAGGAAATGATGAAGGATATCCCTGGGCTCCATTTGAAAGACTGTTAAAGAAAGGCTGCAGAGCAACAAAAGAGAATTTAACAAAATCACACTTTGTTTTTTTGGTTGCTTTTTTTTTTTTTTTTTTTTTTTGATGCCTAGGGAAAAGAAAACAGAAAGAATATATTTATTTTACTGTACTTAAAATGTCTTTTGTAATAGCAAAAAAACCCCAATTGCCAAGCAGTGGCAGCCAGCACAGAGGACACAGTGCATGCTCCAGAGCTGGGGAATCAGTGTTTGCAGTGGGAATGGGAATGCCAACATCAGGTGTATGGAAGCAAAGAAGGCTTTGCTGGGGCTGGGAATGGATGGACAATACCCACAGAGATTCCTCTCCAAAGCCCTGTCTGGGCATTGAGAATGCAGTGGCCACCTCGGAGACCTGCAGGATTTTGCCAGGTCACCATCTGTAGCAGCACCATTATCTCCTTTAATGAGCTCTGTAAGTGATGAAGTGTCAAACAATTAACACATTTCTCCTAGTCTTGCACTTAGGATAACACATATTTCCCAAGAGTGGGAAAGAATTTATTTGGCTTTCTTTCAGTTTGTGCAAGGAGGGTACAAACGTAGCCTCAAGAGCAGTGAGCCTGGTACATCATTCCCACTTTCTGCAGGTACACATTTACACACTCTGCCTGAGTTCACAAAACTGATAATGATGAAGCAAATATGACTGGTGGCAAATACACATTTTGCAAAATGAGTTAACTATTCTAGCATCTTTAAAAAGTAATGGAGATATGAAAATAATCTTCCTCCTTGCCTTCCTCTGAGCAAAGACAGAACCCACAAACTTTCAAAGCTCTAAGTGAATTTATACATTTTTCAGTGGTTAATTCTTCATTCAACCATCATCTTTTGAGCCAAACATTTGTATTTTTTAACTGGGTGTGATACAGGACAGACAGGTTATTTAGGGCTGGAATAGATAGACACAAACAATGACTTCTGAATTTCACTGGAACCACTTTGCACAGCCCAGGTTTCCATTTCTGTGCGTGCAGCTCCTCTGGATAAACAAGAAAGCAACTCAGCTCCCTCTGACAAAGTCTATTGTGCCACAAACACAACTGGAACCAAACATCAGCACTGCTGCTCCTGTCCTTGGGAACAGGAGAGCTGGGCCAGGCTGGGGTGAGAGGCGCCAGCTGTGAGCAGCTGCAGGAGCCCCACTGCTCCTGGGCCCAGCACATGCCATGTGCCACTCACTGCAATTACTGAGAGCTGCAAGGAAAAGCCTCAGCACAGGCAGGAAATGTACAGCATCACACATAAATAAAAGATTACTGCTCCACTGGGCTCTTGTCTCTTCTAATTCCTGCTTCTCCTCCCCACAGACCAATAGCAGTGTTGAATTCTGATGAAGCAAAGTGTGGTTCAACCTCAGGCGTTTTTTGAGGCAGAGAGAAATTAATTGGCATTAAAGCAGTACACAGCAACCCTCACTATGCTGTCAGGGGAATGGCCAGCTAAAGAGTTAACTTTGGCAGTACCAGCAAACTTTGACCACAAGTTTAAATGCTTGCTTTATTTATCTATGCCCAATGCTAAGTAAGTGCTGCCCATTGCATCCAGGCATTTAAGAATGATTTTAATTCCAGTCTGCCCATGCAGTCCATGGAAGCCAAATCAAATGCCTCCTATTAAATACATGCATTTAAGAATGATTTTAATTCCAACCTGCCCATACAGTCTGTGGAAGCCAAATCAAGTGTCTCCTATTAAATACATGCATTTAAGAATGATTTTAATTCCAACCTGCCCATACAGTCCATGGAAGCCAAACCAAGTGCCTTCTATTAAATACATGCATTTAAGAATAATTTTAATTCCAACCTGCCCATGCAGTCCATGGAAGCCAAATCAAATGCCTCCTATTAAATACATGCATTTAAGAATGATTTTAATTCCAACCTGCCCATACAGTCCATGGAAGCCAAACCAAGTGCCTTCTATTAAATACATGCATTTAAGAATAATTTTAATTCCAACCTGCCCATGCAGTCCATGGAAGCCAAATCAAGTGTCTCCTATTAAATACATGCTTTTAAGAATTATTTTAATTCCAACATGCCCATACAGTCTGTGGAAGTCAAATCAGGTGCCTCCAATAAATACATGCATTTAAGAATGATTTTAATTCCAACCTGCCCGTACAGTCCATGGAAGCCAAACCAAGTGCCTCCTTTTAAATACATGCTTAAATATCTGCTGAATAGAGCCTGGATGAATTAAGGATTGGGTGATAAGCCTTGGGAAGAGGAAATACAGGAAAATTTGCATCTGTGGCTCTCCAGACTCCAGAACAGAGAGGAGCAATGTAAAATAGAAATGATCCATGACACCATGGCTGCTTTTGTTTCCTGAAAACACAGACCCAAAAATAGAAGTGATAAAGGGGAGATACAGACCCAAAACTTCACCCTTCCTCCCATCCTTGAGCCACCTCTTCTGTGTTTGAGCAATCTCTGTTGCCCTCTCACCTCTGAGCAATCCCTGTTAGCTCTGTGCCCCCTCTGCAGAGGCCCAGCATGGGCACCTCTAGCCAGGAGTGAAGAATGTTCAGCTTTTTTCTGGTTTTACTTTCAAAAAGCTGCAGGGCTGACAGAACATACGAGACACAGCAAGATAGACAGTGTGCCTAGATCCTTCAAGTTTACAACTGTCAAAATTGTTAAACTCTGCTATTTTTAGTGAAATTACAATTTGGAACTGGCATGTTGATCCACACAGTTGGAGCCTGCCTCAATGCCAGTGAGCATACTTTGATTTATTGCTCTTTTATTCAGGTCAGGAACCATAACCTCCAGAGCAGGGAATTCATTGGTTTTAGTGCTCTAGAATAAAGAGGTGAACGTGGCCTTCAAATTAAAGCTGTTTATGTTTTGAAGGAGAGGACAATCTTCAACGTGATGGAACTGGTTTTCCCTAATTAGCTAGAACTAAATTTGATGGCAAACTACTGAAACAGACAACAGGGTAGGGAAATAGAATTGTTCAACATGTTTAAGAGAAGTGAAATCTGGTAATCAGAAATTAGCCTGAGTGTAAAAAAACAGCCTCCAAGAGAAACATTAAAGAAAAAAAAATGAAAAGCTCAGAGATAATTAATTTCAAGCATAAATCGTTCCTTAGATAGATGGGGACTGGCAGCATTTTAAGATGGTGCCAGTGGAAGCATCCTGAATGTCTCAAAATTAAAATAGAAACCAGTCAGCCTCTGACAGCAGTTAATTCCTCTCCTCCATAGAACCTCAGTTCAAGTGTTATTTGTGCATTCTCTGTGCTTTGATCAATAATGTACCAGTACCTAAAGTACAAGCAGCAGCATCTGTACTCCAAGAAAAGAAAAGGAGGAAAAACAAACCACCCTGTGGAGCGAGGGAGGAGCTGAGCAAGAACTGGCTCTCTCCATGCTCCATCCCAAAGCCAGTGAGGAATTTGGCAGTTCCAGGAGCTGGGAACGTGAGCATCCCAAGCAGAGCCATGCAGGGCTCCCTGAGACCTGTGCAGCCACAGGAGGGTTTGCTGCAGGGGTGAGGGAAAGGATTGTCTGGGTTGGTGCTGCTGGGAGAGAATGCAAGGAAACCTGGTCTTTGTGCCAACCTCACAATTCACCAACATCTCCTCCCAGACTGGTGGAGGCCAAGTTTGAAAAGTCTCATGTTATGACAGGTGTCAAGGAGAAGTGTATAAAAAGCCCTGCAATCTTAAAACAAAATCCATGAAAAGATAATAAACCTTTAAGGCTGGCACAATTCCTTTAAAGTGAAAACAATTAAGCCCCATTTTAAGCGAAGTAGCCAAGGGGAATGACAGAAATCAAACATTTTTACTTCCAGATTAAGTAACATTACGAGAAGAAAAACACAAAACACAAAGAATGAAAGGGATTGGTTCTGCATTGCTAAACCATAAGGGACAAAAACCAGTGTTGGCATAACATTTTTCATTAACTACAGCAAAAGCAAAATGTACATATCAGTGTTACACATCCTTTTCTTGCCTAAGGCTCTGATTAAGTTCCCCAAACTTCCTTTGCTGTATAGCTTTTAATGCACCACCACATATTTTTCTGCTATCATTGAACATGTCAGAGAAATATCTCTGCAGCATGCTAAATCTAGGTTAAGACTCATGGAGACAAAGGGTGTTCTGTTTTTCTACTCAGGATATTGGAATGGCCATGCTGAGGGATGTTTTCATACCCAGCTCCATCCATTTCATGAAAGAACCATCTCACTTCTGCTACAGCATCAGCCACAACTGCTCAGGTGACTCAAAGAAATTATCATTTGACTGATAATGGCCACTCTGCATAAGAAGCTATCCTGATATGAATCTGATAAAAGCAGCATGGTCTCCTGCCATGTCAATTCCTTTCAATCTCTGCTGTATGTAGGGAACAGAGCAGGAGAAGATGTGACCAGCTGGATTTTACAGGAGCACATCAGACAGAAGGGTTCCTCAATTTTTCATCTCGCTGCATCCCCAAACTGTAAAACATTTCCTTGACAGAACTCCCCCCTTTCCTTTTCAAAGGTCACAGCACTTGCAGTCCATCAGAGCTGATGTATTTGCCATCAGTCTGTGCACGGGCTGCTCTGACAGAGCCAGAGAGCTGAACGGGCAGGGGCAGGCAGGGCTGGGCTGGGCTGGCAGTGCTGCTGACAGGGTCTCCCTCTCCCACTCAGGACAGGCAGCCTGTGCCACAGCACTCCCTGCAGCGTGCTCAGAAACGTGAGCAGATATCATTCCCGGGGTGTTCCAAATTCCAGCATTTGTTAACAAGCCCTCCCGTGCGAGCGGCTTCCATTGTGCCATTCAAATCCTGCCTACTTCAGCTCTCTCCAGCCTCAGGAATTTTGGGAAACTGGGGTAATATTTCAATATCAATAAAACAAGACCAGCTGTTGAACTGATATAGAAAACTTCTTTGGCCTTCGCTAGCGAGCGCAATTTTCCCTGCAGCAGGAGGAATTTTGATCAGCCTCAGATGCGCTGGCGTGGCACACACGGAGCCTGTGGGGACACGTGCGGGAACGGGGGAGAGAGAGCACCAGCCCAGGGAGCTGAGCTGCATCCCTGGGAGCTGAGCTGCATCCCTGGGAGCTGAGCTGAATTCCAGGGAGCTGAGCTGAATTCCTGGGAGTTGAGCTGAATTCCAAGGAACTGAGCTGAATTCCAAGGAACTGAGCTGCATCCCAGGGCTTGAAGAGAGGGGAAAATGCACTGCAACCCTGGGGAAGAGTGCACTGCAGCCCTGGGAACTGAACTGCATCCCAGGGCTGGAACAGAGGAGAGAGAGAGTGCACTGCATTCCAGGGAACTGAACTGCATCTCTGCTCTGGAAAACAGGGAACTGAGCTGCTTCCCAGGGCTGGAACAGGGGGAACTGCATCCCAGGGAACTGAACTGCATCCCTGCTCTGGAAAACAGGGAGCTGGAACTCTGGAACTGAGCTGCTTCCTAGGGCTGGAACAGAGGGGAGAATGCACCATCCCAGGGCTAGAACAGACAAGAGAATGCACTGCAGCCTAGGGCTGGAACAGAGGGACCTGAACTGCATCCCTGCTCTGGAAAACAGGGAACTGAACTGCATCCCGGGGCTGGAACAGAGAGAATGCACTGCATCCCAGGGCTGGAACACAAGAACTGAGCTGCATCCCTGCTCTGGAACAGAGGAGAGAACTGAGCTGCATCCCCGGGGATCCCAGCTCCCCCAGGGGTGCTCGCACAGCTGCACGAGCAGCTCCTCATGGTGGCCCCAGGCAGATGCTGTGGGACAGGAACAAGGGACAGGGACAGCTCCTGGGGACAGGGACAGGTCCTGGGGACAGGGACAGGTTCTGGGGACAGGGACAGACAGGGACAGCTCCTATGGGACAGGGACAGCTCCTGCTCCCTCCTCCCTCCCGATCTCCTCACTGGTGGAGGGTTCGTGCCTCAGGGTGAAGCTCGGGGGAAATGGGCACAATTTGCATTTCGCACCGAACAAATGGTGAGAGGAGAAAAGGAGGCAAACATCAGCTCCTGACTGCTCAAATCTGCTACAGGCGCTGCTGATTGTACCTTTCACTTGCAAATACCTCCGAGAGGCAGGTGAGAAAAACGTGCTATTTTAGGCTTTTGTAGTTGTGAAGGCACTGGGTTTGCACCGGTTTGGAGATCAATATGAGAGCACTGAGCTATCCACATAATTCTATATTTCAAACCTTGACTGACTCTTTCAGGCACCATTAAAATCTCATTTATGCTCTGAGCTTAGCATGAAGCAAATGTACAAGTTGTGTTCATGTCAAGCTTAGTGCCACCAAGACAATTTCTTAAGAGAGAGGCGCAGAGTCAAGTGCTCTTGTCACAGCTACAGGAAAAAAATAAAGATGTTTATTCTGGTAAGGCTCCTGCACTGCGCCCCTCCCAGCAGAATCAGGGGACTGAGTGTGATGGTGATTATGACGACCAAAACGAAATACAGATATTTCATCATTATTCAGGAGTGTCAAAGTGAATTTTATGCTATTAAATACATCACCCCTGAAAGAACAGCCCGAGGCTCAGGCAACTCAATTAGTGATTGAGTGTGTGCCCAAGGAGTTTGAGTGCAGTCCAAGCAAACACATGGTCCAAGAACCTCCAGTCCAACGTTACTCCTTTGACATCTAGGCCAGAACTCCAGGACCAGATATTTGCATTTTGGTTCCCATTTCAGGTCCCCACCAGAGCTCCTGGAGGTGTAAGGTAGGATGGGTGTTTTCTTTTTCCCTGATTTGGTTTTTCCACTCAACTCTGCATTGCCAAAATCTGCCTGGAAACTGAATACAGGAAATGAATGTAGCAGGGAAAGTCAGCATTTCAGAAGAATTCAGAAATAAAAATGGCAATAATAGGTCAAAATTAGTAGAGTTACAACAAATTTCTGAATACTAAGGAGGTTCAGGCTGGTTTAGAAGGGTAAGCCAAAGCAAAACACCATAATTTTTGTTATGCCATATATCAACAATTACTGTTAACACACAGCAATTTGATTTAATCCCAGTTTCACATTTCCACTGACAGTCTCCATAAAATCAGTGAAAATTTAGTTACTGGATTTCTCATGCCATTCTCCCCAGCGTCAGAAAGTTTCAGACTATGTCTGTAACAGACCATTTAATACTGCCAGTAAAACATCTCATGCAGAAGACAGTAAATAAAAGAGTTTCTCCTGTCTTAATTCTAATGCAGTCTGTAATGTGTGAAATCTCTCCTTGGCAGGGGCTCTGGAGGAAACAGGGCACTGCTTTCTGCCTTCCTGGCTCTGTCTCTTCCTTCCTCAATTTCTGCATTCTCTATGGACCCAGAAATACCAAAAATGACTCAACTCCTTTATCTGACCCCAAAAATCCCCCAAAAACCTTTTAATCTCCTACAGCAACACATTAAAGGCAGTTATTTTTTTCTTTAAGCATGACTTAAAGATCCTCTAGCTGGAACCACACACAAATATTTCCAGCCCTCTTCCTGTCAGGAACTATTATTAATTAATAATTATTAATTATTATTAATTAATAATAATTCCTAATTATTAGTGTTACTCAAGCTTTCCAAAACTTTCCAAAGCTTTCCTCCCTCCATTTCCAGAAGTCTCCCCTCCATCTCCATCCCCTTTAACTCTCTGCAGCCCCACAGTCACACACAGTCTGTGTCTGCACCACCCTGCAGACATTATATTCTCAATATTTTATTGCAGCTATTAAAAGCCATCACAGGATTGGTTTGTTTCTAAGCTGAACAAAGCCATATTAAATGAAGAGCACAGTGCAGGGGGAGAGGAGGAACCTCACAATCACAGCTGACAGCTTAGCTATTTATGCTGTAAATGCATCATAAATAATTTCTGAGGTCTCCATACATCCCTGTGCTTGGTCTCCTGAATGGATTGACAGCCTTTGTGACCCAGGGGTGCCAGAGCTGCTCCCCCAGTGAGAGCTGGTGCTGACCCCACAGAGCCACTTTGGGAGAGCCAACACCACAGATCCATTCACACCTGGGCACCTCCAACAACGAGAAAAATCAAATTCCAGAGATCTCACAGTGGGCAAAGGCACCCCAGGCCAGCTTTCCCAGGACTGTCTCCTGTTGCTCTGCACCTTCCCATTGTTCCCTTTTCCTCCCAGCCCCTGCCCTGCTCTGTGTTCCCTCCTTGCTGCTCCTCCTTCCCTGTCAGCAGTTTCTGCCAACGGGGCCCTTTGCTTTGCTCGAGCTGACCCCAGCCCTCAGAACCCCTTTGGCTTTTCTCCAGCTCCTCCCCTCTTGCTCTGAACCTTCTCTGCCTCTCCTCCACCCTGCCCCTGCATCCTCTCCTCTTTCTCTTGGTGCCAAAAGCTCCTTTTCCATCAGCCCCTGATCCTTTCCCACAGCTCCTGCTGCTCCTGGATCCTTTTCCATCAGAACCTGGTGCTCCTGATCCTTTTCCACAGCTCCTGGTGCCAAAAGGCTCCTTTTCCATCAGCTCCTGGTCCTTTTCCATCAGCTCCTGGTGCTCCTGATCCTTTCCCACAGCTCCTGGAGCTCCTGACCCTTCTCCATCAGCCCCTGATCCTTTTCCACAGCTCCTGGTGCTCCTGGATCCTTTTCCATCAGAACCTGGTGCTCCTGATCCTTTCTCACCAGCTCCTGGTGCCAAAAGGCTCCTTTTCCATCAGCTCCTGGTCCTTTTCCATCAGCTCTTGGAGCTCCTGATCCTTCTCCATCCACCCCTGATCCTTTCCCACCAGCTCCTGGTGCTCCTGAATTCTTTTTCCATCAGCTCCTGATCATTTTCCACAGCTCCTGGTGCCTCTGATCCTTTTCCATCATCTCCTGGTCCTTTTCCACCAGGTCCTGGTGCTCCTGATGCTTTCCCAGCAGCTCCTGATCCTTTCCCACAGCTCCTGGAGCTCCTGATCCTTTCTGACAGGTCCTGGTGCCTCTCCTCCAACCTGCATCTGCATCCTCTCCTCTTTCTCTTGGTGCCAAAAGGCTCCTTTTCCACTAGCTCCTGGTGCCTCTGATCCTTTTCCAGCAGCTCCTGCTGCTCCTGACCCTTTTCCATCAGACCCTGGTGCTCCTGCTCTCCCCGTCCAGCCCAGCCCCAGCAGCTCCTGCTCCAGCCCTGCTGTGTTTCCTGCTGACCACTGGCAGCTTCTGACCCTCGTCCTCATCAGCCCGATGTCCCTGCAGGACCAAGGACAGGGAGCCTGAGCACCTCAGGTGAGCAAAGGCACAGAATCGATTCCTCTGCAGGAATGCCATTCACTGAGACATGCTTCCCCAAATTAAAAATAAGCAATGCTTGCTTTTTAATTAAAAAGATTGCATTTTTTTTGCTAAGAAAAATTTTCTAGAGAATTTTTTTCCCCGGCAGGAAAAAAGGAGCTAAAAAGATGACAAAAATTTGCCAAGATTTTGCAAAACTGGAATTTACAAGCGGCGGTATTTATACAAAAATAAGGTTATTTACCAACATAAAACAACCTACAAGGCTTAAAAGTGACAGAAATTTATGTAAGAAAAAAAAATCCATCAAGGTTTATTAAATAAAAACATACTACCTGCCAACAGAAACATTAAAAAAGGAAAATAATTTTTAAAAACACAGATAGGGAAAATGCAAATTGTCTGCACACCAAATCCTTCTGCAGGTATCTGGTGTTTGGCTGCTGAGCAATGCCCAGCTCTGGCCCTGCAGGGCTGCTCCTGCCCAGCTCTGGTATTCCATGCACTTTGTCCTGCAAGGGGATGTCCCTCCCTGTCCCAGCAGCCTGGAAATGTCCCTGAGCTCACCCTGGGTCAGCCCAGGCTCAGGATCCCTCCTCCATCCTCGAGTTTTGATTTATTCTGGGCATTCAGCCCGCCCTGCCCAGCCCCTGGACAGCTCCAGCCCAGCCCAGCAGCAGCAAACGCTGCTCACTGAAGGCAGAGCCCAGTTGTTGTTTAGAGCCTTAAAACATTCAGCACTTCCCAGGCCAATTTATTATTCAATCGCTCAGAAATGACAATTTAAATCTGCTGCTGAATCCTCACTGCCCCCCTCTGTACACAGCCTGCCTAACTGTGCTGCTCTGCAGCTCGGGCACTGCTCTGGCACAGCCTCTGCAGGCACAGGAGGGATGAGAGATCTCCCTTTGTGCTCAGAGCCCTCAGCTGGGGCCCCTCTGACCGGGGAGAGCTCAGGGTGTTCTTGCTGCATGCCACAGCTGCAGCAGGGGGGTGCCAGCAGGGCCAGCAGGGCACTGCCCCTTAGCTGGGCATCCTTAGCTGGGCACTGCCCCTTAGCTGGGCATCCTTAGCAGGGCACTGCCCCTTAGCTGAGCACCCTTATCTGGGCACTGCCCCTTGGCTGGGCATCCTTAGCTGGGCACTGCCCCTTAGCTGGGCATCCTTAGCTGGGCACTGCCCCTTAGCTGGGCATCCTTAGCTGGGCACTGCCCCTTAGCTGAGCACCCTTATCTGGGCATCCTTATCTGGGCACTGCCTTTTAGCTGGGCACCCTTAGCTGGGCACTGCCTCTTATCTGGGCACTGCCCCTTAGCTGGGCACTGCCCCTTATCTGGGCACTGCCCCTTGGCTGGGCACCCTTATCTGGGCACTGCCTTTTAGCTGGGCACCCTTATCTGGGCACTTCCCCATTAACTGGGCATCCTTATCTGGGCACTGCCCTTTATCTGGGCACCCTTATCTGGGCACTGCCCCTTAGCTGGACACTGCCCCTTATCTGGGCACCCAAGGAAAATAAATTCAATCTGCACTAGCAGGAGTATGACTGAGAGAATTAAAACTTCTTGTAAAGAGGTGTAACCATGATATTTTCTGAAAAATCTTTTCTTTAAGATTCTTCCTCCTGAGAGGCTGAGAGGCTTCAGGAACAAAATGTAAACATTGATTATCTGCTGCTGTGGAATGCAACAGGTGCATCTGGGATTGGTCTCATGGGGTTGTTTCTAATTAATGACCAATCACAGTTGGCTGGCTCAGACTGTCTAAGACACAAGCCATTGTTATTCATATTTTGTTTTTCTATTCTTAGCTAGCTTTCTGATGAAATCCTTTTTTTCTATTTTTTAGTATAGTTTTAATATAATATATACCATAAAATAATAAATCAAGCCTTCTGACACACGGAGTCAGATCCTCATCTCTTCCCTCATCCTCAGACCCCTGTGAACACCATCACAAAGAGGAGAATTTTGGTTTGTAGAACCTCACACAATGAAAGCTGAGAAGGAAGTTATCTATTTTTCACTTTTCCTCACTAAACAACTTACCTGCAACAAGGAAAAAGAACATTTTAACTAAAGGCTGATGATGGCACAAGAACAAATGTTATAAACTGGCCATAAATACAGCCTAGATTAGAAATGACAGTATAATTGTCATATAAGCAAGGAGAAAAATGGGGATAGGAGCAACAGATGCAAGAAACCACAACTATTTAGGCTAATGAATATGAAATACTGGTTACATAGAGCTGGCTGCATGAGCCTGCATTTGTTGGTTGGTTTTCCTGTTGCCCCCATCCCTCAGTCAGGTTTTCCCAGTTCAGGTCCATGGGTTAGCCCAGCCCAGAGGTGCCTGTGTGCTCCAGGGAGCTGAGGAGCCACACGCCTGAGGCTGACTTATCCACACTGTCAGGAGGATCCAAGCTGAGTTACTGACTCATGTGAATTAGGGAGTGAAAAACCAGGCTTGCCAGATGTGCTTTTTTCACATATTTTGACAATTATAGTTCAGCTTAATCATTTATGATAATACTTCATAATGTTCTAGCAAATGCTCTGGAGTATACTTTGCAAAAAATAATGAAGTCTTAAGTAACATGGCAACTCACTCAGCTTTTAAATCTTTGCTGGGAAGCAGGAGGAAGCAGCCAGTGTTTTGTGCAGATTATGGAGAGTTATTGTAGTGAAATTAGGAACAGTTCCATTATTGCTTCCCCATCAGGTTCTGAAGCATTTACCACTGTAAAAGCACCGTGGTTCTACAGCAACAAGGCACCCTGAAATGAGATCACATCAGAGCAGAGCTGCAGAGCCCAGGAGCAATGCTATTACAGAGAAACATGGGGTTACACAATAGGAACCATGGGAAAGGACTAACAGATTCTGTGTCTGCATTCAACTCTGTTCTCTTAATTCTCATTGCAAGTCAGCTGTCAAAGTCCTACACAACAACCTTCTAATCACAGCTTTGCTCAGCTAAAGCTGCAAGCTATCATAAAAGCTTCTTTTACTTAAAAAAAAAAGGCATCTTAAAAAATCATTCTAATCAAAATTTTCCATCTGACTCCTTTATCACAACTCCTGGCCAGGGCTGGAGAAGTACCAGAAATGAATGGTGTGATCTGGCAGAGCTCATTCAGGGCACACACAGAGGTTGCTACGAGCACCTGAACCTCTTGTGTCAGTGGCACTGACACTGCCTCAGCCACGAGGAATGGCAGCAGCTGAACAGTGCCTGTACCTAATTTCAAGGAAATTAAGGAAGCCAGTGGCACTCACAGAAAATTCCCATTTCCCCACTTCCTTGTTTTGCTGATTGGCAGCAGTTGCCATTATAGCATAAGGTGGAAAATAGGAACAACTTGCACAGATCTCTCATATGCTTCACATTCTGTGAGTGTTTAGGTGGAAGGAGTTATTGTTCCAAGGCTCAGAAGAGGTAACAGAGCATTCACTGCAGATGCAAGTCTGAGGCTCTCTCCATTTCATAACATCAGAATCCCTCCAAATGTTGTGCCAATGGAGACAGTAAACTGACAAGAAATGTAGATCAATGTTCTTTAAACATTTCAGCTTTTCTGATAAGCAAACATTTCAGTCTGTGTAATATTGTCAAACTACAGCTGCAGAGAATTTTGAAGAGGCTCCTGTGTGCGCTTTAAATATTCCTATTTCTTTCTAGCAGGGAATGTTCTCCAGAGAGCAGAACGCCAACACAATCCTGTTCTCAGCGCCTCCTTCCCTGTGCTGAGCGTGGCAGAGCCCCAGAGAGCTCCTGCACCTCCTGCCCGTGCCTGAAGCAGCACTCACAGAGCACCTCTGCCCTGGATTTGTGCACAAAACCAAAATGACATTGCAGGGAGGCAGAGGGAGGGGATTTGGCAAAGCAGGCACAAGGCTACAGGCATTACCCTGCCATTAAATTAGCATTTAATCTTTCCTTCACAAGATGCAGCGTTTTCCTGAGAAATGTGATCTTTGCGAGATACCAGACTCAGGGATCTGTCAAATAATCAAAAAGCTGATTTCCCACCCCGGAAAAGTCTTCCCATTAAATAAGACTTTTTGAATGACACACAGAGAAATTACAGGAAGGTAGTGAATGCTTCTTGTATGATGGGAAGAAACATTGTAAAGAGCTCAGACTAAAAACTAAAATGTTAAAGCTAAGAAAATTTTATATACATGTGAAGGAATTTATATAAAATTGAGACTCCATCATTAAAACTGAGTCCAAAAGGCGCAAGGAGATGAACACACTCGAGTCCTGATGGCCTCAGGAACCTGTCCCATGTAATGGCAGAGGAAAAGTCATTTGGACAATTAGGTCCATGTTCTGCACGTGCACAGCAAATTCAAGAGGCAGGAAACAACTCTGCCAGTGAGAGGTGTTTTTGTGGCATTCTTTGCACATCAACCAGTAAAGCTCTCAAACTGCTCACAGCTAGGAAAACAAGAAAATCTTCTGTAAAAATAAAAGATTATTCCATATCCATTTCTGTATTTTTCTTTGTAGCTTTCTCCTTTTGTTACCAAATCCAGGAATGAAGAACAAAAAGTTTGTCTTAGGCAGGTTCTGGATGTGGCAGCAATGACTATTGGCCTCCCAACACACACCATTTTACATTTCTCTTTGGTGAGAAAAATGAATTTGTGCTTGTGAGACACCAGGCAGGAGCGTTCTCCAGATGGCAGAAACTTCCTTTACTTAGGAGATAAAACATCAGAAAACAAATAGCAAGAACTTTACAAACTTCCAAAAGGCAGAAAATAGCAACCTGGCTTGCTAATCACTGTGCAGTGCCTATCAAGATTGTGGCTGTGGCTCTGCCAAATAAAAAGCTTCACCCAGCTGACTCATCCTCACTCTTCACAATAGCCAAGATTCGTTATCTAAAGGAAAGGCAGGAATGAGAGTAAGAACTAGAAAAGTGAATTTTCGTGTCATATTTCAAAGAGATTGAGCTCTGCAGGTTTTACAAACACTTCAAGGGAATTTGAGTTACAGTGTTTGAGCTCATTACAAGAGCTCAAAATCGAAGAAGATCAGAAATGCCAAGAAAAAACAAAAGATATGTCTAGCATCTTCCAGAAAATCAACTCATCCCTATGATTTTACATCAACATATAAAATGGTAGTAACAAAAGAGTCAAACACCTTTGCATCAAGTTGGCTCTAAAAAGTGACATTAAAAGATGGTGTGTGTGTGTGGGTTTGTGAAAGGAGAGCCTCCACCTCCACACAGAGCTGAGCCAGGCAGCATCCCCAGCTCACGGGGCAAAGAGAACAGCACTGCTGGAAGGGAATCTGTGCCTCTGCCTTTCAGGGCTTTGTGATGTCACTGTGCCATTTCTGTGATGTCATTATTCCAGTGCCATTTTTGTGATGTCACTGTGCCAGTGACATTTTTGTCATGTCATTATTCCAGTGCCATTTTTTTAATGTCATTGTTCCAGAGCCATTTTTGTGATGTCATTGTGCCAGTGACATTTGTGATGTCATCATTCCAGTGCCATTTTTGTGATGTCATCATTCCAGTGCCATTTTTGTGATGTCATTATTCCAGTGCCATTTCTATGATGTCATTATTCCAGTGCCATTTTTGTCATGTCATTATTCCAGTGCCATTTCTATGATGTCATTATTCCAGTGCCATTTCTATGATGTCATTATTCCAGTGCCATTTTTTTAATGTCATTGTTCCAGTGCCATTTTTGCCATGTCCCTGTTCCAGTGCCACACCCCTGCCCTCGCTGTCCCTTGGGGTCACTGCCCCCCCTGCATTCCCCTTTTCTCCTGGCTCCCCTCACCCTTCAGCTGCTCTTGGCAGCTCCCAGCTTCAGTTTGACAGTGAGGAAAGGAATGGGACACCCGTGGGGAGCTGGGAGGGAGGAACAGCTCAGCACATCCCAGCAAAGTTTAACATCATTCATCTCTCAACAGAGACAGTGCAGAGGCACAGTGAGCACAGCCATGAGACTGAACCAAGGCCCAAAGTTAAAGAAAATGAGCATTTCCTGAGCTGCTGCTGTGCTCTGTGCACCCCTGACACATGGCAGAGCTCCTGGTGGGACTTTATGCCCTGGTACAGCCACGGGCTGCCATGGGAGGCAGGGCAGGAAGGCAGCTGGCACACCAAGGGATAAAGTGATACAGGCTTATCCAATAGTTCAACACCAGGAAAAAGCCTCTGAGGTCTTATCTTGTATTGATTCAGCTCTTCACACAACTGTTAAAGCAAAAATCTCTCTACCTCTCTGGACAAAAAAATAAAATAAATAAAAATCAAGCAATCTTACAGCATAGAGATGTTTTGTTCCAGGCAGTATTTACTTCTCTACAGGATTAAGCAGCCATCTATTCTCAAGGAGCACAGGGGATAACCTGGATTAAGTTTGTTGCTTCTCCTAGTGAGAAATAACTTGTTTGCCAAATATTTTTGAAGTAACTGTGACATCCAGAAACTCTACTTGAATTGGGGAAGCAGAGAAAAGTGGTACTAAAGAAAAAAGCTTGGGAAGCAAACACGCCATCAAGAAAAATAATGTACTGAATAGCTGTATGGCAAATCCTTATTGGTATATATCTGTCTGACTTCCTCTGCAAAAATACACCAGGGGCCCATAGCTGGGGAGAAGGGAAAACAACAGCCAGCAGAACAGTAAGAGATCCTGAAGGAAGCATAAAGAATAAAAACCAGCTACAAACACTTAGCAAGATAGCAACAATTGTTTCCTCAAAACTTAGCACCTCATTTGGTAACAAAAAAGATTTCCAGCAAAGGGAAACCCACATGATTTGCTGCTCTAATTCAGAGCATCCCTCCTATTGCAATCCTCTAATTCAGAGCATCCCTCCTATTACAATCCTCTCATTCAGACCACCCATCCTATTGCAATCCTCTAATTCAGAGTACCCATCCTATTGCAATCCTCTCATTCAGACCATCCCTCCTATTGCAATCCTCTAATTCAGAGTACCCATCCTATTGCAATCCTCTCATTCAGACCATCCCTCCTATTGCAATCCTCTAATTTAGAGTATCCATCCTATTGCAATCCTCTCATTCAGAGCATCCCTCCTATTGCAATCCTCTCATTCAGAGCATCCCTCCTATTACAATCCTCTCATTCAGACCATCCCTCCTATTGCAATCCTCTAATTCAGACCATCCCTCCTATTGCAATCCTCTAATTCAGAGCATCCCTCCTATTGCAATCCCTACACCCACCCAAGGGTGTTCTCCTGTGGTTTGGAGTGTTTGACACCTTCAGAGCCCAGAGCAGCTCCTGGCTGGGAGCAGAAGGGTTTCAGCCCAGATGTGAGGGAGGAACAAAGGCAGGGCTGTGCTCTGAGCTGGGGTGAACTCACTGAGGATGGACAAACCTTTCCCCTGTGCTCAACGAGCAGGTCAGGCTAAAGCAGAACCGGTTTATGCGAGCAAAGCCACTGACAGGATGGCATGGAAGGGGAAAATCCAAGGCTGCAGGGACCCTGGGAGGTGCTGGGAGCAGGGAGGGACCCAGGGCTCTGCAGTGACACCCAGGGCTGGGTGACAGTCACAGCCCATTGCTGGCCCAGCTCCTGTCCTGCATGCTCTGAACCTGCTGCTGAGGGTGAGCTGCAGATGCTCAGAAAGCTCTTTGCTGTAAGAGACAGATCCAAAACCCGAGCTCAACAAAACTGCTATTTTCTAAGAATATTCTAGCAAGGCACAGGCAGGTTGAGAGATCTCTGAGATCCACACAGGATGGAATGGTCACACGTGTGCCACATGGTGGAGGAGGGCAGTTCATGTGCACAAATGCCTGCAAATTTCTAGCAACAAGTCCACTGCAGTGAATCACAGGAGGAACAAATATTCAAATGCTGAGAAACGTTATCTTGTTATTCCTGTTTGATGGCAAGATGAAAATGGCAACTATTAAACCTACACATTTGTTCTTCTCTTGTTCTAAGGGTCTGAAAGGAGACAACTTTTGTGAAGCTGTGACAGCACTTAGGAAATGGGAAGAACAGGCTGATAACAGCAAGTGACCTCCTCCCCCAGAGCCAGATGGACAAATCTGTGCTGGCACAGGGGGTTTGTTCTCCCTGTGCAAAGCCCAAGCAGAGCCAGCACAGACGAGGCAGCAGCAGCGTGAGCAGCACTCCCACCTCACTGCTGAGCATCCTTGAGAAACTATTAATTAGTTACAAAGTTTAAATAGGCACCTTCCACTGGTCTCTTCAAGGAGCCACGTTATTCATCTCAATTAAGTGGAACCCCACAGAATGGCTGTGGGGAGTTCAGAATAACACCAACTTTTTCAGAAGCCTCTTTTCTTATTTTACTGCTTTCACTTCTTTTGTTAATTGCCTAATTCCACCTTTTCCTGACTGCAGTCCCCTTGGGAGGTAAAGACCACTTAGCTATTTATTCACACAAGCAATGGGGCTTTGAAAGGAAAAAAAAAACAACTGTGCTCACATTTTCAGACACCTGACAAATGAGACTAATTCATTAGTAATTAAAAAGTGTAGCATTTAAAATGCTCATCTTATTGGCACACTGGCAGGGGGAGGCAGGGAAACAGCAGCTCTGGAGAATGGGGCTGGCAGATGTGGATGTGTTTGCTCAGGTGAGAAAGGTGAAATTCTCACAGGTTCCTCCTTCCACCTCCATCTGCAGTGCCTGGGCCTCCCAAAGCTCCCCTGAGACTGCAGTTCCATGGCTGCTGATAGGGAGAAGGATTTTCAGGCTGCATCTGTTGCCATCCCTGAAAAGTCAGAGTGGCTGGGAGTGAACATCACCTGAACACCACCCTGTGCCTCTGAAAAGGACACAGGTGCAGGGAACATTGTTGGGACCAGGTTCTGAACAGGAAACTACAGCTCACCTGCTCTAATATGGTAATTACATTCTAATTTTGATTGTAAAGATCTCAAAACTACACCAGACAAGAATAAACATCTGTTACAGGACACTGCCCTAATGACTGCCAGCAAAATCTTCTGTTATTGCCCAGGAAATAACAGCAGCACTTTGGAAACCTCAGCTTCTGGAGTTCTTTTAGGATTTTTTGTTAAGTGATCACTTCTTTCACAGATGGAAAACAAAGTCAGGAAAGTTTTAACTCTACAAGCAACAGGTTTAAAAACCAGAAACAAATTTATGTTAAAAAGTTGGCACATTGATCTTATTATTACTTGCCATTAGTAATTCTGCTTTTCACTGGATTTGCATTCACAATAGCTGGCTTCACCTTTCATCCTTCCTCTCATATTCAGTATTTTCCTATCTCAAGATGTACTGCAATGTTTAATTTGGATTTTCTGTGCCAGATCTGTATTTCTATTATTATGCTTTCAAGTTTCTTTTCTAATGTATCCTTTTTGCATGTGCTGACTGAAACAATAATTAAAGTATCCTGGTTCTTACAAGGAAGAAGGAGAATTTTCAGTGCTAACTGGAGGCAGAGGTGCTATGGTCAAGAGAATTGGATATTCCTTTGGAGAGCACTGTTTTAAACATATCCAGAGTTGGGGTTCTGCTCTGGGGCCATTTCAGAGCACAGCAGGAGCTGTCCTTGCTCATCCCCACCACCCTCATTCACCTTCTGAAGGTTCCCAGTGACCAGCTCCCACTTGGGGAATGCCTTGCCAAGACTCAGGCTTCTGGTTTAGCAGAATTCCTTTTCCCTGAGCCTGTCCCTGCAGGTTTAATGCCCTGAACTCCCTGTGCAGATGCTGAGGCACCCCAGTGGTGCCCAGGGAATGCTGAGCTGTGCATTCCCCCATTCCAGGGGAATCTCAGGTGTGGGCACCCCCAGGTGCCCGAGGCATCCCAGGGCAGTCCCTGGCCCTCCCCTCTGCCCAGGGGTGGGCTCTGCTCTCTGCAGCTCCTCTGGGGCTCTGAGAGCACCAAGGCTTTGTGTTCTCTCTGCTCCCCAGCCCAGTGGCACAGCTGGCACGGGCAGTGCCCCAAACCGGGGCCAGGCCTGGACACAGCCCAGGCTCCCCCCGAGGATTTCAGAGAACCAGAGGGTCCTTCCTGCACTGGAGCCTTTAACCAGCTCTGTCTGGAGCTCCCCCTCCACCCAGAACACAAATAGAACTCCCTTCCATTATGGTGTTGAGTTCATTGTTAACCATGCAAATCCAAACTCAACAAAATCCCCGTTTTTTAAATTATTAATTAGCAAACGACAGCATAAGTGGTTTTGTATTGAGTATAAACCTCTGAAATCAATGAAGCTGTTTTACATGAAAGAAATGTATTATTTTAAACACCTTAATAGTGTCAGGAGACTTGCATCAACATTAATCTCAGGCAGGGAACATATTCAAAAAATACAGCTCTCATTGGGTACAAGACTCATTAACAGTTTGCAATAAATATGATGTGCTGAGATAAGCATCCAAGCTCACCAGTTTTTGGTCTTTTCTGAATTCTTCTCAGCTATAATTAACCCAGCAGCAAACTTGGGCCCTTCCAGGGCAGAGGTCTGTGAACTCTGTGCTTCAACCTTGAGTGCAATTATTGTCTGGGCAAAGAGGGTGCTGTAACAGCAAGCTGGAAACTCAGTTATTAGGGCTTGATCCTGAAATTGGCTTAATATTTAAAGGAGATGAGCAGAATGGGGTCAGCTGATGCTGCTAATTGAGTGTGACATCCCCACACATATTGGAGAATTGTCTCCATTGTGTGGGGACAGAAGGACAGCCCAGCCCTGATCAATTCTGCAATAAACTGCTGGGCTTGGAGCCTGGAACACTTGGGAGCTATGGAACATTGATCAGGGACCCACTCCCCACAAACATCAAACACCAAGCACAGAGCCACTCAAAGGGGCTCTTTTGGCTGGGGGGGATTTGTCCTCTGGGTCAGGGGGGTCCCTGTGTCCACACATGCTGAGAGGAATTGTAAATCCACTTCCTGCAGGAGGTCTGGAACAGCTTAAAAGCAAATCAGCCCCTCAGCCATTTCCTGAGGAACACCTCACACTGTGCCTGGAGCCACTCTGCTGCCACATTTCCCCTTCTTTGCTCGTGTCCCCAAACAAAAACACATCAATGGCAGGGGGAGAGCCCCACACAGGTGCAAAATGTGGCTATGAAATAACCCCCAGTCAGCTGTGAAAATAAAACACCTCCAAAACACCCTGCAAGACAATTATGGAGCCTTGCAGCAGAATCAGGGGCTAAAATCAGACTCTAAATGCAATTTCAGAGAACAAAAGTCTACCCCAAAATGACCTAAAATGCCTGAAACCATAAACAAAAGCCAGTTCACAATAACACAGGTTTTTACTCTTCCTATTGTGGACTCCATCAAAGGAAATTAAAAGCTTCCAAATGCTTTTTCCAGATTCTAATGGAATACTTAATTGTTTAGGAGGAAGCAGTTTTGCATTGCAATAATAGCTGGCATAAAAGAATTGGAGTCAGAAATGGCAACAGGATCTTCCTGGGGAAAAGTCTGTACCTTTGGAGGATCCTTCCCTTCAGCACAACAAAAGCCCAGATGTGGGACCTTCAAACTCAGGGCATCACTGTCTCAGGGCAGATGACACAAATGACACAGTTATTCAGACTTTCTCTGGGCTTTTTTGGTAACAGGATAAAAAAAACCTTTTTCATTTTGACCTCAAATTTCTTGTGCTGCTTGCTGCATATTCTTCTGGTTCTTGTTTTGAATATTTATATTATTCTGAGTAATTGCATGCTGGCAGTTTTCATAATCACTAATTGCACTAGATGACTCTTGTGATCACAAATAAAACATTCGGGAGGGAATAAATGAATGGAACCATCCTCAGAATCAATAACTGCTCAAGTCTTCCCACATACAGATAAATCTTGTTTTTTGTGCACAGAATAAGTTATCCAATGTTTTCATCTTCATTGTTGATGCAGAAGCAAACTTTTTTGTTCATTCTTGAATTTAGCATTGTGTCAGATTTCTCAGTGTCTCTCATGTACAACACTTTGAACTGGCAGAGAAAATAATCCATTAATGCTGGATCCAGCCCTGTCTCTGGATAATGGAAACTTATAAAATAAATTAAAGGGATTGAAATTAAAACAGTGCACAGAAAAATAAAAAATAAAAGGACAACAGCACTGTATTTCTTTGTTGGTACTGGTTTTGAAATGATTCCTAATTCAATTACTATAGATCACAAGTTTGTTGATTTGCTAAAGAAAGCTCTCCAGGGCATAAAAATATTTATATAATGATTGGGACAGCAAATAAAATTCATAAACAAAAAGAATTTAAATTATAACTGAAAAAAAATATTATGCTTTAAAATATAAATCAGAAATTCAGGAGAAAAATCCCTTAAGGAAACATCTCCAGTCTAAAGAAAACGTACAACCCAACCAGGCTGAGCTTTCCCTGGTCAAGGTGCCTGAATTACAATGATTGTTCTCAGTGTCTCTGCTGGGCACACACTGAGCCCCTGCCCTGCTCTGGAGCTCTGCCTCCTGCTGCCAAAACAACTGGGACCTCTGCAGAGCCTGGGAATTGCACCCTTATCCAGTGGGGAATGCAAGTTAAAATTAGGCCAAAAAATTTCCACAGAGTTAAAGCTGAGTCAGACTGTCCCAGCTGGACCTGCATGGCCACAGGCAGCAGCAGGAATTGGCTTTTCAGCTTTGCCCTGTCAGTGCCTGAGAGATCCAGGATCCCCAAATGCCATTGCCATGCAGGGAATGCAGAAAACTCAGAGGGATCCAGGATCCCCAAATGCCATTGCCATGCAGGGAATGCAGAAAACTCAGTGCAGGATCCCCAAATGCCATTGCCATGCAGGGAATGCAGAAAACTCAGTGCAGGATCCCCAAAATGCCATTGCCTGGCTGTGCAGGGAATGCAGCAAACTCAGAAGGGTCCAGAATCCCCAAATGCCATTGCCTGGCAGGAAATGCACCAAACTCAGTGCAGGATACCCAAATGCCATTGCCTGGCAGGGAATGCACCAAACTCAGTGCAGGATACCCAAATGCCATTGCCTGGCAGGAAATGCACCAAACTCAGTGCAGGATACCCAAATGCCATTGCCTGGCAGGAAATGCACCAAACTCAGTGCAGGATCCCCAAATGCCATTGCCTGGCTGTGCAGGGAATGCATCAAACTCAGAGGGATCCAGGATTCCCAAAATGCCATTGCCATGCAGGGAATGCATCAAACTCAGTGCAGGATCCCCAAATGCCATTGCCATGCAGGGAATGCATCAAACTCAGAGGGATCCAGGATCCCCAAATGCCATTGCCTCTCTGTGCAGGAAATGCATCAAACTCAGAGGGATCCAGGATCCCCAAATGCCATTGCCTCTCTGTGCAGGGAATGCATCAAACTCAGAGGGATCCAGAATCCCCAAAATGCCATTGCCTGGCAGGGAATGCATCAAACTCAGTGCAGGATTCCCACAATTACCTGGCCATGCAGCAAACTCAGTGCAGGCATGGAAAGGCTCTGCCCTGTGCACCTCCACAACTCCACTCCACAAATGAAGGAACAGCTGGAAACACTGACTGTGTGGTCACACATTTCAGGTTGTTCTGGTCCAAGGGACTGCCACCTGAAGAACTCATTAATTTCTGAAGTGGTCCATGGTAATTAGTGACAGCAAAGTGAGGGTGCAGGTTCTCCTCACCAGAAATAACCACGGGCAGTTCCAGGATTGCTCCTGGTGCTCATGAACACGATCACCTGCAGGCAATCAGGACATTTACTTCAAATCCACACTCCTGATCCAAATCAAAATGCAAATGGAAACTCACTCATCTGCCACCAGAGTCATAAACATCCCCACAGTTCCCTGTCTGGAGCAGCAGTGATCTGCAATTAACAAATGAGAGCAGAATCATTTTCTCCCAGGTATTTATGCACAGGTTTCAGTGCCACACACCCTCCCCTCATCTCACACCAAGATCTAAATGCTCCATCATGGTATATTTAGTGCCACATGGACAAAATGCAAATGTGAAACTTAAAGTTATACAAATTAAATGATAATCTCCTCCTCAGTAGTGGGATCTGAGTCTGGGAGAAGCTAAAGCTCCCATCAAGTACAAAAATAAGAGATCTGTTTCAAGATGTGTTCAGCAGCTGCAGCTTCCATTTGGATAACAAAGCACCTCATACAAATAAATAAGTGTACAATTTCCACAGGGTTCCAAATGCACAGAGCTCTTCTGGAAGCCTGTCACTGCAGTTAATGTTCCTTGGGCATGTTTAGCCCAGCCACCCAAACTAACTGTGACTTCTGCAGAGATCTGGGAATTGCACCACTTATCCAGTGCATAATGAAAATTAAAATTAAGCAAAAAAATTTCCATAGAGTTAGGTTGAGACAGACTGGAATTTATAAGCAAACTATTAGAAATGATTAAACAATGGAGCTTAGTTTTAAATGGTGTGAAATTACTTCAGGACCAGCAGAACTTCATTACTTTCTCTGTTTGTGCATAATGGATTTTTTGGAGTGTAATTTCTCTCTTGAAAAGCTCCATAATATTAAAATGTTTTTGATTAACTAGTCAAGAAGCAAAGCAAACAACAGACATTTTTATATACTGGTATCCAAATAACTCAGGAGGATAACTGGGAGCACAATGAAAACTGAGCAGAGCCAGAAAAGCCTTGTAAATATTACAGTAGATGCTTCTGCCAAAATATTGTCAACCAGTACAGATTGCACAGTGCCATAATTACAGTAGATGACATAAAATTATTACAAATTAACAGTTTATAGCACAAAGTCATGCATTATGTATTTTTATTAAGTAGCAACACAAGAGTGTGAAATGAAGAACTGTGAAACAGTGTAAAAAGTGATTGATCCAAACTTTCCCTACCACACACATTACAAGCTCATTTTTTTTCCCCAAGGTTTAAACCCAACACATGCTCTTAGGCAAGAATTGGTGGAACTGGGGAGAAACGTGTCAAAGGCCAGAATTCATTTCTGGAGCTCCACACAGACATTGGAGCCAGCCCTGAGTCCCATCTCAGCCCTGGCAGAGGGGAGGGTGTGCTGTGGGTGAGCACAGTTAGTGAGCATACACACCTGGCTGTGGGTGAGCACACACACCTGGCTGTGGGTGAGCACACACACCTGGCTGTGGGTGAGCACACACACCTGGCTGTGGGTGAGCACACACACCTGGCTGTGGGTGAGCACACACACCTGGCTGTGGGTCAGCACACACACCTGGCTATAGGTGAGCACACACATCTGGCTGTGTATGAGCACACACACCTGGCTATAGGTGAGCACACACACCTGGCTGTGGGTGAGCACACACACCTGGCTGTGGGTGTGCAATCTGTGTGTTCACAGTTGGTGAGCACACACACCTGGCTGTGGGTGAGCACACACACCTGGCTATAGGTGAGCACACACACCTGGCTGTGGGTGAGCACACACACCTGGCTGCGGGTGAGCACACACATCTGGCTGCAGGTGTGCACATACACCTGGCTATAGGTGAGCACACACACCTGGCTGTGGGTGAGCACACACACCTGGCTGTGGGTGAGCACACACACCTGGCTGTGGGTCAGCACACACACCTGGCTGTGGGTGAGCACACACACCTGGCTGCAGGTGAGCAATCTGTGTGTTCACAGTTGGTGAGCACACACACCTGGCTGTAGGTGAGCACACACATCTGGCTATAGGTGAGCACACACACCTGGCTGTAGGTCAGCACACACACCTGGCTGTAGGTGAGCACACACACCTGGCTCTGGGTCAGCACACACACCTGGCTGTAGGTCAGCACACACACCTGGCTATAGGTGAGCACACACATCTGGCTGTGGGTGAACACACACACCTGGCTGTGGGTGCATCCCTGTGGGAAGCACATCTGTGCCCAGCTGAAACCCAGCTCAGCCAATCTCAAACTCACTTCTCCTAAATTTGCTGTCACTCTGTGAAGCAGGCAGGAGCAGAAGGGAGCTCTGGAGATGCATTAAGTGCTCTGAGTCTCCACAATGAAATCTCAGGCCAGCAGAGGCACTGCTAGGAATTAACTGGGCTGTATTTCTCCTCGTCCCAGCTGACAGACTCTTGCAAGGAAGGTTTTACATCAAGACAGACACTGCTTTCCTTTAGAGCATCTCTGTATTCTGGCAATGCTTGAGAACATTTTGGATCAAGCCAAGACACAAAAAAAGCCAGTTGTTTATTTTACAGATTAACACGGCCTAATCTATTTTCTACTTGCAAACATTCACCATTTCTGGTCAATCTCACTTCTAAAAATAACTTTGCTTTAATTCTGTCACAGTGGATTCAGTCTCTGATTAATCTATTAGAGATATTATTAATATAACTTTGATTTCTGAGATATAAATACATCTGTTATATATCAGGCAGTGAATTTCTCTAACAGAAGTTATCTTGCAGAGGAAATGTGCCTTTCCCCATGGAGCACTCGTGCAGTCACAGTAGTTATTACATTTAGGAAACAAATCTGTCTGTGACTTGCCATTTCCTTCCTGCATCAATCTGGTTTATTAGGGATTGGAAAAGGTCCTGTGTGCCACGGGACACACATGCAAGAACCTGCACAGAGCCCCCAATATTCCAGATCTGCTGAAGGAGACCCCTGGGGAAAGCTGCAGTGGGAGATCTCCTGGGGAACCAGCAGAGTCTCATCAAACACAAAAGCCCCAACTCATAAATGCAAATTATTCATAGGTTTTGCAAGTGGTGCAATTGCCTGTCGCTGTTTTAGTCACCCAGGCCCAGGAAGGTTTTTCTCCACCTTGGCCAAACAGCAAATTGTTATTGCAAAGAACAGATAAATAAAGAATAATAGCAGGTGATGAACAGCAAAAGCAGAGTTAACAGAGCAGCTCCAGCCAGGCTCCTGTCACAGGACAATTCCAGTTCACAGAACATTCTGCCACAATCCTGTTCCATTTATCAGCAACAGAAGTCACTACATGGAAAAATGCACATTTCCTACCTACAGGAAATGAAGGTTGTTTGCTCATTTTCATGGAACATGACACTGCAGAGGGGAATTAGTGGCACAAAACACTTTGGAGAAGTGGAAATCCTACTACACAAAACACATCTCCTATGACACAAAAACATTCATGCAAATAAGTCCCTGAAGATCTGTGTCCACCTACAATCATAATTTATAGAACAAGAGTACACAAAAAACCTCAGAAAACCTTTTTCTACTTCAACTCAAACTCTACTTCTCAAGCTGCTCGCACGACTCCAGATCATCATAACCTAACAGGAGCTTAAAAATCACATACCTAAAAAAAAATAGCTAAAATCTTTAATTTCAGACCTCTGTTTAGCAAAGAGTTCCACAAAGATCTTGGGCAGAGCACACACAGAAGTGCTCCCCTTTTTGTGGTTTATTCCTTCCCAAAGAAGAGCACACACAGAAGTGCTCCCCTGTTTGTGTTTTAATCCTTCCCAAAAGTCCTCAGGCTGCAGTGCCAGCAGCTCCTCCCCACTGAGGTGTTTGTAAACTCTGTTCTGGCCACTTAACCAGCCCTGAGATCCCTGATTTTGGGAATTCCAGAGACAGGCTTTTCCCTGCCATGCAAGGTTCCACAGTCAGGTTTTGGGCAGCCTTTGCCCAGGTCAGGGAGCTCCCTGGAGCAGGCAGGAGAATTCCCAGCTGGGAATGCCAGGAGAGGGGAAGGCAGCCCTGAACACATGGAGCCCTCCTCACTTTGGGCAGAAATCAGCCCAGCCAGCAATGTCTGCACTGCCTGCCCCAAACAGAACACAAAATGTGAGCAGGTGGAGGGGAAGGAGCACCCAGGAGCTCTCCAGCTTGCACTGAAACTCAGCACCATTTTCTTTTCATGGTTCTTTCTTAGTGTTTGATTTCTTTTCTAATGACAGAGTAATGCACACTGACACCTTTTCATTTCCACATCATCAGAAGTTCTCTTCTAAAGGCTCACACTGAAATCTCACTGCAATAATCACAGAGGAATCAAATTAACATCCTAATGAATTCTCCATGGACTTGTGCCCCTCTGTGCTTTCCCCATTCCAATCTCCTGTCATAATGGCACCTTAGCTGGGTCCCTGCAGATTCCTACCAAAATTATGATGAGCCAGCTCACGTGAGAGCCACACTGCATTCATCTGAGCACAGAGTGAGAGGCCCTGGAAAAGAACAGATTCTGAAAAGGAGCTACTAGACACAGTTAGAATGTCTGCTTTGCTGCTCTGGTTTTTTGGGATTTTTCCCCATACAATTCCCAAAGAAGTTGGTCTGGAAAAAAGCGACCTGGAAACCCCCTCCAAAATTATCATTGAAAATATTCATCTGGAAAACTGTCAAGCCCTGCAGCTCGAGAGTGTGTGCCAGAACTGCTGCAGAGAGAGGACACTGCATTTTCTGGCCACACAGGGTTCTCAAGGCAGTGGCATTATTTGTGAAGAAATGCAAACTCCTCAACCTCTCCAGCCCATTTCTGTGGTCCAGGGGCTGCTTGAGCACCACTGGATTGTGAAGAGCATTTCACTCCAAGTATTCAAAGTTTAAAAAACCTCTGCTGGTACAAGGCTGACAAAAGTCTTGTTTTAATGATAACACCTGAAAAAATCCTTTTTTATGGGCTAAACCTGTGGAACTCTCCTGCCTGGACTGTCCTAAGCCACAACACACCAAATCCTCCAGAACACAAATGCAACAGCAAATCTCCAAATGTGCTGATGCTTTTTGGCCCTAAGTATAATTTGTAGAGACATTCCTCACATCAATATTTCATTTTGCTGTCCATACACACAGCTTTTAGCATACTGATTGTTTTAATGTCAGCTCAGGCCTCTAGGTGCTTCTGCAATGCGAGCCACAGATGCAGCAAAAGCTGGAAAAATATTTATTATGAATAATTTGTGGCAAGTTTTACGACTTGTTTTGAAACCAACTGTTCCCAAAGAGTCACAATTCAGAACTGTTTGACAAACAGTGAAATAAAAATCAGTGAATAAGTCCCTGGACATTATTCCAGTGTGGGCTGTGACCAGCAGCAGTTTGGAGAGTGGCTGGGGCAGAGGACACGAGGAAGGGAGAACAATTCTTCCTGCTTTTGGTGCAGGATTTCAAAGTTATTTTACCTTTCTTTACTCTGTTTCCTTAAAAAAAAAGGAAAAAAATCCTTTTTTCTCTCTTCTACCATTTCTGTTTAGTATAAAAGGAAGCCAAATTCAGGGCAAGGGTTAAAAGGAGTTAAGGGTTCATTCACCTTTAACTTAATGAGTGAAAATGCTTAATTATTACAGGTAACATGGCTCTTGGCCTGAATTATTTCTTCTTTCTGCTGCCATATTTTAGTAGAAATCCTTAAAGGTAACATTAAAAATACCTTGGAGCTTCTTGGTCCTCAAACACAAAATCTAATTTCTGTTTGTGACCACAGCAGCTCTTTGTGTGCAGCTGTAATTATACAGCTGGGATGGCACCAACACAATTTTCTCAATTCAGCTGAAGGGTAGACAAAGAAAATCACAGAACACAGATAGGAAGGCTCTGCTGTGATTTGAGTATTTTGCTTGTTTCCATTATATATTTGTTATTCCTTTTGGGCTGCAGGTTTAAAGGAAAAGTGAGAACATCACTGTCCACAGGCTGGCTGGGTCTGAAACCTGCCTCTGTGAGATTTGCTGCTGCCTCACAGGAACTCAGCTCTGCTGAAATGTCACCAACATGTTGTCATGATTAATAAAATGTCTGAATTGAATCAGATTTGCAACTGGAAAAGGCAGAACTCCTGTTTCCAGCCTTGGAACATTCACTGTGCTATCACTGCTGCTAAGTCCCATTTATAAAACAAAATTTGTTTGTTTCTTTAATGAACATATGGGAATTTAATTATAACAAAGCTGATGCACACAAAAATTTTCAAAGAGTCTTACATACACAGTAAGAAATATACTCAGTTTCAGTTCCCCAGTTCTGCATACAGTGACATCAGATGAATTTGTATTCCATTTCTAAACTCAGACATATGCATCACAATTTCTTGTAATCAAGATATATAAAGGTTACAACCATCTGCTTCTCAGACTGCCTTGCTAAGTTATAAGACAAACCCAAGTTTTGAATTTTCATTGCATTTAAAGGGCTGATTTATTGATATTTGGAAAAAAAAAAAAAGAACCCACTCCCAAAAACAACAAAGGTCAAATCAATAGCTAAGAACAGCTATAATGGTGTTTGTGGTAAAGTGAAAACATGACTGATAAGGTTGGAAAGTTCAGAACTTGAATATTCTCTTACACCTGTGTTCCTGGGAAGGCTTTTTCCTACTGAGGAATTGGCTCAGCACTGCTCTTAACCTCCCTAAGACCCAATTCAAGAAAACAAAGCAAAGCAAGTCTGCAGCAAAAGCACAAAAATTTGAACTATTAAAAAAAAGAACTATTAAAATGAAACCCCTTCTCTGAAGAGCCAGTTAAAAGGAGAGCAAACTGATGTAAATCATTAACTGGGGTCATGCAGAATCAGCTCTCTCGTTAAAAAGTGGCAATTAAGAAAGCAGAAAATGCCACATGAAAGGCAACCTGCGTTCCTCCCTCTGCAAAGTGCTCCCATGATATACTTTTTAAAGAATAATTACATAATTGGCCCATATGCTGCACGGAATACAATTGGATCTTGATTTTGCTTCTGATTCCTGATTGCTGCCACACTTAGCACTGGCACTGCGTGATTGAAATGTTCCTCAGACAGACAGAACACAAATGTGTACTTCTCTGAGTAACACATTTTGTTGCTAATTATTTGCCTTATGTCAGTTGATAATTTAGGATATACAGAGGACACATTTCCCAATTAATCTCCCAGAACCCTGAAGCGTGATTTTCTCTTGTCTATAACAGCTGGCATTTTCAACTACAGAAACTGAAGCAGGAATGCAAAATCCATCCAAGATACCTTGAAAACAGCAATATTGAGCACTGAAACTCCCTGCTACTAAAAACAAATCATTTCCAGCCCAAATAATGCAATTTTAGCTTAATGAAAGGGATGGACCAACGGGAAATGAGCACTCCCCTCTCAGGAGCAGTGGAATTTGTGCTTTGAGACAATCACAGCTCTGAGGCTGAAGGGTTTCACAAACCTGAGAGGTTTCCAGCCACAACAGGCACAATACCCACCATGGCCAATGATAAGATTTCTAAAGCCCTAAGTAGTCACACCTCTGAAAAGGGGCTACTTTTGCTATTTGCTGCTAAAACTGATGAAGAGGGATGAGAAAAACTACGGGGTGTGAAGAGGATTTATGCAGCTTTCTCTAAGCAAAACCCAGCCAATTTCCTTGTCTCTAAGCAGTCATTTCTGCTAGATCTAGCCAGGTTTTACCTCCAAGTGTCAATTTGATGAAGCCAGTCTGAAAATGGTTTTTATCAACTTCAGAATAGAATTTCTAGTCAGGGGCAGAAAGGTGTACACACATTTTCACTTACTACAGATGAGCCTGAAACGCTGAATTTCAGATTTGGTGTCCCTTTACTCCAGGCCAACACCACCATTCTGAGTTTTCTGTGTCTCCCCTGAGTGTCCCAGCTGGCCTGGAGGTGTCTCAGCCTCTCCTGTGGCTGCTTTCCCAAGTGCCTCCCTGTGCCCAGGGACAAAGCCAGGCTTGTGCCCCTCCTGGGAGGTGGGAGAGGGCAGATCCAGGCACAGAGGGAGCCCCCAAACCCCTGCACCCCTGCCTGGGGAGCCTTCACTCCTGCCATTGCAATGCTGGCACTCTTCCCCTTTTCACAGGCAGGAAAACAGGTGTGGGAAGACATTGCATGGTCATTGATTTAAATAAAAACCAAAAATACCCAACATTTCTCTGCCTTAATTTACACCTTAGAATCTAAACGTGATGCTCAAATAAACTACATGTGCCTCAAGGTCTTCAAATGCAGGTCCAGCCTATCAGGGGTGCTACCAATGCTGAAATTGCAGGAGACAGACAGTTTAGTTTTATCTCAGATTATTTGTTTGTTTCCCATCTCCTGTTTTAAAGTCTGGCAACCTGACCTTTTTTTTTTTAAATTAATTTATTCTGTTGCTATGGTGACAGCTCATGGGGTCAATCAGCAGCAGAAAGGAAGGAACACCTTCCTGTAAGCAACTGCAGAAAGGAACATTCTGTAGGTGCAACAATTAAGAAATTGGATTCGTTTTGAGGAAATTAATGCATATCCTCACAGTAAGAAGTCCAAATGATGTTTAACTCCCTACCACACTTATTTCTGTCATCAGAGTGCACGTGGCTAAGGAGATGCAACCATCTGAACCCAGCATTTGGATGCAGGTTCTCCCCCAGCCCTGGGGAGAGGAGACTGCAGTGCTGGAGATGGGACAGAACAGATGAAATTTTAAATTGATTTTGTCTGCTCCACTTCTATCCCTTTTTAGTAGGTGTGCAGTGGTGGAATGCCTGGAACTTCAATAAAAGAGTGGGATGGGTGCTAAACTGAGCAAGCTGTGAACACCAGGAATTCTTTCCATGAATTTAATGGCCCCATCCATGAGGAGCTGCAGAGCAGGCCTGGATTGGAAACCCCATTTCCCCAGAAATGGCCTGGCCAGCAAGGGCAGAGCTTTGATTTGAGGATGACATTGGCATGGGGCAGGCTGAAACCTCCCCCTGCTGCCCAGCACCTCATCCCACTGCCACCCCCTTCTCTCTCCATTATTGCAGATCAGGGGAAGCCACAGCACCACTGAACTCAGCCAGCAGCTCTCTACACTTCAGCAGATTTTCTCCACTGGATCACTTCCCTTTAGTACTCACCATTAAATGAAATCTAGCAAAATATTGAATAAAAGTTGAACACTTCTTTTTTTTTGTATTTTATGACCCAAGTTTTGCACTTCTCTCATGACCTTAAGTTCCATGTATTTTTCCTTACATTCAAATATTTTACCATGCTTATTCTTGCAGATATCCTGAAGAAATAATCTGACTATTGTTTGCACTATTCTATATGCACACCAGGTAAAATAATTTTCTTTTGCTTTATTAATCCAATTTAATTAAGTTACAATATCATAACAATTTCTGAAATATTTCAAATTTCTCTGTTAAATGATTCCCTATATATTACATGGATACTTAAAATCTTAGTGCATTTTAATATTCCCTCAACATCAGCTGCTTCACAACCAAACTTTTGCTTCTTTCTTTATTCTTAACATGTCAGTTCAGATAATATTGCTATCACTAGTTTCTACATGCTCCTTTATTTATGAGACTTGTCTTTTTTACAGGATTAGCTCTCGAATAGCCATGGATTGTTCCACAAATTCTCTCACTAAGGAATGCAGTATTGTCATCCAAAAATATCTCTGAAATAATGTAGTTATCACAATCAAAATCTCCAGAATAAAATTCCTCCACCATCAAAGTTCTGGCTCTCTTGCAGATTTTTTTAATTCTAAATCAGCAATGCATTTTGCTCTCTGCTTTTCCCAACTGCCCTCCAGGGTTTCAATAACTGGATTGCTTTATTGTTCTTGTCTATGAAAGCCTCGTGATGTATCAGCCAAAACACAGACTGATTCCACTGCAACTGCCCCACACCACCTCACACCAGCACCAAACATTCCTCTGCTTCTTCTTGTTCATCCCACAACAAATTTCATGGTTTTCAATGTGAAATTTTGAGTGATTGTTCCTCCTGGAGATGCTCTGATTTCTGGTTAGCAGACTGCATTTGGTATGGCCCTCTAGACAAAACAAGGGGATTTTTTCTCTTCACTTTTTCATTAATTCTAAGAGGTTGAGCACCAAGGTCGGGCTATATCTTTATTTTTCCCTCACATCTGGCCCAGAGCTGTGTGCTGCATAACTCACATCACCCAGCTGGGATCCCCCAGGACCCTTGGGTGCTCTGACCAGCAGAGTCACCAATGCCCCATCCCAGGAATCCAAATCCCTCAAACGCTGAGCCTGCAGGGTCACATCCACCCTCCATCCCTCCTCCTCACCAGGGAAGGACTCCAGGCACAGGCTGGGATGGGATGGGATGAGGATGAGGATGAGGATGAAGGCACTGCCAGGATCTCTGGAAACTGCAGCTGTGGGAGAGGAGGGAATGAAAGGGCCACAACTGCTCCAAGATGCTGTTAGGAGAATTAATCTACAAACACCAGAGGTTTATGTCCAAAAGGGAGACAGAGGAGTCCCTTTCTGGCTTTATTTAAATAAAGGAGAGGCCATGGGACATTCCCCTGGGATCTCAAATTTTTGGAGGATGCAGAGCCAAACCCCACTGAAATGTCATCCCATGTGCTTTGGTTTGCTCCTGCAGCTGAAGGGAGACCAGAACCTGTGCACCCAAGCACATTCATTGTTAAAGGGATATCTGAGGGGTGGCAGGATTTGGGCTCGGTTTCTTTTTGAAAAGCAGCTGTGCTGCAAAATCCAAGACCAAAATCTTGAAGATGAATACCCAGAGAGCACAAAACTGTGTGACAGTGGGAGAAGCCAAGCAAGGACAGACAAGAGAATTTTCTGTTGACTCCCAGTATGAAGAATCAACTTTTTCACCTTATCTGCTGTGAAATTAATCAGATTTTCACATTATGGTAGCACAAAGAGCTACCACCTGTGTAATTTCCTGAGCTCACTGGATTTTCTTTTGTCTGGCACCTTCTGTGCTGCCCAGTGTCATTCCTGTTTTGTTCATAGGCTTTGACAGTGTGAGTACATTTTCTCTCCAGAGCAGACAGCCCCCAGCTGTAGCTTTCCACATTGTGAAGCTGACACCACACAAATCAAGATGTGCCTTAAACTTGTCCTTGAAGTGCTTCACTTCCCTCCTGACCCCTCAGCTATTCACTGCAATTTTATACCAGACAAAAAGAGGGGGATTTCTAGCTCCTTACAGTGTGTACAACCCACAAATAAATCAAAATAGATGAATCTACAGGAGAACCACTACAATAATATTTAAATCACACCCTCAGAATTCTGCTGTCAAAATCTTCTCACAAATATTCAGGTATATAAGGAGAGTAAACACAGAAATACCCAAGATCTTGATGCAATAACTAGATGTTCTTTAAAATTTTGGAACTGCATAGAGAAGCAGTAACTAAAGAGGGTTTTGTAGAAAGTTATTTCTGTTTGAAGTTCATTGATTCTCATTCTGGATACTTTCATTTCACCAGGCTGTAGTTTTGGGGTGGTTTTGCTATTGATCATCATCTGGCACAGCAGGCTGCTGAGGGGAGGTTAAACTGACTCCAACTAATGAGCAGCAGAACTGCCCAGCACAGCTCCAGCACTGGGCAATGCTGAGTGCTCTGCTTAAAAGTTTACAAAGATCCAATCAGACTCATTTTCCAGGCAGTACCCCATCCAACTGACAAAGAGAGAGGATTTCACCCAGTGTTGAGATGCATACCTGCTACATGAATTAATTGTGGAGAGAGGAAAATAAATAATAGGAATCGTGCAAAGGATCCTCATTTTTACTTGATATACTTCTGTCCACCCATAGTAAATGCAATACTTTCCTTTTTTAGACAAAATGAGCAATGTCCTGTATTAAATTAACTATTGAGAGCAATTGAAGGCACTGCTGGCTGTTTCCATGTACTTTCAATCTATGTGAAACTGTTTCTGAATTAAAGGTTATTTCCCCTTTTCTGGTACTTTTCCCCCCCCTAGTTCTTCAGCATTTCATCTGTTTGTCAAATGTGTTTTGGATCTTACCATTTCCTTCCTTTCCAACCAAAATGTAATTAATTCCTGCAGGACTCAATTAAGATTTTGAGTGCAAACCATGCTGCAGAGTGGGATGAGGAGGGCTGGAGCAGTGCCCAGCCCGTGGGATCAGCAGGGTCACTGCCCCACTCTGAGACCACAATCAGGGAGGAGAGGCTGCTCCAAAGCTGTGTCCACCCTGCACAAAGCACCCAGGGCAATTCTGTGGCTGCCTGAACATTATTTAAGTGTTCTTGTGGTGCCCCTGGGCTTTTGGGGAGCTCAGTGCTGCCTTGGGGTGCCCTAATGATAGTGGAGCCCTGAAAATGTTAAAGATAGAACTCTAAAATGCCAGGCTTTGTGTTTTCTCAGATCACTGCACCTGTGTGAGCAGTATGATAAATTATATCATTGTTAGATGTGATGATTGTTTAGTAATTAAATATAAATTATTATATAACCATAAGAAGAATCATGAGAAAGTATGTTGGAAATTTAACAGGGGCTATGTTTAGCTGAAATCTATGTATACAATAGAACAATGTAAGTTTAATAATTAACATGAAAGTTATGTAAGGATAGAGTATAAAACACCTTCACCTCAATGTATGGTGGGAATCAGATTTGGGTTGTAATACCCCAATTCCCAGAGCTCTTAATAAAAAGCACCACATATAATCACTACATGATTCTGTGTTTTTGAACACTGAGACCCCAGGAACCTGCCCTGGCATGAGCAAATGGGCCTGGAGCACTCTCAGCCCCAGCACAGCCAGGGCTTGCCTTGGCTTTTCCCTGCTGGCTGTGCTGCCCAGGGAGGGTGGCAGGGCACAAATGTCCTGTGGGTGCCTGGACCAGCCTGAGGCACTCACACCCCCAGGAGAACAGCACAGCTTCCCTGTCCACAGCATCCTCTGCACTCCCCCTGCTCAGGCACCTTCCTATCCCTCCTTCTCACAGATGAGGTGATTTTAAAGATATTTATCCAGAAGCACTGGGAGGCTCCTGACACCAGGCCAGAGAGCATCACATTTGTTAATTTGCTTTTTCCTGTTGCATAGTAACGAATTTTACAGAAATCTGTCAAAATACAGAGCTGAGTAAATATAACTTTAAATATTAAAACATTAATATCACACAGATGAACATTTTGAGACTTTATAGCATCACAATATTGGCAGAGACAAGGACCATCTTCTGAGAAGCAGCTAATTAGCAACAAAGAGCACGATTAGAAGTGGTCCTAAGAAAGTTTTTTCCTGTAGATTTTAAGGAAAATAGTGTTATCAAAGAGACCTTGGGTTTCTCAGGAGCTTGAGAAGAGTCATGAAAGTGGGATAGAAGATGGAAAGACAAAAAAATGGAACTTTCTGAAAGCTGGGGAAAAGCCTGAATAGACAAGTCTAAGCAAAGGAGATAAAATCTTACAGACCAGAGTAGAAATATTTGAGAACTAGATCCAAGATGAAATCCTCAGGCTACATGGGCTCCCATATGATCTGGGTAAGAAAGAGCTGGTTAATTTTCTTGAAAATTGGATTGCAAAAGCTTAACAGCTTGCAGTTGAAGATGACCCACTTTGCGTTGAAAAGGCAGACAAAAACCTTTAAAATGATAAAAGAAGGGGGAAAAAAGGGAAAGAAATCCTGAGTAGGAGGCAGGAGGATGCTTGGCCTCTCAGATCAGAGATAGAGGGAAGGATCCTCCTCAAGGCAGCCCATAAGGACAGTTACCTTATCTAATACACTTCACATTTCCCTTTATTTCTCTTTATTTCTTGTTCTTTCTGTCTCACAACAGCAGAGATTCCAGCCAGCCCTGCCAAGGAAGCGAGGGGACATTTCCACTTGTGTCTCACACCAGGAAGGTTTCCCATCTGCTTCCCAGACAAGACTGGGGGTGCAGGACCTGCAGTCCTGAGCAGAAAATGCACACCTGCCTCAGCACCTGCTGGGCTCCCAAAGGCACCCATTCAGGAGACTTCAAAACTGAGTTTTAAATCTCTTTTAGAAAAATATCTCACTGACTAAAAACTTCCCAGGCAGCTCCAGGTTTGGCTCTTCACCATGAATTTCAAATGGTATCAAATAAGAAGCAACAAAAATTACATTTAGAACCTGGTGGTGACCACAAATGTCCTGATTTTTACAAACTTGCACCTGTTCAGCAGCTCTGAAGACAAAGCTGAGATATTGAGTGACCCAACTGAAAACTGAAACAAGCAAACCACTCTGACCTTGCTTTCATCACACAGCAATCAGCAGCCAACTTTCTTCTTTTTTCCCTTCCAAATTCCACACTAGTCCCACAAATCACAGAAACCTCCCAAACCCACAACCTTTCAGCAGCTTGTCCAAAGAAGTTCTGCATTCAACACCTGCTGGAATGAAGCAAAGAAGCCTCTGAGGCTGTGCCATGCTGGACTGAAGAGCCACACAAATCTGTTATTATTGCCTGAATTTCTGCTGCTATTAGAGAGACAGAAAGATAGAACTGTAACTTTTTATAGATAACTCTGGGAATTTCACACTCCAAGGGTTTTCCTCATATCAATTTTCTAATTCGTTTCCACTTAGATAAATGAACACGGGATTATGCAGCACCTCATAGCTGAACAGCTGCCTCTAAATTTTAATTAAAAACATTCCAAACATTATGAGTTTTCAAACTTTCCAAACCCTTTTTTTTTGTGTTTCTGCCTGTAGTTTGTTGATGTGCTCTAGGTGCCATTCTCAATTGTTATTTGTAGATAATTTTCCCCCCATGTCCCACATTATTCCATTTCTTCAGGGATGGATTGATGCTGTCAGTTTAAATCACTATTTACCCATGTATTCTGTTTTAAGATATATAATTGACCTGCAGTTGGAATAGTCAATGCCCAGATTTCTTTGATAGTCCTATATAAATATACAGTCTGATTTACCACACGGAGATTTTTATTTAAATGAAACATGTTGTTTCTCACTGTGAATGTAATGAAGGGAAAAAGAGAAGATAATTCAGCTTGAATACATAATTAGAAAGCTACTTCAATGAATTTTGCAAAGATTCTCAGACTTCTTTCTCTTTTTTTTGTTTCTTTTTAAAATACATTCAAAGATTTTTGAAATGGTTAGTTGGAGAACATTGGTCTGCATTGAAAAATAAAAAGTGGAGTGCATAATCTAAGGAACACAGCATTTGTGATAACTATTTGAATTTTTGTTTTTAGACTGTCAAATCAAGTGTGTTCTAAAGTAGTCTCTTGTGAGTGTATGTAATGAAATAAATTCTATTTCAGCAGGTAATTTTTCAGGTGATTTGCTTGCAGCAAAACAAAATGCTCAGCTAAAAGGATAGCAGAAAATCTAACTTGCTATTCCCATTTTTTAAGAAATGAGTATTGTTATGGTTAGAAATGAGCGATTTCTTTGTTGGTGACTGAAAAAACAAGGCAGTGCCACATTTCTTTTGCTCAGACATTGCTGCATCAGGAACCCCTTGCAGCATCACTTCACTGTGTGACTGCCAGGGTTAGAATCTGACCCAGGTCCTTCCTTTACCTTCAGACTGATATTCCCACTCCACAACATGCAAGAGCCCCAACTCCATCTACAGCATGGTACAGAGAAAGAATGAAATAACTTTTAAACTGAGTAAAGAATAAAATAGCTTTCAAACCGAGTGGAACTCCTCAGATGCCTCAGTGCTTGGAAGTGCCACACACCCTTGGGTATAAATTTTTAATCCAGTTCACCAAGATCTCGCCACTCTTCACATCTACTTTTCATGCCGTGATATTTTATTTCCTAAATGTTTGACAAAGTTACTTCCTGGATAAAGTCTGGGTCAGAACTACAGGATTTCACATCTTTTTGTCTCTACCTCAATTTCTGCTCAGATGTATTTGCATTCTGCAGCACCAACACCTTCACAGTCCTTCCTGAACTCCCCCAGCCAAGTTGTTCTTCCTCCTAAACCCCTGCATGAAATGTACTTTCAGTTCAGTCACTTGGAGCAAGTTCCTCCCCTGCTAATTAAACCACCTCTCTCTCTCTAGGAGATGATAATTTTGTCCTTTCCATGTTGTTCTAGGACATGAAACAACACGAGTGCACATACTGTTGCTTTTAAGGTGGAGAAAAAGGGAGTTCATTTTCTGACTCTAACAATGACAGTTTTCCCAAAGTGACAGTGGACTGGAGGGTGACAGAGCCACCTCCCCAATGACACTGGACAAACCAACAGCCCATCAAATTTCTCTTCTTCCATAAAAGAATGCAAAACAATGAGTTATTTACAGAAACTATATAAGAAAGTTTGCTACAAGAATGTAAACATCAAAAAGCTTAAAATATCTTAAAAAAATTAGAACATTTCCACAGAAACACAAAGTGATTTTGGGCTGCACAGACCCAGAAGTGCTGTGAGTGGTCACAGCAGGACTGCAGCACCAGGGGGAGCTGGGGCTGGGAGGAGGGAGCAGCAGCTTTGGGGCTGATGTTGGCCCTGCTGCCTGTCCCCACCCCTGGGTGGAGCAGCAGGTTGGGGGCAGATTTTGGTCCCTACTGCCTGTCCCCACCCCTGGCTGGGGTAGATGATGGCCCCTGTTACCTGTCCCCATCCCAGGGTGGATCAGCAGGTTTGGGGCAGATTTTGGCCTCTGCTGCCTGTCCCCATCCCAGGATGGAGCAGATTTTGGCTCTGCTGCCTGTGTCCATCCCTGCTGGGGCAGATTTTGGCTCTGCTGCCTGTGTCCATCCCTGGTTGGGGCAGATTTTGGCCTCTGCTGCCTGTCCCCATCCCAGGATGGAGCAGATTTTGGTCCGTGCTGCCTGTGTCCATCCCTGGTTGGGGCAGACATTGGCTGCTGCTGCCTGTCCCCATCCCAGGATGGAGCAGATTTTGGTCCCTGCTGCCTGTCCCCATCCCAGGATGGAGCAGATTTTGGTCCCTGCTGCCTGTCCCCATCCCAGGATGGAGCAGATTTTGGTCCCTGCTGCCTTGTGTCCATCCCTGCTGGGGCTGGGCTGCTGGGGAGCAGCTGAGGCAGTTCTGGAGCAGCTGCTGTCCTTGTTCCTTTGCTGTGGCATCAGCCAGCACACACAGAGCTCCTGGGGCCACAGCTGGAGGCATCCTGGCTGCCCTGTGCCACTGCCTCCTGCCCACCTCCTCACCCCAGCATCAGCATCCATCCTCCCTCTCCCTGGGTTTGCTTGCAGCCAAGCCTGGAGCACCTCAGGCGCTCCTGAAGTGAACAATATCAGCACTAAAAACCCCCAAGCAACAATGCAGCACAGAAAACCAGCACAGAATGGGAAAAAAAGCAACAAAACCCCAAAGCAAAGGCCCGGGGCTCTGAGCAGGCAGCAGCAGCACAGTGAGCACTGCTGGCACTCTGCAGCTCTCACACTGCCCTGGGTCACTGCTCCCTTCCTGGCACTGCTCTGAGGACTCTGAGCTGTGCCACTGGACACAGAATATAAACAGCAGGGAGTACACGTGAGCATCACCAGCTACCCAAAAGCAAACTTTCGAAAACTGCAAAGGTTTTTGGGTTTTTAAAGAAATTTCTGCTGAAGCTCTAAGACTGGTGTGACAAACATCAGCAAGCCAGAGTCATCCACTGTCCTACAGCACACAGGACAAACAGGAATGGGAAAACTGCAAGTACCACACTGTCAGAAAGGGGAAAAATCTGCAGACAATTTAAAACCTTCTTTTCTCAAAAAAATACAATCATATAACAGTGTCAAAAGAAAAATCCAGAGCCTTCTAAGCAGTGGAGCAATCAGCACAATTTGAATCCAAATCAGCCAAATAAGATCATTAAGATAAATTTATATCCTTCAAGTCCTACCTTGTCTTCCTAGATCTTGATTATGAAGCTCCATCAGTGCCCTTTATACCTGCACGGGAAGAGAAGGGAGAGCAATGCTTAGTACACAAAAACTATTGCAAGTGATAAATAAGAGCTGTCAGCAGGACTTTAATTTCAATTTAGCAGTTAAACATTTCAATTCTCTATCAGCAACACAACTAAAATTTAACTCTGATGGAAAAATTATTTTTCTAACTTTATGGCATAGAAGAAAAATGTGTTAACTCATTCTGGTGTCATAACACTTCTGCTGTTATAACAATTTGGGATTTCATATCTTTTCAAGATTTCAAAGCTGTTTTTTCCCAAACAGAAAGGGATGACTCTTGTGCCTTTTGGAAACAAAGTGTTTGAGATTTTACTTCAAATCAGAAAATGGTGTTTGTTAGGACAATGCAGCAAACATCAAGGCAAAGCTGCCCAACAGAGAGCTTTGTATCTTGTGCACTCATTTGTGTCCAGGCAAAAGGAACTCAGTTCCCATCATGACAAGAGGAACCAACTCCCAACAAATATCATTATTAGGCACAATTTGCAACCACTTTGCAAACTGAAGAATCCACTCTATATCACAGAGTCAATGTATTAAGATACAAAATCAAGCACAATGAATAATTATCTTCCTAGAAAACGTGGCTAAGCCAATCAGCACCACCAAAATATAACAATTCCCAGATCTCTGGGAAGCTTTCTCCTTTGCCTACAAACATTCCACTGCTGCACCAACAATAAACACAAACTCCTTCTGCAATTTCTATTCCTGCTGCTCAATTAAAATCCATTTGAGAACATCTATCTGTCAATTCAGCAGATTAGTCAAGCAAAAACATTTAAAAAAAAGGAGGGAGAAGAAGTGAAATCCCGAGTTCAATAATTACAGACACAGCTCACTTTATTTTGACCAATCAGCTCTTAATCGTTTAACCTGGTAAGACCAAAGTCAATTAGTACTTCTTTAATAGACTAATCCTTCTGCTTTTAATTGTCATATCAATAATACTGGCATATCCCTAAAGAAAAGTCAATAGTTATTACATCAACTAATTAAAATCCGACTTCAAAGGTAACTCACTGAGGGCTCTGCTCAGAAATTGCAAGTTCTTAGAACTAAAACAAGTCTTCATGGGACAGGGTGGGGAGGCTCATTTCTCCTGTGAACCCACCAAAAATGTGTGGCTCTTCTTACGAGTAAAAGTGACTTTTTGATTGGCATAACGAGAAGAACAGTAAAACAGATGGGTCTCCTGTGAAGTTGCACAGGATTCCCACTGGATAATCTAAAATGCTGACAGATAACAAAGGAGTCCCACACTTGTTATTCACTGCAGATTAAAATTTAAACATTGTCTGAGCGAGCCAAGGATTTAAACCAATTTTCCTAGCATGGAACTATAAAATAAAATAACCTGAGACAGGAAATGACTGTTTGAGGATACAGGTCTACTAATGACTCCAGGAAAAAAAAAACTTATTTTCCATAATGAGAGCAGGGACACTACAAGGATGTTTTCCACTCTTCTGCTGGAGCTGGGTCTGAGGGGCTGTTCCAGAGTGCTGCTCTAAGGCAGTCTGGGGAGTTGTGCAGCAGCTCCAGGTGTGCTCCCTGCTGCACAGAGCAAGATCAAACATCCCACCTGCCATGCTGGACTCTTTAGAGGGATGCCATGGAACAAGTTGTTTTATGGATTAAAAAAAAGCCCCAAATAGAGAATAGGATAGAGTTTGATATTTGAGCCTTAGCCAAAAATGCTATTTTTTTTCTGTTTTACTAGCAGATGATTAAATAATAATAATAGTAAAAAAATCTAGGAACTCTAATCTCCGAAACCCTAGGATTTAGGGTTGCACTCCATCTTGACAGTAAAACTGAAAAGCAAAAAACCACTTTGTTTCCAAAGGAGGGGAGACAAACCAGTCTCATAGTGTGTCTAAATGAATGTACAATAGAGAAAAAGTAGGAGGGGGGGGAAAGGCAGCAGCCACTAACAGGAGGAACAATTTTGGAGATGGATGATCAATGATGCTTTTGGAGGCACAGTAGTTTGTGGAGATTAAAGGAAACTCTGAAGTGCCTGAGCTAAATAACCCTGTATTTCAAGCTGAACAGCATGAAAAGCTGAGATCCTTCTCCAACTGCAAGTACACTCCAAAAATATACAATATTTCCACAGGTCAATTTATAAATAAATTATATGGAGAATTGTACCATGAGCTCATATACAGATTTATTCATGGTACATTCATAGCAAACACACCTCAAGCTGCAATTCCAGCCTGATCAGTATCTAAGGAAACTTCTGCCTAGGATTTACAGCACAGAATTTACCCTGATGAGTTACATAAAGGAGACTCTAAATACACAGGAGAAAAAAGAAATACCATTAAAATACACCTTCAAATACATGTGTTCTACATGGAATGATTTTATGTGCAGTTTAACACAGGTATTTAACAGTAAATACAACTCTATATTATTTAGAGGAGATAATTTTGGCCTGATAAAACCAACCAGATGAAAGTAAAGCAAAACCATTGAGAAGGTGATATGAAAGAAGAAGTAGAAGAACAAAACACATCACAAATGCCAGATTCTTTATTTTCTACAACAGCACGAAGTGTTAGATCATCTCTAAAGGTGAAGACAAGAGATGTACAAACTAACAAGCTCAAATTTTGGCAAAGAGAACTGCTGGGAATAGAAACTCTCTCTCCCTAGTCCTTCAGCTTCAGAGATATAATTCCCTAACAATTTTAACAGGGTTTTTTTCTAAATAATGTTGATGGCGTTATGGTTTTCAGTGTATATAGATATATATCTATATCTATATATATATATAGATATACATACATGAATTCACACACATTCACACACACTCTACTGGTAAGTTGGATGTTTTACCATAACAATAAATGGGAAGAGAAGCAACATTTGTGCTGTCTAGGAAAAAATAACTTCAGTGCTTCTCCATACCAAATCCATTTCCTTCCTGCACTCCACCACATTGTTTTCATGGTTAGAGAAGCTGAAAAGCCAGCCTAAAAATATTACATTATTGCAGCCCTGGAACAGATTGCTTAGGGAAGGTGTGAAGTTACTATCATTAGAGATCTTTTAGTAAGAGTTTTGCCAGCATCTATTTGTGCTTTGATTCCATCTTGCATAAGGAGAGGGCCCAGGAGCCTCCTGAGGTCCCTCCCTCTCTGCAGCTCCACTTTTCCACTTCGTGCCGTGGAACGCAGGAGAGAAGTCAGGGGGAGTGCAATGGGATTTTTATTCATAGCAAATAATACTTATGAAAATAGAATGCAGGAGGCCTATCTATCACCTCTGCGATTTGACTACTAAACCACAACACTTCAAAGCACATAATCCCTTCCCTCATGACCCAGTAATGCGTTCAGGAAAAACTGCAAGAGCCAGAGATTGATTCCACTTCCAAGCCGTGTAGTTTGTTGTAGGAACCAACCAAAGCACAATATATATTAGAATTAAACCCTGTCCACCTCTTCAGAAACAACTCCAGGAAATTCCTATCAAATCTGTCTGCTGCAGTTAGTTTTTGTGACAGAGCCATTACAGAGAAATGAAGTGTCACTGGTGAAAGGAATGTCAAGCTGCTTTGCATTGGCTGAACAGCATCTGATGTCCTCAAGGATTAGAGCTCATTCTGACCCTGCCCTGCCAATCTGTTCAGCTTCTGACGCCTCCCCATGCGGGGTCAGAGAGGGATTTCCCCTGGCCTGCTCGGGGACCCAGGAGCGCCCGCGGTGTTTGTGCGGCAAACGGCCGCGTGTGGCGCGAGGCCTGGGCACCCTGCAGAGCCTGGGATGGGTGAGCTTGCATGGAGCCTCCTCGTGCTCACCCTGACTGCTCTCGGCCCTTGGCGGCCAGGAAATCCAAATAAACACCCACCAGGGTGGGCTTCACGTGCACAGGGCACATCTTGTGACCAGTGTCCATCAGGAAATGCACAGGTTTTGATACAACAGGAAATGCACACAACATTTCTGGTATCCCAGGAAATGCACACCACGTTCCTGATATCACAGGAAATGCACACAATATCTCTGGTATCACAGGAAGTGCACACAATGTTCCTGATATCACAGGAAATGCACACCACGTTCCTGATATCACAGGAAATGCACACAATATCTCTGGTATCACAGGAAGTGCACACAATGTTCCTGATATCACAGGAAATGCACACCACGTTCCTGATATCACAGGAAGTGCATACAATGTTCCTGATATCACAGGAAATACACACAACATTTCTAAAATCACAGGAAATGCACACAACATTCCCAATATCACAGGAAATGCACACCACGTTCCTGATATCACAGGAAATGCACACAATGTCTCTGGTATCACAGGAAATGCACACCACATCTCTGATATCACAGGAAGTGCACACCACGTTCCTGATATCACAGGAAATGCACACCACATCTCTGATATCACCCTGAGTCTCGGACAGGGTAATTTTTCACTGATCATGGCATTTCATGGAAATCATCATGGCTTGCTGGGCTAACAATGCTCCTGGGGAAAACGAAGAGGAGGTGATAAAAATGAAAACTCCTGTCCAAGCTTGAGAAGAGCATTCTGAGCAAACAGCACACTTCCACACACAGTGGAAGTGAAGAAAAAGACTTTCTTGTAACGTGGCTTTAGCCAACAAACAGCAGGGTACGTATTCCAAGTCATTCCAAGTCAAACTATTGTTTGGGTTGTTAGTTTCTTTTTTTTTGCAAACTCTTTACATTACAAAATTAAGATCTCTGAAGACAAGAAAAAAAAAAGTATGCTAAGCTGAGCAACAGAGACACAAAGTTTTAAGTTTGCCAGAGGAGTAAACGCAAAGAAAGTGGAACAATGTAGGAGCAAAGATGATCTCAATAAAGATGTATTAATGCATTCTTTAAACTTTCAAAACTTGTGGTCTCAATGGGAGCACCAATCTAAAAATATCCAGGGCTGCAGAACCATACATAAACAATGAACAGAAGGAGCTTTGAAAGCTGGAAGGTTTTATCAAGATTTTATTTCCCTTTTTTCATAGGATAAATTGGTCTGTGCTCATGACTAACGTTCATAAACACACAGTTTAAACCAAGAGAAACAACACAATCAAACATTCCATTCCTTACCAACAAATGACATTGTTACTGCAACAAACCACAAAAAACCCTTCTGGATGAGAGGAGAGTGCCTCTGGTGTGCTTTAACCTCTAACATTAGCATGGGGGCTGTGGAAATGGGGAAGCAGAGAACAGGAATGGGGGGAGAGAAGCAGTGCAGGGGAACTGGAGGCAGATCAAGGGCTTGAACATCTCCAGCAGTTCTTTCCCACTGCTGGAACACCTCAAACGAGCAGAAATGGCTCAAAAGGATGCAAAGGGGCTGGAGTACCCACCCAGGGAGGTGACTTTGGGAGCAGGGCCATCCTTCAGGGTGATGAAGTGGCTGATTTGGTTTTACAGACACTCGTGGGTGAGCTCTGAGCCCCAGGGATGGAGCACTGCCTGTGCTGGGGCAGGAGCTGCAGTAATTGTAATTGTGACTGCAGCTGGGACTGCCTGGCCCCCCTCACCAAAGGGCTGCCAAACAACACCCAGGGAGGGCTCCTCACATGGGAAATGCACAGGTTCTGCCACACACATGGGAAATGCACAGGTGCTGCCACACACATGGGAAATGCACAGGTTCTGCCACACACATGGGAAATGCACAGGTTCTGCCACACACATGGGAAATGCACAGGTTCTGCCACACACACATGGGAAATGCACAGGTTCTGCTGCCACAGCCAGGGCTCCTCACATTGGAAATGCACAGGTTCTGCCACACACACTGGAAATGCACAGGTTCTGCCACACACATGGGAAATGCACAGGTTCTGCTGCCACAGCCAGGGCTCCTCACGTGGGGAAAGGTGAGTGAGCCACTCCAGCAGGGAAAGGAATTCTCAGCACCCATTACAGCATTTCCTATTATGCCTCTTTCTAAGAAATAATTGCCTGCTTCTCTTTGTCCTCACTCTTACATTTTCCATGCCCGTCCCACACCACAAGTATAATAAAATTGAATTTTATTTCCTGATTTACAAAGCTGCTCTTGTGCACATTCACAGAGCCTCACCATTATTTATCATCCATGGGTTTCCTTCCCAACCTTTTCTTTTTTTTGCTTAACAGAAAGGTTGACGAGAAAACAAGAATTCAATGTAATGAGAAACAAAGAGCTGCATAGCTCAGAAATGTTTTGCAAAAACATCTTACAGCCCACACAGGCAGGCTGTAAATCTTGCAGAGAAGGCTCTCACCTGTGTTATGGCAGACTCCTGCTGGTATCTCTGCTCTCCCTAACAAACACACCAGGAATGGAAGGACAGCCCCACACTGCCCTGTTTAGCTCACTGACCAAGTTACATTTTTGATGTCTTCACCTGTAAGACAACAAGCTGCAGCTCAGAACCTTCCTAAATATTTCTGTATCCAGCTGTAATGGTTTATTTTTCATCCAAGAATGAGTACAGTTCTCTCTGAATCTGTGAAAACTCTTCACATCCAGAGCCTCCCGTGGCAAGGGGTCCCAAAGCTTTTACTAAAAAAGACCCAGCTGAGTCCCTTCTGCAGCTCATTATTTCCAGTGGAGGGCTAAATTCCTGCCCAGGCTACCCGAGCTCTCCTTGGTGTGCCTGAGGCCTGAAGCCAAAGAGCTCTCATTCTCTTTAGGAGGCAATCCCACTTCTTGTCATTACTGATACTTTCCCTAGGGCCCAGCATGAGATTTGGTCCCGTGATTAAAGCACTTAACAAGACCTGGAAGAACCTAATAACTGGAATTTTCCAACAGAAAATACATTTTGCTGAATAATTCCCATCATGGTGCTGGGACAGAGCAATGACCTCGTCCTCATTTTGAAGGAAATTCCACCTTTGGAGTCCATCCCCTTCAGATGCTACAAGGAGTCCCCAGTGATGGGGATACAGAGAAACACCACAGAGAACAGAAAATTCCTGGACAGTCATTTCCTAATCCTCAGAGTGCCCTGACCAATCACTGCACTGAACCAACACACCTCTGATATTGTCTACAAGAAAAGAAAATATCTGACAACGTTTACGGGATCAGCAATGGGTGCACCAAAGAATGAAAAACCACCAAACACTCCTGCCTTGTTTGGCTCCTTTGAGCCACGGCCGGGCTGCTCACACAATGCCTGAGCTGTCTGCTCAGCAGTTGACCCCTCTTTGAGCAAAGAGTAATCTAATATAATTCAGAGTTTACTGCTTAGGGTCAGCATCAAAACAGGGACATCAAAGTTCTCTTCAGGCTGGAGCTTTCAGGTGGTATCAACAATTGATAAAGGGAGACCTGCAGCCTTTGGGGTCACTTGGTGCAGAACAAATGAGAAAGGCACTCACAATGCTGTCACAGAACTCTTTGGCTCCATTTTCCTGTTTACTCCAGACACAGGAGTGTTCAGTGTCTACCCATCATTCATTTAGCAATGATGAACAGGAAAATTTAAGTTCAGGATGATTATGTTGTAGATCAAAATCCACAGTTTTTGTAAATATAATTTCTTTAGCCCCATAATTCCAGGAAAAAATATCAGCAAGCACAAATGGCATTTTAAACAGCAATACTCACTGAGAGTACACACAAACAAGTCAGCACCTATTACACAGACAGGAGCTCAAAGTGGCTGGAGCTTTGACAAAAATCCATCTAGACCTTTTCTTAAAAACAAGCACATCTAAGAAGATCAGAACAGCTTTTAAGCTCAAATGCCAGGTTTTTTGAAAACACACAACAGAACAAATAATTTTTGGTACAGGGAGAATTAAAAATGACTGAGAGAGATCAGAAATAAAGGAGATTTGTAAACAACAATCTTCCCACTGCATCCTTGCAGGGTTTTCCCTTATTCCCAGGCTTGCTCTCAATCAAGCTGCTCTTCAGGGCTCCCAGAGTTGCAGAATTATCACATGCTCTGCTGTGAATCCAGGAGAAACGTTTCATGGGCTCCCTCAGCACTCCCAGCCCCTGCTCTGGGGGTTTCCTGCACTGTTTTATCCTCAGACTGCACCACAGGAGTTTATTGCCTCTTGACTCTGTCCATGAGAAGGAGCAGCCTTCATCCCACCCCACAGCAGGACAAGGCAAACAGGATTGATCCCCTCTGCCCAGCCCGAGCCCTGTCAGGGATGCTGCAGCCTGGAAAGGAGCAAAAGGCTCTGGCTGTGAGAGCTGCCCCGTGCATCTCTCCCAGCAGTCACTCTGCTGGCAGGTTTCTACAGCAAAATAAGATCACAGGATTACAGGATTTGGTGCTGAAACTCACTGTTCTAGAAACTGGTGCCTCAGTCAGGAGAAGATCTCACATCAGCGGAACAGAAGGCCAGAGAGGCTGGGTGCCAAAAGGCAGAACTTCAAAAAAACAGGATAAAAGTTCTGCTCTGTAAGTACCCATAACTGTGTAAGTGATCTGTATTTTAGGATTGATGGGCTGAGATGATGAGACAGCCAATGGAGCAGAGACTGGAGGCTGTCACCAGGCTGGGTGACATGAGGGGCTTCCTCCTTAAGGCACCCTGTCCTTGTAACCTGAGCAGGACTTTTGGGCTCACCCCACATTTCCTTCTTTGGCTCTATTTACTCACAGCAGAACCAGCAAGCCATCCACCTCCACTTGTAGGTACCACAAAGCATTTCACCCAGACAGAAACTCACTTAGAATCAATCACCATGCTTTCCATGGGAAAATCAAATATTTTTTCAAAGAGTAAATTCTTTCCTCTGCATTCAGATGATTTAGCTTATTTTGTTTTCACCAAATGATTAGCTAAGATTTTTTAATCTAAACTCTTATTCCATCCATCCCAGCTTCAGTAAAATTGAAATTTGTGAGAATATTTTCCAGAAATATCTAGTGGAGGCTATTAAAAGAGGGGCAGATAATATTAGACTTCATTGGCAGGCAACCAGCAAGAGAAAAATTCCCAGCCAGAGAACGTTATCATCTCAACTGCTGTGAACAGAACTGGTCTCAAGTCAAATGAGCTGCCCAGATGTCCCCTCCTCACTCTGAAACTCCATTATTGTATGGAACAACATCTGCTGATGGAGACCTGGCCTGGCCCCTGAGCTCGGGCTGACAGGGAAAAGCTCCTCACGTCACCTCAGATCCACGCTCAGAGCACTGGCAAGCCCTCCTGTCAGAGCTCATCCTTCCAGGAATTCAGGGTTTTAACAAAGGATCTCCTCTCTGGGAGTGGATGCTGCATGGGATGCTCAGTGCTGGAGACCCTCTGCCTCCCACCTCCCCTGCCTCTGTGCAATGCCTGTGCAAATATTTCCCTGTGCTTGTTTTTCAAGTGGCATCCTAGAGTGGAGGAGCTGTTCCCCCGAGTGCATTTTCTTTCTTTACCATCACTCTCCTCTATACAAACAACAGATTGCTTTGCTGCTGCCCTCTGAATGCAGAGGATGAGAATGCCACAGTGCAGCTGCCTGCTGCTGGGGGAGGCTGTCCTCCACAAACCCACTGGGGAGCCAGCCCAGCCCAGCCTCGCTCGTGGCCCTCTCCAGAGGATGCAGACCTTGGGTTCTCCTCCTCTGAGGATGGTTCTCAGCCTGATTTCCAGGGTTGTTGGGATGCAAGATCATCCTAAACCCTCCTGAGCTGGCCCATCATTTTTCCCTGCACCAATTTTAATCCCAATGCAGTGATAAAGTTGGATAATTGTCCAGAAGGCCAAGGATTGCTGGGGCTGAGCCTCCTGTAGGATTGGACCTTAGGAAAGGTGGTTTGTTTCTGCAGGCTGGTTTTACATAAACAGTTAATGCCATGATATAATAGTGCCATACCAAAAGATTCCATTGTTTCCAGAAGTTTCAGCTATTTCACTGCCAGTATATTTCTGCAAGAGTTCCTCCAAAGCACTGAGCAGGCTGCCAAGAGGAGCTGCAAATTTGACAGGAAGAGACCCTCCAGGAAGGCTTTCAAATCCCCAAAAGGAGGGAACAAGCAGTTTCACTTGGCAATTATTTCCCTCTGGTTCTAGAACTGGTATCTTCCTGCTTTTCATGATGCCTTTCTTCTCCAGGAGTCAATGGCTTAGTCAATTTTCAATTTCAACACCCTTAACAGCCATTGACTTTTTTAAAAAAAACAAAGACTTATTTAAACCCTCAGCTATGATTCCTCCAGCTACTAAAGCCCTGGTCAGCAGCCTCCACCACAAAAATAGCTTTTCTGCCTCCTCACCCTCTAACCACTGGTGATCACAAGTCTGCCAACCCTGCTATCTTCTTTGCCTCTCTGTTCTCAGAGAAATGGTGGGTCGGGAAGTTAAAAAATATAAGAATTTCTTTTATTTTTTTTTATCCTTGGTCGTTGTGCTCCTCTGGGGTTTCAGGGACATTAGCTACGAGCTCTGCTTTCAGTGCAGAGAAAAGGAGAAGGCAAACATCAGAGCTGGATAAAGTGATGGAATAAAAGCCAGTAAAGTGCTTTGATGACAAAGGTTATGCAAGCGTGAAGCAGCACTCTGACACTGCTCATCACTGGGGAGGAAGGGACTTTGAAGCACAATTCAATGGCCAAAAAGCCAGGAACTGACCCAAAGTCTGGGTTTGGGTCCGAGGTGCTGCAGGGACAGAGCACACAATGGGACCATGAATCTCCTGGGATTACTCTGATGTGAATAAAGGAGCTGATGGAACCCCAGCCCTCCAACAGCACATAAATCTCATGGCAAACCTCACCCAAAGCTGAGCCCTTCACCCCAAGGCAGGAGGGCTCTGCTGGGCACTTTGGACATTCATGAGCAAGACCAGATGCTGTACAGAAAACCAAAGTACAAGACTCAAGACAAAACCAAAAGAATATTGTAAACATCAAAATATATACTAAAAATTGATACCAAGGAATTTTTTAAAACACTTAAAATTACCCAATTTGTCCTGCTCCAACGAGAAATGGAGAACATGCCAAATGATGTAAAATAGAATTGGATATCTTATATCCAATATATAATTTTTTTAATATAATTTTTTAAAAATGCTGGATAGGAAAGCCCCATTTCTTGTTAAACCAAGAATATTCAGGTCTGTTTGTCTGGGATGTGACACCTGTGGGACAGCCTGTGCCCTGCTCCTGTGTCACACACCCTCAGCAGTGAGGCAGTCACCAAATCCTTTCCCCACTTAATGACCCCATGAAACAGGAGATGGAAAATATCATATGGAGACCATTAAATCAAGCACGATTTGCTTACTTAGCAACACTTCAGCAATTAAAAGTTTGGAATATATATATGTGCTTATAAATAAAAATAATGGGAGAAAAAGGGCTTTTAAATCACCCACAAATTTCAGTCTCTCCTCCTGTTTTCCACAACCTGATTTATAAATCTAATATTTAAATTTCAGGCAACTTTGCACAAAAAGGAAAAAGAACATGGAAAAGAAAGGAAAAAAAAGGCAAGGCAACCAAGCATAGGTCATTAAAGCAATTTTTGTTTCCTACATTTTTTGTTTCCTTTATGGTTGCAATCAATTTTTGTGTCATACAGAGGCCATGTTCCTAGAAATAATGGACTCTCTCAAGAAAAATTGCCTTTATTCTTAAAATTCCATAAAAATCAAATGCAAATTATATGAAGTTCTCTTCCAAATTATGCCTTGAAATAATTTTGATGTATTTTAATAAATTTTTAAGTAATGTTTACTTCTAAAATGTAGCAATGGCTCATGACATTTCTTTGATCTATACTGAATTTTATCTATTTTTATTGTACTATAGAATACACCTGGTTCATATATTGACATCTTTTGATGTACTGAAGCCTTCATATAATTTTTGTTGCACATCATACTTTTTAAAAATGTGTAAAAAAAAAAACCATATAGAGAATATTTATACACTGCATGCAGCAGATCACAAGTAAATTCAGTCAGTTTTTCATGAATAATAGAGAACAGAATTCTGACTGAAAACAACTTCCCACACCTAAACCCAGCAGTGCTCAGAGCAGTGACCTGGGCTCTGCAGGTACAGGCTGGTGCAAATCCTCAGGTGGGGATCATTCCATGGCACCCACAGCCCTGGGATGGGTGGGTTTGTCACAGACATCTTTTTATGAAAATCCTTCTCTTGGAATTTTTTCCTCCTGAGAAGCTGAGAGGCCTCAGGAACAAAATGCAAACATTGATTATCTGCTGCTGTGGAATGCAACAGGTGCATCTGGGATTGGTCTCATGTGGTTGTTTCTAATTAATGGCCAATCACAGCCAGCTGGCTCTCTCTGTCCGAGTCACAAACCTTTGTTATTCATTCTTTTCTATTCTTAGCCAACCTTCCGATGAGAACTTTTTCTTCTATTCTTTTAGTAGTTTTGATGTAATATATATCATAAAATAATCAATCAAGCCTTCTGAAACATGGAGTCAGATCCTCATCTCTTCCCTCATCTGAAAACCCCCGTGAACACCATCACATGGGTTGGGTTGGGAGGGAGCCTAAATCCCATCCAGAGCCACCCCTGCCATGGCAGGGACACCTCCCAGTGTCCCAGGGACACCTCCCACTGTCCCAGGTGCTCCAACCCCAGTGTCCAGCCTGGCCTTAGACATTCCCAGGGATCCAGGGCCTGCCCACCCTGCCAGGGAACAATTCCTCATTGCCAAGGTCCCATCCAGCCCTGCCCTCTGGCAGTCTGAAGCCACAGGACTTCAACGTTTTGCATGCAAACACGACACAACACTCATTTTCTCCCTCTCTTTGTCCAGTGGTGTTTCCATTTCTCCTCTCCAAGAGAGCAAACCCTGAGTGGCACCAGGAGAGCACAGAAGGGACAGAGAAGCTCTGTGCAGGCAGGGCGGGTGCCTGTGACACACACACAGCAGGTAAATGCTGCCCAAAGCCCAGCAGCACTTACAGCTGGCCTGTCCTCCAAAGCGCCATCCCCACACCCTGCTTAGCTGCCTGCCTCACAAAGGAAACGTCTGCTGCAAAGCTTTGTGCTGGCAAAGGTGATGAAAAAACATTCTGGGGTCACCCTGAGCTCTGGTCAGCCTGGGGTTAGCAGGGGATGCACCCTGGGCAGCTGCAACCACCTCAGAAACAAAACAACTTCTGGGCTGGGCTGGGCTTGGAGGAATTGCCAAGGAGTGGCACTGGGGACACCCAGGGCACTGCTGGGGCAGTGGGACAGCAATGACAGAGAGCCCAAGGGCAGAGAGCAGCTGTGAAGGCTCCAAGAGAGGAGGAGGCAGCACAAACACACCCCACACAGCTGAGCACAGCAGTGCTGTCCCCTCACACGGGGCACAGCAGGGTGGCACGGGCAGGAAGGGGCACTGCCAGCCTCCAGCACAGCACGGGCATGGAGCCACTGGCAGAACACACACTTGGGAAGGGAGGAGTGGAGAAAAGAGCAACACAGAGCTGTTAACAGGTCATTAAGGACATGCACTTACAGAAAATTCTACATACCATGCATCATATTCGCAAGTCTTAAAAGAACACAATAAAGTTCCACAGGTTTTATAATCACCTCTGTGATTTTGTTGTCATGTTATTGTAAGGGTTCCACACTGTTGTCTCCTTATCACAAAGGTTCCATACCTTGGTGTTTCTCGTGGGCAGCTCCTCAGAGCTCTGACTCTTTCTCCTTCCCAAAGCAGCCACTGACTGCAGATCCCTTCTCACCACCACCCCACTCTTTTATAGCATCTTCTTCTCACTGGGTACAGCTGTGGCCTGGTAAAGTCAGGCCTGTTCCTGATCTTTGATAATTGGCCCAGCTGCAACTCCTTAGTGAGATTACTTTCTACACCATCTTTATTTTCTTATATTCTCTCCCCCTATATGATCCTATTTTCAATTGTATTACCAAAATCTGCTGCACCTCCTCCTCCCCTCTCTTGGTAAAACAATTGGTTACCATGGAAACCAATATATTTCTGGTATGGACACCAAGTTATGACCCCAACATTAATGTGAAATATGTGAAATATGAAATATGAAATGTCTCCTCTTTCTGTAGATGGACACAGTGGTGACCATGGATGGACTTCATGTGAGAGACAGCTTCACACTCTTTGTGCCAACAAAGAATATTACATTTGGGTAGTGTTGCAGTGTTGTGCAAACAACAGAATAAGAAAAGAACTTATTGAACTCATTTCAATGGAAATAGGCTTAGATGATATACTGAGCAAGGACTTCATGTTCCTGAGCTTACAGCTGCTTTAGCAGACCCATCACTTTCCAAAAGGGATTAATGATCACATCCACAAAGGAGGAATCAGGCATCCCCTGGACCTCAAATGACAACGAGGCAAGTGGGTTTTTTAAATTTCAATGATTTTGCTGAAATTTCAGCTGGCTGGTGAAAAGGAGTGTCCTGTCATTTTAGGAATCCTGGACCAGCTCAAGGTAAGCAGGAGCTCAGAGCTGGTTCACAGCTCCCCTCAGCCCAGGGTGGAGCTGGCCCTCAGGGGTGGGGAGCAGCAGCTGCCCCAGCATCCCCCAGGTGCTCCTGCACCCCAGGGCTCAGGGCTGGCTGGGGAGCTCTGTGCAGCCCTGCCCCTCCTCAGAGCACAGCTCCCTGCCCCTGAGCACCCACTGCACAGGCAGATCCAGCCAGAGACACCTCAATGGGATCAGTTATTGCTGCGACTATTTCAACGTGAAAAGCACTGTCAGAGTCTGAGGCTGTGACTGAAAACTGACACAAGGCTGCAAATACCACCCTGTGTTTTCAGAATTGGAACTGCATAAATACTGTACTTCATCTATGATTTTTTTTTTTTTTTTTTTTTGCAAGGGAAAGGAAAGAGAGGTAGTGATTTAGGAAGATATACAATAATATGGAAAAGAAGAAGAATAATCACGTTCGGGATGAATTTTGCATAAGATCACTTTAAAATATTTACAAGCTACAATTTTGAGTGGTTTTCTCAGTCTCACCATTTCTATCTTCCAAATGCTGTGTTTCAGATTAGCTGGAATTATCAGTTCATTTAGAGGGCTTTTCCTGCAGCGTATGGAAATGGATAAACAGGGAAGAGCAGAAGGAAAAAGGCAGTCAACAGGAAATTTTTTAAAAAGCAAAAATCCTGTTTCCTCAACATATTTCCCCAGAACCTGTGAAAGTGAATTTCTCTAAAGGATCTAAAGACAGCAGAAATTGTGTAATAACCCACAATACAATCTAAATGTATGCAAAGATTGGAAATGCCAATTAAAATCTCATGGGGTTTTTTTGGGATTTTTGACACTCACCCACACCCACTTATCTCTGCAGTTTCTTTAGTGAAAGGGAGAGTCATAAAGCAGGTGGAGAACTCCACAGACAGCTCCAGCAGCCCTGCCACTGCACTTGGAAGGAGATTCCTGGAAGCTGAATATGGAATGTGGCAAGAATGTGCCAGCCTGCCAGCACAAGAGTGAAACAGGCAAAGGGAAACACTAATACAGGGAATAGCAGCAGCTGGGCTTCACCTTCAGCTCCAGCAAGAAATTCTCCAACACAGACTGCCAGGGGAGTTGGAAAAGTGAATTATTTTATGTTTTTATCATCCAGTAATTGTTGAATCATTAATTGTGCAAAGTGTGTGGCTTCATGCATTAAAAGCCAACAGAAATGACCAGGAATTGCTTTGCCAAGGCAGTGGGCACAGTGAGCACTAAGACTGTCCATCAGACAAATCCATAATTCACCTTTCAGAGCCAGACTGGGTTTTGGGCACTGCAGGTAACATTGGTTCAACCAACAGCTCACAAAGATCAGAGGTGTGAGCCAGCACTACCTCCATGGGCTGAGGCTGCAGAAACATTAACAATTAATTAATAGCAGCTCATCAGCTTTTGTTCCTCAGCACAAAGTTTCCAGCTTGGCTGTTTTTACTTCTGCATCAGCCACATTTCAGGAGGGTGATAATTCCAGCTGCTCCCCTCACAGAATAACTGTGCCCTGACCATGATAGGGTGAACTGTTAATGAGATATTAACATCACAAGTGACCCCCTCCCCATGCCCTGCTGTCCTGGCAGACCTGCAGCCCAACAGAGCAAAGATTTATAGCCACACCACAAAACCACCTCCAGCTATTCACCACAAGCAGTCTCTAGCTGTTGTTAGAAGGGCATTTTCAATATTTTTGCCTCCTTTTCTCAGGAAAGGCAGGTGACACAATGAAGAGGAATTGGCAGTTTGAGCATCAGCTCTGTGCTGGACGTCAGTCACACCTGGAGACCTTGGATCTCACTGACCAGTTACAACCACAGTGCCAACACCACAGCAGCCCCACAGAATTCCTGACTGGAGGCTGGGGGCTGCAGGGGATTGGCAGAGTGATAGAGGTATAATATCAAAATTAGTGCATCTTCCCACAGCAAAGGCTTCTGGGCCAGCTCCATAGTTCTCTCCTCAACAAATCATTAACCAGAATTAATCATGGTGCTTGCCATCTATTTTTCAGCCAGAACATGGGAAGGGTTTGAAAGGGCTGTGGAAGAAGGGGCAATTGGAGGTGGGAGGAAATGGATGAGCTTGTTAACACTTCAGGAGAGCTCTGAAAATACAGAATGTGGTGCTGAAGTGGTAGAGACTAACAGGAAACCTGCAGGAAGCCCAAGTCCATTAGGCACAAATCAATTTTGTAATCATCTACCTGCCAAGCACTCCAAGACGTTTGAGAGCGAGTTCCTCCTCACAGAAGAAACCACGCTAAAAACAATATTTTGAGAAGTCAGGTGTGGGATGGAAAGGTGCTGAGAAAAGGTGCCATTGTTACCTGTGCCAGGCTTCTCTCTGGCTCAGAATCCATCACACAGCACCAAGCTCTGCCAACCACCAGCAGTGTGAGTGACCAGGCTCAAGGGACACCAGAACAATTCCTGCCCTCAGGAATTATTGCAGTGAAGAGAGGAAATTTTGAGATACAGAGAATTGTACAAAGAGGGAGAGTGTGCACAGGGACAGGGCAGAGACAGAGCAGAGCCTGGATTTCAGAGGCTGGAAAGCCACTCCATGTACAGCACTGAATTCCTGAGCATTCCTTCCTCCCCCAGCCCTTGTTCCTTGCCAATCAGTGTGCATTCCACCGAGGAGGGAAATGACAGTGACAGTGACAATGTATTTGGGGACACACAGCAGGAACACTTATGCTAAGTGGATGAACATCTCGTTGATCAGGTGGCTGAGTTATTTCAGAGATTCCTTCCAGAAGAGCTGGGATCTGCCTGGGCCCACTGTGGGTGTCCTGCACAGCCCTGGGGAGCACAGGGTGCTGCTGAGGATTGGAAGGGAACAGGGTGTGGAAGGGGCAGCCCCAGGAGAGCCCTGCTGAGCTGGATGATGCTGGAATGTGCTGGATGATCAGATACAGCAGCTCAGGAAGGGGGACAGACCCTGGCCATGCTCTGCCAGTGCCCAGTGCCCAGGCAGGTGAGGGGTGCAGCCCCAGGACAGCCCTGCTGTGCTGGAATGTGCTGGATGATCAGATACAGCAGCTCAGGAAGGGGGACAGTCCTGGCCATGCTCTGCTGGCAGAAGGACCAGTGCCCAGTGCCCAGGCAGGTGAGGGGTGCCCCTGTGCTTGCCCTCAGCTCCCAGCTCAAAGGAAGCCAAACAGCCCATCCACTGCTGCTTTCCACCAAGAAAACCCCAAATCCAGGAATTGGAAGGGTGAGAATTGACCTCCCACCCTGTGCCTGGGGCTCTGCACCGAATCCTTCTGAATCTCAGTTTGGGAGCTCTTCCAGAGCCTCCCTCCCCATCTGGTCTGAAAATCCTGTGACATTCCACAGTGGCCCTGGCACTGCAGCAGGGACAGTCCCTCCACCTCCACCCTGGGCTGGGCACCAGCGGCTCTGGGGGCAAATTCCCCCAGCAGGAATTCAGGTCAGCTGCAGCTCACCAGGAGCGTTCAGGTCCCTGTGTGTGAGATATTTACACGTGGATGAGGCACATGTTTTGACACCAAGAGTTCCAGACACAGGCAAATATCTATGATCTGCCATCTTAAGTGGAGGAATAATAATTCCATTTCCTTTTGCACCGCAGTTTGTTTGACAGCTCCAGTCTAGGATCCACAAGGCTGACACTGAGCCAAACTGTCACTGACATTTCCACGTCTGAGAAATCCTGAACCTCACAGGTAAACTGTGAAAGCTGAGAGCAGGCACTGCAAGTGTGAGCCTCAGAGCTGCTGCAGCAGACAAACTCTGAAAAGTCACTTTGCATGACCTCTGCTTTCTTGTGACTGGGGGCAGCTTAAAGCTGGGAAAATGGGAAGGAATGAAAACCCACAGAACTTTTTGCAGTCAGAAGAAACATATGCTCCACAAAGTAAAAAAAAAATTACTCATATGTGATAGACTAGATGAGCCAGACATCATTTAAAGTGAAATATACCATTTAAATGTAGATAAAGAATGCAAGAAATACATTTATGTTTTCATTTTTATACCCTGTTGAGCCGCAAAAAGGAGCACACTGCAATTTGGAATTTGCTCAGCTGACTTTTCTTTTGTACTGGTAGGAAAGGAGAATGTGTGGGGGCTTTCTTAGGGTCAAAAGAAGAACTGGGACCTACTGACCTCTATAATTACAACTTATTGATTTAAGTGGGGTGTTTATATCCCAGCAGCACATTTAATGCAGTAAAGGTTTACACAGTCATACAGATCTCATTTAGATGACACTCACACTCCTAACATCCTCTGCTGCTCGAAAGAGAAGGAAATAAAGCTCCTGGAGGTTAATGAACAGGCTGAGCAGATTTCAGCACTTCAGAGGAGGTAACAAGTGTGGCCCAAGAACAAATCCATGGGAGACAAATCCACAAAAAGCTGAAGGTCCTCGCACAAAGCAGGAGCACAAAAGCACAAAATCTTATCTGGAACGACTCGTTATCACCTCATTCATACAAAACCTTCCCGACACCAAAGAGCTCCCCCTGAACAGGGGGCTCGGGATATTTACTGGGAGCGCTGAGCGCTGCGGCTTCGGGAGAGGGATTCTGTCAAGTCCATTCATCTGCTAAGAAAACAACATTTTCAGAGAAACGCAGCAAATCGGTGGCTGCTTGAGATGTGTATTTTAAGCATCCATTTGTGCATTGTCTGAAAGCGGGAACAGTGCCCAAAGGCATCAGTTAGCGTTTCACAAAAAACCCCAACATTTTTAGTGGTTCAGGACCCTTCTCCTACGAACAGACAGATGATGCTCACAGAATAAGGAAAAGGTTCATTATTCTCCCATTAAATATAGAGAAATTAGGCGCAAACCCACAAAATAAAGTCTTACAACAAGAAAGAATTAGAAGGAGATTTCTACCTTGAATGTTTGATCTCCTGTTCTTAAAACAGGATGATTTTTCCCTAAAAGCTTTGAATAAAATCCTGACAGAGACATACCTGGTTCCTAAAAGTCTGTTAATTCATGGTCTCTTTGACTGAAGGAATGAAAGATAAGAAGTGCAAATTCAGACACATGACATTTCATCCAGAAAATGCCTTTTTTCCTCTCCTATGCCATGTCTTTCCAGACTGGAACTCATTTGAAACCAAACCACCACTCCCATCCCAAGCTGCACTCAGTTCTTCCAAGAATTTAATATTCTTCAATAACATATGCTTCTCACTCTTCTGAAATGCACTCTGCAGGTCTAAGTTTTATCCCAAATCTGCAGGAGAATTTAGGGACCTTTTTTTTACTCACATTTTGCAAGGCACATAATTGGCACTTGCATAATCTCATCCAAATAATCTGCTACTTCCTACTAGAGATTTTTTATGCAGTGTTTGTACCCAGTTGGCTTTTCATAGTACTATCACCCAACCCTGAATTTTAAAGGCAGTTTATTCATGTAAGCAGTCTTAAAATACACATTTTCCAGGGGAGAGCTGTCAGGCATGGAGGAGCTGGGTAACAAGCTAAATCAGCAGTACAAATAGGAGCAGCAGAACTACCTGCTCCAACAGTTTGAATAATTGTGTGATGGATGGGGAATAGAAGAGGCATTTTTTTCCTTAAGAAGCCACAGAAGGCATGAGAAGGAGCGAAAACTGAAATTCTCCACTGATCAGCAGAAGCAGAGCAATTTCAGATCCCCTCTCTGCTGTTCCTCTGTCCTTCAGCATAACCCAGACACCATCTGCAAAGCAGAGCAGAGAAATGCACAGCAAAGTTCCAGGCTCATTAAATTCCTGGCCAGGATGGGCAGAAATACCTGTGTGTGAGAGCTGCAGGAAGGACCTGAGCTGTGACCTCCCAGGAACACTCCAGCAATTCCCCGAGGTGGAATTTACAATGTGACCCAACCTGTTACTGCAGCAGCAGCAACAAAGAACCTGGACTTGGAAACAAATACACATATTTTTCTGCTCACAAGAGGGACAGTTCAACATGCTCATGCTCAAATGCATAAAATAAAAATACAGAACCGTGACAAAAATACAGAACTGTGATTGCAAGATCAGCCTAAGTGACTGAAATCAGTGTTTAATTTAAATTAACTTCAGGGAGAGGAGGTTGCAACAAAGGTTTGCAAAAGTTTGTGAATGTTTCCCAGAGCTGAGCATTGTGTGAAGAGCCTGCCAGGCTGCCAAGATGGAGAGCCAATTTGGATTATTAGGGGTTGATAAAGAGTGACATTCTGTGTTCGGGAAGCATCTGACAGGAGCTGCCATGCACCTTGTCACACTGCAGAGACTACAACTGCTGATAATGCTGAAAAAACCCTATTGAAACTGTTCCCAGACACACACATTTAAAAAATATCCACAGTAATGTCTTCAAATCAACAGAAGAGCCGTGTGTTAGTGGCCACAAATGTTCAGGATTTGTATATTTTATTCACAGAAGAAAAAGGTAGAATAGGAACTGCTCACCTACTATGCCCTTTTCCACTTTTCTTGGGACTATTGTACTAATTTCTTTTCTGCCTGTTCTTTGTGTCTTGAAATGACATTTGGCACTGGACAGAAATGCACACATTGAATAAACACAATTATACAAGTGATATTTGCAACTCTTTCAGTTTATAGCTGGGTGTACACAAAGGACTGGTCCAGTGCTCTGAGATGTGGCACCACACAGAAACCACACACACCCTCTCAGAAAGCACAGTTTGCTTTTCAGCCTCTCAGTTCCATCACAGCTCAGCAGAGGTGAGCATTTCCCACATCACAACACGAATATCTGGTTCCAGGTGGTCTGGAGCAGGCAGGGGGGTTCTGGGTCCCAGCTCAGAGAGCTCCCCTGGCACCCCAGGTGGGTTCCTTTCACCACAGGCTGCTGTGGGTCACCCCAAGGACTCAAAAGTGACTGAGATAAGCACCCAGAGGTGTGATCCACCTTTGCACGGTGGAGCCAGAGCAGCTCCATGGCAGCAGGGGCTGCAGCTCTCCATTAACCTGAACTGCCACAGCACTCAGAGCCCAGGAGCATCCAGGCTGCTGCAGGCAAGGTGTTGTTGGTGTTCACAGGGGTTTGTTAGAGGATGGATGAGACAGGATCTTGATTCCATGATCAGAAGGCTTGATTTATTATATTGTGATATATATACACATTATAACTATGCTACATAAAGATAGAAAGGCAAGAGGCTTCTTCTGAAGCTGCTAAGCTAAGAGAGAGATATAGAAAGAAAGAATAACAAGGTCTGTGTCCCAGCACAGAGCGATAGCAGCCCTCCTGTGAATGGTCAGCAGATCTAAACATCTACAGGGGACCAGTCACAGGTGGACTTGTTGCATTCCACAGCAGCAGATAATAATTGTTTACATTTACTGCTGAGCCTCTGAGCTCCAGCAGGGAAAAATCCTAAGAAAGGATTTTTCAAGAAGAATGTCTACGACAGGCAAGGAGCAACCCCTGCACATGGTGCACCTCAGCCAAGCCCAGCTAAACCCGGGTTTTATCTGCATTACAAAGCATTCCCCTGATTAGGAGCACTCTGGATTCTCTCCCCTAGGTGACAAATTTACCAATTTTCATCAGTACCAAGCAAGGCTCTGAACTAAGATGCAATCTTATTGCTGCCTTTCAGGCTCTTATTGGCATTCTGGATTTATTCCTACACAAAATCTTTCTTTCCTTTTAATGTATGGTTTGGTATAGGCTGCTATGAGAGGCTTTTAGAGAATCCAATGAATCTTTGGCTGCAGTCTGAGCAACTTCAATCAGCTGACATTAAAACATGATTGTTATAAGGGCGAAAAGAATTAATATGGTAAAGTTCTGTGTACCACATTAAGCTAAAGAATATTTGGCAGATGTGTATTTATAGCAGAATTACACAGACATATAAATTCCTTGCACAATGAAATGGTTGCACAATAAAATGTCTGCACGTTCAGTACACTGCTGTTCTATTCCATTTATGTAATGATTTGTAGTTTCTAAAAGTTGTTAGGCATTCTAAAAGCCAACGGGATTACAATCTATCTTAAAATTTACTGCTTTCAGTGGAGTAGCAGAGCACTCAGGCTTTGAAGTCATGGACTGCAAAGGCTGTTTATTCCACATAAAGTGTTCCAGGATATTGTAGGGACGGAGATAGAAGGGCTGCAGGAGAACAGACTGCTAAACAGCTCAAATATTAATTCATTAGCTCCCAAAGTTGTGTTCAGAGAGCATACAGAATGAAATAAAATGAGGGATTGGGGATAAGAAGAACGAGTAAAAAGAGCACAAGGATGTGGCTGAACTGCAGAACAGCCCCTGCCATTCTGGGACTTATGGGAATGGAAGATGAACAAATGGATTTATAAAGGAGATTTCTTAATACATATCATTAAGGCTATTTCATTTCCCTGCACTCACACACGCAAAAAGAGGTAAAAGCAAGAGTTTTAAGGAGAAAATACTGGAACAAGGAAGGGAAGGGAAAAGCAGCTTTGTAGAAGATTATTTTCCCTCCATTAACCTGCCTAAACACCATGGATTTCCTCCCCAGTTTTAATGATGGTCAAAAAAAGCCATATTCTTGCTTCCACCTACTGCTTCTTCCATCTATTCCTTGAATCCTGAAGAGAAGAAGAGAACAAATGAGTTCACACTGGTGGATGTGCCCCAAATACCCAAGAATGTAAGTCCAGAATGCAAATACTCATTTCTAAAGTCACTGTGATGAGATTTCTGCTACGAGGCAGCAGAGCAGCATTTCTCCACTGAGGTGGAAGGCTCCACGCAGGTCTGTGTGTGACTGTGAGCACTGTTTGAACACCTGAACACCTGCAGGCCTTCTCTGCTGGCTCTGCTTTGGTTCTGCACAGGTTACATGAAAGGTTTGGATGTTACCTGCAAGGAAACCCCAAAAAAAGAGCGACCTTGGTGTCCTTTTGATTAGGGCAAGCTTGGAGTAACGTGCAGTGCAGGTGGATTTGTTTAAAACAGTTTGTTCCACCCTGAAAACTCCTGTGGCAAATGACCTTGGCCATGGAACCCTTCCTGCCCACGGGCCCTGGGTCTGCAGGGGCAGGGGGAGAGCTCAGGGGAAAGCAGAGGTGCCTCCAAACTCAGCCTGACCCCAGCTCCAAAGAAACCTGAGAATGTCAGCTTACAGCAAGCACATCTCATTTCTTACAGTCCAAAACCAAAAATTCACCCAAAGAAACACAAATCAAGAACTGGATTAAAATTATTATTATTATTATTATTATTATTATTATTATTATTATTATTATTATTATTATTATTATTAATAATTCATAGATAATTAAAATATTATCTAAGACTCAAGTGATGTATTTTAGCCAGAAGAACACTTTTTCTCTCTGAAAATGAAGTTCTAAATGAAGCACGGTCCTCACAGGGGGATGTTCCATAGCCAGCAGCCATGAACACTAACAAGACATCCAGTTGATATTAAGAATGTTGCTGGCTTTGGTAATTTGGGCATCTGTGTGTCAGGAACTGCACTGACAGGCCAAATCCTACAATGTATTTCACTGAGAACAGCAGAAGAAATCTCTGTGCAGACAAATGTCTGGTTGGAATCCATGATCTGGCTGGTAAACATCCCCAGACCTCTCAGAATCCAAATAATAAAATTTCAGTGCTTTGCAATGCCAAGCCCTGAATCCTTTAATAAAAAACTACTTCCCAACGTGGATTGTACATTGGAGCTGCACTTCCAGTGAAATGAGATGATCCAGGATATTATGGAGCTGAACCATCCACCCTGCACGTTCAAAGGCAGCAGCTGCACAACCAGGACCCTCAGTAAATCCCTGCCTCTGGTGAAAGTGCTGGATTTTGTTGTTCTTTTTAAAGAGAGCTCCTCTCTGTCAGTAATTGCCATGCAGGTGATTCCTTGTGGGCCAGCAGGGGTTGTGCAGCCCCTGCTGCTGCTGTGCACACAGGAGAGCTGTGATGGTGGTCACAGGGGTTTGTAGAGGATGGAACAGTCAGGATCTTGATTCCATGATCAGAAGGCTTGATTTATTATATTATGATGTATATATAACATTATAACTATACTACATAGAGATAGACAAGAAAAGGAGCTTCTTCAGAAGCTGGCTATGCTAAGAATAGAGACAGAAAGAATGAATAACAAAGGTCTGTCTCTCTGCAGAGAGTGAGAGCAGCTCCATCATGAGTGGTCAGTAGATCCAAACATCTACAGGGGACCAATCCCAGGTGGACCTGTTGCATTCCACAGCAGCAGATAATAATTGTTTACATTTGTTACTGAGCTTCTCAGCTCCAGCAGGAAAAATCCTACAGAAAGGATTTTTCACAAGGGATGTCAGCGACAGAGAGCAAAGGCAGGAGCTGAGGGGCAGAAGCTTTCCAGGAGGATCTGGGGTCCCTGCAGGATGTGCACTGAGGTTCCTGCACTGGACGTGGCAGCTACAGGAAGCATTTTTGCTCTGTCTCACATTCCAAGATTCACCATCTCAAGCCACAGACAATTCCCTTCCTCTTGCAGGAAGCTGGGCAGGTTTCAGCACCAGGAGCAGCCTGTTCACAGAACCCTCTGCATGGCACAGCCACGAGGAAACCTCCTCCTGCTAGAGAGAGGTTTTCTTTTATTGCAGCAACAGCAGACCAGCTCCCAGCACTGAAAAGAACCCAGATCCAAGCAGGAGACTGAAAGAGAAGTGCCATCAAAAGCCAGTTTGATGGGAGAGGCTTCTGGTTGCTCACTAATGCTCAGCTCCTCTCCAGTCAAAGCAACACAGGTGCTCAGAGCAGCTGCCCTCGTGGAAATTTGTCTGAAAGAAATAATTATTTGCCAGCACACTGTTCCTTCTTAGAAGCACACAGAAGCCATGAAGAATGCTTGGATGGATGAAACATGGCAAGTTTTCAACAAGAAAAAACAGTCTGCACCAAACAATGCCATGTGCAGAGACAAGGACTCTGATTCCTGTGGGTGTCCTGCCTAAATTCCAGCACAATGGCCACTCACACACCTTCTAGAAGGAGCAAGAATTAATTAATTGCTCCAGGAATATTGACACATAATTGATAAGTCAGATCTCTTCATCAACTCTTTCATAACTGCCACAAAAATCCAACCAAAATCTATTATTTACCTCTTTCAACATTTTATAAAGTTATAATTGTGGTGTCTTAGGAGTGAAGGAATTCAATAAAGACCCAAAAGTTCAGGATTTGCCAGTGGCTGTATCTAGAGACCCAAACAATAAAGTATTTTTCTAACAAGCTCCCTGGATGATTTGCAGAGAAAAAGTCATGTAAAAGCTGCGTGCTCTGTTGTCCAGACCATTCTAAAACCCACACCAATTTTCACTCTAACAACAAAAAAGAAATCCAGAGAGTCTGGTTCCCTTAGCAACCAGTAAAATATTATCTAGTTATTCACATTACCATTATTTACAGCACCCCAGAAGTAAGAGATACCAATTCACAAAGAGCATAGACATTGCTCATTACACAACATGCTAGCTTTGGAAATTCCGTGATGCTTTGTGTTTTATTCTAACTCTCCCAGCAGCTCCTCTCTGCAGAACCCCCATCCTGGTCATCTCCTTTTGTTCCTGGGTGCAGCTGGCTTTCACAGAGACCCCAGCCCAGAGGTGTTTGCCATGGGAGATCTCCTGCTGCCCTCAGGTGTGCTGAGAGGGGCTCACCTCAGCCAGCCCTGACTGCAGGGCTCCCTCACCATCCCACCTCAGCAGGGTGAAACTCCTCCTCCCTGCCAGGGATCTGTGGCTGTAGCCCTGTGAGGTTTGGGATGCAGGCACCAGCTCAGAGGGAGACTCTTCTGCAGGTGCTGCTGCCTCAGGCACATCAGGGTCAGCAAGGACTCGCCCCCATCTCTCCACTTCCCATCTGTGGCTTCAGACATCTGTCACACAGCTGCCCCAGCAGTAACAACAATGGATTTCATTCCCTGCACGAGTTCTCTACACTAGTGGAGAAATTCACCTCCTTGATTCCCACAATCATGCAGCAAAAATGTGGGAAAGCCAAGGCTGAGGGGGAAGCCCCACTGAAGGGTTACAGACCATTAATCAGAGTGAGCAGCTTGTGCAGCTGAACACTGAGCAGGAAATGCTGGAAAGTTTTGAGTCCAGAGCAAAACCATTGATTGGAATGTCACCTGAATGAAACGTGTAATTCCCTCCCTGACCAAGCAGAATGTTACATCATGTAATGTCTGCATCACTTCAGCTGCCCTGCTCAGCAGAGCTGTGATTCACTGCACAGAGGAATTTCTGCTGCACTTCTCACCATTCCAGACATGGACATGTGAAGGAAGGACTGAAGGAAACTTTTTCCAATGTCCAGAATTAAAAGATGCACTGAGACCTGGATGGAAGCTCCAGGGTTGGAGTTCTCAGTTTAGTTTCTCTGTTTTTCTATTGCTTCCCACTCTCAATTGCACATAACTTTGAGTGAAATATAAAAATACAGCTTCAGCATCACAAGCCCACAATGATTATATCCCTTATTACAAACTGCAAGCACATCACAAATAAAAATCAGCATCCAGATTCCATTAGTTATCAACAGAACCTTGCTACCAAAAGGGTTATAAACACTGAACTTCAAAAGAGTAAAAAAAACATTATGCTAATCATGTGTTCTTATTGAACAATTAAAATCAGAATCAGGATGACACTGAGATCTAAACCCCCTACACAGGGAACAATTAACCAAAGCTTGAACTGGTGTACTGTGGGATTCTCTTACCAAGGGTCATTTCAGATGCATAAAAGGTTTTATAAATAGGATGTTAAACTGAGGAAATTTAAAAAATAGAACAGCTCTTCAAGCATCTTTTACATAAAAAGTGCTTTTTGCCTTAATGATTAAAATTTTATTTATAACCAATTCAGATACTTGTGTGGTTCTATCTGCTGCTTAGCTGCTCCTCAGTATTGATGTTAAAATCTGCTCTCCTTGGTGCCCTTTGAAAAGATGACTTTAAAGAGACAGGAGGAGACTCAAGTGTTCAACAGCAGATCCGTGGGTGTGTGCTGAACGTGGGCCAAGCGTAGCAGGGCTCTGATCACAGGGGTAAAAGTGATTTTTGGGAGGGAAGGGATGGTTTGTGATGAGTGTAACCCACCCCACACTGACCAGGAGCAGGCAATAGCAATGTTCACCTGTGACTGTGCTCACAGGAGTTTGGATTGGGGAAGAGATGAGAATGTTGGCTCCATGTTTCAGAAGGCTGATTTATTATTTTATGATATATATTACATAAACTATACTAAAAGAATAGAAGAAAAGGTTTCCTCAGCAGGCTGGCTGAGAATAGAATGGAAAGAATGATAACAAAGGTTTGTGGCTCGGGCTCTGTGTCTGAGCCAGCTGACTGTGATTGGCCATTAATTAGAAACAACCACCTGAGACCAATCCCAGATGCACCTGTTGCATTCCACAGCAGCAGATAATCAATGTTTGCATTTTGTTCCTGAGGCTTCTCAGCTTCTCAGGAGGAACAATCCTAAGGAAAGGATTTTCCATAAAAAGATGTCTGTGACACTCAGCCCCTGAACACTGGGGTGCAAAGCAGCTCCCCCTGCCCAGGCTTTATTCCAGCTGCACCAGAAGAACCCTCCCAGAGCAGCTCCAGCAATCCAAATCACTTCACTCATAAAAAATCAAATGGGAAATCAACCATCCCCTGCTCTGTGTGCTGCCAGGGACATTCCAGGGACAGCACTGCACCCCCAGCTCAGCTTGGCTGGCAGCAAACTCCAGGTGGGAATGCCCAGGGAGGGCAGCAGCATCACCTCCTTGGCACAAGAGAGCACCTTTCTTGTTGAGGACATCACTGGATAAACACCCACCCCACCAGACAGGAGCCCTGCTGAAGTCAGGTTTCCTTATGCATTCTCTCTCCAAAAATATACTTATTATTTTCTCCTTTAACTCCGTTTAAAAGAAAAAAAAAAAATCTTCCCATTCAGAGAAATGTCAGAAAATGGGCAAATTACACAGGAATGCAAGTTCCATGTTTTAATAGCTCTTTAAAATACTTCTCATCTCCAGAGAGTTTTCAGTGTTTTCAGCTTGTTATTTCAAAGTCACTAGAAATTAAATGGTTAAGCACTTAAAAAACCCAAACAAACAAAGAAATACCTACCAAAAAGCACTCCAGAAAACAGTAAGAAAAAGATTCCTAAATTCTCTGAATCTGTTTGGAACTAAATGGCTTTATGAAGTGGAGCTGGCTCACATTTTTTCCAACAGCCTTAGGCTACATAGATGCTTTTACACACAAGTGTTTTTCTGCAACCTTATTTACTTCTCCAACAAAAGTGCTGATTTCACACCTGACAGAGTGTATTTATAATAATTCAGTAAAAGAAGAACTAAAAGGGAGTCTGTTTAGTTCCTGTTCCCATTTGATTCCCTTCACTGGCACTTAACAGCAAACACATCCAGCAGTGGGGTTTTCTTCTGTTCTGGCATTTTAGTTTTTCTTTTGCACATTGGTTAAACACATCTCTCATCATCACCATCATCTAAAGCAGGGCTGTGTCAGAATCCCTGAGTTCCTGCAGATCATAATGCCATAAAACATGTTTCAAGGTGCACTTCAGTACAACCCTTAAGGAGGTGACAGGAAAAGCAAAGAGCGAGAGAGAAAAGGTGTGAACTTAATGTTTTTTACTGCTAACCCTAAATTAAATATAGATAGTGCTGGGAAACTGTCTGCATGTCCTCTTCTCTCCTTTAAAAAAAATCTAAATTAAAAAAAAAACCCCACAAAACAAAAAACCAAAACCGTTGAACTCAAAAGTTTACAGAGAAAAATCCCAGTCTCTCTTCCACCTACACAGAATGAGCAAATGAACAAATAAAGCTTAAATATTCTAACTCATAAGTGTATCATCTCTGGTTTTTATAAAATGCAGGGTTTTTTTTTACTTAGAGGGGCAGAAGATGGTTTGAATTTTCCCAGGTACCCTGTGCCTTGTAGAGGCTGAGCCCAGATGGATAAATACCAGCAGCAGGGTCAAGAGCTGTGTGTAGTAAACAATCCCAGGCTCCTGCCTGTGCTCAGACTTTTCACCCAGCCCCACCTCGTGCACCCAGACCCCACAGGAGCTCTACATGAGCACCCTGGCAGATATTTCAGCTCCTGTGTTTAGCCCTGTCCTTCAAAGGGAAGTTAAAGGGGCAGTTTTACAATCTGAAATACAAGGTGCTGGAGCAGCCCCAAAGGCTGCAATCACTCTGCACATGCCTTGGTGCAGTTATTGCAGATCCTTCCTGCACAGCAATGCTGACAGGGGACACAGCTCGTGCTTCCACTCCCTTCAGGAATGGGATTTAGGGTTTGCTGGAAAGCTCAGCAAAGGCACAGCGAGTTTCTCAGCTGGGCTGAATATATAGAGAATGTATATATATTCTCTATATGGAGAATATATTCCCAGCAGCAGCCAGGTGATCCTTTACCTGCTCTGTGACACCCTCAGGGATCTACAGCACAGAGGTGACACTGCCCTGAGCCAAAAAGGAACAGAACATGGTAATTCTGACATAAAGGTGCAGAATTCACCTACAACTGGAGTAAAAACATTCCACAAAACCACAAACTCCACCTTCTACATGCTTAGTTACAACCTGACTTTAACAAGAAATTATTTACAAAATCACACATCAGAAACAACACCTGCCCAGGTAACCACTGCCCATGGGTAAGCATCCCAAAGGACAGAGCAGCCTTAAGGATTTCCAGTAAATCTGAATGGAAGCCCAACACTTCACAGCTGAAATGGCCTCTGAACACCAAAGAATATGTACATCTGTGTATGTATATACATACATACATGTGTGTATATATATATATATATATATATATATACACACACACATATATATATATATATATATATTCTCTATATGGAGAATATATTCTCTGCACCAGAGGATGAGGCTGTGTGGTGGTTTAGAGCTCTGTGTGTCAGGTACCAAAGGGCCAGCAGATCCCAGCAGTGCCAGGGAACAGCACCAAGATGCCCCCACTCATTCCTCACCTGGGGGCTCCCAAGGGTCTCACACCTCCTGAAGGGACTCATGGATGTGATGCTGCATGGCCAGTCATGAGCAAAATCACAGGGAAATCACCAAAACAAACTGGGAATGCAGAAACCACGGGCAGGACTCAGTGAACACCCCAGGGCTGTCCAAGGAACACATCACTGCCTGCCATGAATGAGCCAAGGGAATCACACATGAACCAAGGGAATTGTACATGAACCAAGGGAATTATACATGAACCAAGGAAATCACACCTGAAACATGAATCACTCATGAACCAAGGGAATCACACCTGAACCAAGGGAATTACACATGAACCAAGGGAATTATACATGAACCATGAATCACTCATGAATCATGAATCACTCATGAACCAAGGGAATCACAGCTGAACCAAGGGAATCACACCTGAACCATTAATCACTCATGAACCAAGGGAATCACACATTAACCAAGGGAATCACACCTGAACCAAGGGAATCACTCATTAATTATGAATCACACATGAATCACACATGAAAAAAGTGAATCACACACGAATCAAATGAATCACACATGAATCACACATGAACCAAAGGAATCACACATGAACCAAATGAATCACTCATTAATCATGAATCACACATGAATAATGAATTACACATGAATCACACATGAATAAAGTAAATCACACACGAATCAAGTGAATCACACATGAATCACACATGAACCAAAGGAATCACACATGAATCATGAATCACACATGAACCAAGGGAATTATACATGAACCATGAATCACATAAACCATCAATCACTCACGAACCAAGGGAATCACTCATGAATACACCTGAACCATGAATCACCCATGAACCCATTGGATCACTCATGAACCATCAATCACTCATGAACCAAGTGAATCATACATGAATCAAGTGGATCACCCATGTATCATGAATCACACTTCCCAAAGCTCTGACCTGCTGCACTGACCCTGCTCTGTGCATTCCCAAACAGCTTGAACCCCCATTTGTCTGTGCCCACATGGAATCCACACTCCCCACCCAGAGGAGGCTCACAGATACAACATGGATTTCCTGGGACTCCTCAATGCTCTTTCTTCAAGCCCAGCTGCCTTACATAACTTCAGAGAAAACAGATTGACAAAAGAGAGCAGAATCCCAAAATAGCCACCATGACAGAGCCTTATTTTTAAACATTAACTTCTAATAACTCTGTGCACTATGGCAAACATTAATCTTGTCCTCTGAAACCTATTTTTAGGAAATATGTTTATATCCAGGCTGAAACTCAGTATAAACTTAAGCATGCTGCAATTGAAAAAAAATTAATTAAAGCCAAAAAATGGAGTCTCAGAAATACTGCATCAGCCTTTGTAATGAGAGCAAAGTGGTTGAAAGATTCTGCAAGCTGTATCTGATCCAGTTTGAATTTATTGGCAGAATCTTACAGTCAAGAGACTAAGCTACTTTAGAATATAGAATTAAATGGTTGGGTTTATTTAATATCCACATAATACTACTTTGAAAAGAAATCCTTTATTCTATTGCCACTAGAACAAGGGAAATGTAGATTTTTCTCTACTGGCTGTCAAGGGTTTTTTTTCCTTTTTTTCATACGTACATGTGCTGTGTGAAATTCAGCAATTTCATTTCACAGGGTGTCTTTGGCATTAGCCACAGTGTAATGGAACTGGAACTACTGAAGTTCATCTGATTTCACACCTAACCCATGCAGCCTCACAAATTAGACATCACCTCAATAAAAAGTAGCAAAAATCGCCCAAGTTCTTCTGGAAACAAAGCTCATATTCCCTGGAGTTTCCTGATCAAGACAAGGCTGCCAATGAACCCAACTTGTGTTTATGCTTTGTGATAAAATGTGTACATAGAACTGTAAGATTTTTATGTTGTTTGAGAGATTTCTGGGTCAAGCCGTGGTTTGGAGTTTTGTTTTTCCTCAGAAAACACTGTATAGTGATGGCATTGAAAAACCATGTTTCATGCACAACTTCTGTCTCAATATTGTGGAAAAACAACATTAAGACTTTCAAATGAGGAACAAGAGCTTCCATTCATCAACAAATGTGAAGAAACAGATTTGAAGGAGACTGCACAGGAGTAATTCCTAAAACCAGCAGCTTTAAAACCTTCACAGTTTCATCCAGAGCACCACTGGATTTTGTGATCCTGAGCTCATGCTTCCACCAAACTGCTGCCACAAACCCCAGACTATTCCCACCTGGTTTCTGTTCACCTTGCAGCCTCCCCCAGCTCTAATGGCACACCCACTGTCCCTGCTCCTGAGTCCTTGTGCTCTGTGCCTCTCCCAGAAATGCAGCAGGGCTCCATCCCTGCAGGGCTCTGCAGAGCAGGAGGAGCAAGAGGCTGAAAGCTCATCCCAGCTGGAAGCTCCTCCTTGGAGCTGCTCATGGTGCCTCAGCCCAGGCTCTCACCTCTGAGCTCAACAGAGAAATCCTCAATATATTCCTGTTTATTGCAGGCAAAATGCTCTGTGTAGTCTGGGATCATAAAACCAGAATTGATTTCAAGAAAACAGAGATTATGGCAGAAAACTGGAAGGAGGCAACTCTGCACTGCTCATTTTTGTTGGAGAATTTGACAGCGTGTTTCTGGAGCAGGAGAAGCAGGGGAATGAATTCTGTCACAGTCACTGTGGCTGCGGAAGGAGCTTCAGAAAGCAGCTTGGGGCAGGGGGGGACAGAGCCCCAAAACACACACAGCAATTCTCTCTGTAAGGATGAAAGATAAGAGCATCCAGGGCCATCAGAACATATTCATGTAAAGGAAAGATGTCTCTGGGGGAACTCTGTTGAAGGATGTTCACTGCATATATCTTTAATTACAAGCTGGCGTACATTTTATCCTTTAGCCACAATTTATATTCCTTTTATCACCTCTGTTGTGAAACACCAGTGTGCTTTCCCACTTTCATCTGGAATCCACACCATTAGACACCCAGCTCTGTCATTCCACTGCTCTGCACTCCCTTTTCCCTGAACAGTCAATCACCAAACACACAGAGAGGTGCAGCCTGATGTAAGCTCAGCCTCTGCCATCCCACATGTGCAAAGACAATTTCCAGGAAGAAAAAATTATACATCAGGAGGTAGGGGGAGAAAGAAAAGGAAAAAAAGAGAAGGAGATGTATTTGTTCTCTTACATCTCTTAAGATGCACATCTTATTTCCCTCATTTGTTTCAGCCTTCATTTCTGGTTTCAAGGCAGAGCAGCTTCACTTCATCACCCACCCCAGGTAGAACCAGCCAAGTTCTTTATTTCAGCACCTTTGGGTGGCTCCCAGCAGGCACCGTGTGCCCTGGCAGCCTGCCCAGTGGCAAATGGCAGTGACAGGAATCCCCAAGAAATGTCACAGGACCCACTGTGCCATCCCTGCTCTGTCCTGGAGCACAAGCAGCTCCAGCAGCCAGGAATTATGGGTGCCTGCAGTGGTTACCCACCAGAACCTCCCTCTTTTACAACAAAAGGTAACAGCACATCTTCTTCCTGAAATGCTGATTCTCTGTCTGCATCAGTATTTTTCTCTTATAAATCACAGAGAGAGAGAGAGAGACTTCACAGCAATGGAAAATCACATCCTGGATAAAGACCCAATGTCACTTTGAGACTTGAAACTCTGCATTCCATGCAAATAAGTTTAGTTTCTCTCAATTTGCAATCAACTATTTAAACTGATATTGAAGCACATTGATGAATTTAATTAGGCAGACAGCTTACAGCCTGGAGTTATTAGAAGCACACACTTCCATGCCCTAGGTGACATATTCACTGTTTTTATTACCATTGTATGATAATTTCTATTTTTTATTTTTTGTACAAAGCTCTCTCTGGACTAAGTAATTGGTAGTTGTTCATGCATGTTTTAATAGTCTCTGAAAAAAGCTTTCCCCACAAATGCTATCTAGTAGGAAAGACTTCTTGAACTGCATTTATTCCTATGGCAGATTTCCCTCGTTGGCCAATTAATTACAAAGTATGAGAATCTTCCTGAAGTCACTTGGAAAAAGAAAAAAAAAATCAACACATAACCTACAACTTATGGTTCATTGTTCCCATCTTGAACTGATTCTACTCCATTTACACAGAACACTAAAAACTTGCTATTTAATATTTCTGGCACAGGACATCAATAGTAGCCCAAAAGGCTCTATTTGTACATGCTAACCTCCCCCATGGGTCACAGAACTAAAAGCAATGTCACAGAAGGGTCACACAGTGTGCCTGTGAGCAGTTTATAGTGTTCTGTATGTGCAGGTTATATTGTTCTGTGTATGCAGTTAATTGTGTTCTGTGTATGTAGTTTATATTGTTCTACATGTGCAGTTTATAGTCTCTATGTGCCGTTTATATTGTCCTATATGTGCAATTTATATTGTTCTGTATGTACAGTTTATATTCATTATATAGTATTCTGTATATGTAGTTTATATTGTTCTATATGTGCAATTTATATCGTTCTACGTGTGCAGTTTATATTGTCCTATATGTACAGTTTATATTGTTCTATATGTGCCATGTATGTTGCTCTATATGTGCTTTTTATATTCTGTGTATTCATTTTATATTGTTCTGCATATGTAGTTTATATTGTTCTGTGTCTGCAGTTTGTATTGTTGTGTATATTCCTGTTATACTGTTCTGTATGTGGAGTTTACATTGCTCTATATGTGATGTTTACATTGTTCTATGTGTGCTGTTTATGTTGTTCTATATATTCATTTTATACTGTTCTGTATGTGCAGTTTACATTGCTCTATATGTGATCTTTATATTGCTCTATATGTGCAGCTTACATTGCTCTATATGTGCAGTGTATGTTTTTCTGTGTGTATAGTTTATATGGTTATGTATGTTCATGTTGCATTGTTCTATATGTGCAGTTTATGTCCTGTGTGTGCTGTTTATGTTCTGTATGTGCAGTTTATGTCCTGTGTGTGCTGTTTATGTTCTGTATGTGCAGTTTATGTCCTGTGTGTGCTGTGCTCACAGAAGCCACAACTGCCAGAGGAGGTTACAAACCAGCACAACAAATCAAATGTCATTCTCAGGGACTGACAGAGCTCTTGCAATAACAACAACAACAACAACAAAAGTGATGCAGTGCAAACACCAAGTTTTTTTGGGAATAAACCACAGCACCTGACTCCCCTTGGATGCCTGAAGCCACTTTTTGATGGATGGCTGGAGCCATGTGCTCTGCCATGGTAATTCTGGTGAACCCACCCATGACAGCTTCTGCACACAGATGTCACAGGAACCATGGCAATAAATCAGGTGCACTGGGAGCCTTTAGAGCTGACCAGAGCCTGGCAGGTTGAGGAAAGCAAGGTGGCACTGCAGCCAGCTGAGTGACCCCAGGGCTGGCACTCAGTGCAGGCCTGCCATCCCTGGGAATTCCCTTTGGAAATGCTGAAGTGAAATTGGTAACAACCTGTAAATTCAGCCTTTACAGCAACACGGGGCATTGCATGCACCATGGGAATGGAAAAAACTCCCATTTCTGCATTCCTGGTGTCTAATTCTGCCACCAACACCTCATAAATCCTGAACAGCTGCAGCTGCCAGGGTCATGGTGAGGAGCAGAGCACAGAGAAAGTGCTCAACAACCCAACAACCATCAGAGGCGTTTGGTTTGGATTAGCTACAATTCCAATCCATATGGAAAACTAGAATTCAGACCTGTAGAACTGTAATGAAAATGCTGCTGGTCATGTTCCAACACACAACCACCCAAGAAATGTCCATATGAATTCAGGCATGATTTATGATTTTGCTCTACTTGTGAACACCATTTCCTTTGGTCCATGCATGCTCTTTGCAGAGCTTTCTAGAACTCCTCAAGGAGAGAATGCTTCTAAAAAGATAAAATGAATATCTACTCTTAAATTTCAATGTACTACTATAAAGTATATACTGAAATTTAAGGATGTGAGAAAGACAGCACTATATTAATAAAACAAAATTAGCAAACCAAGACAGAAAAATTCATTGGTGAAAACTCACTTGCCTTTTCATCATTTCATCAGCACTAACAATTGATGAGCAACTGCTTTAGGATGGCCCTAATGGGGGAAGAGAATGCAAATTGTGCAGAGCTTTTCTGGCTGCGTGTGCTGTGACACTGCCTGGCCTGACACAGCTACAGGAGAAGGTTCCAGCAGGAATTCACAGGATACACCCATAAAACAAAGGCTTGGGACTAAATGTCCTGTCCCAACCTGCTGCTTCTCATTTCAGGGCCCACAGAAACAATACCCAGAGGTTAACAAGCTGTTTCCAAAAACTCAACAGGCTAAAACACGAGGAATGACCCAACTGAAGCTGAAAATAGGGAATTAAATGCCTGTTTGAATATGGCAGTCAATCAAGATCATGGAAATAGGCAACTTCCTAAGCATGACTGTCCTCTTTCTTGTCCTTTTCTTCTGTGACTGTGGTGAAATTCTTAAATAATCTGTTTGTTTTCTGGTACAAACAGATACGGCTGCATTTATTTTACTTCCCTATGCTGTTTCATTAATCTATTCTGCCCCTCAATTTTTAGCAGCATATTTTTTCCTGCTCAGCATAGAAGCTTCAGGGATGAGTGGAAAAGAATGTTAGTTTGTTATGCTTTTTGTGGATAATAATTCTACTTCTTCAGTAGCGAACAAAGCAGCACTCAGGAAAATTAGTAAAGAAAACATCCCAGAAATAAATTAAATAAATTAGTCTAAAAGAGGCTGACACTGTCAGTAAGATTAAACAAATGAGAGCATTTAATCCCAGGAAATGAGTCCTTTTCCATGGGCACAATGAGGAGCACACAGAACATGTTGCTGGAGACTGTTCCCCTGACAATGCACTCCAAAATCACATATCAGAGATAATACTGTTATTATGAAATTTTTTATCAACAACTAAAAATCAATAATCTGTGATCACTCAGGCTTGTTGTAATGTGAGTCATACAGTATATCAGAGGAAAAAATCTATAGTAAACTTTGCAGTATTATGATTATTTTTGGAAGGAGAAAAGGATATAAATGATAACTGAAATGGTTTCCAACTCTAAACCATAAAACGATGCACAGTTTGCTGATAAAGGTACCCAAAAAATTGTCCTTGGTGCCTGAAAAACTATATTGGGCTGTAAATACATAAAATAATGAGTCAGGCTGGCTCCTTTCTGTGTGCAGGCAGTGCTGGGATCTCCCATCCAGCAGGGTTAACTTTGAAGAGAAGATTCTGGATTTTCCTGACCAGCAGCACCCAGATCTATGATCTGCTCCCTGCAAGGCACCCAGCTCATTCCAGCTGGGACCAGGCTCACTTGGACCTTGGTTCCCCAGGAGAACAAAGCCTGGCTCCAATTCTATTAATTTGGAAAATCCAAGTCTCTTCTCAGAGCAACACACCAGCTATGGGAAGTCTCACAATTGCCATAAATATTCATCTCACCATAAACCATAAAAACACAATATGGGCTCTCACTGAAACAAACAAAACCAAAACATTTTCCAGCCTGAATATTGTCTGGGGTTCAATGTAAAGTAACACAAATTGAAAATCAATTATATTGCCATGACTAAAACTTGCATTTTGTAGTGGCTTTGTTCTCAATATTTCATAAATGGCCTTTTCTACCCTTTTAAATCTGAATTTCTCCCCTGAGGGCTCTGAGACCACTGAAGAGGACAAAGGCTCAGGATGCGTCACAGTGTGTTTGGGGTTTTTGCATGGGACAGGACTGGGATCCATTCCTTGAGCTGGGGTCCATTTCCTGGGATCCATTCCTTGAGCTGGGATCCATTTCCTGGGATCCATTTCTTGAGCTGGGATCCATTTCCTGGGATCCATTCCTTGAGCTGGGGTCCATTTCCTGGGATCCATTTCTTGAGCTGGGATCCATTTCCTGGGATCCATTCCTTGAGCTGGGATCCATTTCCTGGGATCCATTTCTTGAGCTGGGATCCATTTCCTGGGATCCATTCCTTGAGCTGGGATCCATTTCCTGGGATCCATTCCTTGAGCTGGGATCCATTTCCTGGGATCCATTCCTTGAGCTGGGATCCATTTCCTGGGATCCATTCCTTGAGCTGGGATCCATTTCCTGGGATCCATTCCTTGAGCTGGGATCCATTTCCTGGGGTTCATTCCTTGAGCTGGGATCCATTTCCTGGGGTTCATTCCTTGAGCTGGGATCCATTTCCTGGGATCCATTCCTTGAGCTGGGATCCATTTCCTGGGGTTCATTCCTTGAGCCTTTATTGCAGCACCAGCCTCATGACATGGCTGAGAGAACAGAAAATGGCAAAGCTCAGGTACAGCCAGGGGCATCCAAAGGTTTCTTTGTTACAGAGCATTTTTAAAGCTTTCTAGCCAATGGCACACTGCTGAAGCCTACAGAGTTGCTCTAACCAATCACTAAAAGCCCAGGTACACCTGCTGCACACAGTGCTGGCTTGTCTGCCTTCTACTGCAATACACAATACACAATTATTCAGCTTAAAACCTTCTACTGCCTTACTAAGCATTTTTTCCTTCAGTCTTAACATCTGTCTTAGCCAAGCCTAACACTCAAGCTCTTGTTTCATGTTCTTGCTGTCCCACTGTAACTTTTTCTACTTCCAGCCTTTGCAGCTGCAGCTAGCTCTGAGTTTTCTGTTATTTCTGCTTTTACATCTGGCTGTAAATCCTGTTACCTGCACTATTCCCCTCATCCCAGCCCCAGAGCACTGAGGATGGGCTGGAGGAGCACAGGGTCCATTCCAGGTGCTCAGGGCAGAGCATCACTCCCCACACCTCACCAGGCAGCACCAAGCACTCATGTGTGGGATTATCAGCAAAGGAAGTCTTCCAAGTTAAAAAAAATAAAAAAAATCTGGCAGCCAAGAGCTGCTTTTTAAGCGTTAATGAGTATGTTAATGACCCAAACCAAAATGAAGAAACCCATAACCCCAGACACTCATTAATTCTGTACAAAATGTATTGGCCAGAAATCATTAATGTTGTGAGACGCTTCTGTAACTGGAGCGGTTTTAATCAACTCTCAAATCTTCTGTAATTATACACTCATGGCACAGGTTACTTTATTTATTTGGATTTCAACTTCATAACAGAAGCACCCACCTCAGATGCTGGGTTATTATTAGAACAACAAATGATTACAGAGCTGATCTATCACTTCACTTACAAGGTAAGCCTAACTTCTCATGGACATGAGCTCTAATTCCATTCATCTGCAGTACTCAGCTCTCTTTCCACAGCTCAGGCCCCTCCAGAACACTGACAAAGACCTGGAAAGGCCCCAGAATCAGGCTTGGGGTGTTAGATCAATTCTGCAATCTCTTGCACTCTCTCAGGTTTAAAAATCAGGCTGAGAAATCTTTGCCCGTCCATTTTCCCCCTCTGAACACTCCAATTCACAGTTGTTTGTGTGAAACAAGAGGATTTTCCCTGAGACTTGCCCAAACCATTCCCTGCCCTGTCCCCACTCCTGCCCTCTTAGATCCAATCAAGCTCTGAGTTAAAGACAGGCTCTGGTCTGGGTAACACACTAACAGAGTTGTTAGGCAAAAATCAAATTGTAAAGCAAAATCAATGCAACTTTTAGTTCTTGGTGCAGGTCCAGAAGTCTAACCAAGGAGAGATTTGGCTGGCAGGATTCTGGCTCACTCTCCTGATCCCAACACAGCCTTTTGAGAGATGCTAACTAGAGAAAAAAATCATCCTTGTAACTGTGAACTGAATTTTCTCTGAAGTCACTGAGTCCATGGGAGATGCTGAGAGATGGTAGCTTCTCTTTCACAGTTTTAAACATGGAACTCACTTAAAAAGGCACATCAAAAAAAGGAAAACGTTACTATTAACATGCAAATCTGCAGCTTCAGAATTCCCAGGAAGGTAATGAAAACTCCCCCCTAATCATGCACAGCAGCCCCAGTTCAGGGGGAGTCGAGTGAATCTCATTATTTGCATGCTGCAGATGAGGTGCCACTCCCTGGCAGCCCACAGGAACAGGAGAATTTTGACAAACAATGAGTGACAGCTCTGGTTCTTGCCCAAACAATGAGCAAACACTTTGGCCCTCCTTGCTGGAGAATGGCTTTTCTGACAGAGGGACAAGGGTGGCTTCTTGTGGGAGACCTTCTCTGCCTTTCCATCATTCTCCTTTGAGCTCCACGTGTGACAAACCAGGAGCAGGGATTTTTTAAAAAATGACTGATCCTAAGAAACACTTCAGGAAAATGAAATCATGAAATTTAAATTCAGTTGATACAGTAAATACAGGCTTTGGGGAGATACCCATCACTGTTGTCAGTTTGTTCCTCTAGGATAAATGCTGAATATTAGCTTTGAGAGAGACAGAAACAAACCTCAAGACATCACCAGAGCTTTCTAGCACAGCATTTCCCCAAGGAAAAAGTCAAGGTCTTTGGTAATTGCTGTAATTGTTTTTGATGTTGGCTAAGTTAAGTGATATAAACAGGACACAAAAATGTTGCATTTCAGTAGGAAAAAATTCTCAGTGTGTGCCCTCCAGGAACAGAGCTCTGTTCCAGCAGTCAGCCTTGCACAGAGTGCTCACTTGTTTTCCCTCCAAAGGAGCATTTCCATGGAAAGAGGTCAAAGCTGAAGCAGCACCTGGGCTGCAGAGCAGAGGGATGGGCAGAGTGTGAAGGGAGAAACCACCCTAAAAAAGCTTGAAAATGGTCATCTAAGAAAAACCTGCACTTCTCAGGATTTGGCTGACATTTGACATTTCTTTCTAGAAGCATCCTAAGGCAGGTGAGTTTTTTGTTCTGTGTCCAAAATTCTCGGCCTCAGATGGAAAAAAATGGGGATAAATTCAATGTGCAGTAATTAAAACCAAAACATAACCCTTGAAGTAATCAAGTTTGGAAAAAAGAAACCAAGCTGACAAAACACTCCTGTTTTACAGCAAAGCCATTCACAGCTGGGTGTGCACAACCTCTGCTCCTGGCACAACCCCAGGCTGGTGGAGGCCCCTCCACACAGACTGAACACTCAGCTCACAGGGCAACATCCACAGCAGGGCTCATCTCAGTTAAACGTTTAAATATTTTAATATTTAAATATTTTAGCAGTGGCCAGCACCCTGAGAAGCAAAGCAGGAGCCCTGAGCAGTTTATTCCCATTTCCAGCAGCCCCAGGTGTGGGAGTTTTCCCCTCTCTGCTGTTTGATGCACCCAGTGACCTGCTGTGCATTATTTGTGCCTGGTTTCTTCCACAACATTTCCTCCTCCTGACACGCTGTCCCAGCATTTACCAGGCTGTCAGTTCTGACATCCCAACTTTTATAACAAGAGGAAGGGCAGGGAATGGGTTTCCTTGCAGACAAAGCTGAGGGATAACCAGCAAACCCTCAGCACCTCCCAGCCTCGAGAGCTTCTATCAATTCCAGCACAGAGGCACAGAACAGAAATGCTGCAGCACAGCTGATCCACTTGTCTTTTTCAGGAGACAACCCCTGACCCACTGAGGCTTCTGTGTTCCAAAGAAACTCAAGAACTCTTCTAACAGGAATTTTAACTCCTTAGTGCCTTCCTCAAAGAGAACAGGGATGCTGCACACCCAGGCGAGGTGCCTGATGAGCCATGCCTTGCTAAAGATACAGAAACCCCATAATAAATAATAATAATAATAATAATAATAATAATAATAATAATAATAATAATAATAATAATAATAATAACTACTACCAATAATAATTTTAAGAAGGGGCATAAATGACAAAGGCAGTGAATATGACAGAATTATCCAGGTCCACTGTCAGCTTGCCACAATAAGTAAAAGGGTTTGGGAGAAAGACAAATAAATTCATTTCTAGGATACATTATGGCACAGGGGCTGCAAATGTTGAAAATACACATTACTACCAATTGAATATTCAAAATTTCTATATCAATATTCAAATATTGAATATTCAAAGATTCTATATCAATTAGATGTAAGAGCTGATGTGGCAGGATGCTATTCTAACTTCAGAATCCTGAAAGGCAAGAATAAGTGGAAGATCCTACCAAAGCTTCTATTTAAGTGTGATAACCTTATATCACCAACTCTTTTCCTTTTGCTGCAAACCAAAAAAAAAAAAAAAAACCCAAACAAATTCAACCAAACACAGCCCCCCTGACACCTTCTGTGAAAAGATGAGGTTATTATTGCTTCAGTGTCTCTGAGTATGAGCCTGACTGTGCACAGCCCTGACACAGAGCCTGTGATGCAGGAACAGAGGCTGGGCAGAGTTAATGAATAAAGTGGGGATTTATTAAAGGTTTTCAAAAGACACACCTTGGGCAGTACAAGAGCCAGGCCAGGGCTCTGCCCAAGATGGATGAGGGTCACAAATTTTCCCACTTTTATAAGTTTTGGTCCATTTCCACGTTGGGGTTCATTGTCCAATCCCAGCTCCAGGTTCTCAGTCCCACCCTCCCAGTTTCTCTCCTCCATTCCCTGTTTGCATTTTTTGGGCTGAAGCTGCAGTGCTGTCCTTGGTTCTGGGCTGGAAAGGGATTGTTCTGTGTGCCTGAGGAGGGGAAAGGGATTGTGCTGTGTGCCTGAGGAGAGGAAAGGGATTGTGCTGTGTGCCTGAGGAGGGGAAAGGGATTGTCCTGTGTGCCTGAGGAGGGGAAAGGGGAAAGGGATTGTTCTGTGTGCCTGAGGAGAGGAAAGGGATTGTTCTGTGTGCCTGAGGAGAGGAAAGGGATTGTCCTGTGTGCCTGAGGAGAGGAAAGGGATTGTTCTGTGTGCCTGAGGAGAGGAAAGGGGAAAGGGATTGTTCTGTGTGCCTGGGCTGTGAGGAGAGCTGCTGACACTTTATCTGGAGTTCAGTTATGAACCAATGCAGTGCAGAGGCTGGAATATAGGAATGCTTAAACTGAAGGCATCATCCCAGCAGTGGGGTTTGAGGGGGCCCTGCTGGGCAGGACCTGCTCCTGCCCTGGAGAGCCTCCCTCACTCTGCTCCTGTCCCGAGGTGACTCCAATTTCCACTTCATGAGCGCCTTCCCAGTGCCTCCCACTGCCCTTCCTGCACTGTCTGTCACAGTCACTGCCTTGTTGGTTCAGGGCCTGACCTGGCACGCTGGTGTGCTCGTGAATAACTCCTCCCCTGGGAGCAGCCAGGCTGCCTTTTGTGCAGCTTCTCCAGCAGTGAAATTACTGACGTGGATGTGGTGAATGGGATGGGAGCTTTTTGTCTGTTCAGCCTTTTTCCTTTCTGACCTTCCGAGCCTGCTTCTGGCATCTTCTTCTTCATCCTCTGCTATTTTATTTGTGGCTTTCAGGCTCAGACCACAGTGAATAAATTATAAAGCATGATTGGGAAATACTGGAGGTGTGTCTGTGCTATACCTCAGGTAAGGACACACTTATACTGGTAGTACTTACACTGATTGTACAGTTAGCACAGGTTTTAGCCTTATATTTTTCATTTTCTGTGCTGCTTTAGTGTGCAGTTCTGAGCTTCATATGAGGGGATGGTGAGCTCTGTGCACAGAGCAGGGAGACAAAACAATTCCTGCTCCAGCTGGGCACCAAGGACAAATGACCCAAATCCCAGCCCAAGAGCTGAAGAGAGAAAAACAAGAAGGATGGGACTTGATGGGCTAAAGCTGGAATTGGACAAATAACTCCAATATGCAAATGGACTAGAATTATAAAAGTGAGGGACCCTGTGGCCATTTTGGGGCCATTTTGGTTCATCTTGGTGCAGCCCTGGCTGGGCTCTGGTGCTGCCCAAGGTGGATCCATTGAGGAGATCCTTTGAATAAATCCCTGCTTTATTCTGGAACTCTGCCCAGCCTCTGCTCTAGCTCAGCTTTCCCAAGGCACCAGGGAGGAGAGGGGATTTCTGCACTGACAGCAGAACCACCCCAACATCCCACTGCAGCCCTGATCTGCTCCCTGCACCCTTGGAATTCCCATGGCTGCACATTCAGAGGGAAATCGTGATCCAGCAGGGATGCTGTGCAGGGACCCTGCCCCACCAGAAATCCTGATCCAGCAGGGAAACTGTGCAGGGATCCTGCCCCACCAGGAATCCTGCCCCATCAGGGATGCTGTGCAGGAACCCTGCCCCACCAGAAATCCTGTCCCACCAGGGATGCTGTGCAGGGACCCTGCCCCACCAGGGATGCTGTGCAGGGACCCTGCCCCACCAGGGATGCTGTGCAGGGACCCTGCCCCACCAGGGATGCTGTGCCATGTGCAGGCTGTGTGCTGCTGAGGCACAGAGCATCCAGCCACGTTCCCTTGCCTTGGGAGGCAGCAAAAACCAGAATCAAACAGCAGAATATTCAGATACAGCCCCAACAGTCAAGTCAATCACAAAGAGACACTCATGCATTATTCATCCCGGGAAATCTGGGAGTTTTTCCAGAGAATATGCCACAGACTAGAGATAGGGTTTATCAACTGGTTGAAATCAGCATGTTTTATCTAATACAATAACAATTTATTTACTAAGGATATTTATACCATTGGAGCTTTCCAGGCTTAATTGATTCTTTTCATCAAGATCCTGTGCACTGGGAAAATCAGCTCACAAAGGGATTTGAAAAGACACTGTGCTGAATATCTACAGAATGATTTAGGTAATAATGGAGTAAAGTTATGGATCTGTTAGCATTTCAATCACCAGATTCTTTTCCTTTGTAGCTGTTCCACAAGACCATCCTCATCTTGAGGATGTCAAAACCAGTTTTTCATTTGATGCAACAGTTTATGTGGGCTTAAATAATCAATAACCAAAGCTGCAGTTAGGCAAATCAGCCTGTAAATAGCACTGGCATTGACAAAGTCTTAAGACAGCCAACACAAAATGAAAACTTTAGTTATTGGTGGTTATAAAAATGTTATAAAAATGTGGACCAAGCACAACCCTGCCCAGTATTTTTCCTCTAAGCCCAACATCAACCACATGAGAGGAGTTTCACCACAGTGAGAGTACAGGTCAGTGTTTATCCTTTCAGCATTGCCATGCCCAAGCCATGAAAAACCCATCTAAAATTAAGAGGTAATTCAAAATGTAAAGGTTAAAAACAAGCAGTTGAGCTAACTCATCCCTTGGTGTTCAGCCTCAAATCTATTTATTGCAGGAACTGGGGTTTTAAGGCATGAAAACTCGAACTGGAGAGAGAGCAAAGGTCCCACAGGGCTGAAGGGAGCAGGACTGAGCTGCAGGCACCATCGTGCCAACACCACCCTGCTGGGCAGGCTGAACCAGGGAGATCAGGAGCAGACAATTAGCATTCCTTTAATTGGAACTGAGCTAACACACACACTACACCCTGCTCTGGTAGGAAAGAATTGCAGAAGGTTTCCTACACAAAAACAAGGGCACTGCCCTGTTACCCCTCTGCAGACCCTCAGTGCCCCCAAGCAGTGAAGGATTCTGTTGAAGTTTGGGTGAATTTCATGAAAAGGAAAGACAACACAAACTCCTGTGACATATTCAGGTGTTCAGTGGAAAAAATCCGAGCAGACCTTGCTGCAGCAGGTAAAGAACTTTGATCTGTAAAAGACTACACATCAGAGAATGTATTTTCATTTATGCCTTCAGAAGTCTTTATATGAAAAGTTTTGCTTCTGTGTGAAACCCTAGCTAAAGAAATTCACCTCACTGGTAGAGAATTTCCCCCTATTTTTAAAGGTTTATGAGCATGTTCTGGTCTAATCTGAAGAGTATTTTTGATGTGGTATTTCTGACAAAATTATTTTAAATCCTTGTGGCCCAGAAGGCAATTCCTGCACCTCCCTCCTCTGCAGGCAGCTCCTGCTCCCACATTTCTCCTCTGCAGCTCCCCCAAAGCAGGGTTTGTTTGTTTTATTGGCTGCCCGGTGGGTTTTTACAGAGATTAGTTTGTTTATTTGCTCGTTTTGTTTTGTTTAAACCCAGAAGCCCTTTTCTCTGGGAAGGTAAATGTTCTCAGGTTCCCAAAACCCCCAGCTGGATTTTTGAGGCCATTTTTTCCTCAGGTATGGTTTTCACAGCTTCTGAGCCCAGCCCTGAGCTAATCTGCAGGCAGCACCATACCCAGGCAATAATTGCCTGTCCTAGCAAGGCCCACTAGTCCCAAAGGATGTGTCTTTTAAGGCAAAATAACTTGGAGAAGGGACAATATGCAAAGTGACAGCAGATTAAAGAATGATGGAAATTAAAAGTTTAAAAAGCATGAGAAAGCAATTAACCAAGGAACAAAATGCTGTTTCTAAGCATATAGAAGCTCAGAGTCTGTGACAGAATCAAAGTCTCCTGGAAAAAAAAAAAAAAGGGGGGAAATAAAAAAGCAGCCAGGGAAACGACCAAAAAATGAAAGTTTTTATCTTTTTCTTTTTTTTTTTTTTGTACAGAGTATAAGTGCTATTTCAGCTTCCAATCCCACCACAAGGACACAGATAGGATATTAAAACAAGCAGAACCAGAATAAAGTCATGGAGGAATCACCAGCAGGGCTCCAGAGCCAGACTGGGCTCCATTAACAGCTCCTGCTTCATCCAGGAGAAATAAATTGTCAAGACACTAATAAAATATTCAAATGAACTCTGAGAACCCAAATTTAATTGCTTCCTGGTCTGGAATGGAAAACAGATCAATAGATTGATCTCAGCCTTTGTTTAGTCCTGGTGTCTCTGCATATTTTCCATGGGATAAAGAAGCAGAAGTTTTTCTCCTGATCCTGGGGGATTCTGCTCCTCTCCTCCCCAGGTCCCCTCCTCTGAAACACGAAAATGAAATCTGTCAAACAGCTTCTAACAAAGCCACCACAAAGGTTTGCTCAGGAAAACAGTCACAGGTGGGAGCTGGGACATCTCTGCTCTCCTCATTGCATTTAATGCCAAGAGCTCAACAAATTCTAACTGGAAAAAAGAGCTGGCTGCTGGTTTGGAAAGCCAGCATTACCATGGGCCTCTGCAAGATTGGACAAAGGCAAAGAGAATTAAATAGGAGGTAAAAAACATCAGGAGAAAATCTAATATCACAAGCAAAAATTCAGCCTCCTCTGTAATAATTCAGGGTTTTTTTCACCCATTTTAAAGTGACAGCAGGAAGAGAAGCTGTTAAATGGATGTGAACTCGCCCCCAAAAATAAAATATGAATTTTTTTCTGTCTGAGACTGTAGTCCATCTCCAGCTGAATGAAATATTATCATCACAGGATTGGGTTATAACTGTGTGCTAAAATACAGCACAGCCCAGCAAATTAAAGATCTGTGCTCAATGACTTTAAACAAGATTTTAACCTTTCCTTCCCTCAGTTCCCCAACCTTTTTAAAAGGGTGAAGCATGTTTTGTTCAGAAACCTCAGGCAAAACCCAAGCTGTTGTGATAGTTATTAAAAAATTAATAAACATTTAATTAGGCTAATCTGAAAAGATATTTCTAAACCCTTAATTCTGTGTAGATGAAAACATCATTTGTAACCAGACAACCATCTGAGCAGAAACCAATATAAATCAGCAAGAGCTATTCCAGTAACAGAAACTGTAGCTACATCATTAAGAACAATTTTAAATGCTTACAGCTTTCGTAATCACTTGCATTTTATTTTCAAACTTTTTTATTAGAACATCGACTAGTCATTATCCTGCACAGCTGAAGGGGGACAGAATCAATGCCCTGCTGGCTGTCTGCTCTGCTCCCTGTGATAAACACTGGCTCACAACTTGGAAAAAATCCATTTTGATACTGCTTCCCAATTAGAGCTGTTAAATGCTTGTGGAATGACTGAGTTCTGCTTGCTTTTACACCCAGGTGTGTCTCTAAGCTAATATTTGAAATTGAGCAGTACTGTGCTGTTTCTTGTTGTTTTCTTATCAAATTTCAAGCTAAGCAAATTTAATTGTCATCCTTTTCTTAGGATTCAATGCAGTTTGTGATGCCCTTGTGGTAACTTGTGGAATCCCAGTCACTCCTGCTCACAGCAGCAGCTGAGTGGAGGCACACTCAGGAATGTGGCACGAGAGCCCTTCCAACAAAGGAAATAAAATAAATACCAAATAAAACCAATGAATCTCAGCCAGGAACAGAAATGCCAGCCTCACCTAATCATCATAGAAGGCATTTTCTTAAAATCATGGCATGATTTGGCTCAGAAAAGATCTTTAAAGTTGCTGTAGTGCCATGGCAGGGACAGCTCCCACTGTCCCAGGTGCTCCAGCCCCAGTGTCCAGCTTGGCCTTGGGCCCTGCCAGGGACCCAGGGGCAGCCTCAGCTGCTCTGGGCACCTGTGCCAGGGCCTCAATCCCTCATTCCATGAAATTCCCCCTCCTGTCCAACCTAGGTTCACCCTGATGTTCAGTGATGAGCTGCAGTTCCCTGCTGGCTGCAGGCACAGAGACCCCTCAGCCACGGGGAACCTCCCTGGAAACCTCTCCAGAGTCACCAGAACCTCCCTGGAAACCTCTCCAGAACCTCCCTGGAAACCTCTCCAACATCACCAGAACCTTCCTGGAAACTTCTCCAGAACCTCTCTGGAAACCCCTCCCGAGCTACCAGAACCTCCCTGGAAACCTCTCCAGTCGCCAGAACTTCCCTGGAAACTTTCCAAAGTCACCAGAACTGCCCTGGAAACCTTTCCAAAGTCACCAGAAACTCCCTGGAAACTTTTCCAAAATCACCAGAACTGCCTGGAAACCTCTCCAGAGTTACTCCAGACTTCACTGGTGAATTCCAAAAGTGCTGCCACCATAAAAAAGTCAAAGCAATCTCTACCTGAGATCAGTTAAACAGCAGATTCTGAAATATCCTGTACTCCTTAAAGATCATCTTGCACTGAAATTGAAATATCTGGTTTCTCCTGCTGCACCAGTGAACTTGGGAAACATTCTTTTCTTTTTTTGCTCAAGCTGACCTCTGTCCTTGCTTCTCTTGGCCTCTCACCCTCTCTTCATGTTGTATTATTATGTCTGCATTAAGCTTATAGCTCTTCCCATTTGCAAATTCACTTAATCATCAATGTAAGTTGCCTCTAAGTTATGCATACTTCACTTTAATGAAACTGTATTTTCACATTTTAACAGTCTGGGTCACCAACTGAAATGAATATTAAACACTGAAAGCAGGCACATCAAGATCTGGCTAATGGACCCATCACAAAGGACCAGGAATAAACCAACCAGCTCTAGTATTCTCTAAATCCTCTTCTCAGAGGGTTATTAAGAGAGAATATTAAAAAAAATGAAATTGTTGTTTTATTAACAACCACAAACTTGTGTGAGAAGTGACCAGACTCAGCTAAGCAGCCTGCCAGGATGGTTGGGGTCTGCTTGGTGCACTCAGAGTGTTTAAACCCACAGGAGCTCAGCAGCACCAAATTCCCTGAATTCCATTAATCCCCCACACTGGGCACATCCCAGCTGCTGGCTCTGCTGCCAGCCCTGAACCAGGAGAGGCTGTGCTGGCACCTGGAGCCCAGCACAGCAAAATGACCAAAACCTGCCCCAGGACAGGGCCGGGATGGGCTGGGCTCATTGCAACCTTGTGCTGGGTGTATTAAGGAAAAAAAATACAAAATTTTGAACCACAAGTGTGGCAAAGAGAATAATGTGTCATTAGGGCACAAGGCTCACATGCAGCATGGACAGATCTCCTCTTGTTTTACATTAAATGATTATTAAAATTGCACCAAAGATTTAACTGGAAGGGACAGAAAACTTGAATCCACTGCCCTTTATATCAGCCACACAAGAATGAGCTACCTTAAATCAGACCAAAGATTTTCTCCCCCAGATATTTAAGAAAAGAACATACAGGTTTGGTGTTCAGAAATGGTTCTTGAAGCACTTTCCCATAGTAACTGATGTCTGTTTTTCTGCTCGTATTTACTTTTAGTTTGATTCTTTCATCTGATGGTAAAAAATTCACATAAAGATTTTTGTAGATGCTGGTGATTGTGAGATTATTTGCCACTTGTTTCAAAAAAAAAAAAAAAAAAAAGGACAAATCTTCCAGGCAAAATGCAGAGAGGACCCATTATTCCACCAAGAGGAGCAATGAAAGAAACTTTGACAGATTCCCAGAGCTGTGGAGACCACAGGAACATGAACTTGGACAAAAACAATGCCAGTGCACAAAATGAAATCTTAGTCTAAAATCAAAACAGGTTTGTCGGAGTGGCATTTCTTAACCAATTAACAGTGACCTCGCTCAGGTTTCCAAAGTGAGGAAGTTCTAATGGCAGCGATCAGGAACATTTCAGTTTGTTAGGGCAGAATGGGAAGAAGCTCTAATTACTGCCTACAAATGTTTGCATTAGCGTTTGTATTGAAAACTGCTAATTACCTTGAATTGCCAGCAGGGTTTCATATGCTTTAGGGTCAAATAAGAACAAACACCTGTAGCCAATAAAAATTTTAGTTGTCATTCACACCTCGGAGGGGCTGAGCTGCTGCTGACTCGGCAGGAGCAGGAATGGAAATGCTCTTGCAAAGACTCTTCAGAAATCCCTGTTTTGGAGAGCACACATGACAAAGAACAATAAATCCCTGGGACAGGCTGTTTGGTGGGTTTGCTCTTTGAAAAATCACTAGCATCTAATAAGAAGGAGAAAATTCCCAAGCCCAGCATGATGATGTTATTTCAGCAGCTAAGCCTCGGAATTAACTTGTAATGGAAACGCTCCTGGCACTGGAAAGGAGCCAAATTGTGACACTTAAACGTCCAAGACCTGTTTGCTGAACTACTCCCCCAAAACTGCAGCAAACCATTGTAGGGATTTCATTTATTTTCTGTATCTGTTCAGGAATTTGCATCGAGCTGTGCGCCAATAAAATTCCTGGGGAAGACTGATGGGTACACAAAACCCAGACTGTAATATTCTGGTTGTCTCATTTTTTGAAGAACACACATAATGGTGAGATCCTTTGTCTCTAAAGAACAACACCCTGAAGGAAGTTGTTTGTCTTTTCTTTCAGGGACAAATTAGGTCACAGCCATGAAGTAGACAGTGGAGCAGCCTGAGCTGGGTCTTTAATTAGCAAAAGGTTCACAGAATTAGCTCTGGGTTTTGTTCCTCCTTTGCCCCAGTCCTTTGGTTTATGGAAATGTGTGCCCACACGAGAATCAGATTAGCAGGGCCCATTTGTGCTCACACTGATTGCCCGTGGCACCCATGGGATGGAGCACCCCAGGCCTGGGAGAGCCCCAGGGCACCCCTCTGCTTCCAGTCCAGGGATCATCTGCAGCAAAAGCCCAGTGGGTTTGACACTCAGGACTATTGCCCCTCCTTGTGCATGCTCCCTTTGCTCAGGAGCAGCCAGCTCACTGCAGAAAATGGACAGAGAGCACAGGAGAGGCACCAACTGCTGCCCAGACAGTGCTCAAGGCTCACCTTGGGTTCAGAGAGGGGATTCTGAGCCCCCTGTTTTGTGAATATTGAATTCCCAACCACTTTCCACCCATTCCATTCCTTAACACCGACCATAAATTCAGTTTGGTGCCTTAATTTGCTACGTTCTGTGTTCCTCAGGAGCATTCTGCACTGCAGAATTTACTGCTCGCTCAAAGACCTTCAATTTGTGCTCCTCAGAGGAGCCCTGGCTGCAGTGCTGGTTAAACACATTGCCAGGCTTTCAGTGACACATTTTCCTGGGCTCTGGAGGGGTGTGTGTGTCACTGCTGATGGTTTGTGAATGCTCATGAACTGATCCTCATGCAAAGAACTGAAAAAAACATTAAAATGTAAACTGTGAGGCATCAGTGACAATGGCTTGGCAATATTGTGACATCATAAAGAGGCAGGACAAGATGAGTCACCTCAGAAATGACAAATTTTGGAAAGGGTCAAATCATGGGCAGTGGTAAAGGCTGGGGGAGAAAGCTGGAAAAGAAAAGGTAGGGAAAAACAAAATGAAAAAGGAAGGCAATAAGTATGATACTAATAAAATTATAACCCAGAATGATAAAGACTGATGAGGAGACTCAAAGCAATTAGAACATACAAATCTAATATTATTAAATAAATGCACAGGAAAAAAAATCCACCCAATCGATTTCCTAAGGCTACACAGGCAGGGGAAGGACTGAAACAGTGACAATGACAAAAAATTAACACTAAAGCATCAACATCTGACCAAGAACCAGCAGGTTCCTATTGAAAAGACAAGAGAAGTGGGAGGAAGACCCAGCTGGGGTAGGAGGAGGGGTCAGCAGGACAAGGAGTGCATCCCCTCCATGGCCACAAATGGAGATCTCAAATTTGAGACACCTCAGCAAATACACACGAAAATGGGAACTAAAATAATTGTGCCACAGCAGGCATTTAGGCAACAACTCTGGAGTTCATTTGTTTTGGGGAAAAACAAACAAATCCCACCCACACCCCCCAAATCAATCAATCAATAAATCCAAAAGCCTCCACAGAGCTAAAATGTAAATTCTAGAACCTTTGACAGAAGTTCCAACAGAAATTTCAATGAGAGGTTTTTAGCTCTAAGGACTGAAATACCCCTTTCTTCAGAGGTGTTTGGCATATGACAAAAAACTGAATAGAAATCTTCTTCTGTCACCACTTACAACTGTTAGATAACATATCTTAAATTTCCAGGGTTAGCAGGTTGTCATGAGCCCTATGTTAACAGAAGGAGTATTTTATTCTTGAAGACACTTGCTATTCCTGGAAGTTAAACAAGATATTCCAATAAAGTAGAAAAGATCAAGCAGGAAAATTAATATTCCATCTCTCCTTCTATACTGATCTGCAAGTTCTGTATTGCATAAGATGAGACAATTAAATCCCTTTTCTTTTTTTTGGGCAGACATTTATATTCCAACTGTAGCAGGAGAATTTTGGATCTTGATTAAATATGTTGTTAACTGTGCTTGCCACTCAGTGCAGTTTGTGGATGCTTAATGTCAGAGCAACACTGAAATGGCCCAATTTGAGAAAAGTCACCTTTCATTACAGAACCCTTCAGTTTTTTACAGAAAGATATTCAGGAACTCTCCAGCATTATTTTCTTTTTCTACTTCTTTCATCTTGCAGAGTCAATAAAACCTCTTCTCAAACAGAAACTTGTCTTTTGCTCCCCATCCAAGCAGTTCTGCAGGGCTTCACAGCAAGGGCTTCTCTTCTTTTATAAACTATGGACACTGGGTTGCATTGCAGAATTCCTCCCAGGCTTTGGCAATAATAATTTATCCATAAACCTGAATGGGTTCACAACCTCCATGGTCGTGCACGTGAGAGCTTTCAGAAGGGATCTGGTTTCAGAGATGCTCCTGGTGCTGGTAAGAAAAATACAATTCCTATGGCCAGGAGCATTTCAAACAGAGTTTTTAAATGAATGCTTTTTTCCAAGATTGTGCAAGCTCCTTGAAGATTTTCAACATTTTTCTGCACACAAACGACTTTCCCCCCTCAGTTAAATCTGACTGTCCCTGGTTTTTGGCAAACTCCCCCCACTGGTTAAACCATTGCCTGCTAAGGACAACAGAAACTGGGAAATTTAACCTGGAACTCTTTAGAACTCTCTCAGCATTCTGCAACATTAGATTGAGAGTAAAAATAATGTGCAAATCTTCTAAACCAAATAAAACTCTGTTAGAGGCTTTTCTTTTTATGTTTTGCACCGAAACAACTTTTGGGGTTTGCTGATTCCCTTTCAGTGCCATGGAATGAGCTCATCCCAGGGTTGCTCCTTGTCAGAGCTAACAGAAAACACTGGGAGTGTTATGGGCTGGTCTGGGGAGATTGGGGATGAGCAGAAGCACCACAAAATTCAGCATTTTGGAGCAGCAGGGAGCTCTGAAGGCAGAGCCGGAGTTTGGTTCACCCTGCCCTGCAGTAAAGCCAGCAATACCCAGGCTGTACCTGGCTGAGAGCATTTGGGGTCCTGGGGACACCTCGGGGTCCCACAGCACAGAAATTGTATTTTCTCCTCTCCCAAGGGCCTTGGGTGGTGCCCACATTCCCCCAACACCTCCTGGAGGTACCCTATAACAAAGTAAACTGTGACTTCCTAGAAAATGAGACTCAACTGAGATAATACATGTTCAGATCTGCTAATATTTAAGAAAATCCAGCATAAGATTCATTACACAGCAAAGTTCTGAGAAACACTTTATCCTAATTGAATGTTTGCAGGGAAATTCATATGGTGTTTTATAGTACAATTTTATGCATCATCAATTAGCAATTGAACCAGTTTCAAACCCTGAACTCCTGAAAGCTTCAAGCACAAAGAAAACTCTGCAGCCCACATTCATCTCAGAACAAACTGACAGGTAATGCTGAGCCTGTTACATCTCCTGCAAAAACTCACTCCCATTGCTTCCACACACACAAAAACCCCAACAAAGGAGCCCCACACAATGAAAACAACAACTACACAAAAATAAAACCTTCCTCAAGCTGAGCCACACATTCTAAACAAATGGCATTTCAATCAGTGCTTTGGATTATTCATATTTATATCCCCTAGGCTCTTCTGAAAATCCTCACCAGCGTTGCAGCAAACTCTTACTTTATATTCAAATCTATGGATTCAAAATCTTTATAATTTTGCTCTGAGGGCCCACAGGTATTGGTCCATAAGGTAACTTTGATTTCTCTATCACACTGGTTTTTTGTCACAGGAATCGAGGGGAAGACAAGACTGAAACACCAGAGAAATGGGAAAAATGCACAAATGCACAGCAGGTCCTCCCTGAGACAGCCTTTTCAAATTAAGTTAATACAATCTAACTAAACTTACATGGGAGTAACTATGAGCTCTTTATTAATATTTATTGTCTGTGTATGATTTGCTCTCAAGGACAGAGCAGTTATTGACGGGGTCTTGTGGTCTGAGTCAGAATCGGGGCTGGCAAGAACAAAAAAAAGAAAAAAAATTCACACCACCACTTAAAGAAGATTAGTATGCACACTGACATTTCCTTCATTTTACCTTAGCACAGGAGGAAAACTGATCTCATACATCAGGAGCCCTGCACTGGATCAGCAGCCATTGGAGCTATTAGCAAAACTGACCAGTGCATCTGTTTCTGCATAAGAACCAGACAGAGGAAGAAAAAATGCAATCCCCATTCCATTTCTAGCTTGGATTCCAAGATTTTCTTTCATCTTTCCAGCATTTTTATCAAATGACTATTTTTTTTTACTTTGTAAACCTGTGTGAGAACAACTTGATGTTGGTAATGTACTTTATTCATATGAAAATGTCAAGCCAAGTAAGGAAGCAATAAAAAGCAAAGGAGAAATATGATGAGAATTTATAATGTGATCTTAGTAGGCATCTTGCTTCTCTGATGCTCAGTGTTGTCTGCAAAAATACAGAGCCAGATTAATGAAAGGTGTGAGAAGAAAACATCTTTCATGTATTCACTTTTAACCAATAAAAGAGCTCATATAGTACCAGCTCTCAGTACTCCACAAAACATTTTCAGCTTTCATTTCCATGTAGATAAAATAGCAAGTGCAGCTATTTAGCACTTTTCCATATTATTTAAATGATTTTTTTCCATGGGTAATTTTTTTGTGGAGTGGTTTTTATGGGTTCTGGTTCAGGTGCAGCAGACAGGGATGGGGAGGGAGCAATGAGAACATTGTCCCAGCTGGGAACTGCAATCCCAGCCTGTGCCACAGAGCTCAGGGCAGCCAGAGGAGCTGCTGTCAGCCTGTGGAATATTCCTGTGTCTGCTCTGGGGTGCCCTGACCCCCAGGGCAGCACTGACTCTGACCCTCCTTCATGGAGAAAGTTTCCCAGATTTCAAGATAGACCAGAATCCACAAAAGTGTGCAATAGATTATAGAGAGCAGTGTGGGTGTATCACTGGGGGAGAAATTGAGGTTTTGGGGTTTTTAGTGTGCTGTGGATGGCAGCAAGATGGAGGGCACAGGGTGTCATCCTGGGTTTCTTCTTCATTCTGCTTCTTCCTCCTTCTCCATGGGTTTGGGTGGCATTTTGTAATTGGGCAGAAAAGTCCCCACTGGGGGCTCTTTGGGATCAGTTATTGGGTTAAAAGGGAAATAATCCAGGTGTCAGTTGTTAATTGGACAGTTTAAAAGACCTTGTAACCAGAGATTGTTGGCCATTTTGTGCCTTCTGATGAAAAGCTGCTGAACACACAACAGTGAGACTGTTTTACTGATAAGAAATAATAAACACCTGAGTCCAAACATGAATTACTGTCTCAGTGCCTTCAATCCAGACCCAGAACTGGGACCCCCACACACAGCAGCCCTGCAGAGAGCTGAGCCCAGCAGCCACCCTGGCCAGGGATGCTCCTCCTGCAGCCCTCTGGCTGCCCTGGCTGCAGCAGTGCATTGCCCTGCCTGGCTCCAGTTTGACACCTCCTGCTGCTGCTGAGCTGCATGCTGCTACAATCTTGGGGAAAAGCTCCCCAGGAATGCAAGCAGCATCCAGGGAGTTCCATGTCTCATTCTGAGAGCCTCAGCCAGGTCACTCCTCCCTGCTACAGACTGAAAAACTCCAATTCAAGTTTTCCCTCAATTTAGCCAAGATTATTATTTCCATTGTCATTTTTTACTTCCACTCCTTCTTTCTCTTTCTTATCTGGTACCTTCCATCCAACATTTCTGATTTCTCTATTTGTTCATCTTCTATTGTTAAAGGTGTATTCCACACCCTACAATCACTGTCCCCTCTGCACTCCAAACTCAAAGAGCCCCATTTCAGCTGTGAAATCTCTGCACAATCTTTACAGCACCAGGCAGGCAAACCCTTCTCTCCCACCAACACAACCCATTAGTTACAAACTGTTTCTGAGATGCAGAACTGAGAGCAAGGAAGTTCAATTCTGACATCTGTGTGCTTTCCTGCATATTAGCACTTCACTTTTGGTTGCCAGCAGTATTAATTTGATTGTGCTTCATGAGAGACTTTCCTTTATATTGATGTGAGCTACTCGAGTTAAAGACAGAGAGAGAATTTCTTCCTGCCCACCCCAGCTCCCCTTTTCTGTGCAATGCAGAACACTGATTGTATTTATAATTGCTTCTGGTCAATAACAATATTTCTACATCTTGGGCTGAAGAGAGAAGCAGGAAGCTCCCAGGATGTGATATTGAGAAACAGCTTTGTTCAATGCCTCACTGTCACTAGGTGGAAATCAAACTTACAGTTTATTATACTGACTCCACTCTTAATAACTCTGGACAGTTTTACAGATCTCCACAACTGGCAGTAGAAAATTCATCCTGAGAGCTCAAAAAAAAAAAAAAAAAAGAAAAAAAAAAAGGCCAAAAAAGCCATCTAAAACTGCAGTTTAGAACTCCTGTAAAAAGAAGGAAAATAATGACCCATTTGAAAAGCATGCTCAGTACAATTCATCAGACACTGGTTGAAGATAACAGAATATGCAGGGAATCTCAGAAGGGAGACACTATGGATCTGCTGTCTGAGTTTACAATATTCCTTTCAAAACCTGTTTCGTGGGCACAGGCAGCAATCAAATAAATATTGATATTTGTTTATTCCTGGCTGAAAACCAGAACAGGGATTGCAAACACAATTTTTAGGAGCAGCAAAGAAAAAAGCAAAGATTTTTTTTACAATAGTATTAATGACATTGAATTCGGTGTGCATTAATACCCAGGTGTTGGAACAGTTTGCAATAGGAATAAAACAACACAGAGCAGAGATCTCCAAAGCTCTGCTCAGAGCACACTCCTGTAATTCTTTTATAGTTAAGGGCTACTCCCAGGAAAGGTGGCATGCTCAATAAGAGCAAGATAAGGGCACACACCAACATTTCCCTTCCTTTATGTTCCACAAAAGCTTGCTGAGCATCTTTAAAAAGGGCACTGAATACATCTTTCAAAGTTCAAATACTTCTGGAAAGCATTAGATAAAATATTTGCTTAACAATCCAGGAACAGATTTCTCATCCTCTGACAAAAAAACTCCACACTAGCAAAACCCACCAACCATCCCCTAAAAAAACCCAACAAACCCTCCCAAAATAAAAAGTATGGAAATTATCTAGCAAAAAACCTTAAACCTGAGAATATAATAGAATAAATTTGGTGTAAGAGGAAATATATTTTATAAATTCTCTACTCTAGGGTACAACTGTGGTAGGCTGGAGCTTCTTTGATTACTGAAAATAGGAAAGAACCATGCAGACACTCAGAAATTGGGAAGACAGTGGGATAAACTGGATTCAGGTATCCCTGCTAATATTCCAGTTAATATCCTCATTTTGGACAAGCAGTGATTGCTCCATTCTTCCTTTCACAGCCCCTTTTGAGGGGCCCATGCTGCTGCCCAGCAGCTTCTCCACCAAAATAACCTTCACACGTAGCAAATGGCACATCACAAACCTTTCACCTTCCCCAGCTTTAGCCAGACAAGCACTCACTGTCCCTGTTTCAAACTGCAAATAGACTTCAAGAAAATTTGTCTAAACCAGTGCAAAACCGTTCTCATCTTATCACAGGGGTTCCATGCTGTTATCTCCTCATCACAAAGGTTCCATACCTTGGTGTTTCTCGTGGGCAGCTCCTCAGAGCTCTGACTCTTTCTCCTTCCCAAAGCAGCCACTGACTGCAGCTCCCTTCTCACCACCACCCCACTCTTTTATAGCATCTTCTTCTCACTGGGTACAGCTGTGGCCTGGTGAAGTCAGGCCTGTTCTAATCTTTGATAATATTGGCCCAGCTGCAACTCCTTAGGAGTGAGATTACTTTCTACACTTTTTTTATTTTCTTATATCCTCTCCCCCCACAGGAAACATTTCCTTCTCTACTGGTACCTGAGAAACCTCCTGTACCTGGGCTTGCTGGTTTCTAATGGATCCCTTTGTCTGCTGGTGACACTGGGATCTGACTCAGAGGCATTCTGAGAGTGGAAGGAAGAGTTTACCTTGATGGAAACAAACCCCAGCAGTCAGCAGAGATGTTAATTAGTGTGAGAGGCACAGTTAGGGCAGAGGTTTGCCCCAGATTCTGCTGCACTGCTGGGACAGGGGAATGAACAGGATCAGGTCACACCATCTCTCTGCAGAGCTCCAAGAACCACTGATTTCTTTTTGCCAATATTTACCAGTTCTTCTTCTCTCTCCTTACATATGCAGAGGATTGTATTGGGAAATGGCTTTATTTAATTACTGAGCTTTTTACACCCCTCAGTTCCAGTTATCCAGCTACCAGAATCTTGTATTTATTTCTTCCCTGCCCGTCCCCCAGAGAGCTTTCCAAGCAGGTAGGGAACAGAAGAACCCCACTGGTTTCTAAATCAAACATGCAGCACAAAAGCAGCACATCAGCCCAGGGAATCAGTGCTCAAGGAGGCCAGGGCAGTTTGGGGTGTTCACAGCAATGACCCCGTTCACAGGCACTGCAGAGTACAGCAATTAAAGAGTTGTTAATTGGGTAACAAACACCACTCAAACAGGTGTTCCTGCCAGGGATACAGTCTTGTCAGAGAACGGGAAAAACTGAGATGTGCTGCTCCCTGAGCAGAGGGATGAGTTTAACCAGGGAAGGGCAGTGAGAGGATGGGGCAGGCAGGGCTGAGGGGATGGATGGAGGGATGGATGGATGGATGGATGGAGGGAAGGATGGGATGGATGAATTGGATGGAGGGATGGATGGATGGATGGATGATGGATGGATGATGGATGATGGATGGATGGATGGATGGATGATGGATGGATGGATGATGGATGGGATAGATGGAGGGATGGATGGATGGGATAGATGGATGATGGATGGATCCATGGATGGATGATGGATGGATGGATGATGGATGCATGGATGGATCAATAAATGGATGGATGGATGGATGGATGATGGATGGATGGATGGGATGGATGGATGGATCCATGGATGGATGATGGATGGATGGAGGGATGGATGGATGATGGATGGATGGATGATGGATGGATGGACGGATGGATCAATAAATGGATGGGATGGATGGGCTAGATGGACCTGTGGATCCATGGATGAATGGAGGGATGGATGGAAGGATGGGATGGATGGATCCATGGATGGATGATGGATGGGATAGATGGAGGCATGGATCTGTGCATCCTTGGATTGATGGAGGGATAGGATGGATGGATGGATCCATGAACGGATGGAGGGAGGGAGGGAGGGAGGGATGGATGGAGGGATGGATGGGATGGATGGATGGATGGATGGAGGGATGGATGGGATGGATGGATGGATGGATGGATGGATGGATGGATGGATGGAGGGATGGATGGGATGGAGGGATGGATGGATGGATGGATGGATGGAGGGATGGATGGATGGAGGGATGGATGGATGGAGGGATGGATGGGATGGATGGATGGATGGAGGGATGGATGGAGGGATGGGTGGGATGGATGGATGGATGGATGGATGGATGGATGGGATGGATGGATGGATGGATGGATGGATGGATGGATGGATGGATGGGATGGATGGATGGATGGAGGGATGGATGGAGGGATGGGTGGGATGGATGGATGGATGGATGGATGGATGGGATGGATGGATGGATGGATGGATGGATGGATGGATGGATGGATGGATGGATGGGATGGATGGGATGGATGGATGGATGGATGGATGGATGGATGGATGGATGATGGATGGATGGATGATGGATGGATGGATGATGGATGGATGGGATGGATGGATGGATGGATGGATGGATGGATGGATGGATGGATGGGATGGATGATGGATGGATGGGATGGATGGGTGGATGGAGGGATGGATGGATGGATGGAGGGATGGATGGGATGCTCCTCCAGGAGCACAGCCCACGCTGCAAAGAGCCTGCTCCCCTCTGTGCTGACCTTTCCTGCCGTGCAGCAGCAGCAGCAGCTCCTCTCTCCAGAGCTCTGATGCAGCCAAATGAGTCAGAAAAACCTTCCTGTTGCCCCAGGCAACTGCATGTGTGGCTTTGTTTTTGTGGCCACGAAAGTTTGTGTAATGTTTCTGTTTGGGTGCATGGCAAAGTGCAGATCCATCCTCGGAATCCCAGCATTAAGCAGAGTTTCTCATTAGCATCCACTTAACATAAAGATCATTTGCAAGCCCCTTTCATTGTTACAGACAGGAAAATTCATTTCTACTTTTCCTCTAGAACCTGCAATCATATTTCAGAAACCATCCAGCCTGTGCTCAAAACAAAAGTTTATAGTCCATTCTTATTTTCATCCAGTATTGAATATTGAGATGTTAATAGTATTACATTTTCATGGGTTTTTTAGTTCTGCCCTATCCATCTGTAAATAAGTCATGGGAAGAAAAAAATATGATTTTCCTTTTCAAGCTGAGCTGTCACATAATAAAATATTTCATCATATTTGATTACATTAAGAATCTAACTTCTCAATGTATACCCTCACTCCCAAAATTTCTGAATATATGTATGTTGAAATTAAGCAAGTGTGACATAGTTCTTGGTTCCCTTGGGAACAATATTCAGAGCTCATTTGAGTTGTGACCTGCTTATGCTGCCAGGGAGTATTAGTATTTTTGCTGGATCTTTAGAATAGAGATATGGAGTGAAGGACAAAGGCAAAAAATAAGACTCTAAATTCACAGATGAAAAACAGATGAGATGCTGCTCTGTTTCAGAAGGCAGTGTTGGCTTTTTAAAGAATCTGCCCCATTTGGTAAGCTCTGCTGAAGAGATTTCTCTTTTTCATAGTGAAATGTTTTAGATGAGCTATGCATGGAGAAACCAACAGCACAAGGTGTGGTCCAAGGTGTCTAAAGAGGCTTCAGTGAAGAATTAAGGGTGGAAATTAACTTCAGGGATTATTTTGCAAACTGGATGGCAGCTCAAAGGGGAACAGAACCCCCCATCCTACAAGGCTGCCTTTGTCTCCTGCCACAGCTCAGTCACAAGGAGCATCCAACCCATCATAAATGGAATTTCTGCTGTTGTCAGCACAGGGCTGGGTACAGCTGAGCTCAATGGCTTGTTCATTAGAACAAGCAGTGCTTAAATATCTATTTATCTTTCCTTCACCCCAATCTGACTGCTGAGCTTTCCATCTGACACGTCAGCTCTCAGTCCCCTGCCAGCCACAAAATCCACACCTCCACACACAGTTCATGCAGATTTGAGGATTAGGCTCTCTGGATATCAGGATTAGGGTCTCTGTCTTTTCCCTGCTGCTCTCTTCCTGTGAGTTGCAGGCAGGATGAGGCCAGGGAGTGATTCTCCATCCCTCCTCTCCATCCTGCCACGGGTTCCATCTCTTCTCTTCCTTCCTTCCCCCTCCTGGGAGCTGCTCTGAGCTCACACACATTTCATTTCAGCTGCTGCCAGTCCATGCAGTGACTCACTGCAGTGTTTATCCCATTTCTGAAGTAAACAAGCATTTACCACGTGGCAAAGTTGTGTTTCCATAACAGAAATTACATTTCAAAATCTCCTCACAGACAAGCTGGGCTTGGGAAGGTTTGAGGCCCTGACAGTGCCAACCTTGGAGCTATGGATCCCTGGGCACAGGGACACCAAAATAAACTCAGCCTGAGCTGCAGAAACTGAAACCTTCCTCAGCCCTGACCTGTCTCTGGGCCCAATAACAAAAACCAGCAAAACCAGTGAAAATCAGAGAAAACCAGCAAAAATCAGAGAAACCTGCCAGCCACTGCTTGAAGCAAAGGAGTTTTCCTCCAGTGCAGATTATCAATACATTTCTGTTAAAGCAGCCTCATTTTTAATACTGCACTGAATAATCTTGAGCTTATTAAAGTGCCTCATGTTACAGGAATAGACAGTTGTAGTCAAACATGAGAACGAGTCAAGGAAAAAAACAAACCTGTTTCTCATAAGAACTGCAAATATGAATGTGTTCCTATTAGTTTTCACAATGTATTTAAGTTTGCCTCTCTTGTCTTCATTTTTTTCCACTAAGAGGGAACAGTGGACTTGTTCCTCCTGAATAGGGATAATTTATGATTACCTTGTTTAATTTTATTATTTTGCTGCCTTAAGTTCTTGTTTACAATGCCTTTTTCTGCAGCAGAACAAAAATCCCTTTAAAGTTCAACCTGCTAAATTAATAAACTGTGTTCTCAGTTTTAGTTCCATGCTAAATGGAGCTGCATAAAATTGTTATAACACACCCATAAAACAGCAGCAGATGCAATATGTTCAAAACGATTATTTTCCTTTAATTTTGTAAACATACAGAAAGTTTGCATTATAGCCTACCCTTAAGCACATCCCTGCTGTAAATTAAAGATGTGCCAAATCAGCTCCAAACACATTTTGCAGTAAACAAACAATGAGACGTGGGACACTGCAAAATGAGAGCAGCAGAGGAAAAAGCAGTGGCCAGCACAGAGCAAAGCATTTGACAAATCCAGAACCATTTCTGCATCTCTGTGTGTTTGGGCACCACAACCATGCTGTGATCAAGGGTTTACACAATGTGGATAAGGGCTGCAGGGCTATTTCACACAGAAGACAATAAGAAAATTATCATTTCACTCCCCACTTTTATCCTCTGGGACTCCAGTGAAGGGTCTCAAAGGCTCAGGAAATATCTGAGATGCCAGGGTACAAAATGAAGTGGAATTGACCCAAAAGGATTGTGTGCCAAAGAATGAGGAGTTGTGGGCTTTTATTAGCAGCAGCAGCAAAGTTTCTGTGTGATAGACAGCTCTGTCAAAAGTCCATTAAAAAGTTCCAGGATAAGTTATCTGCTGATCTGTAGAAAACTGAGTAAACTAATATGAAACCTAAGTATTGTGTGATTATACACTAAATACTAAGGCACAAACCACCAAAAACCTCTGAAATATGTAGATCTCCTCTAGAAGAAGTAAATACCCAAAGGTAACAAGAGAACACACACATTCCTGCCTGCTTCCATGCTTTCAGAACAAGTCCATGGCTATATATAACATTTGCATATGTTTTTCAAAAGATACATTCACCACCCTCATCTGCTTTAGCTTAGCATTGAGAAAGTGTTCAACATTCATGCAGTGCTTCATAAATTTGGCAACACTAAAAATTGATCCAAGCCTCAATCAAGGTGACAGGAGATTGCACACTGACCTCAATTAGCCTTGGATCAAACCTTGGGAGAACAACCAGTGTTCTGAGCAGTCATTATCTGTGGGTACAGGCACAGAGAGCAAACCATGAGCACCCCACAATGGGCAGAGGTGCTCAAAATGCACACAAGACCAGCCACATCTTTTTTATTTTATATTAAAACAATGATTTCATTAAAACTCTGCTAAGTCAGGCTTGCCCTATTGCTGAACTACACCTCAAGGTAATCTTTTAAAAAATGACATGCCAAGGGAAAAGAAAACAGAGTTGGGGACCTGGAGCAGCTGCAAATGCAGCTCAAGGCTCTGAGTCAGACTGAGTTCTTTTCCTTTTTCCTTTTCCCTTTCCTTTCTCCCCTTTCCTTTCCTTCCCTTTCCTTCCTTTTCCTTGCCTTTCCTTGTCTTTTCTATTTCCTTTCCTTTCTATTTCCTTTCCTTTTTCCTTTCCTTTGCTATTTCCTTTCCTTTCCTTTCCTTTCCTTTCCTTTCCTTTCCTTTCCTTTCCTTTCCTTTCCTTTCCTTTCCTTTCCTTCCTTTCCTTTCCTTTCCTTTCCTTTCCTTTCCTTTCCTTTCCTTTCCTTTCCTTTCCTTTCCTTTCCTTTCCTTTCCTTTCCTTTCCTTTCCTTTCCTTTCCTTTCCTTTCCTTTCCTTTCCTTTCCTTCTGTCACCACGGCCAGAGAAGGAAATTGAATGTTCATTATTTGCCATTATTTTCTCCTTCCAAGGAAAAATTGCTGACTCTCTGGGATGGGTAAAACAGCAGGAGCAGCAGGTGGTTCTAGCCCTTCCTCCAAGCTGCATTAGCCCAAGTTCAGGGTAGTTACCTGGTAAATGAGGTTTAAAAAATCCTGTTTAATCAGACAAAGAGGATATGGACAAAGTGCCAATAATTTTTCTGTCTGTGGGTGCTATGTACCACTCAAAAGATGCCAGTTCAAAAAGGCACCTTGTGCTTTTCTGCCCCTCTGGCTCTTACAGAATCTTTTCAATGGAAACAGGAATTTCTTCCAAGGATGTGCTCTTGACTTCCCCTTGCACTAATTCTTCCTGAGCAGTGAGAGTGCTACAACCCCTCAAATGCTTCACACTGCCATCTCAACACATCACTTGTAAGATGCCAGGCCCAAGGAACGTCCTTAGAATTTCTGATGAGATTTCCATAAATTTACAAGTTAAATCAGTTATGAAGAAATTGTTCCGCTCACATTTCAAAGATTATTTTATATAGAGACACACACACACTCACCACAAGAAGAATGTAATGAGAATTTCTTTTATTCATGAAGAAAACAAAGGCAGAAAAAGTCACATTTGAAAATATAACCAGTTTGAATCAACACATTAAGAAACTTCTGACACAGACTGGGAAACTGGGGGGAAAGAGGGGGAAAACAAGAGAAACATCAAACCTCCAACATATATAGAGCACTACACAGCTGAGCCATGTAAAACCTCAGCAACACTAATAAATACAGGCCTTGTGAAACATGTGATGTATACATGAATTAGAATGTGGGCATTTGTACTTTGGTGTAGGGAGTGAGTAAAACACAAAGCACAGTGGAAGGAGAAGCTACCCCTGCACGTGGGTACAGTCACATCTCTATTTTTTGGCTATTTTAGACTTCAGTCAGCTCAGAACAAATCCCTACACTCCATCCCAGTGGAAACCCTAATTTTTGTCAATTATAATGGAGAAAATATGGTAATTTGCTCAGCAGTTTGCAGGGAAAGAGGCAGGAAGATCCAATTTCTGAAGCAGCCTGTGAGGTGTTTAACCAGCCCATACCCAGTGCCCTGAGCTACCAACTGCCACAACACAAAATACTGAAACCACAAACCATTCCTCCCTAACTTACAGGAAACTCCAAGCACTGAAATTCTTCCAGTTTACCAGAGGCTGAGCCTTTTCTCAGCTGGAAGGTGAAATCCTGGCAGCAATGCCATTGGTAGCAGATTAGATTTAATCACCTTATACTGACACCTCCTTGTTTTAGAGGGGAGGGAAGAAAAAGCTCCACACCTACACTGAACTCCAAAGGACATGGACATTAATCATAGCTTATTTTTTTAAAAAATTTCTTTTGCATAAATAAAGATTTTAATTATACGGGTTCTGTTTGTTTCCTAATTAGAGAAAAATGACAAGCCTCCCAACCTAAGCTCTTTCCCTCTGAGGAATTTAACAATACATTTGGACAGGCACATATATTTATTTGGAGGCTGCACAATGAATAAAATCCCACTTGCACTTACCAGAGCAAAGTTTGCCAGAATTCAGTGTGTGAGCCAAGGCTCCACACTCTGCTAATGGCAAAAATAACTCTCCCTGCAGTCCAGCAGTGGATTATGAGCATTGCTGAGTGTGCCTGGAAACACCCACAACACCTGCTGTTTATTATGAGTGGCTGCACTGAGAACAGACATGCTTCAACTGTGAAAGAAGGAAAAAGAAAAAAAAAAAGAAATAGGAAAAAATAGAAAAAAGTTTGTGAGTGGGAAAATAAGGACAAAGATGGGAACTGTGATTCATGAAGTGTTTCTGCTGAAGGGGCTCAACTGCAAAGTGCAGCATCCAATAACTTTCACCTAAATCCCTCAAAACACAAAAACCTTCTGTGAAGACATTGAAAGATTTTTGGTAAGGCAGGTTATCAAGCAAAATGAGGTGAGGAAACTGAAGGAGGCCAGGAGCAAAGCCAAGAAATCTCAATGCTGGTGACAAGGCAAATGACCAGAATCCTGTACTCAGTTAAACCCTGACTAACTCATGCTGTGCACAGAAAATTCTGTGTTTAACCAGGGTGGAACTAACATCAGGAGTCCTCCTCCAATTGCACAGGATTGCTTTTCATTGCATGAGAACCCTGAAACACTACCAAAGAGCAAGGGTGTGGATGCCAGCACCCTAAATGACAATTTACTCAGAAAGATAAAACACCAACCCAAACCACACAAACACTGAAAACCTCCCACTGCTTTTACCAATAATGACAACGAGATCTGACTCCTGTGGCCTTTTCCTCCTCCCATTTGTTTGGGCTGGGTCATTTCCCTCAATGATCCCCCTATGATCCCCCTTTCTCCACCCTCTCCCCATCTCCAAGCTTTTTCTTGAGAAAATCTTTCTGCAACTGGCACGAGAAGCAGCAGCACTTTTTGCTCTGTGCAAATCATTTCTTTTGCTCTGTGCACAGCTTTTGAGGTGCTGCAACATTTCTGCTCTGTGCAAAGCATCATTTTGCTCTGTGCACAGCTTTTGAGGTGCTGGTGGAGATGATGCCAGCATGAACTTTGCCTGCATTCAGCCCCAGCAGCAGGACACTGATCAGGTCTCAGGTGTGACCTGGCTTTTGGTGACACAGGTCAGCAGGTGCCTCTTTCAAGAGGAGCAATACAATGACACTGCAGATCTGACTGTGGTCATTTCTTTTTCCTTGAAAGCAGCCAGACCAGCCCAGAGCTCCTCTGCACAGCAAAAATTCTGCTGTCCCAGGATCTTTGTTATCCAGGTATTGTTACCATCCCCTTTGAATTGTGAGCAATGAAGCCCTGCACAGAACAGACATTCACAGAAATTCTGCACAGATCCAGACTTTCAAATGAGACCTCCAAAGCCTCCCAAACATCCAATCTGTAAGGTTTTCTCCTCCCTCTCTTGGCAAAGGTCCTCAGTAAAAGGAACTTTCCTGGTTTTATTCAAGTTAAAGTATTAAAAAGGTCCTGTCCATCTGTACTCAGCCTGGGACAGTGCCTGGACCCTCTGCACATCAGCCTGGGCTCCTACTTCATTCTTTTCTTTATCCAGCCAGCTTTTCTAACATTCTTCCAAATTAAACCATATTTTCCCCACTTCTTATACCCTACAAAGCCATCACATTAGAAGGGTCACCCCTCAATGCATTTTTAACATTTTCTCTCTCCTACAGCACTCTCTGTGTATTCTCCTAATTCTAAAACTGCCTTTGCACCTCTCTGACCCACCATAAAAGGAAGCAAACCCGTTTTTATTTGTATTTCTGTATGACTTGGCTCTGGGTCTGGCTTGCACACTCTGAGCTGAAGGGCAGAGCTGCTCAGGGCTGCCAGCAGAGCCAGGCTGAGCTGAGCTGGGCCAGGATTTATGCAGGCAGGGCCAGAGCTGTCAGTGGGGCAGGACTCACTGCTGGAAACCCAGATTCACCACATGACAAATCCAGCTCCGCTCCCAAAATGACAGAATGCAATATGCAATTCAAAAAACACATTTTCAGCAGCACAACAGCAGGATAAATAAATTGGGAGACAATCTATATTAATATTGGAAGCCTGAAAGCAGACTGCTTATTTCTCCCATTTAGATTCATAACAGGGGCTAAAATATTTTGCTTAAACAGAGACACAATAAAGAAAAAACTGCAGTTTGATTTATGATTTAAATAGAGACCACATGTATTCTAATATTACTATTTATTAGAATTTCCCACAACTGTGACAGAATCTAATACCTTCAAAACACCAAAATGCAGTTTGACAGAGCTCCCTCCATTCCCTAAATCCCAAGCAGGATTTATGTGGCTGAAGTTGTACTTGGGTTATGAAATGATGGTTCTGCCATCATTGCCCAGCAGTACCTCAGTCCTCTGATGAAAATCAGGATTTAAACACTGTGGTGGCCCAGACTGCAGCTCCTGTAATTGCTGATCAGCCAGGGAGGGAACCTGAGGGTCCTGCTCAGCTGCCAAGGGGAGAGCTCCACACCAAAAGCAGAGTTTGAATCCTAATCTTGCTCAGGGACTCCAAATCTTGCTGCAGCAGCTTCTTGCTGACACCACCAGAACTATCTTAGCAGATACTTAACTTTTATATAAAGTGGGTATAATTCCTGCATGATGCAGGTTATAATGCTTAGAAATATTATTTTTGGCACTCTCTGAAGTTTACAAGCAAGATATCTACAGCAGCTGCTGCAAGAACTGCCCAAATCAGCTTAATATAAACTGACCTTAATACAGGGGAAGGATGGGCATTAATCTAGTTGAAGAAATTCAGGGAAGGTTCTTTAGCATTGTGACTTTCCTTAACATCATCTGTCCTGCAGCCTCCTCTTCTCAGTTCACAGGGAAATAAGTCATGCACACAAGAACCACAGACAATTATGAAGAAAACTTAAAGAAAACTTAAAGAAAACTTAAAGAAAATGGCTTCAAGTTTCCTGAACAAAGAGGAACAAAAATTTCCCCATCATCTCAAAAACGTCCCATCCTCTCAAAAATGTCCCATCCTCTCAAAAAGGTCCCATCATCTCAAAAATGTCCCCATCCTCCCAAAAATGTCCCCATCATCTCAAAAATGTCCCAATCATCTCAAAAATGTCCCCATCATCTCAAAAATGCTCCCATCAACTCAAAAATCCCCCCATCATCTCAAAAATGTCCCCATCCTCTCAAAAATGTCCCCATCATCTCAAAAATGCCCCCATCCTCTCAAAATGTCCCCATCATCTCAAAAATGTCCCATCCTCTCAAAAATGTCCCCATCATCTTTATAATGTCCCATCCTCTCAAAAATGTCCCATCATGTCAAAAATGCCCCCATCCTCTCAAAAATGTCCCATCCTCTCAAAAATTTCCCCATCATCTCAAAAACGTCCCCATCATCTCAAAAATGTCCCCATCATCTCAAAAATGTCCCAATCATCTCAAAAATGTCCCATCATCTCAAAAATGTCCCATCATCTGAAAAATTTCCCCATCATCTCAAAAATGTCCCCATCATCTCAAAAACGTCCCCATCATCTCAAAAATGTCCCCATCATCTCAAAAATGTCCCATCATCTGAAAAACGTCCCCATCATCTCTATAATGTCCCATCCTGTCAAAAATGTCCCCATCATCTCTATAATGTCCCCATCCTCTCAGAAATGCCCCATCCTCCCTGCTGCTCCCTGTCAGGGCTCCTGCCCATGATCTCTGTGTGCATTTCCCTTCCCGTGCTGGAGCACACACACCCACCCTGCTGTCAGGCTGACCCCAAAAGGAGACTGCACTGGGCACAAAAAGGGAATTTAATTGCTTCCCTGCTTGCAGGTGCCTCTGCCAGGACAGATATGATCTGTGTGAGCACTGGGAGCCAGGACATCAGCTGGGAAATGTACAGGGACAGCTTTTCTGCAAAGGCAGCCACTCCTTCCTTCAGAATGCAAGGAGGGAATCATCAGTACACTCAATATAGGTGTTATTTATTGCTCCTGTCCTGACAGAGATAAAATGCACAGCACTGTGCAGCACTGGAGGTATCATTACACAAATATTTAATGGGAATGTGGACAGTGGTCTGATTCCTGTCCAAGTAACAAACCTGCAGCTTACACACATGTAGTGGAGTTGCTTTCTGTTTTTTGAGCCAGTGATGTGGAGATTGTAAATAAAAACAAGGAAGAAGTGGTTTTGTGCAAATAGGAAATATGCATTTCTTATGATGTTTGATGAAGATTCTGCTTTCATATGAGTAATTCACTTTTTATGCATTTGCTCCATGTTCTGAGTAACAGCAGAGCTAAAGGAAGGCTCTCCATCACTAACATACAGACAACAGCCTTAAGTTGGCCTGAGACATTCAGGATTTTCTCTCATTTTATCTCTAATCTCCCTTTTCCAGGGATTTCTAAACTATATTGGTGTCAGTGAAATACCAGTGCATGCCATTCCAAACTGTTTTGCTAACCAAATTAAAAACAAAATTCCAAATAAGTAACTATCTCTTGTGAGACAGTGACAGAATTATTTTTCCCCTGGTAGAAGATGAAGTGGGTAACAGTTGCTTGGGTTTTTTTTATGGACATGTTCAGTGACATGTTTATGAAAATTAGATATTAAAAGCTCAGCACCTAATTCCTCATCTTAAATAAATTCTCACAATTCTCAAGGAGAGTTATGGAGTGTTCTGTTTCCTTGAAAAACAGCCCACTACTCAGGTCAGCTTTTTTTTCTTTAGGAATATGTATAAATTATATTTGAAAATTTCTCAGGATGCTCCCTCCTTTTCTATAGCACTAAAGCAGCTGCCAGCAGTCCCTCAGAGCTTCAGATGAAGCTGAAGGAGCTTTGTGCAAGCTGACACTTCATTTTATGTACACCTGAACTCTTAAAATAAAACCAACTCCTATTTATTTACTTCTCTGCAATAAGCACCAGGCCATGAATCTGCAAGCAAATGGTCAATTATAATTCTCCAGCTAATGCAGAAAATCCTCAGCATTTCATTTTGTTGCATATTATAATGATAGGGACAGGGCAAGTGCCTCCAGTCATTACTCAGCCTGATCAAAGAAATCCAGCCTGGGTCCAAGTGAATGACACTCTCCAGTCCATTTCTGCCTTGGAACCCATTAACCTCTTCCTTCTGAGAGCTCCAGCAGGTTTGTTGTTTTATTTAGATCCAAGGTTCTTTCATTATCAGCTAGTTTATCACATGCTGCTCTGAAAATGTTCTCTCCACACAGGCTGCAGTTAGAGAGCTCACAATTAAACAGAAATCTTGTGTAGGTTGGACAAAACATCACTGTGGAGAATAAAAGGAGGTCATCAGTGATGGAAATGTAATTCAGCAAGAGACCTGCCCACTGCACAATTACAAATAAAGGCTTAAGAGCCACTCATGACAGGAACCAAAACTCATCCACTCCTACTGATAAAGAAAAGCAGTATTTAACTTTACTACCTCTGTAACACCCCAGGAACATCTTCCTCCACAGGAAACCCAACTGAACTGGGCACAGGAGAGAGCATGGAGTGCAGGTAAGGGTCAGAGGAGAGAAATTGGGAACAAAGTCTGACCTGGGAGAAAAGTGCTGCCCATGGTCTGTGTCTCTGCACAAAGGCTTTTTCCAGAAGGGTTTACAAGAACATGCAGGGACAGGACACAGGGATGGCTCCCACTGCCAGAGGGCAGGGATGGATGGGATGGGAGATTGGGAATTGGGAATTGTTCCCTGGCACAGGTGCCCAGAGCAGCTGGGGCTGCCCCTGCATCCCTGGCAGTGCCCAAGGCCAGGCTGGGCAGGGCTGGGAGCACCTGGGACAGTGGGAGTCTCCTTGCCCATGGCAGAGAGTCTGGAACAAGATGAGCTTTAAGGTCCTTTCCAACCCAAGATGTAATTTCAGGCATTGAAATAAGTGAGGCCTTAAATTTACTTTCCTACATAATTTATTATGAATATTTAGCGTCTCTGTACTGCTCCCTTTTTTCACTCTTCACACAATACACACATTTTCATTTGCTCCTCCATCTCTCTAAAACTAAAGGGAGAAGAGCCTGCCCAGAAGTATGCAAATAACAGCACAGCCATGCTTATTTATTAATAAAAATTACGGAATGGAATGTGATCCAGTGCACATGATGTTTTAATAGAGGAGCCCTAGGCAGCAGCAGAACATGAGCAGAGTTCCCTTCTTTTAGTCAAGCAATTTATAATGGATTGCACAGCCCCTGTGGGAGCCCAGGGCAGCTCTCAGCACTCAGGGCAGGGGAAGGAAATACAAATGCTTTGTGCAGATATCTGTAACACCCCTGCCAATCCTAAAGGGGTGAGCTCTCTGTTTATCCGTCCCAAACAAGAATTACAAAAAAATAAACCAAAACCAAACAAACAATAACAAAAAAAAAAAAAAAAAACCAAACCAACAAACCCCCCACAAAAAAAAAAAAAAAAAAAACAACAAAAAAAAAACCAAAACAAAAAAACCCCCAAAATAACCAAACCAACAAACAAAAAATCCCAAAAAACCACAACCCAAACCAAAACCACAACCAGGACAGCAGCTGGAAATTGGTGATATTGTTCCCTGACTCTCCCCCATTTTCCTGGCTGGCTCTCAAGCCCCAAGGGCTCAAGGCAGAGAATTCTGCTGTCCAACCTCTCCTGCTCCCAGGATTGAGCATCACTTGGGCCCACGGGTTCTGTCTGCTCTCAATTTCCCTTCTTTACCCTTCTTCAATGGGTTAGCTTGGCAAACAGCACACAAGGAATAATTGAAAATTAAGAGTTTTGAGTTAAAACTGGGGCTGAAGGACTGAGCACTATACTCACAAAAAGTCAGAGATCTGCTCCTAAACCCAGCAGAGCCATTCTGTAAAAGCAGTGAGAGCTCACCTCAGAGCCACGCTGAATTCCTGCCCCTCACCTTGTGCAGCTGGAAACACAGGAGGAGACGATGTGGAGCACAGAAATAAATGGCACAGGAGGAGCTGAGGTGGAGCACAGAGATGGCACAAGAGGAGATGATGTGGAGCAGACAGGACAGGAGGAGTTGGTGTGGAGCACACAAATGGCAGAAGAGGAGCTGGTGTGGAGCACACAAATAATACAAGAGGAGATGATGTGGAGCACACAAATGGCACAAGAGGAGATAATGTGGAGCACACAGACAGGACAGGAGGAGATGATGTAGAGCACACAAATAAATAACACAAGAGCTGTGGTGGAGGACACAAATGGCACAGGAGGAGCTGGTGTGGAGCACACAGATGGCACAGGAGATGATGTGGAGCACACAGACAGGACAGGAGGAGCTGTGGTGGAGCACACAAATAAATGGCACAAAAGGAGCTGTGGTGGAGCACACAGATGGCACAGGAGGATGATGTGGAGCACACAAATGGCACAAGAGGATGATGTGGAGCACACAGATGGCACAAGAAGAGCTGTGGTGGAGCACACAAAGGGCACAAGAGGATGATGAGGAGCACACAAAGAGCACAAGGAAGCAGGAGATGATGAGGAGCACACAGGTGGCACAAGGAAGGAGGGGATGATGAGGAGCACACAAAGGGCACAAGGAAGCAGGAGATGATGAGGAGCACACAAAGGGCACAAGAGGATGATGAGGAGCACACAGATGGCACAAGGAAGCAGGAGATGATGAGGAGCACAGAACCTTTCTGGCCTGAGCTGTTCCCTGGCACTCCATGGGCACTGCCCTGCTCTGTTTGCACCCAGAGCTGCAGCTCACAGCCCCTGGCACAGACTGGCTGCTGCAATCAGATTATTTGGAATTATGAGTGGCCACCTCCGTTTATTTTAGAGGATTTAAGTCTTGCCAGAGTCTCCTGATGCACAAAGCACTGGGAGGTTACAAGCCTGCATTTCAAAGGGATCCTTGCTTAAAATCCTCCCTTTACAGATTGACAACAGCTTAAATATTTGATTTTGCACTACTTAATAAAACTCTGTTGCTAATAGCAATATAATCACTAAAGCAGCTCCCAACCACTGAATGTATGAAAAAACCCCATATATGCTAGCACATAAGCAAAAGGTACAGAATTGAAGTTCCTTAGAAATTATACATTTCCAAATGAAAAAAATAGTATTTCAGAAATTTTATTTTCAGGTGAACTGATTTTATAACCTAATTTTTTTTTTTTAAACAACAAAGCTGGAAAAAAAAATAAAATAAAAATCAAGGCTTAATTTGATCATGTCTCCAAATTTCATTTGACTTTGAGCATTCTAGAAGAGAAAGAACAAAGATGCAAATCCTGATACTATTTCTTTGTAAAACACAAACAAAAATATTTTTTATTAATAATTTAAAATATTCTTCATCTACTCTAAAGCAAGAAACACTATGATGCCTTTTTTTAATGGTATTTTTGGCAATTAAAATTACTCTTCCCCAAAGCCTTAAGGATTTCTTTGTTTCTCTTGTGCAGGTGAAATTCCCATAGGAAAAAGAGTTACCACCAAAATTCAAGATGATCTGCCTCATATTCCAGAGACACTGATAAATTTTTTTCATTAAAAAGAATTCAACACTTTGTGCATCCAGCACAAACAGAATCTGTATTTCACACATCAGTTTTTGATTGTAATTTATGCACAAAATTTGCCTTTTGCAGCAAATCCAGGCTGGAAAGGAGTGAAAAAGCCTCCCAGTGTGGAAATGCTGATTTAAATAAACCCACGTGCTCAGACCTTTAGCGACCCTGCCATGACTTTGGTCCTTTGGTCTGTTTGGGAATACAAAAGTTATTTGTGTATCTTTGCTTTTGTAAAGTCATTCTTTGTTAATACAAGGTCAAATAGGAGCAGAGAGCTTCAAATTCAAATAATGTTCAAAGAAAAACAACAAATTCAAATAATGTCCATAGAAAAACAGCAAATTCAAATAATGTTCATAGAAAAACAGCAAATTCAAATAATGTCCATAGAAAAACAGCAAATTCAAATAATGTCCATAGAAAAACAGCAAATTCAAATAATGCCCATAGAAAAACAGCAAATTCAAATAATGTCCATAGAAAAACAGCAAATTCAAATAATGCCCATAGAAAAACAGCAAATTCAAATAATGTTGATAGAAAAACAGCAAATTCAAATAATGTTGATAGAAAAACAGCAATATTGTACCAGGGTACCTCAGCCATGGCAAGAGGAGGAAACCCCCACACCTCTGTGACTGAACCACGTTTTTGAGCCCTGACAAACACAATTCCAGTCTTCTTAAGGGAAAAAGGGAATTACTACAGAGCTAATAAGCAATATGATTGAGGTTTATATATCTCAGCCTGTGTCATCTGCTGTCAGTCCCACCCAGGGGTGAGGGCAGCACCTCCCTGGCTCAGGAGCAGCCTCAGGGGGGCCCCCCTGTCCCTGCTGGGGCCACGAAGGGGGAGCAGAGGCTCAGGGGGAGCAGGGACAGCACAGGGATCCAGCTGTGACTGTGCTCACAGGGGTGCTTGGATTGGGGAGACAAGAGACAAGGATCTGACTCCATGTTTTAAAAGGCTGGATTTATTATTTTATGATATATATTACATTAAAACTATACTAAAAGAATAGAAGAAAAAGTTTCATCAGAAGGCTGGCTAAGAATAGAATAGCAAAGAATGGTAACAAAAGGTTCTGTCTCAGACAGAGAGTCTAAGCTACCTGACTGTGATTGGCCAATAATTAAAAACAACTCTATGAGACCAATCCCAGACCCACCTGTTGCATCCCACAGCAGCAGATAACCAATGTTTACATTTTGTTCCTGAAACTTCTCAGCATCTCAAGAGGAAAAATCCTAAAGAAAGGATTTTCCATAAAGGTTGTCTGCAACACCCAGCCCGACTGAAACAGCCACTGGGATGTGCAGGAAACCTCCTAAACCATCCCAGGGCCCAGCTGGACACCTGGACCCTCCTCCCCTGAGTCCCACCCCAAACCCTCACCTGCTGAGGCAGTCACCCAGAAATAAACCAATATTCCTGCAGGAGTGCTGGGCAGAAGCAGCATCTCCAAGTCAGTGCTTGCAGAGCCACGTTCAGCTCAAACTTCTCCAAAAACTTCTCCAAAGAATCTCCCCCAGCTGAAGGCTCAAGCCCCTGGGAATGTCCATGGCCAGGAAGCCAACAGGAGTATAAAGAAACTGCACAGATCTACCTCCACCCTAGAGCTCCTAATTATTGTATAAAAGGAAATTTGTGTGCAGTGTTCCTTTTTAAATGTCCTGGAGGTGTTCAGCATCTTGAAACTCCCTGCCAGATTGTTCTAATGACAGCAGGTCTCTCCCTTCATTAAAGCCCACTGGGATTGCAGCAGGGCAAAGAAAAGTAAGGAGTTAACACATTTAAAAAACCAACATTCAGAAAGTCTGAAAAATTCTGAAAGGCTGTAATAATTTAATGAGCTCACCAAAGCATATATAGCATGCACAAACCCACAGATTTCAGTTTGTCCTCGTGGATATTCTCCTCTCCCACCACCTGATGTTACACTGGCGTGCCCCTCACCAAACTGGCTGTTTCTAATGGAAACAGATTTCACTTTATGAATGTATTTCTGGAATCAGAAAAATGGAAAACATCAAAGGGCTATCATGTCAGGAACCTGTCTGTCAAGAGAGGATGCAGGAATTCTTATTAGAGTGCTTTGGCCTGTTTAGCTCAGCTGTAATGAGCTGAGGCTTTCATCATTTCCCTTTTGGAATCAGTTTCATTATTTGCTGAAATTCACTCTTAAGATATTTTTGATCCTAAAATACAACATTAAGTCATCTCTTTTTTTTTTTTTTTTTCCAATTTTTTTCCTCCTTGCTGCTTTCAGGATTTACATTTTCTGTAACTGCAAACAATCCCTGTCCTGCCCTGGAGTTTGCACCACTCAATCACTCAGGTCTGGTTTTCCACTGGACTCAGAGCAAATATCTCAGCTACCAAAAGTGCCTCTGGAAAAGTTCAGACTGGAGTTGTTGAGCATCTATCTCACTTGGACAGATCTCCCTTTTATAGTTTTCTATCACACCACCAGTCAGGAAATCAGATTAATGCAGTCATTTGGTAAAGTATGGCAATATTGAGACTAATACTGCAGCATTTACCTTGAAGAGATTTCTGATAATGAAAACTTGTCTGTTATGATCTGCCATTTCCTAGCACTGCCTGCTGCAAAATCTGCTGCTCTGAACAGCAGCAATTAAAGGCTGCAATCTTCAGCAGAAAAATCTGAGTGAAGAGCAGCACATCCCCTGGTTCCCAGGCTCACAGCAGCATTTCCAGGGCTCACTTTTACTGCATCATCCAGGAAAAGACTTTGCCAATCTCAGGAGACTTTCCAGAACCTGTCTGCCCCTTTTTGCAAGGCTGACTTCAAATCCTGGCTAATATAAAGAATATTAATTTTATCAGGGACATTTAACAGCGCTTACATACGAACCTTGATTTTTGTTTTAGGTCACCATCTACATGTGATAAAAAGAAAAGGGCATTCTTCATCAAAAGAAAAGTTTTTCTTAGGGAAAAGTGTTTTTATTTCTGTATTTAGGAAAATCCAGCTGTGGGGAGACCTTGGTTCTCCCACATCCCAGGGAGCCTGGAACATTTCCAATTAAACATCTCTGCCCTTCACATGGATAACTTGCTGTACACTCCTGAGTACTGAGCTGCCTTTTTCTGGGGCTTTGAAAGCATCTCTCACGCTTTGACAAGTATTACAATGAATTATAAGTGGCCTGAGAATTCTTAAATGTACATTTTTTGGCTGTCCCCATCCACATTAAGTAACTGCAGTCTATCATGTCCATTTCATAGCATCTGAGCACCGTGGACAAGTGAATAATTAGCTTTAGCAAGAATAGCCAGATTTATGTGAGGAAAAATTTAACTCCTAGAAAGCTCAGCAACTCGAGATGGATTTCTCTCTTCATGCAACACTAATCTCAGTTCATATTTCCCTTGTACTTAAGACAAATTGGTGAAAATGGACATGATTTAATTAAAATCTGAAGCCTTCACAGTGCTTGTCTCCTAAATGAAACTTGTAATGAAAATGAAAAAGACTTTTTCTAAAAATTGCAAGCACCAGATTTTTTTCTTTTACATTAATAAATAACTTATGAATAGAGTCCTCCTGGTAGCAATGGAGGTAGGTAAGAATCAAAAATTTCAGACTTCTGCTCACCAGGACAGGAGAGATTTCAGCAGAGCATTGCTCCATTACTCCCCAAACCCACCCCATGTGAAATCACTTTCTGAAGGGTCACATTCACTCTAGAATTCCTCAAATACTTTTTGTAAAACACAAACAAAAATATTTTGTATTAATTTTTTACCCAAAAAAAGGTAAAAAGGAGCAGGCCTGGGTGGGGTGTGCTGTTTCCAGCATCTTCATGGAACAAATGACCAGAGTCCCAGCAAGGGGATTTGTCCCAGTGAGAATTCAGAAGGTTGGAATGTTCATTCTCCTGCCTGTCTCCTTCCCTGAGGGATGCTCAATAAAAATCAAATGGCTGAAAATATTTTTTGCCCCACATTGACCATTGTCACATTTCAGATGTGAATTTAAATTCCTTTTCACAAACACAAGCAGGTGATTCCTGGCTTGCTGTTTTCCTTTAATGCTCATACAGACACAAAGCCAAGTACTCGGGGTAGGGCTTTGAGCAGCATAATTTTTAATTTGACCTTGATTTGTCCCACATGAGTTAAAAGTGCCCTCACTGCCTGGACCTGTGCAGAATGCAGCCCTGGGCACATTTACCCAGGGGGAAACACCTCCCTCTGCAGCACCTGCACCCCAGCTCACAGCCAGCTTCAATGTGCTTAAAGCACCCAAGTTACAGCATAAACTGGAAATAAAGAGAAAATGAACCCCCAGCATCACAGGGTTTTTGTCATTAAGTACCATCTACAATAAGAATGCTCCACAAAATCTCCTTTTAATAAAAGCCTCCCAGTATTTGCAACTTCCATCTGAAATCTGGTCCTGAAGTGGAATTTCTTCCTCGTCTTACTTGTCAGAGCAGTAAGAGCCTCACATAAAGTTCAGAACAGACAGGCAGCCTTGTTCAAAATAACTGAACTGTTTGATTCTCCACACACCTTTAAATAAAGTACTTTATTAAATACTCCAACACACAATTGTGTAGCTGCTAAACAGCTTACATGGGCTCAGCTGCCTCCTTCCCTCTGTGTATTCCTCATTGAGGGCTCTCAAATACAAAAGCAAAACCTCTGCCTAGGAAATCCTGAAGCCTAAAGTTCCTGGAATTAAAAATGTGATGGAGAAATGTTGCTGCAGTCCATTTCACCCTTGCACTCCTCTTTGCCACCCACAGCACGCTGCACCAGACACAGGTTTGCTCTGATCCAATAAATACACACAGACTTATGTTATTTTAAGTTTGTTTCCAGAGGAAATGCCAATTAAGCAATGACATTCTCCATCTGCCTGCCTGCCAGTACTTCATGTCCCAGTACAATTTTGGAAGCAGTAAATTAATTTTGACAAAGTTTTCAGGGATTATTTAATTCCAGCAGGCTCTGTGAGCTTTGGCTGCTGGGTAAAGCGAGTCCCAGGTCCATTGGAACAGTAAAAACACACACTATGAGTTTTAAAAACACCCACAAGCTACACACCCTGCATGATTTCTTCTTTAGCACATCTATATCCACTGCTTCAGAGCTCCTAAGGCATTTGTTATTTAAAACCAAGAAAACAAAGTTATTTCCTTTTCTTTTTTTTTTGCAGCTAGTGGCCTTACAAAACAGAAATGAAACAAAAATCATTACAACAGAAAGTGACACTTTCAACAGCATCTTGATTCAAAGTGTGTGAAAGATCCCATAGCTTAAATCTGAATCACCATTAATAATAAAGCAAAAGTTTTGTATTTAAAAGAAAACAAAAATCTTCCCCCTGTTTTTGGTCCTGATGCGTAATATAAAGGAGAAAGCCAAAGGAATAAACTGTTCTTTATTTAATGATGATGCTGTACTTTATATGCACAAGCAGACTTCTGGTTTTTTCAACCTTCCAATAACAAACACAGAAAACATGTATTATTGATCAGTTGTCTTTTGAATTAAAAATAAGTTTTGAGATTGTCCACACAGTTACTGTGAATTTGAAGCTTTTTCAGGCAATTGTAAATACAAACCTGACTTCTAGAACGGGAAAGCGAGATCCTTATTAGAATTATATTTACATAGTTAAAAAAAACCCCAAAAAAGAAAACTGAACAACATAAACATGAAACCAACTGCCAGAAATGGGTGGGCAGCAAGTGCCTCAGCCCCTGGTGATAAACTGGTGGGGACAGCTGCAGGGAGCCAAGGAGAAAGTTCCACACATGACCAACACACGTTCCACACATGACCAACACGTTACACACATGACCAACACATGTTACACACGTGCAGAGAGCAAGGCCTTGGCTCCACAGCCTCCCCAGGCTGCAGGACACCCGGCTGTGCCTCTCAGCAGAGGATTTTCCTTTTTCCAAGGGAGTTTCTCTCCTGGCAGGGGTTTGCTGCTGCCCAGGTGCCAGCCCAGCCCAGCCAGGTGAGCTCTGCTGCCCAGGTGCCAGCCCCGCCCAGCCAGGTGAGCTCTGCTGCCCCAGGTGCCAGCCCAGCCCAGCCAGGTGAGCTCTGCTGCCCCAGGTGCCAGCCCAGCCCAGCCAGGTGAGCTCTGCTGACCAAGGGCCCCCAGCCCTGCCCAGCCAGGTGAGCTCTGCTGCCCCAGGTGCCAGCCCAGCCCAGCCAGGTGAGCTCTGCTGCCCCAGGTGCCAGCCCAGCCCAGCCAGGTGAGCTCTGCTGCCCCAGGTGCAGCCCAGCCCAGCCAGGTGAGCTCTGCTGACCAAGGGCCCCCAGCCCTGCCCAGCTCTGCCCCTAGCCCTGCCAAGGGCTCTCCAGCCTGGGGCTGCTCCTCTGCTGAGTTTGGGTTTGGTCAGCACCAAATGTGGCTCTTCCCAAGAATTCCTGAATGCTCTTTGCTTCCTCTGCCCCCTTTCCCTCTGCTCATCCTCACCTGCCCCAGCCATTGCTCTCTGTGCTTCCCTTTCCTCCTCTGACATTTCTCATTTCTGAGGAGCTCTCCCCTCTCCAACCCCACCAAATCCACCCAGGCTTTCTCCCTCTCACCTGAACATTCCTCTCCACCTTCATTAATGCCTTTCAAGCCTTTCCTCACTCCTCTGCCCACAAATTAAGGCCTTTTTTAGTATCTTTCCCATTATTCTCTCTCCACTGAGGAACGAACACATTTTAACAAATCAAGAATGCATGAAAAATTCATTCATGTATTTGTACAAGTCTTTTAAGACACAATTATGAATCCTTGATTCGCCATACTTTAGAAACTGTCCAATTAATAGCAGAAATCCTAATTTGTAAAAAGCAAATTGACCTACTGTACTGTTCAAGATGGTATCTTTATTTAGAATGGGTTTCGAGAGGAATCCAGAAGGATGTTTAAAAAATAGACAATATACCATTGGGAGATGTTTTATTCATAGAGACATTGTGAGAAAAGGATTGAAAACACTGAAGAAGACTTAATTATAATCTTGAAATTAATGCAACAATTATGTCTATTTCTCTAGGCAGTGTGTGAACTTTTCACATGGGCTGGATCAGTACCAGGTTACAGATTTTGGGGAAAGAATTAGAAGTAACAAGATTTCAGATCCAGTTTGCTTTTTCTCCCCTGCCCATATTTATCTGGTTTGTTTGTATAAAACAGTATGAAAAAAATATTTCACTCTTTTTTACTGGGAATTCCCAGCAATTCTGGAGCAGGCTGTGCTGCTCGGCCTTTAGGCAGCACTACAGAAATTCAGCAGAGCACCAAGTGTGGAAATGCATTTTCCACATGAAAGGAAGGACTTGAAAATGAGGGGAAACCTTTTCCCCTCCCCTGAGAGGGAGAGCAGGGAGCAAGAACAGAGCCCTCCATGCACCCCTGCCTTCCTGGGAGGGTACAAACACTCGCAATAATTTGATATAAAGGAGTGGCCACAGCTGAAGTAGTTCAGTGAAGGTGGCCAAAGGCTGAAGGGAATACACTCAAAAAAAGAAAAAAAAAAAAAAAAAAAAAGGCAATATTTACAACTAAAAATAATGATATGTATGGTTAAAAATATTTATATATAAAATATAAAATATATAAATATATATATATTTTATATATATATATATAAATATATAAATATATATATAATATAAATATATATATATAAAAAATATATATACACATATATGTATGGTTTATTTTTCTCTTTTTCATTTTCTGGTTATTTACTGCTGAGTGCTGCCCTGATGAAAATGAACCAGTGACTTAAATTAAATCAAAGTTTTCCCAGTCAGAGCATGGCCAGAAGTGTGGAGCCCAGTGAGCACACAATGGCTGCTCCTGCAAGAGGAGTGCACGTGAGGTTAACACAGGGCTTGGATTTTGTCTCATCTGTGTTGGACTGTTAAAAAATAAATAATAAAAAAATCCCTACTTTGGACTGCTAAGCAACAGCAATTGTCTGAAGACCACTGCCTAACTCATTTAAACATTTGTATAATATGTGGTATTAAATCTACTATTTATTATAAATTTATTTATTATAAATCTATTTCTGTGCCTGTTTGATGGCAGCAATAAAGAATGATTCTGTGCAGAATAAACCACAATAATGCACTGCAGAGGAAGCACAGGAGGATGGCAGCTGCAGCACAAGGCAATTAATTGGTTAATTACTGCTCAAATGGCCTCTCTGGCTAAACCCATCCTTCCTCTGCTTCTGCTCTTGGTCAAGGAGAGAAAGAGGAAGAAAAGGGAAAAAACAATAAAGCACCTGTTCAAAATGTCAGCATTTGAGTCTGTCACACATTATGGAAATGCAGAATTATTTTTTTCTTCACCAAGATCTCAAGAAGTTTATACATGGTTTCAAAGCAGAGAATGTCAGGAGCTGTTTGTTCACTGATTTCTGCTGTGTATTGGAGATTTGGGATCTTTGTTACAGTTTTGGCCTAAGCTAACTGACCTGGAACAACTAATTAATTATTCCATGCCTTAGTTTGCCCATCTGAAAGAAATATATTATCACCTGCAGAACCTTGGGAGGTGACTTTGATATTTTTTAATAGAAGTGCAAATTCACATTGCAGGTTTACAAACTGCAATGCATTTCAAACAACTGGAATTTAAATAAGTCTTTGATCATCCAGAGAGAATTCTGGAGGTTCTCAATTCCTGCTCTTAAAAGTAGATTTTCATATTTAAAGAAGATCAGTTTAGCAACCATTCCCATTATAATGTGAAGTGTCTTCTGTCTTTATTATTTGTAAACAAGCAATTTCTTTATTAAGGGGAAAATCACTCTCCTGCTGCTTGAGGCGTGTGATAACATTGTAGATGAATTTTGTTTCTCTTTTATTCATGTTAGGGTTTATAACCAAGCAAGACACAGTTTCTTTTTTTTTTTTAAATTCATGGTATCATATAGGAAACTGTTTCAGCAATTCTCAAGATGATTCCTCACTTATTATTTTGCAGAGGGAAAACAAACAAGAACCACAATACACCAGCTGGGCTGAAATCTCTTCAGCTTTTAGCCTGACCCAGATGTAATTTCTTTTAAAGTGGGGTGGAAAAAGCCCATGCAATTCGTGCAGTTACCTAGGTATTAGAAACATAAGTAAATAAAACGTTTCAGTTATTAGATTTGCGCCTCAGATGTGTTTTCCAAATTAATATGCCTTAAAACAAAGTTTGAAATAGCAAAATACTCCTGGCATAGTGAAAAAAAAATCTTTTTAATCAGAGATGTAATGAATTGGAAATAAAATCTAAGGCCAGGACAGTATTTTGTACTGAATCACTCCCATGGACAAAGATATTGAGATGGTTTGAGGTGCCCTGGTCCTCACACAACCCTGATCCTTTGTAATTAGTGCAGGAAACCCATTTTCCCAAGAAGTGCAAAATAAAAGGAAGTAGTAGTCACTGTCTCTGATTATTCTCATCAAACCCCTGCCCTGATGGCAATGAAATCATCTCAGCAGTGCTTGAGCAGAAAGCCCAGGGGCACACTGCACCTGTACCCTGCATCTCCAGAGCCAAGGCTGGGTTACTGAGCCCTGGCCAGGAAGGAGCTGAGTGCCCTGAGTCCCAGAGGAGCCCAGCCAGGCACACCTGGGAGCAGCAAAATGTTCCTGAGGTGTTCAGGACAGGGTTCATGGACAGCAGTTCAATGTTCCTGAAGAGTTCAGGACAGGGTTCATGGACAGCAGTTCAATGTTCCTGAAGAGTTCAGGACAGGGTTCATGGACAGCAGCTCAATGTTCCTGAGGAGTTCAGGACAGGGTTCAAGGACAGCAGTTCAGTGTTCCTGAAGGGCTCAGGACAGGGTTCATGGACAGCAGCAAAATGTTCCTGAGGTGTTCAGGACAGGGTTCATGGACAGCAGTTCAGTGTTCCTGAAGGGCTCAGGACAGGGTTCATGGACAGCAGTTCAATGTTCCTGAAGGGCTCAGGACAGGGTTCATGGACAGCAGTTCAATGTTCCTGGAGAGTTCAGGACAGGGTTCAAGGACAGCAGTTCAGTGTTCCTGAAGGGCTCAGGACAGGGTTCATGGACAGCAGCTCAATGTTCCTGAGGAGTTCAGGACAGGGTTCATGGACAGCAGTTCAGTGTTCCTGAAGGGCTCAGGACAGGGTTCATGGACAGCAGCTCAATGTTCCTGAGGTGCTCAGGACAGGGTTCATGGACAGCAGTTCAATGTTCCTGGAGAGTTCAGGACAGGGTTCATGGACAGCAGTTCAATGTTCCTGCAGTGTTCAGGACAGGGTTCATGGACAGCAGCTCAATGTTCCTGAAGTGTTCAGGACAGGGTTCATGGACAGCAGTTCAATGTTCCTGAAGAGTTCAGGACAGGGTTCATGGACAGCAGTTCAATGTTCCTGAAGAGTTCAGGACAGGGTTCATGGACAGCAGTTCAATGTTCCTGGAGAGTTCAGGACAGGGTTCATGGACAGCAGTTCAATGTTCCTGCAGTGTTCAGGACAGGGTTCATGGACAGCAGCTCAATGTTCCTGCAGTGTTCAGGACAGGGTTCATGCAGTCCTGACACCACCCCTGTGCTCCTGACCCTGCTCCCTCCTTTCTGTCACTCACCCACCACATCTGCAGGAAACACCCAGGTGAGAGAAGTTAAACATCTCCATTTAAAAAATTCCTTCCTTTTTAAAATGTACCATCATCCTGTGAAAAATGCATATTTTATGATTGGCTTTTCACAAATATGAAAATGAATATTATATGTGTTGTGTCAGAAAGTTATGCTGTATTAATTTTCTTAAGTAGTGTGTTAAATATAGTTTTAGGTTATAACAAAATGTTAAAATAGAAACTATTTGTTAAAATAGTTTTTGTTAATTTAACATTTGTTAAATGTTAAAATAGAAGCTATGTAGGATACTTTTTTTGAAGAAAGAGTAGCACTGAGATAGCAGCCACAGGACACCCGAATCTTTCAGAGAAAGAGAATTTATTTCTCTCTTATCAGAACAAATGAATTTCTTCCTGCCTCCTCAGCCCTGAAGATGCTGTCAGGACTCAGAGGAAGAAGCTGACACTGCCCAGACAGAATCCTGTGTTTGAATGGAATTTATGCATCATGGATAAGGTGTATGAATATGCAACAGGCTGTTGTTTTTAAGGGTTAATCCTCTGTTAACATGGGGCATTTTTGGGCTTATTTTGCCCAGAAAGAGGTGCCTGAACTGTCTGTAACTCTTTGTTTTTATTGTCTTGTATTGCCCTTAATCCTAATTGTCTGAATTTTTATTACTCAAATTGTATTACTATTTTTATAACCATTTTTTCACTATTAAATTTTTTAAATTTTAAACCCAAGTGGTTGGCGTTGTCCCCAGTGCCATCCCCTCCATGCCCGGGCTGTGGGCAGAGCCCAGAGCTGCAGGACCCTCAGTGCAGCCCCAGCACCCCAGGGCCCTGCTGCAGGCACAGCTGGGCAGGGGGGACTGGCAGGAAAATGAGGCCTCCAGAACTGGGGGGAAAAGCTCTGTCTGTTTGGGCATGTCATCATTTTCACTAAAAATATTTTTTCAGAAGCAATGTCATGTTTCATATTTAATGATATTCCTCCAAAGTCAGAGCAGTGGAGCATTGCAGGAGGGTTGGGTTTTGCACAAGAACCAGGCGAAGTTAATTCTGTTTTAAAGCAGTTTTGGAGCAAAGTTTCACTGGAGAGCTAATTACTGAGAGCTGAGAATGCCTCCAGTTTAAAAGTTCCTTAATCCCTCATGGAAGAGCTGTGGGTGCTGACTTTCTTACCTTCTTTTAAAGTGCAAGCTGTTAAAAATGCTAATTGTCTGAATTCACAAAATTCTCTCTTCAAAGGGAAATAACACTGTTTTGAAAGGCAGCTTTTGAATACGATTTTGATTCTAAAGCAGCCTATTTAGAGAAAATGGGATCCATAAATGTCAACACCACCTGTAGTCTGCTTGATAATGTGCCTGCTTTCTGACAACAGCATTGATAAGCCACAGGCACACTAGAACAAACATCTCTTACTTTATCTGCTGGATAAAACTTGAAGGAGGTGGTGGTTACTGGGAAACTTTCTGTTCCTAATTTGTTTCAACAGAAATCTGCAAATACAAGTTGAAGCATCAAACAATGCCAAGGAAAACTGGGTGGATTCACGTTTTCCCTGAAGGAGGCAGGGAGGTTATGAGCCTCCTTGGCTCTGGTGACAAACTCTGTGCAGCACTGCAAAAACCACAGAATTTAGAGACAAACTGTCTTTGGAGCCTGTTGTGACCACGAGGAAATGCTGTGTGACACATTAAATGAGAAATAAACATTCTGACAATGCAGAAGCCAACCTCCTGCCTGCTGCTCATAGAAAAGACACGACAGAAAAAGCCCAGAGGCAGCAGAACACCTTAACAGGTAATGAAATAAATGCACTGAGATAGTATTTTACAGGAACTACTGGAGAGAAGTTCTGGTTATTCCAATTACGAGGAATGAAATTTTGGTCTTGTGATAAGCACAGCTAAAATGAACAAAGGAGGAACAGCTACAGCCAGCAATTTTTTTTTTGTCTGCTGGAAGTTTCCTGGGGAAATTTTTAATAATGGATGTCATTTTCCTACAGGAGTTTCTGTCAATATGTTATGATGACAGAAAATGGCAGCTTAAATCCAAGAAGTAACTAAATACTTTTAAAAAGCTCCCATAAAGTTGTAAAACTTTTGCATTCATTTTTTAAATGAGTGGTGATCTTAACAATAAAAAGGTGACATTCTAATGAACCTTCTTTTTATATTATTTATTTCTTATTTTGATTGCCAGGTTATTTTACACAGAGAAAAAGATGCAAGAGAATGAGAAAGGAAATCTGAGGTCAAGCAGTGTCACAGTCCTCTATGAAATATTCATTGGTACCTGCACAGGACAATTTCAATGTTGTTTTGCATGAAAATCTTTTAAAGGGAAGAGAAAGAGAAAAGTAAACACACAGATCACAGGAGTTACCAGGCAAAAGGTGAGGCCAGTGACCCACTGAGCTCCAGGTGCCACTGACAGTGGCCAGGACACAGCTGGGCAGAGCAGAGCACACACAGAGGGTCTGTCCAGCACCAAGATGGGAAATCACCCAGAACTTCCCATCTCAAACTGGGAAATCACCCAGAATTTCCCATCTCAAACTGGGAAATCACCCAGAACTCCCCATCTCAGACTGGGAAATCACCCAGAACTTCCCATCTCAACCTGGGAAATCACCCAGAATTTCCCATCTCAAACTGGGAAATCACCCAGAATTTCCCATCTCAAACTGGGAAATCACCCAGAATTTCCCATCTCAAACTGGGAAATCACCCAGAACTCCCCATCTCCAAACTGGGAAATCACCCAGAACTCCCCATCTCAAACTGGGAAATCACCCAGAGCTCCCCATCCCAAACTCAGAAATCACCAAAGCTGTTCTGTTTCAGTTTCCCAGCCCTCCTGCACTAAAGCCAGTGTTGCTCAGGCAGGCAGAGCCTGCTCACTCAGGGAGATCCTTCCATCAGTTCCCTGTGGCTGCAGCAGTGCAGGGAGAGCTCCAACACCCAACTGGAGATTTCCCCTCACCAGCTCCAGATCGTTTCCCACAGTAGCTTAAATGCACTGTCCAATTCAACTTCAAATAAAATCAAGGCAAAGGGCTTCAAAACCACTTCAGACAGATTATTGCAAAGTCTAATACGTTTTATTGGTTCTAAGTAAAAGGCTTTCTTTCATTAGCTTAATTTAATTCCCTCTGTGAGTTGCTATTCTTTTGAAACTACCAAAATACTCACAATTACTCCATGGTGGCTAGAAAAGAGCCTTTGAATATGTGCTGATATTTCCTTCCAGTTAGCCAGCCTCTTCAAAATCCAGGCCAAACTCTCTGGCACTGCAAATCAACACTGCCAGACTGAAATTAATGACACAAACAGGGACCTGGCCCACTGCAAGAGCCCAGGAGGAGGAGGGATGGAAAACGAGGGCTAAAACCCAAGCACTGAGCCTGTCCTGTTCATTTTGTATCAAAGGATGACAAGAGATGGAAATTCAGTTCCATACGAAGAAATCACCTTGGAAATAGTTATGGATTTCTTTGGGTCACTCACATTTGTATATATAATTTTTTTCCCCCTTTTCTCCACACAATTAAAGATGTGGCTGCTGCCTAAGTTCCAGACAAGTTCTCAGAGGTGAACTACTGCTGAACTTCAGACAGGGCCTTCATAACCTGCTGTCACTAATCCCAGAGATGAAAACTGCTGGAAATAATTTCTTCACACGTTTATTTTATCTTCTCTTTCAATTAGCAGAGGTGCCAACTCTGCATGCACCAACTGAGCTCCCTTTTACCGTTTTTCTTTTTACTTAATAAAAGAATTGTAAGATTCTCTGGAGCCTTGAAATGTGCACGAAATGAGACACTACTTGGACATGAGTGAAATTGTCTTCATTTGGTTGTGGGGCCTTTTTCCCCTCAATGATTCTTTGATGGGGTTTTTTTGATAATCATCACAAATACTCATTAACAGTATTGATTTAACCACAAATGAACCCAAACTCTTATTAAACAGCTGCTGAACAGGCAGAGTAGAGGCAATAGAAACAAAATCTTCCCCTGCCCCAAAGTGCCCTATTTATAGAACTTAATAGGTGCCCAAAAACCTCATCATCCATAGACAGAGTAGAAAAATTCAACCTGTGTCATTTGCTTTGAGACTGCTGCAAAGGACATAAAACAGGGGCTGAAAAACTGGATAAAGGAAATGAAACCATTTGCCTGGAGTGTTACACGGTCTGACACAGCTTCACAGAGACACATTTCAGCTAATCTGGAATGGAAATTGTGTTAATACAGTGCAGCTTGAATCCTACTGAAATAATCACTCTGTTGAATTCTACAGAAATGCCAGAATCATGCTAAGATTGATACATTTTTTTCCTGAAGTTTCCCACATAATGCTCTTGTAAAATCCCTGAATAAAACTGGACAAGGTTGTTTATAGTTTTTTTTTGGTAACCTAATTCTCCATGGAAATGGTTGCTTTACCTTCTAGCTTGCATCCTGCATAATATCAATCTCTTTCCCTCTTTCTGACATTCCCTCTTGTATGAAAGTCAAAGAGCAAAAAAGGGAAATAACTTCTCAATCTTGCTGAGCTGAAAGGTCCTGCCAGGACATGGATGAGCAAAGATTGCCCTCCTGAGCATGAGGAGCAGAGAGGAGCCTGAGACAGAGCTGAGGCTGAGGATGGCTTCAGCTGCCAGTGGCTCAGGGCAGGGGGCTCTGATCCTCACCCCAGTTTTTGGGTTAGGATACAATTGTCCATGGTTTTGACACCAAAATGTGTTTGTGCTTGCAAAATCACATAATTGAGTTTATTGATTTATCTGTTCCTTGAACGAATCATTGACTGCCTTGCACATGAGTCATCTCATAAAGACTGGAGCAAAAGCTGATTTTGGAGCCCATTTCTTCTGCAGAAAGTTGATTTGTTCTTCATGCAGAAAGTTCATTCAAGAAACATGCTGCTGCCTGAGAAAATCTGCAGCTAATGAAAAAATCCTTAAACACATCTGGTCAAACTAAAAACCACCTTTGGTGGTGAATGCACAAAGACAATGCAAAATAGATCTGAGTTCCCTCACTGAGGAGCACCCAAAGCACCAGAGGGACTGACAGCACAGCCAGCTTCTCTCTGAACTGTGAGAGTCAAACAAGGAAGATCACACTCAGTAGTTAAAAGCATTTTTCCACTTAGTCATATATTTATATGACACTCTGGCTAGAAAGCAGGCCTCTCCACATTCTAGATAAGAATATCTCAGGAGAATGAATGTATTTTCAGCTTCCATCTGTGATGTCACTACAGCTCCAATCTGTTCAAAAGCAGAAAGTCAGGCCCCAGTGGAAGTGTCTCAATCTGATTTTCACACACCTTGGCAAGAGTCACCCAGATTTCCCATTTAATAACACTTTGGGTCAGGCAGAAATGCTGCTTTCTGTCACTGCCAGCTCCCCCCCTGCGTGATGAACCACCAGCCAGATTTCAAATGTCTGCTGCTCTAAGTTCTTCAAAAAGGAGGGGTTTGCCCAAGCCCACCTCTGCTTAGAAAAGGAATTCAGTGGCACAGGGTCCCCAAAGGGCAGGGAGGGAACTCCAGCCCTGGGGCAGAAGGCTCTGGGTGTGGGAAGGGGAAGATTCCAGCCAAGATTCCATTCTGAGCTGGGTTCCATCCACAGTGCCAGCCCTGGCCTGGCAAACTCTGCCCTGATTTCCTTCTCCAGAGCTTTCAGGCACAGGGCTCCTGCCCCACTTGTCCTGGGCTGTTCCTAATTTAACAATTAACAACAACAAACACATTTAAGAAATGATTTGGATGAATTTTCATTATTGAAAACTGTTCCACTCCCCTCATTCTCTCCCAAAGCTTCAATTTCCTCCTTTACAACTTTTTGGATAAAACAAATATTAGTGAATTTCTTATAGAAATGTCAAAGGAAAGGTTAAACTGCTCCTGTCTTCTTCATCAGAATTATTTTTTCCTCCTTTCATACTTTTTCTGTGGTACAAAATAAAGAAGCAGACCATTTGAAATAGTACTGGATGACAAATAAAGGAGTTCTATATTAACTCAGGGAAATCTGAAGTGAGATCATGTACAAAACCCCTAACAGTTGACACTAGAATTTTCTCCTTATCTATCTGATTTCTGACATTCAAGAATGTGGCCTTCAAAATTAATTTCCTTTTGAGCTCAATTTTTTTCTGTTCCTTCTTGTTTAACAGTTATTAACTATCTCATAAGCACACACTGCACATCAAAGCAGAGAACTACCAGAACACAGACCTTTATTTTCCTCCATTTGTTCTACTCTGTATTTTCATCTCATCTGATGCATAGGCTGCCAGGTGATGTTTAAACAAAATTCTTTCAAGTTAATAAATTTTTTCTGTATTTATTTTAAACCAGCACCTGCTCTCTCTCCTGTACCTTCTGTGATTTCACAGCAGCTGACTGGAGTGGGATCTGGCACTCCTGAGCTCTAAAGCAATGCTCACCCTGCCTCCTTCCATTCAACTGCACCTGGTTCCATTTAACTGCACCTCGTGGGCAGGGGAAGGAGCTGCACAACTGAGGAGGAGGGAATTCATCTTTTGTGATGCTGCTGATTTGAGGAAGGAGGGAATTCATCTTTTGTGATATTGCTGATTTGAGGAAGGAGGGAATGGCACTTTTGTGATGTTGCTGATTTGAGGAAGGAGGGAACTCATCTTTTGTGATGTTGCTGATTTGAGGAAGGAGGGAACTCATCTTTTGTGATGTTGCTGATTTGAGGAAGGAGGGAATGGCACTTTTGTGATGTTGATTTCAGGCAGATTTCTGCTGTGGTTTGGGTTGGTTTGTTTGACATGTTGGATGAAGACAACACAAACCAGGTTGTGGTGGATTACAGCAACTTCCATCGTGAGCCTGGACAAATGACCACTGTAAGGTGATTCTCTGCCTGCACAGTGAAGCACAGAGCACACTCAGGTGTCACAAAGTGCCTGTGACCACCCAATTCCCATGACTGCTTAGTAGGATTAAAGTACTTCCAGTTCCCACCTGGAATTCAATTCCAACAGCAAAACTAGAGGCAAACAAGAGGATGAAAATGTCACCAGCCCAAACCACCTTTTGAGTTTCTTAAATTACCCAGAATCCAGATCCAAACTCGTGATTCAGTGACACAGACTATGACTAAAATACACATATTGCAGTCAAAGGATTATGGAAATGAATCAGCCTAGCACCAAGTAGCTTTAAAAATTAGGATATCAAAGGGAGTTTAGCTCTAAGTGCCCATGGCAGCAAGGAGGGGGACAGTTTGCCTTTTAGGCTTTTGATTTCCCTACCAAGGAAATTATTTGGATCTAAGCTGGATGAAAGAAGCAGGTACATGACTTTAGACCAGGTGTCTGAACACATCCCCTGCCAGTGCTCAGCTCAGGAGCTGCCACTTCTCCTAAATTCACCCAGCCAGGCATCCCAGTGCCATTTCTGCCCAGCTTTGTCCACAGGGATCCAGGCAGTCACACCTACAGGAGCAGCAGCTTTTTATTTGTGCCCCAAAGGACTAATGACAAAACCCTCTTAATTCTTACACTTGAGTCCCTGAGCATCTCCCATTAGAAATTTACAGCACACTCCATCCATCACATTAGCTTCTTTCCAAGTGTAGTGAATCCACCACAGAACTGTTTTATTTTTATGAGCTGGATACAAGTGAAGAAGTAGGAAACACCAGGGGTATTAGACCCCAAAGTCAGTAACCATTAACACACAGCATTCATCCTTGACAGAAAGCACTGAGTCCTGACCCACTCCTGCTGCTTTTCCTCTCTCTCATGCTTCCCCTTCACCCTGAAGGTTTCCCAGGCCCCTTGCAGAGCTCAGCAATGGGAGCAGAGCTGAAGGAGCCCCTGCTCTCCCCAAAGGGAGCTTGGTCCAGGGCACCTCCAGGGCTCCCTTCCACCCTGAACCCTCTGGGGTTTGAGGAACCTTTCCCTGGGCTCCCTGTGTTTTGGAAAAGCTGGGATGTACCTAAGGAAAGACAAGCCCAAGATAAGACTTGTATGCAGCTTTCACACAAGTCAAATTCTGAGCTCAATGCTGCACTCATAAAAGGCTGGTCCAGCCACTAAATACTGAATTGCCACAAAATGAGACTGGCCCTGAGGAGGGGGTACAAAGCACCCACTGAGTTCAATCCTCAGGAGTTTATCTGCCTTCCTCACCCATACATCAACCCTGCCTCTATCCAGTGCCACCAGGGCAACAAAACCAGCTCCTGGCAAAATTATTTCCAAGGAATTACAAACAAAATGGAAGGAAGAGCCTTTTCATCTGCAATTATTTATATAAAAGAAAAGAAAAGAAAACAAAAACCTCCATTTTAATTCTTGAAAGTTACAGAAGGCAAAGTAGCTCTTGATGAAAGCAGCAGAAGGGCATCACACCCAGAAACTCCAGGAGCATTTCAGTGGCCCCTGACAGCTCGTCCTGCTGGGCTAAGGCAGAGAAGCAGGACAGGAAGAAAACACCTCAATAGTTTTGTTGTGATGGGGTTTAGCACCACAAACCCACAAGTTCTGCAGGAGAGCAAATTAGGAAGAAAGTCATTAAGGTTCTTTTACTCCCCCAGTTTCAGGTTTATTACCAGCAATGCCCATGTCTGTCCATCAGACTAAAACTGTGTTGTAGTAGCCACTGTTAAATATTTATGGGCACTAACCAAGGATTAAAACACTTGAAAAATTACAATAACTTACCCCGTTCTCAGGTACAAGCTTTGAAAGCTGAGTTTTAAACATAAAAGCACTTTCAGCTACTTGAATCACATACAGAGAAGTGAAAAGCACCATAACCCAGAGGAAAGATGTGTTGCTTGTCACTACCATTGGATTTTTGCTTTAAATCCCTGCAACTTTTCTACCTCTCTCCAGGAAACAGAAGAGAAAGGTGCCTGCTAAGGGGCTAAGAGACACTTCATCTTGCCTTCCCTCTCATAATCTGAAGATGACTGTCAAAGCATTTTTAATTTCCTGTGCTAGGGAGATCAGGTTAATCTCCAGTGAGAGGTGTTAGCAAAATCCTATAAGCAGAGCTCAGTTCCATGCTCTGAACCCTAAAGCCATCGGCATCCATCAGCAGTAATTACCCCATGCCCAAGGAGCCCTTTTCAAACGACAATCACAGCTGTTAATGCAAACATTCACTCTGAGCCTGAGGAGCAGGTGTGGCTCCCGAGTTAAGAGTGTCATGTATTTACAGTTTGCTCTGGACAGGCAGCAAGACCTTTGCATTTACAAACTTCTGGGTTGTTCCAGCATCCAAATCCATCTCTAAAATGCAAGGATTCTTGGGGTGAAAGCCACGTGTTTCAGAATATTTTAAAATTATCAGCATGAAGATCACGGATCAGATCCCATGGAGGCTTTACACACCTCCCTCCCTAGACAGCACTCACTGTTGAATTTATTTCCACTTGTACAGACTAAAGCAGCCCCTCAGGGTCTGCTGGACCCTCCAAATGTGCTACCTGCAACCACTAAGAGACAGATTTCAAAACTGGCAATACTACAGGAACGTCTAGCTCAGTATTTGCTAATAAATTCATTTTCCAGCCTGTGTGTTACCTGCCTGTGATACTCTGCTGCCTGAAAACATTCACCCCGCAGGTGTTTGTCAGTTTAGGTTTCTGTTTCAACACTTATTCAGAAGTTTTCCCTTTGCCTTGATGTCTCAAGCAACAAGTTTATTGTGAACAGTCTCCAAGTCAAAGGGGTAACTGAACACAAGAAAATCATGCACCATGTAGAGGTAATCACAGAATTACTGGGAATTTTCTCCTGTTGCTAATGTACTCCAAATATTCCTCTTGAACAAAGTTCTGCAGCACCCTGAGCAGAAGGGTATCAGGCACCACAAAATCAATTTCCAACTTTTTTTTTACTGTGTCTGTCACATGGATTGAAAAAAGTGCATCTGTTTCAGCATTCTAAGGCTTTAGGGAAAAAAATCTCACATTTGTAGCCTTATTTCATATTCTGGTTGGCACTGCAGAGTGATCTGAGTGTCCAAGCTGAGTTCCTCTCAGCCATGCCTAATCCCAAGATAAAGCCCAAGATGATATTCAGGGCTATCAAATCACTGATGGACACTGAACACACAAGTGGAAACCTGTGGGGTGTGCAGAGTGGGTGTCACACTGTGAGTGCCACCACCACTGGGAGCCAAACCCTCCCCTCCTGTGCAGCTGAAATGCCAAAGCCAGGTCCCAGAGTGTGAAATACAGAAATGTTTCTGTGCTGACACTCACAGTGCTGGGGCCTCTGGGCAAACTCTCAACAGATTTGCCTTTAGTGGCAGAGAGAGTGGGACTCATCCCACCAAGGCATGGAACCACCAGAGCAGGGTTTTGTTTGCTGCAGCAGCACACACAATTGTTTGGCCAGGAAAGATGCATCAAGGGCATTCCAACCCACAGCATCTCCTCCTGCTGCCTTGCCATGGTCCCCACACCCTTCTGCAGGCTGAATTCTCCCTGAACCACCAGTGCTGCACCAGCAGCAGGAGCAGGGGGGATGAATTCCCCTGAACCACCAAAGCTGCACCAGCAGGACCTGAACCAGGGGGATGAATTCCCTCTGAACCACCAATTCTGCACCACCAGCAGAAGGATGAATTCCCCCTGAACCACCAATGCTGCACCACCAGCAGGAGCTGAGCCAGGGGGATGAATTCCCTCAGAACCACCAATACTGCACCACCACCACCACCAGCAGCAGGATGAATTCCCCCTGAACCACCAAAGCTGCACCAGCAGCAGGAGCTGAAGCAGGGGAAGCAGAGATGGGCAATGGTAGACAGGCACCAGAATTTAAACCAAACTCTTTCCTATTTCCAGCATCTCAGCAAGAACCAAATAAACCCCACTGTGTGAGAACCCAGTATTCTCTGACATTTATCCACAGTTTCTGCCTTCACCACTGTTTCCCCATGGTGTATCAGGAGCTGTACCATGATCCATGAGGGAAGCCCAGAGCTGGTCCCTCCTGCAGGGCTGTGCAGCCTCTCCTGGCCCTGGGAGCTCTCACCCTGCAGCACTGCCATGGCAGCAGGAGGCAGACTGAGCATGTGGAGTACCAAGGGATGGGATCATGTCTAGAACCTTCCATCTCTCTCTCTGGGAAGGCCTCATGCTCACGTGGCTGGTTTTGGCTCAGGTTTTGAGATTTAATGTTTTCTAGCAGCCTTTCTATTCCACTCCTCTGCAAAACAAGTTACGAGAGAGTGGAGGAAATTATTTATTGGGCTGCTGGGAGGAAGTTGATTTTCTTTTGGAGTATTTATCAAATTCTTTCAAGTCTCTGTGGTTCAACATATTAAGCTACATCAAAGCCAAAGCATACACTTTTGAGCTATTCATTTTCTGTTAAAATCCACATTCTTGGATGCTGAAATATTTACTGCACTTTTTCCAAGCTTTGGAGTTAGTGGTCTGCTGGCTGTATCAGTACCAAAACTATTTTGGATGACTGCAGTCTGCAAAAATATTTACTGAAATGATGCACTGAGGGAACAGGTTCATTGTTTACACTAGGAAGATTAAATTAGGACTAAGCATTTACAGGAATGCTCTTTTTATTCCTTCTACCCCTGCAGCCACATTCTCAGTTACACATCAGCTTTCAAAACCTGAATTTACAGCAGGAGATAGAGCTGGTGTCAGCTGCCATCCCAGTAAAACTCCAGGGGTGTTTCACAGGGCTCACACTGTACTTTTCAGACAGTGGAAATGTTCCCTTCCAGGTGTTGAGGGTTCCTCACCCCAGGCTTCTGAGCCATCCAACTGCACCCCAGGCGCCCATCCCTCCACTCTCAGCTTGTCTCAAACATCTCAAACACATCACCAGGTGTCAGGCTGGGACCCAACAGCAGCAAAATATTGCTCAGCACGCTGAGCATGAGCACAGCCCTGCTGCTGTAAACTTCCCCTCCACCCTTGATTACTCCTTGGTACTTCAGCTGATTAGAGAGAGCAGGAGCTGCTGGTGGAGCCCTTATTCCTCAGGGCTGCTGTGCTCAGGTTTGACAGGCACCTTTCCAAAGGGCTGTGCATGGAGCAGGAACAGACAGCAGGGACTGAAACAGGAGAGCAGAATCTGCAAGGGAAAGGTTCACCTTGAAAACAGATCCTCACTGTGATTCCTTCCACTCCTGTCTGGGATCAGCCTCTCACCATGGATCTGACTCCCATGGAAGGGCACTTCACCTTCCACACACTCATGCTCACAGAAATAAAAAAGTCTATTTTCAGAGGCTACAGAGAAACAGAGTGAGCACAAAGGAACTTCCCCATCTTCCAGTTCCCAGAGACTGCAGAAGCCTGAGTCACAAATTCCTGCTCTGGCTGCAGCAGCACAAAAAAGGCTCAAGTGTGAAACCCCTGCCCAAATTATCACTGAGCACCTCCAAGGCAGGGCTGGGTGTCCAGGGTCCTGCTGCTGCTGCCCAGGGGTCCCTCTGTGCTGGGGCTGCTGTCCCCAGCTGTCCCTGTCCCCTCTCACTCCAGGCTGCTCCAGGCTGTGCAAACCCAGGGCACCATAGGGAATATTTCTGTGTCTGCTCTGGGGTGCCCTGACCCCGAGGGCAGCACTGACTGTGACCCTCACTCATGGAGAAAGATTCCCACACTTCAAGATAGACCAGAATCCACAGAAGTGTGAAATAGATTATAGAGAGCAGTGTAGGTGTGTCACTGGGTGAGAAATTGAGGTTTTGGGATGTTCAGTAATTAGTGGATGGCAGCAAGATGGAGGGCACAGGGTGTCATCCTGGGTTTCTTCTTCATGCTGCTGCTTCCTCCTTCTTCTCCATGGTTTGGGTGGCATTTTGTAATTGGGCAGAAAAGTCCACATTGGGGGCTCTTTGGGATCAGTTATTGGGCTAAAAGGGAAAATAATCCAGGTGTCAGTTCTTGGACAGTTTAGTCTTAACTAAAGACCTTGTAACCAGAGATTGTTGGCCATTTTGTGCCTTCTGATGAAAAGCTGCTGAGCTCACATTAATGAGACTGTTTTACTGATAAGAAATAATAAACACCTGAGTCCCAACATGAATTATCATCTCAAATTCCTTCAATCCAGACCCAGAGAAACCCACAACTGGGACCCCCACACAGGCTGAGATTAGCAGAGCCAAACCAGTCATTAATTCACATTCAGCTATCACATTTACAGCTCTACCTCACATTTACAGCTCTGCCTCACAGTTTGGGAAGAGCCAGAATGGTTTCCACCTACTACACCAGAACAGTAATTCAATCGACTTCAATCCTTTTTACAAATTAGCCTTCAGCTGGCAATTTTCACTGCAAAACTATTATAACAATTTTCTAACTGATTCAGTTGAAGTAATAGCTATTCAATAACATTTGCCAAGAAAGAAGCTCTCAGATTTGTCAGTTTGCATGTCTAGAAAGGTCTTTACAGGCTATTATTGTATTTCTTACTCTGTGTATGGATTGTGTGCCACAAAAAAAAAAAAAAAAAATAAATCCGCTTGCTTCATTTGTTTAATCACAAACCACCATACACTGACAGCCAAAACCTCCCCACAGCACCCAGAACTGAGGAGATGTTGAGTCCCTAAAGAAGCACTCACCTCTCATTGTGAAAGGGGTAGACAGGATTTAAAACAACTCTGGTTAAAGAAGGGTTAATCCCCCGTTACCAAGTACAATAAAAGCCTTGAATGTTCCTTTTTGACCAAAAGGACAAATCAGTCTTCTCACCCAAAAATACTTTAACAGTTCAGTGTGATCTGGTCATAAAGACAATTTATTGCAAAGCAGGTTATTGCTTTGATATTAAATATAGAATAGAAATAAATATAGGATAGAAAAATAGACCTAAACCAACCTGCTTCACACCCTGTGATAATGAAATCATTCTGGCATAGTCCAACAGAAAAGCCATAAACCTGCCATAAACCTGCTTTAACCACAATTTACTAAAGATGCAAATTAAGAGTTAAACTGGAAATCAAGAGAGTTCCAGTCCACTTGGAGAGCTGTGGACCCTCACTGCCAGCTGAGCCTCCTCTGGCTCCTCTTTGGCTCTGTCAAACAGAAAAGAATCTGGGGGAAAATCAAGTGAGTGGTAATTTCCATTCAGAATACATTAATCAATTTTTTTCTACAATACAGGAGACCTAGATACTTCTTTCCTGTATTTTTGTGGTTGCTGTACAGCTTTGGTCTACTTGTTAAAAGAAAATAGTTATAATAACTTAAGGGCATTAAACTTCTTGGTTCTCCTTTTATTAAAAACTTCTCGTCTATCATGAGAATTCTGCTCACATTCTCCTAATGTGCCTGAAACTTTTTTTTTATTGGGTTCTTATTCCAGAGGTCTTGACTTGTTCTGGTAATTTGCAAATGCTGCCAATCCCTAGCAACGACTTTGTTGTAAAGTTGTGTATTTCTTTTATCACCAAGTTACATTACAGAAATTTCAAATACCATTCAGAACATGTGTTCAGTACCTTTCAAAGGTACAACACTAACAAGGGAGCTATGATTTTTTAAAATTCTTTTTGTAAATTTTAGCTGGTTAGAAAAAGTACACAAAACATTATCCAGTCTGACAATGGCCATTTATCACTGACTTTGAGAGCAGAAATAATGAATTTGTTATGTATTATACTAATTATTATTTTCTGTAAAAAAGGAAAAAGTAAAATATTTCTGTGAATTAAATTACAGAACAGTGAAGTAATGTGATCAACAACTCCAACTCCAAGAAATAGGAATTAACAATTATCTAAAAATTTCTTAAGTAGCTGATCCAAAAAATCCGTTCCCAAGAGTTTCAGTTAAAAAATTCTCTGATTTCCAAATTAGATATATGTTCCATTAGGGGTTGCACTAAACTCCCACAGCTTTTGGCTCTGCACATTTCACTGTAATGTAGAATAGAATAAATTATGTAGCAACCTGTTAGGAGCCAATGGTGGTAGAACTGTATTAAAAAAATAGATTAAGAAAAAGATTACTGTATAAGGGTTTGGCATAAAAGGAAGGGAAAAGCCAATGGCAATGACACAAATTGAAAAAGCTTCCAAAGAATGTGATTTTGCAGCAAAAGCCTTCTCCTGCACAGAGGGGTGTTTTGGCTGGAGAAGGGGAGGGGAGGGTTTGAGGTTTGGGGGTTTTTGTTCTCTCGAGCCACAGGGGTGACACAAATCAATGCAGTGGAAACTCCAAACCCCAGAAACAGCCAGGGCAATTCCCTCAAGCTGCAAGGCCCCTTTTCCATGACTAACAGGGGCAGAGCTGGGAGCTGAGCTCAGGGACCCCTCCCCTGCTCCCACCTGGGCAGGTGGCACCAGGCAGGTGACAGGGGAGGCTCTGGCACCTTTTCTCCTGACCCTCAGCACGGGCAGGGCCAGTGCAGGAGCTGCTGCTCACCCCGGGCTCCCCAGCCCTGAATGTGAAATGCTGTTTGTCAGGGGGACACCAACAAAATCACCATGAGGTTCATCCCCTTCCCCCATCTCCCCAAACTGCCTCACCAGCTTCCAGAGATTGTTTTGCTGCTCCTGCATAGCAAGGCAAATATAACAGTCTAAAGGTCTTTTGAAGAATGGGGAAAGAAAGCCTTTTGAATATCTCTGCAAGATAGCAGGAGATCTTTCTCTGCCCAAGAAAGTGCTGAATATACAATTAAATGCTAAACAGTGCTGCAGACATTGTTATATTCAGAACTGTTCCATAGAGAAACATCATCTCTTTCATAGGTCTGACAACTCTAAAAACTCCTCCTTTATACAAGAGCTCAACATCTTTGTTAATCAAAAGGACAGACTTGTAAGACACTCACATTTCAAAGTCTGAGTGAAACAGATCATGTTCCCATTCAGACCTTGGTACTACTTGCCCACGATCCACCACAATTCCATATGTGTAAATAAACACATGTTAAATGTGTCACATTAGCTGTGTTCCCTCATTTGCTGCTTTGTCTGGGTTGGAGTTGATCACAGAGTTCTCAGGTTCTGTCAGAAAAAACAAAACATTTCAAGTGAGGCCAGTGAATCTGATGTGGCAGCCCAGCTTTCGTTTTGTCCAAGAACTCAGAGACAAGGAATTGTAAGATGCATTGTGATTCTAGTTGCTAATTTCTATTTGTACTTGGAAGTGGATGCAAGCCCTTTTCCCTTTCACATTTTAAAAAGTTTATTATTATTCATTAAAAAAAACAAAACAGATACATACAAGTACTCCAACTTGTAAGAACAGGAAACAAGGTCAAACCAAAGATCCCTGCAGTTCAATACTCCAGCAGATGTCTGAGGATGCTTTGGGAACATGACAAGTACCAGGGACAGAGTGTACACAGCATTCTGTGGGAATGTTCTACAATCCAAAGATTCAGGGGTCAAGAACCTCTTGAAGAGAAGTAATTATTTTTTTTTTTTTTTAATACAGAAAGCTTTAATTTGAATTTGTTGTCGACTTGTCCAATTGCTTTTGAACCCACACAGATTTTATTATCTACACACAATGCATTGGATCAACAACTTCCACAGCTTAACTTCACGCTGTGTGAGGAACTGTTTGCTTTAATCACACTGAGCCAACCACTTGCTGGGCTTGATAGCTCTTAATTCTCATATGGAAGAGACAACTCCCTCCTGTTCTCTTTCTCTAATTCATACTTCCTCTCCGTTTTCTTTTCTCAGCCTCAAAGCTCCTAGCATGAGTTACTTAAAAACAACAGTTCCATTCTGCTGATAATTGTGCAGCATTCTTTCCCAGATCTTCTGCAGTTCTACTGCACCCCGAGACAAAGATCAAACCCACAGAGAATATGAAGGAGATAATCAAGTCCTTTATTTTCCACTCTATCAATTTCCTAACATTCTTTCTGGATTTTAACCACTGTCATCCAATATTTCCATAAAACATGAGAAATATCAAGACCTTGTTTCAGAAGCTGTGGTTTTGTTTTTAAATCCAGGGCTGCCCAGGATCCCTGGAATGAAGGTGGGGAAACATTTTACTCAGCCACACACTTTTTACATCATTATCTATCAGACTTTGAATGTGCTCTGCCAGTGCGTTTGCCAGCATTTCACAGCAAATAAATTCATCATAATTTGTCTTCCTGGAAGAGTAGCTCTGCTCTGAATGAAGCACATTCTAACCAACAGAAGCAGCTTTTCTTTACTCCTGGTTTTACACCTGTGTGGGAATGGCTCCCCAGGCAGCAGAGGCAGAGCTGAACTGCACAAGATGTGAGAGGCAAAATCAGGGAGTGCTGCTAGCAGGGGCTGCCCTGCAGCCTCTCCTGTGTGGGGTCAAGCTGTCCCTCTAATGGACAACCCCACTCCATAAAAGACATGGATGTTTTGAATGCATGGCAAGTTCCTTTATCAAGAAAAAAAATAAAATCAAATAATGTCTAAGTCTTCTAAATTCAATTGTTTGCAGTTTTGGACAGTCTTGAGGTCCTCCAAAACTTGCTTGACCCTTGGCAAGGTGGCTCTGCAGGGTTAATGGCAGGCAATAAAATGAACTGTATTTTATATGCTGGGTTATTGAAATTCCACTAATATTTAACATATAAAATAGATGTTGAAACATATTCTGGCCAATAACTGCATCAAACTCAATAGAATCCGATGCCAAATTTGATTGGCATCAGTTAACAAACCCCTGCTTTTCAGACAGAGGAAATGTCAACAAATGCAAATGTTTTATTTTACTTTCACCCCATAAAAAGTCATTTTGTAGCGTCTATTAAGCATTAAAAGTAAACACAATCACAACTCTGGAATTTCCAGAAACATGCAGAACTCATTTAGGCAGCTCCTGAGCAGAAAAAGTGCCATATTACCAAGCAGTTTACATTTTTATGTATTCTTTTGGGAATTTTCTGTACAGGCTTCTGATATCAGAGTGGCAATTCCCATCTTTTGTTTTGTCTCTAACAACCTGCCAGGATAATTAAACTCACAACTCAGCATGTCTCAGTGCCTGCAGAATCTTCTGGACAGACATCAGAAGACTGGCATGGAAGCAGCTCGTGTCCCTCTAACGAGGAGGAGAAAATCTCCAGCAGCAGATGTCCAGTTAATCCAGCCTCAAAGGCAGCAACAAACGCCAGCCACAAAAAATGAACCAAAAAGCTGAAAAGAGCACATGTCCCCCTGCCCAGAGAAGGAGCAGGGCTGCTGAGCAGATCCATCTCTTCTGTTTGAGCTGACCCAGTGCCAAGTGCAGATCCCCAGCAGAAATGCCAAAGCAGAGTCTCTGCACCTTCACTCCAGACCCCTTGGGCTCCCAGAAGTGACCCCAGCTCATGACAGAGGTGCCCAGGCAGCCACACAACTCCTGCACACCTGCACTGCCATTTCACCACATTCCCAGCGTCCCTCCCAGCACAGTTCCTGCACAAATTCCACAATTTTAACCTCAAACCACTCTGGGCACTGGAATCTCCCACCAGCCCCTCCACAAATTCCACAATTTTAACCTCAAACCACTCTGGGCACTGGAACCTCCCACCAGCAGGGTCAGGTAACCATGAGCAGAACAGAATTCTCTGTCCCTTGAGGAGTCTCACAGTCCCCCATCTGGTCTAAGCTCTGCTGTACTCCTGGGCACAAGACAACTCAAACCATGGCTTCCTCCCTTGCAAGGCCCATTTTCGTCAAATATTCTCAGAAAATGAAATTTTGGCTGGAGAAATGGAGTTTTATATAGATAATCAGCACAAGAGGAAGGAAACATTTGGGAGCTGGTTGGCCAGCATGTGTCTCTGTCTGTTCCACAGCCCCTTGAAGACACTCAGCAAAGAGGGGATCTATTTTCACTTCTTCTATCAGACTCATTTAAGGACGTGTTTTGACTCAGTTCTTTCACACTTAGGTCATTCTCTAGGAATAAATTGACTGGATTTTCAAGCTTTTTCTTGAAGAGACTTGCTCAAACTGTTTTGTTCTGCACAATTGCCCATAGTCATCAGGTGAGAGTTGGCCCAGCTGACCCCTGGATCTCCCCTTGGCATTTCAGAGTGTCTGTTTTAGGTATCTCCCACTCAGATTATATTGGCTTCTGCAAATTACACATGTGGAACTCACTATTTACTGGATATTTTATAGAAATACTGTTTCTTAATTCAAGACCAGGTATTCTCCTGGCACTAACCAATGGCACTACAGCAATCAGGCAGATTTGTCATTCACTGCTAAAAACGAGGACAGTGCAAAGAGATACTCAAGGCATTTATGTTAAAAAGGTGCATTATAAGGGGAACAAGATTTAAAGCCAGAAAACTCAGCCTTGTTACAGAACCTGAACTAGATATTGTGGAATTAAACAGAACACTAAGGAAACCTTTTTGTGCATTTGGGTTTTTGTTCAAACAGAAAAAGACTAAAGTCCCTAAGAAGTTTGAGCAGCTAGATATTGATCAAAACTCTCATGCACGGTGGTGAGAAAGTCTGTAAGATTATAATTTCCCATATAACTGCTGAAAACTTAAAAATACCTAACACATATGCTCACTAGAACTTTTGGAAGGAGTGCTGGTGGAAATAGAAGGTCTGTTCAGGATAATCTCCTACTGCTTGACATTGTCCAGGACCCACCATCAAAAAGTAGGCATAAATAAAGTTATTAAAAGCTCCATTTGCATCTGCTTCATTCTGGGATCCAAACATCCCACTAGAAACCACAGGATGTAAGTGACTGTAGGATTCTGTCCAAACCAGGCATATCAGTTGGAAAGGAACAGTAAAAATCAGTTTTGGGGCCCAGCTGGGGCATCCAGGCTGATCAGGAATTGGAGTACCAGGGTGGGTACCAGATACCCTCAATTAGTGCCTAATGACTTCTTCTGTAATGGACATGAGGAAGTTCCAGCATCCTCAACAATTTCATGAATGTTTTCCTCAAGAGGAAAAAAGGACAGCAGATTTTACACCCAGGAAATGGGATGTGGCTCTTCTCTCTGAACTACTACCAGGAGTGTGCCAGGAGATTCTTACTAAAAAGTTTTAAAAGCCAATAGATTCCTTATTTCAGTATTTCCAGCAAGGCATCATTATTTCTACTGTTCTCCAGGGTAAACCTCACTTAAGCTTGGCCCATTTAATATAATAGAAGAATAACCAGAAATCAAATAGAATTTTGTCTGTGACTTGCTCTTCACTGTTAAAGTAACTCAGAAAGTTTGAGTGCTTTGGTGGCAAATTGCCATCTGCCCTAAGCGTGTCCCCAAGGCTCTGGGAAGTGATTTGAACACTGATTTTTCAGTGTTCTGAGCTTCTTTTAAAGGTCTTTCATCCCTTATGTCACAAACAGGAGTAGGAGACAGGAGAAGTACCCTGCAAACAGCTGTGCAGGGAGATCAGCTGCGTGTGTCACACAGAGCCAGCACCTCCTCTGGCAGAACAGGGCAGAAAGGAAAGAAAACAACAGGGAACAAACCCTCAGTCCCAGCAGGATGAAAGCTTAAGGACAAGAGAACACCAATCCTGATCTCAAGGACTATATACTAACTACACCTAAAGTAAAAGATGAACTAAAGTTCTAAAGTTAGTTTTACAACTAAAAGATAAACTAAAGTTGTCTTACAGTGAGGCATGGACATTAAAGATGCATGAGTCAGCATTAGCACAATTGTATTTTTAAAAATATTTCATGCTAAAGTAATAATAAATATTTTCTTTCTCTCAATCTTGAAGGGGTCTTTTTGAAGATCAAATATATGGAGTTAATTAATTTTTTTAATTTTGATAATCAGCTATGTTTGGTATTTTGCCAATTTTAACAGAAGATTTTCCAAAAAAAAAAACCCAAAAAAAAAACCCCAAAAAAAAAAAAACCCAAAAAAACCAACCAAAAAACTCCCTCAGATTTTTATATAGGCAAGTATAAGAAAAGTGACAAAAAAGGTGTTTTGGCTATGAAAAAGACAGAAGATATGAAAAGTTTGGTGTTTTTGAGGGGCATTTCATTTTAAATATGGCCTTAAATTATTTAAATTTAAATAATTTCAGGGAAATAGCTGTTCCTGAACATAAAGACTCCTCATCTCTTAAAGCAGCCAGGAGACATTTCCTGAACACCTGGCAGGAATTGCTGCAGTTGCCCATTTGAAACCCTGCAGGTTTCTGCTGCACCCTTGCACAGGGACAATTCTGCAGCTCTAATTAGAACAAAGAAGGCCTTGATTGAGTGGAGTGCCAAAGCCACCCAGTGATCATTTTGTTAGATTTAACCTTTCCCACGAGATGCATCTTCTGGCAGCAAAACAGAAATGCAGCAGCATTTATTGTGCTCTATTCATTACTCAAACACACAGCACAAGAGTTTAGTTGATAAAACAGCAGTGGGGATTAAAATAAAAACCATCCTCAGTATCAGTCCCTTCATCAGTGCACAGCTCCATGGCACTGATGCCTTTCATTTGGGTACAAAACCAAGCAAAGGAGCTTTTTTCACACCAAATATCCCACACTGAGCATGGGGCAGTCCATAGTGTGGAGCTGCTACACACCAGCAGTTTAGGGAAAAAATCAGTGTAAATAAGGACTGGCTGCAGCCAGCCTCAATCACAGAACACCACTGCTTTACAAACATTTCTGCATTTCAGAATTCTAGAAACCAAGTGTATTTACCAAACCCATCCCTGAGTGTGTTCTCTTACTGTCTCCTCACAGACTGGGCATTTTCATGTGCAAGGAATATTAACAGGAACCTTCACCTGCAGAATACCTTGTACCAAACTGTGAGTGAAATCCACTGGTGATCAAAATAATGGAGAATCATGCCCTGTTTGGCATTTTAATCTTGATTGAGTCTGAACAGTTCTGAAAACTCCACACATTGAAAAAAAATAAATAAAACTATTATATATTGCAGTGAAAGATGAGTTCAGCTTGGCTTTGTCAGGATGAGCCACATTTGCTGCATTTTCAGCCATTTTCTCCCATCAAACACTGAAACAGCACCCAAGGGTTTATTCTGTGATGGAATCCACAGGAAGAATCCCAACCCCACTTTTCTGATGAAGCAAATCTATTGATATTAAATGCTCAGCACCAGATTAAACCAAAAGCAGCAGCCACATTCCAGGCTGATCCTTAATTTGCTCTCAGCTGGAGTCTTCATCCAGAGCTATTTGATAGAGCTGGGTGCCTTTCAAATGCATTCTTGCATCTTTGGAAATGTTTTGAAATGTTGAGTTTTGTGATGTTTGCCTGCACGCTTGTTCAGTGAGTATAATGACCATGGAGCTGCCTCTTGTACACTTGAAAGTCTGACTTTGCTTTCCCAAACAATTTGTAACTGTTGTCTCCATTGAAAGTTTTTAGGAGAGGAACACTCCACTACATAAGATCAGCTATCATTAATTTTGTTCTTTTGCATTTAGTTATTTTCATTTTTATTATCTTCAAAAAGCCAGATGATACAGCTTCACAGGCATTCCCATCCCCAAATGCCCATTTTATTTTCTCCAGCAATGCTACTTCCAGTTAACAACTAAAGTGTAAATGAGATGAGCTCACAAACAATTGAAAAAAAAGTTACTGCTGTGCTCAAAATATTAAAAACTTTATAGAAGGCAATAAAGGTCCTGCCAAAGCAAAAATATGCAATTCTGATAAATTTATTTGCAGAAAGTGAGAAAGCATCTCTCACATATATATATATACACACACACACACAAAGATTTTGCCTGAAGCCACTTATATCCATTGTTAATTACAAAACTTACTGTGGAAAGCAAGAAATGGTATCTGGCTCATAAAAGTGCTTTAGTAATTGTTAAGAATTAAGAAAATGACTCATCTAAATTAAGATCTATATCTCTCAATTAGTGTTGTGGTATTTTTGTGCATTATTTTTACTGTGCAGTATTTCTCCATGAGGAATCAGATAAAACACATCAGTTAGCATTTTGCTTTGCCACATGTATGTGACAGAGTTACATTGTGAAGGAACAAACAGACCCTTGCAGCTCCAGGGGAAAACAAGAACAATCAATTAAAAATAAAAATAAAGGAGGACAACATCAATTCAAAATAAAGTAGAAAGAAGTATTCAAAATACTTCATATTTCAAATACAAAATAAAGTAGAAAGAAGTCAATCTTTCTACTCCATTTTGGTCTCATTCACAGGGATTTTGGTTTTGCTTTCAGAGGTCCATAATTTCAACACTCCCCAAAACAAAAATAAAGTCAGGTACTTGTCATAAACTCATTTTTAACGTGGTCATTAATGGTTGGATGAAACCTCAGTGAAGCCTGAGGCTTCTGCAAGCAGGTAAAATCTGGTGTACAAACAGAATAATTATAAATGGCAGGATTTTAGCTACATGCTTTTCAGTCACTTTTATGAACTTGCACAGAAGATTTTCAGCTTTTATTTACAAGTAAAATTCCACAGCCATCTCCCCACTCTGCAGTGCAAGAGTAACATTTCTATTCCCTTTCTGAAACCACAGCAGGTGAGCCCCACCACACAAAGTGAAGGCCACTGAGAACTATTAACTGCCTGTGATTCAGGAAGTTAACTCACACTTGAAAGTGGATTAATGGAAAACAGCTCCAGCATTTTCACCCTGAGCTGCCCACAGTGCCCCTCTCCAGGATTATCCACCAGGAACAACAAACAATGCCCACTGGAGCACTCAGTCAATCCAGCACATCACCATGAACCCAAGCTGGCACAGGCTGGCACTAACAGCCATGAACTGTGCCCCAAATCCATTTACTGTCAAAACAGCTCTTCAGAGAAGATTTCAATAAGGAAACAAACATTGCAGAAAGTCTCAACAGCCAAAGGACCAAACCAACTGCAGAACAGAACACCTGCAGCCCCCCAAAAACCCACCCAGGACCCTCGGGAGGCAGCACCTCTGATCCCAGCTCCAAGGCTGGGCTGGGCTCCCCAGCAGGACCCTGATTCTCACCTGCTCTGCAGCTGGGGGTGCAGCAGCTCCTGCAGGAGCCCAGGGGCTCTGGCAGAGCCAGGGATGAGGCAGGAACTGGGATTGGGATTAAATCCTGAGCCCAGAGTGCCTGGGCAGGGCTGGGTTGTGTTGGGTTTGGTTGTATTGGATTGGGCTGGGTTGGATGGGATTGGCTGGACTGGGCTGGGTTGGATTGGGCTGGGCTGGATTGGGCTGGGCTGGATTGGGCAGGGCAGGGATGCCAATGCCCCACCTGGGGCAGGTCAGGGCTGTCAGCACCTGCCAGGGCTTTCAAACCCTCAGAGGGATCCTCCATTCCCCATTTCACCCCAGAGTGCCCCACAGCTCACACACAGTCCCGAGCAGCCCCTGTGCCCACCACCACACGACTGGCACACAGCTGCTGCAGCTTTGCCTTTGGCTGTGTCTGCAGCCCACCAGGACAGAAGGGCCTGCACCAAAACCCACCCTGGATTACAGACCAACATACACAGTCCTTGCCAGAGCAGATAAAATAAAAATAATGTTCTGTGGTGGTCATGTCACAGCATTGAAAGCCAGGTGAAGATAAACATTACCAATAAATTACAAAATGAGTCAGAAAATAGAGGCTGGAAAAGGGATTGGTATTAGCCCTGGCATTCAATTAATTGGCTCTTCCCCCACCCACTAATAATATGCAGTTTGTACAGAAGCAATTTACTCTCCTCCAAAGACCAATCTCAACCACATTTCTTAATAATCAAAAAAAGGGAAGGAGAGGGAAGTAAGTAAAACCAAAATGATGCTACTTAAAAACAAGCAGTATGATTTTTTTTTTTTTTAATAATTCAGAATTGGAATTCGCTGTCTTAAAACTTAAGTTAAACCAAGAAATAAGGACAGTTCAAAAAAATAATTAGATGTTTCAAAGAATGAGACTATCTCCATAATTACATAATTTTTCCCCTTTATCTTAAAAAGGAGTGAGGATTGTATTACAAGGTATAGGTCAACAACTAATGAACAAGATGAAGGATAAATGTTTTTAGAGAGACTCAGGCAGCCATCTGCAGGAGGAGAAGAAAGGAAATGGCAAGCCTCTTAACCTTTGCTGTTTTAGCTCACAATTAATCTGGTAGGAGATAAGAGGCCCATAATCCTTTTATGAGTTTTATCAGAAATAATAAGCCAACAAATTTACAAAATGCATATGCAAACCAGGGTATCCTAAGCTTATTAAGGATGAAGCAATCCCACAAAAGAAGGTCATAACTGCAACATCCTGTAACAGATGCTTAGAGAAAGGATGTGAGAAACAGGGCAAGTAAAGAACAACCCTCTCCTTGTTCATCCCTCCCAGGTACAATCCATAATTTCAGAACTCCCGTGCCAGAGGGTGCATTTAGAAATTTATTTTCAGCTGCTCCCTCTGGACCATTTTTCCATAAGGGCTCTGTATAATCCTTTTTTGAGCCCATTTATAATTTGGCTTCTGCAATGCCCAGTGTAAAGTCTTCCATCATTTATTTACACATTGTATGAAAAAAAAATACTTGTGTTTTCTTAAGCTTCCACATGACAGATTTATTGAGGTAGAGATTAGCTCTTAAAACAGAGGACAGTTTAAATGGCAAAAGTGCTAGGGACAAGAATACTTAGGAATAATCAATAGCACCTGTGCCAAAAGAATAATTGAATTGCAGTAGTTTGCCTAAAGACAGAAAAATGAGACAACATTATAGCAGTCATCAGGAAAATAAAAGGCTGTTGCAAAGAGGAATGGAATTATCTGTTCCTCGTGGCCACAGTGAATAAGCAATAGGTTTAAATGGCACCAGGAAGCTCAAAGCTGGATATTAGAGGAAAAACATCATCCTAATAATAGCAGGGCTAATCCAAAGGCTGCTCTGGCAGTTGCTCTGGTGGCAAACGGGAGGAGAACCCTTGTGGAGCCACAGAGATGTGCTCAGCTGGGTCTACAGGAGGGCTGTGCACCCTCAGGGAGCTCCTGTGTCCCTTCAGGGCAGCTCTGCCCAGCAGGGAAGGGAGCTCCACACCCGCCTGGCTCAGAGCCCACTGTGCTCCCTCTCATGGTGCTCAGCTGCTGACTTTGCTTATTCACCAGAGAATTCTCGATTTTCAGACACTCCCAGCCCTGGGGGTACCTGAAACAGAGCAGAGCACAGCCAGGGGGTGCCAGGATCCACGGTGGGCTTTGCAGAGTTTTGTTATTTATTTGTTATCAATTCTGGGACTGTTGTCTCTGCTTTAACACACAGCTACTCCCTCTGTACTCTCTAAATTCCAGATTTGAGTTTGAGAGCAGTAACCTGGCTTTCTGCAGGTAGGATGCCTTTTCCTTCTGGACAGCATCACACTGGTCATGATAAAAGCTACAGTTCTCAGGGGGGAAAATCATCTAAAACTAAAGACCCAGATCTAAATCAAAATTCCACATTTTCCTGCAAGGAATGGAGATTGCTGAAACCATGTCTGCTTAACAGAACATGCAGTAAGAATGGAGCTTTGGGGTTTAGCTTTTCTAGCTACACATAGTGAGGAGAATCAGATAATTCTGTGTGAAACAGAATTCTGTTTAAATGGATAAATACAGGTAAAGCTGTTTCTCCTAATAAAAGAATATGTTGGATCCAAACAATTTGTTTTGTTGTTCATTCCTGACCATATTTCACATCGAGGTATCTCAGAGGACAAAATTATTTACAGAGTTAGTTAACTGTAAATATCTTACCTTGTTGGTATAAATCAGGGATATAATGAAACATCAGCTGCTACTTAAAGTGCTTGGCAGGACAGTTCATCTCATATTTATGTGCAAGCATAAACTTGGTGTGTCCTGATATATAATTGCAGTAACAATTCTATTGAATTTATCACTGCAAAGCTGCAGAGAGAAGTGTGCAGCAAATCTCATCGTTTTCATCATAAATGTTTTATATGTTTTTCCAAATTGTTAGTATTTTTCCAAATCTTCCAAGCTTGGAAAATACATTTTTAAAAATTATTATAAGAATCTTGAAAGGATTGTAATACAAGTCGAAGAACTTAGAGTAATCTGATTAATAAACCTTTAAATATAGAGGGAATGGCTTGAGAATAGTTTTTCTTACCTTTTGTTACCTGAGAGAGAGAAAAGAGATGCTCAGAGGGCTGGAGCATCTCTGCTGTGTAGAGAGGCTGAGAGGGGAGGTTGTTCTGCTGGGGAAGAGCTCAGGGCCCCTTCCTGAGCCCAGAGGAGAGCTGGGGAGGGACTGGGACAGGGCAGGGGGGCAGCACACAGGGAATGGCTTCAGACTGGAAAGGGACAGGGTTGGACAGGATTTGGGAGGAAAAGCTTCACTTTGGGGGTTGTGGGAGGCACTGGTGGCCCTGGGAGAGGAGCTGGGATGTCTGGGATGGAGGGCACTGGGTAAGAGGAGAGATGAAAGGGAGCTTGGACAGGGCACTGAGGCCAGTTCCTAAACCTGCTCCACGTGCCTGTGCCAGAAGCAATCCCACCTTGTCCAGAGTGAGCTGCCTGTCCCTGCCCTGTCCCTGTCCCAGCCCTGTCCCTGTCCCTGCCCTGTCCCAGCCCTGTCCCAGCCCTGTCCCAGCCCTGTCCCTGCCCTGTCCCTGCCCTGTCCCAGCCCTGTCCCTGTCCCTGCCCTGTCCCTGTCCCTGCCCTGTCCCTGCCCTGTCCCTGCCCTGTCCCTGCCCTGTCCCTGTCCCAGCCCTGTCCCTGTCCCTGCCCTGTCCCAGCCTGTCCCTGCCCTGTCCCAGCCCTGTCCCTGTCCCAGCCCTGTCCCAGCCCTGTCCCTGCCCTGTCCCAGCCTGTCCCTGCCCTGTCCCAGCCCTGTCCCTGTCCCTGCCCTGTCCCTGCCCTGTCCCAGCCCTGTCCCAGCCCTGTCCCTGTCCCTGCCCTGTCCCTGCCCTGTCCCTGCCCTGTCCCTGTCCCTGCCCTGTCCCTGTCCCTGCCCTGTGCCAGCCCTGTCCCTGCCCTGTCCCTGCCCTGTCCCAGCCCTGTCACTGTCCCAGCCCTGTCCCAGCCCTGTCCCTGCCCTGTCCCTGCCCTGTCCCTGCCCTGTCCCTGTCCCTGTCCCTGTCCCAGCCCTGTCCCTGCCCTGTCCCTGCCCTGTCCCAGCCTTGTCCCAGCCCTGTCCCTGTCCCAGCCCTGTCCCTGTCCCAGCCCTGTCCCTGCCCTGTCCTGTCCCTGCCCTGTCCCTGTCCCTGCCCTGTCCCTGCCCTGTCCCTGCCTGTCCCTGTCCCTGCCCTGTCCCTGTCCTGTCCCAGCCCTGTCCCTGCCCTGTCCCTGCCTGTCCCAGCCCTGTCCCTGCCCTGTCCCTGCCCCTTCATCCTGCCAGCCCAAGAACTGATGGGATATTCCCCTCCTCCCCAGTCCTGCCCCAGGGAACAAACCCAGCTCAAAGGTGTCCCAACAAACCCCCAGACCTTCCTCCTGTCCCAGAAAATCAGAGGCTGATTCTCCTCAGAGCCATCCAGCCTGGCCCCCTGGCAGGGGACACAGGGTGAGAACAGCCCACCCTGCACCTGGGAGATCCTGCAGAAATCATCCATGTGCACCCCCAGAAACCAGACAGAGACACACAGGGTGAGGAACACCCTGCACCTGGGAGATCCTGCAGAAATCATCCTTGTGTACCCTCAAAAAACTGACACAGACACACAGGGTGAGAACAGCCCACCCTGCACCTGGGAGATCTGCAGAAATAATTCTGCACTCTCAGAAACCTGACACACACACACAGGGTGAGAACAACCAGGGAGATCCTGGGTGCAGAGATCATCCTTGTGCACCCCCAGAAACCTGACACACACACACAGTGTGAGGAACACCCTACACCAGGGAGATCTGCAGAAATAACCTGTGTGCACCCCCAGAAACCTGACACAGACAAGCAAAGGGTGAGAACAGCCCACCCTGCACCAGGGACAGCCTGGCATGCAGAAATCCTTCTGTACCCTCAGAAACCTGACACAGACACAGGGTGAGAACCACCAGGGAGATCCTGGGTGCAGCAATCATCCTCTGCACCCTCAGAAACCCCAGGTCCTGCTGCACAAGCAGCACCTCAGGGGCAATGGATATCCCTTCACTTCTGCAATGTCCTCAATATCTCCTTGTCTAGCAGCTGGGTGTTTATTCATTCCACATTGCTTCATTTGTTATTTTCCTTTATTCCATTTCCTATTTCGGTCTCCTCATTAATTTTTATGCACTTTTATTTTCATTTGTATACTTTTCATCACTTCAATATCCTAATATTTCAGCAGTCCAATTAGCTGCTTCCATATCTTAATCACACTGAGACTCCTTATTCAGCTATAAATATAATTTTATTACTGCTGTTTTAATGACTAAGTGTTATAATAACTATTCTATATAAAACAATTTCTCTTAAAACTTTCCCCATTTCCTTCACTTGTCTATAATTCATTTCATCTCTCATCATGCTTTCCATTTTCCTCAGTAGATCCTCTATCATCCCCAAATGTTTCCTGTATTGGAAGCTCATTACCTGGGGAGCTGGTGAACTTTCACTGCTTCACCATAAACATGAGAGCAAACATGGAAACATTTCCCCACACTTGCCAGGCTGTCCTAACCCTGCTGAAGGAACAAAAGCCTGGAGACAGAGAGCATCCCCACATTAAGGGGAATTGTCTTTTAATTAACATGCAAGCACAGCCCAGATGGGCATGATGAATATAACCCACAGCTCTGTTCTGAATATCAACATCATAAATAAAAAATGTCGTAGTGGTATATGACACCATCACTTCTGAAGTGAAAATCCAGCGTTATTCTCAGCTTTATCTTCAGATAGACCATATACTTGCAGTGAAATAGTTAATATTTATTATATTTATTAATTTAGTAACATTCCATCTTCTAAAATCCCCATTATCTCAGGCAGGTCATTAACTTCTGAGATGCTGATGCTTCTAACTAGCAAATAAACCACAATGAAAGTCTCCAAGTCAAACATAAAAACTTCTTCCATTGTAATTGTCCCTGTTCTGTGAGCTGCAGGATCTGCCTGTGCCATGGAGAGCAAGGTCTGCAGGAAACACAGCCAGGAGTGTTCATCCATGACATCCTGGAGGAGGAAACAAAGAGGATTTAGGTCATTTCAGAACCAAAATCACCATTATTCAGTGTCAGTTTCTCTGCTACACTTTGTAACTTTAATTTGGTTTTATGAGGGAAGAATTAAAAGCATTAAAGGAAGTACAAAGTTAAGGAGTTTCAACAGTCTGCATCCAAGTGGCCACATTTATAAATAAATTTAAATTTATAAATAAAGCCCCATCCCACTGAACTTCTCCACAGGCAATTGAAGCATCTTTTTTGTAATTTTTAAAAAAATTTATATATAAATTTATATTTAAATTCATTCCCTTCCCAATCCACTGGTCCTGTGTGCTGAGGTGGCTGTGATTTGGCACTGTCACACTTTTAGCACTTTATTCCCTGCAAGAGGTGGAACCTGAGCCCTTGTGGCTTCTGTACTGGTGCAACCTCCTGTCTCTGCTTAGAACACAAATCTCCTGTGCAGATACCCTCAGTTCCTCCTGACATTTTGTCATCTTTCATCAATAGTTCATCAATAGGGGCCTATTTTTGTAGGGGATGGTATTTTTACACATCTTATTACCCAAAATGGAGATGTAAATTTGTTATTGTAAAATACTATTATACAATATTATTATTATTAATAATATATTACTATAATATTATTAATACATTAGTATGTTGTTAATATAATATAACGATATATTATAATATAATAAATATAATATACATTATTATCATTATTTTATTATCACTATTACTATTATTTTAAGACAAGCCAGGTGGACATTAGGCTTAGTGATGCATTTTAGACCTAAAGCATAACATCTTGATAAACCAGGTGGGATTGCATTAATATCACTGACAATTTCTATCAGCTGAACATGTGATTTGTGTTTTACAAGCCCAAAATTCAGTTGCCATCCACAAAGGATCCCAGAAAAATGTCTTCTCAAGTGTATGTTTCCTGCAATCAAATTCAGTAAATCCTATCCCAGATTTAAGATTTAATTTGATGATGCAATAATCTATATCTGATAGCCTGTGCAATAGATCCCCTGCAGGTCTGGGAGCCCTGGAACTGCTCCCTTTCAACAGCACAGACAGAAACTTCACCCACTGCTGGGAGAGTTTGATTCAATTTCACAGAACTACACGAGCTCCTGCTTGTTTACACCATGTTAATTGACATTTCCAATCACTACTGATGTCTACTTTTAAAAATGCTCTTCCACTTTCCACTGAAGTGTACCATTAAATATTTCAATTTAGAAATTCATGGTATGCAGGGTTTGCTGCCTATTGCAGCAAAATTTAGCACCAATACCAAGATATGATGCTTAAAAGTTGCTCAAATCTGTTTCAATAATAATTTTTAAAGCAGCTGTTAGAAAGTGAGAGATGCATTATTTTACAGATTTTTTTTCTTCGCTTTGGTGATCTTCCCATCCATCAGAAAAAATTCTCCCCCTCCAGCCTTATTAGAAAACTTTACTGTCTTAACCTAACTTATTATCAGCACAATAACATTTGTCTTGATTTGATACCTTCCATTTCTCTTGCATGTTTGGATAGGTCTTGTTTTTTAACAATACACAATCCATTTCCTTCTGACTATCATCACTCTTCCTGTAGGCTCCAGAGACTTTTCTCATGTTTCAAATTCAAGGAGCTGGCAAGATGCTGTCAAAAACTGGAGGTTTTAGTATTTTCTCAAAACCTTTTGAGACATAAAGATATGATTTTTTCATGCTGTTTTGAACTGTGAAGTATTATGAGTCAAAATTTAAAATTTCCTGAGTGAAATGTTTGTTCTGGTAATCAAAGTTTCTCTGGTTCAGTGTGGTCTCCTCAATTTCAGAGTGCAAAAGGCAGAGCAGAGGGCAGCTGAGAAGAGAAACCTCTACCAAAAGGTCATCAAAGCCATTCAATAGGAGAATAAATTAACATTTCACAGTAGGTCACATCCACATTCGACATGCCAGGGTAGGAGACCATGTCTGGAAAAATCTGAATGGCTGAAAGGCCTAAGTGCACCTCTGAAAAACCCCCAAAAGAACAATTTCAGTGGAGATAACTAATATTTTGGAATATTTTTCCTTCTTTTCCTGGAAACTCTGCAAGTATTTGCCCTTCAGATACATCTCACAAGGAAATTTAAACAGATATTCTGACCACACTCAGCAAACTTCCTGGTCACTGTTCCCCCACAAGGACTGAGTGTCTGGGCCTGCATTTTGGTTCTATTTTGTGATTAGAGCTGGGCAATAATTGGTTGCACTTCCCTCCCCACAGAGTTAGAACAATGATAATTATTTTATTTTATAAATGGAGTTGGAAGAGGCTGCTCACTGCTTGCAGAGCCCCTTTGTGTCTCTGCACACGTTCCTCAGAGGACAATGAGGTTTGGGAGTTGGAAGTGTGTTTGCACTCCTGGGCCAACAGGAGCCCAACAGGGAGCTGGAGGAGTGGGAATGCAGCAATTGTGACCCAGGGATGAGACACTGGCAGTGCTGAGATCTTTACTGAGAAAGGCAACGAGAGGCTGCCAGCAATGGAAACTGATGCAAGTTTGCTTCTCCACATTCTGCAATTCCAAGGGCAATGAGCTTCACCTGCCCCCCAAATCTGCCCCTGCACCAGCCCCAAACACCTCCTGCATTCAGGCCAACACAAGCAATGACAAAGATCATGATTCTCGTGTTCTCTATTATTATTTTTGCCATGGATTCCCTAAAGAAGGTCCCTGGCTCTGCTCTTGGAGCTCTGGGGTGGGTGCCAGGTCCAGACTGCAGGGCTGGTTCCTCTCTGCAGGAAACACTTGTCACAAACAAGGAGAACAGAAAATCCTCACAGCAGCCCTGCTGCAGCAGGATCTTATTTGGGGCTGCACAGAGTCATTTTCTCCACGAGATTGTCTTGCAGTGTTTACAAGATAACAGCCAATAACTGTTCAGTGCTGCTTAGGTGGAAAGAAAAGGGTTATAGAAATTTCAAGGCCAAGTCTAGGTAAATATGATCCTTGTATTTCCACTACAGACATCTAGACACTTCCAGCTGTTGAAATTATTGCTAAATATATTTACAGTCTTTGTACAATAAAAAGCTTTATTACTTTTACTACAGGCAGAAGAAAAAAGCTTTAAATCTTTAGTTCTGAAGCAATATCTCCTGTCTTAAAGGCAATGAAGCCTTTCAAGGGGAAAAAGCAGCAGACTTTAAAAAAGGTGGTTTATGATGTTGTATCTTTGTTGCAATTTTGGTTCATATATTTTTATTAAGTGTAACCTTTATATGTAAATGAAATGATTATCCAACACAAAGTATGTTTTCATAAAGTAAGAATAGGTTTTATGTCCTCAAAGATAAAGCAGCATAAAGCAGTCAGGCAGCTCAGCATGTACCTGATGGCTGTGAAATGAACTATTTGATTTCCTATTACAGCCTGCATTGTACCACAGCCCCAAACCCACACCATCAGACAGCCAACCTTTCATCAGGGAGCCCAGCAATATAAATCTGTATTTCTAATGGGCAGAACTCCTCATTTAAAAGGGCTTGGAAATAAACCCTGCATTGTGAAGTGCAGGGAGAGGGAAATGAGAGCCACGTCCTAAAACCCCAGGGATGGATGAATGTCCCCAGCACAAACAACAGGGCTCAGACCCACTGTGCTGTTTGTGTGCTGGAGTTTTTGTTCTCTCCATTTCCAGCTCCAGCAGGCACCTCTGGAATGGGAAGGAAACTTTGCAGCCCCTCTCCCAGAGGAGCAGCCAGGGCTGGGCTGGCAAACTCACCTGGGACACCTCACCTGTGCTCCCATCACCTGGGACACCTCACCTGTGCTCCCAGCACACCTCACCTGTGCTCCCAGCACACCTCACCTGTGCTCCTGTCACCAGCACACCTCACCTGTGCTCCCATCACCAGCACACCTCACCTGTGCTCCCATCACACCCCACCTGTGCTCCTGTCACCAGCACACCTCACCTGTGCTCCCAGCACACCTCACCTGTGCTCCCATCACCCAGCACACCTCACCTGTGCTCCCATCACCAGCACACCTCACCTGTGCTCCCATCACCCAGGACACCCCACCTCTGTTCCCAGCACCCAGGACAGGCTCTGCACCCTCTCACTGACACCAAGGGAAACACAGGGGTCAGGTTTCACATTTCAGCTCTGTGTTCAGCTCATACACAGTGAAGGAAGGAGCCAAAGCCATCAGCTCCATCAGAGCATTACACTATTTTGAAGGAGAGAACAGGGTGGGTTTTAAGATTAATTTTTTCTAATACTCACCATAACAGAAATTACAGCAAGCCTGGCCTGAGCCTTCCCCACCTCAGTTTGAGCTCAGGATAAAGAACAAAGGCCACCAAGGAATGCTGGATGTCCAACCTGCCCTGGACAAGAACCTCAGCAGTACTGGATTTACTGAGAGCTAGATACAGAATTGTAAGGTCACAGATCTGACATCATGCATGTCTTCATTTTTCTCTAAAATAAAACTCCTCTTTGGTTCAGAGGATAAAGTCAAATTCACCATGGGATCACCTGGAAAGCCCCAGGATGTGTCTCCTTTTAACAGGAGTGAAAGTGGCTAAAAGCCAAAGAATTCAGGGCACTCCAGCCCCAGATGGCAAATTAAACCTGTCACTGAACAGCTTTTTGGGTAAGCAGCTGTCATAAAAATCTTTATTAATAAATTGATGAATAAAACTGTTCTGCTCCTAAGCAAGGTTGTTTATTCCTGAATCAACAACTCCACAAAGAGTTTCTAGAGAAAGCCTTGCTACTTGTTAGATAAATCTGGATCTGCACAGTCCAGCCATTTATTAGCTCTTTATTTCCTTGTTCAGCAGGTGCACAGTGCTGAGCACAATGACTCCTCATTAGATCCTGTACATGCTACAAGAACAAAAAAATAAAACTGCCACGCAGTTTAAAACAAACATACTGGGTCAGTCCCTGCATTTTTTCTGATTTTACATTTTTCTGGTCTTGGGCATTCCTTTAATCTATCATCACAAGAGAATCTGTCAATAGAGAGAGTTATGAAAATAAGAAGGTATTGGAGAAAAAAAATAAAGATTTTTTACTTTGGGTGATTAAATTCTCGCTGACATTAACATATGACAACCTGTTAGAATGATTTGTAAGTCTTCACAGTTTTATAAATAGCTTTATCTCTCCATTCCACACGAGGAAAAAAAGAAATATTATTTATTGTACCTTTCTACCTGCACAGCACGGAACATTTCAAAGATTCATTTTAAGTTTTGTGGCAGTCTCTTGATATTAAAGGGCTGCAGACAGAAGATGGTGAAACCTCCTTTCAGTCTGGCCCCCCGTGGTTCTCAGTGTGCTGGGAGAGCTGCCTCTAATCCTCACACAGGAACATTTCCATCCACTGGGGAGCAGCTGGAAAGCCAAAGCAAGGCACCACCATCCCATGGAATCCTGCTGAATTCCTCAGAAATCCTGAGGATGACAGGAAATATGAAATGTTTGCTTTACAGATGGACTGGATATTTATAATATTTAGTTTACATGGGTTGTTGTTTTTTTTTTTTCTTCTTAGAAAGTGAAATATTTGGTTTTGTTCTCTCAGTGGAGCACAAGGCAAATTATATTAATTAGTCTATTTACATGATTTCCTAACTTGGAGCAGTGAAAGTTGCCTTTAGCTAGCAAATAATTGAAATTACAATTGCTGAAGATATCACAAGTTTGGGTTTTTTTTTTTTTTTAATTCTATCAAGCCCTATCAAGCTCTGATAGGACATTTATAGCTACTTCCCTTCCCTGCTGCTGTTTTTGTCCCCACTAAGCCATTCCAGTGTACTCACCACCATAAAACAGAAATACATGACAGGAAACAGTAATCCTCCAATTTTATTCCCCAGATTCAGGTTTACTGGTCCATCCCTCTGGGAACATAATGACAGAGCTTGGCTTTCATAAGGACACTGGAAATTGATTGCAGCCTAAAAGTTCTCATAAGGTTTTGGGGAAGCAACCAGTTCTGTTAGAAACAGAAGAGAAGCACAAAAAATACAGAAAAGCCAACACAGCAGAAATATATTTTAGTACTGTAGGAAATTCTTGCCAACAAGAATATTGTTCTTTTCTTTGCTTTTGGAAATCAGAGGGGAGGAAGAAACTCATTAATTCCACATTTGGTTTCTGAAATAGAGGGAAAGCTCAGTCAAACACAACAGTTTCCATGATAAGAGAACTGTAGAATATCTCTTATCAGGCAGATGCAATCTAGGCTTCTATCAGGCTGGGTTTTAATTAAGTAATAGGCATTACAGAGGTTTAATAAAGCTGTGAATAACATTTCTTCCTCCCAGACTAGCAGTGTTACCCCAAGAAGTTCAGACAAAGGATTTGGGAGCACCTGGCAGAGCTTTGGAGGGAGAACACAAACCTGCTTCAAATGGAACTTTGTTTTCTCACTTCAGACTTAGCACACAAGGTCCTACCTTGACCCCATGGTTTGCACTGACTGTAGATGAGGAGAGAGCACAGAAGAATAGCTGAGATATCTGCATTTAAAAAGAGAGGCAGAGTTCATCATTTTTTTCAGAGTGGATTGTGTTTTTTTCAACAAAATATTGTCTAGAAACTTCCAAAAACAACATTCAGCAGGTGTCTGTGAACAGTCTTTGAAACTCCCTAGATCCTGAGGAATGCAGAGTTCCTGCTGAATGTTCAGGGGTTTTCTATCTCCCAGATGCCTGGCAGCTGTTTCAAACTTGACATCGGGCTGAACTAGCTCAGAAAATCCATGAAACATGAGAGAATCTGAGCAAAACTCCAGTAAACACTTTAAGGACTTCTGTTTGGTGAACTGAAAATTCAGTTAACCTCTCAGGAGTTGGTGTGCCAAATTTGGAGATTGAAGTCTCTTATAGAGTGAAACGGGCGTTTTGATTTCTGCTTCGAGTGCAAGATGCAGCACATTGCTGAAAATGAAGTGTTTCCAAAGCCTCCATTCCAGTTTTAAGGAGAGGAATTATGGCTGAACTTCTGTGTGCTTGTTGCCCATCAATAACGTGAGGGGCTCAGGAGGAGGTGACAGAACAGGGACCTGGATATGGGGCAGGTGACCAAGCAAGAGGAGACACAGCCAGACGTGAATGCACAGCAGCAAAACCCATTTTAGCCTCTCAAGCCCACAGTAAATCCATACCTGTCCATTTAGAGACAATAAATCCCTCCTAAAGAGCAGAGCTGCATTTTCAACAGCAGACTATACAAATGGGAGTGCTCCAGACAGACACTGCTCGTGGCTGTTTTTGCTGCTGCAGTAACAGCAATGTTCTTTTTTCTCCTTGTGCTTTGACTTGTCTGCTCTGTGTCTCTGTCACTGTGCTCAGGAAAAGCTCTGCAAAGCAAAAGAGAGACTAAAAGGGAGTCTTGGAAGGCAGCTGACAACACAATCCTGAGCTGCAGCAGCACTGCTGGGTGTGAGTGCCAATGCACAATTGAAGTTCCAGAAGGTCAATCCGTGCAGAGAGGACTCTTCACTCCAGGCACTTTGCTGTAGACACCAGACATTTCTTATCATTCTGAGTTCATCAGCAATTTCTTTGTTTTTAAGGATTGCAGACCCTGGGTAACACAAAGCTCTGGATTTCTCCAGAGCCTGCCTGCAGAGCCAGGGGAGCATTGGCACAGGGAGATTTCTGTGAGACAGCATCATCCCACCAGGGCAGCCTCCCCAAGGATGGAACCCAGGACCTGTGCCTGGCTTTCCACAAGTGTGGAAGCAGAAAGTGCAGGATATTCCAAAGGCTGAGCAGAGGAAAAGAAGGTCTGAGCTCCTTGTTTCCAACTCAAACCAGGATTGTACACTACTGCTTACCTCTTAATCAGGAATTCTTTTTAAAGATATTTTACATTATTGTATTATTTTACCTTCTTTCAACTGGGAAATCAAAACTGAAAATGATATTTCTCTGCTCATCTGCATGTTTCACCCTCATTAAGTGAACTCTGCTGTATTCCATGCATTAATCTTGCATAAATTAGACTGAGAGCAGCTCTGACCTTTGTTTCCCTTATCCTTGGGAGGAAAATCAATGTGCTTTCTGCCTTCATGCACCCATGCATACATGCAAAGAAATTCAGCACTGGGTATTCTGATTTAGTCATTCCACTAGGAGCTGAAAGACTTGAATCAAGAGACCATTAATTTTGATAAATAAAATTGAGTGAAGAAATAAAGAAAACCCACATTCAATAAACAATTCAACACCCATTGTAGGATCTAAACTCACAGAAGTCAGCAAAACACTCAGCATTTTTGTGAGGGTGACATTCCAGTTTGAAAATTTTTACCCTGAACAAGCTGACTTAACAGCATGAAAAATTCAGAGAAATGTAGCAGGAAACTTTTTGGACTCATTTCAGTAAAAACACCATCAACAAAATAGAGGCAGAACTGAGCCCCAGGTAAGGGAATAACCAAGAACTATGTTTGAATGATACTGGCAAAAAAAAAAAAAGAAAATGTTTCAGTAGGGGCAGCTGTAAAAAAAACCCAGAGTTTGGTAGGAGGGAAAAATACCTGAAACCTTCCCATTTTTAGTGAAGAGTCTGCAGAAACTTGCAGGCTCTGCATTTCTCTGTGCCCCAAACCACATCTGGAAAACAAGCACAGCCCTGCACAGCCACAGGAAGGGAACAGGTGGTGAATAAATGGTTCCAGCTTTAGGGAGACAGAAGAATAAGGAATGAACAAGCCAAAAGAGGAAAAAAAAAAAAAACAAAACCAAATTCTGACTAGAAGTTTTAAGTATAACAATTTATAGCATGAGTAGGCAACAAAACATAGAGGGAAGGGATATATTAAATAAGGAGAGAAAGTTTATTTTGACTGGCATGTTCCTCTGCTGTGAGAAATAAATCTGGTTTTGTGAGGACTAATCCTGCTACACTGTATTTTTTACCTCTACTGCCAGTCTGATGTTCCTTCCCTGATATAATTAAAGAGGTGTCACAGGACCTGCTTGCTTTCATACTGGGAATAAGGAATAACTGCTGATACAAGCTAACAGCTGGAAGCATGTAAAATAAACATAAGCTAAGCTGCTGAAATCACGGATCCTTTTCAAGAAAAATATCTGTCTGCCAATCACAATTTAAGCTCACACACCACACAGCCCTAAAATAGCACTTAGGAGGAATAATCAGGGCTCTATGTTATTTTGGGAGGGTAATGGATTAGAAAGATGCATTGTTTTAAATCAGTCATCAGCTGAAGGAGTGGCAAATCTTTAACAATGCCAAGATTGGTTTTGTAAGTGAATAAACCAGCAAAAAGCTGGCTGGGTGCTAGTAATCTTCAAAGCCTGATTGCTTTTTCTGATAGCTTTAGAAAATTAGTGGATGAAAGCATGTGTAATATATCTGGTCTGAGTAAAACACTTGATGTAGCGTCTTACAAAATCTCTGCTCGCAAAATTAATTCAAATTGGCTTGGACATGGAGGACTGTCACTTGGATTTAAAAATGGCTGGCTGAGTGCAAATAAAGGGTAATGAAAAATGGCAACGCATCAGGCTGGTGGGAGGTGTCTGGTGGAGCTCTGCAGGGATCACTGCTGGGTCCTGTTTATTTAACATCTTCATTAACAGTCTGGAAGGGGGAGTGAAACAGCATGTTAATTAAAGTGACACATAATAATAAATCAGGAATTGCTCCTAATGCCAGCACTAATACTTCACAAAAGCCCAGAGCACTACCGGGGTTTCTGGAGAGGTGAAACGTGGCCACACAGAGACCCAGCTGAGATGCTCTAATTGCACTCCACCTTTTAAAGAGAGTAGCCAAAACACACTGAGTGGGAACAGGAGCCTGCTGGCACGCCAGGAACTCCGAGCAGGATTGCCCAGTGTGTGCAAACTCAGGAAACTGGAAACTCCCATGGACAGACACGATCTCCCTTTTCCCCTGACACCTGCAGCGTGAGAGATTAGACCAGCTCAGCTCACTCAGCTGATGGAAAACCATCAGTGTTTGGGAGGAGCTGTAACATCAGATCCAGTTGTTTCTATTTCATGTTTTGCATGGCTGCTAAATATAATGTAATAGAGGAAAGAGAGGGACAGGAGGAGCTGGTGGCATGACTGCATCCTTTTGTATCTGTTAAATTGGACCAGGTATCACATAAACCAGCCCTTTATGCACAGATTTGTAGTTTCATAAGAAAAAAAATCAGCATTTTAAAGCAGTGTTTCCACAATGGCAGGACGCTAGTCTATTGCTACAACATGCTAGATTTACTTTAATTATAAATACTTTAAATAAACCTCAGATAAGTAAACATGAAGTTGTTCACTGAACACTGGTAAAAACTGATCAAAGACTACATAAGTCACAGAAAAGACTTCCCAAAATAGGCTGGGATGTTGGTACTCAGTCAGAGACTCCTATTTCTGTTTTATAAACATACATAATATAAACCTGGATCTTAAATAGGAGTGTTATTATCTCCCTGCTTTCAATGATTTATAGCAGCTTATCTGGGCTGGCCCTTGGGCTGCTGCTCAGCACTGAATCATAAATGCAGACTCATTTTGAAAGGACAGTTTGATGCCACTTCCTAAAAGGTAAGAAAAAGGAAGGGAACTTTTAAGGCCTCCTTTAGCACACCGAGTTTAAATTGCTCTGGGAACTTGTGAAGTCCCCAGAAAACGCAGGAGCAGTTTAAAGCTGTGAGACTCTCCCGGCCATAAAGAGACCTCCTGCATTGGCAGAGAGATCTGAAAAGCAATAAAGGGAAGGAGAGGGAAGCTCTGCAGTCCCACACCAAGTGCTCTGTCCCCTCAGCCTGGTGGTGCAGCAGAGAGAGCCCTGCAGGCAGGGATGGATGGATGGATGAATGGATGGATGGATGGATGGATGGATGGATGGATGGATGGATGGATGGATGGATGGATGGATGGATGATGGATGATGGATGGATGGATGGGTGGATGGGTGGATGGGTGGATGGGTGGATGGATGGATGGATGGATGGATGGATGGATGGATGGATGGATGGATGGATGCATGGATGGATGCATGGATGCATGGATGGATGGGAACCAAGCTCACCTGTGCCACCAGCTCTGCTGCTCAAGGGAGCTCTGGGAAACTCCTTGGGTCTGGGAAACTCCTTGGATCTGGGAATCTCCTTGGACCCATCAGGCTTCTCCTCTAGAACCAGCACTAACAAAGCCTGGGGACAGCCAGAGCTGCTGCCCTGCTTTGGTGCCACGTTCATTGGGTAACTTCTGTTCCTGACTCTCGGGTTTCTGTGGTTGAGATGACTTTTGAGGTATTAGAAATTCTCTTTTTTTCCCAGCCCCACAACTGAAGAAGAAGTCGAGATTCATCTTCTCAAGAGTTCTGCTTCTCAAGGTTGTTTATTTTCTCTTATCTATTCCATTCTCTCTCTGACCTGCTGAGATCTGTCCAGCAGGTCGGGTTGTGGCACAGTCCCTGCCCTCGGGGTGGTGTTGGCTTTTTATACCAAAAACTACGTGTGCTTTATTGACAATAATTTTCCAATCCCCATCACTTATGTCAGACAGTCTGTCTCTACTCTAAACCAATCCAAAAGTGCCAACATCACAACAGAAGATGGAGGGCAAGAAGAAGAAGGACAGGACATGCCCAGATTCCTCCATCTTGCCTCTTGAACCCCCATTCTAAATCCCCAAAACTCTACTTTTTCACCCTGTGACAAATTCACTATCATCCTACTCAAACCCTTGTGGCTTGTAAAATTACAAGTTAAAATCACAACAATTACAGAGTTGGGCATTGTTTCCATGGGCTAAAATGGAAGGCACAGGTGGTTTTGTGTCCATCCAAGGTCTCTGAGCCCCTGCCAGGGTCTCCAATCCCCCAGGGCAGCCAGAGCAGTTCAGGCTTCACCCTCTGCCTGCACTGGCTGCACTCAGAGGTTACACAGAATCCCAAATCCATGGGTCAAACACAGAATCCCAAATCCATGGGTCAATTTGTAATAAAATACAATGCAATACAAAGGCATTCATACATGGGAACTCTCCTGGCAGCTCTTCTGTACCATCCCCAAACCCTCTTGTGAGGATCCTCAGGAACATTAAGGCTTATTCAGGTGGCAGCTATTGTATTACACTTTTCTCCACTAATTTGACCTGATGGCACTAGGCTTGTTTAGTTTTATTTTTAATTCTCTCTTTTAAAAATCTCTTTTCTCTTGTTGTTTGGTTGTTTTGTTTTTTTTTTAATTATTCCCTTATTTTTTGAACTCCAGAAATTTGTGAAGCAGCTGCATTGGTCATGAGCTGCTTGCATTTTATTACACCTACAATGACTTTTAAACAGAAAGAATCTGCTCATGGGAACACTAATCCTTCCATTATGGAAATAATTAAGCTCTTTTATTTGCAAGATGAAAATCTTTAGGGAACATATGAAAACTAGCAAAGAGAAATTTTTTTTTTCTTTTTTTAAAGAGAAAAAAATGATGATATAAACAGACCTGCTAGTGTCTGTTAAACTGTGGCATATGGAAAGGCACACAAACTCTGAGAGAAATCTTTCTCAGTAATTCTTCCACTTGGCTCAGGAATAAAGGATATTCTACAGAACTTTCTGTACCAAACCACTACAGCACATTTTCAGGAGATATTTTCCAAGGCTTTTCAATGGTGATCTGTTCCTGTTCTTTTATGGTAAATGTTAACCTAAAGATTGTTATTCTTATTTTTCTATAATTATCTTTGGACTCTTCTTGTTTGCAAAACATACACTTCCTAAGCATACAAAGCTACTTGTATTAGATTTTTACTTATTTATTTTAGGTTTTTTGCAGTGGTGCATTTGGCAGGGGGCAGTTCCTGCTCCACCCCTCCTGAATGATTTGGTGCTGTGTCCTGCACTGCATTTACACATTCAGGATTAGCACATTGCCACTCGAGTGTTTTTGCAAACTTTCTGACATGGACCTGGTGTCCAGTCAGCAGAGTCTGGCTCAGAGAAGGAGACAAGAAATGAAGCAAATCCAGATAAGATGATCAGAGAAGAAGAGAAGATCTTGTGATAATAACACCATGCCAAAGGGCTTTGAAAACCTTGCTAAAGGTTTCTAAATAAAGTTTTTTGGAGGTCCAAGTTAACTTTTACTGTGGAGGAGGTTTGTACTGGGTCCTCTATGCAGAAAAAAATAGAAATAAAACTTTACTGAGTTACCAAGTTTTCTGTTTCTCATCTAATGATGTTAATAAAATGAGATTTTATTGCAAGTTTGAGAAAGTGGCAATAAAATGTCAGCTAAAATGTGATGCTGATAGACATAAAAACAATGCACAATGAGGGGGGAAAAAAAATCTTAATTTGCATTTACAATGCTGTGCTCTGACCAAGCTGCACAGAAATATGTTGCTGGAATTATGATAGACAATTCTACAAAAACATCAGCTCAAAGGCAAACAGAAAGCAATTGAATTTTTAGAAAATAGAAAGAGAACAAAATCGAAAACATTCTTGTTTTAGGACAGAAATCCATTCTGTGCTTCTGAATCCTTTGTGCAATACAGGTTATTCATATAGGAAAAGCAAAATAGTGAAACAGAACAAGCAACAACAGCACAGAAAAGTAAAAACGTGTGGAGATATTTCCTGACAGCTAAACCTGAGAAGTTTTAATTTCTGGTGGGCACAAAATCCAGCAGGTTTGTATCAAAGCCTGTAAGCCATGAGTGCCATGGGCTCCATGAACAGGGAGTGACAAAAATTGATAATTCTTCATTTGGCACCTAGCCCTCAATAAAACACAAACTTTACCAATGAAACTTGTTGCTTCCAGACTCAGGAATGTTAATACAAGGGGAGTCCCAGCACAGATTAGAGGAACAAGTAAAAAAAAATATAAAAATTTACAATACAGTAAAAAAAGAGCTTATCCTTTGGTTAGAAGATGGTAGAGCATCACTCCATTACCAATAAATGGTACCTTTGTTCTCAGGTGGGTTAGAGAGCCCCAATTCCTCTTGTTTCTATTTTTACAGAAGAAGGAAAGAAAATCGGCATCCTTTGTTTTGGGGTTTTTAAAAAAGATAAAATGTGATGTCATAAAGTTCTTGTAATGAAATATTAATCTGTGTATGCTTCACTGGGGAAGTATTTTAAGCTGTTAAATACCTAAAGTGCAAAAAGGAAAAAAATTCTTTGGTAAACAAGAACAACAACACTGGAAATTTGGTTGCCAGTGTTTTCTGACAGCATAGCTGAGGCATTTTCTTGCCATGGTTAAAAACCAGAGAAGAGCAAAGATTAATCAAACTGATACAAGCTTTTTGAAAAGCTCTGCTTCATTTTGGGCTTACCTTTCCTCCGAAGGGGATGAGTGGCAGAGCTGCAGGTGGGAGGGTGCAGTTAATGCTCAATCCTCCATTGTTCTCTCCAGGGTTTGTTTGTGTTCTCACCACTGAGCCTCCAACATCTCATTTCACACGTGCTTATTAAACGCAATTATCTTCTGTCTGTTCAAGTCAGGCTTGTATTCAAACGTTGATTTGGTCGCTGGAAATCAGGTTAAACTTCAGCATCCAGCTGAGTTATCAGCTGGGAGTAAATGGGGTGAGACTCCACGGAAAGCGACCCAAGAGCTCCAAATTCCTGCCCAGGAAGAGTCCCTGCTCCTGCTGGGTGTGAGTGCTGCCTCTGCTCCTGCAGTTCCATCTACAGTCCCTCCACTGGCTGGAAAAAAGTTAAATAAAAAGGAAAAAAAGGAATGGGAGAAAACCTTTCTGAAATCACACTTTGAGGTATCATTTAGACTGACAGTGAAACAGCTCATGGGCCAAACGGGTCTTTGGCAGCCCGTGCAGGGATCCCAGGCAGCCTCAGGGGTCAGGGTCCCATCCCTCACTCTGGTGTGCCAAGGAGGATAAATTGATTTCAGTAAAGGCCCAGAGCTGGCAGAGACCTGAGGAGCACCAGGAGCAGAGACCAGGGCCAGCAGGACCCAGGGCCAGCAGGACCCAGGCTGAGGTCTCAGGTGCTTCTCCATCACACCTGAGCTCCTGGGGCTCTGCAGGGCTCCCTCTCCTTACACAGGTTTGGCATTTTTGGGGATTTTTATGAGCACTAATTGCATTGACAACTTTAACAACAATCTGTCACCACAGTCTATATTGCACTTCAGCTATCATCTAACAAAAGTTCTACAACATCCCTGATTCCCACGCCCATGAAGAATCCCAAAGTCCACAAATCTGCCATGAAGAAACCCAAAGTCCACAATCCTGCCATGAGGAAACCCAAAGTCCACAATGTCCTGTGGATTAAGCACAAGGGTTGGAATCTCTGCACAGCCCACATCTGTGTGTCTTCTCTGCTTGTGGAGTAATCAGCCTGTTCTTGCACTTGCTGGAGTTTCACATTCTGCACTGAAACCCACCTGGATTCTGCACCTGTTAAAACACAAACAAATCCACGTCTCTGCAGGGACTGGAGGATTTTCTCAAAATCCCAGAGGTGAAGAACAGGTCCTGATGTGAAAATAAAACACTGATCAGTTCTGTTTTGCAAAATTACATAGAGAACTATAAGACACCAACATAAGTTGCTATTACTAACATTCTTTGGTTATGAACAGGAGAAACCATCAAGAGCAGAACAATACACGTAGCAAAGGAGGAACGAACAGCAACTGGGCAATAACAGCCTGAGCACAGACAGAGCTACAGAAACCCTGCAGCTGTGTCTGGAGGGGCTCTGGTTGCTCAGGCTGGCACAGCAGCTCCCAGGGAACAGTCAGGATCACTCCAGATCAGCGATTTTGCTGCAGGATTTTCTGTGCCTTGACTGACTCCCAGGACACAAAGATGATTTGATCAGACTTGAAATGCAGAGGAGAGTTTCAAAGGGATCTCCAGAGGAGTGATAGAGCTGCTGGGTTTCCATCAAGAGCTAAACACTGTCCTGGCTGTTTTAAAGAGCTCTTCCACATCCTGACACCACTCAAGAAACAGAAACAAAAAATCCTGGAATTCCTTCCTTTCCTTCAATATCCAGTGATCACCCTGCAGTTCTTGAGAAGAATCAATAGAGGAAATAAAAAATAAAGACAATAATGGAACTCTTTGGAAAGTGTGCACTGCTGTGGCTTTTCATGTGAGGATCATTACATGAATGGATCCTCAAATATTTCTCCTGATTCTTAAACAAAATTTGAATTCTAAAGGTTTTGCAGGTATCTGTAGTTGTTCATCACATGCTGGTGTTTTCTTAATGAGCACCTATTGTCCAGCAGCCTCTCTGCTACTCCAGGAGGTTTTCATTCCATCCCTTGCTCAGAATGTCAGATTAGCATGCATATCCTAACATTTGGAGGAGCAGCACAATTTATCTTTTAACTTTTGTGCCCTGCAAACTCCCCAGATAATATTTTTAAATGATTGCAAGCCTGAGCAGCTATTTCAGGAACCAGAGAAGACAGTATTTCCACACCACTTTGTGAGAGAAAGGTATTAAAGCCCTTTTAATCTTGCCATAAAAAGGTCTAAAGTAATATCGGTGTCACAATTTTAAGGATTATACATTGCTATCATGGGCCTGTCTGAAAATTCTGGAATTGCTTCTTTTAGCTAAATAACTGTGATGGAATTACAATAGGAGTTCAGCTCAACTATTGAGTTTTTAAATGGCTGAGAGCTACTCTGGAAAAAAAAATGCACCTGCAACTGCCTTGGCTGCTCCACAATCTGTGAGTTTATTGCTTTGGGCTAGGAAATATTGCAGACTACTTGGACAAATTAATCATTTGATAATTAAAGAAAAGAAAAATATACTCCCTAACCTTTATAAATATGATTGAAGGAGAAAAACAGCAAATGAAAGCGCAGAATTTATTTTTCCCTTCTTAAAATCATGAATTGAAATATTTTTCTGGAAAAATTCTGCATTTGGACTCATCATAATGCTTTTCCAACAGAACTATGGCAAATGCTCGTAGATAGCAGCTAAAAAATAAAAATCAGATTGCAAATGGGATTTCAGTTGTGTTTAAGGGGAATTGATAAACTATTCAATTCCTGAGAGTGAAAAAGCCATTGGTTTGTAATTCCAATCTCCTTTGCTTTTTGCTTATCTGAACGAGAGGCTGGAATACCTTTCAAAGTATTGAGCTGCCTGTTTATCAAAGTCCCTGGAAAGTCACTATATTTATTCATTCTCTGATATAATTCAAAATAGGAGGCTAAATTTTCAAAAGTGATGGGTTTGATTCTTATTTTCCTTTTCCCCTCAAGCTTGTTTTAATCAGTTTTAATATATTTGATTGATAGAGTACCTTCTGGTTTAAGAAGGAATTCAGGCTCTTAGTATTTTTTTAATAATAAAATTTAGCATCAGCAGAAACAGAAAGTATTTTGATTCTTATCAAGGAAATGAACTGGAGTGAAAAAGGTAACTAAAGGCCTGAAGGTCAATAAAATTAGTATTTTTGAAACACCCTCAAAATCAGAAAAGGCAAATTCTGTGTTAATGGGTTCAATTAAAATGAGATATTTTTACAAATAGGAAGATGGAATGAGGGAATAACAGCATTCCTGAGATCCAGAGGGATGCAAAGAACAGGAATAATTCTCATTTATTCTGAAAATCTCTGGCAGTGGGAAAGGGCCACTTTTCTGCTTTAACCTGTGCACTTGGAGATTGCTTCATTTTGTCTGAAAGGATAAAGTTAAAGAGCTGAGGATGTGCAAACGTAACCTTCACAAAATTTTATTTTGATAAACACCTCCGTTTATCTTTCCATGGCAGGCTGATAAGGAAAATTAACATAGTTCAGCAGAGGGCAGGTCAGTGCCTGTGCTCTCGCAGTGAAAAATGAAACAGTTTCCTCACAAAGTCTCTGCTTTCCCAAGGCTGGTGCCAAGAATAAAAATAATAATAAATTCTTCAGTCTGAGAGTTTCATTAGGGAAAAAGGTTACATTTATCTGGAAAGTAGCTAGGTAAAGAAAAAGCATAAAATCTTCTGTATTAATAGCATATAATAGAAATATAATATATATAATATAATATATATAATAATAATATATATAATAATAAATATAATAGAAAAAGCATAAAAACTTCTGAATTAATAGCAAACGAACAGGGGGCACCATGGCCAGCACAATATGCAACAGGAACTTGGATTTAGGGTGGAGAGGTTCCAGAAGGAAGTTAATAATTGTGTTAATATTGGAACAGTAAATTCAATTTCAGGCATTCTGAAGCAGCAATGAATTTATGTTACATTTAATATTAATAAAAGCAATAGGCAAGAAAGAGGACAAATATAACTGCAAAAGAAAATACTGAGAACATGTCAGCTCCACAGCTGAAAGTGGCAGACATCACAGAGAAAGGGAAGAGTCCATCCAGTGACACCATAGCAGAGAAATATGGGAATTCAGGTGATTTTCCAGACAAAAAACCTGCATTACTGCCAGCAGGGAGATAATTTCATTTGTTTAGTTCCCAACATGCAGCAGGAAATGTTCGAAGCAATGGAAGTCTGTTATGTTTGTAAAAAACTCAAATTCTGCCATGCAGCCAAACCAAACTGGGCTCCACATCCTCTGAGAAAATTCTGAATTCTATAGCAAATTGTGAATATTCACAAATTGTGAATATCACACAAAATTCTGAATATAACTTCAGTTTCTTACCTGATTTTTCTGTCCTCTCACACACAAAGAAGGAAGATCAAATATTACATTTATTTTAATCAGGACTGGAGCTTTTGAGATCCATTTACAGGAATTTAAACAGTTCTGAGGGAAGATATATTGCATTTCCTAATTAAAAATAATGGACAAATTCTGCTGGCTGGTGGAATTCCTTTGGAATTCCTTTGTAGTTCATGATCTTACCTAGATTTTTTTGTCTAGAAGAAGAGATTTTGAGCAATCCTTGCACAGCAGTCATAAAAACCCCCTGCAAGTTTCTCTTCAACTTTTGTACCACTGAGAAACCCAAACAAACAAAAATCCACAAACATTCCCCCTCCAAAAGAGAAAGAAACCAACAGAACAAAAGCAACAACAACCAAACCAAACCCTCTGAAGTTTTATCCTTGCAACTGTGCTTGTGTTGGGGAATTTCTGTAGATGACACAGACAGGAGATTAAAAAAATGCAATTAATGAGGTGAAGGTGCACGAACATTTCAGCTGGCATTTCATCCATGATTTATGCTTTGCCCACTGCTCAGATGATGGATCAGTCAAACTATCTTAGCCTGAAGCATGAAAAAGTGAAAATGCTGTATGTCCTCTGGCTTAGAGCTCTCCCTGGGGTGACTCTGAAAGTGTTTTCTGCACTTGGAAAAAAAAAAGTTAAAAGTGGGGAAAAAAGTAGCTTATATAAAGACAGATTTAAAAAAAACCCAACCAAACAAACAAACAAAATACACTCAACAAACCAAACAAACAAAACACCAAACAAACAAAAACCCACCCCAAAAAACCAACAAAAAAAACCCCAAAATAAAACCCAAACCCACAAAGGAGCATTTTAATTTTTGTAAATGTTGTGTAAACTTATTGAAAGAATTATATTTGAAATAAAGGCCCTGAACTCAGTTGAGGAAAGCAGCAGTTTTATCTCCAAACAAGAACAGAATTCTGTTATGGTAGGATTGCTTAAATGCCATGGGTTTGATCTTGCTTAACTATTTTTCAGACTTTAGGGTATTGATTTGAAAACAGAAGAAAAACCAGCTTATTTTTGGTAGGGAAATGTATTGATCAAAGTCTGAGACCAGCAAACCTCAGCTTGACCTGCTGAAATTACCAGAAAGAGAAAGGACTTGGGAAAAATAGAAAAGGAGGATGCAGAGAGAAAGATGGCAAAAGCCATGTTAGCAAAAAACCTTTTTTCTGGTCCTTCTGGGAATAAAGTTTTCTAAAGTTCCCTGGTGCCAAGCAGCAGTGATGGCAGGTGGGGGCATTTTTGGGGTTAGAGGAGACAAAGCTTCATCCCCCAAAGCACTGCCCCAACAGAGCCTGCAGTGGAAAACCCTGGGGTTTTTAATTCCAGTATAAAGAAAAACTCCCTGGGCTGGGGAGGCTTCTACCAACACTCATCCAAGCCCAAACTCTGATTTGTTAAACCAGGAGAGTGGGAAATATCTGCATTTATTGCAGGAAGGAATGCTGGGAAGAGCTCTTCTGCACATCCAGGGGATGGCAGAGTTCCATGGAGGAGATCTGGATCAGCCAGGAACTTTTCCCAGTTAGATCAAAGCAAAAAACAGCAGAAAAAGCAGGGGGGAAAGGAAAAAAGAGGAAGGAAAAACAAACCCTGAAGCAATGGACACCACACCAACAGAACTGCTGCAAGCACCAAGTGAAAATCAGTCCCTTTGTAGCACAGAATCTGCAAGAGCCTGGGTCCATACAGCAAGCACTGACATAATGCAATTTTGGGGTAAAGATGTGTTACAGTTCCATGGTGTAAAAGGTTCCTATGACATCTGTGACAGTAAAAAAGTGCAGAGGGAGGAATTCTGCAATTCTGTCCCAAAACTGCAGTGAATGTGAACAAACAAGGAAGAGATCTTTGTTACCAGATGAGTTATTTCTATTCATTTTTATGTGGTGTAACTTTAACTAGAATGAGAGGTTTCTTAATGAATTTAAAGATTGACTGTGCAGGAGCAGGATTTTTTTTTACTTTTATCAAATGCGGATGTGAGGGGCTTTTTTGTTTGTTTGGGAGTTTGGTTTGGTTTTCTTATGGTGTTTTGATTTTTTGTTGTTGTTTGTTTGGTTTGGTTTTGGAGTTTTTTTGTTTGTTTTTGGGGTTCTTTCTTTGTCTGTTTGGTTTGATTTGCTGTTGTTGTTTGAGGTTTTTTTCATTTCAGCTTAGAAAGAAAATAGAGGGGAGTAAACACATTTCTATCAAAGGAAGCTATATATTAGCCTCCATTACAACCATCACAAAGGGCTCTTGACCCTAATTTCCAGAGAAAGTAGGAAATAAAAAGTAAAAAAATATATTTACTCTCTATTTCTCTGCATTCCTACAGATATATATGTCACCAATGAAGACTTACATTCACAGTAGGCAAGTGGGTAGAAAATAATGATCACTGGAACATCAACTGCTCACTTGGCTTGTGCAGATCCTGTTATTTCAAATCAGTTGAGCAATTTTACACATGCACTGATAATAATTTACATTTGTGCAAACAGGCAAGACATTTCCTCCCAAGCCATGGACTGAATGCAAGGCAATGACAAAAGAAGGGATTTAATGGAGTGTTTTAAGGAAAACCTGACTTGTGTGTTAGTTGTGGAAGTACAGTGTTGCTCTCAGGATTATCTGAGATCTGAGCAAATATGACAAAGCAGTTGTGCAATCACTGCTCTCCAGCACTATTTACCCAATTTTCAGGCTCAGTTTTGCTCGTTTGGCTGAGCAGTCACATCCTGGGTGATGAATGCATTATCCCCTCTCCAGAAGCCATCACCTCTCACACAACTGCATTAATAAATGATATCGATCCTGAATGACAATTCCAAATCAAAGCCCATTGATCTGAGCCACCTCCATGGTGAATTCAGCAAAGCAATTTCCTTTTAACCATTACATTATATTATATATTATATAATAATATATATGAGCAAGGTGTCCCATGCCAGGGCTGGGGATGATCACTCATTATTATAATCCTCTGCAGCCTGCTGGAATGAAAACAGGTTGGGATGGTAACACAGGGATGGTTTTGGTTTGTTTGGTTTGGTTTCTTTTAATATAAATACTGGAATTATTCCAAAACACATAACTGGAGAAATCCCACCAAAAGGAATGCCTGGAATTGGGCCTGCTTCTCCCATTTCCCCCTCTATATTCATGTAAGGGTGAAATTTTGAACTCTGATTTGTAAATTTGGGAGTTTTTTCCTTCATATGTAAAGCAGAACAGGCTCCCCTCTGTTTTAAAGACAATCTGATGTTTTACAAAATCACTTTTAGCCCAATCCCCATATCAATTGTTACGATCTATAAAAACAAGAATACCTCCTTACCTTTGGAAGAGTTTAATTAGGAGGAAGTGTTACATTTAAAAAAGATAATATATAATTAATAACTTCAGCAAAGGTGGACAAAGAAGAAAGAGATTGCAGGCTTTTCACATCCTTAAAAGCATTTAATTCTCTATTCATCTAAAATTAACAATCAAACTGTGTAGCAGAAAGGAGTTAGAAAAGCTCAAATTGTATCACTGACTGTATTTTTTTCTCTCATTCTTCAATGAAAAATTGTTCCACTGGCTGTCTCTGGCTTCTTGCTGCCTGAATTATATTTTTAATTAAGGGCTGCACTGTCATGCCTAAGAAATTTGTTTGTCAGGGATTCTTTTCTAAGCATGTTGACAAAGAACTAGTTATTAATACATACAAAATTTATAAATTTGAGATTTGGGAAAGCATTTAGAGGGAAAAAACGTGAAGAAAGAATTGTTTTCCCTCTAAAAAACATTCCAAAAGTTCAGGTTGTAGACTCAGAAAATATTCTGTAGAACCACAAATGTCTTTAGGGATCCCAACAGGTGTCAGGGGAGGATTCACAGTGGGGACAGAAGCCAGGCATTGTGGTGATTTCTCAGCTTTCCTGTCTAGCAGACCTTGCACATAATTGTGGCAATGTCTCAGCAACAATTCTCTTGGCTTTTGAGCTAATTTGCTGGAGGAATAAATATGCAAGCAGAGTTTCTTCACACTGCTCTGAACAAAGACCCTGAAGGTGTTTGTTTGTTCTCGGTACAGACTGAGTGAATCTAACCAGGAAAAAGAAATGAAACAGAGAAATTATGGCTGGGCCTGGTGTTTAAAGTGACATCCAGGTTGTGCAGCCTTGAAAAGAGCAAATGTGCTTCTGTCACTTGTGATCCAGGGCTGGCAGAGCTGTGGCTGCAGAGAACAGAGAGATCATCTGGAACAGAACCTGTGTTTGTGTGATTGCCACACAGCCAGCCTGAGACCAGGCAAGTTCCTCCTGGCTCTTGTGGAGGCAAAGCTGAAGGCACACTTAGCCAAAAATTTATGATTTGATAAGTTTAAAAATGATTGGATTTTTTGGGAGTTTGTAAAGCAACATTCCTCATAGGAAATCAGTAGCTCTGTGATGATGGGTTTTCCCCTCAATACCTGGACTTTTTTCTGTTCTGGAAATTCAGAGCATTGATTTGAACGCAAAAAAAAATTCAAGTTTTCTGAAAATAGCGAAAGCTTTTGTCCTCAGTGTCTTTGGTTTTCACTTTCTTATCTGTGGAATGGCAATAGTAGCCCTCCATCTCCAAGGAGCAGGACGAGAGGGTATAAATCAAATGAATGTTTGAGAGACACCCCTGCATTGTGCTGAGGAGAGCCACCCCCAGACAATGCAGTGATGAACAGCTCCTTCCCACACCACAGCCCTGGGGGAGCCAGCAAGCCAGGCAGACAAACAGCAATTAACAGTAAGAATTAAATGAAATATTGAACCTCTGCTCATTGGGTGAATTACATTATCTTGGTGTCCAAGACAAAGCCCAGGTTCTGAGTTAAAAATTGCAGGCGTGTGTGCAATGTGTGGGGGAAGAATCCACTCACACAAGGGAGCCAAGCCAGGCTTTACTGGAAACATTCATTTTGCTGGGTAATAACTTTTAAGTGTATGCCTTTGCCACCTTTAATTATATATTGCACTTTTTTTTTCGGTTTTTTTTTGTTGTTCCTGGGCATATTTAATCCAAAGTTACAATTACCTCGGTAATCACACATCATTTTTTGTCTGGAATTTAAGCAGTGCCGGGTGCTGCTCAACAGCCGAGATCATCTCGCGTTTGTTCCATTCCTATTCTCCCTCAGAACAGCAGCAGCAGTAAACAATTCCAGCTTAATTACCCAAAATGTGTTTGCACTGCAAATCGTCTCCTCTGCACTCCCATTGTTCCTGTGCTGCCTCCAGCCCTGAGCAGGGAGCAGCAGAAACAACTGGTGGGAGTGGGGATGGCTCCAACAGGAGACAAGGGCTGTCGTTGGGATATTGTCTGAAAAATCCCTTCGCCAGGATTTCTTCCCCTGGGAAGGTGAGAAGCCTCAGCTTCTCCCTCTTTTGCTGCTCTGGAATGTGATTTGGAGAATTGTTTACCCAGCATGTGAATTGTTTTTAATTAATGACCAATCACAGTCCAGCTGTGTCAGACTCTGGTCAGTCACAGGTTTTTATTATCATTCTGTTATCATTCATCTTGCCTTCTGATGTCTCCTTTCTCTTTCTTTAGTACAGTAATATAATATAATATAATATAATATAATATAATATAATATAATATAATATAATATAATATATTTAATATATATTATATATTATATATTATATAATACATAATATATAAAATACAACATAGATAATATATTATATATTATATATTATATAATGTATATTGTATAATGTATAATATATAACATAGTATATATTATATCATATATTATACAATATACAGTATATAATATACAAAATATGATACAAGATATATAATATAATATATAATATATATTATATAATACATAATATATAACACATAAATAATATATTAGATATTATATGATGTATATTGTATAATGTATTATATAGTATATATTATATTATATATTATACAATATATTATATGAGATAATAATATTAATATAATATAACATAATATAATATAATATAATATAATATAATATAATATAATATAATATAATATATTTAATATATATTATATATTATATAATACATAATATATAAAATACAACATAGATAATAGATAATATATTATATATTATATAATGTATATTGTATAATGTATAATATATAACATAGTATATATTATATTATATATTATACAATATACAGTATATAATATACAAAATATGATACGAGATATATAATATAATATAATATATAATATATATTATATAATACATAATATATAACACATAAATAATATATTAGATATTATATGATGTATATTGTATAATGTATTATATAGTATATAGTATATATTATATTATATATTATACAATATATGATATGAGATAATAATATTATTATAATATAATATAATATAATATAATATAATATAATATAATATAATATAATATAATATAATATAATATAATATAATATAATATAATATCAGCCTTCTGAGAACTTGGAATCAAATTCTCATCTCTCACCTCGTCTGGGGACCCAACACCACAGCAAATGGGCAGAGACCCTGCAGTGGGAGATGCTGCTCTCTCCAACAAAGGCAATTTCTGCTGCCCCAGAACTGGAATAAAGCTGGGAACAAACTGGAATAAAGTACTAGTGCAATGGTAATAATGTAAATAATAGAACTGGAATAAAGCTGGGAATAAACTGGAATAAAGTACTAGTGTAATGATAATAATGTAAATAATAGAACTGGAATAAAGCTGGGAATCTCATTTGGAAGATCCCCTCTGGGATGTTCTGGGGAGCCTCTCACACAGCCCAGCAGCACGTGCTTCTGAACAGACAAACTGAGCTCAAATGTTTAACACCAATTAAATCCTCACCTCACCTCAGGTGTCCAGAGTTTATCCTGGAAGCTCAGCTCCTCTGTCACCTCCCTCTTGCAGAGTGGAATTAATTTTCCAGGAAATTAAAGCGGGGAGAGGAACTTTGCAGTGATGTTTGCAGTCCCTCAGACCTGTGCAGTCACTGCCAGCTCTGGAATCTGGAATGCAGAGAGCTCTCAGAACTTTGGGTCTGCAAGCCAAAGCTTAGAATTAAACCCAGGATTTGATCTGAGACCTTGGAAAAGGCTCCAAAACTCAGGAGCTAGAAGAGAGAATGTGGACTTGTAGTTTGAAACAGAGACACATAAGGTAAGGAAAGGATAGTTTAGAGTTTAAGATATAGAAAAAATAAAAGTAGTTACAAAGGTAACAAGGAGTTTAGAATGCAGCACTGTGGGTTTGGGTGTCATAACATGATTGGCTAAAAAACTTACACTGTAACATGAGTTCATAAGACAAAATATTGAAGGATTGGGTGAAAGGCATAAATATCCTAGCTGGTAGTGTTTTATTGGTCAATAACTCCTAAAAGATCTTGTAACTGAGGGTCTTGTGACCTTCTGAACCTTGCAGTGAAGATGTGAGCTCAACTCACCCTTCTTGCCTGTGTAGAAAACAAGGAAAATAAATCTCACCATCCAAACCAATACAGAGTCAAATTCCTTCAAAATTCCTTGCAGCCAGCAGGACCTGGTGGGGTTTCCTTGGGTGTCACAGACATCTGTTTCACTAAAAATCCTTTCTTTAGGATTTTCCCTTCTGGGAAGCTGAGACCCCAGAAAAAGAATGTGAACAATGGCTGTCTGCTGCTGTGGAATGGAGCAGGTGGATTTTTGATTGGGCCATCTTGAATATTTATAATTAATGGCCAATCAAGACAGATCTATCTTTGACAGAGTCTGAGAGAGCTGCCTTTTGTTACCATTCTTTTCTTTTCTATTCTTAGCTTAGCTAGGTTCTGGGGAAACCTTTTCCTTTCTTTTCTTTTTATTATAGTTATAATGTAATATATATATATATATGATGAAATAATAAATCAAGCCTTCTGAACATGGAGTCAACATTCTCAACTCTTGCCTCATCCAACACCCCCTGTGACCACGGTCACACTTGGGGCTGTTTTGCTCTGGGTGGCTCTGGACAAACCCAAGCTCTTCAATCACCTCCCCTTCCCCTCAGCCTGCCTGCAGCCCCTGCCAGGGAAGGGAATTCCAGGGATGGCAGGAAAGCTGAGCCAGAGGAGCATTTGGGGATTTTTCAGTGTTGGGCAGCTCGGGGTAGTTTGTGTACCTGTCTTCCTCAACGTTTCAGCTCAAGTGTGTATTCTGAGATAAAATAAAATATAGCTATAATTTTCATTTCTCTGACAAGCATAAAGATTTTAATCATAACGTTAGATAATATTATGAAAGCATAGGAGGAATCTTTTCTAATGAATGCCCTAAAGTGCAGTTCATTCTTCTGTAGCACATCACAGGGAAGCCTGTCATTTCAGCATGGAGCTTGTGAGGAACAAAACCCTGCCTGGTGTTAGCCCAGCCAACCCAGGCAGGGTCTGACAACACTTTTCCTCCAGTCCCTACAAGTTACAAACTGCCTATACTGAGTGAAATGAAATTAAATAATTTCACAATGAAATAAATAAACAACGAAATAAATAAGCAGAAGGAGTGGTGGATGGCTGATTCAGAGTTTTCCACACAAAGCAAATTAAAGCAAAGCTCCTGGCACTGTAAAGCTCAGAGTCAGCCCAGGACAGAGGCAGGAATTGCACAGCAGAGCTGTGGAAGTGGCTGCTGCATCCACAGGGAAATTGTCATCCAGGAGCTGTAAATAAGGAACGTTTCACCTCAGCAGCAAAGTCAGATATTGATCCTGCTTAGTCAGCACGACAATTTAAATATTCACCAATAAAACAACAGGGGTATAAATAAAACACATTCTGAAGCTGGAAGGGAATTTCACATTAAGGAAAAAATCCAAATAGAATCCTTGGGAGGGGTGAAATTTAACTTACAGGAAAGAGATGTATCAACAAAGGAGCTTGGTTTTTAATTATAAAACACATAATGGCGTGTTTCAGAAACTTCCAATAATTATTGACATTTCACATCTTTGACACCAGCTGTTTTTTTTTAGTATTTGGAATTTATACATTGAAATATGTGCAAATTGTTGCCCACAGTAATTCTTACTCCAACTCACCAACTAATCTGCTGCTGACCAAAGCCAGTTTAATCCATGCAGGGATAATCTGTGAACTCTCTGTGAAAAGGAGGAGCTGTGAGAGGCCCAGGTGAGCTCCTGGCCATGAGGGAGAGCAAAGGTGGCACTGACAGCAAGTACAACAGTGATCCTCAGCCTAAACCTGGAAGGGGAAAGAAGATTATCTTCTGCAGAACCAAAGTGATGGATCTCAGATCTGTGAAGTGAAGACATTCCTATATAAAATTTGAAGATGGTTTGCTGTCACAAATTTAAGTAGTGTGGCTTGATGGTGTAAATTAGTTAAAATCCGTGTCCTGAAAATGTCAGATTATGTACACTCTACACCCTGCAAATCTTGTCACTGCCTGCTTTTCCTCCATCTGATGCAAAGCCTTAAAAATATGGATATGCTGAAATGCACAGACATCTTAAAACCTACACAGAACTTGCACCAAACAAGGGTCCCAGAGTCTGGAAGGGAAAAGCGGGGCAGGTTTTCTTAATCTGTTTTGATGTTTCTGTATCAACCCAATTAATTCACAAAGGAAGGGCTCACACAGCACATGTGAGCAACCTGCTCTCCAAACATCTCCCCCAGAAGGAGCTGCCTCAGAACTGCTTTGGAAGCAGCAATTTTAAGACACTTTGATTTGTTTTTTTACAAATTATATAAGAACGCGGGACCATAAACAATCTCTGGTAAATACTATTTGGAGATTTATTAAATATAATGAATAAGCTGCTTAAGAATTATTTTTTGTCTCCCAGCTGAGTTGAAATGTAGTGATTCTTTCTGACTTCTGCTTTCTTGTGAAGAGCAGCAAAGCAAAGAGGAGCAATTAATACTGGGAGGAGCAGAAATTACAGAAGCTGCCCTTTTGTGAGTTCATGCATCACTCCTGATTTACTCTGCTCCCTCACACCTACATCCCATCCCTTTTTAATTCCTCCAGCTCCAGCTGCCTCGTTCCCTCTCTCTCCTTTTTCCTGAGCTCCCATCCCGTTCCACGTGTACAAACAATTTGGTTTGACCCTGCTGAGAGGCATCTGCTCAGCTTTGGTTTGCAGCTCCACATGGGGAGGGTCCAGCTGGCTGCTGCTCCACGGCTCAGGACTGGCACCAGGATATTCTCTGAACAATCCCTTCACCAGGAATTTTCTCCTGAGAAACCTCAGAAAAGAAATGTAAACAATAATTATCTGATTGCTTGGGATGTGGTCTGGAGGCTGCTTTACCAACAGGTGCATCTTTGATTGGTTCCATGTGATTGTTTTTGATTAATTGCAAATCCCAGCCCAGCTGTGTTGGACTCTCTGGTCAGTCATGGGTTTTTATTATTCATTCTTTTCTAGCCTTCTGATGTCTCCTTTCTCTTTCTTTAGTATAGTTACAATCAGTTTTAGAATATAATAAATATAATAAAATAAAGTATAATAAATAAAATGAATAATAAATAAAATATAAATAATGTAATAAAATATATACAATATTATTCTATTGCAATATATTATTATTACGTAACATATGATATATATGTGTATATGTGTATATATGTGTGTATAAGTATATATACATATATATGTATATAAATGTGTAAGAATATAATATATATAATATAATTAATATAATATAATATAATATAATATAATATAATATAATATAATATAATATAATATAATATAATATAATTAATATAATATAATATATCAGCCTTCTAAGAACTTGGAGTGAGATTCTCACCTCTCACCTCATCCTGGGGACCCTCACAGCACAGGAGAGGCAGCAGCTCCACACTGGGGGCCAGCAGCACCAACAGCCTTGGGGTCACCTCGTGGCTGGGCCAGGCACCCCCAGATCTGTATCACCTCAAATCTGGCTGAAATTGGCCAACAAACATCAAAGCTCGTGGATTAAAAGGGATGAGGAACAAATAACAGTGATTAGGAAGCTCTGGAAAAGGTTGTATTATATGTAGAAAAAAATCAAGATAAAACACTGGTTCTTTTTTAGACAGCACACCTCTAGTGACTGCCTCATAGTAACATAAACTCACTCAGGCATGTGATAAAGAGAAAGAAAAGAAAAGCACTCCTTGGTATTTGTTTTCCTGTATTCATTTTATCCATAATTCTCCACACTTCCAAGTCACTGAATGGAAAGGAAGCTCCCCCTCTCTGCTTCCATCTCAAGGCTGCTCTCAGCCAAGTGTTTGAATTTAACCTTCATTCCCTTCCGCTGTGATACTCACTTGAGTCACACAAGTAGGACTGGAGCACTCACTGAAAGGTAAAATACTCATTTCCAGCTAAAATATGGCATTCTCTAAGCCAGGATGGCATTTCCAGTGGTTCCCTGGGTGGATACTTTGGTCAGAGAGCAGAAACTTTGAAGCCAAATAAAATAAAATAAAATCTCAGCCCTGAAATAAAAGTAATGAGGTATTTGAAATCTGCAGAATGTTTTCCACTGACTTGTCAGTAGTTCAGTGTTTACAAATTCACATTGAGTTTTGTTTCCAGAGAGAATTATAGAGATAATCCATTGTTCTTCATGCTTATATTCTTGATAGGGGTTTTCAACTGAAGTTACAATCAAATCCAATAGACTACCTACCTTATAAAAGCCACTTATTTTCCACATTTTCAGAACTAGGAATTCTGTCTGAATACCAGATGCAAAATCAGTAGAAATGCCTCTTTAATGATTGCCAATTGAGATGTGTTCAAAGTGGTTTCAATCTCTCATCTGCAGCCTGGCTGCTCATTCTGTTTGATACCAGCACTGCATGACTAAAATTTACAGCAGGTTGCTATTCAGTGGAATTCTAGCAGCATTTTATTGCTCTTGAACTCCATCAGAATTAACACCCACTTGTGCTATTAAACTTCAGAGATAGAAACATTATCTTGCCTTAAAGTCAGTGAGAATTAAATAATACACAAACAAACAACCTGCCATTTGAATACTGGAATAGCATTTGAATATTTTCTTGCTGGTGAGCAGAGCTAGGAGGATTGTGCTTGGGTTAAAAGCATTTTGGTACATGCAGGGGGGACAAGGACTCATTTTCCTGCTGGTGCTGTCTCACTGAGAGGGGACAGGACAGAGAGGTGGAAATTATCCCAGATTTGCTGTGGCTGCCCCTGGATCCCTGGAAGTGTCCCAGGCCAGGCTGGACAGGGCTTGGAGCCCCTGGGACAGTGGGAGGTGTCCCTGCCATGGCAGGGCTGGCACTGATGTGCTTATTTTGGGCTGATGGATTTTCTGCTTCTTTTTATTCTTAGTTCTTGCTTGCTGCGCATCCTTAGCAGAGGCACTTTAGGGTAAATGTTCTACAAAGATTGCTACATTTATACAGCCTTGTGAAATGATGTCTTACAGTTTTCCCATTTGTAAAATATGTGATAAAACTGCTCATATAAGTATTTTGGAACCTTATTGTTTGAAAGCATTTGTTAATCTGTAGAGGAGCCTTTCTTCCCATCACAGATAACAGATGTAAGGGACAGGAGGCCTTGGTGCTGATCTGGTTTATCTGCAGTGAGCCTCTTTCAAAAATCATTTACGAGGCGTTAAGGTCCCTCCCAACCCAAACCATTCCAGGATTCCCTGAAATTGAATTTTTCCTGAATATAAGACACACTTTCCCTGTGATGGTGTTCACAGGGGTCTTATGTTGAGGGAGGAGATGAGGATCTGACTCCGTGTTTCAGAAGGCTGATTTATTATTTTATGATATATATTACATTAAAACTATACTAAAAGAATAGAAGAAAAGGTTCTCATCAGAAGGCTGGCTAAGAATAGAATAGAAAGGAATGAATGATAACAAAGGTTTGTGTCTCAGCTCTCTATCCCAGCTGACTGTGATTGGCCATTAATTACAAACATCAACATGGGCCAATCCCAGATGCAGCTGTTGCATTCCACAGCAGCAGATAACCATTGTTCACATTTTGTTCCTGAGGCCTCTCAGCTTCTCAGGAAGAAAAGATCCCAAGAAAAGGATTTTTCATAAAAAGTTGTCTGTGACATTTCCCATTCCACCCAGGGACAGAGCAGCCACATTCAGGTGCCAGCCCCGGCTCAGCAGATTCCCAGATTCCTCCCTCCTGCTTTGCTTTCCCACGCCCACCTCATCCACCCAGGGATATCACAACAGAAGCAATCACATATGTGCTCCTCAAAAATGATTTTTGAAAGAGGCTCACTGCAGATAAACCAGATCAGCACCAAGGCCTCCTGTCCCTTACATCTGTTATCTGTGATGGGAAGAAAGGCTCCTCTAAAGATTAACAAATGCTTTCAAACAATAAGGTTCCAAAATACTTATATGAGCAGTTTTATCACATATTTTACAAATGGGAAAACTGTAAGACATCATTTCACAAGGCTGTATAAATGTAGCAATCTTTGTAGAACATTTACCCTAAAGTGCCTCTGCTAAGGATGCGCAGCAAGCAAGAACTAAGAATAAAAAGAAGCAGAAAATTCATCAGTCCAAAATAACCACATCAAAGAAAAAGTTTATATTAACCCCCACCAAATTGCAATTTCTGGAAAAATTGGGAGCATCAAACTGAAATAATTGATATTGGTTCAAAAACATTACTGGAAGGAAAAGCAACAACAACAAAAAAGTGGTTTGGAACTGCTCAAGCATCCAAAGTATCTGGGTTCTTTTCCTGCTAGGAAACCTTAAAAATTCTGTTAATTTCCTTTAATTGGCTCTGTCCTCCAAAATAAGCAGTATCTGAGATTCTAAAATTGCATAACCTAAATTCCAAAACCTGTGGAGGGAAGGCAGATGCAGAATATTACCATGGAGTTCAGCTGGGACCTGTGCTCTGTGAACAAACATTCAGCAAATCTTTTCTAAGTTATTTCCATCTCCAGTGGAAGGCTGTGTCCCAAACCAGCATTCCTCATTTCACTACATTCAGGTGACAATGCCAGAATTCTCCTTTTCTGCAGCAAAAACTACTCCCTACAAAGGATGGGAAGAGGAAAAACAACAAAGGATTTCCTTCAGCAGAAATCTTTAATGCAAGTGCTACAAAACATGACCTGTACATCAACACTTCAGCATTAATAGTGGAAACACTTCCTTAATCTGACCTTGAAAATCCCCATTTCTTCAAAGTTAATAAGAAGCAAATGATATTTTGGGAGTTTCAGTAACTTGTGAAAGTTTTTATACTCAGCACTTGAAGTAAAATTAAAAAAAGTAAGGACACAGTAACAGAAAAAAACACCTGGAAATATCTCTCAGAGATTTGCTAATAACTGTTCTACAGTAAATTAACTGACTTTTTTCTATGTATTTAACAGCTTCTAATTCAATCTGTATCAGTTTTCTCTGTTCTCCAAAGGCAGATTGCTGGGTGGTGTGGAAGGGAGTTAATTAGCTATAAATGCCAAACAGCACCCAAATAAAAATGATCATTATTAACACCCAGTGAACAGCTGGGCCATTTGATAAATTCCTTTGTTTCTAACAGTGCTCCCATCCATCCCCTAGGCTGGAGAAGGCTTTTCCCTTTACAGCTGGCCCTGAAATCTGAACACAGAGGGGCCAGCAGAGGAAAGGAGCTGTATTTTTGTAAGGATGGATAAAGGTTGTGTTAGATTGCATCAATAATCATTTATTCACTAACAGCAATTCAAGTACTAATAGAGATGAAAGAGTCAGTGTGGGAATCACGAGGTTGTGACGGGGCTAAAATGGTGCTGGATGATTTTTTACTTATTGTTATCATCACTATTTTAAAAATATGACCTTATTTACCTTACTGATTAAATTTAGAGCTATTGAAAAATAGAAGAGGAGTGTCTGCAGAGAGTAAAACTCTCATACTTCTGTTGAGGTGTGGCAATCTTGAAATAGAAGAGATTCTTTGAAAAAGCAATGCTTGAGAATTGAGTTTTCCAAGAATACCACACAGCAGTCTACCCTTCATTTTCACAAGTGATTGATCATGTAGAAATCTGATGCTAACCTAAAATTATTAAAAAACAAACTGTCCCATCAATAAAAAGTGGAAGCTTAAATCAACATAAAAGAATTTATCAGAGTTTTAATTTCCTATGCTCACTGATACCCATCATGGATGTTTTATGAATGAGATCCAGCACACACTACTGAAATTGCACTCCAAATCCAGATGTTGTATAGGAAATCACATTAGAAGTTATTTTAAAATACACAGAAGTCATAGATCCAATTAACTGCCAGATGTTCTGAGTCATCACCACCATCAGAACTTATTAAAGATTAATTTAATTCTTATTTGATAAACTGATGGAAGACTGGATTCTCCTGGCTTGGGCATCAAACTGAGGGGGGAATTTCAGATGATCTCACCCAACCAGGAGCAGATTTTTAATTCTTTCCTGGCCTGAGCTGTGGAACTGAGCTGCAGGAACCTCTTGGCTGTGGAGCCAAATTTCCATGACACCCAGTCACAATGTTTGCTGTCCTCAGTGCCAAATTGACTTTGTGCATTTGGCAGAGGGAGTTCTGAATAAAGGGTTGTTAACTTAATTCCAAGCTACAATTTCAGCAGAGAATATAATGATTTACCTGCATTACTCAGTGAATGTGAGCAATTTGGTCACACAGTGCAATCTCCTCACACAGAATCACTGATGTGCAAAGCAAAACTTCCCAAAGTCCCAGGAAAGAGGATCCTGCAAGGCCGTTGCCAGGTGGGGCTAAACCACAACAAAAACTCAAGCAAAAGGAAAATTCACCATATTCCCTTGGACTTCAGCTGTCACAACACTTCCTAAATCTGGAATTTGTTCATATGGAACTTTCCTATGTCTTTTGTAACAGACTGAGCGTTTTCATCTTACAGGGATTCTTTTCAGACACAGAAATCCTTTGTTGCTGGATTTGCTCTCAGAAAAATTTGGCATTAAAAAGTCTCCTCCATTCATATAAATACAAGGGTGAAAATTAGAGCCTCTCATGCCTTGTGTCCCTCTGGTATTGTAACAAACATGGATGTGAATATGAGGAGAGAATGTCAGTGTAACAGAGATCTCACCTTACAGAAATGCAGCAAATACAAGGAACTGGCACAAGGAGATTTGATGGAGTTTCTGCTGGCAGAGGGGAGATCCCATCACCCCATTGGCATTCCCAGTTTATGCCCACTGCTCTCCCTTGTGCCACTGAAGGGATTCACCCTGAACAGGACAAGGTCAAGGCTGACACAGCCATGTGTGGGATTTACTGTAATGCCCTCCCAAAAACTCCCTGTGCAGGTCACCCCAACCAGCCAGACCTGCAAGCAGCACCTGGGGTTGACCTTCCAGCATTGTCTTTCCTGCAAAAAAAACCCATACAGGTATTGGGGGGGAGGAAAGAGGGGGAAATAACCCAAAACAATCAGTTTGAAGGAATCACATCAGATTTTCAAACCCTTACACTGTGCCACTGTGGAGTCAAACACACTGCAACAATCCAGAGGATATCATATTTTTAAATTGCTCTCTTCTTTTTGGTACCCTCAAGATTTTCATAATGAAGATGCAATTTTCATCCCATATTGTTCCCATTATTATATCTTATCTGGATGAGATATTGCAATTGGAGGACATGACATTTATTTCCCTCTGTCAACATCAACATTTTTCTAGACACTCCAACCTGTAGACAATGTCTATGGAGATGACTTAGTGTGATTACACTCACTCCTGAAATCATTTCACATACAATTGGAAATGGTAGTTTTCATTCCAGAAGTGAGTTATAAAATTATCCTTTCCTTAGGTTGATATTTGATTTTTGAAACCTAACAGAAGAAAAAAAAGAGCTTGCTAATAAATGACCTTTCCCTTTCAAACAATCTGCAAAGCCTGAACAGATTCAGCCCACGGTGTGAGGTTCACCTTTTAATTCACATGTTTAATTACTCATTATATTATAACTCAACTTTCAGAGCTGTAGACTTGAAATACAATCCTAAAGAGATTTAATCAAGCTGTAGCTCTTTCCTTGCAGCTCCAGTGAAAGGTGCTGGAGTTTGGATTTGGGAATGATTTCAGATTTCAGTCCAAGCCAAGCTGCCCTGGCTGTGCTGACAGGGGAATCAGGACATCAGGGGTCACTGGGAAAACCCCAAACAGGTGGGGGTGCTTTAATTCCTTGACCCCCTAACTTACTGTATTCTTGGGAGTTTTGTTAGCACAGAATATTAACCAGAAACTAAGGGAAAAAAAAAAATTTGCCTGAGGTGAGGCAAAAAGAATTTGAAAGCTCAGAAAGCAAAAGGAAAATCAAATTTTTCTGCCTCCCTAGTCATAATTATTGAAAGATAGAGTTGGGTAACAACAGGAATGAAATGTGTCTGCTGGTGGGGCACAGCATCAAAATCCATCCTGTTTCCTCCATGCCAGAGAGCATCAGCTTTGACTCAGTTTTTCAGTCCTACCCACTCTCCTGATATATCCAAAGTCACTCTCCATCTACTGGCATTTCAGAATAAACCAATGTATTTTGAAGACTAAAGCTAAATAAATATACTTAGAGTGGTTATATTCAGTTAATTGTGAAAGAAAAACTGCACACCCCACACCTATTCCCTTTACATCTATTCCCTTTACACCTTGACATCTATTTACATCTTGATATCTATTTACACCTTTACATCTCTTCCCTTTTTGAAACAGGACTGACTTTTTTGCTCGAATTTGTGCAGTCTGAAATGTGTTCTCTCTGAACACAGACTGGGGCCAGAGCAAAAGTGTCGCCCTGATTTTTTAAGATTTTCTAAACTTTCTGATGTTTACATTCTTATAACAAATTTTTTTCACACACTTTCTGTAAATAACTCATTGTTTTGCATTCTTTTATGGAGGAGGAGAAATTTGATGGACTGTTGGGTTGTCCAGTGACATTGGAGAGGTGGCACTGTCACTTTTGGAAATCTATAAATGTTGGAGTCAGAAATTAAACTTCTCTTTTTTACCTTGAAAACAGCTGTGTATGGGTGTGCTGGATTATTTCATGTCCTACAGTGGCACAGAACTCCTGCAGAAATAAAAAAGTCCCCAAAAAGAAACAAACACAAAGGACAGGAATATCTGAGAACTGATGCTCCTTCCTGCACAGCCCTTCCAGCACTGAAGGGAGCAGTTTTATGGCACTTCTTGCCAGTCTCTTTATTTTCCCCTCACTAATTCAGTGATTAATTTGAATCCATTAGCTCATTATATGTTTTATGTTGCAGCAGCCCCTTGCAGACTCTGCACAATCGTGTTTTGTTCTGTGTCATTATAAAAATGTCTATACAATTATCAATAACTTAGCAGCAAATGGCACGTCAAGTATTTAATAGATAAAGAGGCACTTAGATAAGAAAGCAAGCACAAAAATCTATTACATTTATTTGCTTAAAAAATGCCACCTGGAAGTGGAAGCTCCATCTTTCTATGAAATTAAAGTTATTTATTATGTCTAAATGTGTAAATGTTCAGACATTACAGTAGTAATGCATTAAGAAAAATATAAGGAAAATACATTTGATGTTGCCATTATCTGTTCTTCAGTTGGTGCAGAGGGAATTTTGAGAACAATTTTTAAAAGTCTACTCCATTTGCATTATGGTCCATTATTAGCAGCTAAGAATGTTACATAGCCTTTTAATTGACACAGAACAATGTTTTATTTACTATTTCTTTATCATAATAATGTCCAATTTGCCTGATTTTCCAACTCTAAATTAAATAATATATCAAAAATGATTTCAATTAATCCCCAATTTGAAGTCTCCAGGTAGCACCATTACGAGATTAATGTGATTAATTTAAAAATTCCCTGTTGTTAAAAATCCTCATTTCCACAAGGAACAAAGATTTTGTGTTTCCCCTCGTGGACTCTGCAGGTTTAGGCTGTTCCAGAGACCTCTGGAGATTCCTTCCCACCCAAATTCTCCTCTGGCTTCGTGTTAAATGTGACAATGAGAGGTGTCTGGGAAAATGCCACATCTATGAAATTCAGAGCCAGCAAACAGAAGGGTGCAAGGAGAAATGGGAACTCCAGGAGGGCTGAAAGTCAGACAGGAGGAAAACCCAAAGAGTGGGGTGTGTAAAAATGACAGAATTATGAAACTTAAACTGTTCACATTTCTATAAAGCTCTGTGTGCATTTTGCAAATCTGACATTTACAAAGTGATAAGGAACTGGAGGCAAACTAAACTAAATTACAGAAAGAAATGTCAGACCTTGGAAAGGGAAACCCCCAAAGAATCCAAGCAGCTCTGCCTGGATGCAGCTGAGGGAGGGTTAAATTGGCAAAATTGGGTGGCAAAAATGAATAATTCTCTATTAAATGGGACGATATAAGGCTGACCATTTTTAATAACACTCTGTGAAACAAAATGGATATAAAATTTATAGCAATAGGAGGAAAATTTCCCTGTTCATTTCTTCTGAGATTGTCACAAGAAAGAGGGAAATTCAGGTGGATCTCAAAAGCCACTTCAGAGAAAATGTTCAGGCTCTTCTGGAAATATAAACCATGTTCAGAATGCAATGTAATGCAGCAGAAATGCATTAGAAAATACATTAGAAAATCTCTAATGATGAAGCAAATAAGAAGAAAATACAGGTTCTCACAAGAAGAGATGCTTTGATATTCCCCTTCAAAGAACCAGCATTTCTTTCTGGAAAATTACAAAACTTCTTCAAACTTTTCTCTTTCAAGTGTTTACTTCTGGATTTATTTTTTTTTTAATATTAGTATTATTTTCACTAAAATATTTCTTTTTGGTATCTTAAAAAACCCTTAAAGCTGGTGTTTGAGTAGTTTTTTGTTCCATGAGGAGTATCCTGAAATTCCTTTAAATAACTTTACAGCTTAAGAAAATGATGGTATATATGACAATTTTTTAATAAAAGAATTTTTATGGGAAAAAATGGAATTGCACAGACAAAAAATAAGGCCATCCTCAAGTGAAATGGAAAAACGATAAATTAAAATCTTTTTACAAGTCATTGTCTTCATATTTTATTTCTCATTCAGTAAATCACCAACCCATGGATTTTCACCTGTAAAATACTGCTGCAGGAAATTGCTCAATATGAATTATAAAGAGAACAGTTTAGTTAATTAAAAGTTTGAGTAAGTAACAAGTTACTTAGACAACTAAATCCCAATTTGAAGATAATTTATCCACTTTGCCTGTCTCATGAAAAATTAATGGAAAAAGACTCATACAGACTTTAAATCACTGCTGCAGATATGGTTTGGGTGGGTTTAAATGTGCTTTACCTAAACCCATTTTTAAAACTGAATAATGCTGTACCCAAGTGCTTTTCTGATGCCACCATGTCCTGAACTGCTGCATTTCTGCTGCCAGACTGTGGCGAGAGGCAGCAGCCTAATGACAGCAGCTAATTAATGCTGCCGTGCCCAGAACCCTGTCAAACCTGGACAAGCCTGCATCTCTGCTGTTATGGATTTAATTACAATTATCTCTTTCATGACAATTACCTATTTAATAACAATTATGTTTCATAACAATTCCCTGTTTAATAACAATTATTTTTTTCCTAACAATTACCTATTTAATAAAAATTATATTTAATAACAATTCCCTATTTAATAATAATTCTCTTTCCATAACAATTCCCTATTTAATACCAATTCTCTTTTCAAAGCAATTCCCTATTTCATATCCAGCAGCAGTTTCTCTCTGAGCTCTGGCAGAGCAGGTGCCAGCCAGGACAAGAGTGCTGAGAGCGTGGCACAGACCCTTTGAAATGCCAAAAAAAAATCCAATAATGAGATAAATAATGCCCAGGGTGCTGCTGTGGAATTAAAATAGCTCCACCCTTCTCGAGGTGGGGTTTTTGGAGCCCGGGTTGGCTTCTCTCTGCACAGAATGTGCTGGGCAAGGCCTGAGAGCTCCAGGATTTCCCTGGCACCTCAGCAGGAGTCAATGCCAGGGGCACAGGAATGGCACACAACTCCCTTGGCCTCTCATTATTCCCCCCTGGAGCTGTCCCAGGCTCAGGCTCAGCAGATTTTTTTAATTCCCACTGTTTTCCAGTTCTCCCTCTCTGTTTTATCCTCAGTGAGATGTTTGTTCCAGTCCGTTCCTCTGCGCTGCTCAACGCTCCCGAGCTTTGACAAAAAGCAGCGTCCCTGGCCTGCTGGCCTTGGTGGAGCTGAACACTGCAGAGCAGAGCTTGGAGCCAGCCCCTGGCTGCTGGGAGGCACCTCCAGCCCCGAGGGAAACAATGTGCAAACCCTCTCCAGCTGTTCTCCACAGCTCCTGCAAGGTTCCCTTCTCCAGCTGTTCTCCACAGCTCCTGTGATTTTCTCTTCTCCAGCTGTTCTCCACAGCTCCTCCAAGGTTCCCTTCTCCAGCTGTTCTTCACTGTTCCTGCAAGGTTCCCTTCTCCAGCTGTTCTTCACTGTTCCTGCAAGGTTCCCTTCTCCAGATGTTCTTCACAGCTCCTGCAAGGTTCCCTTCTCCAGCTGTTCTTCACAGCTCCTCTAAGGTTCCCTTTTTCAGCTGTTCTCCACAGCTCCTGCAAGGTTCCCTTCTCCAGCTGTTCCTCACAGCTCCTCCAAGGTTCCCTTCTCCAACTGTTCTTCACTGTTCCTGCAAGGTTCCCTTCTCCAGCTGTTCTCCACAGCTCCTGCAAGGTTCCCTTCTCCAGCTGTTCTCCACAGCTCCTCCAAGGTTCCCTTCTCCAGCTGTTCTTCACTGTTCCTCCAAGGTTCCCTTCTCCAGCTGTTCTTCACAGCTCCTGCAAGGTTCCCTTCTCCAGCTGTTCTCCACAGCTCCTGCAAGGTTCCCTTCTCCAGCTGTTCCTCACAGCTCCTCCAAGGTTCCCTTCTCCAACTGTTCTTCACTGTTCCTGCAAGGTTCCCTTCTCCAGCTGTTCTTCACAGCTCCTGCAAGGTTCCCTTCTCCAGCTGTTCTTCACAGCTCCTCCAAGGTTCCCTTCTCCAGCTGTTCTCCACAGCTCCTGCAAGGTTCCCTTCTCCAGCTGTTCCTCACAGCTCCTGCAATGTTCCCTTCTCCAGTTGTTCTTCACAACTCCAGTAAGGTTCCCTTCTCCAGTTGTTCTCCACAGCTCCTGCAAAGTTCCCTTCTCCAGCTGTTCTCCCCAACAACTGCAAGGTTCCCTTCTCCAACTGTTCTCCACAGCTCCTGTGATGTTCCCTACTCCTCCAAGTTTCCCTTCTCCAGCTGTTCTCCCCAACTCCTCCAAGGTTCCCTTCTCCAGCTGTTCCTCACAGCTCCTCTAAGGTTCCCTTCTCCAGCTGTTCTCCCCAGCTCCTGTGAGTTTCCCTTCTCCAGCTGTTCTCCCCAGCTCCTCCAAGGTTCCCTTCTCCCTCAAAGTGTGTTGCACTCTGCTCTTCTGCCATTTGGGAGCTTTCAGCTGCCTGGTGCAATCACCCACAAATAAAAACCTCCCCCAGCAGGAAAACTCAGGCTTTCCATGTAGCAGGAGCAAAGAGAACAAATATTATTTGAAAACTAAGAGCTGATAATTGTGTGTGAATATTCGTAAAACACACACGGAGCCAAGGAAATTGTTGTCTATACAGAACTGATTGGAACAAATTGGTTTTCTAAATTTAACTTTTAAAGGACTTCCATTGTGACCTTACAAAGTGTAGGGTTTTTCTGAAACGTTCGTTGGAATGGTACTAGAGATTCAAATTGCTTTATTACAGAGACAGGGCAAAAAGAGAAGCCAGAAAAATAGGACAGAAAGATGAAAAAGACATAAAATTAAGCCAGAGGAAATAGCAAAATGCTATGGAATCTATAAAAATATGCAATGGATGTGTTCAATTCCTCCAGTAGGAGGGTTTTTCTGTTTTTTGGTGACATTCAGGGAAATTTAGCATTTTGTTATGTGAAAAAATAAAGCTTAAACTATTGAGTTGTTCCATATCTGGGCAATGGTACCATAAAAAGAAATTATCTCCATGGTGTCCCAGTTTAACTCATTTGTAGCAACCTGAGCTCCACCAGGTTTCATGAGGAGAGCACTAAAATGAGGAAAAACAGCACAAATGTTTTGGAAACAAAAACAAACCCAGATTTTACTGTGTTCCACATGACCCTGGGGCTGTGCTGAGACTCAAACAGAGCCAGGGATCCCAAAGGTGGGGCACAAAGGAGCAAATGTCCAGAAATTCCCCATGGAAATTCTGAGGCTTTTACTATTTTTTCCTTAGAAGCCTAAATGAGCATTAAAAAAGCATTTCTGCATAGGAAACCTCTCCAAGGAGGAAAAACTTCACATTTTACAGGTCAGCCTTAAAACTGAGAGGAGCTTGTGGAGGGAACAGGAGAAGCAATCACAGCAGAGCTGCACTAGCACCAAAAACCCAAAGTAAAAAATCCCTCACTCATAACTCCTCACTCCACCCCTTATGAAATCCTCCATGCCAAGGCCAACAATACAATTAAACTGAGATTCCATCCCTTGGTTGTCTCCTGACTATTTAAAAGCTGATTATTGTCATTGGCTGTGAGAAAACAATCATCCACTCGAGCTGGATCTTTGCTGAAAACCTGGTATTTCTTTGCCCTGCCCTGAAATCAATGAGAGAGTGCCAAGAATCATCAAAACACTTTTCTGTGAACACTGGCACAAATTGAGACGAAGTCCCTTTGTTTCAGCAATGTCCTGGATATAATAAAAGCATTTGTGCTACAATTGCAGTTCACAAGGACATAAATAATATCTCAGCCACAATTAACTGTTCACCTTTAACAGGTGAAAGGCACTGGTATAAAACCTGCCTTTCTGCCCCAGTTTTGTGTGTTAAAGCACCCTGAAACCAGGGAGCACAGCAGAAAGTCCCCTCTCATCCCCCAGTGCTATAAATGATCACTGAGAAAAACAGAATTCCAAACCCTCCCTCATTTTTCACTCTGTGCACTGATACCAACAGAAACCCAACATGCTGATCAAGATACAGGATTGCTAACAAGGCACAATCCTCTTTGCCAAATTAGACTCCAAACACAAAAGTTCAAAACTAGAGAGTCAGAAATAACCAAATATCCAAATATACTGCTAAAGTGATATGATTAATATTCCTTGTACAAAGTTATTTATTTAAATGTATTTATTTAAAATATTGAACCAGGAAATTACCATCAAGATTAAAAGAATTACACTTAGCCTACAGCAACAATATGCTAACGTTGCCAGCACTTAAAGGCTCATAATTCACATGAGGGACCCATCTGAGCACAGCAGATATCAGCAAGGATGTGTGTTGGGGATGGTGGGAGGAGAACTCACCCAGTGTGATGGAGGTGGGTGAGGAGGACAAATCATCTGCAGGAGCAAAGGCACTGATGGGGAATTCTCCAAACCCACCAGGGTGCACTGCCCATGGCAGGGGCTGGAGCTGGGGGAGGTTTGGGGACCCTTCCAGCCCAAACCATTCTGGGATTCCATGAATGCAAATCCTTCTGGAGAGTGCCAAATGTCTCTGGAGGGGAAGGTGATACAGGGCACAGCATCCTGAGAGGGCATGGGAGACTACATCCAGTCCCATCTTGGAAAAAGGGCAATTTCCATCTTGGAAAAGGTAATTTCCATCTTGGAAACAGGGTAATTTCCATCTTGGAAACAGGGTAATTCTGTCTTAGAAAAAGGGTAATTCTATCTTGGACAAAAGGCAATTTCCATCATGGAAAAAGGGCAATCCCGTCTTAGAAAAATGATAATTTCCGTCTTGGAGGAAGGGGAAATTTCCATCTTGGAAAAAGGGGCAATTTCCATCTTGGAAAAAGGGTAATCCCATCTTGGAAAAAGGGTAATTCCATCTTGGAAAAAGGGCAATTTCCGTCTTGGAAAAAGGGTAATTTCCGTCTTGGAAAAGGGGCAATCCTGTCTTGGAAAAAGGGTAATTTCCATCTTGGAAACAGGGTAATTTCCATCTTGGAAACAGGGTAATTTCCATCAGTGCAGAGTCTTTCCTCCTGGCAGCGTGTGCCCTCTGTGCCCCTCCAGCCAGGCTGGTGGCAGCAGGCAGGGAGGGGAGCACAGCAAACCCTTGGGAAGGAGGGGAATGGAATTCTGAGGGAGGATTTGGAATTCTGTTTTTCTCAGCGATCATCTGCAGCACTGGGGGATGAGAGGGGCTTTGCTCTCTGGTTTCAGGGTGTTTTAACTCACAAAGCTGGCAGGAGCTGTGATGCCCTGGAGGGCAGTGGGGCTCAGCCTGGGGCTGGCTCGGTGCCCAGGGCAAAGCCAGGGCTGCTCTCTGCAGAACCCTTCACTCCCACACTGGCTGAAAGGTGAATCCATCTCCTTGTCCAGCTGGAGGTGTTTCCTTACTTTCACTTTGGAGGAGATGAGGAAAATTCAGTGCAGGTGTCCTTACTCAAGAGAAAGAAAGTCAACAGCTTTTGCTGAGGCCCTGAATTATTCCTTTGCAGACACATCTGCCCTTGTCTGTCCCTGGCCCTGCTGACACATCCTGGATCAGCCAGGAATTCCCTCCTGTTTTCCACACACGGTCACTGTTTACCCTGGGAATGGCTTCCTTCCCTTCCAGGCACTGCAGGACAGACTGTGCTCTCAGACAAAACACGATTTAAATAAAAACATGGGGAGGTTCTCATCACAGCCCCTCTATTCACCTCTGTGCTTAAACTAATATCCTGTTAACTATAACATTCTGCAATTTCATGTACAGACTGTGTCCCTCTGGAAGATGAAATGTGTGCTCTGCCATTGAATGCTGGTCAAAATCCTTCAGTGACAATTCCTGGGCATTAATATCAAAAGAGTGTCCATGCAGGGAAGTAAATATTTAAATTTAAACATATTTTTGTCACCCAGAAATTTAATTACAATTTTCTGTTTCATAAGAATTTTTATAACATATTTTTATATTTTATGACATATTTATATTTTATAACCTATAACATTCTTTTCACCCAGCAATTTACAAAAGCTCAGCTCTGCCTCAGGAAAGGCCTCAAGAACTGAAGGCTGGAACCTGGAAAATGCTCACAGGGACCCCACTGGCTGTGGTCCTGTCACTGTCCCCACATTTTCAGTGCTGTCCCTGTAGCAGTGTCCTCTACACAATAATATACAACACTGCAGCCACAATAAATGGTGAAGTCTTTGATAAGGAATAGTTCAGCCTCAATTGTATCTCCACAGGATTCATATTTTGAAATGGTTTTTTTCCAAGGGAGAATTTTAGTCAATGAGAAGAGGGTGAAGGTTGTATGAGGCAGAGGAGAGAGAGGAATCCATTAATTTGTGTTACCAAATGCATGAATGTGATTTATGGACAGCAGGTAATGAAGGACTCTGAAGTCCTGTGAGCAAGAGAATACTGATAACTCAAAACTTAAAAAATGCAATTCCCTGGGATATTCCCTATAAGCACTTCCATTTCCATAGAAGCAATAAATGTTCCTGCTCCAAAAATGTTTTGCTGCCAGTCTCTAATGTTTGCACTTGACTTTCCAGCCACCACCCCACCCAAGTTTTCAGTTCTCTGAGTGCAAATGGGATTCTCAGAATAGAAAGGTGGAACCTGGGCTCTTTCTGTACTGTTTTCCTTTAAAAAAACCATTTCAGGAGAAGGTAATAAATTTGACTTATCTCACTATTGAGAAGATCTCTGCTCCATTTAAGTTAAGCTGTGGAAATGCCATTTGGCAGAGTTTTTCATAACCTCAATTGTGCCCTGAGTCATCTCATCCCTCCACCCTGGGGCACGATGAGCACACAACACAGCAGACAAATCCCAACTTAAACAGAGATAAATTATTAAATAGCATTTCTATAGGAGGCCATTTTCTGAGAGTGCTTCCAAATGATATAAATCACTTATCCTAACAGCACTTTCCCCTCCTGCCAATTCTGGTTCCTCTGCATGTGTTCATATGGCCATAACACAACACTGCATCCACATGGGTTCAAAAATCCCATTTTTCAGCTCCTACAACAGGTAACACTAATTATGAAAAGAATTGATTTGGCATCTACATTTAACACATCTCTAAGCATAAAACTTCATTATCTTATCTGGGGATACTTGACATTTATTAATAAATGCAATACAATTTACAATACATCATTCTGGACATGTTTCAGTCTACCTTTAAGAAAAATTTACCTATTTCAATCTTGTAAATTCTGCTTTATCTCCCAATGTCACCCAGCAGAATTGAGAGAGTAGTAAGAAATGGAGTAGGGAGCTCATAAGAACAAATTGGATTTCTAATTTAAAACTGGAATCAAACCCATTATTCAGTGCTATATTATTTTATTCTTTTGGAGAAGGGCAAACCCTTTCAGCTTCTAAGTTATATACAGTTTTCTACTTCCCCTCCCTACTGACAAATAGATTAGTTGAGGCAATTTCTCTCCATTAAAGGTTTTGCACCTGACACTGTAATGCAGCCACTGCTCAGTTACCCTTCAGGGGAGCCCTTTTTAATCCAAGGTAACAGAAGGATTTGCATTTGTCACTTCAGCTGGGCACAGCCCTCATTGCTCCCTTCCCTTGGCCCATCTGATCCTGCTCAGCCAAGGAAACAAAACATCCTTGGGGATTTTTGTTGGTTAGTAAAAGTTAATTGACAAATTTGTGCCAAAAAAAAAAAAAAAAAACCAAAAAAACACAGTGAAAAAAAAAAACCCACAACGAAAAAAAAGAGCTTTTGGGGTAGAAATAAAAACAAAAAAAAATTTACTTTGAGGACAAATTAAGGAAAATTTAAATTATAGCATAATAATAGAGTAAGGGGTATGAAACATGGACAGCTGGGCAGGAAAGAGGGGCAGGAGACTTCCTAACACAATGGGAGAAATTACATTTTTCTGGAGAGCAAGTTCAGATTGGAACTGTAAGAGCCAAAGCCATTGTATATTATGTGATACACAGCGAGCTGGAAAGAGCTGCCCTTAGAATGACTTACATAGGAACAGATTTTAAAATAAAAACCTGAAGCAGAGAGGATGAATGTAATTAACATAGAGAGACTCTCAGGATGTGGCTGTTCTCCATGTGAGTGTTGACACCAGAGCTGGGATTTTCCCCCAGGGAATTTTGGATGCCCCAGCTGGGCCAGCCCAGGCCACTGGCCCACTTGCTTGCCTCTAAAAAAAGATTCTTATTAAGGCTTCACCAGGGAAGCATGACATCAAGATTCCCTGCCAAAAGCTCATTTCTTCAAAATTGTTTTCTCTTAATTCTGACTCAGAGGTGACATTTCTTCTCTGCTTGCTATCAGCCACAGAAGCCAAATTTTGGTTAGTGGCAGCTAGGAGCAAACAATGGATTAATCATGATGGAAAAATGAGCTTTTTCTTTCAGATGCACTTTGCAAGGTTTCTTTAAAATCAACCAAACAAAAATAAAACACACGATTCTTTTTACATCAGAAAGGAGAAACATAATTCTATCTGTGATTAATCCCATTATCAGTGGTTAGATAAATGGAAATGAGCAAACCTCACAGAAATCTGGTGTTAAAGGAGCCTTCAGCAGGGAGAACCCCCTGGGCAGGGCAGTGCCTGCAGTGGGGGCTCAGTGAGGAAAATGTCCCCTGAAATGTCCCCTGAAATGTCCCCTGAAATGTCCCCTGAAATGTCCCCTGCAGGCAGAAAATGTCCCCTGAAATGTCCCCTGAAATGTCCCCTGCAGGCAGAAAATGTCCCCTGAAATGTCCCCTGAAATGTCCCCTGCAGGCAGAAAATGTCCCCTGAAATGTCCCCTGAAATGTCCCCTGCAGGCAGAAAATGTCCCCTGAAATGTCCCCTGCAGGCAGAAAATGTCCCCTGCTCTCCCCTGGCCACTGAGCCCCCAGGCTGCTGCTCCCCAGCCTGAGCTGCTCTGGGCTCTGCTCAGCTCTGCTGTCCCTGCCCCAGGCTCACACACAGAACACACAGGGGGAAGAAATTCCCAATTGTTTCATTACAAATTGGGCATTCGTGATCTCCAACATTTCATGGCTCCCATTCATTGGGCAGTGGGATAATATCTTTTCTTTGCCTCCTGTCTATGCCATAATTATCTATAGTATGTATGAATTAATGCAATTATTACTCTAGACCCCCATTCTTAGATACAGAGATCACAGAAACCCTTGACAGTTTCCCTGTCTGTTGTATTGCACTAAATAGTTTATAAATAGTTAAATAATAAATTATTTATTATTTAGTTGTTGTTCTGCACTGGGTGATTGGAGTTTTTGCACTGAGTGGATTTGATATTGCACTGAATAGTTGATGTTCTATTATATGGTCTTACACCTGTAAGTCACAGTACATTATGGGATTTCTTGACTGCAATCCATTTACTTTGCCCCAAAAGATCTGACTAAACCTTTCCTATTTTCTCCACCAAGAGACCCATCCAAAGATTCTCCAGATTCTTCCAAAGGGCAGGCCACGTTAAGAGCTGACAAATGCTTTTGTCTCTCACTGGAATCCAAACTCCAAACTCTCACTGCCCCCAGAGCTGGCTCTGGCTCTGTCTCTGCCAGGGGAATCTCATTCCACTTGACATGGAGGTTTATATTCAATAACCATGTCAAGTCTGAATTCCACCTTTGCATTAAATTTGATTGTGTGTGATATTTATTAAATCACTGGATAAATTGCCCACACAGTACAATAAGCAGGATTATGCCTTTCATCTCTCAAACCAAGGAGATTACAGTATTGATTTAGATGAAGTAATAAGGGGAACAAGTTTTGCACCCCCTAAAATGACTTGTGTGGGAGTGCAGTTATTGTAGGAGGTGTCACACCTATCCCACACTGCTCTGTTGTTTACCAGTGCTGCAGTGAGATAAGTGAAAGCAGGTATAAAAGGCATTGTAGGAGAAAAAAAATTGCAATTCTGTTACAGTAATTTCACCTACATGGCAGACAGAAAATACACATTTAAAACACTTGAAGCTTTTCTGGTATGTGCAAGGAACTGGGACGGGAACAAGAAAATTTCTTAGAAGAAAATTGCACACTCAGTTATTTTCTAATCATATTAATAGCTCTTCTTTGTACCTATTGCAGCTTGAAGTGGTTTCCTTTAAAAGATCACAATCAGGATGGTGAATAAAAGTTCAGCTGAGTTCATCACAATGTAGATAATAAATTTACAGTGGCAGTATTATCCTGATACCAAACACATCGTGCTATTTAATGCCGAGTTGGAAAATATCAAATTTTTTTGACAATGAAGGCACAGGACAACCCAATGGCAGATAAAGGGCACAAAAACTGTAATTATTCACTGTTGCATCACCAACTTTCAGTTCAGTGCCTGGAACTGGAGTCCTGGGCAGGGCTGAGAGGTGCACAGTGCTTTAGAGGGCTCAAAGATCCCTTCAGAGCAGGATTAAAACCTCAGAGCATTGGAATTTTAGTTCTGGGTAGGGCTGAGATGTGCACAGCCCTTTAGAGGGCAAAAAGCTCCACTCAGAGCAGGATTAAACCCCCAGAGCCTGGGAATTGCAGTCCTGGGCAGGGCTGAGAGGTGCACAGTGCTTTAGAGGGCACAAAGATCCACTCAGAGCAGGATTAAAACCCCAGAGCATTGGAATTTTAATTCTGGATAGGGCTGAGATGTGCACACCATTTTACAGGGCACAAAGCTCTGCTCAGAGCAGGATTAAACCCCCAGAGCATTGGAATTTCAGTCCTGGGCAGGGCTGAGATGTGCACAGCCCTTCAGGGAGCACAAAGCTCCCTTCAGAGCAGGATTAAAACCCCAGAGCATTGGAATTGTGGTTCTGGGCAGGACTGAGATGTGCACAGCCCTTCAGGGAGCACAAAGCTCTGCTCAGAGCAGGATTAAAACCCCAGAGCATTGGAATTGCAGTTCTGGGCAGGACTGAGATGTGCACAGCCCTTCAGGGAGCACAAAGCTCTGCTCAGAGCAGGATTAAAACCCCAGAGCATTGGAATTGTGGTTCTGGGCAGGGCTGAGATGTGCACACCATTTTACAGGGCACAAAGCTCTGCTCAGAGCAGGATTAAACCCCAGAGCATTGGAATTTCAGTTTGGGGCAGGGCTGAGATGTGCACAGCCCTTCAGGGAGCACAAAGCTCCCTTCAGAGCAGGATTAAAACCCCAGAGCCTGGGAATTGCAGTTTGGGGCAGGGCTGAGATGTGCACAGCCCTTTAGAGGGCACAGAGATCCCTTCAGAGCAGGATTAAACCCCCAGCACTGGCTGCAGCCACAGCTGGATCAGCCCCAGGGGATGGAACCTCAGATGGGCTTGAGGTAGAAATGCACAATTGTGCCAGAGAGGAGCTTTGGAGAGATGAGCTAGCAGGACACAGAGCCAGGGAAATGCTGCCAGAAGCTGTGCAGTTATGGGGGTTAGAGACAGTTTTAAACACTCACAGGCCTAATTTTGAGCTCTACCTTACTGAAAAAGGTCCAAACCTTCACATCCCCCCTCCCAGGAGAGGCCACTCTCTCCCTCTCACTGACACAAAGCAAACAGAAGATACATTTAGAGGAAAAGAAAAGCAGGGGAATTTAAGCTCTGCACCCCATGCACTCTATATTTAATTCTTTGCTACCAGGACTTGGATCTTTGAAGTCCCAAGGTGCAGTCTAAACCCTGTATTCTCATCCTCCTGTGTTGGAAATCTCAGCCACAAACTGGGTACAACTCAGTGGAAGTCCTGGGTCAGGAGACTTAATTCTATTAATTGACAGCATCACAACTGAGTAGGAAGGGATTTCCAGCTGCTTTGAGTCAATGGAGTTCTCTTCAAACTTTAAATGCTAAATATTAATAGTTGGAGTAATATTATTTTAATATTATAATGCAAAATGGAAGATACGCCTTGGACTTCTGAAATGAGATTTGCAGCCTCAAGAAGAAGAGCAAAACAGGAGAGTTGTGGTAAGTTATTAGTGATTAGATCTCTCATTAAAACAGGAGAGTTCTGGTAAGCTATTAGTGATTAGATCTCTCATTAAAAGGCTCTTCTAGCAGGGAACAATCCATGGAAACAGCCCAGCCAAAGGTCAGCCAGACCCTCTGTGCTCAGAGACACCCATACTGTGATGGGATAACTGCACTCTTCCATTATGGAACATTCATTCAGCCTTTTCCAAACCTCTCCCAGTTTAAATTACCCCAACGTGAAAATAAAATCTTTTCTATCAATAGCAATAAGGCACAAGTCTTGATAATGACGACAGTCAGACAGACATCAAGCCATAAATACTGGAAACAGCAAAACATTTTAGGAACAACAGAGAACACAAACAAGCCCCAAAGCCCAGATTTTTCCAGGAACTGACCCAGAATCTCCAGGCAATCAAAGCAGCACAATGAACAGGATGGGGGATGAGCTGATGGTTGAAGATAACATTTCATTTATCCAAGCACACTGCAGTGCTGCTCCTTGCTCCCCATTTCCATCAGGAACTGCCCAAGGCTGCTCTGATTTTTGCCCCAGCCCTGTCACAAAACCCCTGGCACCTCATTTTAAGCAAATTGAGCAAAATGAAATATTACCAGCAAACACTAATAGATAACTCTACGAGTCAATTACAAAAGAAACACCTCCAAGGAAATTTCATCCATAAAAATTTCTGAGGAACAAACAAGATCATTTCCAAGTGATAAACTTCACTGTTGTTGTATTCTTCTGCTAATTGCTTTCACTTTCTTGTAAATTGTTTTGATTTTTCAATTTCAATTAGTAGCCTCAGCAAGGTGTGAACTCAGACAACCTTGCTATTCTGTTTTTCTGCTCCAACAAGAACATTTCTACATTTTTATTTTGAGAATGCTACTCAGATTAATTACTGGGTTATTTATCTGGAAGGCAGTTGGAAGTGATATTTTTTTCCCCATATTGACACTGTGAAGTGGTGTAAGCCCATTGAAATAGAAGGAGTGGAGCCTATTTCTACCAACTGAGAATCTATCTGTGGGAAGCAAAGCAAAATTTTCCCTCTGGGCTCTATCTTTATTGGTAACTCAAACTAGTATCTAAAATCTATACTGTAAGAGAAATATTCCCTAGGAATTTTTCATTGAGAAGATCTGTTCCTTCTGCTCAAAGATTCTTCTCCTTATGCCCATCCCAGTTAATGCCAACAGCTCGATCAATCTCAGAAAAGAAATGTAGCATATCCTGGCATTAATGGTATGGATCAATAGAAGAAGCACATTATAAATCCAAGAAGAAAATAGAAATAAAGCTTAAATACCATTAAAATCCATAATGCCTTTCTTTTACAAGCCATTTATCAGGAACAGCGGGTGTTATAGCCCACATGTCAAATTCTACATGGGAAATTTTACAACACAGTGTGCACAACTTCAGGAAATCAAAGAAAAAAAAAAAAATTAAGTTTAAACATCAACTAGAATTTGAATTGTTTTAACTCGAATTTTAATTAATGATCACTGTTTAATCTATGAAGATTTGTAAGCAAGTTAAATGGATTTGGAGAGGCAGAAATATTAACAACTCCTGAATTCTCCTCCTGAAAGACATGACAACTGTGAGAGCAAATTCCCAACCTTTATCTTCAATGAACTGTCTTTAATGGTATCAGGTAATTTCAACTTTGATCAAAAAAATCAAACCCCTGTGCTGACAAGAGCAATTTTTAGCTGTAATAGTGACAAGGGCAGACCACAGCTCGTGGTTTCAGATGAGTTAAAGCACCACTGAACACAAGTTTTGTAGCAATCCAGCTTCTGCTCACCTTCCAGTTTTACATCATTGAAATCCTTTTAGCCCCCAAATGAACAAATTTCCACCTTTCTGTGTAAATGCAGGAAAGCACAGTGCCCTGTACTGCTGCCTCCTGAACCCTTTTTGATTTTGATATGCTGATTTATATTCTAATACCTGCTGTCATACAGGGTTGGTCTCAGGTATTGAGCAGCAATTTCTGAAACACAGTCCAAAGTGACACCTCAAATAAGTAAACAATCCACTTTTCATACCCAGACATTTCATCTGTAAACAAGAGAAGACACTTTCACCAAAACAATTTTTGCAATTTGCATCGAGAACACACAAGATCAGAAGGGTACTCACATGAGATTTGGCTGGGGCCAAGGCAAGAGAGAGAGAGAGAGTTCCTCCAGTCAAACTGCACTTCTTGATTTATCTACAAACCTCTGGCCTGGAAGTTGAGGACAAGAAGGAACAATTTTAGTTCTGATAGCATTCTTCCTGTGACCTGTGGCTTCAGCTAAGTAATGACAGTGTTCTTGGCAAATATGAGTTAAGCAGTGTTGCCATGCCAACACACATCCTCTCCTTTCCAATATTTCACTGCTCCAGACACTCTGGGCCTGGAACACACTTCCCACCAGCCAGGCTCCTATGGGAGTCTGCTTTGGACTTCTTCTATTATAGATCTCTATTCTATTAATTAATTCTATTAATAGACTAGAAATCCATAAGAGAAGAAGTCTAATATGGACTCCTATGGAATATAAATCCATAATATTCTATTATAGATTTCTATCCTATAAATCTTCTATTTTAAATTTCTATTCTATAAATCTTCTACTACAGATTTCTTTCTATAGAAGAAATTCTGACCTCAAAATGATGTTAAATGCTGTGGATTTCACTTCATAGGATCAAGCATAAACATTAATCATCAATGTATTTCAACTACCCATAAATTATTTTCCTGAGGAAGAAGAGCATGAAGTAGCAGTCATGATCAGCATTGCTGGTATTCAGCAAAATAAAATATCCTTGTGCACTGATATTCCAGCTGGAGAAAGGTCTTTCATTTTTCTGGCCAAAACATATCAATATTGCATTACTGATACAAAAGGAGTTTTTACTCAGATATCTTTTTCCTGATGAAAAATGAAAAACATGTGGAGGTTTTAAATTCTGGATTAAATTTTGCCAGAGCAGCCTTGCAGCCAGTTTTAGGCATAACAGAGAGGAAAACAGCAAGAGTCCAATGCACATAACCCAAACCTTGTGTAGCAACTTTGGATGTAAACTGGAATTCCACAGCAAGGAATATCAAGTTTTAGAGCATTTTAATAAATGGAAAATGGACCAATGCAGGATTTACCATACCAAAGAGGAAAGTATCAATATCCTGACTGTCCCAGGGCACTACTGGTTTTCTGTACCCATGCACAGGTGAAGCTGCTGACCTCAGGACCTAGAGGGCTCCTGGAGGTACTGGACTATTTTAACTGTGTACAATTTGCACAATCATCATCATCACACAATTAATGATATTCTTAGAGAGTTAAGACTTCAATTGAGATAATAATAAAATTTCAGCTTCAAGCATGAATTGTGCTTCCTTTTTTTTATTCCATGACAGGATTCTGCCTGTGAAATTGAGGATCCCTGCAACACATTCCATAACTTGGATGCAACAAATTGATGGCACCAGCAAAGGCTATTGATTATTTAAAACCCTCCTAGATAAGCAGAAACTTCAAGCACATATTTTACACAATATGGAGTATAATGTGAGCCTGATCTGCATTTTTAGTCCTTTCCTGTTTTTTATTTATTTATTTATAAAATACCAGCAGGATAGAATTACAGCAGCATAACCAGCATGAGCTGTTGTTTTGGGAAAATGCTACTTCCTGCAGCTGCATTTGCAGTGCTTTTAGCAGCACCACCAATCATGAAAGGGCAACTTTGAAAACAGTTTTTGCAGTCTAAAAATAGATCCTTCTGGATTAGTATTCACCTATACATGTAAATAAGTCAGTCTGATTTTCAGGCAGGCTTTAAGGGAAATGAGATTAACATAATATGAAAATAATTCAATTATTCACAAGAAGATGCAATTATCATACAATCAGTGTTCGGGAATCCAAATAAATCAGCATCCTCATATTTATATTTAAACAAAGAAATCCATCTGCCAATGATAGAAGATTCAAAGACAATTAATTTATTATAGAACAAAAGACGTTGTTCTGACGATTTGAAAGTCAGGTACAAGGAAAGCAACAGAACTGATAATGACTCTAATGCCTGCTTTGATTGCTGGAGATGGAAATTGCACGAGAGAAGCCAAGCAGAGCTCATGACAGGTTGTTCTGCATGCTGGGAGCCAGGCTCGTGGCTGCTGGGATGGTTTGGTCTCTGTGGGCTCAATTAACCCTTTCTGCACAGTGCAGAGCTCTGGCAGCTCTCAGCAGCCCTGTCCTGTGGACAGCTCTGCTTCAAACCTCAGATTTCTGTCACCTGCAGGGAAAACAGGATCTCTCTCCTCCACCCAGCTGCTGCTCACTACACCTGTAGCAATCTGATAGATTTAAGGTTGTCGACACTTTTGGGATATTCCTGCGTGGACTAAAATGTGAGGGGTGGTTGCAGAATTACACACAGGCATCAAAAAAACTCCAAAACCAATCAACCAACCAAGGAATCAACCAACTAAACAAGCAAGGAACCAACCAAGCAATCAGCCAAGGAACCAACCAAGCAATCAGCCAAGAAACCAAGGAACCAACCAACCAAGGAACCAACCAACCAACCAAGGAACCAACCAAGGAACCAACCAACCAAGGAATCAACCAACCAACCAAGGAACCAACCAACCAAGGAACCAACCAACCAGCCAAGGAACCAACCAACCAACCAAGGAACCAACCAACCAGCCAACCTAGGAACCAACCAACCAAGCAAGGAGCCAACCAAGCAAGGAACCATTCAACCAACTAACCAGCCAACCAAGGCACCAACCAAGGAACCATTCAACCAACTAACCAACCAACCAACCAAGGAATCAAGCAACCAACCAACCATTCAACCAACCAACCCAGTCAAACCAATTTTTGGTGGAATAACCAGGTTAAAATGTAAACAGTTACAGGTTTTGGATGTGTTAATTAGGTTTGGTAACTGTGAATGAGACAATATTTGTTCTCCAGGCCTATCCATAGACACTGAATATTTATGAATTATTGAAAGAGTGACAGTTTGGGGCCTGGAGGCTTTCCAGCCAGCCAAGTATGTAATGTACATTATTCCATTGTGAAGTATGGCCAGTGCCATCTCCACATCACTGAACTGACTGGATTAACATCCCAACAATTCCAACCACATTTGTCAGATGTAATTCTCACCACCCATGAAAACTGCACATCTACCAGTCAAAACAGGAGATCAGGTTAATCCAATTTAAAAAAAAATTAAACTAGATTAGTCCACCATGAGTTTTTCTCTGATTTTTTGAATTAGACTTTCTCTTAGCTTTCAGCAGTACCAGTCACCAAGAAAAAGTTAAAAACTTATGCAAATATTTGCAAGACCAGGGCCCACAGAAGCCATCTAGCAATCAGACACACCAAGTTTTTCCCTTCTTATTTTAAATTTGAAATGCTAACCAGATCCATACTTTAGTCCATATTTTCTGTATCATTTCAATGAAGGCTTAATATATTTGTTGTTCCAATAATAAAATAGAAATTATAGCAACTACTCTAGTTTTTAATGGTGTTCTTTAGAAAATATGTAGCATTTTTTGGTCTCCAACAGTCTGATATTTCCAATGGCAATTTTCCTGACATCTCTGTGTTTCTTTGGCACTGATGTTTGCCCTGAATATTATTAAAACACTTATTAATCAATCCGAAATGCTGAACTAATTCCAGTTAGTGCAAGACAGATGAAAAAAGGCATTTTGCAGGCAACTGGGAGCCAACTCTGGGCACGCAGCTTTTTTCAGCCAGCTGAGGCTGACACCAGGGTATTTCACTGGATTCTCCTGAGAGAACAAGACCCAGCTGTGCTTCTCCTACTGCACATCCTGCCAGATGATCCAAGGGCCTGCAATTCCAGGGAGACTGGAGCCTTCCCTTGTCCTTGACTCTGCAGGGCTAAAACAATGCCAAGCTTGTTCCAGCACAAGGTGTACCTTGTTACTGCCACTTATTTATTATTAGGAAACAACTGAAAAGGAATTAGGAATCAGAACATTCCCATGATTTTGTTTGGTTTTCTCTTCTTTCCTCTATTCTAAAGGGTGATTGGAAATGAAAAAGAAGCAGGGAGTTCTACTGGCTTCAGCACCACAGCACTGCTGAACAGAAGGAACAGACTCCATTCTTCCTCCATAAAATTTTTCTTATTAAACCCACCAGACACAAAGAACATAAAGTCTTTGCTATTCAGGACAATGCCCATCCAAATTTTCAGCCTTCACTTGCTGTCCCTAAAAATAGGTGAGCTTGAGGCCATTCTTTCCAAAGGGTAAACTGATTTTATGCTCCTGTTTCACAGATAAACCGGAGGGGCAACAAATGTTCAGATAAAGTCAAATAAGGAAAAAAAAAATCCTGTCAAAGGAGGATTTCAAATGAAAAGAAATTAAATCAATTCGAACTTTCCATCAGAACCTAAATGAAAAAGCAGCTTTGGAGCACCTGTTTGAAAAGAAATCCCAGTTTGTTATCAAAGGTTGATCAAAGTGCTGCTGATGGCAGAGTTTGCTGTCCCCTCAGCCACAGGGGGATCTGCAGGCAGGGAGGGAGGCACCGACCTGAGCTCACATTTGCTCACATTTCCATTTCTGCACAGGCTGCCCTGGGTGGGCTGTTGATGCTCTGCCTGCACCGACCTGAGCTCACATTTGCTCACATTTACATTTCTGCACAGGCTGCCCTGGGTGGGCTATTGGTGCTCTGCCTGCACTGAGCTCACATTTACATTTCTGCACAGGGTCCTGGGTGGGCTGTTGATGCTCTGCCTGCACTGACCTGAGCTCACATTTGCTCACATTTCCATTTCTGCACAGGCTGCCCTGGGTGGGCTGTTGGTGCAGGCTTTTCTTGGCATCCTACACAGGGTTATTCCACCCTGCAGGGATCTTTAGGGCCTGCAGAAAGCTCTGATAGCTCCCTGCCCCATTTTCCTAGGTGAGTTACCAACTCAGTGACTTATTCCCTCTCTGCTTGGAGATTATTTAATTATATTTTATATAAATGTAATTGCTGGTTACAGCTATAAAAAATCAGAAAAATCCATTTGAAATTACTCACAACTTCTTTAACAGGGTAGTGGAATATACACCTAAAAATCCACTCTGCAGCTGGCTCAGAGAGGGGATTTGGACAAGGATTTTGGTAGGCAATGACTCTGGATCCTCCTGAGAACTGGGCTTGGGTCTCTCATGTCTTGGTGAGAGCTGCTGATCTCCCAGGGAAATTCTAATAATGCTGTGTCTAAAACTAAAAGAAGCCTTCAGAAATCTGCTTTTCTGAACAATTTCAGAAATTGTTCAGTGATTCTGGCCCAGATAGTTTTGAGGCAATGGAAGGTTAGACTCAAATTTGAAATGTTTCTTCTTAGTTTTAGAGAAAAAGAAAGATCTTTTGAGTTTGTCACTCTAAAGAATCACATAAGATTATCATAAGATACAGAACTAGGCATTTTTTTTCTAATTCCTTGTATTCTATTTGCAGCTGCATTCAGGCACCTGATTCATTCCCTTGCTATCCTTACACCCCAGCCCTGACACCAAAGAATGTGTATAAGAAAAAAACTGCTGGAAAAACAACTTAGTGATACCTATTAACAAACCAGGCAATTAAAACCAGATGGTTAAGCACCAAATTTTCAGCAGAGCCCAAGAACGTTCCAGAGGAATAACAAAAATAAACAGCTGAATGTAAAACTGTGAAACATATGTTCCCATTAATATTAAAGTAGCACCACTGGTGTGTGTATGTGTGTTTATATAAATACATGAGTGGGGTTTTTCTGATATCCTGGTTTATATGGTGGTTATATGAATGGGCTTGCAGGCTATTCTGATGTTGGGAAGTCAAACATTCCCTTCCCTGCTCTGGCTTTAGGAGCCATATGTTTTCATTTCCAGTCCACTGAGAGCCTCCAAGTTCCACATGCACGACGGAAATGTGAATTTACATTTGTAAATTGAGTAAGCACACACTTGTGTAACTTACAGCAACATATCAGAAGTTTAGAATTTCATTATTCAGAGCAGAAGTGCAGGAGTTACAGCCATGGAGGGGAGGCCTGGTCTCAGCCAGTGGTCAGGGAGATGTGGGGGAGCTGCAGAGTGCATGTGGCCAGAATGATGGAATTGTGGTGTGTCTCACAAGAAACAGAGATCAAATGGCATCTGCAGCCAGCTATGGGCACTGAGAAGGGGGCTTGCTTGTTCCAAGGAGATCTTTTGCTAAGATCATGATGTTTTCTCTCTCAATTCCCCTCAGCTCCACGTGAAAGCAAGATCCAACATATGCTGTGTGCATCCTGTGCCTGCCTGCACACCCCTGCACGTCACTTTGAGTTATCCCAGAGCCTCCTGAGCACTGGGGGAGCAGAGCTTCATTGGGCTGGAAATTCATGCTTCAGCAAATGCATTGTCAATTTGGTGACCATCTGTAACTCACTGGAGTCTTGTTTTGTGCTGTGGCAATGAATCAGGCAGGGCTGGGGTTTCAGAGCAGGCCCAGGGCTGGTCTGGAAACCCAAGAGCTCATGGGTTTATAAAGCCCTGCAGCTCATGGGTTTATAAAGCCCAAGGATGAGGTGCTGGATGAGATCTCTCACTTCAGGTGAGCACATCCCAACACAGCTCCCACACCATTTACACCTGCAGGTGAATATTGCACACCAGCACAAGGAGAAAGAGAAAGCAAACCTCCAGGAGTTCCAGGATGAAGCATTAATTACCTTCATATTGCTCTGGAGAAAACCAGATTTTCAGTGGTGGCCAATTGCAGCCAGAGACACAATTTGCCTGGGTTGTTTCCCCTGAGTGCAGATGAAATGTGCACATGTACCTGAGCAATGTACACAAAAAATTAACTATGCATAAGGAATTTCAGCTTTACAAGTAAAACTTTCAAAGGGCAGTTAGGGATGAGTGAAAATGGTATTCTTCAGTTGAAAAGCATTTCCAGCATTATTTATAGATTTTCTATCCAGCATTCAGGACATGGACATCCCTGAGCAGCCACCACTGCTGGTGGTTTACTGCAAGCACAGAAACTCAGGCAGGTGTGACCACCTTATCAGGGCCAATTTAGGAACTGAATTGTTGGCCACTGTTTCCTTTATTAACAGCAGCAGCCATCCTCCTTGTCTCATTGAAACAGAATTTGCAAGGAGGCAAAAAGATGCAGTTCACCTAAGCCCTTCCTAAAGCAGCTCCAGAACAGTTTTCTCCCTGTTCTCTCTCATCCCCGATGAGGAGATGGTGCAATATTAGTGAATTACATTCATTATTCACCTGTCATCCTGATAAATGATTTTTCAATAGGGGAACCCATATAATGCATCTTTACTACAGTGAATTAGGGAAACCCAGAACAAAGCAGTGTCTCCTTAGCTGCATTTGCATAACCCCAGGAAATATCTGCTCCTAAATCATTTCTGTTCCCTTTCTTTGTTTTCTTACAGCAGGATTTGAACACTGGCATTTGAGAGGGATGCTAATGAATTCCCAGAGGATTAAAATAAAGCCACAGTAAATAGAGTTACCTTTCAGTCACCTCTCTAATGCTCACACCTGTGTGCAGACAGGACCTGAATGGGAATCATTCCCCTCCTCCTCCACAGGTTCCTCTGTTGATTTTGGAGGGATTGCACTGATCTCACTGCAGAGGTACAGGTACAAAACAAACCCAGAGAAATTCCAGAAGCACCTGGGGGAAATCCCATGTTGGAATCTAGGAGCAGTTTGTGTTTTACCAGTTAGGGCCACAGAATGGTTTGGGTTGGAAGGGACCTGACATCCTCTCATTCCACCCCATCCAGTGCCATGGCAGGGACCCCTCCCACTGTCCCAGGTGCTCCAAACCCAGTGTCCAGCCTGGCCTTGGGCACTGCCAGGGATGCAGGGGCAGCCACAGCTGCTCTGGGCACCTGTGCCAGGGCTGACACCCAGCCAGGGAACAATTCCTGCCTGATATTTTACCTAAACCTGGCAGTGGCAGCCATTCCCTGTGTGCTGTCCCTCCATCCCTTGTCCCCAGTCCCCCTCCAGCTCTCCTGGAGCCCCTTCAGGCCCTGCCAGGGGCTCTGAGCTCTCCCTGGAGCTTCTCCTCTCCAGGTGAGCACCCCCAGCTCCCCAGCCTGGCTCACAGCAGGACCTTGTTCAACTTCCCAAAGTTTCCACATCCCCCTCTCCAGCCTGTCCTGGCTGCAGTGCCCATGAGAAGTTCATCTGAGTTTAGTTTTAAGTTTTTCATTTTAGTTTTTAGAGCAGAATGTTGTGTCCTATTGAGGAGTTTTGAACAGTCCACAATGGTTTTTTTGACTGTTGTCAAACAACAGTGGACCGTTCAAAGCTCCTCAACTGGACAAAACATTCTGCTCTAAAAACTTAACATAAAAAACACATTCCCAATAATACAATATTCCCAAAAAATACAATACTGCAAACTCTGCTCCTGTTCCCTGAGAGGAGGCTCTTTTTTGGTTTCAGGTTTCCCAGCATTGGTTATCTCAGAACAGGACCCCACTCAGAGTGCTCCCATTAATCTCATGTCCTGAGCACAGGCACAGAAAATGCCCCATTCAGAGGGTGGAGGGACAGTGGGACACTTCCAAGGAAATTCAAGGAAATGTTTATTTTGTAACCTGTCTAGCTGAGATGGAAACAGAGCTCCGTGCCTGGATCAGTGCCATGCTACCCAAATTTACAGCATTTATACATATCTAAATTACAGAATTGCTTTTAGCTGTTTTGCAGCAAGCTGCTTAGAAACTTGGAAATTTTGGCTGTTATTTGTTGCAGCAGGGCAATCTTATAAACCTTATCAGCCTGTAGATAGGATCTTGTGAAAATTTGCCCTATCTTCTGCTGTTTGTACAGCATTTTAAAACTTTTTATTCAAACAGACCTATTTTACTGAAGCAGGCTTAAAACTTTCTTAATCAGGTTTAAAACTTTCTTAATCAGGTTTTCTAGCCTTATTTTTCTTTAATTTTTTCAAACTTTAAAGTGCTTAGGCTCAGTCACATTTATTCAGTCAGGAGCCTGGTCTGGCTAATCACTGTCACCAGAAAATATTTTATCCACAAACAAGTAATTTGTTAGATCCTAAACTGGACTTAGTTTTCTTTTCTGCTGTGGAGACCTGCACTGTGATATTGGGTTCTGCCTGAAAGATCTGGAAATTAATTTTAAATTATTTTCACACTCTCTGGATTTAAAAACTTCAATCAGCCTGGCATTAGGCTCAAGTACAGCTAAATAGCCTGATAAATATGATTTTGCTGGTATTAGGGGATGGCAGAGGGCTCTGCAGCCTGCTCAGTCCTCAGCACTGTGATGCCACACACAACAGAGGCCTGACAAATATTCAATGCCGCCCATTCAAAGGGTAAAACTTTGATTTAGATGCCAACTTACGTTTGTAAGTGTTGATATTTATCACAGAATTCCTCTATTCACTCAAGGGACATTTAGTCACTGTTTCTTCAGTGTACAGGAGGTCCAGTTCCCTTTATTCAAGTGGAAAACTCCATGAAAATGAAAAAACCCTGTCACTTGGAGAAGGTACAAATCTGGCTCAGCAGTTGTGGAAATTAAGCAAATACTTGACTTTAAAGCTCTCCTCAGGTTTGTCAGTGTAATTCCACAGCCAGGCCAGGTGCACATATTAACACATATGTGAACATTTGCATAAGGAAATTCATGTGGCACAAAGTCCAGGCAGATTAAGTGCTAACAATGATAGTAAAAGTTTTAAAATCATAAAATTCAGGGAATTAGAAAGAAGATAGACTTAGTGGGGCCCTGGAAAAATGTTGAGAATAGACTCTGAAAATGTTCAGCTTTGTGTTTGCCAGATCATGGGAAATTGCACCTGCATACACAGTATATGATAAATGATATAATTGTTAGATGTGATGATTGTTTAGTAATTAAATTTAATTATTGTTTAATCATAAGAAGAATCATGAGAAGCTATGCTAGAACTTTGAGGGGGACCACAAGGAGCCCATGCTTGGCTGAAATCTATGCATACAATAGAGCAATACCAGTTTAATCATTAACATGAAAGTTATATAACCATAGAATATAAAAACATGTTCATCCCAAACCCATGGCGGAGTCCGATTTGGGGTTGTACCCCTGACACCCAGATCTCTTCAATGAAAGCACCTGCATATAATCATTGTGTGATTATGTGTTTCTGAATGCTAACAAGAAGAAACCTGAATTTAAAATCCCTGGATTTCATTGCAAGGCTGCCTTAGTGCCCCTGAGCTACATTTCTGAATGGACACTTCCAAAAGCAGTGGAAATGCTGCTTTCTCTAGTTTATCCCCTACTGTTGCCACTGATTTCTGTGTATTCTTACATTTTTCAGTTGCCTTTTTTTTTTTTTTTAAGAAGAGATTGCCACAGGTATGCAGAAATTTAAAAAAAAATCTCAGCAAATTAACAGAACCATCAATCTTTACACATAAACATGTGTGCACACATACACACACATATCAGTTTGTGTACATCCCAGAAAAACTGGTGAACTGCTATAAGCAACAGCAAGAATCTTAATTGAGTTCTATACTAATAATGAGCATTAATAGTGCTACTTAACTAATCAAAGAATTAACAGTGCTGTGCAAACTACAGCAGTATAACATTGATATTGCTGAGCAGGAATTGTAAGTGTTGGGAGGATGCTGGGGGAGGGGAACAAACCTGATTTTATTCTGCTTTAGCTACAAGACCACAGTCTACAGCAATTAATAAAAACATTCCTGTACATTCTATTTTTAAAAGCTAATATCAATGCTGTTATTTCTACTGACACTAACAGCAAGAAAGCCTCATGCAAATGAAAAAAAGCATTTTTGAACAATTTCTCCTCCCCACCTCTTGTTTCTATAATGCAAAAGAAACAACTGAAAGGGGAGAAGACAAAGCAGATGCATCCTTCCACAATCAGAATTTCGAGCTGAACTTGTAGGGTTGTGCCACACAAACATTTCCAGCAGCACTCCATCAATGTGATAAATGCTGCCATCCCATCACACACAGCTTTGACACTCACAAAAATCAGTTCTGAGCTCCACTCACCGGGAAGGTGAGCTTGGTGTGAGAGCAGAGGAAAATCAAAGCTACAGAGCAGCACATTCCTGCACAAGAATTAGCATTTCTTCCTGGCATTGGCAGCACTGCTGAGACTTGTAAATTATTCAGCATCTACAATCAACATGCCAAATTTCAGTGGGAACCTTGGTGCTAGTGTAAGTAAATTTTTATCTTACCTGATCGTGTTTGATGTGTGATTGACTGAGGTGGTTCACAAAGGCATCTCTGCAGCCTGATTGGGAACGCTGCACTTGTGCTTCCTCAAGGAAAAATTAGCAACTTGCATTTGAAATTCATGTCATAAATTCCTCAGTATTCAGGTTCATCATCTCTCTTATAGCCTCATTCTATCTCTAGAATCTTGGGCTTTGATGAAGACAGGACAAGCTACAAGGAGCTACAAGCAGATCTGAAAGGACCCTCCATTTATTAACTTTAATAAAAGTTATCTTGATCCACAAGGCTCAGACGTTTAATTAAAGTAAATGGAAAAGATGCAGTAAAAAAAAAAAACAGGATAAAGTTTAATATTAGATCAGCCTAAGGAAATTCATGAGAAAACAGAGGGGACTGATGGAATACCTGATGGATGGGGAAGGATATACAGTTCAAGGAGAGGGGATGTCAGGCACCATTGGCCCAGCTGGAGTGAAGGCAGAGCCCACAGCTCTGGGTCACTCATTTACATGCACCAGGCTGCCTGGAATGCCACAGAATTCTCCAGAAGAAAAGCCTGAGATAAATTATTGAAGGGCTGGAGATGCTGCTCACACTTTCCCTGCTCTGACTCTGGGTTTGCACTCATCCATCCTCCCACCAGCTAAAACCAGCAGCTCGGGAAGGAGGGCCAGTGCTGGGCTGGCAATGATGCCCTGGGATTGGAGCTTTTATAATTTTAATTTATTTGTGATCCTGCAGCTCTTCAGTGTGTAACTCTAAACTCCATGTGCAGTGGGAGCTGCTGCTGTCCCATGTTGGGCAGACACAACAATTCCTCTCCAGGCTGGGAACCAAGGACACCTCACTGCCTCAGGGCCAGGGATGGGAACAAAAGGGAGTTTGGGGAGCAAACTTGGGGTCAATGACTTCATTATCATGGGGTAAATGACTTCATTAGCTGAAGCTGTAATTGGAAAATTAACCCTCAATATGCCCAAATTTACCAAAGTGTGCAAACCCATGGCCCATCATCCATTTTTGTGTGTAGCCCCTGGGGGGCTTTGTCTGCCCTAAATGCACCTGGAGACCCTTCAATAACTGGAACTGCTTTTTATTCCCTTAATTCCATCTGGCCTCTGTTTTTGGGTAGCCCCAAAAGGCATCACCAACCCCAAGTTCCTGCAGACTGCAGCTCCCAGCCAGGAGTTGGAATAAGCAGCTGAGGAAGGAATTTCAGGATTTTTTACCCCTTGAGCATAAATTGGACCCAGGTGGCTCCAAAGCACAGAGAATTGTCACTCTCCCCCCTGCAAGCCTGGCTGTTATTCCACTGAGACATTCTCATTGTTGTGATGGGCTTGTCAAGCCTTCACATTCCTAATTTCTCAGCTTTGATGACTAGAGCTTTGCTATAATACTAAGAACAGTGCAGGAAGTGAGTGAAGGACTGACAGTCTTTCATTTTTGAGACACAAAATAAGTCTTTCCTGTCTACAAGTCAATCCTGTTTTATTCTTAGCTTCTCTGGAGCACACTTCCTCAGACAAGAACTAAACTCTTTTGTCAAAGCCATAAATACTGTAGCAACACTGTTCAAACCCTTCCTTCTTGGTTTGTGGTAGCAGATTGCAATTTGCCTGGTAGCATTAAAGTTCTCAAAGTTTTTGTTTAAAAAGTTGCCATCGAGTAAAAAAAAATAAATTAAAAACCTGTAATTTAAATGACATAGAATTCCTGATAGTCTCCTGAGGCAATTAATAATCCAAACATAAGCAACAGCTACTGTGTAACATTTTTAGTCAGCATCAAGTGAGATTAAGAGGATATTTCTTAAAACAGTGAAATAGAAAATTACGTTTTACATTGGAGTTTGATTGATGATAAAGAAGAAATATTTTATATTCCTTGCACAAAACAGGCTGAAACACAAATATTAATACTATCTAAGACTTCAGTGTGGCTAAATAATTCATAAAAGTTAATTGAATTTTGTTGGTTGGAAAGGGGCTGAGATTGATTCAGCAGTGAGATGAGATAATCCCCCTCAGCCTCTGATATGGGGATTGCCCTTTCCTAGGGCCTCCTCCAATTTGTTCCCAATTACCCAGGGGTCAGCCAGCCCAGGCTCCTGGGGACTCCCCAGGGCTGCTGACCCTGAATTCCCTCAGGGTGTCACAGGGGAAATCAAAGTCAGCACCAACTGCAAGGGTTAATTTGTAATTGATTAGTGATAGGTGCTTATTCTCAGGTAAATATTTTCCTGGCCCCTCCAACCACCAAGAGCTGTTTAAAATTTTCTTCATGTTTTGCATACTCCAGTTATTTTGCATTGTCCACTTGCATATTAATCTGTAATTCACTTTACCTAGGAATACAGCATTGCAGGAATACAAAGACAAATGCATGCAAATTTAGAGAAACCTGATGAACAAACAATGCTCAGTGAGCTGAGAGAAATCAAAACTCCCTCCAGTCTAAAAACCAAAGAAGAAAGAAAATTTGTGTCACTGATGTGAAGAATTTACCCCAGTGCTGGTGCCAGTACCTCCCACCACCCAGACAATGACAGAGGTATAAAAGCAACTTAACAGAACTTTCATGCACAATTTCAATGCTGTTGATGAAATAAAAACTCTGATTTGCAGGAAGAAATGGTAGCAGTGAGAGTTGCTGAGGAAGAGAAAATTACAGTCTGGAAACCATGATTATTTAAACTATCTCATCTACAGATTAAGGAAATTTATTTTGGTCCTCTCCCACCTAAATCCCCAGTCCAAATCCTAAACTGTAGTCACTCATTCACTCGGTGAAATACTGCAGCCTGGTGAACACTCTAAACCCAGAATATTAAAAAGGTCAAAATAATATTAAATGTGGGGCTTTGCAAAATGAAAAGAGAAAAGAGAGTCTTTCCAAGCAGGGCCTGGGCTGAGCCCCCAGAGCAAGGCAGAGGAATTCCAGGTTTGCACTCAGCAGGACTGTGCTCCAGGGGAGTGCTGGTACCACAACTTGGAACTAAATTTGGTGAGAAGTTATAAATATTATATTTTATATATTATGTAACATCATATATGTTCAATATATAACATGCTATATGCTATATATTATGTAATATATATTATAATATATAATATATGGTATATATACTGTATATATACACCATACTTATAACTATATATATATGTATATATATAACTATATATATGTATATATATGTTATATATATATAACTATAGTATTATGTTGTATATACTGTATAATATATACTATATAATATTATTATATAATATATATTATATTATAAATATATTATGGATATTAATTCATAGCAGTAAATATTACAAAATAAATATTAATAAATATATTAATAAATAATTGAAATATTCATTCATATCAGTAAATATTGAAAAAGCAACACAGAAGGGAGACCCCTGTGAGAACCATCAATTCTCCTTCTGTGCAAATGCTCAGGAGGGAAGAGGAGAGGAGCATCCAAGGGCTGTGCTGGGATCCCCTGTGCCTGGGGTCACTCAGGCACAGTCCCCAGGCCATCCCCCTGCCCAGGCCTGGGTTATTCTGTTATTTTGGGTTATTCACCAGCCCTTCTCCAGCACTGGCACACTAGCCCTGGCATGCAGCCTTCAGCCTGGCACAGCTCCCTTTTTGCTGATTTTGAGGCTCCTCTTGCAGCTCTGAGCCAGCAGCACCACAGCAGGGCAGCTTCAGGAGTGCCACTCACAGATATCCTCAGCAAAGCAGCACAGGCTGCTTCCCTTCACCCAGAATTTCTGAAATATCAACACATTGAACCTAACATGTTTATTTTATCATCTCTTTAAAGGCTCCTGAAAGGACAGGAGAACAAATTTACTGGTACAAGGTTGGAAGTTGATAGAGTGACAGGGACTCTGTTAATTCACCTGGGAGGCTTTTCTATTTCAAAAACCATGGCCAGAATCAAGCAAATAATATATAGCTATTATATAGTATTATAGCATTAATAACATATATAATATATAATAGAATTAACACATCATGTATGTTATATATGATAGTACATATAATGAATTATATTATATAATTAATATATATCTGATTACAGGTTCTTGCCATGGAATAGTTAAATCTTATTAGATCTGTGTCTCACTCATCCTCTCCTTTTAAATCACAGTAGAGCAACTTCACAAAACAAAGACTTCAGGCTGTTTCCAAGGTGATAAATCAAGAGGCAATATTACATGTGGCAATAAGTTCACATTGCAGTTATTCAAGCATTAAAATCTTCTTTGCTAGAGGATCTACATTCTCATGCTCTCCCCCACCTTTGTATTTTTTTTTTCCAAATGAAGGATTATGCAAGGTAAGAAAACACAGAAAGGTATTTGTACTGACAAGAGTAGAAGAGGCACCAAAATGCACAGACAAACCCCTTTTTTTAACTCAGAAGTACTTTTTATATTTCTTTTTTTTTTTTTTCTTTTCTTTTCTGGCTGCTTATGTCCTGAGCAATTGCTTTTATGAGCACAAAGTGCTGGTTTTAGTGGAAGTCTGGAGGGGTCTGCACAAGAACATTAAGCAGGGTTGTGACCCGAGAGACTGAAGCTTTGATCCAGTAATGAGATCATCAGAAACACTCCCAGCAGAGCTGCAGATGTGCTGCACAATAAAACAGAGCTAACTCCAGCATCAAGAAATGCAGATCTAGAACAGCCACACACACAAAGTAACTGGGGAACAGAAGGGTGAGGAAATCAAGGCTGCAAAACGACTTTCACTCCAAGGACTAAATGATTATTGCAATTTCAACTCCAAAAATACAAACTGCACCAGTCATTTGCATTACAAATATTATCTTGATATCTAAGCAGTACAAAACACAGATTAGAAGGAAAAATGGAGCTTTCAAAATCCAGGAAGATTAGATGGGATCTAATCAGCTATGAAATACTTCACTGAACTATATCATGGGGGAAATACAGGTATAGTTTTTACCAGAGAACATTTCAGTTTCAGTCTTAGTTAAGAAAGCCATCAGGCAGCAGGTGAATTGTGCCACACTTGTTGTTTCCACAGTAGGAGGATTTTCAGGCTCTAAATTGGAGGAATGGCTGTCAATGGAGTTTCCACTGGGACAGTGGGACTGCATTTACTGCATTTACCTGAGCAGCAATTCCCCAGTGACAGGTCCCACGTCCAGCAACACCTGGGGATCACTAATTGAACCCTGATTATCCCAAACTGCACCTCTAGAGGGGCTCCTCCTCCGTGTCAGCTCATCAATCATCACTTGATAACAAGTGTTACTCCTCTTTAAATGCTCAGCATGGACACAGGCAAGTTTGACATTAGCATAACGAGGTCTAATATCTCAATAAAGGGCAGGAGTCAATAACTGCCATGAGCCATGGGCTGTGTGCAGCCAGTCCTTTCAAACTCCCAGGGGAGACACAGTCAAGGTATTAAAGGGCTCAGAGGTGTTTAAAAGGTGTTTAAATTAAAACATGCAAGAGAAACAGAGCAATTTAGGTTGCTTTGAAGCCAGGATCTGAATATTGTTTTCTGCCAATTGCTAGTCAGCAGTTCTGCTTCTGATTTTATCTGAAAAGTGTAAAGAAAGAATTTCCATGCTCAGAGCTGCTCCTCTGCACTGTGTGCCAGACAAGCCTTGTCAGACAGGGCTGTGTTTCACTAGAGTACAGCATCATCTGCTTTATCCTCAGCCCAGATTTTTAAAGCCACTTTAATTAGGGTACTTTAAGGAAGATTCATCTGTTCTGAAATTGATACCTGAGCTGCTTGCATAACAAGCTGTCCATAATTATTGAGGCTTTTTTAAATAGCTGTAACTTCTGTTTCCTATTGTCTGAATTAGAAAGAATAAATGGTTATGTTAGAAGCACTAATATTTATGAACACAGAACTTTGATGCACATAATAAAAAGTAGCATTGCATGAAATACCAGCAGTTAATGCAGATTGCTTCTTTTTAGAGGTGAAAAAAAATAAGTCCAATGCAGATATACATTCAGCAACACTCCAGAAAAGTTCAGTGTGATGTGTCTCTGCTGCTCAGCAAAAGATCACTCACCAAGCACAGGAAAGGAGAAGAATGAAATGTGGCCTGGCCACAAAACTGTCCCTAAAGCAGCTTTAGGACACTCCAGTGTCCAGCACCCAGGCTGGAACAGCTCCAGCCCTGAAATCCAGAGCACTTAACAGAGAAACAGATCCAATTAGCAATTAATGCTCCTTTTCCTCATTTTCCAGCTCTTGTCTGGAGAGCCCAGCCAGGAGCTGCTGCAGGAGAAGCTGTGCAGGGACAGGAGCTCAGAGCTCTGGAATTGCCAGCAGTGAGCCAGCCTGGGGAGCCCAGGGACAAACACAGCCTCCAGGTCAGCCTCTCCCAAAAGCTGGCAGCAGCAACACCAGGGAAGGCTCTTAAACCAGGATTAAATGGCTCAATCTGCTAACACCCACAGTCATTCCAGATCTCTGCACACAGCAGTAAAGGAACATGGAAAGCTTTGTTAGACATGATTACAGCCAACACCTCAAGGGGAGACAATGAGAGCACCATGGTGTATGACTGCAAGGTCTGTTTTACTCGGCTGTGTGATCAGACCACTCTTGCCCTGCACATCCAAGACCTAGATTTAATTCTTCCTCTAAAAACATTTCAGTTTTCCCTCCCAGGAAACTCTCAAACCATCCCTTTCTACACTTTGGTGTTTCCAGTCTAGGAAGTGAAGGAGGACCTGAAAACCACCAGAAATCTTCTCTCCAGCATGACTATTTTAGCCATGGAACCATCACATCATTTATACATTTTGTCCTTTTAAGCATTTTGCACAAAAACTGAACAGCTCAGCTGAAGGCATCAAAACATTTGCTTCACTACACATGTGTACAGGAAATTTCCTTGTCCAAAATTCCCTTCTAATTCAACAGAATTGTCTGGAATCCATAAACACAAATGGAGAGGGAGCTACAAAAGCATTCAGCACCTCCTGTAATTGGAGTTTGATTTCAATTTAATGTTCAAGTCATGTAGGTGTCTGCCTTCAGCAGTCAAAGTCTAAAGCTTTTATCAAGATAACCAACTCGTGAGTTTTGCACTGTGACATCTGAGGAAAACATTATGTCTCATACTTCCTGGAAGAAAAATGATTTCCATTAAGTCAGGTGTACAATAGTTATAAAAGCACAGTCTAATACTGTTAAAGAAATACTTTGACATCCTGCTGATAAGATCATTCTACCCTTGCAGAATGTCAACAGCTAATCATATTCTTTATCTGCACAGATATTATACTGAGAAATTGACTTTGCCATCTGGCTCTCCAGAATTTTTATCGGGTCTTTTTAATTAGGCTCAAATCATTGATTTCCATTGTTCCCCTGCTCCTGTGTTTTTCAGGCTGAATCCATTTGCAGAGCACTGCAGCGTTCTCAGGTGGAACCTAAAGTGAATGGGATTTCCCCACAGGTTTTCACACTTTACATCTGCTAGCAAAAGTCCTGTCATGCTTGCTTAGTGGTGCATATAATTCAATTTTTGTTTTATTAAGATATGAGGATGACCAATCTATTAACAACAAAAAAAAAATTAAAAAGTGAAATCAAACAACCTTAAAAACTCCGTATGAGAAATGGGCCCAAGGCTCATGAATTAAAGACATCTGCAAGGAGTCTGGGTTGCTGTAATTGTGATGAACATAATGAAATCAGAGTTGTAAAGACTTTCACAGGCCAGGACATATTTCTGTGTTAGATTGGGTTTTCTGGTCTGCTGCAATGCTAAAGGCATTCATGTGCCATGGCAAGGTGAGGATAACTTTATAATATAAAATATTGCTGTACACCTGACATGCAGACACTGTAAATTTCAGGTCTCAGAGCAGAAGCCCCTGCAAGACTATTGATTTTAAACCCTACACAGAACAGTAATTAAACTCTAAAGTAACTTTGGTAATGTTAATCTATGAGGAAGACACTCTTTTGGGTAAGAAATGTCTTTAGGAATTTGCATTCAGAAGGAGAATTGAAGACAAGTCCCTAAATAATTGAAGACTAATTTGATTTTCAAGGTATGCAAAATCCAGACCTGAAATTGCCTCAGAATTTAATGGATGGAAGAGCTTGGATAGAGACCATAACCTTATTAAAAAAAACCAAAAAAAACAAAAAAACCAAACAAAGCAAAACCAACACAAGAAGAAAGCAAGCAAACCCACCACACCTTGGTGATACAATTTACAAGCTGAACAGTGAGATTTGCACCTTCTGCTCATTTCCTTCATTAATTATATAAAAATTTATGTGTTCTAGACATGAAATTAAGCAGTCCTTTGGGAAGGAGACCAAAGCACTAATTGGGGGTCCACACAACAAGGCTGTCAAAGGTTGAAGCTAAAATGACAAAAAGCAGCAAAAGTCTTCCCAATGTCACTCACAGGGCACTGCACTCACATTTAAAGCTCAAATATTTCCCAGACTCCCTGGGATTTCTCACTGCTGGCCAAAGGAACCTTGGATGGGAACCTGCCAGGCTGTGTCTGCTCAGGACAAAGCTGTAACTGGAAGGATTTAACACTGGAACAACATTATTTCCCATTTCCCCCCCTAAAAACGAGGGTAAAATATGACACCAGGGATAGCAGGATATGTCTCTCTTGATGCAAACAGAACTTTCATTACGGGCACATAAGTCAGCTCAGGTACTGGAGAGCACTTGGAAATTCAGCCTGCAAAATATTCCTGTGCAGAGCATCTGGAATCAAACAGAACCTGCCTTCTGCTGAGGAAATTACAACCCCTGGAAAAACCTCACTCCAAGGCTGTGCTAACCCCACTCCCTCTGAATAATGTATCAATAGCAGAGTTTACTTCAAAACAAATCACAGGACCTGCAGAGCAGCAAACCTGAGGCCTGAGGAGCAGAATATGGTGATTTTTGCAATTAAAGCCAAGCAGCACACGGGGCTGGCCATGGGGTTGGAGGGGGAAGCAGAAGGTGCAGAAAAACTTTCCCCAAGTTTTAATCACCTTCCATTGATTGGAGTTGTACATCTGGGCACTGCATTGAGACATTTGCTTGGAGATGAGAGTAAGAAAAGTAGAAAGAAAAAGCTGGAGTAGGTTTGGTTGGCAGTTTTCCCCAAAAATTAAGCTGCCTCACTCAGAAAATTATCCTGCTCTTACACAAAAATCCCAGCTACTTCTCTCAGTATTTGGGGATGGTTTTTTTTGTTTATTGTTGTTTTTTTTCTTTTCAAGAAATACTCCTGAAAAATTCAAATATTATTTAGAAATTATAACATGTGAATTATTCCTTCGAGTCTCTGAACACCAATTACAGCATAAGCTTGACACCATGCTAAAACCTCCAGTTCCTCTATCTCATTGTAAATATTTTTCAACTGCTTTCTTATGTTTTACATAGGGATCCTAATACAGAAGATACTTAACAGAGTAATATTATTCTTCTACTTGTTCCTCCTATGACATTATTATGAATAAAGTTCTCTCATTTATAATCCCTCTTCACTTAGTTCTTTTCACAGCTACAAGTGTTATTTCTTGCTCTGGAGGTTACTCAGCCACTCAGAAATACTTCAGTGATTTTTTTTTTTTTAATTGATCAGAGACATTTTTGATGATTTGTTGTTAAATGACTTTGGCTGTGCTTCATGCTGTGGTTTTCCATTTGGATATCTGGATTTTCTGTGCTGTGAGGAGCTCCCTTGCAGGGGTTGGCTCTCAGAGAGGGCAGAGCAGCTCCCACATCCCTGAGCTGCAGCAAGCTCAGAAGTGATGGAGATTGATGAACTCAGGTGTGCAAATGCTGTGGCAGGTCCCTGCTTTCCTAGAGGAGCCTGCAGAACATTCCTGGCACACTGGAGCTGCTCTCCCAGGCTGACAAAAGCAGAGCCATGCAGCACAGCTCACCTCTTCAGCTCTTAAACAATTTCCCCCTCCCAGAGAATCTGCCTAGGTTGGAGTCAAGCAGTTAGACCCAGCCAAACAAAGCCCTCGAGGATTTTCACCCAGTTAAACCCAGCCTAACAGAGCCCTTGAGGATTTGTACCCAGTTAAACCCAGCCCAACAAAGCCCTCGAGGATTTTTGCACAGTTAAACCCAGCCTAACAAAGCCCTCGAGGATTTTTGCACAGTTAAACCCAGCCTAACAAAGCCCTTGAGGATTTGTACCCAGTTAAACCCAGCCCAACAAAGCCCTCGAGGATTTGTACCCAGTTGGGAGCAATAACCAAATGCTCCCCTACAAGCACTTTTCTCCAAGGTGGGAGCATGAAGAGCCAGCTCTCATCTGCTACAAAGCTCTCTCTGCTGGGAGGAAATCAAGAGCAGGGGTGATGACTTCTCAATTATCCCTTCGATGCTTTTGCAGTTTTCCTGTTTTTACCACAGTTTACCTTCTCCCTCCTGGCTAAGCCACCACCCAGGTACTCACAGGAAGGAGGAACTTTTCTCCATGGTATTTGGAACAACCCAAACAGTTTAATTTTAGTCCAAAGAGTTTGTGAGCTAGTAATGATAATAAATTATAATTTAAGAACTATACCATGAAAGAACTGTATATTATATACATATAATATATATATAATTATATATTTAATATAGATAATTATATATACTCTCTATATAAAACTTACATATATAATCTATACATAAAATTATTTATATAATCTATAGGTAAAATTATTTATATAAATAAATTATACCTATATATGGACAAAACTATTGCCTCTCCCATGGTTCTTTCCCCTCCCCTGTGATGAAAACTGTGCTGCTGATAAAGAGATGAAGCCACAGGCTCGGGGGGTAGCTCAGAGAGCCCTTTCTCCTGCAGCACCCAGTGAGGAGCCGTGTGCCAGGCCAGGCTGAGCCCCACACCTGGGCACAGGTACAGGAGCCCTGGCCCCTCCCAGCTCCCCTGGCAGCCACAGCTCCCTGTGCCAGACCCCACAAACACAGCAGAGCCACTCGTTCTGTGCCAATGCACTGAACATTGATTATGAAAAAATCATTTAAAAATCATTTTAAAAATCCCTTTTGTGTAGAGGTTAAATAATGCATTCTTCATTACCAGCTCCAGAGTTTTTCTGAAGATACTCTGTGCTTTCTGGCGATTTGCTGAACCTTTTCCTGGTTTTATTTTCATTTATAATCAGCAGTTCTCACCGCAGAGAGCCCCAAAGCTCAGTAACTCCCATCAGCTACACACGCCCCTTGCTGATTCCCCACTGCCAAGGAATGAAACCCAGCAATGCCCACACGGGCAGGGCAGTGCCAGCCTGGCCCTGCTGGGTCCTGCCTGGGCACCAGGAGCGGCCCCAGCCCTGCCCTGTGCCCTCCCCAGCCTGGCAGGGCTGTGCCAGCCAGGAGCTGTTAACCCCTTCAGAGCAGGCAGAACAGATGGGCCAGACTGGCTGCTGATGGAACTGTCCATCAATGCCTTTAATTGCAGTTTGCTTGTTTTCAGAACGGCCCATATTGATTTTTTATTTTATTTTTTAAAGCAGGACATAAAATAAACTGCCCTGTAAACACAGAATAGCCTGATAAACACAATTAGGCCCAGGCAGCATTGTGCTTTCTTGTCCTGGGAAAGCACCATGTGAAGATTAAACTATAAATTCTATTTGTATTTATTTTATATATTATTATTTATATTTATTTCTATACATATAACTATCTTTATATTTTATTTTATTATTATTTGTTTCTATTATTATTTATTTCTATTTATTATTTCTATTTATTATTTCTATTTATTATTTCTATTTATTATTTCTATTTATTATTTCTATTTATTATTTCTATTTTATATACAAATATTATATATTATATATTTGTATATATAATATACATTATTATTTGTATATATAATACACATTATTTGTATAATATACATTATTATACAAATAAAGTACATTATACATACATATATTATTATACAAATAAAGTACATTATATATACGTATATTATATTATTATACAAATAATGTATATTATAGAAGTATAATATTATACAAATAATATATAATATATATGTATAATTATACATATATTATTTGTATAATATAAATTATTATTTGCATATATGATATACATTATTATTTGTATATATAATATACATTATTACAAATATAATATATTATTTGTTTAGATATAATATATACAAATATATATAATATTATACAAATATTATATATATTTGTATCAAATGTATACATTTATCAAAAATTCATTGTAAACACAGGTGAACTTAAGCTGTGTCAAAGGTTCCCCCTCAACTGAGGGCAACATTTTAATCACCTGTTCCCAGGGCCCATAAATTATGTGCTGCGTAAAAAATTCCATTACAAAAAAAATCTTCCTGCTTAGCAAATGCAATTTAAATAAAATGTATCATTTTCTGCTTTGGGAAATAATAGATGTATTTCCATAAAACCTTATGGATGAAAAATTACCGCTGCCTTTATGTAGTTAGGATATTCGTTTGGTAAACTCTCCGAGGACGTCACGGTGAAAGCCATTTCATTTTTATTTTAATTACAGTGAATTACTTGTTCAATGAAAAAATTCTTCCAGAGATAACAGCCCCACACACCAAACTTTCCTCCTCCAGGAACCAGCTGAGAGCCAACCCAGCTTTATTAAGTCCAAACCATTTTATGAGCCCGAGCAGCCAATTCCCTCATCAGGTGAGCACTTTCTAGACATGAAGTGACATTTTACTCACTGCTCCCAAGTTTTGTGCAGGTAAAAACAGGTGGAAAGATGCATCACAAACCTCTGATTTCATTTTTTTTACTATTTGAATACCACAAATTGATTTTTTTTAAGACATTACATGGGTTTTTCTAACAAAGGCACTCTGGAATAAGCTGCAAATTAAAGCATAAAGAGGGTACTGAAAATGCACACATCCTTGGGAAGATTTATATGCATGAATAAATCAACTGCATGAACCTGTAACTGTAAAGCATTTTATTTTTATCTGCAAGAAAAAGTTATGTTTGGTGTAATAATTTTCTTTAATACATGATAGTTTAATTCTTATAAATAAAGGTTTCTATTTTTAGGGAAGGAAAGCCTCCAACAACTCTTTGCTACAACAAACACCTGAAAACTGTCTGTGTTTTAAGAGCAAGGTTTAGCTTTGCAAGGTGAGCACTGACAAAAAGAAGCCATTTTGCCATTTTGGGCTCTCCAGTGTTTTCTTTCCCCGATTACCTGGAATGCCAGCAAGCACCGAGGTTGCACCTCCCTGCAGGTGAACCCTGGTACATGGAATTGTGAAAAGTGCAGTGCTGCACCATGGGGAGCTCAGGCAGCTCTGCTGAGCATCAGCTGCATTCATCTGCTCAAAAATCACATGGCACCAACCTCAAAGTGAAAATTAACAGCAAATTAATGTTGTCCTCTTATGGTAAAAGTCCCATACCTTCTTGGTGATCTTTTATGGGCAGCTCCTTGCAGCACTGACTCCTTCATCTTCACAGCACAGCCAACAAACTCCAACCCTCTCCTCACCCAGCTAACCCACTCTTTTATAGCACCCCTCCTTATCAGACACAGCTGTGACCTGGTCCTAATCTTTGGTAATTAATACAGTTGCAACTCTTCTAGGGCGAGATTACCTTCTGCACTATCTTTATTTCCTTACGTTCTATCCCCCCACAAATTAAAAACTACTTTTCATATCTTTTTCCATGTCACAGTCATCCCCACAGAGCCTTTGTCCCAAAAAAAGAACTTTTTTGTGGGTTTTTTTAAATGAAGAATTCAAATGGTGCTTTAATAATGTTTATCCCTAATAAAGGCAATAAAGCTGCAAGGAAGGAGGAAGGGGAGTAAGGAAAGGGAAAGGAAGAAACTGGTCTGAGGTGTTCCTGCTGCTTTATTTGGGGTGTCAGGGTTCAGGAAGGAAAGGCACAGGCAGGAAAACCTGCAGGCATTTTGCCTCGGGGTCTACTCTTGGCAAGGCCCAGTGAAAGCAGGAGGGGAAAGAGAAGTGCAAGCAATGGAATAAGAGAAAACACAAAAATCACCCCAATGCTCTCTGCACACCCACAGCTCCGTGTTGGGGTTCATGTTTGTGTGCCATTGTGTGATAATCACACCCTTAGCATGTGCCATGCAGAACTGACCAAAATGTGTCTTTAAAATGTGCCCATCCACCCTGAGTGTGGCACAGAGCTGTAAAAATAAAAAGCTGTAAATGTTTAATGGGCATTTGGAGTGTTGCAGGACTGACCTCCCAGGCTGAATTAATGATGGATCACCCAGTCCCAGGGCTTTTCCTGCCATGGCCCCTGAACTTTTTCTTCAATGACTGCTCAAATCAGTTGTAATTTATTCTGATGCCTGCAGCTTGCTCCACGTTTTTGAGGCATTAAAGCTGCTCTTTGATTAGTGATTAGGGTGTATCTTTATCTATTTTAGAGGAGTATTTTAAATGAGAGCTCTCTGACAGGCCATGGTGTCATCCATGGAAAGGTCACTGGCTCCCTGCTGACCCCAGCCAGCAAGGGCTGAAGGTCAGAGCTGCTCAGTGCCTCATTTTATCCTCTGGATGCAGGGAATTGATGGGCTTGGTCCAGAGCTTCAGTGGATAAATATCCACATCCCAAAGTGTCACCAGGGCTGGTGTTATAATGTCACTCTCAGCAGAAGGTCGAGGGGTGAGCTGGCAGAGAACTGAATTGTGTTTGCAAACCTAGGAGTCAAGACAAAAACAGGATAAACACAGCCTGATTGGGCGGCCTGGAAAAATCCCACCCCATCCCTAGGGCTGCTCCAGAGCTGCTGCTCCGAGGTTCCTCACAATCCAAACTCCCTTTCCAAAAGAATTTACCCCTGGGAGATTTCTGAGACACTGAACTGCTGAGAAATTCAGTATTTACTGGCAGCTATGAAACTTACAGATCCAAACATCAAATAATGTTTAGACTGATCCTCTCCATCAGTCTGTACTTTGGAAAATCAGCTAATTGAAATTAGCAGATGAAACAGCTGATCTGGTCTTACCTTCCTGCAACCTGCTGCCAGCAGAAGTTTAACCTCTGCTCAAATGCCCAAATAATGCCCAAATAATTGCCCACATCCCCACTGAATGCTTTTCTCCCAGTATTTTCCCTCAGGCTTTGTTTAGAAGCTTTTCTCTAGAATTAGCCAAATTTGAGCTTACAAGATTTGTTGGGAACCATATGTAGCTACTTTTTGAACAGCTGAGATTTTCTTCTGCTCCATTTTCTGCCTTTTGAGTACCATGGGGAAGAAATTCTCTGTCTGAGACCCTTCCCAAAGTTTTGCTGCTTTCCAGGGGAGCCCTGTGGTGTTTGCAGGATGCATTTGCACACCAGGACTGCACCATAGTAGCATTAATTTTCAGCAAACACTTTGTGTTTAAGAGAACATTTTATTCCTGAGTTTGCTCTTTGTGCACAGCTCACCCACAAGGTGCAATTTCTCCCACCTACCAGGTTTTGGATGGATTTTTTTCTGGACAAAGGTCCAGAATTACGATTTTATAGAGTGTTCCTACCCACTTGTACAAGTAATTGAAGGTTTTGGTTTTGTTTAGAAGCAAACACTAATGCTGGGGAAGTCAGGGGACAACAGGGCAGTGAGGTTTGTGCCCCTGGGAATGAAATCCTGATGGTTTTTAACATTCTGCCAACACAGGGCCCTGCTTGTAGGAGGCAATTCTGCTCAAGTGAGAGCTCCTCAGTGGAGCCTGTTTGACACTAAAGGTTGGAACTAAAGAGAATTTAGTTTAATACAGTTTAATAGCAGCTCTGCCTGGGGAATTCCTGCTCAGGGGACAGAGAGCTGCACCTCACAGCCCAGCTGGGATGGATGGGGGCTCCAGAAAGTTGTGGTTGTCCATAATTCCTCTGAATTATCCCTGAAACTGGGGTAATCCAGCAGTGTCCCAACCCTCAATTTGCTGTTCTTGCTCTCCTGAATGCAGTGAAAGGCTCCACATGAAACACCCAGTCCATAGGAATTCTGGTTTAAAAAGCAGCTGGGCAGGGAAAAGCACAAACTCCTCTTCATGCCACGTGGCAGAAGCAAAATCAACCACAAATATGTGTATTGTTCAGGGAAGGTGCTGATCCCAAAGAGAGCAGGGCTTTCAAGGGGACTGAGCTCCACAAGGCAAGTGAACTGAAGCAGCTCATAAATATCTTGGCAACCACAGCATTAATATTCAGTGGAATTAATGAAATTATTGCCAAGCTCTTCCACTCGAGTCATTACAGCCAGCAGAAGAGAGCTATTCAGGTCGGTTACTGGCTTGGACAGAAAACAAAGATTAATAGACAAATTCAAATGTATAACCAAGCTCTCTTTGGGAGGGACTGAGTTTATTTTAACAGTGTCAATAAATGTCTGCTCATATGGGTTCAGTGGGAATTAATGTTCACCAGGAGGTTCATTTTAGAAACAAGAGCCAGAGAAAATCCCTATAAACACAAATGGGAAGATTAAATGTGGAGGGAAAATTAAAGCTCTTAGGAATTTCCCCTTAATTTCTATAATTTAATAATTTGGGAAAAGCACAACTTTCAGTTTTGTCACAGGAAAGAAATCCAGTTTTATTCAAGATTTGAAAGGTAATCAATTCACTTATTAAAAATATAGGAAACATGAGTGACAGCATTACTGTGTTATTAAAATTTAATTTCAAAACATAATTTGCAGGATGAAAACTGCTCTTTCTTAATCATGCTCACTGCCATGGAACAGCTTTAGTAAAGTATATTATTAGATAATTTTACTTTCCTGTTAAGAAATTAATTCTGAGTATTAAAAATAGCTTGATATAGAATACATTTTATTGATGGGTATATATATCTATTTAATATAAATATCTATTTAATGTAAATATAAGTAAATATAAGTATTAAAAATTGCTTGATATAGAATACATGTTATCGATGAGTATATATATCTATTTAAGAGAAATATCTATTTAATATAGATATAAGTAAATATAAGTATTAAAAATTGCTTGATATAAAATACATGTTATTGATGGGTATATATATCTATTTAATATAATACCTATTTAATATAGATATAAGTAAATATAAGTATTAAAAATTGCTTGATATAGAATACATGTTATCAATGACTATTTTTATCTGTTTAATAGAAATATCTATTTAATATAGATATAAGTAAATATAAGTATTAAAAATTGCTTGATATAGAATAAATTTTATAGATGGTATATATATCTATTTAATATAAATGTATTTTTTCCCTTTTGAGCCTGGCCATAGACTTTATACAGAGCACAGAAGAAAGGGCAGCATGGGTCAGAGATGTCAGCCCAGTGGGGGAAAGGAGCAGGGAAAAGGGAAATATTCAGATCAAGCCATCTTTTCATAGGATCCTAAAATGACATTTTGGTTTGGTGAGGCTGATCTTCACCAGGAAGAAAATCTAAATCTGCCTGGGATCCAAACCCAGAGTCCCAGAGCTCAGCTAAGGTGAGGATGAATGACCCAGACCTGCTCACTGCACTCATTTCTCCTTAGCAGGGACATTGCTCCTTCAGTCTCAATGAAAATCTGGTTTTAACAGCAGTGCTTAATTTATTGCCAAATTAAGCGGGCATGATTTTCAAATAAGAAGAGGACAAAAAGCATGTAATTCAAATGCAGCAGTGCTGTTCTCTTATTAAGATTGGTCTCTGTACACTTTCTAATAAAAGCCAGGGCATAGTCAGAGCTGACAAGTAACATTATCTGACCTCTATTTTTGTTTATGAATATGTGACAGAGTTATTTTAAAGAGAAGGGCTAAGATGTTTCAGAGGAGTCACTCTGCATCAGCTCTACACCGTGATTAAATATTACTGAGAAGTGTCAACCAGCACAGTGAGCCCACTGAGAAGAGGCAAAAAATAAATTTCTCCCTCTGAAGTGCAATAGTCTGGGTTTTTTAAAGTCTCCTGTAAGGTGCAGAGGACAAGAATCTGACAAACAGGGGTGCCACAACAGAATTCTGCTGCCTCCTTAATGGTCATGGAAAATGCACTGGGGTTCACATGGATGTGAGCATTGCTAAATCCCAGTCTCTGATATTGCCAGGAACAGTGTTCATTTTCCATGCTGATTGAGTGGATAAAGAGAATTAATGCCCCTGAGGGAGGGGAAGGGGCTGTCTGGGGTTTGATCTGCCCTCGGTCTGCAGTCAGATGGGACAGGGGATGGGCTGGGCAGATGTTCTCCCTCACTCTCTGCTTGGGGTAGAGCTCTTTCTCTTTTTTCATTGCAGAGGGTTTATATGCAGAGTGAGGACCAGAGTGATGGGCTGTTCCTAGGAGTGTAATGCTTTATTAATATAAATAGCACTTTCATTAGGGTGCTATGGCAAGGGGGTGCAATTAGAGGTGGGATAATTAACATGGAACATGCAAATCTTTACTTTCAGGGAATGCTTAATGTAGGACACTGTGGATGTTGTCTGACTATAGTAATACCTTGGTGCTCTCTTTTAATCCTCATCACTGAAAATGGAATTTATTCCTTCGGGTAATTCAAATCAAACTGCAAATACTGCAGTGAGAAAAAACCCCAAAACCCACCACAAACACACAGGGAAAAATACAACAACAAAACAAGCCAACTGGCAATTCATTCCACTCCTTAAACAGAAAAAAAAAACAAAGCTAGCTGCTAATTTTCTCTTTAATAAATGAAGTGTGCTGATAAACTTATTGATAGACAGATATTCTGGCAACAGATTGTCAGCAACATCTCACCAGGCCACACAAGTAACCCCCACTCACTGACAAGCTGTCTGCAAAGTCAATCTCAGAACCTGTAAAATATCCCAGGTTTGGAGAACAAATATTTTAGTGATGAAGTAAATCCAGAATAAGTTAATTGTTATTATTTGCATATTTAAACTAATACAGCTGTTAAATATGCAAAGACCTAAATTTAAGTTCAATATTAATAGATATTTGTTATCTCTAATAACAGAAGAGATGTACTCACAGCTCCCCAAGCAGAACCACACAGTTACAAATCCAATAGCAGGTGCTGCCCCACGTGCTGCTTTTGAAGCAGCACTGGGCATCTGCTCCTCCACACCAAATGGGGCTGAGCTTGGGGTGAGCTCATGGTGGAATTCCAGCTGGGATATTTGAAGGGAAGATTTTGCACTGGTTGCTCATCACCAGATTTAACGTTTTCCTAAATCTCTTCTGAGAACTTGCTCAGGTTCTACATTGTGCAGGCACTACACGGGATAAAGAAGTTTGTAATTATTTAAAGAGTCCAATTCTCTTTCTTCTGCTCCTCCTAAATCCTTGCTCTGTTCCAGCAGTCATCAGGAAAAATGGGAAGGCCTTGTTAAGCAAACCATGTCCTGCAGCACCAGTAATTGCTTTTTGGTTGTAGCAGCTGTTCAGTCATGTTAACACCTCCTTAATGATTCTGGGGAGATGCTCAAACCTGAATGGACACAATCCTGAGCAATTGCTCTGTCCTGCCCTGTTTGAGCAGGGTTTGCTCTCAAGAGTTTTTTGAGAATGCTGGTTTCTTTGCAGGTGTTTTACTTTCATTTGTGTTTACTGCTAGAGAGCCCAAGATGTCAAATGAAAGTTGCATGTAAATCAAAAAGGATCTTTCTGCACCCTCCTGTGTCCAGCTGGCCAAGCACAGGACCAGGGTGTGTGGTCACTGTGGAGAGGAGCCAGCTAGGAGCTTCCCTTTACCTCTAGATGGGATTTCTCTGGTTGAGGAGATGATGGAGCTACTCTTGATCCCTGTTGGTGTTGCCTGGATGATGCTGCTTCTTCATCCAAGGGGACACCACTCCCTCAGAGCTGGCTCAGAGCTCCAGCAGAGACTCAGCTGCATTGAGAACAGAAAGAGCAGGAAGAGGTTCTCTGCTCAGAAGAGGAAATATTTGCAAGACAGGCACTGGTAGGAGATGGGTTTCAGACACAGGGAGGTCAGCAGATAGGATAGACACAAAAAAAAATTAAAATGTGTTACATGCTCAGTCCAGGACTCACATATTACACCAAGAAATTCACAGGACGTTCTCCCATTTCTCAAACTCCATGAGTTAATAGAAATGGACAAATCTCTAATAGAACAGGACAGAAAATGTTCTGAGCAATGCCTCAGCTCCACGCTGAACTGAAATATGCAGAAGCACAAGGCTTAGCATCCCTTAGGCCAGAGACTCCTTCAAATGCAATTTTTGGGAGCTAAAGCAACATTTGCCTACAGCACCTGTCAAGCATCCACTGAGAGCTGAGCCGTGGTTCCTGAGCACACATCGGGGCTGCTCTCTGGGCTGGTGCTCAGTGCTGCAGCAGAACTGTGCTCCAGCTTTCTCAGGAAAAAGAAACTTTGCTCAGAAAATCTTGGCCACAATGAAGGGAAAGGCAAAGCCAAGACCTAGCACAGGAGGAGGAGGAGGAGGAGGAGGAGGAGGAGGAGGCGGCAGCCCTTCCCCTCAGGCTCAGGAATTCCAGCTGGTCATGGCACCACCATGACTTCTAAGTCAAAAGCATGAAACTGCTTTTAATTTGGATGTTTGTCTTAAATTGTCTCTTAAATTTACACATCTAGTGGTAAGACACAATAATAAACATCTACCTGTTTTTATTATAGTTAGAGATAGAAAATTCAGAAATTTATAATTTATAATCTACCTATTTTTATTATATCTAGATATAGAAAATAAAAAAAATATAATTTATCATCTATTTTTACTATATATAGATATAGAAAATGCAGAAATTTGTCATTTATAATCTACCTATTTTTATTATAGATAGATATAGAAAATAAATATAATTTATAATCTATTTTTGCTATATATAGATGTAGAAAATACAGAAATTTATAATTTGTAATCTACCTATTTTTATTATATCTAGATATAGAAAATAAAAAAAATATAATGTATCATCTATTTTTACTATATATAGGTATAGAAAATGCAGAAATTTGTCATTTATAATCTACCTATTTTTATTATATCTAGATATAGAAAATAAATATAATTTATAATCTATTTTTACTATATATAGATGTAGAAAATACAGAAATTTATAATTTGTAATCTACTTATTTTTATTATAGATAGATATAGAAAATACAAAAATTTATAATTTATAATCTATTTTTACTATATATAGATATAGAAAATACAGAAATTTGTCATTTATAATCTACCTATTTTTATTATATTTAGATACAGAAAATAAATATAATTTATAATCTATTTTTGCTATATATAGATGTAGAAAATACAGAAATTTATAATTTGTAATCTACCTATTTTTATTATATCTAGATATAGAAAATAAAAAATATAATTTATAATCTATTTTTACTATATATAGATATAGAAAATACAGAAATTTGTCATTTATAATCTACCTATTTTTATTATATCTAGATATAGAAAATTTAAAAAATATAATTTATAATCCATTTTTTACTATATATAGATATAGAAAATACAAAAATTTATAATTTATAATCTATTTTCACTATATATAGATATAGAAAATACAGAAATTTGTCATTTATAATCTACCTATTTTTATTATATCTAGATACAGAAAATAAATATAATTTATAATCTATTTTTACCAGATATAGATGTAGAAAATACAGAAATTTATTTATAATCTACTTTTTTTTATTATAGATAGATGTAGAAAATAAAGGAATTTACATTGTCAGAAAAGAGGTAAATCATAAATATATATTGGTTTATAGTGTTCCATGTTAAAACCAGCTAAAAGAACGCAGCTGTGCTTCACTATCACACTGATAAATGAGATGTGAGTAAGGAGCCCTTGGACTGCACTCCCACCTTGTTCTTGTGCACCTGTAAAGAACATCCCCAAACTGCTTCTTTCCTGTTCTGGAATTGCAGCTAAAGGGATCCTTTCTGCATTTTTCCTGATACTTCTCTTGTTTAGTTTTTAGATTCCAATTTTTTTAAAAAAACTATTTTTCAAAACACGAAAATAAAAAAAACCTATTTTTCAAAACATTTCAAAACATGCAAATTGAACGTTCATTAGAATGGGATAAGATGCCTTCCAGAATAATTTGAAAAAATCAAGAAAAAAATTAAAGAGAGCCTGCATAGAAGTGAAACAATTAAATTAGCAAGGCTGCCCCAAAGTGCAGTTTTATATCCCAGTCTAAGCCAGACATGCATTGTGCTGCTTCTGCTCTGATACATCAGTGTAAGCATAATTTCACTGAAATTGGCTTAAAAGCCTCCATTTCCAAAGGAAATATTTACACATTTTCATAAATGTTTGCTTTGCATGAGAAGACTTCTTGTTATAAACAACAAACAAAAAGTAGTAGAAACTGAGTAAGATTAGCTCTAAGAACCAAGACTAGCCTCAGAAATCAAATTTTTTCCTTAAAGATACTGTTATTCCTTCTGGTACAAAAAAAAAAAAAAAGGAACTAGAAAAGTGGATATTACAACAGGAACTAAAAATAGCAAATAACTGTTTGAAAAAAAGTCTCTTGATTTGCCAGAAGAACTTGGTTTTGAAAAGCAATTCTCAAGTGTTTCCTCTGTGCTTCCTTCAGTGGCGTTATATGGCAAATGAAAAAATCCTAAGACAAATTTGACACTTCTGTCAAAATGAACACATGTTCCTCTGTCGTACCTTCTGTGGCTTGCACAGGAGCAGGACCTTGGTGATCCTAAATGCTTAAAAACTGTGAAAGAAAAAATCGCCACAGTTTAAGCTTGTGACAGTATTTACGTTTTAAAGGAGGCAGGAAGAGCAAACACCTGTGTGCTGACCTGTGCTGGCGTGGAGAGGATCCCCAGCTTCCTCTCAAACAAACACAAACCTGTGCTCAGCCCTCGTGTGAAGTTCTTCAAGCCATCACAGCCAGGCAGGAGGAAGGGAAGGTGACTGTGCCAGAGTGCTGCTGGTAAACACTCACCCATGGAAAGCCAGCCCTGAGCAGTTTGTGTCAGTAAAACCAGCAGGAAAACCAAAGCCTGAACAGCAGGAGCCAGGAGAATGAGACAAGCTCCCACTGCAGACACAAAACACTGCAGCTTGCAGTTCCATCTTGGGAGACCCTACAGCACTTACAAAGTAAGAGGAGACTGTACATTTCTATCATTACCCAGGCCATGTTAATGGAGGAAGCACCCAGGCTTACAGCTCTCAGAATAAAAGGAAAAATGGCAAAGGAAAATCCAGGGAATCCAAAGCTTCTCTTGGGACATTGTGACCCTGTGAGACCTTGGAGGTTTGGCCAATTCCTCTGTGGTGTTAATGCCCCATGCCCTGCTGGCCAGCCTGTGTCACAGACACATTTCATGAAAAATCCTTTCCTTAGGACTTTTTTTCTTGAGAAGCTGAGAGGCCTCAGAAATGAAATGTAAACAACAATTATCTGCTGCTGTGGAATGCAATGGGTGGATCTGTGATTGGTCTCATGTGATTGTTTCTAATTAGTTGCCAATCACAGTCAGCTGGCTTGGACTCTCTGGTCAGTCACAAGATTTTATCATTCCATTCCACTCTATTCTTTTCAAGCCTTCTGATGAAATCCTTTCTTCTATTCTTTTAGTATATAATTTTCTTTAATATAATATATACTAAAAAATAATAAATCAGCTTTCTGAAACATGGAGTCAAGATTCTCATCTCTTCCCTCGTCCTGGGACCCCTGTGAGCACCAGCACCACCTTTGGTGACCCCAAGTGAAGAGGAATCCCACATTGGGTGACCCCGAGTGAGCAGCATTGCCCCAAGCCTGCAGCTCCCCGGCTCACAGGGCATCTCTGCCCTCTGGCCTCTCCCTGGGCAGCTCCCACTGCTCCCATTTAGGAGAGAACCCAAGCCCACCAGTTCCCTCTGGTGTGACCAGCCTGGGTAGCACTGGTGCTTTTCTGAGCAGAACCCCCATCCTGTGGTCTGTCCCCAGATCTGTCCTGTGCCTGCTCAGGGTGTGATTTGTGGCACAGCCCCAGCCAGCCAGTGGCAGATTAAATACAGACTGAGCAGGAGTGCTACATGAAATTGATAAAATAAGTCTGCATTTATAAATTATACATACGTTTCCCAAATTGTCATATCTCCCAATCTTCTCTCTGCTGTTTGCCAGATTTTCTCCCACCAGTCACTGTCACATCACAGCTTCTCCTTTCTTTTTTATGTCCTGATTAACAGGACATCTATATTCTCCCTTGAGCTCTCTTCCTCCCAGCAAGATTATTTTCCATATCCCTGCAGAGGGGCCAAGAAAGCATTTGTGAGCCTGAGATGCTTCTTTTTCAAGATATACTATGTGATCTAATAAAAGATAATACTTTCTCTTATAAATGTAGCTCCATGAGCACAATTCAAATGCTTCAATATAGGTTCAGAAAAAAAAATCTATATAAAAACAATTTATTCTTAGATTACTTTAAAACATATAAGATGTAAACCTTTTCCCCTATATGTTAGGGGATTCTATTAATCATTTGGGGGGAATGGTTTGACTCTTCAAACATTGATAAAGACCAGAGATTTTTCAGGAGGAAAAAACAGCCAAACATGGGATGATCAGATCCTCCTGGTAGCACTGATCCTTTAGTGATGCTCAGGACACTTTTGAAACTGTTCAATACAACATTTACACCTCCTGCTCTATTTTCAAACTTTCCCATCAGAGTAATGAATCCAGAGCACACACAGAGTCAAAGGGCGTTCACAGGGGGTTTGGGTGAGTTTTTTCCCCAAACTTTTGCCAAGCTGTGGAACTCTAATTTCCTCAGTCAGCTCTCAATACCCAGAGATGTTCCAGGGGCTGCAGTGGGGCTCAGCAAAGAGCCCACAGCTGCAGGGCTCTGGGATGCAGCTGGGCTGATTTGCCAAAATAGAAACACCAAATACATCATTTTTTCCAAGGAACAAGTACCACCAGGTACCCCATTCCTCCAGGAGAACAATGGGTGATGCTGGAAAAGGCTTCATTAGCACTGGATTCCCTTCTTGAGCAGAACCAAGGCACGTGTAACCACATTTCTCCTCACACCTTGTGCCCAGCTTCACATTTTATTCACAATCCAGGGAAGGTCCCCACAGGTCTATTTTGGTTTTCCTCTGCAGTGACTTCTCCTGTGCATTTCCATCTTTGTTTTCCAAAATGTGCATTTTTGTGATGTGGGTATTACACACACGAGACACTCACAGCAGCTCTACAAACATCACTTTGCATGATGCCTTGGTAGGAAAAAACCCTCTTGAAAACAGAACTCTCTCTTGCAGTTTTACTCTTTAATTGCATACTGTGCAATTTTGACTTTTGTGTGCTGCTTTTGACTTTTTTTTTTTTTATAACGGGCCTTGATTATACAAGTCAAGCTTTTATCCCTAAACTGAGGAGAAGTGCTCACAATACATCAAACAGTGTGCAGGAAATAGCAAAATAGTCTGACTGGTTTAGGCATGTCTCACTGGTGGAGTTTGAAGAGCTCAGTGGTTCAAGGAAAATGGTTTCTTCTGCTTGTCTGAAAGCAAAATGGATTTACAGGTAAAAGGCAGCATCTGTGCATGGACTACACAAATACACACCCAGACTCACCCTGGAGTTCAGCTCGCTTTTTCTGGCACGAAATAACACCCAGCACAAAGAGAAAGCAAAGTCCTTGACTGCTCCAAGGTGCATTTCTCAGGTGCCTTCCCTCCCACTGCTTCCCAGCTGCCAGGAGAGGAATGTGTCCCCTGAACACCAGGACTGTGTGACAGACACTGAGCCTGTCCCTGCCAGCAGGGCAGGAAATGTTTAAATCCTCTGCCTCAGACAGGGCTCTGATGCTTCCATTACTGAACTTATTGTGCATAAGAGACATAACAGCCCAACCTCCCAATGTCACATTTTATTCCAGAATATTCCTTTCTAGGTGGACTAAAAGCACAGCAGTTCTGTAGCAAGGGGTGGTAAAAGTCATTCTGTGTTCCACTTGTAACAGGAATATTTTGTTGGAGTTAATAATAACTATGAGTTGATTACAATTTCACGTGTCCATGCTGAAATTAAATCTGTACTGCATGGTTTGACCTTGAAAAATAATTTGGTTTAGTATCTAGAAGACAAAAAACTCTGTGGCAGAAAAAAAAAAAACCCACCATAATTTTTGAAAAAGAAAAGGATGAGAGTGCCAAGAGTATCTTAAATATGCTGTGCTTTTGTAAGAAAATGCATACCTGATGTTAGCAAATAGCACATTTATCACCTGACTGCCCAGGAAAACTGCTGTTCCTTGAACTCCTTACACTTTATACATTTTAAAGAGAAAGGCTGTAATTCTGTAAGAGTTTGGAGAATGTGTTTAACCATTAAAGATCACTTTTTGCTACCTGTGAAAGATGAGTTTCAAACTTGTTTAAGATTTCAGACATCCAAAGATTCTCAGGCATTAGGTGCTGCTCTTCTGAAAACTCTTCATGGCTTTTAGATTTATGAATCTTAGCAAAGTAGACCTCACCATTCCCATGGCTCATCTGCTCCCCTGCATTACTCTCGTGCTAAATCAATCTTCAGATCCATAAACCAGGTCTGTAAATATTAATGCAGGCCAAAGCAGCCTCAGCTTGGGGAACTCTAACAGGAGAAGGGAACTGGGGAGGCAGCAGCTGCTTCTGAGTCCTTTCCAGCAAAATTCAACTCCTGGGCAAGACAAGAGAAGAATATTCTAGTGAGAAAAAAATGTAAAATAATACAGGGAAAGAATGGAGTTCATAAGGCAGTTGGAGAACAAGAAAGGGGAAGGTTGAGAGTAAGGAAAAGGAAAATGTGCTGAGGGGATGTGAAAGGGAAGAGCAGAGTCAAGGAAGGCAGGAAAGAGAAGAAAGCACAGAGCAGTGACAGAAAAGAGAGTGAGTAACAAAGTGGTGGGAAGGAGAACAAACACTAATGAGATTATGTTTCCTTCTCTTCAGTGTCTGGAAAAGCATCAGTGCAAAAGCAGCCAGGTCAATGAGTGAATGAGTTTATAAATTGGGTAAGATACCAGGAGAGGTCAAGGCCACAGAAATCCAGAGTGCCCGAGAGCAAGGGGATGCCTGGGGCTGCCTCCTAATCCCATCACACTGAGACAGCAGCATAAATTGCCCTGGATTTCTTCTTTAAAAAAAATTACTGCCAATCTCTCAGTTTCAATCTTTGACATGTATCATCCCACAAAATGATGATGACTGGCATCAGATTTCTCTGCTTTCTTATGCACTCATTTCTATTGATTCCTGGGGTTTTTTTTTCTTATTTCTTTAATTCCCAAATTTCTGTTTATTTTCATTAATCTTTCTTCAGGTTGTCAAGTCTCACAGGTGATTTTTGATCAAATTCTCTGACCTGGGTAGACCTTCTGCTTTCATGGCTTTTCTGCATTTTCTCAAGGAACAGAAGGAAAGATTAAAGGAACATTGAGCACAGGCAGCAGAACTGGACACTTGTCTTTGCAGTGATTTTTTTTTTTTAAATTGGCAATCAAGAGGAATTAAAGCAAGAGTGGAAAACAAGAGCTCCTGCCAAGACAGAGAGAGCAAGAGGCTGCATTCCTGCTCCCAGTTTCTGACATGATATGTTCAAATCCCTTTTGGTTACAGTACGTCAGCTCGTGTTTCACCAAACCATGAGACATAATGCAGCCTGACACGCCAATTGTTTTTTGACAGAAATGTAAAGGAAAAGAGACTCTCTGCTCTGCTGGTAAAGAAATAATTTTAAGCAGAGGAACAGCCAGATTTCTCCTAAACATTAATGCATCAATGTGGGATGGCCTTGAGAGCTCTGCCCCTCTGCAGCTCCTGCTGCCAGGACTCAGGGGCAGCTCTGGGGCAGCTCTGGGGCAGCTCTGGGGCGGCTCTGGGCTGTGCCCCTGCCCTGGCAGCTCTGGGGGTGCCCTGGGCCAGGGCTGAGCCCCCTTTGCTGCTTTGAACTTGGCACTGGCATGTTTGGCTGCAGCCTGATGGCAGCCCAGCTGTGCCACATCTGGGGCTGTGCCTGAGCATCGTCCTGGTGATCCCCAGCACATCTGGAGCTGTCCCTGGTCCTGGTGATCCCCAGCACATCTGGAGCTGTCCCTGGTCCTGGTGATCCCCAGCGTCACAGACACCTTTAATGAAAAATCCTTTCCTTAGGATTTTTCGTCCTAAGAAGCTGAGAGGCCTCAGGAACAAAATGTAAACATTGATTATCTGCTGCTGTGGAATGCAACAGGTGCATCTGGGATTGGTCTCATGTGGTCGTTTGCAATTAATGGCCAATCACAGTCAGCTGGCTCAGACTGTCTGTCCGAGACACAAACCTTTGTTATCATTCCTTTCTTTTTCTATTCTTAGCCAGCCTTCTGATTAAATCTTTTTTTCTATTATTTTAGTATAGTTTTAATGCAATATATATCATAAATAATAAATCAACCCTTCTGAAACACGGAGTCAGATCCTCATCTCCTCCCTCATCCTCAGACCCCTGTGAGCACTGTCACACCCCAGCACACCTGAGGCTGCACCAGGACACGGCTGAGCCCCTCAGGCTCACCTCAGACGTGTCCCAGCCCTGCAGGTGTGGCTGGGACACAGCTGGGACTGCCCAGGACCTGTCACCTGTGACCCTGAGCCTGTCCCAGCCCTGCAGGTGTGCCTGGCAGCTCCTGGGACACCTGTGGCCGTCCCTGCCCTGCCCCTGAGTGTGCCCACAGCGCTGGGCAGAGCTGCCAGCACCCCCAGCAGCAGGGGCAGCAGGAGGGGCCCCTGCCTGAGCCCAGCCATGTGGAGGAATGGCTGCATGGCACAGCTCACATTCACTTGTTAGCTGACCAAAGGCTAAAAAAGTACCAAACCCAGCTAATCTGAGTTTTTGCACCTGCAAAAACATCGTACCCTGAGCATAGCTGTAGTACAATAACAAGTAGATAGAGAAATGTGAGAAAAAGAATGTGAACCCGAAAAAAATGAAGAAAAGTTGATATTATAGTATAACCAATAAACTACTTTGCTTTAGAATGTGTATGAGCTTATTACCTGCTATGTAGAAAAGTTTCATGCTCTCACTAATAAACGGAGCTTGCTAATCCCACATTGAGCATCTCAACCTTTCCCTCACCGTGGCACAGCCAGCCCCTCTCTCTCAGCCCCAGCACCAAGCAGAAATGGTCCCTGGCCCCAGGAGCAGCCCTGCCCCACCCCTGCAGGCCCTGCTGGTGCCTCCCAGCCCTGGTGGGTTCTAATTGCAAACCTTTTAATGTCAAAGCACGTTTGTAAGGCCCTGGGTGAGTGGATGACCTTTAATTCTAGACATGTATTATGTGTTCAGAGTGATTAAAGGAGGAATCAAGTTCAGCTTTTAACAGCTGGAAATTTCATGCAATCAGGTTGAGTATTATCATTTTGGAGCTTTTCAGCAGCAACATCTCCAGACATCCAGAGCTTTTTGTTTTGTTTCTCCCTTTTATGAACCATTCCCTTTTCAGCAGGCCTACGTGACCCCAGGAGCTGCCTCTGCCTTCCTGGGGGCTCAAACTGGGGCTGAATAAATGGACACTGGGGCAATGCAAAAACTGCAAGTTGTCCTCACCTCCCATCCAATCCATGACTGATTTCCAGACACACCACCAAGAGAAGTGGATGAGGTCTCATAAAGGATTTTTTTGGTCCCACAAAAAGTCACAAAGGAAACAAATGGGTTTTTTTTAACATTTCAATTAATGGTTTTGGGCACACAGCTCCTGTATTCTATTGGAGTCAGTGATATTTCCAACCCTTTTTCTGCAGCAAAGGTTAATTTTGTTACTGGGATGGTGGGAGATACAGGAAAGGAACTGCAAGCAATATTTTTGTTGTTTCATGCCTGATCAGGAGTGAGAGAATGGGAGCTGAGGGGCAACAATCCTCTGTGTGGTTACTGAGCCCTTCCTGTCCTTGTGCTCAAGCACAGAACTGCTAAGGAATTCTGATAAAGAAAAATAGGTTTTGTCTTAAGTGACTCTTGAAATTCTTTCAGCTTGGGAATTGTACCAGAGCTATTAAAGACCAGTTTTATTGACATGACACGTTCCCTAGGATGGGCCATTAATCATTTTGTGTTATTGTATACTTAACATCTGAAATTCAAGCAAAATCCTAATGATACAACTATCAGGGGGGAAAATGGAACTGAATCTACCTAAAGTGCTGCTTGTGCCATGACTGAGCAGCACATTCAGAGCAAAACCTATCAGCTGGACTCCTGCTGTTATGTGGAGTTTTATTCCTTAAAGAATTGCTCACAAAAAGGGAAGGAGGTGAGCAATGTCACTCTTGTCCCCTCCCTGCTCAGAAGAACTGCCTGGATACAGAATCCTGCTGTGTCCTCATCCCTGGGGCTTTCTTTTAAAATATTTCCATAAACATATCTTTAATCACAACCCTGGGCATCTGTTTCAGCCCCCAGCAGCACTGATTATTATGGGTCTAGACCAAAATAACTTAATGAGATAGAGGCTACAGGTTTTGCTCCTGTTTTCCAAATAATAACCTGTCCTCATTTACATGTCACTTAGAGAGGATTAATTTTGACTTTACAACGTATGGTGATTTCAAACCTCTAGAAGAGCAATCTATTAATGTGTGACTGCCTTAATTAGTATCTGTGACTTCTATTGGTCCTGCCTGGTCCCCTAAAAGCATTCTTTTGGCAAAACAAACAAATCAATATTATTGTAAAGAGCAGGAGGGGAGGACAGCAATAGTGTTGATATGAAAGGGAGGCTCAGAGATGAGGAGATCACTGTCCAGGGCAGAGATGGGCACAGCTGCAGAGCCAAACCAGCAGAGTGGCAATGAGGAAATCACTGATGAACATTAATGGCCTTGAGTAAAGGAAGGTGGATTGAGGTTTGATATTGGGCAGGAATTGTTCCCTGGCAGGGTGGGCAGGCCCTGGATCCCTGGCAGTGCCCAAGGCCAGGCTGGACACTGGGGCTGGAGCACCTGGGACAGTGGGAGGTGTCCCTGCCATGGCAGGGGAGGAACCAGAGGAGCCTTAAGGTCCTTTCCAGCCCAAAGCATTCTGTGATTCTCAAAGGCTCCCTGCTCTGTGCCAGCTCCAGCCCTGTCCCTGCTGTGCCAGCCCAGGGTGGGTGCCAGGCTGGGCACTGGCACAGAGCAGGCTCTGTCCTGCTGTGGTGCTGCTCCAGCTGCAGCTCCAGCTGTGCCCTTTGGAGCAGCCCTGCAGAGCTCTGCTCCTCTGGCCCTGGGCTCAGGGACAATCCCCTCCTGCTCTGTCCTGCTGAAGGCAACGCAGACCTGGCACCTGGCACACACATCTTTCATGGAAAATCCTTTCCTTAGGGTTTTTCCTCCTGAGAAGCTGAGAGGCCTCAGGAACAAAACGCAAACAATGGTTATCTGCTGCTGTGGAATGCAACAGGTGCATCTGGGATTGGGCCATGTGGTTGTTTCTAATTAATGGTAAATCACAGTCAGCTGGCTCAGACTCTGTCTGAGACACAAGCCTTTATTATCATTCCTTCTTTTTCTATTCTTAGCCAGCCTTCTGATGGAATCCTTTTCTTCTCTTCTTTCAGTATAGTTTTAATGCAATATATATCATAAAATAATAAATCAACCCTTCTGACACACGGAGTCAGATCCTCGTCTCTTCCCCAGTCCAAGAACCCCTGTGAACACCATCACAGGCATCCCTGGCCACAAGGATTTCCCTGCAGGTTTCAAAGGTTCTGCCATGGAAACAGTTTTGTGTCACACTGGGGCTGTCTGTGGAGCAGCTGTGAGCACAGAGACCTCAGCCAGATGAGAATCCCACAGCAGCACATCCCTCACTCTGCCCTAACTCAGCCCAGGATGAACAGAGAACAAAACACAACAATAACAGAGCAGGAGAAACCAGCAAGGGACAAAAGGAAGGGGAGAGGAATCAGAACTGAGGGGGAAAAGGATCAGGAAACACAAACTGCACCAAAGCTCTTTTGTTCCCAAATTAAACATGACTGCCAGTCTGCTGTGGCTTTGCAGGCTGGGTTTACAAACACATTAGTTCACCACACTTCTTTCAGGTTTAATAAAAAAAACCCCAAACCCAACTGGAATGAGTAATAGTCAGTTTTGTTGTCTGATAATAGATTGATAGCCTTAAGCTTTCTCAAAGGAAATTCAATTTGAATAAGGATTAAACTCGAATTTGCAGTGAAGTATCCATCCACAAACACTTATTTCTCACATTCATTCTAAATTCTGGTTGTACTTTGTCTTCCAAAAACATCATGGTTTGAAGCCAGGCACAGCTAAATCACAGAGTATCCATATTAATAAAGATGTTTAATGTAAGAACATTGTTTTTCTCATAATCATTCATGTCTCAAAAAGGTCTTTTATAGCAGCACAGGTAAAGAAGATGTATCTGTGAGGAGTGTCACAAGGATTGAAGCAAAAATAAACACTGTTTTTTTCTTTTGATATTTTAGGTGAGGCTTTTAAGGTCAGGTAATTAACTCACGGTTTTCTTGTATCCTTCTGCTGCTTCTCCTGTCTCTCTGTCAAAATAGTTTCATTAAAACACTCACAAATTATCATTTTAATGACTTTCTGACAAGTTAATGTACTCCTTGTAGAGGTGCAGGGTTTGGGTTTGATTCAGTCCCTGATTCATTTGTTGTTTACAGAGCAGGAAAACCACCAGGTGCAATGAATGGTGCTCAACCAAAATTAAATAAATTGAACTCACATTTTCGGCCTTCTAACCATCTTTCCAGTCAATATTTAAAGTACATGTCATTCAGCTGAGCTCAGATACCTTTATCCCAGATTTAACAAGAGAAAATCATTGCAGCTGTGGAGTGCACACTTGGCCATGAACAGGAGGAGCTCCAGATCCTTCTGAACAGCCACTACAAGGCCAAACAAGCTGATGAGGTTTTAAAAGAGCACTCACTGCAGCCAGCTGAGGCTGGAAGGAGATTATCTAATTAATTTATGAGTTTTCAGTTCTTTCTGTGTTATCTGCCTAGAGTATCTTCTTCAAAAATGTCCTAAAATGCAGCAAAACAGGGAATAATCAGACAAAAAATGTCTGGTTTTTATGTGAGGCAGTAAAGAGAGTAAGAGAGAAAAAAATGTGGGTTTGCTTCTCTTGTGTATGAAAAGGAAATAGGGGTAGAGTTGCTTTAGACACTCATTCCAAAATATTTTCCACAAACGAGCTAATTTTGAAATCACCTATAATTGAACACACAGATAATTTTAGCTTTGTGCATGAAGTATGGTATTGCAGAAACTGCAAAAAGAGGAAATGGCATGTGATATATTTGTTGAATTTAGAAACAGCAAACTAAGAGGAAAAGTATATTTTTCTCCAAAAAAAGATTCTGGCAGTTAGTGGAAACAGTCAAGTCCTGAGCAGGGTAATGAGCAGTAATGCTGCTCTAAACATTACCCTCCACATAAAAAACAAATAGAAAGCAATGAAAAATAGACCATGGCTGAGGCATTCTTCCTTGAGCCCACTCCATTCAAGGTGATGACTAATTAGGAAAATCTCCAAAACTGAGTTTTGCTTTCTTTAAGTGCACCAGTGAAAATAACATAAATATAACTCAGCCCTATCAACTGATTCTGCTCCTGAAAATAAACTTTTAAGCATATGGTCAGGAAAGCCAGTGTATAGGAAGAACAATTCTTGAACAGCATGACAACAGTCTGGAATTACATGCTAGGGCTCACACAAGTGGGTTTGCACAGCCATAATTTCATCAAATGCATTTCAGAGCTTGACAGTCAATCCCACAGAAGCACAAGGAGGATTTCCAGGAAATGTTTACATTGTTCCACTCAGCTTTGAGCAGTGCCATTCATTTCTAGTTGGGGGAATTCTCTTTGTAAGTGGGAAGATTTCTTTGTTAAGTAAAATGAGATGGAAATCAAAAGCTCAAATTGCACCACAGGGAGCTGTGCAGCAAAATGCTCCAGTGATTGTGGCCTGAAACCTGTGGACAGGAGCAGCAGAGCTGGAACCCATCACTCTGCTCTGGGTTCTGAAAACAGAACCACTGATCCCCTCCTGAGGGAGACTGCCATGAATGGGTTTGGTCCCACATTGCCCAAAGTTCCTTTTCATTTTTCTGATGTTCCAATTCATCAACCAGGCTCCTGATAGCTGTGAACACTCTTGTTAACAAAAATGGAACAACAGCACCCCCTCCAAGAGAAAGGGATTCTTTCTTCAGATTTCCTTGAAAAGAACTATACTGGGTGTATTTGATGCCTACAGAAGCCTGGCTCCCACTAGAAGGGGACTTGAGCAAGATTGGATATCTGCCAATATTTAGGATAAGTAGATGTTCAGTCACTTGTGATACAAATGATCTGAAACTGGACTATCATAAAATCAGGAAATGTAAAGACTGATTTGTGCTCAAAGGTATTCCCACAAAAGGAAGATGAAGTGCAGGTGATGTCATTGTGAAATTTCCCCTGTAGGAACAAATGTAAATATTCTATGTGCTATAGAAACCCTGGATTACAAAAGGAAAACATTGTTTAGAAAATCTTTGCCAGAACTGCAGAAAAGATATCAGCACTTCAACACTGTTTGGCTTCTTTGCTCATAAATCATTACAAAAAATTACAAATGTCCACTAGCATTCAGCAAAATGTGTAAATGTCAAAATCATTTGTCACAACATCCTCCTCACCATCACCACCAGTTTTTGAAAGGAAACAATAAGAAAAAAACCCCAGAATTTGCACAAGGAAGCACTTTATACATCCTTGTTTGGTTTTCATATTTCATATTAAATTAGTTTTCATTTTCAGATTTCAGTGAAGATTGGGTTTATGATCAAGTTGAGTCATAGACTTGGAATTTCTTAATTTAGTCATATTTTACAGCTCCTTTATCCAGTTTGCTGCACAGAGCTGATATCTGGCAGTGAATTTCACCTGCCTTTTCCTTCCAAACAGAGCACAAACAAAGCTGGCACGACTGGGGAAGTTTTGACTATCTCTGCACAAATCCATATTTGTTGTGGGAAGAATGCAGAGTGTATTTCAATACCACACCTGCTTGTTTAACTGCATCTCCTGGAAAACTGTACAGAAAAAAAACAGAAAAGAGGAGTAAATCCTTGGAGGAGTCTGTCTGCTCACCCTCCCTTGCTCTTCTTTTGGTTTTGCTCCTGAGCCTGCACTTGGCTGTGATCTCGGTGCTTCCACTGGGAATGGAGAGCTCCAATCTCTTTTTATTTAACATCCACACCCTGTTTTTCAGTTAAGCTCTTTCACACCTCCTTCTCCAGGTAAAGCAAGGCTGGTGCAATAATCCCAGGTCATAGACTGGACTAGGTGATCTTAAAGGTCTTTTCCAGCCTGGTTCATTCTGTGATTCTGAGATTTTGATTCTGTGATTCTGGATTCTGTGATGCTGTGATTCTGTGATTTTTTGGTTCTGTGATTTTGTGATTCTGAGATTCTGTGATTATTTGATTCTGAGATTCTGTGATTTTGTGATTTTTTGATTCTGACATTCTGTAATTATTTGATTCTGAGATTCTGTGATTCTGAGATTTTGTGATTCTGTGATTTTTTGATTTTGCGGTGCTGTGATTTTTTGATTCCGTGATTCTGTGATTTTGTGATTCTGTGATTTTGTGATTCTGTGATTTTGTGATTCGGAGATTCTGCAATTATTTGATTCTGAGATTCTGTGATTCTGAGATTTTGTGATTCTGGGATTTTGTGATTTTGTGGTTCTGTGGTCACCACCCTGCAGTGCCTGGAGGTGCTGCTGCCACCAATCTCCTGGTGGAGCTGCTCCTGTGAGCAATCCCAGCCCTGTCCCAGCCCCATCAGGCTGATCAGGAAAATTCCCCCATGCCTGCTCTGTTTGCCAGCCTGGATCCTTTGGCTGAGGAGGGCCCAGGTAAGGAAATCCAGCAGGTTCTAGATGGGATTTCATTCCTGGTGCTGTGGAGGGGAAGCAGCAGCAGCTTCCAGCTGGTGGGACTGCAGACAGAAGCACAGATCTGCACCAGGTGAGCCTGGATGCCCAGGGAAATGAATATTCTGCTTTATCCTTGCACCAGAACCCATCTGACTCCTGTCAGCTGCAGGACAGGCAGCACCTGACCCAGCAGGAAGTTCAGTTCTTACAAACAGATGATTCTTGATTTAGCATAACCTCTTTGGAGACAGAGCTGCTCCTTCAGAAGCCATCAGAATGTGACCTGGCAGAGAGCATTGCTGAGAGCTCAATGCCTCCTCTGGACTCAGCAGTTCTGGCTGTGCTCCCTGCAGGACAGTCAATGTCCCAGGGAAATGCAGCCCAGCCCTTGGGACAGACAGGGCTACACCCTGCTAAATACAGACACTGAGAAATTAACTCTTCTGTCTGGGTGGAAATACAGAAAGTCAGTGATCCTTTTCTCAAGCTCTGCAGATGTATAAAAGCCCTGCAGAGACTTAAAATTTAAACAAAGGTAGAGAGTAACTATATTGACATTATATCTGATTTAGGTGACAATTAATGCTGGACAGAAGATTTTTAGATACTTCCAACCATTATTAGGCTCAAACTGCTTCTTTCCTCAACATCAGTTACATGCTATTTTTAATCTCTATATTAAATATGATCTGATTTTCCCATTGTACCTACAACACTTAATAGCACAGCCATTTATAGTTAACAACAAAAATTATGGTTTTTGTGCTAAGACTGAAAAACATAGAAGTGTTTACTGCAGCTGCTGTGCCTTGCACGCCCTCACAGTATTCTGATTTACTGTGTAATTTTCCTCAGAGGATCCCTTAGCATGAGAGTAAGCAATTTTGCACCATACCTATGTCATGTTTTGTTGAATCCACATCAAGATGCCAATGCCCTGCAGCACCTGGAAATGTGCACTGATCTTCTGCAACACCACTTTGAGCTCTTCAAGACTGAAATTGATTTTTCTCAAAGTGGCATGTGAAGGCACAAAGTGCAGCCAGTGATCCATGGCCCAAATGAGTGTAACAATACCAGTCCCAGTCGTTGTAGGAGCAGTAACTTTTTAAGTCTTTGCAAGCAACAGTGCAAGGAAAAACAGAGTGTAGTGAAGAATTTATCTTGTAAAATGCCAGGCAGTCAAGTTGTTTTACTGCTGCTGCAGGCTATTGTCAGAGCTGCTAAGTAAATGGTAGGAATGGTTTTCTTTAATTGGAAAGAGCTGGGATGCCATGGTGATGTGCTTTTTATAGCACCCCTACACAAACAGATAAACCAGCATTTCCAAACTCGGATTTTATCAGATCTGAACCTGGTTCTGGGGTGGAAAAGGCTCAGGTGGGCTCTCACCTGCAGAGTCCCTCACCTGACAGCTAAGACAAAATTAAGAAGTTTAAAAATATTATTTCAAATAATATTTTAAAATATTATTTAAGAAGCTTAATAATGTTATTATACATCTGTGACTTGTTCTGGACTTTCACAGTTTCACTGAAGAGTGTACAAACAAGAAAGTTTTTACTGCTACAATGCCCTGAAATAAACACCTGAATATTAAACCAATTAATGTTTCTACCTGCACTGGCTCCTGCAGAGTCCAGGGCTTTGAAAAGCCTGTTTACTTCTCATTAAATGTGTGTAACTCTAGGAGAATTTTCACAAGCCCAAGGAAAGGTGGCACCTCAGTGAATAAAAGAATTTTGACATTGCAACACCCGAGATAACAGATCTTTGCAGTTACAAGGGAAAAGTGACCTTTGCAATTTTAGTTCCCATTTTCCTCTCATGGAATGTGATATTTCTGTCTTTTTTCTCCTACTTGCAAAGAGGGATTGTAAAAAGTTAAGGGTTGACTTTCTGGAAGAGTTCTTAGAAGGCCATTCAAGGTGAACAGGTGCAGATGCTGGGCTTTTTAAAATTCAAATATAAACAGGGAAGCATGTCTGAGGTCTGGCAGGTCCTGGGTGCAATTCCAGCTCTGAGGAAAGGACCTGGGGGTGCTGTGCTCAGGGATTAACCTGAGCCAGGCCAGAGGAACAGCAATTCCCTCTCACAGCTCTCCACAGACCAATGTCCAAGTGTGTTTTCTTCCCTTTGCATTCACCTGTGGCAGTGGCAGGGGCTCACTCAGGATCTGTGCTCAGCATCAGAGGGAATTGTTTCTCACCTGCCCAAAGCTGGTTATAAAATACTGAGAGTTAAGTGGAAAATTTGTGTGAAATCTGAGAAAATCAGTGTCAGTCTTACAGACAGGAGAGCTGCACATACTCAGCCCAGCTTTGAAGGCTCAGGCTGTGTCAACACCAAGTTTGTGCTGCTCTGACAAAATTGTGTGGAAATGAGTGTTAGTAAAGTACAAAGATGATTTCAGCTAAGATTTCATTTCTTTAAAACTTTAATGGCAGGTGTAGTTTTAAAGAACAGGTGATGCTAATTCCATCTCTTGTTTGCAGTCACTAACCTTTTTAAAGAATGCAGCTTCTGCTGATGGCAGTTTCAGAGTGGCTTTGGGGGGAATGGCTCCAGTCTTGGGTGGGATTCCTGAGTCCTCCAGGCTGGGCTGCCAAGCAGTTGCTGACCCTGGCACAGAAAGAGTAAATGAGGATTGGGGTCAGTAATTTGCCCTTGCTCTGGCTGTGATTAGTGCAGTGTTGAGTTCAGGGGTTCCTGGGCAGGGGGGAGCTCTGTGCCATTCCCAGCTCGGATCCCTGGGGTGGGGAGGGTGCCTGGAGAAGGACATGGCAACAACACCCAGTGCACCCCAGAGCAGAGATATTCACAGACTGCTTCACTGTTACTGAAACCAGAGCTGGTAACACAGCCCTTCTTCTAAATTATGGCTTGTTAGGCCTATTTCTTAATGTGATTAATGACACATCAGTGCTCAGAGCACGGGGCATTCATCAGCAGAGCCTGTGCCCTCAGCACAGGTGTGGAGGGAATTCCAGAATGTTACAACACCAAATTCTGCTGTGCCCACGAGGGGCTGAAGTGACAAATCACCAAAGAACAGGAGCCATTACTGTCCTGAAACAGGAATTAATTGGTGTGTGCTTAGTGAGATGTGTGTTCCTCTGAAGTTACAAGGATTCCATAAACCTGTGTGTGTAGGGCATGGGGCTGTGGAGGTAAATACGAACACAGGAAAAGGTGGAGGGTGAGAAATAATTCAAATTTAAACATTTTCCAGTGCAGAATGTCAGACAACAGAAAAATAATCTTTCTTGAAGATAGAAACTGGCTTTGGTCAAGGTTTTCTCAATGGAAGAAACATGCTCTGAATCTTGAGTTAGCAATTTAGAGAGAGGGAGAGCTGACAGTCATGTAGAGTGCTGACCAAGGGCATATTCTGTATATAATAAAAAAATAATACAACTTACCTCTCAGCATCTCTGTAATTGGAGCACGAAAGATCAGTTCTCAAAATCAGTCACTAATTACAAAAAACACCCAAAGAAATAAATAACTGTCACCAGAGAACATTACTGACAAAACTGAGAAGCAGACCAGGTAAGCCAAAGACCTGGAGGACAAATCCCTCAAAATTCTGAGAGAAATGGAAAATAACTTGAAATACCAACAGAGGCAAGGAGTCTCAGTCCCTAAAATGTAAAGATGGCTGTGATTTTAGGTAATTAATTAGAAATAATGCAAGCAGACCTTATTACTTTTTTGTAACATCTGTGCATGAATCTCAGAGCATTTTTGATCAAATATCATACTCTCACATTTGTGTCTTGTTTTACCAGGAGTCATGAGTGACTCTTGTTTTCTGCCTAGTTCTGTTCAGTTTTTTATCTTCCTTTTCTTCCCCAACCTTGATTGTCTGTCTTGCTCTGTTATTTCATCTTCTCTTTCATGTATACTGTAAATTCTCTGGAGCACTTGTTTCTTTGTTATAGGTCTGCAGAGAGCCCTGAATAACCCAGCCATGATCTAAAAATGAGGGGATCTAAGTGATAGCATACAAATAAATGAATAAAATGTGTTTATTCCACTTCTCTAATAGAAAGAGATGATTAATGCGTAATAAACACTGATTTTATTAATTTAGAAAAACAATAAAGGGAAAATCTTGTTGGTAAGCAAGTCATGGAAAAATTATTTCTATGCAATCTGTTGTAGCTCTCTTCAGAAAAACTTCCTGGTTCTGCCTTCAAAAGCAGAAATATTCTGAAAGAATGAAATATTAGGGGAAAAAATAAAGAAGCTAATAATCAGTCCTGTCTATCAAACAGACCTGTGAATTATGCAGTGCTCCAGTGCCCTGACCACAGTGGGAGATTGAAGATTGACTCTCTGGAATTGAAATTAAAGAGGAGTTGCAATATCTGACACAAACCCCATTTTTCATGGCTCCAGTTCCTTCAGAGCTGGCCATTACTAAATGGACATGGACATCAGAATGCAGAGTTCTTGTAAAACCAGAGCAGCTGGGGCTGAGCATCCCCCTGGGCACCCCCAGCTGCAGCTTCAGGGGGGCTGGGGAGGAGCCAGGGCCTGGCAGGACAGGGACAGAGCTCAGCCCTGGGCTGGGATCTCCACACACAGCCCCTCCTCTTGGGCAGAATTCAAAATAAAATTAAAATTAAAAACTTCCAAAATTAAAATACACTTCTATGTTAACAATAATAAAACAAAATTACAAAAACCCCCATCAAAATTTAATATATAATATATCAAATGATATATCAAATATATTTATATGTGATATTTATATATCAAACATAAATATATTTGAGGTATAAAAATATATATATTTTATAGATATCAAATATATTTATATGTACTATATAAAAAAAACTCCAAGCATTTACAAATACTATATGTAACCCAACACATACAAAAATTGCAACTACACATAAAACCACATCTAAAACACATCTTAAAAACACATCTACAAAAATTAAAAAATAAAATTAAAAGAAATAAAAAAAAGCTTTCTCCAAATCTTAACAATACAAATCAAAGATTCTAATACCAACTGTAGACATCCCAGAAACAAAAATAAAAGTACACCCTGTGAGCTGAGCTATAATCCTTCCTACATAATTATAAAAAATAATTTTAAAAATGGAATAAAAAAATCTACTACAAGTCTAGCACAACAAACACATGAATTAAAAACCAACAAAACTCTGAGAATCCTCAGAGAAAAATGAAAACAATAATTATCTGCTTGCTTCTCCTGTGTTTTGCTGCTTTGGAAGGGGCTTGGAGGCTGTTGATCCAACAGGTGAATTGTTTTTACTCATTGGCCAATCAGGGCCAAGCTGGGTTGGACTCTGAGGAGAATCACGAGTTTTTCATTATTATTTTTTAGCATTCTGTAAGTATCCTTTCTCTATTATTTAGTATAGTTTAGTATAGTATTCTTTAATATATTATAGTATCATAAAGCAATAAATTAGCCTTCTGAGAACACGCAGTCAGATTCCTCATTCCTCCCCTCCACGGGGGTCTCAGAAAACACCACACCTGCCCACCTGGGTTTGCCCCCATTTAGGAACATTTTGGCTTCCTGCACTCCCCACCCCAGGAAAAAACCCAAAAAACAACCTGGAATTTGTAAAGAATTAAATAAAATATAAAAGTAGGCAGCAAAAGGAAGACTGAAATGCAAGTGCAGGGCAGCCTTGGCTCTGAGGGCTCTGGGAGTGGGGGCTCTGCTCCTCTCCTGCACTCCCTACCCCAGGAAAAAACCCCAAAAACAGCCTGGAAATTGTAAAAAATTAAATAAAATATAAAAGTGGGCAGCAAAAGGAAGACTCTGGAGTGCCAGTGCAGGGCAGCCTTGGCTCTGAGGGCTCTGGGGTGGGGGCTCTGCTCCTCTCCCATTCCAGGCTCTCCAAGGCCCAGCCCAGGGGGGATCCCGTGGGATGGGTGTGTGTGGGTGACCTTGGGATGGGTGTGTGTTTGGTGCTGCTTCAGGAGGAGCTTTGAGGAGGTTTGAGGAGGCTGATTCTGTGCCAAAGCAGTGCTGCAGGAGCTCTCAGATGGGACATTTTATTTTTCATATCCGTGCTGCTGCTTCTGTGTGTTTCTAAACCTGACCTCCAGAGTTATCCCCTTAAGAATTTCTGAAATAATGGCATTCCATTAAGAATAATAATTGCTAAAAGTTTCCGTGGTTTGTTTTGCCTCCTTAAAAACTACTTAGAAAAGTGAAATTTCATCCTTTATCTCACCTCTACCTTTGATGGTTTTTTCTGCTCTTTAGAAATCAACAATCTGCTAATAATAGATACTTCACACAAGATGTGTTAAGTGGTGTTTTATAAATGATGTTTCATAGCAATGGATTACTCACAACACTCCAGCCATCTAAATTAGAATATGTGTTAACAAAGAAATGGAAAATCGCCTTTTTGGAGTTATTATAAAGTTTGCATTTAACTTTTCATCTATTTAACTTTATATTTCCATTTTCAGTGAGCAGAACCTTCACTATCTGCACAATCAGAATAAATCTTTACCTGCTTCAGACAAAAAAAAAAAATTGTTGACTTTAGGTCTATCATAAAATTTTCATGTCTTCAAGCAACCACCCTCATGCAGAGCAAAGTGAAAGGATAATTACCACATTTTTTAAAGGTTTCTGCCTATGATAAGTTAGTTTTATTTGTTATTTGGGAAAAATAAATATGGGAAAAAACAAATTAGGGAAAAAACCAAAATATTGAAGCAAAATTTAATTTGTTTTTTTTCCCCTCTCCTAGCTAACTGTGCTGTGCTGTGTTTCAGCACTTCTCTTTGTGCTGGTCAACCTCTGAGCAGGAGATGTGAGAAGCACTCAAGGCCAGATGTGTTTGTGCTCTTGCTGTGGTGGATGCTTTGCTGAGCTGGCTGAGCCTTTCTGTGCCAGCCAGAGCAGAGCTCAGCATTGTCACTGCCTGCCAACATCTGCATTGTGTCACTGCCTCCCAACATCTGCACTGTCACTGTGTGCCAACATCTGCATTGTCATTGCCTGTCCAACATCTGCACTGTCACTGCCTGCCAACATCTGCACTGTCACTGCCTGCCAACATCTGCACTGTCACTGCCTGCCCAACATCTGCACTGTCACTGTGTGCCCAACATCTGCACTGTCACTGCCTGCCAACATCTGCATTGTCACTGCCTGCCCAACATCTGCACTGTCACTGTGTGCCAACATCTGCACTGTCACTGCCTGCCCAACATCTGCATTGTGTCACTGCCACCCAACATCTGCACTGTCACTGCCCAACATCTGCACTGTCACTGAGTGCCAACATCTGCACTGTCACTGTGTGCCAACATCTGCACTGTCACTGAGTGCCCAACACCTGCACTGTCACTGTGTGCCCAACATCTGCATTGTCATTGCCTGTCCAACATCTGCATTGTCATTGTTTCCCCAACACCTGCACTGTCACTGTGTGTCAACATCTGCATTGTCATTGTGTGCCCAACATCTGCATTGTCACTGCCTCCCAACATCTGCACTGTCACTGCCTCCCAACATCTGCATTGTCACTGTGTGCCCAACATCTGCACTGTCACTGCCTCCCAACATCTGCACTGTCACTGTGTGTCCAACATCTGCACTGTCACTGCCTCCCAACATCTGCACTGTCACTGCCTCCCAACATCTGCACTGTGTCACTGCCTCCCAACATCTGCACTGTCACTGCCCAACATCTGCATTGTCACTGTGTGCCAACATCTGCATTGTCACTGTGTGCCAACATCTGCACTGTCACTGTGTGCCAACATCTGCACTGTCATTGCCTCCCAACATCTGCATTGTCACTGCCTCCCAACATCTGCACTGTCACTGCCTCCCAACATCTGCACTGTCACTGCCTCCCCACACCTGTGCCATGGCAAGAGGCTGCCTGGAAATGAATTAGGCATGAGGCAGTTTTTATGTCCCCATATAAAGCAAATACAGAATAAATCAAATTATTGTTTAACATGCTTGATTATCCTTTAATGCCTCTCCAGTCACATGGCATATGTCCTGCAAGGGCCCTGGTTTGCTCCTGTGAACATGTCATGGATCTCTTAATGAAGAGAGATGGCACAACAAGTTCTTGCCAGAGTCAGAATCCAGGGGAAAAAAATGAGTTATAATATAGATTCCTGCTCTAAGGACTGTGTTAGCAGGGGCATAACTCATTTTGAAAAGGGTGCATTAATTAGAACTTCCTTCTCTGAAAACAGGGAACAATCCCTTTTGCTGTTAATATTTATCTGAGAATCCCTGGGGTGGAAGCTCCTGAGCTCAGCTGCTCCCACCCCTGCTCAGAGCAGGCTCCACTCAAGGCCCTTGGGCCAGTCTGGTCTTTACTTTCTCCAAGAATTCCCTTTCTCAGCCTGTCCCAAACCTATGGTACCACCTTAACTACCAAAAAGGTGATTTTCCTGTATTTAAATTAGATTTCCTGCATCATGGTTTGTGCCCACTGCTGCTCATCCTGTCACTGGGCATCACTGACATCTGACTGTGTGTTTTAAAGGAACTTCAATTAAAAGAACTTAATTCTAATTATAGTTTATATAAAACAAAACCTGTGAAAAAATATTTGCAGTTCTGAAAAAATACAGAAGGCACTGCTTTATCCAAAGTGTCTTTTTACAACTGAATCCCTGCTCTTGGTGGAACACTTCATTCTCACAATGTGGCAAAGCACCTTTCAGCCATAAATTTAGCAGTAAAAAGGACTTTGAAAAAACCAGTAGAAATTACTAAGATTATTTGTAAGCAATTTAGTAATAATTTTTGGGTGCAGACAAAAATGGCATGTAATTCAAAAGGTTTTGTGGGCTAAGATCCCTGAGATGAGCAGTTTTCTGTCCAAGGGTGCAGACTCAGCCATTAACCCTGGATTTGGCTGGGTCACTGTGCCTGCATGTCCTGTAGCACCCATTGCTGTGCCCACACAGGCACTCAGTACACTGAATTTCTCTGTTTTCACCAAGTCCAATAGGAGGAACCTGCACAGTGCCCACACCACAGCCACCTCCCAGGGCAGGTAAAGCCAAGCAGGCTCTCCCAGCTCCTGCAGTGTTAGTGCTCAAAAACACAGAATCATGGAGTGATTCCATGTGGTGTTTTTTTATTAAGAGCTCTGGGAATTGGGGTATTACAACCCAAATCTGATTCTGACCATACATTCGAGGTGAAGGTGTTTTATACTCTATCCTTACATAACTTTCATGTTAATTATTAAACTGACATTGTTCTGTTGTATACATAGATTTCAGCTAAACATAGCCCCCGTTAAATTTCCAACATACTTTCTCATGGTTCTTCTTATGGTTATATAATAATTATACTTAATTACTAAACAATCATCACATCTAACAATTATATCATTTATCATACTGCTTACACAGGTGCAGTGATCTGAGAAAACACAAAGCCTGGCATTTTAGAGTTCTATCTTTAACATTTTCAGGGCTCCACTACGAGCAGGGAAATGAAACCCTCGGTGGAGTCAGCTCTGCTGGGGCTTGAGAGCATCCCCAGACCTCAGGGAAGGAGATTCCACCCCTGCACACCCTGCACACCCTGCCAGGGCTCCAGAGCTCACCTTCTCCAAGCACCAGGGGAACTCTGTGCCATGGGTTCCTCTGCAAAATTCGATTCATGCCCGGCGCTCCCGGGCTCTTGAATTCCAAAGATGATTTTCACTTTCTTCTTGCTATTCTCAAGGAGACAACCAGCTCCATATGACTCATCACTTTGTGGGAGTTCAATGCCAAGGCTGCTTGCACACAAAAGAAAATCACGTAATTATACTAAATTTTGTAAATCAAAAAGTCCTTTGTAATTGCCTTAAGATTATTTCATATTCCGTTCTCAGAAGATGCCACCCTGTGTAGCCATTTAGAAGGAACATTTATTACAGAAGTTAATTACAGTTTCTTAAAGAATTCAATAGGCTTTTTTGATCTTTTGGGGGTTTTTGGTTCCAAAGAATATCTTGGTTACACACATGTCTGAATTTTGGGGTTATGTGTCAGTTTTGCCCATATTTTTGACAATCTGATTAAGAAAATGTCATTTAGTTTTCCTGTACATGTATCTAATCAGTAAAACATATCTTATTGAAGTATGTTGGCCAAAAAAATGCCAAACAGTGCATCATTGCTGTTCTTAACAGTCCCTGAACTAATTTTAACTTCAGGAAAATACTTTAAAATTAAAAAGGAAGGGGAAAAAATACAGAAGCATTTTTAATAACATATCATTTCAACATACAAATTAAAACAGCCAGGACTTTCAAAACATCACTTAACTGAAAGAAAGAAGGGCCAGGAAGAAAACTGATTAAAAAGTTAAAGTTTTTCCAATTTCTGCCATATTTTTGTGAGGCTTCTTGGAGTCCAACACTGCCAATCCAGCAACCAGTAGCTATTTCTGACGTGTTGTTTCCTAACTTAAACACAGTCTGTCACTTGAATCTCCAGAGAAAGTGATTGTCTAGAAAATCTGAACTGGTAAAGGGGGGAAAAGAGCAGAGAAATCCTTTCTAATTACTGCTATATCCATCTGGGGACTGAGCAGGAGCATCAAAAATCTCTCCTTATTCCTTCCAGTAGAGTAGAACCAAAGGAAAGGCTCAGTTTGAACCCAGCTCTGCCTGGGTCCTGTTTGCCAAAAGGAATTTCTGGGCTCCAGGCAGGTGGGGAGAGGCAATAAAGGACTCCTCATCATTTAATAACCAGTCACAGAGTTCTGTTTAGGCAGTTCTAATGCTTCAGAAAATTGGATTTGGATGAGGTCTCTGCACCTTAATTTGCTCTCCCTTTGCATTTCCTGCAGAGGGCTGCTCCATAACCCACAGCTCCCAGGAGTTTTATTGCCTTTGTGACCCTGCTGGTGTTCACCTGAACAGGCACAAATTCTGGGTTCTGACACTGCCCGGGGTTTTCTGCCACCTTTGGCACTCCCTGCCTTCCTCTGAGTGCTCTGCAAAGCAGCTCCTCCTCTTCCTCAGCTTCCCCCTTGCCTCTGCACCTGGGGGCAGAGCACAGGGAATTCCCAATGCACCTGGGAGCAGAGCACAGGGAATTCCCAATGCACCTGGGAGCAGAGCCCAGGGAATTCCCAATGCACCTACCTGGGAGCAGAGCCCAGGGAATTCCCAATGCATCTACCTGGGAGCAGAGCACAGGGAGTTCTCAGCCCAGTGTACCTGGAATTCTCAGCCCAAAACTCCTGGAAGCAGAAAACAGGGAATTCTCAGCCCAATGTCCCTGAGAGCAGAGCACAGGGAATTCTCATTCCAATGCCCCTGGAAGCAGAGTACAGGGAATTTCCAGCCGACTGTACTTGGAATTCTCAGCCCAATTCCCCTGGGAACAGAGCACAGGGAGTTCTCAGCCCAGTGTACCTGGAATTCTCAGCCCAAAACTCCTGGAAGCACATAACAGGGAATTCTCAGCCCAATGTCCCTGAGAGCAGAACACAGGGAATTCTCAGCCCAATGCCCCTGGAATTCTCAGTCCAAAGCTCCTGGAAGCAGAGCACAGGGAATTCCCAGCTCAATGCTTCTGGAATTCTCAGCCCAATTCTCCTGGAATGCTCAGCCCAGTGTACCTGGAATTCTCAGCCCAGTGCTCCTGGAATTCTCATCCCAAAGCTCCTGGAAGCAGAACACAGGGAATTCTCAGCCAACTGTACCTGGAGTTCTCAGCCCCATACCCCTGGGAACAGAGCACAGGGAATTCTCATCCCAATGCCCCTGGAAGGACAGCTCAGGGAATTCCCAGCCGACTGTACTTGGAATTCTCAGCCCAATTCTCCTGGGAACAGAGCACAGGGAATTCTCAGCCCAATGTCCCTGGAATTCTCATCCCAATGCCCCTGGAAGTAGAGCACAGGGAATTCTCATCCCAATGCCTCTGGAAGTAGAGCACAGGGAGTTCTCATTCCAATGCCCCTGGAAGCAGAGCACAGGGAATTCCCAGCCCAATGCTCTTTTCCCTCTGCTTTGGGGACAGCTTTGAGCCCTTCCAAAGGCACCTGGCAGGCTCACAGCTCCTGCCTGCAGCCTGGATGGATTCCAGCCTCATAATTGCATTCCACCTACCCAAAACTCTCCCTTTAGCTCAAGGGGCACCGTGTGCCATTTGCTGAGCTCTGATGCTTTGCTTGTGAACTCCCAGTGAAACTGAAGAGAAAGGCAGGCAGGATTTGGCTCACTGGTCTCAAACCATTACCTACAATGCAGCAATTGTTCAGGAAAGCCAGTGAAACCACCAGCAAAGGGCTGGGCTGGAATTCTGAACCAAAAGCTGCTGCAGGCCCCTTTCCAGACGGGTCTGTGACAGCACTTGAGCTCCTGTTCTGCTTTATTCAAAGTGCTGGGGAATGAAAATATTTTGATATGGAATCTGAGACCCACAAGCAAACACCCAATATAAACTTCATAATAACATTCCTCCTTTCTGAAAACTATTAAGTGGCTCCATTTTTATTTCAGTGGGGAATTAAAGGTTTCCAAAACTTTGTTTTCCAGGAAAAAGAAATGTCAGTCAGTAGTGGAATTTGCTTTTCAGGCCCTAATGTGAATCTTACTCCTGGATTAGAGGAGTGACCTGAATCTTCCAGAAGTTCTGGCTTTTTTCTCTATTAACACCTTCCAGCCATGTGAATTTTCATTTGTACTGGAAATATATTTCTAAACATTTGCAGTTCTCTACTTCACGATTAACAAACTGATCATGAAGTCTAAAGGGAGATAAACGAGTCAGAAGAACTGGCATTTGCAAGATAAAAGCAGTTTAACATGAGTTAAATATGAACTATTAAGCAGTAAGATTTTTGAGACTTCCAAAATCTTTTGGTGTTTAAAATTTAAAGCCAGAACAGAGAAGAATCATTAATAAGAGGAATAAAAGTGGCATCTTGATGTGTATGGGAAGAGTGGGTATTACTATGCATACAAAAACTGGTCTTGAAGAAAGATCATCGGAACACGAATAAAATGAGAAAAATATGTGAGATAGAGTTAAGACAAAAGGAAGTTAAAAGGAGGACAGTGGAAAGGGAGGTGAATTGACATAATTCCTGCTCAGCATTTCAATTATTTTCCTTTAGCTCACGGCAGTATCATGAAATCAGCATTTTCATTTCTCCATGACCCCATCCCAGTGAAGCTCCTGGTGTTTGGATTGGCTGCTGAGCTGACAGAGGGGTTTGGTCAGTGATCTGCTCTGGCTGCTCACTGCTGGTCAGTCTGCTGAGATCCTCACAGGACAGGTGTGCTTGTGTGCAGAGTGGGAGGAGCAGGAGGAGGAAACACAGGGGCTGTGGACACTCTGACCAAATGTCACCTCTGTGTGAGCCCCATGGCCACAAACTGCACCCCAAAAATGTCACCTCTGTGTGAGCCCCATGGCCACAAACTGCACCCCAAAAATGTCACCTCTGTGTGAGCCCCATGACCACACACAGCACCCCAAATGTCACCTCTGTGTGAGCCCCATGGCCACAAACTGCACCCCAAAAATGTCACCTCTGTGTGAGCTCTATGGCCACACACAGCACCCCAAAAATGTCACCTTTGTGTGAGCCCCATGACCACAAACTGCACCCCAAAAATGTCACCTTTGTGTGAGCTCTATGGCCAAAAACTGCACCCCAAAAATGTCACCTCTGTGTGAGCTCCATGGCCGCACACAACACCCCAAAAATGTCACCTCTGCCCCTGGTGTCAGCCAGGGAAGCTCTGTGGAGCACAGGAGTGCTGAGAGCAGGGCTGGTGATGGCAGCACAAACTGGGAGCCACAAAATCCTGCCTCAGCTCTTTATTTTGTGGCTCCCTACCAACTCTCACACCTCGGGGAAAGTCACTTAACTCCACTAAAAGCCCACTGAAAACTTAAAAACTCCACTTAACTCCACTAAAAACCCACTGTACCTCCAAGGAAGAAAGTCCAAACTAAAATAAACAGGCATTCCCATGCAGATTCAGTCTCTGCTGCCCTGAAAATGCAAAAGCAAATAAAAGCTGGATATCTGGGGTGTGATGTGCTTGAACAAATGAACAAAATGCACATTACAGGCATCTCTGTGTGAGTGTGAATGGTTCTCCTTCCACAGCCAGAGCACAAGGGTGCCAAATTCTGATTTTAGGGGTGGGTTATCAGCACGAGGACAATTACAGTGTTCATCAATGTTCACTGAGTGGATACCATGGAAAATTGCACCCACACTCAGCAGTGAGTGAATCAATAGATTGGCATTTAGTAAATCCATTGGATTAGAAGTGAGTGAAACCAAACATTTCCCACCAAGCTGGAACTGAGCGTTGTCATTTGAATTTCTCCTGTAGGGTATTGCAGTCCTCTGACTGCTGCTCTGTGTGCCAGGGCAGGCAACAAACCCTGGCTTTGGGCACTTTGGGCACTTTGTGCCTCCTAGAGCAGCCTGGCTCCCTTGCTTCTCTCTGGTAACATTTGCATCTGCTGCACCTGATGGTCTCTGATCACTCTCCCCTGTGCTGAAGCTTTACCTCTTCCCTTTGAATCACTGCAGATGTTTGCTGATTATATTCAAACTGCCTTCCAAACAACTACAGATCTGCTCCAGGCTGCCCTGGACATCAGGAGAGGATTTCACTGGCAGCAGGTTTCCCAGCTGATGGACAGACAGAATGCTCAGAAAGAGGAATTTGCTTTTTGCAGGAGGGAGGAGGGCTCTGCTCCTGCTTCTCCCTGTGCTCGCCTCTTTGCAAATGAAACTCAGCACATGGGCTGCACCAGGAAAAGCACCATGAATACCAAGCCAGCCCTGAGCTGCAAAGGAATAAAAAATGCATTGGTTCTAGTTAAAATCGATTTTTGCCTTGGAAGTAAGTATTGGATTCACTTTCTGTCTCTCTCCCCAAAACACTTTGGGCAGATGGAAAATATCACTGTAAGTGCTGTACAGTGGAGTGGTAAATAAACAACCAAGCAGCCCAGGAATCCTGCTGGGAGTGCCAGGGAAACTCATTCTCATTGTTCCCCTGCAAAAGGGGGAAAGCCTCTGGAATTAATTCAGAGAGTTCTTTGTGATGATCCAAAAAATGGGGGAGGTTCTCCTCCCTCCCCCAGTACCAACGAGGTGTAACTGGAGCAGAGGAGCTCCCAGAACTTCAGAGTCCCTAGGACTGTGGAATTATCAAAAGAAAAGAGAAGCAATGGAACATGAGCCAATCCATTTATGTTCTGAGCAGAATTTTGAAAAAGTTTTTCATTTTCCTTTCTACAAAAACAAGGTCACAAAGGTTTACATGAAATTACAGAAACAAGGTTTTGTATACTGAGTAATAACCAGAGCAGCTGCTGGATTCTTCATGCCTCTCTGTAAATTAGGATAAAATAAATGCCTGATCTGAGTTTTTGTGTTTTTTTTTAGTAATTACTGACTTTAAGTAAAGATAGTGATGAGTGTGGATGATTATTGTGCAGCCACAGGGGAACTCGGTGGATGTTCAGAGGTGGGAAAGGAATCCTGCAATGGCTGAAGGTGGGAAAGCCCCCTGAGATCCTGGCCAGCACAGCCAGGGCCTGACCCTGACCCTGTCCAGCACATCTGAACCCCCTGAACATCCCCAGGGATGGAGACCCCACCTGTGCCCCTGCCTGGGCAGCACTTCCAGGGCAGAAACCTCTCCTGAGACCCCAAATCCCCAAAATCTGCTCTGAGGCTTCTTGCCCAGGTGAGGACAAGGTCCCCAGAGCTCCTCGGGGCTCTGAGAGGTCCCAGGGGGGTTTGGAGGGCAGGAAGGAGGACAGGTCTGCTCTGGTTTGCCAGTCTAGAGCACACACACTGCATGGGAACAGCTGGTGAGCATTCCCTGCCCAGCCCCTGAGCTGTGGAGCACCAGCAAAGAACCAAAAAAATCCCAAGGCATTGGAAGAGAGGGGAAAAGAACCTAAAAGAACCAAACTGGGGGAGAGTTGTGGACTCACCTCTGACCCAGAGCTTGGAAAGAACATCCTCCAGCCCCAGAAACCTGCTGGGACTGCCCCAGCACAGGGTGACACTGCTGTCACCCACAGGAGTTCCAGCTGTGAGAGCCTCCCCTGCAGAACCTGCTGCTGCTCCTCCTCCCAGCTGTCCTCTCTGTCCCTGTGGGTGTTGCAGGACTGCACAATCTGCTTTAAAGCATGGTAAAAGTCATTATCTCTCTATTGTAATTCTTATTTTCTTTGGTATTCTTTGTGAGGCTTCTGCAGATCCGTGCCCTGCTTGGCTGCAGCCCTGTGGAAATCACAGGTATATGCCTTTAAAGATTAACTTGTATTTTATTGCATTTGCATGCAAATACTGATGAAGTGAGGAACTCTGCTTGGTTTTGTACATCTGCACTACTGCAGACATTTTTGCATTCTGTCACACCACACTTCCACTGCAATCTGCATTTCTCTTATCACCCAACCAAGCTGCAGTTGATAACCATAACCAACCCCTCATGTCCTGCTCTCAGTGCTCTCCTCACCCCTTTGTGAAATTCCATATTTTTCATATCTGCCCCAAACTCTGCCATAGCTGAATTCTGAACTTCAGAGCTTCATGCTGTATAAAATGCCATTCTTCAGGCTGGAATACATCCTGATAAAATACAGAGATTTCTCTTCCCAGCTCCCCAAAATACATCCTTTCCTCCCAAAAACCTCCAAAGTTGGCTGTAAATTATTCCCTTTGTGGTCACACAGACTCTTTCAGCACACAGAAAAACCCTTGTTCAAACCAAGAATTAGCTGTCTGCTCTTCTCTTCTCTCCCTGCTTCTCACACCTGTGCACACAAACCCCACAGTCCTCCACACTTTTTTAAAATGAAACTGATTTTTCTCTATTTTGATGTGAGATATTTCAGGAGAATAATGCCTCCAAGAAAGCTGACTGAAACTTCTTTTAAAAGATTTGCTTTCTCAAGACTGGATTTTCAGTTGGTGGGTTTATATTTTTTTCAGAATTGCTGGCACAGAAATGATCAGTTTGCTTTGCCTAGTTGAGCATGGTGAATATTGTCCCTTGGATAATTCTCCTGGGAAAAGATACAGGCATAATGAGACTTATTCATGTACATAAAGTATATGCAGTTAATATGGAGCCACAATTACCAGAAATTAAATTCTAAATGCTCCTGTAATAAAAGCACATCTATGAAAGCCTCAGAAAAGGCAGAAAGAGCCCTCATAAAGGATAAGACTGTGATCTAATAATGGGAATAAAGGAGAGCTATTGGGGTGTGGGAATTGGGTGCTCATAAACCAAGACTTGCATGGTTCTGCCTCAATCCATTTTGTGTCTGCAGCACCTGAGTGCCCCAAACATCTCCTGGGGTACCTGCAGGGCCTCCCAAAGTCCATCTAAAATAAATTCATAAACTACAGGTACAATGAAAGTCTAAAGAACAGCTTTTAAAGCAAATTAAAATCTGTAAGAATCTTTGCTGTCCAGCCCTTTCTCAGTCTAGGAATCCACTTAGTTATCAGTTTTTCACTTATTCCTTACACACAAACACGTTAAAAATACTCTTCCATTGTACAATAAAAGAGAAGATTTGCCCTCTCTATTCCACTTCTGAGTCTCCTCTCAGCCCAGGACAGGACAGCAGATGTTTCACATCTGGGGACACCACTGTGCTTGCCCCACTTGCATTTAGAAAGTCACAGCTGTAAAGCAGAGAATGCTGATTGCAATCCTTTATTCCAGTCCTTTATTGCAATCCTTTATTCCAGTCCTTTATTCCAGTCCTTTATTGCAATCCTTTATGTGCATTACTCAACAAGCAGTGACTGTATTGTCAGAGAGGAGCTGCACCCAGTGCATGCAGCACTAATCTGCACCTAATGAGTTTAATTAATCCCAGTCTTGCACACCATAATGACACCCACACAGGCCACAGAGAGGGTCCCCAAACGCCCACCCCCCTCTCAGTTGTGGGGTTTGGGACCATCCTGCCCGGGTTTCACTCTGAGTGCACCCCAATCCCCACAGCCCCAGCAGAGATGCCTGGGAAGGGAAGGCTGAGCTGGGACAGAGCTCCAGAATAAAGCAGGGATTTATCCACAGCATCTCCTCCAGGGATCCACCCTGGGCAGCACAAGAGCCCAGCCAGGGCTGTGTCACAGACATCTTTTCATTAAAATCCTTTCATCAGGATTTTTCCTGCTGAAGCTGAGAAGTTTCAGCAGCAAATGTAAACAATTATTATCTGCTGCTGTGGAATGCAACAGGTGCATCTGTGATTGGTCTCCTGTGGATGTTTGGATTTACTGACCACTCACAGCAGAGCTGCTCTCACTCTCTGCAGAGACACAGACCTTTGTTATTCATTCTTTCTATTCTATTCTTAGCTTAGCCAGCTTCTGAAGAAGCCTTTTCTTTTCTATTTCTTTTTTAGTACAGTCATAATGTTACATATATATATCATAAAATAATAAATCAAGCCTTCTGATTATGGAATCAACAGTCTCCTCTCTTTCTCATCCTGCAAACCCTTGTGCCCACGGTCACAGGGCTGCACCCAAGGTGAACCAAAATGGTCCCAAAATGAACCCAAGATGAACCAAAATGGCCCCAAAATGAACCCAAGATGAACCAAAATGGCCCCAAAATGAACCCAAGGTGAACCAAAATGGCCCCAAAATGAACCCAAGATGAACCAAAATGGCCCCAAAATGCACAAGTGCTCCCTGGCTCTCTCCCTGGGATCAGTTCTGCTCCATTTGCATCTTGCAGTTCATTGTCCCATCCCAGCTTTAGGTTATGAGTTTCATCCTGCCTGTTTTCCTCTCTTCAGCCCACATTGTTTATACATTTTTTGGGCCTGAAGCTTGTACCAGTTGTCCTTGGACAAGCTGGAAAAGGATTGCTCTGTGCACCCACCCTGTGCAGAGGGCTCACCATCCCTTAATATGGAGCTCAGAGTTACATGCTAAAGCAGCACAGAATCTGAAAAATAGAAAAGCTAAACCCTGAGGCATCATCAGAGGGCAGAGCTCATCTTCATCATCATCCTCACCCCTCGGTGGCCCCTCTCTGTGAGGAGCTGTGGGGCAGAGGCAGAAAAGTCTCTGGAAAAGTTTCCACTTGGAAGAGCAGCACCAGGGGTTAAATATCAGACTGACCATGGTGCTTTCAGACACAGCCTGGAGACTCCAGGTAACTGAAAATCTTCATTTCCCACCCATCTTTTCCCACTTTGTTTTTACTTTGTTGCTTTTTAATGTTTCTTACCATTACAGAAAGCCTGAGATCTCTGCACCATTTTCATAAGAGAAAACATTAAAATGAATGTTTTACCTTGAAAGTTCACTGTGTCTCCACTGGGGCTTCTGTTCTTCTGCTAAAGGATATTCTTTAAGGTGTTAATAAAATCCAAACATACAAATGTTTCCTTAATCTAGAACATTTGAAAAAATGTTCAGAGAATGTTTTAACAGAGGTTTCCAGTTCTACCTTTCCCTGGTTGAACTAAAATCTGGAAGTGATTATCACAATCATAAATTGACATTTCCATCATTTATTAATCAAAAAAGAATAAAGGTGGAGGGAAAACCCACACATTTTTCATGTGTCCATGTGTGTTTATTTCTTAATATGTAATATTAGAGTATCCCAAGGTGGTGTATTGAGTACAGCTGTTTGAACTTGACTTCAATCAAACCATAATTGGGGCAAAACATCCTTTTCCAAGTCATTTACTGTGTCCTAAAGGTGCTAAATTATAGAAGGATGGGAAAGCTTCAGAAGGAGCTGCCAGGCACCCATTCCTGCACATTTCCATCAGAGCAGCTCATGGAGGCTGATATGGAATTCAGAGCTAAAGCTCAGCTTTAAAAGAGGTCACACACCCCACGACAGATTTCTTGTAGAACAATTTTGATAATTTATTCATCAAGATGGTATCAGCTAGGATCTGACAGTGGGGAAGGGAAGGAGAAGCAGGGCAGGATGAGGAGGGATGTGGGAGAATCAGAATGGGCTGTGCAGTTGTCAGAACAGGAGGAAAACACCACTAATAAAACAAAATTTAAGATGAGAATTAAATTATACAATAATATAGTAAAGGAACCTAATTCATAATGTCAGGTCTGTATAGTAATTATAGTGTCAAAAATAGGAGTGGAAGCAGAAAGCACTGCAGTTGGAAAAGTAATACAAAAAATAAGAATAAAGTGAACTATAAAGCTGTGATTGAAGGGTACACAATAATTAGCACAAAATTAAGGAGACCATAACATACATTTAGGACAAAAGCACTTGAGAAAATCTTCAGTGATTCAGAAGCAGGAAAAGGAAAAATGTCATGTCATTTACATGAAAGTGTTGAATGAAATATCAAATGAGAGGATTATGCAGTAAAAATATATTTGCAGGAGCTAAACAAAGATGAGGAATGAAGATAAGTAATGAGTTCTGTATAAATAAGTGACAAATTAATAGGATTCTATTACAAAACAGGAAACTGAGCAATGCTCAGAAGTAAACAGAAATAAACTACAGGGTATTGTTAGCAGAGAGAAAATTCTTAGGGCCACAAAGAATTAAAGAGCTACTAAAAATTAAATATGGTACCATGGTCTGTGGAAACAACAAATTAATTACAGACTGACAAAAATGGTGGCATTGTAGTTTTGTTGTACTTCATCTCCCCAGTTAGTAAATTGGGTGAAATAAATTAATAAAATAAAGTCTTGTGGCTCTCAAGAACAACTCCCTGGCTTACCTGCAGTTAGTCATGGTGAGTTCAGCTCTCAGGCAGGCTCAAGGTGAGTGTGGGAGCCAGGATTGCACAGCTTGATTCCTTGAGAAATTACAGCAAAAGTAGTTAAATGTGACTGTTACCTACCCAGGTTCTGCATAATATTATTTTGTTAAATATCTGTTAAATACAGATTGAAAACTCCTGAGTGGTGTTTGGTTTTCAGGTGAAAAAAAATTGATATAAGTTTGAGAAAAAACTTTTTTTTTCTTTTCAGAAATTGGCCACTTACAACAAAGGCTCAATCATTTCTAAGTCCCAGGATGGAAATTATTCTGCTTCTGCCGGGGTGGATTTCAGCAGCCATCAAGGGAAGACAGAAACTGATTCAGTCCAGCTCCTGATGCCTCTCTCCCAACTCTGCTCTCCGGGCTGGGCCTGAGTTCATCACCCCTGCCTGGGGAGCAGCAAATGGGGAACTCCAGCTCTGGCACAAGTGCTGGAAACCCTTGTGCTGTCACCAAGCAGAAACTCCCTCCATCAGGGCCACCCCAATCAGGAAGGTGCTTAATTGAGTTAGCAGGCAAAAGCAAAGGCTGAGGGCAGGAGGAGAGGTCAGAGCTCTGCCAGCCCTGCTGGTGTGCCAGGCTGTCACCTGAAGTGGCAGCACGTGCCTTTCCTCCTGCCAGGGAATAGAATCCTCCAGTTCTACTTACAAGAAATGTTAAAATTGCCTAGAAAAAGAGAATAGATTAAAATGAAAACTTTTTGACAGAAGACCAGTTGGTGGAGCTTTCCTTAGCACAGGCAAGCAAACTGTTCATTAGCAAAGGTGTGGTGTCTTTGTCCCCAGATGAGCTGCTCCTTAGCACCACAGCCAGAGGGAAAGCTCTGCCTGTGCCTCCAGAGATGCACAGCAGGGAAACCAGGTCATGACTCCCCAGCACAGGCTCCAGCAGGGAATCCCTGATTTATACAGAGGTGCAATAAACCAGGCAGGATTTTAAGACCAGAAAGGAATTCCTCCCTGTGTTTTGCCTTGCCCAGCTGTCCATGCCTGCCCTTGGCAGACCCTTTCACCCCTTGCCCAGCCCCAAAGGCCCTGGTGAGCAGGGTTGTGCTGCAGGTCACACAGGGTAAAGGGAGAGCACCAGACACACAGCCAGCAGAACTTCTCATTTGATCAGGGGGAAAATTCCCTTCAGGAGGAGGCAGAGGCTAAAGCAGTGTGTCTGCACGCTGCCTGCTTGTATTGTGCAGTGGTATTGGCAGAAAACATGAAAGAAACAAAGGCACTTCTGAGCTGCAGGGATTGGGGAGGTGTAATTGCTCAAGGGACTGCTGGAGCCAGTGATCTAAATCACTCAGCACATTGGAAATCCCTGGGGAATTCCAGCCCAGGTGCTTCCACACTTCTAGTTATTTGAAGTTTTGTACTGATAATGGGAAGGTATTGTAAAGTTGGAGATGAGAGATGAAATCAGAACTTCTGTAAGAAATCAAAATGTTTAAGCTCTACTCTTTCTAAAAGACACACCTGAATATTCTCAAATGAAATTAACACAAAATAAAACACAACCCAGCTCTCTGGGCAGCGATGTGAGGGACAGGATGGGCAGCTCTGTTTGGAGAGCAGGGTTGGAAACACAGGAGTTGGAAACACAGGGATTTGATGAGCAGAGCCCAAATTGTCAGTGTGAGCTGGGGATGCTGACAGCTGTGATGGTTCACTCTGCTGACACCCAGAGTGTCCCTGTGCTGGGAGGTGGAGGAGCCAGGGACACTCTGCAGGCTGCAGGTGCCAGGGCTGTGTGGGCAGGGACAGGAGAAATGTCTCACTTTGGCTGTTATTAAATTTGCCAATCTGTGCTCTGCCTCTCCCATGGCATCAAGGCCAGCTTTGCTGCAATCAGAGCCCTGGCCAAGAACCAGCAGGAACAGAACAGGGAGAGGCCAGGCTGGGGCTGCATTCCCATTCTCTGAACCTCTGGGGTTAGGATGGAGTGGAATAGCCTGCTGGAATGGGGAATATTTCTGTGGAATGGAGAATATTTCTCTGGAATAGGAAATATTTCTCTGGAATAGGAAATATTTCTCTGGAATGGGGAATATTTCTCTAGGATAGGGCTGCTCAGCTAACTGGACAATCCTCTGCCCCTCCTGGCAGCTGAGGGCTGTCCTGCCTTCCCAGCCTCCCAGAGTTTTGAGTCTTGGTGCAAAGAAAATGAGAGCACATCAGGGAATGAGCTCCTGGAGTTCCCCTGCAAATATCAGCAATCATGTATTCCCAACAAAACCAGAAATCCTCCCTGTTTCTGTGCAATCTGCTTTTTCAGTTAAAAAATTCCTCCCCTGGAAACAACCCCAGAAATCCACTACTGATTCTGTGAAATCTGCCTTTGCTGTTTTAGAAAATTTTCTCCCAGGAACAAGTTCAGTGGAAGTCTCTGTCACCCATCTATTCACCCAGATATTTTATCTGCATAAAGGACCTAAAATATACTTGGATTGGGTTTTTTTCTGAAATTGAAAAATATTTCATTTGCACTGAAACCAATCATCCTAAATAGCAGTGCAAATCAGTCATCCTGAATAACAGTGCAAAATAAACTTATTTACTATTACATTAAGCAACAATTTTGCACCTTGTTGAGTAGGACTCCAGTTTTCATTTTTCCCTGACAGGTTGAAATTATTTTCTGGGTTGACAGACAAGAACTCACAAGAAGCCCTGTAATTTAAGTCATCTTTTTGGTTCTCCATTAAATACCCAGAATATGCATGTTGCTCTAACCTTGCAATAACTCACAACTCCAGCTGTAACAGGTCTCCAACACTCTCCTAAAATAATAATAACCAATAAGAAGAAAATACACATTGGCATCAAAATCAAAAAGATTGAAGATTCTTCAAAAGAATCCAAGATTCCCCAGACTTCTCAACATCTAGGCCACCTGAAATATTTTTCTAGGCTTTCAAAATAATCAAACTGCAAGCAAAGTGACTTTCTCTGTACCTTTTATCCATTTTTATCTTTAGTTTTATAATACCTTCTCTGCTTCTTTATAGTAACTGTGAATAGATCTGTGCTCATACAGAAAGAAATTTTATTGAATTAACGAGATTGTGGGGCTTTGGTGTGGAACACCTGTAGTAATTAGATTAATATAAGAATTCTCCCAGGTGATCAGGGGTGTGAGAGGCATTTTGTGATGAAGACTTAGCTAACAGGACACTGGCAGGGCCTTCAGCTGCACACTCAGACATCCAGGAGATCACTCTGGCTCCTCTGCAGCCTGCTTGTGAGCTCCTTGTGGCAAGAAGGAGAGACAGAAATAACTTACATTTCTTAAAAATAATTAAAATGGAAAAAAATAGAAAAAATAGAAAAAAAATTCAAAAATATTTAAAAATTCCAAAATTTTTTTTTTTTTGGTTGTTGGGTTTTTTTTTTTGTTTGTTTGTTTGTTTATTTGTTTTTTCTTTTTGCTTATGGTGGCCTCATCATCCAATCTAGCAAAGAGAATTGATCCACATAACACCTTTGGTATCACCACCAAAGAATCTCTTCATCAGTAAATCCAGAGGACAGCTGGCACTTAATTGCTGCCAAATCCTTGCTGATTTTTAACTGGAACCTGCAAGGAGCCCTATCAATTGTGGCTGTTGATGAGCTGCTGTTGGGTTTGGGTCCTGGAGGGTTGAACGTGCAGAGCAGCAGGAGCTGGGCAGCCTTGAGCTGTGCCTTGCCAGTGACACCAACTCTTATTTATGGCATGAATGCCCCTGCAGGTGCCTCTCCCTTTGCAGGTCAATGCTGAAGTTTTGGAAGAAACTTGGGGCTGCCCAATTAGGTGAAATGAGGAACATGATTTGATGATGGGTGCCTGAAATGCACTGATTGCTTCATGTGCCATCAGTGACTTCTGCACTGGATTTTGAGACTGCATGGACGAGCTTGAGCAGTGTGAAACCAAATATTTAAACTCTTCCACTAATATTTATAGACAAAATGTCATTTTCTTCATAATATTGATTCAGTTTCACCTATTTTTACATGTAGCATAAGTATCCCCAAAGCATGAAATTCCCAGATCTGTGTTCAGCTGTGGAGGTATCAAAATAGAAATGCTTTTCTTAGATCTCCAGTTGCTACTGACAGTGAGTCCTTTCAGCTACAGGGGAGGATACAGACAGGGCTTCCAAAATAAGCCTTGAGCTTCCTCCTCACCAAGATCTGTGATTTTAAAGCACAGGTGAGAGTTCTGCTCAGTAGACTCTAATTTGGGTTTGTGAGATACAGAGATGCAAGCTGTGCTATGAGGCATCTAGTTAAATAAAAAAACACCTCTAATGACAATGACAGTTACCCAGAAAAGGCAAATAACTCTCATTTATACTGGAATGACTGGGTTAAAATGCCCCCAAATTCTATTTATTTTAATGAAGAAACAAGATTTGGAATTTTAAAAAACTAAACAAAACAAAGCAAACGAAAAAAAATAAACCCCAACCAATCAACTAAAAACAAAAGCTCAACCCAAAAAAAAACCAAATCCAATAAATCTGTCTCCTTGGCTTCCTTTGGAACACAATAATAGCTATTTTTTCACAGAGGTATAGTGTTTACTAAGAAATCTGCTCCTAGGGTAAGCTGTTATTACTTCAGCAGTCTCCAGACTCCAAAAGGAATGAAAATAATTTCAAAAATGCAAGGCAAGCCTGGAATGGAGGAATGGCTGCTGAATTTGTGCCACTCACCACCTTGGTGGCTGCTTGCTTTTCAGCAGCAGCTGAGGAGGCTCAGCAGCCCCTTGGAGGCAGGGCCAGGCAAAGCCAGGAGTGGGAACATCAATAATTCATCTGCAGAAATCTGTGGCCTGGCAAGAGCTGATGAATCCAATCCTGGGAGTGTTTTATGGTGAGTTAAGGAATCTACAAGGGAAAATTGGTAAAAATATTCGTTCCTGTTGTAGGAATAAGCCAGAGCTCTGAGTGGAAATCCACCCTCCCTGATAACCTGAGGTCAACAAGCAGCGGTCAGCATCTCCCCAAAGCTGGAAAATGGAATGTTGAAGTCATGGCAGAGGTCAGATTGTGCAGGGGAAGCAGCAGAAGAAATGAAAGGCAAAGGCTCTGATTCACTGCAGGGTCTGGAGCATCCTGAAAGGTCCCAAAAAATGGGAGGGGACAGCACAGGTAAGGTGTGGGGCAAGAAAACAAAGAATGCTCAGTAACAGGAGAACAAAGAGTGTGGGACCAGAAAACACAGAATGGCCAGTGACAGAAACACAGAATGCTCAGTAACAGGAGAATAAAGAGTGTGGGACCAGAAAACACAGAATGGCCAGTGACAGGAACACAGAATGCTCAGTAACAGGAGAATAAAGAGTGTGGGACCAGAAAACACAGAATGGCCAGTGACAGGAACACAGAATGCTCAGTAACAGAACAAAGAGTGTGGGGCCAAAAACACAGAATGGCCAGTCAGAAGAGAACAAAGAGCACTTGGTCCAGAAGGAAAGGAGCAGGGACACTTCAAGCAAGGCAGGAGGGCTCTGACACAAGCCCCAGTCCCCTCCAGCACAGCACAGCCAGGTTTCTTGGGGCACCCCAGAGCTGCTGTGACTTGGATTGGCCTCAGCTGGTTGGAGCTGCAGTGGATCCCTGGAATCAGCCCTGGACAATTCCTGCATTTCAGCTGAGCAGCAGCTCCAGCTCAGAGCTGAACCTCATCCCATCAGCAGCACAAACACAGCAAAGGAGCCACTGCAGCTGCTTCTGGCCTTGTGCCTGCATCCTAAAACTTGGCTGCCACAGGAAGATTTTCCTAACAAATGGAATTTGTGCGTTGGTCAATGCACTTGGGAGCAGACAGAATTTCTGCTCCATCCGCTGGAGCAGAAAGGAGCAAACCAATCTCAATTTTCTCTTTCTTTTCTGTGTCATAAGGCTAAAAATAGCACAAATACTGTTCATAATAAAAATCTGCATTTATTGATTTTGAGAGTGGTGTGATGGTAACTAAATTTAAAAGTTTCGTTCATAAACACTGACTTGTCAAGTAAAGGAACAAATCTTTTTAAAGAAGAAATTAATCACTCTCATAATTGTAAAGTCCAATAAAATAAAAACTCATTTCACTGTTACTCCAACCCCTTATTACGAGCTACAATTTATACTATATTACAAATCCTCCTAAAGGTAATAAATTTGACACTGAAAAAATTAATATAAAATCTAATTACATTTAATTTGATTGAGTTAGAATGGATCTTTTTTCCTGTAATCTTGTTTAATTCAAAACATTTGTAAAACACCAAAATTATTAACAAGGCCTAAAACCCCCACATCTAATGTTATAGACTTGAGTAAATGCCTACCTTCCTCTCCAGCACAGAGATGAGAATGGAAATCTCCTGTTCTGGGCCAAATTCTGCCACAGGCAGCCTCTGTCTCTGCTCTGCTGACCTCAGTCTGTGTTCTTGGGATCCACAGTTTTAAAGGCAGACAAGAAATAGGGCACAGGAAATGCAGAGTATTTCTACAAGTAGCTATTTCTCTGAAAATGCACAGGAATCTCACTGCTCTCTCTCTGCAAATGAACAAGAATCTCAGTGCTTGTCTCATCACATTTACCCTGAAAGAATTCCTGATTTGAAGGAGCGAAATCTCTTCCTATTCAGCAAAGGAGTTTGTTCTGGCATGATCCTGGGCCAGGGTTCCACCCATTGCTGATACCCCTGATCCTGATTTATATGGAATGGGACAGTGATGCCCATGACATTCTCACTGCCCAGCTAAGGAGTTAAACCTTCCACCTGATGGAGGAAATCTGCTTTAAACCAGCTCCTCTTGTGTGTTTTTCACAGGGTGTAATTTAAGCGAGCTGCAAACCCCAGGTGCTCAAACTCAGCGCTTTCAACCAAAGGAACTTTTTAAATGCTGCTTTTTCTCTCTTTTCCAATGCTGTTTTTTTCTCTCTTTTCCAATGCTGTTTTTCCTCTCCTTTTCAAGGCTGTTTTTCCTCTCTTTCCCCACACAGCAGGCCCTGTGATGTCTCTGCTGAAGTCTCTCCAAGCACGCTCTGCAGAGCTGTGCTGTTCCCTTCTTGCCGCGCTTTGCCGACGGCGCCTTCCAGCTCCGCCAGGGGAAGGAACTTTCCTCGTGCCAAAACCTCCTGCACAGGACCCAGCAGTGGATGAGAGGGCATAAACCACCAGTCCTTGCTGCTGAGCTCCAGGCAGCTTTTCCAGCTGCCAATTCCTCCTCCCCGTGCAGGTCTGGGGGTTTGTTTGCTGTGGATGAAAGATTGGGCGACGCATCTTGGACATCTTCAAGAGCGGGCAACGCATCTTGGACACCTCCAAGATTGGGTGACGCATCTTGGACATCTCCAAGCTTGGGTGATGCATCTTGGACATCTCCAAGATTGGGTGGCACATCTTGGACACCTCCAAGATTGGGTGATGCATCTTGGACACCTCCAAGAGTGGGTGATGCATCTTGGACACCTCCAAGATTGGGTGATGCATCTTGGACATCTCCAAGATTTGCTGATGCATCTTGGACATCTCCAAGAGTGGGTGGCACATCTTGGACAGCTCCAAGAGTGGGTGGCACATCTTGGACAGAACTTCCTGAGCAAAGCTCTCCTTCCCTTGCCTTTCCTCCCATCTTTGTACGCTGCAGGACTGGCTGGAAAACATCCCCACAACCCAGGAATTAAAAGAAAGGGAAATTTCACTCTGAGAGGAACAGCCACCACTTACACACTGTGTATAAAAACGAGTTCCATGCAGAAAATATTTAGGCAGATTTTTAAAATTAACACCTTCAGCTTTCTTAAAGATTGATTCACTTCAGTGACTCAGTATATCATGGTTTTCACTGGATTTTTTTCTGTGCTGTGAAATAAGCTTGGTTTATGTAGCAAAAACATTATGATTTCACATTTAGCAGCATAGAAATTGCCTTCTGTTCAAATTCATGCTTCTCTGTAAGGTTCCAATACCTTCCAGTGAGCAGGAGTTTATTATCAGAACACAAAAATGTGTTCTGTGAGCAAACTGAGCCTTGCCACCACAAACTGGGACGAGTTTGTATTGACAAGATGGCAGAACCTTAAGAAATTTTAGGTTTGCATTTGGTGTTTACTGAATCAAGTTGTGACAATCAGCTGAGATCACATCTAAATGATTTTACACAGTTTTGTTCAGTGATTATTAGAATTTTGCAACTTGGATTTATATGTGAGCAACCTCCAGGAAATCAGAGTCTCAAAGTACTTGCACAAAAAAACCTTAATACCATTGCTCAAGGTATTGTTTGTTCTGTATACAAAATTAAATTCTGAATGGTTTAGCAAGGTTATATCACATATTGATTGAGTTTATTGGCAAAATGGAAAAATTCCAGTTAATATTTACTTTGGGTTAGAATGGAACTCAATGTCAGTTTTGCATTTTGAATAAAATGGATGGGAATCTGAGAGAAATCTCAAAATCTTAATAATGTGGAGCTTTAAAATTTTTCCATATTAATATTCAATAGATAATTCAATAATATTCAAAAATATCACAAAACAATACAAAAGCACACAGAAAGCTGGATGAACCAAAATACCATCTGAAAAGCAAATATTTAAACATTGTCAACATTCAAATAAAAATATAAATATCTACAGCATTTGCTTTAGCTTGATTTGGTTAGTTAAAAAGATGAGCACTCCTGTTTTCAGGGAATTGCTTTTTCTGTAAAGGACTTGGCTTTTTAGAAAAAGTTTTGTAGAGTTCTGTGCACAAGATTGAAGTTGTGTCTATATATTTGTGGTTAGAACTATGATATATGTATATTAAATTGTAAATTCTACTGTATTACAGTCAAATATGGAATCTTACTTAACCTATATTATTAAAAAATAACTCTGTCCTGAGGTTCCTCTCTTTGGATGGCATTTCTGTAGTTGCTATTTAACATTATTTCTGTTTTAAGAATGGCCTCCAAACATTCTGCTTCACTGTTATGAATGAAAAAACCCTAAACCATATCAGCTGATGCATGCTCAAAAGAAAGTTTGCTCCTTGCAATCTTTAAGACAAGAGGTAAAATTCAAATTGTGTCCAGCGACACAAACCCATTTCAGACTCTGGGAATCCTTCCAGAAAACATGGACCATATCTTCCTGCCCATTAAAAATAACATCCTATCCCCACAGATTTCAGAGGCAGCAGAGTAATTTATTACAAGGGAAGCTAAATATAAAGCTCATGCTAAACTCCCTTCATTAAATCTGCATTGTGGGAGCCAGCAGAGGATGAGGAGCCCAAACCCTGCAGCAGTGTCCCTGTCCCTGCCTGGGGCCCCTGTCCCTGTCCCTGCCTGGGATTTTGACATTAACAGGAGGATGGTCAGTGTTTCAGTGATTTCAAGGCTGGCCCAGGCCATAATTCAGGGGTTACCTGAGACAGCAATGGTTGCTCCTAGGAGTAGGTTAGTGATGAAGATTAGATTTGCCTGGGGGTTCACTGCCCCTGTCTGGGGGTCCCTGTCCCTGCCTGGGGGTGCAGAGGGAGCCCCCCCTGCCATTTGTTCCTCTGTGTCAGCACTCAGTGATGAGCAGCTCCCTCAGCACCTTCCCACAGGGAGATTTGAGCATCCAGACATTCAAAAACAGATGGCAAGGGGGAGAGGAAAAAGCCTCGTGTGACCAAAATAGTAATTTTTTTTTTTCCCTGAGGAGTTTCAAGAGCTCTGAACAATCCCTCTCCAGGTCTGACCTAATGGGCTTGAAATGATCCCCAGCACCAGGCAGGGAAATAAACACATTTTGGGCTGCATGTTGGAATGCACAGCGAGGGGCTGGGATGCTCTGAGGAGAAATATCACAGCCTGAATGAGTTTGCATTTGAGATTTTATTTATTTGCAGTGTAACCTTTACATATTGCAAACTCTTCTGGAGGTGGCAAGCAGCTCGCTTAAGATGTTTCTTTAATTGAAAGAAAAAAGCCTTAAACCAAATACCAGCAAAGTGAATTCTCTGATTTATTTGCAATAATGTTCTAGCAGCAGAGAAGGGCTGTAAAGAATGTGCTGCTCTTCCCAACTCATAATCTTTCACAATATTTAAATGTTGTTTAACAACAAGCAAATAAAAGGAACATTTAATATGAAAGCAGCTACTGAACTGATAAACATGGTTCTGTAATTGAAGAATAATTTAACTATTCTTTTTATTTGTCCATTTTCTCATCTACACCACGATGGCATTATGACCATCTTCAGTAGGGTGGGAAATGGGAAAATGCAGCCCAAGTGCATGAAAATTAAAATAATTAGCGTGCACATGCTATCTCTGCCAGTCCTGTATAAACCACATCCATTTTTGCTGCTTGCTGGCATTTATTTAGTGCTGAATTTGCACAAGTGGCCATTGCTAAAGTTCACCCTTTGCAGCATCCAAGCTTAACTGATTGCCAGAGAGGTAAATGCAATAGTTTGACAAATCCCCCCAAAACTGCTTAAAGATTCCACTCAGCAATGCCTGAACATTGTCTCAATGTCAGTTCTGGATGTTTGCAAAAAAATCACCACAACAAGGGAGTGTCTCACTGCTTCCTCCCAACTACAATGGCATTCTGTTAAAAAAATTACATCAGCATCCATCTTTAAAGCATCAGTCTCTGGCTTGATCTTTAATTTGATTAGTTTGAAATCCCCAAGGTTTAAACTGAATCCTGTACTTTTGCAGAAACAAAGCACTGCCTGATTGCTGTATTAAACACAGATGTTGCTGACTTGCACAAAGATCCTGAAGTCACGTTTTGTTTTCCTTGTTCAAAAATTAGTGTGATCTTTAAACAGCTGCTTTGTTGAGTCCACAGGTAGCTGCACTTTATTTGGAGAGAAAAAAATTCTATATATAGCATCCATATGTTTCCTTCCTTTCAAAGGCTTGGTGGGAATTAGGTAAACAAACAAAAAAATCCTACCTCAAACTGCAATGTATAGGGCAGGCTCTGCTTCTGTAGAGATGCCAGAAGGAATTCTGTGAAGACAAGAATAGAAGAATATTGTCAAGTCCAATAGCAGCACAAAGGTGGTAACTGGGGTCAGAAGTTTTTCCATTTACTTGGTGTTAAAGCCAACAGCATTTGGCTGAGTTTAAATCCTGACACCTGGGGATGAGTTTAAATCCTGCACTATTGGGGCCTTCAGGTGGGAGTTCAGCTTTCCAGGGTGCTCCCAGGTGAGCAGTGAAAATGCAGTAATGAATTGAAGTTAGACTTGTACCTGGTTCACATCTGCATTGCCAAAATAACAATGGCTCCTGGACTGTGAACAGCAGCCTTTGAGGAAATGGGGTCAGGAATCTCATCATCCTGAGTTAGAGATCACCTTGTGTGTTTTCCTCAGCACGCTGCCTCACATGCTGCCAGACAGTATTTGTTTCATCCTTGCACGAGCACAAAAGGGGCTCCTATCAAATCCCTGCACTTCAACTTTCAGCTCCTACAGCGTTTGATTTCATTGCTTGCATTACTCCTTTGCTTGATTTCATTCTTGTATTTGTGCCTTGTCAGAATACTATAAAAATCTCTCCAGTTTGTGATACGGGCAAGAACCACTTTGATGCCTCTGATGTTCAATCCCAGCTTAATTTGTAAGTGATAAGTTGGAAGGTTTAATCTCAGTGCCCACATGGCACATCTCAGAACCAGATCACACTTTGGCAGGAGTGGCAGGCTGGGCTCAGCAAAGCCTGGATTGACAGACTGCAGTGGGGCTGGAGGTGCTCCTGGGGAAAGCTGATTCATCTTTTATCATGGTGCAAATATTCATGCTTCAGTTATCTCACATGGAAAAACAGCGTTTTCAAATCAAAGGATTCTTATGGACAGCTATGAAATCAGATTTTTCTGGGAGTCACTGCTCTGTGTGTAAGATTTGTTTTTACCTGAGCCAGTGCTCTAAAGAACAGGGACTGTGTCCAGCCAGCTTTTCTGGGTCCCAGAGGTGTGAAAACAGAATATGGAGAGGTAGGTGCACACTTCCATGTTATATTAATATAACATAACAATATAAATAATTATTAATATCATAAAATACACACAGCATTAGTAACCTAATGCATCCTCACCATCAGCAGGTTCCACTGCAGACAAACTCCTCAGTGGTCTTTGTTGCCTTCACCTGGAAGTCAAGAGAAGAGAAATTCTCTAATTGCAGCTCCTCAGACAGATGGGTTCAAAGGCAGGACAGCTGGAAAGGGAGACAAGATCTGATATATCAATATAAACCAGCAAGTGCCAGTGTGAAATACCTTTAAAGTTAAGAGTAATGTATTTTAATAGATGTTTTTCCTGTGTCTTTTCTGCAAGGAATGAGGTGTTTATTAGGAAGGGTGTGAGAATTCAGCAGAGCCCACAGGGCCTGGATCTCACAGCTCCTGCTCAGGGTGCCCTGGTGGCTGCTGGGCAGCCCTGGCACACCAGCCAGGGAAGGAGAGCTCCCCTCTCCCCTGTGTGCCACCATCCCAGTGCCAGCAGCCTGGATTTGCTCTGACATGGGGCTGAAACTGGGGCTGAGCTTTGTCCAACATTTTACATTCCAGTTCTAACCTTTGCTCCAGTCCTGTGGCACATTCAGCACCTCACCCTGCTCTGCAGAGGCTGAATTGTATTCTCCTTTTTTCCCAAACCCTTTCCTTCCACTTCCTGCTGCATGAAATGTGATGTTGCCTTCGTGCTGCCCTAAAGCTGCTGAGGAGCTGTGTCCAGGCACTGCAGAGCTTCCAGGGATTCTGCTGCAGCAGCTGCCCAGCTGGCACACAGGCACTCACTGATGGGACTTTTCACTGCTCCTCACACCAGCTCAGCTCTGTGGAAGGAGATGGAAGAAAGTTTTTCCCATGGAAGGTGAAGCAGTGACTGGCTGGCAGGAGCTGCCTCTGTGGATAATGATCATCTCTGGTATTTCTTCATCATTCCTGGAGAGCACAGCTATCAATCCATGCCTAATCTAGACAATGTATTTCTCCCATAAAGTCCCCATACAGCAGGAAATGACAACTGCAAAAGCTGATTTATCCAAGCTGCTCTGCTAGCTCCTATTCCATGGCAGAACAGATAATATGCTGACAGACAGACAGCTTAAGGCTGAGCTCTCACTTGATCTCATTATGTGCCAACTGATGCAAGTTAGGAACTGAAGTAGTAAATTGTCATGTAGCAAACAAAACTTTTGTAACAGCTTGTAGAAATAGTTTCCAGACAAAGCCAATAAACTTTAATTATTTTATTTTCTTGAAAAAGTAGTCTAGACACTGACCTGTGCCACTACAGCTTCTTGTGGAATAATTCCAATAAAAGCTGCTCTATCACAGAAATATTTGAAAGAATTGCACTTCACTAGTTCTCATGTATACTTAAATAGAAAGTAATTAGTGATTGATTAGAGCCAATTGCACCTAGGTCAAAATGTTAACTACAGATGTAGCCATTTACCTGAGCAGAGGTTGGAGTGACATTAATTCCTGTTGGTTGTGCTGAAAACAAGCAGGGAGTGACTCCATTCCCAGGGAAACAAAGCAGGGCTGGGGTTTGCTGCAGTCACTCCACAGCCTGGCACATCTGGGGCTGACAGCACAGGGGCAGGGCTGGGACTGGCAACCTGGCACAAGCAGACAAGCAAAAGAGCTCTCTGTTTGAGTAATATAGGGGGTTGTCTATATTTTTAAGCTTTTTCAGCATGATAGTTTCTGTAGGAATTGGTGCTGGGAGAAGCACCCCATGGATGCCTGCAAGTTTCCCACAAAAATATTTGGGTTCAGATGAGCCTATCATGCAGGACTGAATTGACAACAGCAAATAAAAAAAAAGTAAGAAATTTAATTAGTGTTAATCCTCAAAAATATATAAAATATTTACCCTTTTTTTTTTCCTTGTCCATTTCATTGACTTTGAAAGTCACTCCTTTCTGCTGGCTTCATTTTGGCACTTCATTAGCTGCTGGGTCACCACCTTTTGCTCCACTGAGCAGTGGTTATTTTTCATGCCAGCACAGACAGAGGATTCAGACCTGATTTGTGTTGCAGGTAATAAATGGCAATTATCTGCACCTTTTTCTGATGGGAATCACTGTCCCTGTGTTGGGGGAACTAAATCTTTGTAACTTTGATGGGAGTGGATGAAAGTATCAGCAGCCCTTCTCTGGTAACTGACTGGGGCAGACACGCAGAGGTCATGCATTCAATTTGGTGTAATCACTGCCAGTTTAATGATGAGGATGGGGGAAGATAGTGGATACTTAATCAAGCAGATAAGCATGGCAAGTTTTGCCTTAAAGATTTAGGAACAATAGACACAGGACTGGGGAATGGACAGTGAGCAAAGCAGGGCCCTGCTGTGGCTGCTCTCCTTTACCCAGAGCACTCAGGACAAATGGTAAATTCTTCTTTTTCCTCCATCCTTTTTCTGCAGTTGACCAAGCTCAGCTTCAAGAAATGTAGTTAAATTTCACATTTTTCCCATGGATAACAAATATGGAAGGTGCCAGAGTAGATGCACAAGAGTTTGAAATTCCTGGAACCATGAAAGGGTGGTCTCACAGACATGTTTTATGAAAAATCCTTTCTTTAGGATTTTTTCTCCTGAGAAGCTGAGAGGCCTCAGGAACAAAATGTAAACAATGGTTATCTGCTGCTGTGGAATGCAACAGGTGCATCTGGGATTGGGCTCATGGGGTTGTTGCTAATTAATGGCCAATCACAGTCAGCTGCCCATAACACTCTGTCCCAGCCACAAACCTTTGTTATCATTCCTTTTCTATTCTTATCCAGCCTTCTGATGAAATCCTTTCTTCTATTCTTTTAGTATAGTTTTAATATAATATATATCATAAAACAATAAATCATCCCTTCTGAAACATGGAGTCATCATTCCTGTCTCTTCCCTCATCCCGAGACCCCTGTGAACACCAGCACAGGGTGGGGTTGGCAGGGACATTAAAGATCCCCAAATCCAAACCCCCTCTCGTGGCCACAGCGACCTTCCCCTGCTCCAGGCTTCTTAAATCCCCACCCAGCCTGGCCTTGAACACTTCCAGACTATTTCTAGAGCAGACCCAGCATTGCCACAGCACCATCAGCTTTGTTTGCTCTGACTGTGACAATATCACCAGCAGAAACCAAATCTGTCCTAGCCCATACACTTAAAATTCAAACTTTTATTTTATCTCTCTTCAAACCCACCAGTGATCATTGGGCTGTCTGCAGTGTGTACAACTCCACATTTCCCCATCCTCACCAGCATCTCCCACTCAAGGCTGCCTCTTCCTGGGCTGAGAGGCTCAGCACAGGCATCACATCCAAGGCACTCTGCTGCTGTCCCTGGGATGCAGCACTTCCCAGTGGGCTTTTCCTGGCCATGCTTTACATGCATTATCATGCTCTGCAGGAAACTCAGCAAGCACAGCAGCTTGCCAGAGTAAAAGCACTTGGTTGGGGCCTCTTGTAATACAGCAGTTCAGCAGTTGAAAGGATTGTCTGTACATTTTGCAGCAAGGAAAAAAAAAAAAAAAGGTGTTGGATAAATATATTCCATGGAGTGGGAAACATGAGCATGAGGCTGGAGTACTCTGAGGAATGCTAACACAGAGCCAGGATAATGCTGCCTCCTGCTTCTGGGAAGATTATTTTCCCAGCCTGAGAAAATGATAGGGCCACAAGTTATATGAAAGGAGATAGCAGGAAGCAGAAATACATCTTTTTCAGATGTGTATTAAGTGAAAATAGTAATGATTATTGAGACATCTGACAGAGCAATTCAGCTCCAAGATTCTGATTTGAGATATAAAACTTCAAACCAGGATTAGGCTCCTAAACTCAGAAGGAATTTAAGTTTTAATCTACACCCTCCTCTTCATCATTTTCTACTGACTGATGTGGTTGATATCCCAGCTGGATGAAGTCTGTATTAGACCAAAAGGTCAGGACCTCATTGTCACCAGAATTCTGCTCAGACTGATGAACAGAAGGGCCTGAGACACACTTCTGCCCAGTGCAGTATTTAGAGCAATATTATTTATTTGGTGCATGTGCTTAGAGCCTCTAAAGGCAGTGGGACTGGAATCCCAGGGACAGCTGAAGGCACACAATGGAAAGGGACACTGTGCATTTTCTAAACCTCGGGTAATTGTGAGCTGAGCCTCAGTGAAACACCCACTGTGCCATTTCTGTTTACCTGTGCAATTGCTCACCTCCTGCCACGCTGCTCTGTTTACCTGGGCAGCAGCAGTGCTTAAACCTCTCCTGCCTGCAACATCTGTTAACAACTGGAGGGGTTTCAACTGTGAACTGAGAAACTCTGATAACGAGACAGAAAGCCTGGCCCAGTGACCCAAAACAAAGGGAGCAATGGATGTAAAAGGGTAATGCTGGGAGAAAGAAGGGAAGTTCTGAATTAACCTGGGATGATTATGTGTTCTGACAGGATGAAGTAGCTCCTGCTCACCCTGCTAAGGCTACATGGCAGCAGAATGGAACAAAAACAGATGTAGGCTTTGCAAGCAGTGGATAATAGAGTCTCTTCTCTCATACATGAGTAAATAGAGCTGCTGGGATAAATTCTGTCAGCAGCCACTAAAAATACAAGTAATTAGACATATATTTAATATGCTAGATTTAATACATATTCATTTGAGAAGTCCATAAAGCTATAGCATAAAATCCCAGAGGACCATGGATGCTTTCTGTGGGATGTTTTGTGGGGTTTATCTGCAGGATATATTACCCCTATTACAGCAGCTCCTGGTGCAGCCCTGCTCCATCCACATATCACTTCCATTAAAGCTGTGGAGCAGCTGCATGAGGAAGGGTTTTGTGTGCTTTAATCTCCCTGTGCTCCTCCAGCTCATACCCCTCATGGCTGGAGGGAGCAGCAAACCATAACCCTCAAATTCCTGGGTGCCACTGGGCAGGGAACTCCTGCTTCTCCCACAGGGATGATTCCTTGCCTGCCTTGGGTTTCTCACTTTCACTGGAGTCTCCTGGCACCATTAAACAATTTTATATTTCCCTTGTAGCAGCAGCTACAGCACATTGTGCAAATATCCCCCAGTGCTGCCCAGCTCCTGCCCTCTGACCAGCCTCAGCCTGGTGAAATGCAATGCAAAGAAAGAACTCTGCAAGCACCAGGAGCACAGCCCCAGCCCCTCTTGGAGCAAGGGCTGCTGGGGCTCTGCTGCACAGACTCAGCCTGAGAGCAAGGCTCAGTGTGCCAGGGCTCAGTGTCTGCATGGAAAAGCCTCTGCTGTGCACCTAAAAGTGCCCAGGAATCGTTTCAGGTCCGTACTGTCCTTCCAGACTGAGAATGTTCCATCCCCCTTTCAATTTTCCAGGTAATTTTAGTTGTTAGGAACACTCAGCCCCAGGTAAATATGGTAGTAGTAGTTTTACCTTCTCATGGGCAGAAAAAAGCTCTGCAGTCTGTAAGATCTTTTTCTGCTCTTTTCAAGAATTTACTAAAACTAATTTTGAACCATGGGAACATTTTCTGGGTCCTAATTTGAGCCAAGTCTCCTAAAGGACCAACCTGTTTTATCTAGCTTGGTTTGAGCATTTGAGAGAAGGGAAGTGATGCTTCACTTGGCTGAGCAGTCCTGTGCTGATATTTTGGGATGATGGTTGAAATTCTGGCCATCACTGGAGCCCAGAGAAATGCTGCCTGAGAATGTCATGTTATTGATTGAAAACGTGGATAGTACCATCATGTTTTGAAAGCCACAACAAGCAAAAACAAAAATAATAATTCCCCAAATGCCAGTGTAATAAATAATATACCAGGAATCATTTAAAGAGATTGCAATGCAGCCTCTGACAATTTCCTCTTGTGACATTCAGGAGATAGAAAGGTGCTTTTTCTGGGATTATTTTTTACAAATACATCTACATAAATATTCTCAGTGTGTAATACCCTCCCTCTCTCACATCCCTCAAACTGTTTGCTGTCATTCTAGCCCAGGACATTTTCTGTTAGCAAGGAATTCCTGAAGTTGCTGGCTCCCTGCAGTGGGAATGGCACCCAGGTTTGTGCCCAAGGAACCTGTCCTGCAGGTGGAACCTGCCAATTGTCCCATGAGCAGTAATTTCACTGCTGGGTTAATGGGGAAGCAAAGCTGTGTTTGCCTGTGCCAGGAGCTCCTTTGGCTCTGCAATTGTTCTCTGCTGCTGCTCCCAACAACATCAGAGGGGTGAGCTGAGCCCTGCTTTACACACAAGTGAGCTGTAGCAGGTAAAATGTTGTTAGGCACACATAAATGTCCCTGATGTGAGCCTAGTGGAGGATGTGGGACTGACAGGCAGACACAGGGAGGTTTACTCCAATAAAAAATAAAAACAGCCAGTGTTGATGGAGAGTCCCTCCTCTTCTGCCATCCCTTCCCCAGTGCCTCACTCCACCCCTGGGATTCCAAAGCCCAACAAGAAGAGGGGGACTAAGACATTAAAACATTAAGAATCTTTAAATTTCATCCTCTCAATTTCCTAGACAGTGAGTGTGCAATGACAAATGAGTGAAGTGTTAAAAATGAATGTCCTTGCCTGGCAAAGTAAATGAATATTACTGCCCAGCAAAGCAGGAGCACAGGAATGTAAATGCTGTGGTTTAAATCTCACTGTTGTCCTAAAATATCTGTCAGTGCTGCTGCAACAGACAGAGCTGAAACACTGCAAAAATTAGAAAGTTGATTTCTTTGACAATTCTTAGAGGTCCTGTCTGCCACCAGCCTTAATGTCTGTTGTTATTATGTGGTGTTTCTGTGTGCTGTACAAAATGTCTGGCTTGAAGCAAAATATTGCAGTGTGTCAAACAAAACAAATTTAATAGCAATCAGCTGCACTAATTGGAATGACAGTGACATTCTGCACTACACTTAGGAGTGGAAATACCTCACAGACAAGATCCTGACATTTGACTGAGATTCCCTGCTCAGGCTAACAACATAGTCTAGAAATGCTGCAATCACAGCCCAGAATTCAAAATGTATTAACACAGTTACAGTATTTGCAAAATATCTCAAGCCTTTGACACAAGAAATTCTGCATATAGAAGGAATTAGTAGCTCTCTCTTCCTCTGTGAAAGAAGGAGCTCCTTTTAATTTAATAATGCCAATGCAACAAAGAAAAAAGACCAACCACACTCCTAACTTAAAATCACATTTCCTCTGATCCTATATTGAAATTCAGGGTTTGTTATAAACACAGTTTTAAAAAATTAGGATTTTTTCTTTGTTTTTTTTTTTTTTTAATTTTTTCTGAGACCAAGCAAGAAGCTCTTTGTGCCAGCCAGTGAGACAATTGGCAATCACCACCTGCATGAGGAGCCCTGGGCAGCTCCCACACCCCTGTTCCACCTCAGCTCAGGGAGGTGAGCTTGGCACTGGGGTAAAATCATTGACTGAAGGTGTGGTGGAGTTTGGGCAGTGGGGACACTTGTTCACTAAAATAAAAACGAATCAACACGAGCAAGAAGGATTGCATGAGAAATAAATGAGATTATACCTGAGCAGTGCATAAACATTAACAGCTGAAAGTGACAATTAACTGGATTAAAAACTGCTTGGGGATGGAGGCCACTCCCTTTTCCAGGTAGAACCCAACTCAGAGGACCAGTTTATGGTGACTCCTCAATACCAGAAAACAGAACCCATTCTGAATAAAACAGTGCTTTCAAAAATCAGGATTCTGGGAATAAAATTCAGGAATTCTTAATGAGTTTGGGGCAGTGATCACAGAGTGCAATCCCAAAGCCAGCTCCAGAACAGGCACCTTAATTGTGACTGGCATGAAAAACTTCAATTCTGCCTTTCCAGAGGAATCTTGTGCTGAGATTCCCCCAGTGCAGCTCCCTTAAAACTGAGACCTAAAACCAACACACCTAAAAGGAGGGTGTTTAAAATTCAGATCTCAATCTTTCTGCACTTTTTTTCTTTTCCTAACAATTAAATAGGATAAAGTTTAATTGAAAAACGTTTAAAAAACAGCAACTGCACAGAGCTAGGGACATGAGAAACTTACAGTGGTAAAGAAGCTCAGAGTGCTCCTGCCATGTAAGTTCACTGATGACTAAATTGGTTTAAATATTAGCTATAGTTAAAGCTGTGCAAAATAGACTTTGTTTTTCAGAAATTACACACAACTTTTCAATTTCATAGAATTCTGCACTGCCTCAGTTATGGGCTCCATTTGCAGTGCCGATGAAGTGGCTTTTTGCATCAAAAATGCAAATATATACACATTCTGGATGCAAAACACTCCTTGCTTGAACACTCTTACGTCTGCTGTGATACTGGCCTGTTTGAGCTCAACAAATTTTTCTGTTCCTGGAACTTCACAGCACATTATGGGCTCAAACCAGCCCCACTTGGGGATAAAGAAAACATCCTTAAAGTTATGCAAAAACATTCATAACAAAATGCAAATACTGTTTACAGTTTTCAGCATCTCAGTATAGCAGCTCATATTCTAAATTGCATCCAGCTACCAGCAATATGGAAAGTTTTTAATCAGCCCCTGTGCTGGGGGTTGGTGCTGTTGTCTTGCAGCAAGGCTGGGCCCAGCTTTAGGCTGAGCCCAGAGATGCTGGATTTAGATAAATTTCACTCTGCCACCTGCAGAATGAGATTCATTCCCTCGTCTCTCAGGAGGTTTTCTGGCAGGGGGCTGCCTCCTCCAGGGAGAGGAAACCAACAGCAACAGTTTGGGTTTTAATTCCACCACTGCTCAAATGAATTGGGGCCAGAACAATTATTGCCATCACGGGCTGCTGGGTGGGCACAGAGTGATGCATTTACATTTGCCAGGACAAGGAAAACACAAACTCTGCTTCCCCCAGCCTTGCAGGGAGGGATGCAGGGCTGGTCACTGCTCCCTGACACAGCAGCACAGATCCCCTCTTCCCCCACCACATTTACCCTGCACTGAGGAAAAATCCTCATTCAGGGCTCAAAATTCCACTTCCCAGCGTGTGCATCAATAAACCAAGGACACTGCTGCCAGCCCATCCCTGGGCAGTGCTGCCTCCTCCAGACATGGCCATGGAGCTGTTTGTGCCCCCTGTAACCAGCTCACACTCCCCAAAGGATTCTGGAGAGAGGGGCAGAGAAAATCACATTGCAGAGAGAGCAGCACAGGGAGGTACAGGGTGAGGATCCAGCACTGGGAGCCTTGCCCAGGTGGGGAGCTCAGCTAAAAACCATTTCTGAGGAGCAGAGACAAGAGCAGGATGTTCTAACAGCACATCCTGGCCCACAGGGCTTCCTTGGGTGAATCCTGCCTGTAGGAGTGAAGTGACTGCCAGGAAAACTGGGAGGATCTGCTCTCCCTGCTTCAGTTTGCTGAATTTTGTGTTGTGGAATCCTCTGAACCCTTCCCCCTCAGGAAATCCTCAGGGTTTGCCTTGCAAGAATTTACCACAGAGTTTTCCCCACCCAGGTGGACACAAAGGGCTTCCCACGAAGTCTTGCACTTTGTGTCTTTAGAAAATGCTCCCACCTGTTCTGCTGGACATTCCTTGCTCCTCCAGCTGGGAAATGCAGGTGTTGACTGGGAACTCCAATTTTCAGCCCCTGGAACGGTGTGGAGGGACACAAACCAACTGAGCCAAAGCACACAGAGAAAGGAAAATTGGCTTCACAGCTGGAAAAAAGCTGAGGTTCAACAGAAACCTCCTGGTTTAAATCAGCCATCAGATTGTGCCTGATCGTTCACACCTGCTCCTTTCCAGACTCAGGCACCTGCAACTGATCCCCCATGAAAGAAATCTGATGAAAATCAAAACGAAAGAAAATGATGACTGTGTTGGTGCTGGATTGTAACAAAAATTGCAGTCTCTGCCTTCATTAGGAGCAAACAGGATATTAATGTGGGAAAAGCAGCATACTTTGCATGGAAAACATCTTCATGATCAAAGATCTGTTTTATATAATTTGCTTCCTTGATTATACAAGGAACTACATGCAGAAATATAGTTTTGCTTTACAGGAGAATTTACATTAAAGGCTTCCCCTGCTCATCTCCTCCAGTTCCCACCTCCCTGATCCATGCACCTCTCCTCAGTGCAAGTGTTCATCTCTCTGGCTCCAGCTGAAAGCCAAAAATGGGGAAATTGGTGAGCAACAGCAAAAACCTGAGTACTGAATAATCCCAGCAGTTTGCAGTACCTACAATTAAACCTGGCATAACTCTTCTATCTGATATCTTAATAACATGCATAAATAGGCTTTATTGAAAAGCCAAATTTTTCCAACAGTCCAACCAGGCCAAGACATCAGAGCTGGTGTCCAACAGATGCATTTTTGTTGCCCTCCAGGTTCTCTCTACTTCGCATTTGGTGTTTTAAATTTTGTGTTCTAAATTTTTGCTCCCAGTGCTAAGCCTGACCCCCAGACTGGAGCCTGTGTGGCTCCCAGATAAATGGCTGCAAGCCTGCATCACTTGCTGGGCCACACAGGGGAACAGATCAAGAGACCTTTTATCTCCTGTGTCAGTCCTTTGCCAAATGCAGGAATCAGGAATATTCAGATTTTACAGGGCAGAACACATGGTGAGCTCAAGGCAAACACAAATGAATGGCAAAAGACAACACTTCATGGTAGAGCCCACTGAAACCCAGGGAAATGAAGTTTGTCCTTTTAAATTGTTCTTTTGTGTAAAAGGGATTACACCACCTGTGATTTAGTGCTTCTTTAAATGGCCTCTGCTGTACGAGTCAGATTACCAAAATGAAATTATTTAGGAAGAAAATACAATGTTACATGCAAAAAGCCCCCAGAAGCACCTGAAACAGTTTCTGCTGAATTATTTAGAGTTATGCTGTTGTCCTCTCTTGTGAATTGTGTCTACTCCAGTTTATGGCTATCACATTCTGAAAAAAACTCCAAGTGAAAAGAGCACTGAACCCCTACTTCAGCAGGTGTGCATGTCTTGCAATAAATGCAGAACTATTGCAGGGGCAAAGCAGCTTCTTCGATTCCAGATTATTAAAAATTATCTAATTCCACTTTATAGTTAAGAAGCATCCTTTAAATTAACTTCAGCTTTCTATATTGTAAATTTTGCATTGGAGAAGCTGTTTTCTGAGCTTATGGCAGCTCCTCAGTGATCTCTGAAGTGAACCCTCCACGTTAGGGATGGGGACCTGGGTCTGAATTTTGCAGGGAAAGTTTGCACTGAATTTTGCCAGTGCAGTGCTGAGGTGGCCACCAAATGTCAGCGGGCAGGAGGAGAATGGTCACTGCTGCAAAGGGCAGATTGATGTTTGGAGTGGCTGAGGGGGCAGTGGAGCCCTTTGCCCTCCCCAGCCCTGGGGCTGTGCAGCTCCATCACCCTCATGGAGCAGAGCCGTGGCCCTGCAGTGGAGCTCAAACCCAGCAGGGCAAGCTCTGAGCCTGCTCCCTGCCCTCCCCGAGGCAGCACCGGCCTCTCTCTCTGTGCCACCTCTGCTTTTCTCTTTTCCTCTTCCTGTGCTCTCATTATTGGTCAAACACCTCCTTTCACAAATCACTTTGTGACACGGTTTTGTGTGCATTTTGTTCTCCCTCATTATTCCTTCCTGTCCTTTCTGGCTTTGTGTGTTATTCCAAGTGCTGCTTTCCAACATTTCCCAATGTGTAGATCAGGAAGTTCCTCGGGATATTTTTGGGGATTATCACCATCCCTCTCCCTGCTTTTGTTGATCCCTCACCACTCACAAGTCAGATGCTTGTCTCCCACTCTGCTCTACTGGAGAAAGCTCTTTTCTACCAGTGTGTGCTTTAAATACCCCATTGAGTAGGACTGCCATCATAATAAAGTAATAATCAAGTTATGCTGTTGTGAATGACTGCAGATTACTCAGTGCCTGATGTGCAAACATAATGGGGATGGTTCAGAAGACACTTCCATTGTGCCTGGGGAGATTCACAGGGACTTGGACACACTTGGAAATGTTTTCTTCCAAACAGAACCCGTGCCCAGTTTTGTGAAAAAGAATTTATGAAATAATTTTTAACCATCTGATACCACAGTGAATTCAACTTTTAAGTTTCACATTATGGGTATTTAAAGGCAGGGAATCAGCTGCTTACAGGTAATTATGAGAAAACATCAATGTCCTAAAGCAACAAATACTCCAGCAGCATGCACAGGCTGCTAAAGAAAGCAATGACAATTTTACTAAACCCATACATTGATATTAGCATTATCAAAAAACCCCACAATTAATAATGCCTCAAGAATCAAAGCTTATATAAAATTTAATATTTATGTGGGCATTTGCAGGAGGTTTGGGGGAATGTTTTATATATATATACACACACACATATATATTCATGGTGCCTTTGACCATCCCTGGGCACATCTTTTTTTCCACATATAAAAAGTTACTTAAGGAGAGTTGTATCAACATGGCTGCTCGTATTCATTAGGGTTATATCCAATTAGAATTTTGGGTAAAATTCAAATCTCTCTGTCCTGTTGTGCAGTTCAGTCTGTTCTGGTGACATCATCAACAGTTTTGAAGGGAAGAGTCTGTCAAGTTTCTGTTAAGACCATTCTGGGAATGAAGTAAATAATTTGGAAAACATCAGCAATAGCTGTCCAACTATCTGACTGCTTAGAAATTCTATACTGAAATCCAGCCTCTTCAAATAAATATGGACCCACGGGATTTGTTCATTGATTCCCTTTTATTGTTATTTTTGTAAAAATTAAATGATATCACCATGATTTAATTTGGGTTTTTTTAAAATGATATACTTTTTTGGGTTATTTGGTTTTTAAAGTCCTCCTTCATTGGAAAAGGCACCTGGTTCCCCAAATTCAAGTCAAATAGAATTGACAACTCAGAGAAAAAAAAGACAGAAATCCACAAAACGACAGTAAGCTAAAATGGAATGTAATTTCAGCATGACAATTTTATACAGCAAACCCCAGCTTTGAGGTGATGGTACTCAACAGGAAATAATCATGATAATCAAGTAAAACATTGGTGCATCTACCAGAATCATGGTATGTATATCTTTATTACAGTTTTCAGAATACATGGATTAACAATGGCCAGGCTGTGATTTCATCAAATTCCTATTTTAAACATTACATACAAACACAGAGCTGTTTAAAAAATAGAAATGCATGAGTTTTGTCACCTTTTTATTTTTTTTTTAAATTTTTTTTTTTTTTTTTGGCATCAGGAGTCCTATGACTTCCAAAAGGGAAATCAAATGGTGCATGGTAGCAGATTGACTGAAGTGTGAGAGGTTATTGTTCACGTTCTGTGGCATATGTATCACCTCAAACAGAGCCAAAAGCACCCCAAGGACAAATCCCAAATCCTTCTCCTTGGAACAAATCCAAACAAGAACAAGAGCACCCCAAGAACAAATCCCAAATCCTTCTCCTTGGAACAAATCCAAACAAGAACAAGAGCACCCCAAGAACAAATCCCAAATCCTTCTCCTTGCCCCTCTGCCCGTGGCACAGTGGGTGCTCAGGCTCACACCACTCCCTCCCTGCAGCACAAAAACACCACTGGGAGACCTGGACACACCTCAGGCTGAGGCATTTGGCTGCATCTGCTTGGATTGATCTCTTTTTTTTTTTAAGTTATTTTTTATTTACATTTCGTGCGCATGCGCGGGCGTGTGCGGAGACGCCGCAGGGGAAGAGGCTCCTCACGAGACTTGTTTCAAAATTAGTTTAAACTTAAGCAAATACAGTATGGCACATCAGAGGTGGGCTGGACACTGCTCAGTGCTTGTCCTGCCCGACCTTGCAGCACTTGGAAGGCAAACAGCAAAGTAGAACTCAGCCAAGCCTTTGCTGAATGGGAAAAAAGCAATTTACACACACAGGGAAGTTTGCTCCCACAGAACTATTACCTGCTTGAAATATTCACCAGCTACATCGTTCTCAGGGTAGGAAGGGCTGAAGTCACCCATCAAAGCAGGGTTTGCCTGAGGGGTGGGAAAGCTGAAGGCTGCAAAGTTTCCTAAACAAAAGCTATAGGAGGATTTCCAGAGCCAAACCGAAAACTCAGCCAGATTCTCAGAGTTTGGTGTGTTGTGGGATGAATTTAAAGTAGGTTACTAATGAATTGTGGCTTGGATAGAAACCATGAAAATATTATGGTTTTTTTTACAGCATTTGTCTGAGGTAGTACATATACCACACACAAAAATGCAAAAATATACAGATATTCATGATTATTTGCATATTACAGAAGGGAACTATGAGAACGCTCTTGAATCTCAATTCTCAAGAAGAACAGATCATTTCAGACCACACTGCTCATATTGACCACAGTCAGCTGAAACCAGAACAAGGGACAACGTCCCTGTTGGCCAGTGCCCTCTGAGGCACTGCTCCTGCTCTGGTTTTAGCCAAATAATCAGAATTACACGAGCATCAGGGCTGTGCTGGGATGGCCCCCTCTGGATGCCACCCAAACACCCAGGGCAGAGCAGGCTGCACTGTTCTCTCAGCAAACTGCACCAAGGGGGAGCAGGAGGAGCCCAGTGCCTCCCCTGCTCTGCTCAGCACAGATCTGGAATATTTGTACACGACTGAAACTTTCCATCCCCACCACATTGGGAGGTTGGGTTCGATTCATCGCAAAGGTAAAATTATTTCCTCTTAAATAAAGTAAGAAATGTAAACAGTGTAACATCATTAAAAAAAAAAACCAAAGAACTCTCTCAGAACTTGTAACTGGTAAAATGTGAATGCAAACAGATGTGCTGGTATATTGTTAACGTCATGTCTCAGAGGACAGAGAGTGAAACATAATTAGCAAGGAATTTATGTATGAACCCTCCAGTGATTTTCTTTCTGGGATTACTTTGAATACAAATATAATTTAACTGATATATTTCATTTTTTTTAAAATTAGAAAATAAGGCAAGTGCATTTCTGAAAAAGGTGCTACTCTTCTACACTTCTAGATAAACATGTGACACCTCTGAAAATTAGATCAATAATAAAAACATTAAAAATATCTGCAATTTAATATAGACTGAAAAACTATCAAAAGACAAAGTGACCAGCATCAATTTCAGAAAATATTTTAGACTTCATAAATACGAGCACCCTATATTTACATAAATTATCTTCTAAACTAGTTTTCCTTTGAAAGACACTTTCGTTCTAACAGATATGTCCATTAAATTATATAAATGTTTCAAATATGAAAAAAATAGTAGTAAAATAGAAGCATCAGATGATGTTGTTATTTTGGATTTGCCTTTTTTTCCTAAGATTTGGTTCTTGAAAATCTGTAGCCAGCTTTCACAGAGCTTTCCAAAAAAAAATATAACCCATGGAAATGAAAAACTTGTGCACTAATAACTACTGCTATCGTATAAAGATTCTGTGGAGAGCTTTTGAGTTTTCACATAGAAAGATTATACCAATACTTGTAAATCCCAGCAAAATGCTAATTTCAAAGTCTGAATTCTAAGACACTATTGATTTTTATAGACATTATGAACCTAATCCTTTAAACTGGCTTTGTACATTAAGCACATTTTTATAAGTGTAAATTTAATAGTTCCATTTCAAGAAGCAGGGCTTCAATACAAGGCTGATGTTGACCTTGCACGAAACAGGATAGAATTCTTTAATTCTTTTTAGCTCTTACTGATAAACAAGGAGACAAAATCCTGTTGCATGCCTTTTTTTTGTTTTTTTTTTTTTCCTGAAGTACCATACAACTCTTCAGTTTGTTCCTAAAGCCCCCAAACAGTTTAGGGAGAGTATTTAGTTGACAGCAAGCATTTTACTAGGCTTCAGTGGTATTCCTATGTTTAGACCTATGGGCAAACCCCCTGTAGTCTTTGAAAAAAAAAAAATAAAAATTACAATTCAATCCTAGAGTGAAAAGGAGCTGTATCTTTTCTTACAATAATGCAGTTCATCATTGTGGGAATTTATCCCAAACTAGTCCAATGGTTTTCAGAGGATCTCAGCAGAGAAGCAAAAAGAATCTACTGTACAAAGACGCTTGGCTCAAGCAGTAGTGCAAAGATCCACTGCCCCAGGAGCAAAGGCCCTCCAGAGCAAGGAGTTTGTGCACAGAAACCACTGACACCTCACCTTCCAAACAGCCTTTACAGACACTACAAACCCCCACCTTCCCCATAACCCCAGGCAACAAAAGCATCCACAATAATTTCATCAATCAGTGATAAGCATTAATAATCTGACAACAAGTGCCAGCTGCTGCAGAGCATCCTGATTCTTTTACAAATATCACAGCTCAGCAACTTATGCAGTAGTTCCACTGGAATTCCACTTCAAATCCTCCATCCCCTCCAGGTGAGCAGTGCCCTGGGGACAAGGGGACAGGGGAGGGAGGATTGGATTTCCCCAGGAGTGCCAGGACAAACAGTGGCAGCTGCTCACCTGAGGAACTGCAGTGCAAGGGCCTGGACACAAAGGGGGACAGGAGGAGCTTCCCAAAAATCAGCCTTGGTCACTGCTAGGCAGTGCTCCAGGGAGGAAATGTCTTGGTAGCTGCTGAACTCTCAGCACTAAAATCCACCAGTGGAGACCCCCTAGGTATTTTACCTGAGAAACAGAGGAAAAACTCAGAGGCAGTTCTGAAAAACTTCATTGTGTAGCTTGTCTCTAAAAACCTACACACAGGCATTTCAGCATCATCAAAATAGGACAATCACACTTTCCCCCAAATAGCTTTATAAAGAATATATAAGTGCACAATTAGAAAAAATCCCTCCTTAGATACAGTTAAAAACATATTCTGCCCTTGATATAATTTTGGAAAAATCCTATGCTCTGTTTTATTTAATTTTTTTTTTTCTTTTTAGCAGTGATAAGTAACTACACCTCATCATATCAGCAGATATGTGGTGTATCCCACTGGCAGCTGAATCCACCAGGCTTTACAGTGAGATAAGGTTTTCAGCAACCTGACTGGGGCTATGTGTTGCTTTTTTATGGTTACAAAAAAGATTGTGATAATGTAGACCAGCTCATCTCTGAATTTATTAACATACAATTTTATTATTTTTCCTTTCATGTTCAAATCAGAACTGCAAATGGAATCCACAGCTGTACTCTTTCAACAGAAGTGTGTTTTCTTACCCATATAAAACATAACCTAGAAATCCCCAACTCCTTTCATGTGAGTTGCCAGCTTAAACAAAAAGGGGTGAAAAAAAAGAAAGAACATAAGAAAATAAGATATATACCCTACTGTTTAACACTGTTTACAGATCTTGGTAGTTGGGGTAATAAGATACAGTATGTGGATTTTTTTAGCAACTGCTTTAAAATTACATATTCTTACACCATCTCACTTAATCAATACCAGTATTCCTTTATGATCATTGCCAATTTGGATGATAAACTCTTCCCAAAGCACATCCATTTCATTGTAAATAAAACAATTCATTAATTCTTTGGCATCAGAAGAATCATACAGCTGCAATTGCTCCGTTGTGTCGAGAACGAGACCTTTCCAAAGTCACTCGTTTGTTATCTGCAACAAAAAGAGAGAAAAAAACAAATCACCACAAGATTTGAAACACGGATAATGCAATGTCAAGAGGTTTTCAAACAGCCCTGAAAATCATTCTGAATGATATGTAAATAAGTAAGTAGGAGACTGGATCAGAGAAGTTTCACACTGCAGCTGCCAGACTGAGTTCAAGAGTTCTGCAATCAGCAATAAATTACTTTCTTGATCAGAGGAGCTGGGTGATAAAAGCATTGGGAGAATCCTGAAACACGGTCCCCTTGGAAACAGCACATAATAAATACAATTCTGGGTAGAAATCTTTCAAATTTTATAAATAATTTATGCAGAGAATCTCTGGAAAAATACATTTCAAGTTTCATGAGAACACACTGACCAGTGAAAACCTGCTGGATGCTCCAAGCCCAAAAGCCCAAGCACCTCTCACTGTAATTTGGCACAGAGTTAAAAATAGAACAGTTAAATCAGCCACTTCCTAAGCATTTCCTGATTGTGCAACGTGAACAACTTTCAGTATAAAATATTACCCAGTAATTATTGCAATGAATAATAAATACGTCTCTATCACAGGAAAACAATCACCAAGTACCAGCCACGCTCCTAAATGCCTTTACAATAAAATTTTAAAGCCATGAATAGACACACACACAAACAGGGGCAGGAGATCACCCCCACTCAGTGTTCTGCAGGTTTGCATCTTTCTTTTTGACAATGAGTTCCTGCCATGCACATTTTTTCTTTTTTTCTTCTTTTATTTTTTTTGGTGGCTTCTTCCTTTTGACCTTTTCTCCCCTGTCTCAATCAGGTGCTGCTCTGCACCATTTCTGTCCCTGCATTGCTGCAGCACCAGGATGTCCCAAAAGAGGGGCTGGGACTTTTACACAGGGCTGGAATATCATAAAGGGGTTGATGCCTTTTGGGGCTGCCTAAAAACAGAATCAAGGGAATAAAAAGCAGTTACATTTATTGAAGGGCCTTCAGGTACACTTGGGGCACACAAAGCCCACCCAAAATGGATGATGGGTCACAGGTTTGCACACTTTGATAAGTTTGGCCCATTTGCATATTGGGGGTTAATGTTCCAATTCCAGCTTCAGGTAATGAAGTCATTGACCCCAAGTTTGCTCCCCAAACTCCCTTTTGTTCCCACCCCTGGCCCTGAGGCAGGGAGGTGTCCTTGGTCCCCAGCCTGGAGAGGAATTGTTGTGTCTGCCCAACATGGGAGAGCAGCAGCTCCCACTGTACATGGAGTTTACAGTTACTAAAGAGCTGCAGGATCACAAATACATGAAAAATATAAAAAATCAAATCCCAAGGCATCAAAGTCCCTTCAGAAGCAAAGCCCCAGCCAGGCACTGCAGGCACTCAGCTCTCCCCAAAGGCTCAGCTCCCTCTGCCAGCCCAGCCTGTGCCCCTGGCAGTGCCATGCTGAGGGCTGGGCACAGAGCTGGGGGCACACACACGGTGTGTGAGCTGGGTTTGGGTGGAACTGAGTGGCAGGGGAAAGGCTGGAGCAGGAGAGCACTGCTGGCACCCAGCAGGGGCTGTGAGCACCTGCAGGGATGGTGCCAGGGGGACACAGCCAGGCTCTGCCCAGGGGCGTCCAGCCAGGCACAACACAGGACACAGGTGACCAGCAGGACACTCCTGACAGTGCAGAAGTGACCAGCAGGACACTCCTGACAGTGCAGAAGTGACCAGCTGGACACTCCTGACAGGGCCCTGACCAGCAGGACACTCCTGACAGGGCACAGGTGACCAGCAGGAATCTCCTGACAGGGCACAGGTGACCAGCAGGGCACTCCTGACAGGGCACAGGTGACCAGCAGGACACTCCTGACAGGGCACAAGTGACCAGCAGGACACTCCTGACAGACACTGACCAGCAGGACACTCCTGACAGGGCACAGGTGACCAGCAGGAATCTCCTGACAGGGCACAGGTGACCAGCAGGACACTCCTGACAGGGCACAGGTGACCAGCAGGAATCTTCTGACAGGGCACAAGTGACCAGCAGGACACTCCTGACAGACACTGACCAGCAGGACACTCCTGACAGGGCACAGGTGACCAGCAGGACACTCCTGACAGGCCCTGACCAGCAGGACACTCCTGACAGGCCCTGACCAGCAGGAATCTCCTCCTGGCTCTGAAGGGCCCTGGGCACTGCCCCAGGAGGGCTGCAGCTCCATCCTCAGATATTCCATCCATCCCCCTGAGCCAGGCTGGGCACAGGGTGGCCAAGGTGACCTCCAGAGCCCCTCCAAGCCCCGGCCCTGCCCCAACCCAGCCGAGCCAGACACGGGCAGCAATTAAAGGAGACAAAGAAGTCATCTCTGTGATCTGAGCCTGGACAGAGAACAGAGGCTGCAGAATCAGCCTCCCCTTCCCTGCTCAGCGCAAGCGTCTGCAGCGCTGTGGGGAATTAACGGCTCCTTTAGCAAGATTATTAGTTCTTTTTATAGTTCTGCCTTGCCTCCTTTTCCTAATGAACCTAGCCATGCATAAAGTATTCAAATTACCCTAAGTCAATCTGTTTTGCATGGGAATAAATCTCTGTGCTGGTTGCAGTGTCACTAAGAGCTGGCAATTAAAGCACAGAGGAAGGGAAGTCATCAGCTCCGATGTGCTGCTGCTCCTCCAAGAGCAAAGGCTGCACTGATACTGCTCTCAGCGGCCTCAGCACATCAGCCTCAACTCCACAGGTTAAAAACACATTAAGACAGTATTAGAACTGTTGCTTTTTATTTTTTTTTTTTTTAGATTTTCTCCATCATGCAGTTGCAAAGCTGGGCTGGGACTTCAGGCAAACACAAAACCAGAAAACAAAATTGTAAAGAAAAAAAATATAATTTCCTTCCTCAGGTAATAAGAATGTATTTTCTTAATATATTATGTGTTAAGTTAAAACAAAGGGTTTCATATGGTTTCATATCCTGATGCCTTGTGAAACTGGGTTGGGCTGGCATTTCAGTTACTTGAGCAAGAATTTTGAAAAATCATTAAATTTCTATCACTTTCAACATGTACATTCACTTATCTCCAACATCTGTATTTACCTTTTTTATTTAACAGACTGTATTGAATACAACACAAAGCAAATCTGGCACATAAACATGACTGACTATTCTGGCATAAAATCAACTATAACATCAATAAATGCTAAAACTCTTTCCTTTTGTAAGGGGGGGATGGAGAGAGAAAATAAGAGTAAGTTAAAAATAGTTGAAATGAAATAAGAGATCATTGCCCAAAGGCTCAGGTGTACTTTGAAAACATGCAAACACGACTAGAAACCATGATCACAGGTTCTGTGGGTACCAGCCAGGCCTTCTGGGTAACCCCACAGGGAGAGAATTGGATTTCTCACTTTAATCTTAGAAGTCCATTTCTTTTAAAAGCAGGGCACACCCACTCTGCTCCCATTACTGACATTATCATCTGTCTCAGAGTGAACACACGACCTTCACAGTGGCCTCTCAATCTGCTGAAAGGATCTTGGAGCAGTGAAAGGTAGAAGAGTGAAGGATTAAAATGGGAAACAAAGCAGATTTTTATATCACAAAATAATCCCCATCTTTTAGCTAGCTGGATCAAATGAAAATGAAGTCAATATAAAATCAAATGCTGAGGAATCAAATCAGCAGTTCCTTTTTAGTACACATAACCCTGGAATTTGTTTTCTGCGACCCTGCAGAAAACAAATGAACTTTGCTATAAAAACAATTCCTTGCTCAAGTCTTCTTGCACTCAGCATAGCACCAAGATGGGAATAAACCCTGCAAAATCTATTTTTCCTTTCCTTAATGCTCCTTCATTAGCTCTGTTATTAAAAGAGAAGTCTCAATAGCTGCCACAGATTTATTAACTCAGCAGCTTGTTATCAACACAGACCTCGGTTATACGAGGAGAAAAATAAATGGTACTTTGCACAACTGCAGTGCTAAGATTAAGTGACTTTTTCATTTCATTTTCTCCTTATCCACTCTTCCAGGTAGTAACTTTATGCACTCCTAATTACAAACCCTATTTTTTATGAGCAATCAATGCTAGCATTAATAGAGATGTTGTGCAGTCCAATGGACTGGTCATGACACTGAGATATCTGATAATGGAAAGCCAGAGTCTATAAAACCATACCTCAAAGGCACCTGATTGGAATTTGCATCATTCTGCAACAAGGAAAAAAAGTTCTCTTCTATCATTATCTCTCAGCCCTGATATTAAAATTATAAATGTGTTACAAACTGCTACCCTGGGCTTGGTACCTTGTTTGACTCCTTTTTCCCCTCCTAAATCACCTCCCCAAGGTGGGAGAATTGACCTTTCCACAGCTGACAATAATAATAATAATAATAATAATAATAATAATAATAAAAACGGTTCCATGCTCAGAGGAAGGAGGTCCTGGTTTGACTTGCCTCGAAAATGATCACAGCAAGAAGGTAGAACTCTCAGCAGTTAATAAAATATTTAAAATTTCATCTTTTTGAAATAGTTTTGACTATGCAAAAGAGACAGAACTGCGTGCTGTAAGGGAATTTGTATGGCCCGTGCCTTTGGGAATCAATGAAAGCCTTTACATCAAACATTTATTTCTTCATTCATGTAAAATCTTGTTCACTAGGAAATCCTACTGAAACACATCTTGTTTTCATGAGCAACCAAAGGGAAAATACTGCTGCAGTCCCAGGCACTGCAGCAGTGAAACAGGGAAAACAGCAAGACAATTTCCTACAGGTGGGGAATGATGAGAAAATGAGGAAAGGACTCCTTTGGTAGGTTTTAAATGGAAAAAGTGCCACGACAGATGGATTCCAAGGATCAAACACCTCATCTGTAATAAGGATGACATTGGCTTTTATTCTATAGAAAAAAGGTGAAAACCTGAATTTTATTTTACAAGTATCACTTTTTTTCTGATCAGGATAACCAAATATTTTCCAGTGTCACTGATTAAAATTGTGACAAGTTAGTGAAATTCAATTCACTTGAGCCTCAGTAGCCTCCAGTTTTCTCCTGGAGCTACCCAAGCACAGGAAAACTGAAGCCAAGTCATCATTTGTGTACCAGCACATTACCAACTGCTTGAAGGAACAACCCAAGGTTAAAAAAATATAATTAATATTAATATAATTAATATTATTTTTAGCTTTATTTTTAATTTTATTATTGTTGTCTTTATTTTATTATTATTTATTCTTATTTTCCTTTACGGACTGCAGGCACCTCCATCACCTATAGCATCCCACAATGAAAGATAGATTTTTTTGGAAAATGGAATTGGTGGAACTTCAGGCAGGAGCAGAATTGACCCAGAGTAAACCAGCAGGGAGATCCATCCCCACCCAGCTCCTCTTTAGCAGCTGAACACTGCCTGTGGTCCTGCCTGGCCTGTCCTCTGACATTACTGCAGTTCCCAGCTGAGAAAAAGGCCAGGAAAGGAAATTAAGAGCATCAAAACTGCTGTTGCTGTCTGCAGCAAAACCCTTTTGGAGAGAAAATGGCTCTCCTAACCTCAATTCTGTTAAGATTCAGCCCATCTCTGTGAGATTTGATTTCAAATTGATCTTTCAGAATGTATGGCCTATAGAGAAAAAAAATAGCAATAAGGTAAAAATCAGTTATGGGAGAAATACAGGCGAAATAACACTGCAGAAAAGGGGCTGAAATAGCTCTTTTCAAAAGATCCTTATTGCCAGCAGATGAAACAAGCAAATAAAACACTTTTCTAGCTGGGTTAAGGGACACTGTGCAGTTAATGTGTTTTCTGTTAATCATTAAGTATTTAAACCACTCTTATCTCAACCTAAACATGCCTGGGAAAATCTGACCTCAACCCTTTACAACCATCACAGCAGGGCATCTGACATGCACTGGGATTTGATATTTCTGTAACCAAAAATGAGAACAGACCAAGTGATCCAACATCCCTGCTCCCAGCTTTTTGGGGTTTTTTGCCAAACAGAATCTCAAATTCTTGACAATCAAAGTTAAATGCCAGCTAAAAAGGTTATTTTAGCATCAGTTTCAAAGAAAACATCGAGACTTCAAACAAACCCTGGAGCTGTAAGGTCAAATTCTATAAATCCTGGTTTATTTTGGTGTAGGTCAAGACTTTCATGTGAAAGCTGAGTGATAACCTGGGTTTATAAATGTTATGATCGAGAAACAGAAACTTACCCTTAGGGCAAAAAAGAAAGCAAAATGTTTTTGGTGTTTGCTTTTTTGTTGGTTTTTTTGTATTTATTTAAGCCTCCAACTCAAGATAGCGCAGCTGAACACATTAATTATAAAGACATCATTTGTTAAAAATGTGTTCATGGTTACTGGGATATTTACAAATCCATTGATCTGCGAGGAATTGAGGGGGAAGAAAAGGTTTAAGAAGAAATCAGGAGGAAGAAAAAGCACCAAGGAGAGCTGCAGCACTTTAAAGGATGCCTCTGAAGGCTGAATGGTTCCTCCTCAGGAAAAGAGCAGAAACACATCTCTGAGTTATCTGCAGGAGTCAGGAGTGTCGTGTTCTGTTCAGAAATGCTCCTCCAAAGCTGTGAAGTCCTTTAGGTAACACACAGCGCCTTCATTTGAAGGTTTCCAGATTATTCCGTGTGAGCAATTTCTCATGGAGAAGATGTGGGCCTGTTTGGATCCTCTTTAACTTGCTAAATAAATTTGTTAATACCCGGCAGCGCTGTGGCACAGAAGCAGGTCTAAAATACAGAGAGTTAAAGAATTTAAGCCCTGCCACAAAAGAGTTTGACTCAGATTAAAAGGGAACAAAGCCACGTCTAATCTCTGTGCTGCCACTCACACCCAGCTTGCTGGGCACTGTTAATTGTAGCCTTTGAGCCCAAGGAAAATGCAGAACATCAGTAGAAAACCCATTTATTTGTGTCCTGTGTGTTAGACACAAAAATGCTTTAAAAGGGAATAATGTGGGAAGTTTTAATGCTAAATGGCATGTGTGATGACATTTACCAGCTCAGCTCAATCCAGCTGTGACCACGGCCAATCCTGCGTGGCAGAACAATCAAAGTCACACTGCTGCAGCCCAGAGTGAGGATATTGGCCATCTGTATCATAATTCCAATAAAGAAAGAAATACTTACCCTATTTAGAGCTGAAGTTCAGTATTTGTAGGATGACAAATGGATTTGTAAACCCTATTTTCAAGTAATCAGTTTAAAGGAAATTTCACTATTGCTTACTCCGGGCTTAAGACTTTCAAACCAGCCAAAAAACAAAGAAAGAACTGGCCCAGTAAGATAAGATTCCTTAAACCTTTAAATGATCTGTTTAATATTTTAATTTGCCTTTGCTTTCTTTGCTAATAGCACCACTTGGGATGTGCAGTGAAAGCTCTTCCACAAGAGTTGCACTGGAAAAGCCTTAGCAGGAGACAACACATGCCTGCCTCAGGGGTTACAAGACAAATCAATCTATTTTTCTCCTTTCCTCCAAGGGTAATTGGCCTTTAAAATTACAGAGAAAAATAGGCCTTCATGTCAGCACAATGCAGGCACACATACAGCCATTTCCCATTTCTTTTTCAGTTGGAATTCTCAGCTGAGAGGTAAACTTATAAAGGTGGGAAAATAAAAAGAAGATGAAGAGGAACGATTGCATCAGTTCAAATCCCCTCCAATAACAAGCAGCACTGTGACCAGCATTTGAGGCTGGAATTTACTGCAACCTGCTATGAATAGCTGTCATTTTCCTAGGCAGTATTTTTTTATTCTTGATTGTGATAAAATTTTCTTGAATTTTTGTGACAGCCTGTACTGCTGGCATTCATGGAGATTCATCACAGAATTTAGTCAGACTGAGGAGTTATAATTATTGCTTCATTTCCCATAAAATCTCACAAAGTAATACTGATTTTTAGCTCATTCTTCTGAAATTGCCTTTTTCAAGGAGCAATCATGGCTGTGAATATCCCTAGAATCCTTCTGCTGTGCTGTACACATAATCACCTGCAGACTCACTTTCAGCCTTTGAATACTGGTAAATTGTATACAGTGCATTTAAATTGGCTAATAAATTGTTTGATAGCAGTGAAACTCAGTTGATAGCCTTCTTACTTTTCTGATTGCTATTAAATCTGCTTTGCAATATATTAATCACATTCTACTCTTAATAAGAGATTGTCACGTGAAAATATTTCCCTGTGCATAAAGACGAGTAATCAGCTAAGCTACAACTGATACATAAAAACAAGAACAAAGTTGAAAAAAGCCAAAACAACTTAGTGAGTTAAAACCAGAACTGATATTCCCTGGAAACAGTCCTGAGAACTAAAGCACTGATGTGCCCTCGCTCACTGGGACTGTGTGTACAGGTGTAAAGCAATTATTAGATTTGATATCTGAATGAACTCAGGTTCCCATTAGAGCCTGAATGCTTCAGTGACCCTATTATTTTCCTTCCAGTGCTCCCAGACCTGATCAACTTAATTATTCTGACTAGTGAAACATTTAGGACATGAACGTAGGATTTGTTTGAAGCCAAAGGAGACAAATGAAAGTACTTCAGAAAACAACTCCAAGAAAAGAATGAGACACGTGAGAATGGAATGTGTCACATCCAGCAAGGTCAGGACTAAGGAACAGTAACACAAAAAAAGAGAGAGAGAGAGACATCCTTGGCAATAAAAATACATTTATTCAGATATTTTTTCCCTTGAACTTCTCATTTGTAACCTCTCCTGCATAGTGAAAACATTTAGCTGATGAATCAGAAGGGCAAAACAAGTTCCAGAGAGTAAATTAACTGTCTGCTTCAGTACTGAGAGAATCCAAATCTCAAAACACAGAGATTGTGATTCTTCTTTCAGGACTACACACAGTTTTAGTAGTTGTCCAAAAGTAAAAGCAGAGCCTTTACTCAAAAACCACCTCATGTCAGAGAGGACAGATTTGCTGATGTGAAAGTTGTGTTTCCCTGGTTTAATTGTCCCTGCTATTTCTCTGCCAAGGAAAAGCCTGTGACACTGCAAACACCCATGTTCTGCCAGCAGCCCCAGCACTGCAGCCACATCCCTGCACAGTTGTGTCCCCTGCACTCACCATGACTGCAATGAGCCCAAACACAGCGAGAAAAGGGAAATTCTTTCAAACCAGGAGCTGGGTAACACTCCTGGAAAGCAGTTGTTTCCTACTGGTTCATGTAAACTGATTTTTCTCCATACCCAGACAATGGTAATATTCTCTGTAACCTGCAAAAGTCAGTCTTCTGTATTTTTTATGCATCAGAAAAATATTCTCTGTCTCTATATAAATATATATATATATAAAACCCACTCTGCAAGAACTTGTAGGCTACAAGTAAAATGAAATATTTTAAATAATACAATAAAGGCAGAATATCCATAATTATTTTTTTGATTAAATAAAATATCAGCATTTTTTATTCATGGCTAGGTTAACATTTACAATTCAGCATTTTGCAATATTTAAATGGGATTGAATATGCTATGAGAAAACTTAAAACTACATCCCTCCTGTATGGCTGGCTGGCACAGGCCATGGCTTTCTGTGCCCATCTGCATTTTACCACAGGACAGGAAAGAAAAGCTCCTGTTCCAGCCTGGCAGGATGATCTCACCAGCACCTGACACCTCTCTGCATTCCCCAACTGAGAATAACTCCATCCTGAAAGTCACTTTTAATCTCTGCTATTTGCATGTGCAGGTTATGTGAACGTGAGACTGTTGCTTATTAAAATAATTCATACAAGAAAGTAATTTAGACTATACATGGCAGGCTCTGAGGTAAAATATAATAACTTTGAAGAACTTAGGAGCCTAATTTCTTTCTTGGCTGAGCACGGACAACTCCATTGTGATTCAGTGTGAGAGCCCCGAGCTCACATAGCAGAATTTGACCCTTTCTGTTCATACAAAGAATAAAATTATAGAAGCAGTTAATGCTGGGACAGGGCAACAAGGAGTCCCTAGATAGCTCAAAAATTGTTTCTATTGATCAACACTTGTACCTGAGGAGGGTTATTTCATGTGCTGCTCCAAATTCACTCGGGCGTTTTCTCTCCAGATGCAGAAGGACTAAACCAGGCCCTCCTTCAGCTCCCACAGCAGGTGGGGATGGAAAGAGTGAATAAAAATAAATTCACCTTCTCTGGGGCTGCAGGAGAGGCAGCACCAACACCTCCCACAGAGGTACCCAGGAGGGGTTTGGGATTGGGATTGTTCTGCAGGCAAGGGGAGCTTGGCTGTGTCTGGGGCAGCACGACAGGCTCAGCACAGGCTCAGCACAGGCTCAGAACAGGTCCCTGCTGAGAGGACACAAAAATGAACAATTTGGGACAAACCCTGGCCTCCAGCATGCCCTGAGCACAGGGAGCCTGCCTGGCTAAGCAGGTGAGCACTGCTGGCTGAGCTCCCTCACTCTCACATGGAAGAGATTCAGGATCCCCCATCACCTCTTCAGCGCCCTTAGACTGGAACAGAATGATCTGTGCCACAAAAAAATCATTATTTCCATTTCCAGTTCTGTTCCCATTTAGAGATCTCGTTTAGAGCACCACTCCAAAAGTGGTTTTACCATACAGATGAGGAAATTCTGAATTTGGGTGAAAGAAAACAGTCAGGAGTTTCTCTCTGGGCTGGGAGAGAGCAGGAACTCACACAAATTTTGCTGCTGGATAAAATGATTAGGAAAGTACATCCTCAGTGCCACTAAAATCACATTAATCCATCAGCTGTTTTTGCCCAAAGCTGGCAATGTCCTTTAGAAGGATGTTTAGCTGTACATAAACACTTTGCACTACAAGCTCCCTCCATTCCATCCCAGGGAATATTTTTTCACGCTTGGACAGGTTTCATCCCCAGAAATGACAAAGGCAGAGTGTTAACAGCTCACACCTCTGTGTGACTCCCTGCCCACCCTGGCCTTTGGTTTTATCCACACTCACACCTTCCCTGGGCTTCCTCAGAGCTCCCAGCCCAGGGGCTCTGATTGCTTTGAATCCAACCAGAGCAAAGCAGGAGCAGCTCGTCCATTGTGCCCCAGCAAAGCACATTTTGTTGAATTAAACGTCTGATCAAAGGACTTGTTACCTTTTTTGTTTGTATCCTCTTTAAAGAGATGTTTCAGACAGGGTTTTTCTGTAAAACAGGGCTGAGGCTTGGCTGTGCTTTGATGATAACTCCTGCTGCTGCCCAAGTGTTTCTTGTGCACTGGATAGTCAAGGAAACAATTATAAAAACTCACCGGGGAAAAAGAAAGAAAAAAAGACATTTTTGATGCTCTTAAATGTGTTTCATCAGCTGTCTATCATGACTGGAAAAAAAAAAAACTAAAAAAAGATCAGCAAACTCCTCCAATTTTCCAACCTAATATTCCAACAGAAAATAGCAAAAAGCTGAAATAGTAAATAAAAGAGAGCTTGTATTTCAGCTTAACAACTCGACTTGCAATTTTTTAGGCTTTGGATACAGAAAGCCATCTCCAGGGACTTTTCTGTGAGGATGGGGACTTTTTAAAATATGGGGTGGTTTTAATTCTATGAAATTCACAGCTGTGATTTTGGAATTTCCTACTCAGCAGCAGCAGCAAAGCAAACTGTAGATGAAATATTTTCAAAAGGTTTACTACAAAGTTTGTTACAGAGATTTTTTTTTTCCCATAAACTATGCAAATCTGGCTACTTATATTCCAAGAGTTCTACTGACTCAGTTTAAGGCAAATAGCTATTTCATAAAACAGCATGCTTGCACAGGGCTGGAAATGATATCTCACTCCAGAAGGGAAAAATCCAAGGAAGATAAATACTCTTAACTATGCAGAGTATTTTCAGATGCCTTTTAATTTTTTTTTATAAGAACACAGTTAAATACTCTTGGAATGCCAGTAAAAAAGAGCCAAAGTGCAAGCTGCAATTTGATTTATTTGGTTTGTTTTGAGCTCTTATTCAAACCCAAGCCTCGTGCACTTCAAGTCCAGCCCAGCATGAGAGAGCCTCAATATCTGCAAAGTCCAGCAGGAAGGATTAGAAAATGTCACAACACCTTCAGGGCATGGCAGATCCTTAAAATAGGGAATGATTCAAGAGTTTGAACAGGAGAAGTCCAGCAGGGAGCCTTCAAAAAATCTGCATCAGGCTGGAAGGTCTGGTAAATATCTGGTTTCTGGAAAATATCCTCCTTTTTCTGCTGCATCCTCACCCACATGGACAGACCTGGGCACAGGAGGGACCCTCCACAGGTTACATAAAAACGCTCTGGGTAATTTAAAATAGGTTTATATATATGTACATAAATGTATATTGTAGAGGAACACCAACTCCTGCCTTTGGACAGGCAAAGTTTCACTGGAAAATGATAAAGAGCTGATATCCAGCATTTCTGACTTTCCTTTGACACAGGTAATGAGTGCTTGTATGATGTCTGGGAATTCAGAAGCTTTGCAGTAACTCAGTGGAAATGGTTCTCACTGTTTCTGGTCACATTTGGGTCCTTGGACTTGGATTAGCAGCTGAAAACAATTATGGGCCTGCAGTTTAAAGACAACACTTCACACACTACTAAATCTAACAAATGTTAGCATTTTAAACTCACTCAGAGCATGTAAAACATCTCTGCCATCTGAAATCTGAGCAGAAAGATAAAGATCTAAAAATGTTCTCAAAATTCAATAAAATTAGTATTAATTGAAGTTCTGATAGACTGATTAAATGAAGAACCAAAACTTTTTTCCTTCAAAAAGCAATGAAATGTAATATTGAACCATTTTCAGCACTTTCCCCACAGCATTTTTCAAACAGAGAAGTCAGGTTTAGGGTAATTATACAGAGCAATGTGGCTCCAGCACATTCTAAATTTTCTGAAAATACAGGATTACACAAGGTATTAATTCTTCCCCGGGAAGATTTTTAAGCACTGCCACAATTTCCCCTTTTCCCTGGATGTTCCTTGTCCAGGGCCATCCCCAGCAGACAGGGCAGGGGGTCAGGGGAGCATTTTGTGCTGCTGACAACGTTAATTCCATTCTCATTTGCCACCACCAGACCTCTCAACTCTAATAAGGCATTAACAGCACACTGCAGTACTTTATGATGAAATATCTCTGTACATTTACAGCTCATTTTGACTTTGTACACCTCTGAGTTACTTTTTTTGTCAGTTTCTGCTGAGTTTGCTTGTAATAAAAAGATTTTTTCAAATAATTTCACTTCCAGTGATTTATTTCTGCTTCACAAGATGAAGTACAAAAGGTTCAATCTGCTGCTCAGTGTCTCCTCTTTAGGGAGTCATAAGGAAATGTGATATAAAATTTCAGAATCCTTGCAAAAAACAAAGCAAGGCAATGGAAACCATGAGGAGTTCATGATTTTTGTGTGTGAGTGAGGATATTTAACAGGTTTATCCTAACTGCACTTTGCCAAGAGCTATCTGGTGAGATCCATGACAGAGAGAAAACTGCTTTGCATATTAAATTGTGTCACCAACAACCCATCAGCTTTCTAAAAAAGAAAAAAATAAGAAAGGGAGGGTCTTCACACCAATTTGGCACTGAGAAAAATAATTTACACCCACCAAGTCCCAATAATATGTTTGGAAGCCTGCAAGAAATGCAGAGCATTCTTATTTTTGTAAATAAAACATCAGTTAACTCACAGAGCAGTTAAATCCACAGGTGCAATCTGATTTTCCCCAAGCTGTTTTACAACAATCCAGCCACTGCAGGGAAGAAAGGGGAATTTATGGAGGAATAAATGGAGAATCAGACAGAGTGTGGTACAGGATGGAGGGGAGGTGCCAGGGCTGAGGGGCAGAGAAGCTGTTCTGAACAAGCAGGAATCCTTCCAAAAGCTCAAATCTTGTCTAAATTATTCCAGCAAAGCAGGATGGTCTCTGCATCACCCCAAAATTCCCAAAGCCCAGCCCCTGACAAGAAGCAGCAATGTCATTTCCACCCCTATTTCCAGTGCAGCACATGAGAATGTTTGAGAGCAGGAGCTTTCCAGCCCTCCCTCTCTCCCAGTGAAAGATGTCTGGCAGAATTATTTCCTGTTCATCTCAGTGGTGCTGAAAATCTCACTAAGCATCTTTGAAAAATCCCAGGTCAAATACAGAGTCAGCATTTAAGCAAAGCACTTAGCCCTGGATATGCTGGAATAATCCTCGTGGTTCAGCCCCAAGTTAAGCTGCCTCTCCTTCCTCCTCCCTGAAAATGCCTTTATCATCCAGCCTGCCTTGATGCAATTAAACACTCCCTGCCTGGAATTGACAGCTGATGGAAGCAGACATTAATTCTTATCCTACAGAATTGATATTTAATCTATGATACTAATATTGCCCATATTCAGATAATTCACTACAATCACTGATTCTTCTGTCTCCAATCCCCTGCCTTTGCAAAATCCACTTTTGGTAAAAAAACCCCAAATGAATTTGGGTCATACAGGCTATGGAAGAAAGGAAGAAAAGAAGAAAGGAGGAAAGGAAGAAAGGAAGAAAAGAAAGGAAGAAAGGAGGAAAGGAAGAACAGAAGAAAGGAAGAAAGGAAGAAAGAAAGGAAGAAAGGAAGCAAACTCAGTCTATGAAGATGTTTTGTCCTGCTTTTTCTTTCAGGTGAGCTGCAGACAGATCTCTGCTCCTGTGGCTACACAGAGGCTCAAGGACTTGGCTCATGTGAAGAGAAGGGCTGGGAAAGGACCCAACAACAAAACCCACAAAAATCACAAAACCCGAGTCAAACATTCTTGGGCACAGCCAGGAGGTAAAACAAGAGCCAGCAGCACAAACCTGCAGCTTTAATTTATTAAAAATACTATTTTACCCAAGGACTGGGGTGCCCAGGAGCTGGGCAGCCCTGCAGGAGATGAATCCCAAAGCCCTTTCAAACATTCCTCACACCCCATCAGCTCACCAGCTCTTGGCAAGCACATGGAGGCATTCAGAAATAATAACTATTACCATTAGTTATTTTGGGCTTGTCATTAGTATTTACATCCACACTCTCAGCAGCTCCAAATGCCAAGGCTCCTGTTCCAGTGATATTTTTCAAAAAGGAAAGGGCTGCTTTTTTTTTTTTTTTTGCCAATTTATCATTTCTAATCTGTTCAAAGCTTAAGCCAGAACTCTTCAGTGAGACTTCTTCATAAATAACTGTACAAAATTAAAATAAATTAACATCTATTATTTGGCTTCATTCTTAAAATAGTTAACATATGCCCACGGGCTACAGCATCTACTGAAAAAATAAACCAAATTTTAGAGAGGGGATTTCACCCCTTTCTGAGGACTCAGAAGAAATGGCAGAACCAGGATTCCCAAAACCACCAGCAATGGTCTAGAATTTAATAGATGTGAAACATTATTAATAATATTTTCACAACTACAGCAGCCATGATCAGGGAATGATTGAGAGTTTCCAGAACCCTAAATCAGCTCTCAGGATCAGCATTCACCCAGACAGGGAGCTGGGCAAGGGTGGTGAAGGAGGAGGAAGGCAAATGGAAGACTGGGAAAACTCAGTTCTCCTTGCTTCATTTATTAATTAGATTGCTGATGGGCTCCACCACAAGGCTGACAGAATCTGTAAGCAAGGACACTCCAAGAAAAGCAGGGAGTTTTGACAAATTCTTGAGATGTCACTGATTTGTGAATGTGTGTAAGGGAGGAAAACGACGTGTAACTGAGAAAAGTCAGCATGGAAAACAGAAGGAAATTCAGAAGTTAAAAGAAACCAAAGGGGAATAAAAAGCCCATCAGACTGCTTCGTGATGTGGAGGCTTTTTTGGTGTTGTTTTGTTACTTTTTGTGGCCTTATTATAGCAAAGATGGGATCTGCAGGGACTGGAGATTGACAGGTGTCTCTCAAGTGTGCGTGGTCTGAAGCATGAAGCACAAGCAACTTTAGCTTTGCTTTTTATGACACGTGCTAAAATTGGAAACAAAACAAATTACAGGGCAACTTCAAGGCAAGAATAAACTGGTTGGTAAAAATTGTCCCAATCATCTTTTTGCTCCAGTTGTGGAATAACTTTCAGCCACTGCTGAAAACTGCAGCTGCCAAGGAAGCCTTTGTTCAGGCAGGGTCTCTGCCTTACAGGTAAAATGGGAAAAAAACCTACAGATCAAAGTATTATTAAAACCAGCTCTTATTCCAGAAAGTACAAACATTAATTTTTGTAGAAAAACTTTGTATAATCAACAGGAAAACAGAATAAGATGAACTAACTCTCATGATAGCAAACCAGGCTGATTTTGACCTTCTGACTAAATCTTTTCCTGTAGCTCCTAAGTAAACCTGTTTGTTATCCACAAAAGGATTCATTGCCACTTAATGAATGAATGAATTAATGTTATTAGATCTAGAATTTAAAATACTTATTCAGACTGAATTCACAACACATCTTTGCTTTCAGTCCGTGGCTCTTTGAAGCTGGACTACAGAAGCTAAAACATGATTTAGATTCAGAAATTCACTGAGAGCTGAATATTGTGTCCTCAAGCTCAGGATAAACACAGAAGGAAGAACAAAATACAGGCAAGAAATGTGATTTATTTTCAAAGGACAGACGGGATGACATATGGGTTCAAAATACTGTAAAGACTCCAAGCCTAAAGCCATAAACACATCCATAATATGTGGAATATATGTCCAGTGCTGATGGGTGCATGGATGTACACAAATATATCTGGGAGAAATCCATGGCATTTAGAGGAGCTGATCAGAAATCTGTCACAGCAGGAAAAACTAGGCAGAGAAATTAATTAATTGGGAAGAGCAGAGCTGAGGAAAACGTTTTCCTGGAGTGTCAGAGAAGCCATGAAATGCTGTGCAGCAGCACATCTCAGGTAAATAAAAACCAGGCTGAGGGAAGCAGAGGAGGAGGAGATCTCCTGTGCTGCTCCATCCACACCAGGCCATGTGTGGGGAATGTTCTGTGCCCTCCTGGCCACAGAAAAGCTGTGGGACAAGGTGGCTCAACCCAGAAATGCAGAAAGCAAGAACAGAGCACAGACACCCCTGGAACCTCGGCAGCTTCACTGGATTTGCTGTCAGAGCTCCCTGGGATTGATGCAATAAGTAATTAATGAAAGCACAGCCATTTAAAGTAATCACAAAAGAGAATAACCAACTCTCAAGGGGCAGTCCTGGTGAGGCAGTGCCACAATATCAGAGTCTTACCTTCAACCTGAGCTTTCCTTATCTTAAATTGACCAATTCACCCAGAAACCAACTCTTACTTTCCTCCACACAGCTGATTTTCAATACAGCATCATATATGATGCATGCACACGGCTGCATAAATTCTGTGCTGGAATGTATATGAAAATATGTTCTAAACACTCAAGCAGCAATCCTCACCCAGCTGTGGGGGTAAAAAATTAAAATATTCAAATGCAAAGGAGGATTTATGAATTGAATTTATTTTTTATCTACCAGTAAGCCTAAGTTGAAATATGAATAACTGATTTAACACTGAAATGGTATTCAAATATTTGACTCCAATCCCCTATTGCTTCTAAATTCATTCAGAAGTCAAGATTATTAATTCTTCCTGACAGAAAATCAAGATTTAATGATCATCTGATAACCCTTAGGAATTACAAAGTAAACTGAGATAATAATTCAGACAAAATAAAATGATTTTACATATATAAGGAAAACATCATGCAGAATATCCATTTAGGCATTTCCTATGGAGCAGTAACTAATTTCTAAGAAAACACAGAGCAAAAAATTGACTCGGTATGTAGAGTAAAGGGTTCAGAAGGTAAAAAGGGCCTTCATTAAAATCTGCAGAGCTTTAACCCTGTGCTTTGATCAAACAGACAAACTGAGCCCCTCCAGCACTTCTCCAAAAAGCCTGGAATGAGAAAACACATGGAAGGATTTTAACCCAGTGCCCTTGTGGTAGCACTGCTGCTCACTCCAAGACAACACTGCCCTCCAGATCAGGGCATCCATTCACCCAGGGCCACCAGGCCCAAACCATCATTCAAATAATGTGCTTTGTGCAATTCCACAGAGCAACTGACTTCAGCCTGGGAAAAATGATATGCAATAAGTGATTTTTAGGTAAATTTTTAGCTTTCAGGTCATGTCTGTGGGGAAGCAACATTAGAATGAACAGTGTGGTGTGAAAAATGGGGATGCAGAAGCTCTACAGCCTGTGCATTGATTTTTATTTTATTTTTTTTTTGCCCCAGAGCTGTCTCTGGCAGCAGGAACAGTGTAAAACCAAGAACAAGCCAATGACAATCTATTTATATACAGAATCATACAATATTTCAAGTTGGAAGGACCAAGAAGGATCCCCAAGTGTGAGTCCCTGCTCCTTGCAGGGCACTAAAACCTGCACTGAGCATGGTCCAGCTGCTCTGGGGCTCAGATCTGGGGCTGTGCCCACCCCTGGAGCCTCCTCCTGACCCCCTCTGGGTGAGCAACCTTCCAACCCCACTGCTCATCCCTTATCCTCTGTGCTGTTCACTGGCATTTATACCCCAAACCAGTTAAAACTGTCCCTCTGCAATGGTGGAACGCTGCCTCTCCTCCCTGCCATCACCATCAAACCACAAACCAGGGCAGCAGTTCTGGGAGCCCTGAGCAGAAGATTTTACACCAGAACACCTGGGAGCCAAAGTGAGCTCCAAAGGCAGCTCCAGGGAATTCTGACTGCAGCAAAAATCCTGGCAAGTGCTTCCCTGAAAGTCCCAAAAATTTATAGCTGTAGAAACTGGAAACAGGATTTAGAGGTTGCTGCTAATGTGAGCCCTGAAGAAACCTCTCTTGCTGATGGCAGATCTGTTTGTGTTAGCCTGAGCACCCCAGGAATTCCCATCCCATGGAGGCAGGAGGGGTGGGAATGTGCCCTGCAGGTTCTGTCTGAGGGGAGGAGACCAAGAGAGCTGAGAAACCTTCCCTCAGCACAGCTGCCAGCCTGGGAGGGGCTGAGAAATGATAAATGCCTCAACAAAAACCACACCGCAGTCTCACATTTGTGCCTTCCACAAAAATCTTAAAACCTCTCACTGTGGAATACCAAGAAACTTTTACAAAGCACAGCTTGATTTGCTGCTGTTTGCCTTGACTTGCCTGTGCAGCAATTGAGAGAAGATTTTGGAGATCTTTCCATGTGCAGAAATGATGGGTGGTGATCACAGACAAGAACAGCATTTCCCTTCTCCCCACTGCAGTTCTGACCTTTTCAGCCTCCCTGCCCTGTCCCCAGGTGTCTCACCCCAATGCAGCTCTGGTTTTGGCAGAACACCTCTGCCCTGCCCAAGGGGTCCCATCCATGCCACTTCACTGACATATTTATGAAAATCCTTTTGCCAGGATTTTTCTCCTGAGAAGCCTCAGAAAAGAAATGTGAACAATAATTATCTGATTGCTTGGAATGTGCTCTGGAGATGGTTTAGAACAGGTGCATCTTTGACTGGTCTCATGTGAATTGTTTTCAATTAATGATCAATCCCAGTCCAGCTGTGTCAGGACTGTGGCCAGTCATGAGATTTTATTATCATTTTTGTTAAGCTTTCTGATGCCTCCTTTCTCTTTCTTTAGTATAGTTTTGTATAGTTTTGGTATAGTTTCTTTATATAGTTTTAGTTTCTTTATATATTTTTAGTATAGTTTTGATATATCAATATAATAAATATTATACGATATTATACGGTATGATATATGTTATTATATATAATATAATATAATATAATATAATATAATATAATATAATATAATATAATATAATATAATATAATATAATTACTATAAGTATAATATAATATAATATAATATAATATAATATAATATAATATAATATAATATAATATAATATAATATAATATAATATAATATAATATAATATAATATAATATAATATAATATATAGCAAATAATTAGTATAATATAATAATGAATCAGCCTTCTGAAACATGGAGTCCAGGTTCTCATTTCTTCCCTTGTCCTGGGGACCCTCAAACACCACCCCACATCCATTTCTCTGCCATTCCCCTCACATTTACACAAATTGTTTAATCCCTGGCATTTTCTGCTGTGTATCAGAGCAGTTCTGAACTTGCACACAGAGCTCACATTAAGTGGGCTGCAGATTGCACACCGAGCTAAAGGTGAGTGAGTTGTCCTTCATGCTAACTTTATACCACGTCTGGGCTCCCCAAAGATGCCATTTTACCCATAAAATCCATTTCTTTGCTATTTTCAACATAAAACTTAAAAGGTGCTGTGAAAAGTGCTGAATCTCTTCAGTGGCAAAGGAGGAACCTGGGATTTGCAGGAAGTAATTAACTTTCCTTTGCCTTCCAAGCCCTCCCCATCTCAATCTTCCCATTCTGCTTTGTCAGTTTGGAGTCTTTGGAGAAACCACCTCACCCTTGAAGAGAGGCTTGGGCCTCAAACTGCAGCCAGCTCTTGGCAAGAAAATGAGCAGGAAAATGAGCAGGAGACCAGTTCTGGGCTGGGGAATGAGCAGGAGACCAGTTCTGGGCTGGGGAATGAGCAGGAGACCAGTTCTGGGCTGGGGAATGAGCAGGAGAATGAACAGTTCTGGGCTGGGGAATGAGCAGGAGGTCAGTTCTGGGCTGGGGAATGAGCAGGAGGTCAGTTCTGGGCTGGGGAATGAGCAGGAGATCAGTTCTGGGCTGGGGAATGAGCAGGAGGTCAGTTCTGGGGCTCAGGGTGCTCAGGGGCACAGGCACAACCTCCTCTGGACAGAGCACTGGTGGCACTGCCACCTCTGAGGGGTCACATTGTCATCTTTGAGGGGTAACAGCCACCTCAGTGCCACCTCTGAGGGGTCATAGACCTCTCATTGTCACCTCTGAGGGGTCACAGCCCCATCACTGCCATCTCTGAGGGGTCACATTGTCATCTTTGAGGGGTAACAGCCACCTCAGTGCCACCTCTGAGGGGTCACATTGTCACCTTAGAGGGGTCACAGCCACCTCAATGTCACCTCTGAGGGGTCACAGCCACCTCAGTGCCACTTCTGAGGGGTCACATTGTCATCTTTGAGGGGTCATTGATCCCTTACTATCACCTCTGAAGGGACACAGCCACCTCAGTGTCACTTCAGAGGGTCACAGCCCCCTCATTGTCACCTCTGAGAAGTCACAGCTCCTTCAGTGTCACCTCTGATGGGTCACATTGTCACCTTTGAAGGGTCACAGCTCCCTCAATGTCACCTCTGAGAGGTCACAGGCCCCTCATTGTAATCTCTGAGAGGTCACAGCTCCCTCAATGTCACTTTTGAAGGGTCACAGCCCCCTCAATGTCACCTCTGATGGGTCACATTGTCACCTTTGAAGGGTCACAGCTCCCTCAATGTCACCTCTGAGGGGTCACAGCCCCCTGGGGCTGCCACCCTCCCCAGCCCAGTTTGAAATGCCAGAGCTGGCACAGGAGCAGTGACAGATGCTGGCACTTGTGCCATCGATGTCATTGCTGTCCCCATGCAGTGAGAGTGACAAATGATGCCAGATGATGCTGTTGTGGTTTTAGATGAACCACACCCCCAAATTTCCCTTTAGATTAATGTTCTCTACAATTTTTATGTTAGACTGGTCCAAAAATCTTCACATCTTGAAGATTTTAATGAAAATGACTGCTCTCCTATTTGAACTTTCTAGAAAATACTGCTACTCCAAGAGCAAAGGCTGAGCTCAGTGTTCACAGAACAGTTCTGCAGATGATGAGGAAAATGGAATTTCCTTTCACTGGAAGCCTTTTCCCATCTCAGCAGAGCAGATAAAGTTCTTTGTTTTGAAGACTTAATGAAAACTTTGGATAACTCTAACTCACACCACGTAACACCTAAAATATAATCCTCAAACACCTTCCCTACAAGTTCTTCAATACATTTCAATTCCTGTTTCAATTCTTTCCCCTCTGTTCCTCCTTCCCTTCCTCTCAGTGGTGCTGTTTTATTGGAGCCTCAGAACATTTAAATCCATCCCCTCACACACAGCATCAGCCTGAGGTGCCCATGCCCAACAGGCCAACCTCACCTTTCCAAAGCCATTCATTTTTCATGGAAACTTCTAAATTATGGAATCTTTTCTTTCCAGGAGATCTGTGCCCAAACTGCAGATTCCTCTATTTCCAGCACTGTGTGCACAGACACATTCTAGATCCATCCATGCAAAAGTGGGTGCCTAAAAACTTCCTTTGGACATAAAAACTTCCTTTGTTCTGCCAGACTTTATCCAGCTGCTAAAAAGCTGATTTTAAATACACATCACTATTAAATGATGCTGAAGTGACTTTTTTCTCCTTCAGAATACAGGCATACCCTTTATGTTTCTAACAGTAAATTATATTTGACATTTAAAAATCAAGTTACCCTAATCTAGAGCTCTACCACAACAACACTGAGAAAAGCAATGAATCTTTCCAGAGGAAAAACCCATTTTTTAAAAAATTCAAGATAATTTTAGTCACGAGTAATTGAAAATGTAATTTAGAATTCATTACTTTGCGTGGTTAATTACAGCAGAAGAGTTTCAAAAGATGATGATGATCCAATAAAGTCATCATTTTTTCAGAAACATGATATCAGGGTAAATAAAATAATAAAATGCAAATTAATATGGCTATTTGGATGATGCTGAAAACATTAAATGCATACCAATGTGCCACCCAGTCCTGAGGCTGAGGCATTGCACCTGCAATCATCTCCTGGAATTTAGAGAATTGAACAATGTAGACAAGTGGGGAAAATGTATGTATTTTATGATTGGCTTTTCACAAATATTAAAATGAATATTATATGTGTTGTGTTAGGAAGTAATGCTGTATTAATTCTCTTAAGTAGTGTGTTAAATATAGTTTTAAGTTATAAGAATTGTTAAAATAGAAACTGTGCTAGGTAGGATGCTTTGTTTAACAGACAGGCCTTGCAGTGAGAGAGCAGCCACAGGACACCTGAATCTTTCAGAGAAAGGGAATTTATTGCCTTCTTATCAGAAGAAACGAACTTCTTCCTGCCTTGAAGGTGCTGTTAGGATTAGAAGGAAGAAGCTGACACTGAGCAGACAGAATCCTGTGTTTGAATGGAATTTATGCTTCATGTATGAAGTGTATGAATATGCAACAGGTTACTGTTCTTAAGGGTTAATCCTTTGTTAACTGTGTCCTTTTTCGGGCTCGTGTTGCCCACAAAAAGGTACCTGAACATCCATAACTCTTTGTTTTTATTGTCTCATATTGTCCTAATTCAAATTGTCCAAATTATTATTACTCTAATTGTATGACTATTTTTATAACTATTTTATTACTATTAAACTTTTAAAAATTTTTAAAACAAGTGATTGGCATTTTTCACTCAAGTCTCCAAAAGGACAGGCATCTCTGTCTCCTCTGCCAGGCATCTCTGTATCCTCAATTCATCATTAGGATAAAATGGTTTTTTTCATGGCTGTGCCATTAGTCCCCAGCTCTTCTGAAGCCCAGAATGGATTTCCCACCCTCAACACCTCCAGGACACAGCACAGCCAAGGCTTCATCTCCATCCCCTGTGGATCCTGCACTGCTCTTCCAAAGGATAACAGAGGCCATGTGTTTAACCAGAACACCTCATTCAAAGAGAACAAAGCTCCTTGGCAGTGACTCTGAACCCACCTGCACTGCAGAGCAGCAGCACAAGCTGTGCCTCATCCCTGTCTCACCAAGGGCACCTCAGCCAAATGAACTCCTTGCCCAGAAAGCCAAAGTGGGGTTTGACCAGAGCTGGGCTCGTGCCCCTGGGCAGCTCCAGCAGGCTGGGAGGGCAGCAGAGGGAGCAGGGCTGATGCAATTACAGCTTTCTGAACATTTCTGTCTGGAGATCTCTAGAATAATTGAAGTGCTTTGAGTATCACTGAGTGAAAAAGGAGCTGTCACGCATCAACCACATCAGAAATTTCCCATGCTGAGGCACGTGGCTGATTTCAAATTGCTGTCATTGCACCTGGAGTTAAATTGGTTGTTTTGGGAATGGGGGATGTCTTACTCTGGCCTAAAATATGGATTTTCCTAATAATCTTTATTCTCTAAGGCACAGGTCATTTTAAACTCCCAATATCACTCCCCCAAAGCTGTGGAAAGAGTGAGGGGTGTGTGTGTATCCAAAGGGCTTTTTCCTGATAGATTGTCCCTGACAGTGTTCAGTGAGGACATCACAGACCCCAAATATTGGCCAAACACACAGACCCCAAATATTGGCCAAATACACACAAATCCCAAATATGGCCACATAGACCCCAAATATTGGCCAAACACACACAAATCCCAAATATAGACCAAACACACAGACCCCAAATATTAGCCAAACATAGAGACCCCGAATATTGGTCAAACACACAAACCCCAAATATTGGCCAAACATAGAGACCCCAAATATTGGCCAAACACACAGACCCCAAATATTGGCCAGACACAAACAAATCCCAAATATTGGCCAATCAGGTGCAGAGCAAAGGCTGTAAAAGCCAGGATAACACAGAGGAATCCCAACCCAAAGCAGAGGATCAGAAACTTGTGCTGCCAGCAGAGCAGAGCAGCAGAGCTCTCAGGAGGAGTTTATTAGGATGCCTTTAAGTGCTCAGCTTTATAAACCATAAATACCACGGGCCTGTCCAGTTTCATTTGTGCATTTCCCAGCGAGGCCATGGCAAAGCCAGGCTGCCCCTGGGATCTCTCCTCTCTGAGTCACCTTGGCTAGAGCAGCACAGCTCTGCTGGGAGCATGGAACAGCCCCAGCACTGCCAAACTGCTCCTTCCACCTCTCTCCAGCCCCCAAAAGCCTCAAGCCCTTTATTTCAGAAATACAATTTTCATTTCATTGTGGGCACAACCATACCTTCCTTTAAAAGAGCTTTTTCAAGAAGCAGACTGGATTTGAAGCTGCAGTAGAAAACCCCAACACATGTGATTCAATTAATTAGTTTTGAGGTTAGAACATAACCTCAGCACTGAAAAATCAACACTGCCTTAAAGACAACTCACTGCCCTTTAGAAAATCTGTTAGAATAAAATGACACACATCACGAGACCACTGCAGCTTTATCTGCATGGAAATCACTTCCAAACTGAGCTTCCTCCAACAGAGCCAGGAATCTGCACCAATTTTCTCTATATTTGGACCATGAATTATGCAACCATAAAAGCTGGACACAGCCTGCAGAGCCAGGGCAGATCCAGCTCCAGATACTTTGGAAACACAAAAGATCTAAAGCACAAGGAATGAGCTTTGGTTGTTGTCATGAACTCTGCTTTACCACTGGAAATGTTATGTGAGGTGTTTATTCCTCACAGATTTACAGACCAATGGAGCTACAGCTCTAAAACTGATTATCAACACCTCTGCACCCTCTGTGGCAGAGCAAAACACAGCAAAGCACTGAAATGCTATTTTGGCTACTCCTAAACTTTGGAGAAAGATGCAGAGTGACAAATGAAGGGGGAATTCACTTAAAATTATCCTTTGTAATTTAGAAAATCCCTGTTTCAATGATGTTTGTGGGAGATACTGAGAATTTGAGAATTTTGAGAATATTGAGAATTTATGGTCTGAGATGTGAGCAACTATTATTAATTATTCTCAACAAAGCAGCTTCAGCCTTTAGTGGATAAAAAATATCTTCGTCAGATACAAATATGTGACTGTACACAGCAGAAAATTAACAGTAAATAAAAATATCTGTGAAGGCCAACAACTCAAATGGCCAACAGTGCTCCCCTGCCAGCCCTGGGACTTGTACAGGGGAATTAAAGGCTGAAGAAATAAAAGCAGCAGAATTAGAATTAGCAGAGCTATACTGGGTATGAAAAGGTGTCTGGAGCTGAAAAAATCCTTATTTGCACCTGAGAAAAACTTGTCCTGGGGAGAAACTGGGTTATGCCAAGGAAAGTTTCTTTGAGCCATGTTAGCACCAGAAACAAACGCACAAAACAAAAGTAATTTTCCATTCATCTGCACTAAAAATTATCATTAGTTTTGAGTTGTCTAATTTGATTGTTTTTAATTAATTTACTGTTTCCTAGTTTTTAATATGCATACGATTCAGCAAAAAAAATTGACAACAAAGTATCAGAGGATATTTAAAAAGTGAAAATATTTTAGATATTTGCATCTTCTGCTGAAGAGAAACTCCACTGCACAGACAAATACTGGCTGCATTTTTTCAACTCTCACATCCTTTGCCTTGTCAATAAAAGAGGTGAAGATAAATTGAAATTTGAAATTGAAAAACTATGAGTAACCCATTATTCAAGAAAGGTCGCAAATTAAAGCTGTGTGAAATTGAACAAAACAGTTTTCATGATGATAAAACCATTTTCTTACTTCAGGAATATCTGTTTTTCCCCTGTGCTGTAAAAATAAATATCTCATTATTTTTATATTCAACTTTTGAAGAGGTTAATTATAGGATAATGATGATTCTTACCAATTTTTAAGGCAGAAGAAGGTGAAGAAAAACAACTTGGATTAACTAGAAATCAAAGCTGTTTACCTGCTAACACCCCTCAGCACAATCTCACCCATTTTATAGCAACTTGTCACCTGGAAGCTCAGCACAGGAAAAAGGAACATTTCAGAGGTGGCTGTCACCTGCCACAGCCTTTTGTTAAAATCTGATTTCAGAGGTGGGGTTTGATCCAGGAGCCCAGCAAAGCTCTGAGGAGCAGGTATTTAAAATGAAATGTATTTAAGATAAATACAAATTGACAACTCTTTGAGCAAACTATGACATTCCCATTGCTATGGAAATATTTCCTCTCAATGAGCATTGAGGATTTACCAGTGACACGTCAGAAAAAAGAGACAATTTCCATCTCTGCACTGCAAATGGGACTGGCCAGCTCAGGGCCCCTTTAATGCACAAATCAGGATTTATCTTGTACCTGTCCCAGGATATAAAGCCCTGCTGTCATAAAAGAAATTAAAACATAGTCAAAAAGAGAAATATTACAACGAGAAGATGCTGCCATTACCTTGCCCATTGTGTTGCCAAATTAGAAGAATGACATTTGGGGTGATATTTTCTTGGGGTTTGGTTTATTGGTTTTTGTTTTTTGTTTTTGTTTTTTTTTTAAGGTCACTTCTGTTCTCATCTAAGTCTGGCTAAAGCCCACAAATAACCTGAGATAGAGTCAGATTACCAAGGATGGGAAATAATAACTTGAATGGAAAATGTCACAAATTGACCATTTCTGCTCAGTGAATTTTATTGCCAAAATGAGCAATAGCAGCAAGAACCTTTCTGTGTAGAAAATGAGGAATAAAGACAAACTGAACTAATATTTAAAGACATAATTATTTTGTAATTTAAACATTTTCTTCAAAGCTTGATGAGAGTCAGAGATAAATGGTGAGGTGACACTAAAACTCCAGGCAGTATGGATTATCTTTAAAGGAAAATTTACAGTCAGCTAAAATAAGTTTATACACTACAACTACAACTTAACTTTCTCACAGGAATTAAGGGACATTTTGGGTTCTTTCTGCATGCAGAGCCAGTCTTGAACTGTCTGCTTTGAGTCAATACAAAATTTTACAGCTCCATGAAATATTGGTGCCAGCACAGAAGTTTTTACACACGTATTTGTCTATACAGAATCCAACAGAGATTCACCTGTGTATAACATCTACACATACACAGAGCTTTTGGTCTCATTTCCTGCACAGCAAAAATGACTTTTCAGGCCTGAAGATTGCCCTTGCACAGCAGCAGGAGTGAGTGATAAACAAGGCACGGCGCTCTCGGGATGATAAAATGTTCTGACGTTGACGCTAAAAGTGTTTTACCTCTCACATCTTTAATTTGCACTGCGGACAGGTTGTCTAAAATATGTTCTTAAATACATCAGCCCTGCTTGGGGAGTGTTTTCCTCAGAGCTTTGCCTGCTCCATCCCTTGCTGTTGAGCACTGTGTGTGTCACATGCCATGGAGCATCTCAGCATCGCTGCTGCTGGAACTGCTGCAGCCGGGCCAGGGCGCCCTGACAAACACCACGAGCATCAGAGTCACTCTGGGTGATTCTGAGGCAGACACTGCCACAGAAAAGGCATCCAGAAAATCCTAAATAATGAAGCTGAAGTGTAGCAGAGAGGAGATGTGACATATGCTCCTCCACGAGGTTCTGCTTCTTTTTTGTGCTACCACAAACCTCCCAACTCTGAGCAAATGAATCAATTATTTCATGGCTGGCACTGTTCCTGCAGTGCACCCCAGCCACGCACCATGAAGGCTCTCCCTGGATGCCAAACACCCTTTAAAGGGGTGAATAATCTGCACAGCTGTGGGGCCAGACTGGGCTGGGCTCCCAGGGGTGACAGATTGCCATGCTGGTGTCTGAGCACAGCTGGGCACAGCTGGAATGTGCCCCCTCCTCCCCACAGGGCTGGCAGGGTGATCTGTGCAAGGCCAACGCTGCCACTCAGTGCTGGTGCTGTACATGGATTTATATGAACTCCAGCTTGGGTTTTGTTGTTATTCTTGTTATTAATGTCTTCTTTGTCATTTGTTTCCTCTCACTAGGAACCCTGACAGCCCCCTCATCCTGGAAGCAGAGCAGTTTACTTTTGGACAGTTCTTTTTATAAATTTTAACAGTTCCTAGAACAATGCATTTTTAAGGAGTAAGATAAGTACTGATTCATGAAGCAATCAGTGTAACATTTCTAAATAAATCACAACTGGGCAGAGGCAAAACTTCAAATACTAATTTATACCTTCATCTTCCTTTTCAGAGCTGGATTTTTTGACTTTTCATCAAGTGGTTTTGAAGCCTGTTGAATTTTTTTTTTTTTTAAATCTAGACGTTTGGGAAGTTTAAATACTCAATGGATTGGATGTTCTACTAAAATAAACTAAAATAATGCCTTGTGAATGACTGAGTTCTATAAAATTCTGCAGTTCCTCTGGAGTTCCCACCCAAAGAACAGTGCACTCCTCTTTAAACCATCTCTGCAGTCAGCACAAAAACTTTACTGTCATTCACTGAATGTGTCCTGCTTTGATGTATTTATTGTTGATAGATTATTCTGAGGCTGATTTGCTTCCCAAACCCACAGGTGATAAAGCAGGTGAATTAATTTAGTTTCATATCAAGATGCACTCTGCTGTTGGAACAGCTGTTTGAAACAGCTCACAGGTGAGGAATTCTCTAAGAGCTGAGCACATCAGAACTAATAAAAAGTGAGTGAAAGTAAAGTACATCTCCTAAATTTTGCCCACATAGCTTTGTAAAAGAAACACAGAGCTCTTTCTCCCTGTGAAAGTGAGTGCATTCACAAAACAAAGCATAAACCCAGGTAAAATATGAACAGAACGAGCCCATACTCTCCATATGTTTTAAGAGATATGGCCCCAAATTTTCAGTGTACTTAAGTTTTATTTCTTGGCAAATGCTTACAAAACCCACCAGAGCCGTGTGGGAACAAGCAAGGCTGTATTTCCAGCTGCACTCCCTTGTAAAAAGGCAGAACCTTTGGAAAAGAAAGGTCTGGGGAAAGCTCAGAGCCCTTTGCATGGAGCTGGAGGGGCACCTGAGACCAGAGCAGGGAGTGACAGGGCCAGGGATGGCTCCAGACTGGCACAGGGGAGGGCTGGGAGGGATTTTGGGAGGAAATTCTTCCTGGGGAGGCTGCTCAGACAGTGGCTGTAGCTGCCCCCAGAGATGGAGATGCCTCCTCCCCTCCTGGGGGTGTCCAAGGCCAGGTAAAAAAGGATTTGAGCAAACTGGGCTGATGGGAGGTGGGGCAGGGATGGTTCAGGTGGGGCAGGGATGGTTCAGGTGATTTTGAAGCTCCCTCACAGCCCAAAGCACTCCATAATTCTATGGCTGCACCTTGAAATATGCAGGCTGCTGTTTCCAATATTGGTGATATATCACAGTACCCAGCCCAGGAAGAAACTCACTTTATGACTTGAGAGTTACTGACTTCAGTATTTGCAATGGTGAATGTGCAAAAAAAAACCTCCTGTAAAATATTATTTCCAGTTAAATTCCCAGTGCACTGTTAGCAAGCTAATAAATCCTTATGAAGATCAGACATTGAGGAGGACCTATGATTATATTTCTGATGGAAGGAAATGGCATGCTTAGGGAGGATGACTCTGTCTGCATCTTGAAGATGTGTAAAAAGAAAGTCTCTCTCTTAATTTATGCTGTTTGAAAGCCCTGAACTAGTTTTTTAAAACTTTATCCTTCAAAGGCATTCTTAATATTCAAAAAGACCTTGCTAATTAACTCCTAAAACTACCTGAGTCCAACCTGCTTTCCCTGCTCCTCAGAAAAGTTTTAATTACACAGATTAAGCACAGGAATTCCAGTTGTCACCTTCCTACAGCTTTCTCCCTGTTTAAATCAGGTGCTTTTGTGCTGATCTCTGCCTGGCTTTGAGCAGAGCTTTGGACTGGCTGCTTTTATGATGCAGCAGTTGCATGTGACCATTAGAAATGATGGGACAGCACCGAAGGCACATTTAGCCACTCACAAAAAGCACATTTAGCCACTCACAGAAGGCACATTTAACCAGTCACAGAAGGCACATTTAGCCACTCACAGAACCTGCAGCTCTCCCCTGAGTGTTGTGACACCTGGCAGTGAGGTTGGGCTCAGCCTAACCCTGAGCCAGCCCAGCTGAGCCCCTCCTGGTGCCCCCAGGGGAACAGGCAGTGCCAGCACCAGCAGGTGACACAAGGCCAGGGGTCCTCCAGGGTGAGCTCCCAACCCACTGGGGCAGCAATGAAACAGCCCCAGACAGTGCTGGGGACTCCTTTCTTCACTGGAAACCCCTTGGTGGTGTCCTGGTTCAGGGCACATTTGGGAGGGTTTATTCAGCATTAGCAGAACAAGAGGATTGCAGATAAATAAAAACATCACTTATTCAACCCTGGGGAAGCAGCCCCTGGTGTGTGGCCCCTTTCCAGCAGGGTTGGATGAGGTGACCTCGACCTTTCCATGGTCTAGAGCACACAAAGCACCCCCATGGGCAGGGAGGTGGCACAGGAGGGGAATTCCAAAGGGTTTCACCTGAGTGATGAGTAAATCACACAGCAGAGTGGAAATCCCCTCAGTTTGAGAAGGTTCCCCATTCCCTGGGCCAGGCTCCCCTCCCAGGCCAGCACTGCACACTCCTGCAGTATTGCACAGCTCCAGCTGCAAGCCCCAGCTCCACTCCCTGGAACTCCTCTGGCTCTCCTGGGAGGAAGGAGAATGCACCTGGTGAAGCATGGAGGTGCTGCCCAGTTTGAAAATAGAATAAAAATAATGACTAATCATTGCCACTACAACACAATGGCTCACACAGAATTCGCAGTCAAAATCTAAATTACTCCAATTATCTTTTAATCAAGGTCTAATAATATTTATGCAGTGTGCTCAGCTGGAAGCACTTCCCAAGCTCCAGCTCAGATGAACTGACCAGGATCTGTGTGCTTAGGAGCTGCAGTAATTTGTCACAAATGTCTCCAAAGCACCCTGAAAGGAAGAACACATTTCCCAACAAACACAGGGGAGAATTCACACATTTCAGAGCCCCAGAAAACTGATCTGTGTGCAGATCCAGACTGACTCAGCAGGGATGCACAAGGGATGCAGAGCCAGGTTAATCCAGGCATTCCCCTCATCAGCTGATCTCCAGTGCTCTCCATGAATTCCCAAAAAACCAGAACTCTTCAAGTGTTCCATTTATTCCCTTTCTGCCCCACCTGTGACCAAAACAAGCATCCCACCTGAACTTCAGCATCACTCCAAACCAAAGCTTCCCTGAGAAGTTTTCCTCTGCTGAGATGCACAAAGAGCATTTCCTTCAAACACCTGCCACGTGTGATGTTTCCTATCCATCAATTTAATGGAGTGTTTTGATACTTAAAAAGGAATTTTATAGATAAGTAGATAGAAAGCAAGAAGAATTCAAAGGAAGAATGGCACATGGGTTATATCACTTTCAGATGTTTAATGGCTTATGAAACTCTGAGCTTCTGCTTCCAATATATAAAAAGGAATTGAAAAAGTCCTAACAGAACAGAAAATCTGTTATTTTCTCCTAATAAACCAGTATGTTTTTACAGACTCTTTTCTAAGTGTAGAATATATTCTGTGCTCACACCAACTATCATCCCTCAAGGCAGGATTTTCAAACCCTGAAAATCAGAGTAATGCTCACGTATGGCCTGGAACAGCACACTCCCAACCCCTGCTCCTGCACCAGCTCTGCTTTTCCAGGCTTTACTGGTACAGCTCATCCTGGATTAAAGATTCAGGACCATGAATACAAAGAGTGCAGCAGTTGAGGGACCACACTGGTTTTGCCAGTAAATAAGCATCACTCAAAAGACAAACCAGTTGTGATTGCACTTCTGTGTTTCCATGGCTCAATCTGATCTGGTTTTGTTTGGCTCTTTAAATCGATGAAAGGCTGCTGGCACTTGTGATTAAGAGGTCAAGCACTGAACACAAAAGTTTTTAAATCTACTTTTCCCCCCAAGGAGCACTCAGTGTCCCCAGTTCTTGGTAGCAGCAGGAGGCTGTGGGTGAACACTGCCCCATGGCCAGAAATGCAGGGAAAAGCCTCATTATCACCTAGGCTGGAAGTAAATAAACCCAACGGGAGTCCACTTAATCCAAGCCCATCTATTGCCTCTCAAATTCAATAATTGCCTTCGTTCCCTTCTTCTGAACTATCCATTCCTCTTTGGAAAGCCTAAAAAAAAATTAAACATTGTTTTTTTGGGTGGTTTTTATTTCGTGTCTGTGTTTTCAGGAAAGGGAGCCTCTTTTGTTGTTACACAAAAAAAAGAAGCAAGAAAGGTACTCCCTTGGACAGAGTCCGTTAAAAATCAGATTATTTCCACAGCATTCTCCTATTATTCACCTGCCAGTAAAATATGTACACTCATTGTCTCTCCCTGAATGCCTATTTTTATCTGACTGAGGCTATATGGTCATTTTTGTACTTATTACTGAGTTACTAAGTTTTTTTTTTTTCTTTCTTCTTCTAAAGCATGTTTTTCTGTTCTCAAAAACTGGGCCACATGCCTCTGAGGAGAAAGTAGTGCATTATTTCATTCCCACCTTTTCTTCTTTTTTGGCATCTCTGAGGCCTGCTATGCCCAGAAGTGCTTCCACTCAAGCTGGACCATCAAATCAATTATCACAGCAGTCTGCTTCCTAAATATGAATGGCAATGAATGACAACAGGCAAGGCCAACTTTCAGCTTGGATTTGTCATTGGCAATGGAAATTTTTTTGTTTTTTTTCTATAGATGTTTGGTAGAGTGGCAATTTGACCAAACTCTTCCCCCTGCTGTCTGCAGCTGCACTCTGTGGGTCCCCACATGCAAAGCTCCCCCTTTGCTGCACCAAAGGCAGAAAAAAAGAGAGAAAATAAGACACAAGGAACTGCTCTCACCAGAAAAGTTCTCTTTGCTGCTTATCCTTTACTACAATCATTGCTGGCAATGAAAGAAAGGAAAAGCACAATGACAAACTGCTTCCATTCCTAGATGTTCCCAATTTCAAGGTGCAAATATTTTTAGTGTTGTTGCATCATTTCACAAGAGATCCCCACGTCCAGCAAAGTGTCAGGGATGCAGCTGGGGTGAGCACGGCCCTGTGACAGCTCTGAAAGATTAATTACTGTAGGAAAGGATTGTGGACAATACAGCACGATGCAAGCAAACACAGAAAATTAGAATAAACCAAGAAATCTTACCCCTTACACACAGGCATAGCTTGGAATTCATGTTTTCCCTAATGAAAAACCATTTATTTTTTTGCTAAGAAGAGAAATAAATAAATATATAAATATTCATATAAATGGTAAATATTATATGATTAATATAAATTCTTAATATGATTCTAAAAAAATGAATTTTGAGAGCTCTCCTTCACTGACACTACTCATTCAAAAAAACTGCAAAGAATGAAATTTATATTAAAGTCTGGCTTAATTTTTGGAGAAGTGATTATATACTCTGAAAGGGGATTTTAGCCAGGAACTGGGACACAAACCCAGAAACTTTGGGGTGAGAGCCCTGCAGAGGCTGCATTACTGCCAGGGCACATAATCCCAGTGGTGGTAGAGGAGAGATTGTATTGCCTATTTTAGCAAAAACAATTTCAGCCAAGCAGGCAGCAATTTATTCCTTCCCTCACAGACACACACACACAAAATACCAGCAAACCTCTTGGCTTGCATCCCCTGAGAGGCTGCTGGGGCTGAGCTGTGCTGGCAGCCAGGGAGGGCTGATGGTTCCACCTAGCGGCACCCACAGGGCCCCAGAGCAGCACTGGGACAAACTGGGACAAACTGGGACAAACTGGGACAAACTGGGACAAACTGGGACAAACTGGGAACAGCTCCCAGGCCACAGCCTCTGCTGACCTCATGCACACAGCACAGCCCTCACTGCTTACAGCTCCATCAAATATTTAAGGGATAAGCTTTCAGTTTGTACGAGTCAGTTATTCACTTGCTGAACGTTAATTTTCATTATTTTTTCATTCATTTTCAGTGCAAAGCAGAATCCAGACAGTGCCATTTTCTCCTTAAACCATAAGGGCTCTTCCAGGAGCCCCTTCCAATTGATTCATTTGCTGCAATGACAGGATTTCCACAAAGAATTGTCAGGAAATTCTGTGTACAGGATGACATTTGTGGGTCCTTTTGTTGTTTGTCTCTTTTTTAAACAAGTGCTCTCATCTGTGGCCAAGAGCAAGTTCTTCCTGGGTCAGACTGCTCAGGCAGCTGAGAGCAAAGAGGGTTTTGCTGCTGGGGGCTTTGATGGTGCCTCAAAAAATCTGCTTTTATCCAGTGGCCCTGCTCACCCCCAGCACAGCAACCTGGGCACCACCACCCTGCTCCTGCCTTTTATCTCCCCACCAACAGGGACAGGCTGCAGGAAATGATTGATTTAAATGCATCTCTCTGTGTGCCTGGGACACAGCACAAACAGCTCATCACTTTCCCTTCCAATAAAACAACACCCAGAGGTGCCACAGATGAGATAAATAAGGTTTGGGGGCTTTGGTTTGTCTGGTGAAGTGTGAACAACTCACTTGTGAACACATTTCTGAAATTACCTTTTGGAATTGTATAATATCCTGAAAATGCAAAATGCTAACAATGCTTGCAGAGTCTTATTTATAACAGAGCATTCCTAAATGTAAAAATATTTCAGATAAATATGAAGATATTTCAGATAAATACAAAGATATTTCAGAATATACAGGGCAAAGAGAAGGTTTCCAGCAACCAAAACCCCAGAACAGAGTGATGTGAGTCACAGCCACCATCTCCAAACCATTTCCTGCTGCATGGAAGAAGGGGAGGAAGGCTGCAGAGGTTTCCTTGGGTGCTCCCCACTTCCCATCTGGCAGTTGTGAGTTCTGCTCCACGAGATAAATAACTAGTCAAGAGTGAAGAGCTGAGCTGAGCTGCTCTGCAGCACATCCCCAGGCCTGACTACCTGTCACATAATGTTGGGAGCAGGGTTATGTCTGGAAAGGTTGACAGAGCACAGATTTATCTCTCCAAATCAAACACTGTGTGTTTAGCTGAACTCAGTGAACTTTAACTAATTAGCCCATCATTACAGTAAATTCATATTGAGTAATTTTCAAAAGGCTAAAGCTGGAGCCCAGAGTATTTACAGGACTGATAGTACCAGTGAGCTATTGGGAGAGATTTCCTCTTAAAAAAAATACCAAATGCAGGTGAAGACTTTTCTAAAACAGACATTAAAAAAAAAATAACTAAAAATATGCATATATCTAAATAGGTATGAGCTCAGCTGGTCAAAGCCAGGTGCTAAAGCCCCCAAAGTGAAGGGGCCAATCCCTGCATGGCCATTCACTTAACACCTGGATTTGATGATCCCTGTAGGTCCCTTCCAACTCAGAGTATTCTGTGATTTCTGTGAGTTACCTATGTACAGAAAAAAGGAGGTGAAAGTGAAAATCAAAAGGCTACATAGTCCCATAAACATCATATCTTCTATTCCTTCTGTATTTTATATCATGTTTTAAATAAAGGAAAAAATCCTGGGGAATTGGACAATGAAGTGCAAGATGCAAATGGAGCAGAACTGATCCCAGGGACAGACCCTGTGCCTGGTTGTGCATTTTGGGACCCTTTTGGGACCATTTTGGTTCACCTTGGGTTCATTTTGGGGCCATTTTGGTTCATCTTGGGTGCAGCCCTGGCTGGGCTCTTGTGCTGCCCAAGGTGGATCCATTGAGGTCATTTATTAAATTTAAATGTGGTCACTCAGGGGACAGGGCCAGCCTGACCACAGCACTCAGGAAGGCTTTATTTTATTCTTATAAATAAAATAAAGCTTATAATATATAATATAATATATAAATAAAGGCTTTTACTTTATTCTTCTCTCTCCCACGACAGAATTTCATCCTCCAGCTCAGTCTCATGCAATTACAGAGCTTTGCAGACCTTGGACAGCACCTCCTGTCCAAGGACCCTGTCCTGGATTAAGCCTTTTTCTGACCCAGAGATGGGTTTTAAAAGCTTTTATTCTATTTTCAGTTTTATGTGAAGGGTGAGATAATACAGATGTTGTACTGTAGATGCTATAATGTAAATGTTACAATTCACTCTCCCAAAAGGAAAACAACAACCATCTGTCCCTTCACAGCACAGGAACCCATCACAGTATGAAAGAAAGATGTGTTGTCCCAATAAAATGAAGACAAAAAGTTTTTGATGGAAACCACATCAACACCTACTGCTCTAAAGTTATCATAAAAAACCAATCAGCTCATTTAAATAGATTGATAACCTCTTCAACAGAAAAATAGAAATACTCTCAAAAATTTAATAAGTGAACAACTACAAAAAAGCCACATCAAACCTACAAATAGTCCCTAAATTTTCTCAGAAATTCATCTCCACACCTCCCTGCAGTGAGGAGCAGCTCCTCCAGAACAGGCTTGGTGCTGCACTGCCTTGGCTGTGGGTGCTCCATCCCTTCACTCCTGTCCTAACAATGAGGGTTGGGCACAAATCTGAGCCCAGCAAAATGCTAAACCTGCTTTGTAAATGCTCATCCACTCCTGGAATCCTCCCCACTCAGCGCTACAGAACTTTCTGATTCTTTAGCAACACATTTCAAGAGGTTTTCCTAAGAAGTTTAAGGACAGCTCAGAATTGATTCATATCTGCTCACTCAGAATTGATTCAGATCTTCTCACTCAGAATTGATTCAGATCTTCTCACTTAGCTGATGAGCTGCTACTCCTTTCAACCAAATCATGATTGCCTTCAGTGGAGAGAGATCTTTTGGAAATGCATATTCCTTAGTAATATGTATATTCCTTAGTGTCTCTATTATTACAACAAGAAGTAAATATTCAGAAGACTCCATAAACACAATTCCAGCTTCCTTCTGAGTGGTTATCCATTAGGAGAAAAAAAAATGAACCTTCTAGTAAATCTCCCTTTAAGGTTTACACTCTGGTAAAGTAGATTCAAAAATAAAATAAGCTTTTGTCAGAAGCATCTTGTAATGAACAGATTTTACAAGGAAAGAAATTGCCAGTCATCTTTGCAATGTCTGACAGGGATGATAATGTATTTTTTCAGGACTGAATCATCAGAACTAAGAGGTTTTTCTTGTTCTACTTTGGGAGGTTTTTTTAGGTAGTTTTTTTGGGTGGTTTGTCCTGTTTTGCTTCTTTTGTAAGGAAAGAATTAATTTCCAAATTGTTGCTTGAACACCTTGCAGGATTTTAATGAACTCCCAGTGATGATGGAATTTGCTGCTGCTCTCAGACTCAAATTCTGCTCCATGAAGTCATAAAGGCCCTTTTGGGTCCTCCCTCCATCCCATTCTGCTCTGGACACAATTTACAGAGCCCAGAGCCAGCTGAGCTGACAGTGGAACCTGATCACAGCACAGGAACTGCTGTGGCCCTCCAAGCTGAATGATTTCTCCCTCTTCTGAGGGAATGTTGGCAATAATGGCTTTTTTTTCCTATTATGTTATTTTAGAAACTTGTTCCCTTTAAAATGAAAAAAAAAAATCATCCTCACAATGACTGAACATTTTCCCTATTTCAATGTGGTATGTCTATTTTAATTTGTAATTTAAATTTGTAGGGAAAAATGCAGGAAGGCTGACATTCCAGTAATATATTCATGGAATTACAGACACATAGACAGCGTTGTAAAATTTTATATACTCTACTTATAATTATTTAAATAGAATCTTCTTCACCAACAGAAGAAATACCCAATGCAACAAGAAATGGAAGAAAAAAATACAGAAATCACAGAGAAAATGAGAAGTGAATATAATGGAGATCTAAGGAAGAACTCTAGTATCTCTGTTATTTTTAGACCTCCATCTGGAAGGCACTATACAGTGTGTATATAGTTTTTAAATAACAATATTATGACATTATATACTTCCATGAGAGGGTAAAGGAGATGAGCTAATGCACACACTAATAGATATATTAGTGATAATGTTCTTATAAAATCTTATATCAAAGCCTATTATGTCACTTTCCCCTCCAAAAGAGAAATCAGCTGTGTAAGATGCAGGGATCTTCTACTGAGATCAACAAACCATAGCAAAGGTTCACTTCTGCAGGGTGCTCTGAGCATGGCTAAATAAAACCAGCTTTTTCAAGGCTGGTGTCTGGTTTTTACAGAATAAAGGCAATTCTGGAAATTCAAACTAGTTACTCTAAAATACAGGACTATCAGAATTATTATTAATGCACATCATCAATATCTCACATCTGGTTTTAGTCATCATTAAAAATAACTTCATCCTAATTGCAGCACCCTTTAAAACATCACAGCATTGAAAACTGAAACAACCTAGCAGTGCAAATGTCCTACAATTAAGCAGCATGGATAGTGCTCAGGATGTGAGAGCAATTTTGGAGCTCCATACATTACAAATGTACCAGCTCAGCTGCATTATGTAGAGGCAATAATGTGCAATAATGAGATGAACCACCTGTGCTGCAGTTTCAGAAATGCAATGGAGATACTGACAGGAAATTGGGTTTGAAATGATGATTGACCAGGTCTCAATGATGCCTCAGGTTTTGCTTTTATATTTTCAGGTTCTGTGCTGCTTTAGTGTGAGGGTCTGGGTTCACATTATGGGATGCTGAGCTCTGTGCACAGAGCAGGGACACAAAACAATTCCTGCTCCAGCTGGGACCAAGGACAAATGATCCAAATCTCAGCCCAAGAGCACAAACACCGTGGGCTGGAGAGAGAAAAACAAGGATGGGACTGCCTGGGCTAAAGCTGGGATGGGACAATGAACTGCAAGATGCAAATGGAGCAGAACTGATCCCAGGGACAGACCCCGTGCCCGGCCGTGCATTTTGGGGCCATTTTGGTTCATCTTGGGTTCATTTTGGGGCCATTTGGGTTCATCTTGGGTTCATTTTGGGGCCATTTTGGTTCACCTTGGGTTCATTTTGGGGCCATTTTGGTTCACCTTGGCTTCATTTTGGGACCATTTTGGTTCATCTTGGGTGCAGCCCTGGCTGAGCTCTGGTGCAGCCCAAGGTGGATCCATGCAGGAGATCCTGTGAATAAATCCCTGCTTTATTCTTTAGCTCAGTCCAGCCTCTGCTCCATCAACACTGTCCTGAAATCCCATCCTGCCTGCAGCTCACAGTGCCTGACAAAGAGCACTGCAGGCAAAGTCAGCCCTGCAGCCTCCTAAACCCAATATACTGTGAATAAATGGCCAGAGATGTAGAAAGATGCAAAAAAAAATCACAGATAAAGGCAGCCAACAACCTGCCAGTACACAAATCAGCTCCCTGAAATGATCTTCCCCCAAATTCCTAGAAGCACAAAAGCAATCCAATTGAGGACAAGGTGATATCACAAAATCTATACCATAAAATTGGGAACATTTTGCATTTGTAATAAGCTGTAAAGACCAAGCTCTGTTTTTGGGTAGCACACCTCTGTGAGCACCACAACCCCAGCAGAATTAAGCACAGAATTCAGGTTGCATTGCCATGCCACACGTGGTGCCCTCTGCAGAGCTGCTCCAAAGGCTCACCTGTCCCTCTGCCCCTGCACACCTGGGCTGCATCTTTACCTTATCCTCTTAGAAGGATATGAAACTAAAAACAGCAGGAAAATAAATTTATTTATTATGAAATTAAAAATTATGAACCTAAAACACCAGGAAAATAAATTCTTATGATTATGAAACTAAAAAATCAGGAAAATAAAATTACTTGAGGCAACTGCAATGCTGGCCTCTCACAGAATGACACAACTGCCTAAGATGATATCATACTCTGTAACTGAGCATTGTTATTTGGGGTTTTTTTCCTTATTTTCTCCTGCTAATGCCACAAGAAAATGAGAAGCTCCACAGTTTGCTGTTACATCACAACCCATAGGGTAACATTGCCTTTTCAGGAAGGAAACAAAGGAAGTTCTTAGGGTTGAGGTGACAGCCACAATGAAGGACTCTGGGCCAGTGCTGAGGCTGGGGACTCAGTTCTACCCCCTGTGCCCTGAACAGGATGGAACAGAAACCCTCCCTGCCTACAAAATAACCCTTTGGACCCAATGTCACTTCAATTAATCCCCTCCCCAGTCATACACTGCAACAGTGATTTCCATCTCTTCCCTTTCCATTCATTATGTATATATATTAAAATATTAAAGCCAATGTGCTTTACCTCAGTAAACAGCACTGTGGGAGAAATTTTTTCAAATAGAAGTGTTTCACAATAATTGCATGATAACACTGTCAGCACTGACAAAGGAAATTCAAATGGCCAAATGCAAATTAAGTTAGCCTTGCATATCGTTCATTACTACTCATGTAGTTGGTAAATGAATGCATGAATATCCTTTCTCTGCATGTAAAAAAGTTCCTCCAACTTCAGCTACTGCATAAAGATGCAGCCAAAACTCAGCTATCAATCTCTGGAAATGGAGGCCTTCCCATCTAGCAGGACATAGCTCATTAAAATAGAACAGTTTTCAGATTCAGTGTGAATTAAAAAATAAATAAATTCAGATTGGTGAGTGACTTCCAGCTCGTACAAAATCCTGCTCTGTGACCTTGGCAGTCTCCTCCTGGATCACTCCTTTGGTAGGCTGCTTGCTGGGAAGAATTCCTGGTTCTCAGAAAAACTTTGTTTTATTTGTAAAAATCTATTTCACAACACAGGACCTCCAAAAAGGCTTTTAGGAGGTTCAGAGGCAGCTGAACCAGAGCAACTCTGAGAGAAAGGAGCTCCACAATAAACACTGAGTGTGACTCCAGGGCTGCTCTGGGTGCCTGCAGAGTCCTGTCACCAAACAGACACAAACAACTTTAAATGAATGAATATGAATAAATACAAATATGTATGGAAATGTAAAATGAAACCCAACACTCAATTCCAAGGTCTGGAGCAACTGGCCCAGTTCTGCAGGTGTCTGGCACAAGCTCAGATGTTCTGTGGTGAAGCTGCAGATGAAGAATCCTCAGTGCTCCCATGGAATTCCCACCATCACTCATGGACTGTGGGTTTTTACTTCAAAAGGCACAAAAATTTAGAATTTCCTATGCTTGGATCTCAGGGCAATTCAGTGAGTAAAGCAGCACCAGTGCTGAGTTTTAAAACTGCTGAAACTTGAAAAATATTCTGAAACTTCCCAGGGAGAACTTTTCCCACTGCACTGAATGCACACTAATAAAGGCAAGGGGTACAGAAACCCCCTTAGCCTGGGTAAGTAATGAAATGCTTTAGATGAACAACAAACTGAGGTAATTAGTAACAATTACACAGCACAACGACTTCCTGAAGGACATTGAGCAGAATGTGCACGTGGCTTTGCCACTTGATGGCACATTTTCATTTGTTCAGGAAAAAACTCTTTATTGGGAAATAAGAATACATCAAATGGCAAATAACAACTGAGAGAAAGCAGCACAAAGATCCAAACTCCAGAGCTCACAGTCCCATTTCTCTGTGTCTGTGGAGCTCCCAAACATTTATAAACACTTGGCATGCTCCAGGTCAGCACGTGAACAGTCCCTGCATACCAAGAACAGAAAATCAATTTAAGGACAACAAATCAATCTGCAGCCCTTGCTTCAGAGAAGGGTAACACACCCACAGAGGTGAGAGCAATTATGCAAATGCACAGAATTCCTGAATTTCTGTCTTTCAGTCCAGCCAGCCAGTGCTCCTGAGGTGTTTCTGGAGCCCCTTCACTCCTTCAGGGAATGGGGTGTGCACCTAAAATCCTGGAGCATCCAGCCTGAGCAGGCTGAATCCTCTTTAGTCCCTTTTTGTCCACTCCTCCTCCATCCTGCCTGTAGGGGGAATTCCTCTGACAACTCACAGAGTTCAGGTTTGGGCTGCAAGGCACCCATAAAATCATTTATTTCCTGCCCCCTGTCATAGGCAGACACACCTCCCCCTGTCAGGTAAAATCTCCCCAAATCAAAGCTGCTCCTTTCGTGCCAGGCCAGAGGAAAAATGCATTATCTAATACTCCTTTAATTACAAAAGCCATAAGACAAAATGCAGACACAGTAAAAATAGATTGTACCACAAATAGCTATTTTTAAACAGCTTTGGGACTGTTTATGGAGCTCTCAGGACTCAGGTAACTTGCTGAGATTCAATTTGAATGGTGCCCATATTTATATTTAGAAATACAAAGCAAACTTAAATCTACAATAGTGCCATGATAGCAAAATGAGTAAATTTATTATTGGTGATCTTGGTCAGCTCTTGCTATTACAGATGTGGGAATTTTGCAGCACTTGGATCTTGTGTGAGTCCCATCAGTGCACTGCACCTGACTGCAAGCAAAAATCCTCCATGACACAACTGCACAGCAAACAGGCCTTTAAACACTCAGCTCCTAAAAGCTAAAATGTTTAAAAAGTTGGAGAAGTTTGAAATAATAACTGATTTTTAAACTCAGGGCTAAATTTTTATAGCTCATAATGGATATTTCCAACTTGCTAACAGGTATTTCATGTTACAGATCTCCTCCTCTGAAAGACATTTTGTTGAGCAGAAATTCAGGGCACCTCCCACCTCCTTGCATTGGAACATTTATGACATTCTCACCAATTCACAGCTGCAAGCACATCAAAACCCAGCTTATTTAGACAACTGTCACATTCTGGACTGACAGGGCTTTAGGAAAGCAAATCTGCTTTGACTGAAGGTTTTTATTTGAATGTGGTTCAGGTAAATGAGGATTGTGCACCCAGGAACCCAACTAACCCTCCAGATTTTATTTAATACAATCAGTGCAAAGGTAAAATGAGTTTAGCAAGGGAGACAAGCAGCAGTGAGTCTTTAAGCACAGTTTTATCTCCAAGCAGAAGACACAAGATTCCTAAAACAATAACCTTCTATTAGAACTCTGATGCAATGAAACATACCCACCTACTTAAACAAACCCATATTTTAAATTAAAACGTCTGAATGCCATATGAAAATTACCAAAAATCATTAAAAAATTAGGAACAATATTACCACAACTCCTGTTTCTCTTGCCAAGGTTAAACAAGGACTGGAAGCCCCTCAGGTGGCTCCCACCAAAACCACAAACCAGATGCTGAGACTGAACCAGGGAGGTTCAGGGTCTCCTTTCCATTCTCAGGGTGTGCTCTTAGCATGGAAATAATGACAGGGCAGCAACTGATCTGATTGTGATGCAGGAGTTAAAAACAAATCCAAAATGTGAGCTGAGAGAGCAGAGGAAATCCTCAAAAACCACACAGGGATCTAAAGCAGAACCTCCATGCAGGGCCCTTGAGCACTGAGAGCCACAATAGAAAGGGCCCAGGGCACCAGGGAGGCTGCCAGAGCCTGCATGATGGGAGAGGAGGGCACTGCTTATTAACATTCGTAAAAGAAATTAAATTCCGTGCCAAAAAACTCAGAAACTTAATAAAAAGAGCCTTAGCAGAATAGTTAACTCTGTGCAGAAATTTGCTTAAGCTAATTTAGAGAAAAAACCATTCCTGAATTGGTCTTCTTTTAATAATTTCACAGCCCAGGGCCAGCAAAAAGGGCAGGGATTATTGTGCAGCAGCAGGGCTGGATGCAGATTTTAATGGCTCCCTGTGATAAATGCCACCTAAAACTGCTCTTTATTATCCCAATATTGGCAAACTTGCAAAGTGCAAGGGTATTTTTGGAAGAGGAAGCAACATTCCTAGAAGCTGATGCCTAATTATTATTTTGCAGGCTCTCTAAGCAAAGCAATCCCCTGGAAGGACAATCTCTCTCCCCAAAATCTGTGGCTGGAAACAATAAAGTGGAGCACAGAGCTCAGGAGAGAGGAACCACACAATGTTTGTGCACACTGAGAAATGTACAGCAGAAAGAACACAAAAGAGTAGAGTGAAATGTAAAACCAGAGGAATTTATTATTATTATTATTATTACCTCCATGACCTGCTAACAAAACCATTTTTACTGGAAAAGTCTGGGGTTGTAATGCAACCCATTAAAGTGCAGCTTTTCATTTCCAGGCTTAGCAAACAAACATAATGCAGTGAAACATATTTGAAATGGGTTTTATTTTTCTGAACCTGTCTGTACATTTCACATTTTGATTTTCCCCCTGCAGGAGTACTGCAATGTTGAGCAGTCCCTCTCTTCCCTTCTGCACCTCTTACCCAGTCTGAACCTGACTGGAAATTAATTTAACAGGAATTATTTTAAAGGCATGACCATGTAAGCAGAAATATTCTACAAGGTACAGCAGCAACCCCTGTAAAAAAGGCAAACTGAAGAGGTGGAATGACACTCCTTGTTGTAAGCCTGTAGTAACTGGAGCTCCATTATCCAAATTAATTAATCCCTCCCAGGTCCAGCCCACTCACCCAAAGCCACAGGGAACACACACAGGTTATTTTTTTTGCTTGTTTTTTTGGGGTATTTTTTGCAAAGTTGTGGGGTTTCAGCTGAACTGATCAAAAATCAAGAAGTGAAAGTAGAGTTTGTTCCTTTCGAGTTAAATTTCCTTCATGAAACCACTGGAAGCAAACACAACAGAAGCTCAATTTCCATGATCTTCTGATTGCAGCCACTGTGAGGGTGTGAAACCTCTCTAGTTTTAATTTTCACCATGAGAAGATGCAAACAGAATAAGCAAGTTTGGAAAAAGACAGATCTAGAGCATATACATGAAAATGTACAAAAGTGAACCTGCTGCAGGGCTGAGGGGTTTTGGGGGAATTTCTTTGTGGGTTTTTAGGGGTTTGCAGGGGTTTTTTTGCCTTTCTGTAGGGGTCACCTGTTACCAAGGAATTAGCAAAACTACAAAAAGTAAACAAGCAGAAGTTGTTTTTTCTCCTTGCTAAACTCCAACCACAACTGACACAGAAAAATGAGATCTGTGTCCAAACAGGCAGAAAACTTTTAATGGATTTTCCTCCCAGACCATAATGTGTAACCAAGACAAGTTCAAACCCAACACTTTGCTGGACAAGTCTAACTTTGAAAACAGCAACACCTTTATTAATTTTTCCCCACGAGTGTCCCAAACCCAAACTCCAGAGCAGTTCAGCTCTAACAATGCCCAGAAAACCCCTGCACTGCTCCCTGCCCACAAACAGAATTATTCCATTTGCCAATAACAACCACACAACCCAGCAGGCCCAGAAATCCCCCAAACTCTTCTTTCCAGGCCTTTTATTTCCTTTTTTGTCCCCTTTCCACTGGACCAGAGGAGGCATGGAATTAAATGTTTATCCCAATCGCACTGGCTGGAACTCTGCAGGGCAGGGTGGCACCAAGGAGGGAACTGTCACTGCTCCTTTTTTGAAGGAGAGATGTGGAAGGTTGTAAATGTGATCCCAGGATTTTCATGCTGTACTTCACTGCTCAGAAATGTCACTGCCACATTTTGAGGCTCCTTTTGGTGTGTAGACAAGTTACTCACAAAATGTCACATACATTTCTAAACCACGTGAGAAAATTTACATGAACATTCAATGAGATATTTAACTGGTACTAACATTTATTGCATCCTATTCTCAACTCTTAGCTACCCCTGAAAATTTTACTTTATGGCCTTTTCTCTAACAGAACACTCACATTTGGCCAGAGTCTGGAGCTGGAGGGCCCAGTCCTTTTCTCTCAGTGACTTCTCCAAAGTCAATCAGCTCCTTGCATTTAAAAGCCAGGCCCCACTGGGATATCACCTGACTCAGTGAAATTCCAAACACAGAAGTCAAAATAACTCCATAAAGCAGAAGATCAGCCAAAGGGGTTTTTAATTAGCTCTGTCCCCTATTTTTGCTGAGGAATCCCTGGTTTTGCCCCAGGTTCAATCATCTTCTGTTTTCTCAGCTGCAGCAGATTTTGTGCAATCTCCTCTGGTCCCTGGGAAGCTTTGCTGTGTCACCACTTGGTGACAAATGTCTCCTCAAGCCACAATACAGAGAAACCATCTCTCCAAATGATGCTTCTCAAGATAGGGGAAAAACCAAACTTTGATCGAGGATTTCTTTCACGTCTGATCTGAGAGCAGAAACAAGCCCTGAATTAAGAATGATCCTGGAACTGGAGGGGAATTGACTTCAGAGTAGGAACAAATCAAGTCACTTATTTGGTTTTTTTTTCCCATAAGATCATGCATATGGCAAATTAAAAATAAATATGCACTACCTTTGCTATTAAGGAGGGTAAAAGAATTTGCCTTTGCTCTTCTGGTCCTCTAAAAAACAATCATCAGCCAATATGAACCTAACCCCAGCTCACTGAGGATCAGGTGGATTTACATGGCTTATTTATGACCCTCTTTTGCCAAACATATCCCAACCAAGCTTTTGATTTTATGCCAAATAACTTCAACTGTAGCTATTTAAGACTGAATTTTTTAGTATAAGACATGTTTGAAATGAAAAATTGCAAAACACAGTTACCATGAGCTTTGATGAAAAGTGAAAGCAGAGTAAATGCATTTCACAAAGTGTGTGCCACTGGAATACCATGAGCAGAGAAGTGAACAAAGGAAATGCTGCCACTGATTCTCAAATTGTCTCAAAATCAGCTTTGCAGGAAGAAACAATTGCTCAGTAAAGTGGACAGAGCTGAGTCCAATACCATTGTCTTCCTCAGGAAAATGAAGCTATCTTAATGCATTTTTACTTGTAAGACTCCAAATACTGAAGTTCCAACCAGAGCAGAACACACCCACGAGCAGTGCTTGGAAATGACGACCAGCCCAACACTCAAATCTTATTTGTTAAGGAGCTAACACTCCTCATGGCACCACCTACAATGAGTTAATTATACTTACAGCTGTAAGAATGAAGCACACTCAGTGCAGGGATGCCCAAATGCCATTTCACAGACCACAGGAGCCCTCAGAGCACACACTAACCTGGAGCCTGAGCTGCACGTTAAAAATCTGAGATGTGCTGGGCTTTCACAGGAGCTCAGTGCCCAACAGCAGCACGGGGAAAACTGCTGGCAAGTTTTGCCAAAGAACTCCAGATTGCTGTGTTTGTGTAGCCCAGCTGCAGGTGCTCAGTTTTTAGCCCCAGGTTTGCAGAATTTCCCTTACCTTGCGCTCGCGGCGTTCGTTTCCTGCGGTCCCTGAAAGCTGCTCCCGACTGCAGGGCCTCCAGCAGGCTGTCCATCACCCCTGTCTCATCACCCTCTGCAAGCAGGAAAACAAAAATTCCATCAGGACAGCTGCAAGCAGATTTAGAAGGCAATGGAAGTCCAAGAGTGTCGCTACAGGACACGAAAGAACGCAAGCACGCGCCGCTGCTTCAAGGTGAAGGAAAAGGGAAGTTTAATTTCTGACTCCAACATTTACAGTTTTCCAAGAGTGACAGTGGATTGGAGGGTGGCAGTGCCACCTCTCCAATGACACTGGACAGACCAACAGTCCATCCACTTTCTCCTCCTCCATACAGGAATGCAAAACAATGAGCTATTTACAGAAAGCATGTGAGAAAGTTCACTACAAGAATGTAAATATCAGAAGGCTTAGAAAATCTTAAAAAATCAGGGTGACACAAGAGTAGTGCTGTTTCCATAATGCTGCCAAAGAGGAGGCAGGCACATTTCAGAGCAAGGTTGCTGGCAGGGCAGGGGGCACTGTCTGCTGTGGGTGATGCCAACCCTACTGCTCTTTCAGCAAGAGAATTCCAGCAGTGCAAGTGCAAGCAGATTTAGAAGGAAATAGAGTCCAAATGCTGTCCTGCTTCCATAATGCTGCCAAAGAAGAGGCACATCTAAATGAGGCACCTGTGTGAGGCTGCTGGCAGGGCAAGGGGCACTCTCTGCTGTGGGTGATGCCCACCAGGCAAAGCTGATGCCACTCTACTGCTCTTTCAGCAAGAAAATTCCATCAGTGCAGCTGAAAGCAGACTTTAGAAGGAAACAGAAGTCCAAGAGTTGTCCCATTTCCATAATGCTGCCAAAGAAGAGGCAGGCCCCCCTCAGAGCAAGGCTGCTGGCAGGGCAGGGGGCACTGTCTGCTGTGGGTGATGCCCACCAGGCAAAGGTGATGCCAACCCTTCTTTCAGCTCAGAGATGTCACCCTGTGCATTACTGATGCCATCCTCAGCATGCAGAGGGGCAGAGGCTGCTCAGTGATGCCTGTCTCCCTGCTGGGATAGCTGGAGGCTTTTCTGAAGTGCAACCAGGTCAATTTAATCAATGCATCTGATGGCACTGAGCAGCAGAAAGTTCAATATTGCAGCACACAGAAAATATTCTATATGATGCCTCCTGACTTCATGACTCACTAGATCTTTGGAAAAATCATCTGTACAATCAATAGCATGGATGATCTTCAGGTGACATAAGGAGAATGAGGAGGGGATAATCATGCAGTGGAAGTCAGTGGTGTAACATTTCTTAACAGCTGAATTTTACTTCTGCTCCTTTTTTTATTTTGCTTTTTCCATATCCAAGCTAACTTGCAGCCCTTAAATTGCTGGACTTTATGGTGCATTATGGAAATCTGGGTGGAAAAATTACTTCTTTTTATATATTTGAGTCTTTACATTCCTTTGCATTTCAGTCTGTTAATAACAGTTGACAGCAGCATTCAGCAGCATGAGAAATAGAGGTCAAAGAACTGAAAGGTTACAGAACTACTGATGAATGCCTCTTTCTGTTCCCATATCTGTGTTATAACCCAAAACTAAAATACAGGTTAGGCTCAGCAGGTAGGTGGACATTTCATCCACATCTCTCAGACTCCAAACTCATATAAATTTCCCCATCTGGGAAAGGGAAGATCATTACTTTATGCAAAAAAAATTACATTATGGTAAAACCTTCTGACTCACACGAGGTGTGGGAGGTTAGATGCACATTCAGGCTCCCAAATGCTCCAGTTTAAAAGCAGCCTATTAATGAATAAGCTGTTCTGTCCTGTTCTCTGCTACATTCAGATTTATTAGACTCAATCCACAGCTGGTGTAAGAGCACACCTAAAACAGAACCTGGTTCAAATTTCTACAAGCTGATCATTAGAATAACTACTGGGTACCTTAAATTATACATCCATTTAAGTGACACCATTGCACACACACTACACAACACAGCCAGGGTAGGAGCAAAGGGAGCAGAGCAAGTGCAGGAACCAGCTCAACTCTGAAATACCAGTTTTAATTATATTCCATCTGAAAGCCTTAAACAACTGAGCTCCTGCAAAACAAATAAGCAAATTAGCTTTTCTCAATTGCCACTCACATCCAAAGCCAGGATTTTCTCTAAACTGTACAGCAGAATTGTTTTTCTTTGTGCTTCTTTTCCCACCCATGCTTATTCATTGATTTGTTGTTGGCTCTGTATTAAATTTACCTTCAAAATCAAAGGTCTGTGAATACACTTTGTCCAAATTAATACACATCAAGTTGGTTCTGAAACACTTAATGGCAGTGACTGCACACCCAGAACTAGTTAATATCTAGAATATTTAATGTGCAGAAAAATTACAATATTCTTCCATCTTCATTAAGAGTAAGAGTTGGCAGAGTTTATTAAAAAAGACAAAAACCCTTCAATACTTCATGAACGTTTGTGCAGCCTTCCATTTTTTTGCTGAGTGAGCTTCTCTACCTGCTAATTACTGCAACTGCCAAAAGCCAGCCTGGCTTTGGGATGCCAGAAATACAACACAAAACACATTCCTGAGGAAGCTGTAGGACAGAGTGATGAGATTTTTAACTCCTCAAAGTAAAATTCATGCAAGGTTTGATCTCAGCAGTGCATCTTAATCAAAGATTTCAGGTGGTTAAGTGGGAACTGGACAAAGAACTGCATTTTCAGGGAGCCTTGATTAAAATTGATAAATAAAATTCATCAGGAATTTCAGTCTTTCCCTGCAGTTCTTGCTGCTGTTCTTCACACAGGACCAGCAACCTCCTCTATTTGTCATTTCTATACCACCCACAGCAATTTATAGGCACAAAAAAAAAACAAAGGCAGAAATTGCCAGAAGTTTGAAAACTAAAAACTTATTTCCAACATTTCTGTCAGCAGAAATAAAACACATAATCATTATTTGTCTTTTAGATGTCTTTCATTGTACACAAGGACAGGAGTTTCATCTGGAACAAGTAATTTTCTTCCTCATTGTTTCTGCTCCAAGTTGGCCCCAAGCATTTAAAAGAGAGAAAATGTGTGGAGACATGCAAAAAAAAATTGGTAATTTCTTTGATTTGCCTTAGTAAAGAGCCAGATTGACTGCAGGTGTTAAAGAGGACTGCAAAAGGATTCTCAGAGATGAACTGAAGTGTTAACCACGAGCCCCATTGCTTGGATTTGGGTTTGACACCAATTCTGCTCCCTCTTGTCTGGATGGAGCCCCAGACTTGGGTGTTTTGGGGAGTCTCAGAAATGCTCCTGCAGGGCCCAGGGCTTACACCAGTGCTGCTCTGCAGATTTGGGCCACTTTTAATGTATTATAAAGACAGAATAACTTTCTTCTTCCATAGAACAATTTATTCCTCCTTGCACTGCTGAGGAGACCCAACGTGCAGAAGATCTGGAATTACTGAATTAATGTGTGTAACTTCACAGGCCAGCCAGGAGCTCTTCCACAGGGAATGCCCAAGAGCTCCCATCTGCAGAGTGACCAAAGGAAAGGCAGCAAAGCCCCGGGTGCTGTGGCTGCAGGGGCAGTGGGCTCCAGCCTGGCCACAGCAGGGGCAGCAGAGCAATCCCCCCTGAACAGCCCCTGGGGTACCAGGGTGCATTCCACACACAGGGCCCCAGGCAGCACCGCCCCTGCAGCCACTCACAGCAGCACTGCAAGGATGCAGGACAAGCTCCTCCTGTGCTCTGGCACCTGGGCAGTGCCAGCAGAGCCAAAATAAAAACCCCAAACCCTGCAGGGGCTGGCTGGGAGCTCTGAGCTCAGCACAGCCCCAGGGTGGCACTGCCAGCACCCAAACCCAGCCTGGGCAGCAATATTGACCCAAAGGGTTCTGCTGGAAGCTGAGGGGGGATTCAGCAGGTCCCAGCTGCTGGGATCACTGGGGGCTGCAGAATCTCCCCCAGGGCTCAGCCCATGGCCCAGCCCCAGTGCAGCTGCAGCCCCCAGCCCAGAGCCACAGCTGGGCAGGTGCTGCAGCCCCTGGGGCTCTGCTGCAGCCCCTGGGGCTCTGCTGCAGCCCCTGGGGCTCTGCTGCAGCCCCTGGGGCTCTGCTGCAGCTCCTGGGGCTCTGCTGCAGCCCCTGGGGCTCTGCTGCAGCTCCTGGGGCTCTGCTGCAGCTCCTGGGGCTCTGCTGCAGCCCCTGGGGCTCTGCTGCAGCCCCTGGGGCTCTGCTGCAGCTCCTGGGGCTCTGCTGCAGCCCCTGGGGCTCTGCTGCAGCTCCTGGGGCTCTGCTGCAGCCCCTGGGGCTCTGCTGCAGCTCCTGGGGCTCTGCTGCCTCCCCTTGCTGCTCTGATTGCTGCAGCCCTGCCTGCACATATGCACTCACAGATTCTGCTGGCACATTTGTATTTTCTAGTATTTTCCAAATGCACTTGCAGAACATCTTGTACTCGTTATTATACTGCAAAGTGATCTAAGTTAATAAGAAGTGTAGATATTGCACAGCCATTTGGGCAAAGGTTTACAGGAATTTTGCAGGATGTTTTCATAAATTTAGGTCCTCACTGAAAGAGTCCAGTCAAATTTCTCATTAGGTAACACACGCTGCCTCCTACTGCTCCAAAGGGTTTGAAAATTGTGCTTCTATTCACATCTTGCACTACCCTGTTTGGCTTTGAACTTTTATGCACTTTGCAAAGTCTAATGGTTGTCCTGTAGAAACTTTTAAACAAGACTTTTTATTCATAACCAGCACCAGAATTTTTAATTGCAATATATTCACTTAAAAAGGTCAGCTCTCAATGTCTTTGGGAAAGCGTGTTTTTGTGTTCTCCTCATATATTTGCATTTTATTCACTTGCTAAATTCATTTTGCATGCATAATAAATATCTCCAGGAAGCAGTCCTGCTCTGCAGCTTGCAGCAGAGTGCTGTCTCGTGCCTCTTATTTACTTTTTAATTAGAGGAGAACGAGTTAGGACAGTGTGACTGAGAAGTGAACCCCAGCTCATGTCAGTTTACACAACAAGGCAAAGCCTTGCTTACACACCAATTAAGAATATTGTTGATGATAACTTGACCTCAGGCTTAAATAAATTAATAGAAGAAGAAAAAAAACTGCTTTGTTGTACAGGGAGGCGAGTGAAAACTGAAATGCACATTTTTATTTTTTTTTTATTGGGAGAAAATGTCCCAATGGTCAAGGTCTGCTGTGGCCTCACTGAGATGCCCCCACAGAGCCCCTGGAGCCTCGTCCTGCAAGGACCACACCTCAAACAGGCTGCAATGGGAATTATCTGGAACAGATGGGAGGAGATTGCCTCTGTGTGAGAGAGAAAAGATTGTGCAGCTCACCAAAAAAAAAAAACCCACCCCAAAAAATCCCATGTGACACTCAGTAATGCACCTGTAAATAAAGTTCTGTGCAGCTCCAAGGCTGCATTTAAACTACAGTATTGAGCAACTTGTAATTTCTGTGATGAGCAGATATGTAAGGCAGAACAAATCATCAATGCTCTTACCATTGTTAATAATTTCCTTTTAAAAGTTCCTTATTATTGAACAACTCTAACATCTTAGGGAAAAAAAGAGTTTTGGGAACACACTTCGAGGAAAGGGGAGTTCTTACACATTCCTGATGACTTTTGACTTTCTTTTTTTTAATGCTGATGATGGTTTTGACCAGGATAGAGTTAATTTTCCTCTCAGCAGCTGCTGGGGGCTGTGTTTAAGAACTGGAATCTGTTGATAATTCAGGGGGATTTTCTTATCACTGAGCAGCCCTTACACAGAGCCAAAGGTGATTCTGCTCCCCATCCCACCCTGATCCTGAACCAGCCTTACAGTAAGGCTGATCAAGAATTATTTCTGAAAAGCTTTTTAACATTGTAAATTCTACAAAATATCAACTGGTTTACAGCAGTTACATTGAGATAAACAAAATTAAGGTTACTTTCAACATTAATAACAGTACCTACTTCTTGAAACACAAATAATTTCTCTAAGGAAAAGTTGAATTTGCATAGAAAACTCCCTGAAGTTACTACTTGTTACTGTTCAGTAAACAGTCCCCAAGAAACCCACTTTTAAGAGCAAAGAATCCAATTTTCCTTTCTTCCCTGCAATTATCCCAATCTCAGATTTGTCAGTCTAATAATTTTTCCCCCCAATAAACTCAGTCAGAAAGTACCATATGGGCCATCTTCATTATCAAAACCAAATTTTTCCAGAGCAAAGCATTTAAAGGTGAGATGAAATTTCAAGCTGTAATTTCTTTCTAACTTCCTGTCCATGCTCCCATCCATTTGAATTTCTCCTGAGCTGTTTCTGACCCATTTAGGAGCAGTTCAGTAACTCTGACACTCACCCCACTCTCTAGACCCCTTTAAACTCTGCACTAACAGCTCTTACCAAGTTTTTTAGCAATTCCTGCAGAACTGCTTTGAAGAGGAAAAACTCAAAGCTGTAGATGCTCACCTTGAAGCATAATGCAAAGCTCAATCTGGTTTTTGTTCTGTGAATATCAAGTTTCAGGGGGTGTGCAGCATATTCAAACAGACCATCAATGTCAATATGGAAAATAATGACTTCCCAAAGGAATTTCAACATTTGGCTCATTGACATCCAGCACCACAAACTAATAATCTTTAAAATGTAAATAAGAGCCAAGATTTACCACTCCAGTACCCCATGCAATCACCAGCAAACAGAGAAATCCAAAAAGACATTTACAAAATAACATGTAACTCATAATAAGCTTAGTATGGATTTCTGTTTATGCTGAAGGACGTGGAAGGAAGACAAACCAACCACAAAAGCACAGAATCATCAGAAAACTGCAGCAAAAGCAACCCCTGGAATGATATCCTGCACCAGTGAAACCAAACACCAGCCCAGGGAAACAGAGCACACCAGTCTGAATGAAAAACCCAGGAAATCTTCAATGGGGGCACTTGGAAAGGGAAAACAGGAATATCCATCAACCTCCAGCACAGAACTGCACTGGCATTACCTTCATCTGCACTAGGGGAGAACAGTAATATGTCTTCAAAACAATTAATTCAGCCCTAATTGGGACTGAGAAAGCTCATTCTGTCTTTTATCCGAATGCTGGTAGTTAAAAGGTGATTTTAATTGCCATGGTAATCAGATATAATGAAGAGCAAAACTGTTTCTGATTAAATAACATTTGCATCAGAATTGCAGCCAGACACTCTGCAGCTCGCAGGAAGCTGAATTCTCCACTCTCCTCCTCTCTCCAGGCAGGCACACACAGGCAGGGCTGCAGGAATCCTGCAGATGTTGGATCAGATGGAGCCATGAAAGGCTTCTCCTCCCAATTCATCTCCCAGAAGGAGAAAGAATTGTTCATGATTTGAGCTGTCAGACTCCAGATCTGCAGGTGTGTGCATCAGGCACAAACCTTTCTGTGCCTCCAAACCTCACCTGGAAACCTGGGCTTTTCAGCTGCTAACCATCTTGATAACTTTTTGAAATATTCGTTTTCATAGTTTTTTTTTTTTTTTTTATTGTTTTTGCATTCATCTTTCAATTTTTTTGAATGTTCAGCAGGTTTTCTATCAGGTTACATGTAGTGTTTATGTTGCAGCTCAGTTACACAAAGAACAAAACCACCAAACTGAGTAAAGTGGTCTTCAAAACACTGCCAAAGTCTGAGTTACTTCATCACTAGGAAATATCCAGAACGACTCTTGATTCTGGCCACACTGTTCTTTTCTGCAGTTACACCAGGAAACAGACATTAATTTTCAGTTAATTAATTATAACTAACCTAATCTGGAATCTCCAGTGACCACAAAAAGTGGTCACTGAATAGCCAGAAAACAGGAAAAAATCCTTTTTATAGAACTGCACAAGAAGCTGTCAAAAAGGAAGCCAATGGCTGTGACCTCAAAGGCTGCAGCTCTGAGTCAAATTTGACTCTGGGAGATGCAGAGCAAGAGCTGAGAGAGGGTGAGGTTAAAATGAGCCTTTGGGTGAAAATCACCTTGTCCAAGTGACAGCTTGAGAGGACATCTGCCTCCTTCCTCCAAGCCTGCTGTGTCACATTCACTTAGACAAATTTACAAACTGTTTATATAAGCAGCAGTGAGCACACAGAAGTAGCTGCATCAAGAAAAAATTAGTTATTTGGCAAAAATAGTCAATTGAATATCAATGCCATGGAATCCACTAGGGATGGAGGCTGAGCCCTCCTCCCACCACAGCAGCAGAGCTGCAATATGTGAAATGGGTGTTTTAAAATATTTACAAATTGGAAAAAAATATTTTAGAAGTATTAAACTAACTTTGTGTCACAGGTTTCCAAACATTAGTTATTTAAATGGCAGGTTTGGTGCACTGGGCCATGTAAAGACATTCATACATTTGCATTTTCATTGAGAGAGGACTATGATGTAAAATGGAACTTTACTTGTATCATTTAATAGGAAAAGCCTTTTGTGATGGAAAGCAGAATGCTGCCATGTGATTTGTGCCACTGCTCAGAGTGGTGTCCCCTCACCTGCTTGGAAAGGGGAAATTCAGAAAAATGGAGGTGAGCTGTGAGGGCTGAGCTGGGGCAGCTGCAGAAGGCGGAACTCCACAGGGAGAGCTCCAGCCCCTCACACAGCCCAGGCACTGCCAAACCTTCCAGGGCATCCCACACCATTCACCAGCTCCCCAAACTCTGCTGCAGTGCCCTCAGTGCCAGCTCTAACAAACCCTCAAACCCTGGCACAGGGAGGGAGGGAGGTGCAGGGGTATTGAACTGCTCCTCATCCTCAGAAAAGAGCCTGTCCATATCACCATGGGCATTTTTGTGGAAGGGGGCAGATATTAAAGAAATATGAATCACATGCTGAAAGAATGGATTAGAAAACTCTCACTAGAAACCTTCACTGGTTTAACTTCACAAATGAAAGAAATTGTATTTGTGCATCCCCCTGTGTTGAAATTTTACCTTTTGTCTATAGCTATACTGAAATAGGACTAATATAATAGAACTTGTACTGAAATGAGACTAATCTTTAAATCATCTGATAATAAAGTTTGTCATCCATAGACAAAAATTCTGCTACAGAACATTCCAGGCTGTGCCAGTGCCAGTTCCAGCAAGGCCTAAGCAAACAGGATTTGTGGTGCCACTGCAGCATTTTTCCCTGAGCAGGGCCTGTTAAATGGATAACAAGGACAGGTGTTTTTATTGCTGGGTCAGATTAGCAGATTAACACAAACTCATAGAAACTGAACAAAAAACTATGAGTGATCTCTTGCCTAAATCCAATTTTACCTCTCCATGCCTTCTGGAGTCAGGTAAAGAATAAAGCCTCTCTTTTACAACCTTCTGGAAATCTGCACAGCATCAACCTCAAACCCACCCCATTCCTTCTGCTTTCTTCCCTCCCTCTCTGTCACACAGGTCTCATGTGAAATACAATATTCTCCCAGCTGACAAGCTCAACACATTGCTTTTTATCGTGCTGAAATGTCACTCTGTACCCAGGCTCCAAGCTCAACTAGATTTTCCAGCTCCTAATAGCACTACTGGGAGAACATCCATCCTAACACAGACCCCCAAGCCCAAAAAGAAAGACATTAATTGCCACAATGCCTTGATTATAGAGATGTTTACAGAATAAAATTAACAACAAAGCAAGGCAGACACTTCTTCTTGGAAGTCAATCCATAAGGAAAAAAAAAAAATCAATTATGTGCTACAAATGCAAAAAAGCCAATAATTCACAACAACACGCCTGGAAAGGAACATTACACACATTAAGTGGCAGAAATGGGATGACATGACCAGGTAGGCTGAAACAAACCAGAATTTTCCACTTTGAAAAGTGAACTTTATCCAGCGTTCAGAGCCGTCAGCAAGTATTTCCCATATTGATCAGAAATAGCTTCAGTTTATTACTCCTGACTTGGTGTTGCCTTTTTTAATGCTAATCTCTCAGCTAGAGCTGCTGCCTTACCTTTGTTCATATCAATCAGCTGCTGCTTCTTCTTCTGTCTCTCCAGCCTCTCCCGCTCCGCCTTCTCCTTGGCCAGCTTGGCCCTCTTGGTCTTCTCCTCCAATTCTCTTCTTTTGTTGTTCTCTTTTAATGCCTCCTGCATTAGAGGAAAGGAATGTGAGTGTCTGTGCACTGAGGAGAACCAAAATAACCTGGTTGGAAATGAAATAACAGGAGAAGAAACCGGGGACTTGACCCAACACTTGGAGCACGCTCAGAAATCTTGGAGAGAACATAATGCAGCACAGTATTTATACATGTGAGAATTATTGATCAAAGCAATGAGGAGCTGAAATAGCTCTGTATTTATGATAAAGGAAAAAAAGAATTTATTTCCAGCAGCAACATGTTTGTATTTTTCCCTATTAAGACTGCAAGTCTACCTTAAGCCTGTGCCATGCTCTTAGGAGGGATGAGTGGGGAGGAAGCCAAGTGTCCACTGTGAGGGAAATTCAATTACAAGTGGCTGAAACTCAGGTGCTAGAATTTAAATATAACTCATCAAATTTTTTTGTTGATATAGCCAGTCTGGATGTCTAAAATTCAGAAAACACAGGAGAAGAAATGGAAAATAGCTGAATTTTTAGGTTGTGACTAAAAGGTTTCTGAGGTAACAGGTTATACCTGAGGTCTCTGAGGTAACAGGGTATATACTTGCTATATAGAGCAAATTACAAATCCAAGACTCCCAAATGCTTCCAAATACAGAATAATCATTCAAGCAAGGAGCAGCATCTTTCAGTGTGCCATTTCAGGGCTTTCCTGAGGTCAAACACCACATTTCAGCCCTGTTTTACAGAGACCCTGAACACCAAGTGCTGGTACCCACAGCCTGACTCCAAACTGCACCAGGAACTGCACCAGGACCTGCACCAAGAAAACTGCACCAAGAAAACTGCACCGAGAAAACTGCACCAGGAAAACTGCACCAGGAAAACTGCACCAAGAAAACTGCACCGAGAAAACTGCACCAGGAACTGCACCAAGAAAATTGCACCAGGAAAACTGCACCAGGACCTGCACCAAGAAAACTGCACCAAGAGAACTGCACCAAGAAAACTGCACCAAGAAAACTGCACCGAGAAAACTGCACCAGGAAAACTGCACCAGGAAAACTGCACCAAGAAAACTGCACCAAGAAAACTGCACCAAGAACTGCACCAGGACCTGCACCAAGAACTGCACCAGGACCTGCACTCGCTGCCCCAGCACTGAGGCAGCTGCAGCACAAACACCACAAACACCTTTTCTTCCAGAAAAAAAAAAGACAACTAAAGGGCAAAGCCAATGTCTTGTCCTTTTTGGTTTTGGACAGTTCTGTCACTGCACATTCAATCCCACCTGACAGAAATTTCATTTTACTGTGGAATGGGAGGAGATGCCCCCAGTCTTACAGAGAAAGCAAATATGAAATGTCATGGTTGCACTGGTAGCTCAGCAGCCACTGACATTCTGTGATCACATCACAGATTCCATCACATTTTCTACCAGCAGACTGAACTAAACAAGCTCTAAAGTTAAATTTTATCTGGAAATTCTCCTTGAGCCAAACTCTATGAGTTCTATCTGAAAGAAAAATTCAGATTGCACTTCATAAAACAGAATGGACACCAATGGTGATTAAAAAAAAAACAAACCAAAAAGCCATTCAAAATAAAGGTTTAATCTTCTTGAAGAACAGCAAGATAAGAAAATACTGATAACTGTGTGTGAGAGCAGCCCCTTTTATCCATCTACACCCATCCACCTCCTGGAATGGACTTGCTTGTTACTCCCCTCCATCAGGGAGTTGGACTCTCACCCATTCCATATTTGTTATGTCATTTACTGCCATACATTTGGTCAGACTTAGATGAAAGCTGGAAATAAATCATTGGAAAGAACATACTCCCACCTGCTATCAGTGTCAGTGCAGAAAGCAAAAGAAATCTATTTTCATCTATATTTATAAGCATACTTTATATTTAAATTAATATTGCTAACAAATTTGATCATAGTTTCTCAAAACTGATGGATGATTAATGCAAATAAAGAGAATTTTGACTCAGGTGTACAGTGGTTTCTACAGCATCTGCTCTGCCTGAATTGTATCAATCTTTCAGTTTCATTTCCTGCAGTTCTACTGCAAAGGGTTATTTTTCTCTCTCATGGCATGCCTTTATATTCCCCCAGACCTTTTCTCTTCCAAACATTTGAGTTGTAGTGGATTTCTTCTAACACAGAACAGTGCTATTCCAGAGTAGCAGAGGGCTTTTTTCAACTATCAAATGCCAGTGATCCCCTTTCTGTGTAGTTTTGCCAATAAATTACTTCAAAAGGTAAAGATCAGTTTAAAAACTAAAAAAAAAAAAAAGTTCTGTAATTGTATAATTGCTTTTAAAAAAGGGAATAAAAATCAGCAGTTTTGATACTGCAATACAGTGACAAAGAACTTACTACTGTTCATAGGGATCGACTGGACAACTAAATTTATTCTCCAATTAAAACTAAACTAATCTAACAGCTAGAAATCAGACAAAGAAGCAATCCTGTGGTAAGAATAAAAGCCTTCTCAACAGCTTTAGAGCACATTTTGAAAAGTGCTCATCTAGATGCTGTCTTCTCAAAACATGTAAGTGCATGCAAGAAGGGAAATAATTTTCGAGTGAATCTCAGCAGACAGAAATATTTAAATGCACAAAACCCTTTTATTGATGGGCTTTTCATGACCCTCTGTTATTTTGCTTGGTGCATAAGGGCAAGCAGTTTTGCTAATTCAACAGCAAATTAAAAGTTAGAGAAAGTTTGAGTGTGGGTTTGCTTTGTTATAATAAAACCAAAACTGAATTATTGTCTCTGCTAGCAGAGCAAAGAGATTCAGCAAGGAATATTATCTCTTTTTAAGTGAGTTAGTGGAAGGAGCACACAGTTTGATGTTCCCCCTTGTGTTTATTAGGATTCACTGAAGTGCAGCTCTGGTACTCAGCACTGCCAGTTTACAGCTTGGCTTCCTTAAGAAGCAAATAAAAAATTAATGCATCTCTTGCATTCTGCACATATCTTAAGTTTTGACAGACAAACATATTCACACATCGACACGGTTGTAAATAGACTCTCGAAGGTAAATTATTAAAAACAAGAAGAAAGAAAACAAACTGTAATGCACAAATCTCCCTGGATATTAAAGATGCAGCTGGCTACAAAGCGGTCATGCACCAATAATGAGGCTGCCTGTGATCCCTCAGGCCTTCCCAAATTTGCCTTGCAACTGCAAAATATGTCAGCTGAACTTCCAGCAAAATAATCTTCTCCAGCCATAAATCGTTAGGAACTACCAGCTCAGATTATCTGGAAATTAATCTACAGAAATTCAGTTAAAATACAGCAGATTGAGCAATCAGTGCGTGCATGTAAAAGGGAGATCTTTCCTGGGTGTTCCTTGGAGGATAACACATTTAAATACATTGTTATCCCCATGGAAATAATGGAAAAGAGCTGGCATTAAACAAGGGCAGGCAAATTGAATTCCTGCTGGGTGGCAGTGAAGCCCTGAGCAGAGGATGGGGATGGGGACAGTGACCCAGGGACAGAAATGTGCTGGGCTTGGACAGAGGGCTTGGCAAGGGGAGCTGCAGCTGCCTGCCCAGGGAGGGACAGGGGTTTGCTGCAAAACCACCAGAAACTGCCTGGGCACAGGAGCTCTGCAGTGCTCACCAACCAAATTGTAATGCAGTGCTCACCAACCAAATTGTTTACAGTGCTCACCAACCAAATTGTTTACAGTGCTCACCAACCAAATTGTTTTACAGTCCTCACTAACCAAATTGTTTTGCAGTGTTTATTAACCAAATTATTTTGCAGTGCTCACCAACCAAATTGTTTTGCAGTCCTTACCAAGCAAATTGTTTTGCAATGTTTACTAACCAAATTGTTTTGCAATGTTTACCAACCAAATTGTTTTGCAGTCCTTACCAAGCAAATTGTTTTGCAATGTTTATTAACCAAATTGTTTTGCAATGTTTACCAACCAAATTGTTTTGCAGTGCTCACTAACCAAATTGTTTTGCAGTGCTCACTAACCAAATTTAACAGTACCAATGAAACGCTGCTTGGTATCACTTAATTACTGCACTGGGTAATAAGATGGAATCGTTATTAAATGGCCCTTGAGTGGACAGGTTTGGGATTGGTTTTCCTGCTCCTGTCCATCCATATTTGGAGAGCAGAACAAACACTCACACCTCGTTCAGGTTATTCCTGACAGAGACCCAGAGCTGAAGAACACACACAAAAACAAAGCTGTATCATTGTTTTTACAAAAAACACACCCAGGAAAACAAATGCTGTCTGTTTGGGTACAACCCTAAAAGAGAAACCATGGCCCAGGGCAGACCAATTATTGTTTTGTTCCAAAAGCAATCTTTCTGGATCAAGGAAGACAAAAATCAGTGGTCTGGCACATCATCATGTGAGCAGAAGCCTTTAGACTTTTCAACAAAAATTCTTTCTAAGGTAAGCCTGTAAGAACTGTTCATACAAGAGCCCGAATCCAGTAAAAAAACTGAATTATTCTTTTTAATAGCAGGACCTCGAATGTGACAGGCTGAAAGGTTTCAAAAGTTTCTGGGTAGAAATTTCTGACAGATTTTAAAGGAGACTCTGAGAATTACACCCAGTGTAGTAGATAAGGACAAAATGTAATTAAATAACAAAATAAAAATTCCTGGCTTGGAAAGACTTTGCAGACTTCCTGCAAGACATGGCTGTTGGGCTGTGGAAGGAAGCACTGCAGAGGGTGTGAGGCATTACACTGCAAAGAAATCCCAAATGTGGGACAAACAACTGCAGGGACAGCTCCCACAGCTGCAGCTCCTTCCCTCAGGTTCCTCACCCCTTGCACTCTGTGCTCTCACAGCATGAGAGCTCCATCAGCCTGCCTGGGCTTCCCTACCCGTGCCAAGCAAGCAAATCTGAACCTGAGGAAGGGAATGAGCTGTAATTGACTCCAACATCACCCTAAATGGAGCTGCAATAATGCAGTGATCAATCTGGAATCACAATTAAGCCAAATATGGGTTCCGATTATCAAATGATCTTAATGGGATTTAGGAACAAACAGGATGATGAGGATAAGGTGATAGATGTGAAAGGAAACTCTGGAGGTGTTAGAGGAGTCAGGCTCATTCTAACACAGGAGTTTTCAGGCAGGTTTGAGTGCAGGTGTTGGCAGCTGCACACATCACCTGGGCACAGCCCCAGGGGCCTCACCCAGGGCAGGCAATGCAGGCAAAGCTGCACAAGAGATCCCCAACAGCTTCAGCTCTGCCTCAGCCCAAACCCCAAACCAGGCTTTGCTTTCAGAGTGGAATGAGCACTCAAAATCCTCATTTAAATATTAGAAACTTCCAAAGATAATGCCTGGAAATAATGACATTTCTCAGTTGGACTCGCTGCTACCAGTACTGAATATAAAACAGAAAAAAACCAACTAAAGAAACCTTTTAAATCCTGTTCCTTTCAAGATGAGGAAATTTAACTTCATGGTTTCCTCTGGACCATGTTCTCCACTAAAACTTCTGAAAATATTCCCTAATCAATGGCATCTCTACCCTGAAATATGGCATCCAGTGCTTCTCCCCCATCCACAAAGAGTCACCTCAAGAGAGAAACAACAAGGTCAGAAAAAAATCCCAACTCCAGCTGGGCAGTTATTTCTGCCCTTGCCAACACAGTGTACTTGAACTCAGTTTAATTTCTTTTATTATTATTTACTTTTGCACCTTTTGGGGAGCTTCCAAGAGAAATGCCATCCTTGTGTTTTACACCATGAATAAAGCATTTATCTAGCAGCACCAACCCCTGGTAAATAAACTGAGTTACTGTTCCTATGTGAATTCCACCTTTCCTAGCCCACCCCTAATTCCTGATTTGTTCAGGATAATGATTTAAACCCATTCTGCTCAGCACCAGCTGTGTGTGTACACTCAGATGAGAACTGAGAGCTCACAAAAGGTTTTGTATTTTGGGTTTGGGCAGGGGGAGGAAGGGTTTGCTGTATATTGCCTGTTAATAAGGACAGTGTTTCACTTTTGGTACCACCTCTTGGGAAATTTCGCTGAAGAAAATACTTCTTGCTCATTATTCTTTATTTTTTCCCAGCTTCCTGCTAGCTGGAAACTGTTATCTTTCAGGCTGCATTAAAGAACTGTTACTTTTTAGGCAGAAGGGATGAAGTGTATTCCCAGACAAATAACCAGAGAGAACAATGAATAAATAGAGCCTTTCTTTTAAACCACTCCTGAATTACAAACACAATTTATGAGTTTGAAAGCTGGGAATTTAGCCTGACTATGCACTGTATTTCATGGTAAATCAGATGTTTATTATGTATTTATTTATGTATTGTAGATTCATTGGGTTGTATTACTGCAGCAAATGACCTGCTGCATTCCAGGGACACTTCAAAAAAAACACCACAAAAACCACTCCTGAGCCACAGAGCTTGAAACTCCCTCTGTAGCAAGTAATAAACAAACAAATATTAGGGAGAGGAAGGGCCTTGCAGGTCCATTTGTGCTCAGGATGCTGAAGGCACTGTGGGAAAGCTGTTTGCTGTGAAGGAAACAAAACTGAAATTCCTGTCCTGTCTGGCCAGGGCATCAATCTCACAAAATCCTGGAGCCCAGAGAGGTGGGCACCAATAAAAAGGGTTCAGTTTGCTGATCATTTCATGTGCCTCCTCATTTTGGGGAGATTTTCACTTTGTGGAGGCTGCACTGAGGGCACACAGCAGCCATCAATCAATAGCAGTGCTGATACAAAAGGACAATTTTATTTCTCTGCTGTGGTACCAAACCCATCTCTCATTCTGCCACCTGATGAGTTACTCACATCTGCTTAAACACTGCCTGCAACTGCAATAAACCCTTGTCCTCCAAGCACATTTATAATGGATTTTAAGATTTAATTCCTTATTCAAGAGCAGCATTTACACAAATGTGAGGGAAGCAGTCCCCACTGATAAAAGTGTTTACCAGATAAAAAAATATCACTCCAAACAAAACAGCCTCTGCATTTCATGCAACTCGACCCAAAAATCCCTTTTCCTGCTTCAAAAACAAGTTTGTTTTTCTAAAACTCAAAATTCACCTTTAGGACCATCTGCACTAAAGGAAGCCCACAGAGCAAACAAAATCTAAAACATTCAAGTGGGTTTTTAAATGAAAAAGTAAAAAAAGGAAATTTTAAGGAAAAATTTAAGAAAATAGGAAATTTTTCAATCTAGTGCTGAGGTGCATATTTCATACAACTCCCACAGCACAGGAAAGGAAGTTCATGTTCATTTACAAATGCAGGAGTGACACATTTGGTGGAGGTTTTTAAATCCTCTGCCACCAACACAAACAAACACTGAGGAAGTGACAGCCTGAAAACATTACAGGTCACTTGATACAGAGTGTGAGACAGCAAGTTGAAGACAAAAAATGGAAAAGAACAAACTGGCATCTTGCTGCAGGCAGCTGATTAATCATTATTTGATAAGAGCCTGATCCTTTTGGGCCTGACATTGTATCAGGTTGTCCTCAAGGACAATGGAAATTTGTGCTCACTTTCAATGGAATAAAGGACTAAAAATCTAAAAAAAAAAATTCTTCTTCAGAAGAGTTCTAAATATTAAAGAAATATCATTATCCAGTGGATCTTCAAATGCAAAGAGGAAAAAAAAAACCCACAAAAAACAGAGGAAAAAAAAAGAAAACCCACAACAAACCACCCTTCTTGCTGCTTTCAATTCAATTTGCAGTTGGCTCCAGGAGAATACACCTTTCTATTTATTCCCCAGCCTTGAAGCTGACTCGTGCTCCATGGCAGAGGGGAATCCTGTGGAAATGCTGGATTGAATTCCTGTGGTGACTGTGGAGCCTCCAAACTGAGCTGGCTCATGGCACAGGAAAGGAGAATTACTCAACAGACAGCTCCTGTTCCAGCCAGAACATAAAAGAATGACAAACTGGATAAAATGAGCCATCAATAGTTATAAAATATCTGGAATTACACTTCAGCCAATCCCCAAAGCAGCAGAGGAGCTGATGGGGGCCCTGGAGGGAGCAGGAATGGGAACAGGAATGGGAACAGGACAATTGAACACGGAGCAAGCTCCAGGGGATGGCTGGAGATGTTCTCTCCCCCAGCCTTATCTGACTGCTCCTCAATTCTTATCTTATTACTTTTTCAAAGTAAATCCCACAGATTAAAGGAATTTGAACATATTTCTCCTCTGGGGAGACTTCTTGCAAGCATCAGAATGTTGCAGAAAATCTTAATTATTTTTTTTGTAAATTTTTTTGCCTCTTACAGAAAAACAAAAATCCTTCACAGTGAACTTTTAATGTTTTGTCCATTAAACCTGATTATTGCTAAAATACTAAAGTTGAATTAAATTTTGCTCAACCTTATCCACAGCTGAGTTGTCAACTTACACACTGGAGGACAATATGTCATGACCAAAATCTAAATAATTCTGGAAACCTTCACCCAATTTCCTGCCATGGAACAGAACACAAAATTAAGCACAACAGAAAAAATAGAGAGACAAGGAAAGAGTTACAACTGGGAGAAAAAAAAAATCTATAAGAAAATACATAACATTTTTCAGATATTACTCACCAAGAAGAGAGTTCTGAAGTTGCTCAGATCACCAAAGAATTCTTCTATGCTTATTGCCTTGGGATCAAAGGTGAAGTATTCTCCCAAATTTTCATACAATTTTGTCATGTTGTTGTGCATGTTGGACAGTTTCTCATATTGTTCTCGAGCACTCTCAGCAAAGCTGTGAGGTTTTGTTAAGGAAAATGCCTCAAGTGCAGCACAAATAAAGGAATAAAAATAAAAACCCAGTAAATAAAGGAAACAGTGCACAAGGAAAGAGCTCTCAGTACAAAGTTACAACTGCAAAATGTGCTTCCAAATAAGACATTTTTATAAATAGTATTAATAATATTATTAATATTAGCATTTTATGAATTAATATTAATAATGTCTGCAAGTTCATGGCAACACTTCCATTAAATGATCCCTTTCCAAGTGAAGATTTGCTATTGACAGAAAATACAACTTGCTCTCTAAAACTTTTAAATGCTGTAGGCCTTTTTATTTGAAGAGATGAACAATTTTATAAAAAGAATTCTATGGAAACAGCCAGTGAAATTCAGTTTGCTGTGAGAATCTGTGGTCTCAGTGCTCCAGTGAAGCCATGTCCCCCACCTCACACAGATATTTTATATATCAAATGTGCACAAGTACCAATGACAAATCACACAGTGTGACATCTCATTTTCTTTGCCTTTTATCACAGAATTTTCCCTGTGGGTTCTTTGCTGCCCAGGCACACAGAGCTGCCTTGGGCTGCCTGAGCCAGGTTCACTTCTTGAGGCACAACCTCAACCTCCAAAAATGAAATATCCACCCAGCCATCCCAGCAACCTGACAAACAGCTTTGAGAAATTATTTCTGAGAAAAACACCATGGAACAACACAAATCTTGGGTTTTTTTTCATTAGGAAGTGGAAGTCTGGAAATGAGACTGAGATTGACTTTCATCCCAGCAGCCATCATTACAAGTTTGACATAATGCTTTTAAATAGAAAAACGTGGTGCTTTTTTCTCCCTATGTGAAAAAAATCTATATAAATATCTATCTATAATATCTCCAGAATAGCCATATAAATTTTAAAATATATATATTTAAACTATATTATATATAACTATATATATAAAACTATATTTTCTGTATATAAGGGGCCAAATATCCCACCTGGATCTGCCCATTTTAACTCAGAGAGTCATAAATAAATAAATGAATAAACAGTTAAAAATTGTTTCTCAAAAGTACAAATGAAAACTCTACAAATATCAATTTTTCCAAGCAATCCTCTCAACCAAAGCCTTGGTGGCCTAAGAGCAGAGCTGGTAGCTCCTAAAGTCCATTCAGAAACAGAAACACAGTGATGGATATTGATTTATAAAATCAAGATTTTGAAATAATATCTGCCCAAACAGTGCCCCAGCAGTGGCAACACCTAATTCTCAGTTTATTGAAAACAAATTTAAGCTGGTTGATGAGAATTTCAAGCTTGGACTGTTGAGCTGCTCATCTCAAGATAAACCTGGTGCAGTTCAGTCTTCAGTGACATTTAACTGCACAAAAGGAAATGAAAGTTTAATGGCAAGAATACATTAAATAGGTAATAATGGCACATTACTGAATTATTGAGCACAGACTAAAAATTTTAGAAAAACAGGAATTGCCTTACAGCCAGCAGATTGCTGTCGTGAGCAGCTCACCAAAAAAAATACACATAAATGTACAGATTAATTCAGTGGATCCTTTAAAATAAAAACCATCTTACATTATGTGATACAAACCCAAAAATGACTGAAAAGTCTGAAAAAAAAGAAAAATACTTGGACAATTCCAGATTTGCAGCCTATTCTTGGAGACAGAGCTCCCAGCTCTGCACTGATGTTGCACTCACATAACAAATAACAAGAGTAAGAACTAAAAACCCCAGCAGTGCTGCTGAAAGGGGATATTTTAAAGCACCACCCTAGAAATAGACACTGTAATTTCAAAATTATTATTTTTTATCTATTAAGCACCAAACTGCAAGTAAGAAATGTCTGTAACAGATGGCCTGAAAGACAAAGGGGTGTCAGCAAGACAGGTGAGCAGGGGAGCCAAGGGAGAATGGAGCATTTCAGCTGGGCTGCATTTTGGAGAAGACAAGGCAGAGCTGCAAGGACAATATTTCCCAGTCCTAGAGCATGCAATATTAACAAAGTTATGCCACACTCTGGGTGTTTCACCCACCTTCCTGCTTCTAACAAATTCATAGTGGAGAACACCCCCTGGGAATGTGGTGATCCAGGCAAAGGGGTGACCCAGGGCAGCACAGCCAGATGTGCCAACAAATCTCATGAAAAAATTCAGTGAGGAACGTGAGGAGTGTCAGCTCTGTGTAACAGCAATCCTTCATTCCCACAGATTTCCTGAAGAGATTGAAGCTTTGCCAAGTGCCCATTTAAAAACTCCAAACTTGGTTTCACTCTTGCCACTCCAAACCAAATCAAAAATCACAGATTTTTTTTTACTAGCAAGTTTAAAGGTGCTTGTTCAAGTAGCAGAAAGTACTTTATTCAGAAGCTTGGTTTTCCCACATTTTCTTGCATGTCATTGCAGAGCAGGATTCTGGCCTGAGGAACCACCAGGCTAAATATCTGCTTTAATTTGTTAGAGGAGAAAGTTTGAGTCAGTGGTGTCATTCTTAATGAAGGATGCACAAGAGCTCTTGGTTTCTAATCTCCCAGCTCATTCATAATAGAGCATTCTTTGAATTGAACTGTGGCAATGCAAACAGAACTTGTTAACTGAAGACAGAAATTCAGCTTTAATAGCACTAAGTCATTCCCAGTGATAGCTCTATTTTCACCTGCTATCAGGATGTAAACACATGCTAACAATTTCATCACTCACTCCATCCATAATGCATCTCTGTGACTGCACAGCAGCCAAGACTTCTGGAGCATACACAGATAATTATGAATCACAATTATATCCCTAATCTTTTCCTCCTGTTGGAAGCCTTTGCAAAAACAAAACAAAACAAAACAAAAAACCTGCAGAAATCTTCATTGCAATACACTTTACCCAAATCAGAGCCCAAAGCAGCCAAGAGCCATAGCAGGAGCCCAACTTTGTCTGTGTGCACAAAATCATGTGCTTCTGAAAAGCTGAAAGATTCCCCAATAAAATACCATAAAAAGCTCAGTGTGAGAATTTCTTTCTCATTACAAAGCAAATTACCTCATCATTCAGTGTCTGACAGAACAGCTCAGGAAAAAACCCAAACACAGCAAAGCACAGTGGAGCAGGGATTCTCAGCAAGGAGGGCTCTGCCTCCCCCTTGTCCCATTAGTACCTGAAATTATCATTAACTATCACAATTATGTAACAATTGCATTCCTTGGAAAAAGCCAGGATTTCAGTGGGTTTTGTGTTTGTGGGAATGAAGCACAGAAAGGTCACAACCATCCAAGAACAACCCTGGCTCAACCTGCTCCTTCTCCCAAAATCTCAGAACAACAATTAATTCACAGTGATTAAAATGAAATTTCTGACTTGTGCCTAAATGGCCACAAAACTTTCATCTTGGTAAACACTACAAAATCTGTCAGTGTTTGCTCCCAGCTCTAAGCAATCAACTCAGTCCCTGACTTTGCTGCACTCAAACTTCTCTGTGATGAAAAGAATTTCCATTGATTCCTCCACATTGCTATGCACAGGAGAAAGCTTCAGTCAACATCATTTCAATATTACCTTGTTATTTGTACTTCTGTTAACGAGGACACAAAGATCACTGCTCAATTCTCTAAAAGTCCCAGAGGAAGTCTGTGGGCAAAAACTGATAAACAAGGGCCTACTTTTAAATTTTCAGTCCAAGGAGCAAAGCCCCACAGAACTTAAAACTGTTTTATACTGGGAAAGTTGGCTCCAAGATTTAGGTGGCAAATTAGGAATTTCCTGTTGTAGCAAAAAGAAAACTTTAAAAACAAATAAGAGCACTTGGCTCTCCAAAGAGGACACAAAAGACAAAATTTCTAAAGCCACAGGCAAGAGAAGAAAGCAAAAATTTGTCTATATTTAAAAAAAAGCACTCCAAAATTAGAGCTAGGCATCAATCTAAATTAACCTGAACAATTTGTGAAAAAGAAAATTGCTGAACTCAGAAAATTTTTCCCATTACTGTAACAGAGAAATAATTCCTGAATTCCATAGTCCCATTGTAAAGAGAGAGTTTTTCAAAGCTTTACAAGCACTGAAACAAACCAAACCTTTCACCCTGGCAAAAGCAACACTTGATCTGCACTGATGCATCACCAGAATTGTGAAACTGGCAACAAAAACCACCTAGTTCTTAATTCTCAGTTGTGATATTCTGATTTTTAACTCATTTCAAACAGTATGAAGAGTGGTATTTGCAGCTTTTTCCAAACTGAAATCTCTTTTTTATTTTGTGGTGGCAAACAATTAATCACTATTCCTGCATTAATTAGAAGGAACACAGAACATGATAGTCAAGCATGGATCAGGCAGAAAATGTTGCCAGAGTAATGGATTTGCAGCATCCCTTCCCTGGAGAACAATTAGATAAAAATCTCTTTAGATGAATAAAAACAAGAAGGGAACAACAGAAATGCAGCTTGTACAAACGAAATGCTGTTGTAAAATTTGTTTTGCATATTATATCCAAATTAGTTGTGACTGCTTCAAATAACAAAAGTGTTGACACGCTCTAACAATGTTAAAAATCACTTTTTAGGTATTTCAGCAAAGGCCTGGTGGCCACTCCTAGAAATATTCTATTACCTCTGGATGCCACAATCAGGTGCCTTGAACAATAATTCCAGCTTGGTGTGCCCTGAATCTTTCAGGGGAGCTGCAGCCACGTTCCCTCTTTGATCAGGCAGCTTTCCCTCACTTCAGCTGCCTTTAATTAATGTCTGAGCTGCCACTGCAGCTGCTCTGCACAAGCTTCAATCACATCTGATGGTTACTCCAGCCAGAGAAAGTTTTTGGTAAAGGTTGGGGAAGGAAAAGAGAAATCCCCCCCCTGTATTTTCAGGTTTTCTTGAAGGCCGCCATGGCAAGAAATCCTCAATTTCTTGTTTTGAGCAATCTGAAAAACTGCTGATTGTATAATGTTTCAAGAGCCCAGATGTTCCAAATCAAGGAGGAAAAGGACTTTTATGTCACCTGAGGGAAAAAAGGCAAATTGAGAATTGTTTAGCACAAACAACTGTTGCAATGAAATGTTCACAAACTCAAGCACAGGAGGAAATTAAAGTGAATGACTACATTAAAATAAATTTATTTTGCAGGTGTCTATGTAAAACCACACATCAGATATGATTTGAGTAAGGTGGTTTATGTCCCTCCACTCATCTTTCCTCTCCAGACATGGTCCCACATTTCTGGGCAATCATTAAAATTAACTTACTGGGCAATGATTTGCTGGAAGCTCACCACAAACAGCCTTGGCCCCAGTGACTGGGGTTAACCCAAGGAAAAGTCAGGGAAGTGAAGAGATCCCTCCAAATTCTCTCTGAGACAAGAGGCACTTGAAAAATCCCTTAAAGAACTCTTCTGGCCAGACAAAAACCCAGAGCAGACTCACAGGCAATGAGCACCTGACATCCAGATTTCCTCTTGCTGCTCAGTGACATCCTTCCCCCCCAAAACACTTGAGCCTTTGAAAAAGAAAATGTTTCTGTTTGGAAAACAGAACTGCAGAGGGCAAAAAGCAGCCCCATCAACACCAAGAGTTCTGCTGAAGCAGATTCTCAGGACATTTGGATTTTGGTATCTAAAAGCTGCAGCTCCAGGCATTTGTAGAGTGCACTTCCCCTTCAATTTCTGATTTTAAAATAAGCATACAATAATTAGGGAATGGATTTCTAATGGATTATCACTCTAATAAAGCACAACCCTTTACAAAAAAATATCTTTCAGTGATCTGGACAACTTGGTTTAATATAAATTTAAGGATGAAAGCCCAGTTCCCCCCAGGCAATGATTCACAGTCGAGGAGCCATTAAATCTCTGGTACATGTACAGAAGTGGAGTTCTGCTCATGGAATTTTATTCTATGGAATCTTTACAGGATTTTTTTCCTGTACAATTTTCCATGTGCTGCAGATTGCTGGGTGTGTCCCCAGCCAGCCAGCACAGGATCTTTGTGTGGTGATCTTTGTGATCCTCTCCTCCTGTGCCCAGCCCTGCCTGGATCCTCCCCAGCTCTGCAGCACAGCTCAGGGGATGCTCAGGGTGCAGAGCAGAGCAGAGCTCCCTCCTGGGGCACAGCTCCACTGCACTGGGGATTCAACCAAAAACCCAACAGAGATCTCTGAGCTCAAGTCAGCCATTAAATGCACAGAAGTCCATTCTGTACAATTCACACAATATTTGTTTTTCAGGATATAAAAATTAGAATAAGCAACTAGAACTTCTTGGCTATCCCACAGCTCCACCTGTTGCACATCATTCTGCCTCCCCTTTGTGACATTTATCAATTTTTTATCAATTTATCAATTTCCTCCTCATTCCCACTGCCATGGAATGCACAGACATCTGTGCACTTCTGTTCACAGAATTCTTCCTGCGCCCAATATGAGAGAGTCAATATAATCCTGTGTCTGCTCATATTAGGGATTTCCTTTGTAAAAAGGAATGAAAACCTGAAGGTAGAAATAAACTGTCAAAGAAAACTGATATCGTGCTTTGCATAACACAATTTTCATTTATAATGCTCCAAAGTTCTTGTATTTTAAACTATTAACTTTATGAAAACTCTGCCTTAGTCCAGACCAGTAAAAAAGGAAAGGATCATTTTCCAAAGAGATTTGTCTTTTTTTTTTTTTCCCCCTGACATCAAATAGTTGTAAGAGAAATGAACATTGTGCAGTAAAACATGACACATTATTAGGTGCTTTTCAAATTCAATCCAAGCAAAGATTATACCTAAATAATCCTATAGTTATCACCTGGAACACGGTGAGCATTTTCACTTTGCTTTAAGATGGATCAAAGAGGAAAAAAAAATAAAGCAAAGAAATATTGTGTGATAGAAAGGGAGGGGAAAGCTCTTTAAAAAGCTCTGTTGAGTCTGGCAAGACAAGAGATTTAATTCCTCCTGTACAAGGGGGAAACAAGGAGAGAAAACCCCTCTAAAGAGGAACAGTCAGGTGACAAAAATGAGTCCCCACAGACCCTGAAAATGCAGCAGAACTGGGAAAATTCTCCATCTGGGGAAGTTCACCAAAGCTGCTCCCAGGCATGACTGAGGCCACACAAACACAGGGCTTCAGGTCAGTTCCCAGACTCAATATTCCTATAAAAACCATGGGATTTTTCATGAAGATGAATTACAAACACTTCTCTGCCATATTTTTGTCTCTGGTACTGCTTTTACTTCTCCTGGCCCAGGCCTGCCCACAGGTATTTCTGAGGCTCCATCACCCTCCCAGCCCAACAATTCCAGAGTGCCCTGAGTTCCTCAGTGGCTGCACCTGCACAAACATCAAACCCTGGAACCAGCACACTCAGACAATGCCAACCTGCACCACAAAATAAACCATGGAATCAATCAGCACTCAGACAATGCCAACCTGCACCAAAAAATAAACCATGGAATAAATCAGCACACTCAGACAATGCCACCCTGCACCACAAAATAAACAATGGAACCAGCACACTCAGACAATGCCATCCTGCACCACAAAATAAACAATGGAACCAGCACACTCAGACAATGCCAACCTGCACCACAAACCATGGAACCAGCACACTCAGACAATGCCATCCTGCACCACAAAATAAACCATGGAACCAGCACACTCAGACAATGCCATCCTGCACCACAAAATAAACAATGGAACCAGCACACTCAGACAATGCCATCCTGCACCACAAAATAAACCATGGAATAAATCAGCACACTCAGACAATGCCAACCTGCACCACAAAATAAACCATGGAATCAATCAGCACTCAGACAATGCCAACCTGCACCACAAACCATGGAACCAGCACACAGACAATGCCAACCTGCACCACAAAATAAACCATGGAATAACACACTCAGACAATGCCAACCTGCACCACAAAATAAACCATGGAACCAGCACACTCAGACAATGCCATCCTGCACAGCAAAATAAAGGACATGCCCCCTTAGCAAATACTCTAATTAATTAATTTTACTTTATGATGAACATATTGTTAATACTGCAATTCCTGCTGTGTTGACTTTCTGGATTTTTACCTCATAAAACAGAGCAGAGATTGCACAATTTATCCTGCCATAAACCACATCCTCCTAGATGCACAAGCCCATTGCTGTTTTTGTCCATTAGAGTGGAGAAAAACCTCTCCAAAGTTGTTCCTCACACTATTAGGTCATGATTCCTGACCCAAAACCCTTCCATATTTTGCTCTTTGGCACGGGAATTAATTACTGATTTTTTTAATCTGGTAATTTAGCAGATACACTAAATTTTGTTACAGCCTTTCTCTGAAGCAGGCAGATAAAAATGGATTTCCCACCAGCCCCTGAAGACCCTGAGTGCTCCCTTATCTTGCTGAACATTTTGTTACCTCTGCTCTTGCTGTGCTCACACCCTTAAGGCAGCCTGGAGTCTGAGGCTGAGCTTGTCTCAAAGCAAATCAACAATTTTCACATTACTGGTCAAGCACTGAAACACTGACTGCTAATAGCTCCCTCTTGGCTTACACCATGTTTTGTTCATAAAAGAATGGAATATCTCATGATCAATTATGCAGGCCTGGGTAGAATTCTTTTCCCAACAATGAACATAAAGATATTAAAATACATAGATATAATAAAGGGAACAAAGCCAGGTACCAAGCAGAGTACTGTAAAAAAACTCATATTATGATAAAAATAAACATCTGGAATCTTGCCAGATGAGACCTGACCAATTTAAAGTTTTTTCAAATTCCATTTTACTGAGCAACATGCAGCCTACATCAAATTAAACAATTCACATGAAACACCTCAACAGCACTTCTGCTACTTGATGGTTTGCAATAAAAACAGACTAACAATTCTTGGGATGCTTAGTGCACCACAGGGGCAAATACAGAATTTCAGTACACCTTATGGAAAATTTCATATTTGGAGAGATTAAACCCTCACACACACACACAGAATCACCACATCCATCCCAGAATCCTCACCATGGCTCGTTAAAGCTGACAAAAAGAGGCTGTAAAACAAAGCTTTGAGGAGATGCTGTGGTGCTCTGGTTCAGGATAAAGCTGCCACTCCTCACACCCCACAAGGAGCCCCTGTGACTCCAGCCTGGCTTTTAAAAGTTCCCAACTGAACAGGAGAAGGCTGCCAGTCCTTTCCACCAGGATTTCCCACATCCCTCTCAGAACTCACTCAGGATAAACAAAGCAGAGGGCAGGAAAATGCTCAAAAACCTGAATTCCTCAGCCACCTCCCAGCACAGAAATGTTCATGCTCTCCTGCCTCTCAGCAGGGAAACTGGGCTTGACCAAGCAGAAGGAGATTAAAGTTGTTTTTCCACAAGGTTAAACTCATCTTTAATTGGGAAATATCTAATTCTACCAGGGTTACAGCTTAGTAACCATGCATGCTCAAAGCACAAGGGGGAATGAAGGAAAAGCATTTCCCTTTAAATGGCCAGTGTAAAAACCTGCACAGCAATTCTCAAATTAGGTTTGTAATGGGATCATGACAAATTGATTGATCTTTTTCCCCTACTAATTTAGAAAGATGATTATTTGGGACAATAATTAGCAACATTGCCATTTAGTGTATTAAATAACAAACCTAACAACTGGTTTCAGCCATGACCAGAAAAGGAGAACCATTCTATTAGAACAGCAAAATAATTTGCCTTTTTTCAGCACTGTATTTTTATAAGTTAACTTTGCCCAAAGACTCAGAGCATTCACCTGCTGCACATCCCAGCAAACACAAGGGGTAATGAGCTGCAGGTCAGAATATTTATCTGCAGCAGAATCAGAACATTTAACCTCCCTTTAACTCAATTATATCCATTGATTTCCATGACAAACATCCAGTCACACCAAATGTGACACCAGACATGCAAATATTTCAAAGCTCTTTTAGTGGGGGCATTATTTTATTTTATTTTTTTATTCCAGGGTGAAAAATCAGGTAAAGGAAAGGATTAATAAATGCCACAGAGGACATTTCTCAGCGGAAATCAAATTGAATGACAGCAGTTCTATCAGAACTGTCAGTGAACAACAGGCTCTCCAAATAAATAAATAAACCAATAAACAAATTCCAGCTGGTGGGATTGTCTGTGTGAGTGTTGCTGGGCTGCTCAGGGCTGGCATTTCTGAATGTGCTGCTGACGTTGTTCCCTCTAACTGCAAGAGGCCCTGGCCATATTTCTGACACACTAATTCTCTTATTTTTAAACTTTTACCTATTAAAAGGCAGCTCTGCACACACAGATCATTTTGTGTGCTGGGGAGACACACTCCCCAAAGACTGAGTAAACAACTAAAGTACATTTGAGCTCAACAACATCAAATATTGGAGATTTTTTTTTCCCTAAAGCTTAATAATGCCAATTGAATATAAGTAACTAAATATAGCCCAAATTGCTTGTAATCTGATTTTTAACTTGGCTGGGTCAGTTCTCCAATAGGATTCAAACTGCTGAGATGCCACGAGCTTAAACAATTAGCAATGCAAAAAAAAAAAAAAAACCAAAAAAAAAAACAGAGGAGGAAAACTCTGCTTATTCACCAATGCCCTGAATTTCCCAAAAAAGCCTCTAGTTTGGAAAAAGAAAAGCAGATTATTTGTACAGACTAATTCTCCCTATCTGCTATCAGTGTGCTTTCAGCAGGGGATTTCCTGGCAGGGCTGCTGAGGGCCCTGGGTGCATTTCCCAGCTCCATCCAGGGGGCCTTGGCTGGCCCATTTCAATATCAAATTGAATATCAAATATCAATTCAATATCAAAATCAATATCAAAATCAATATCAAATATCCCATTTCAATACCAGCCGAGTGCTCAGAGATAAAAGGTTTTTAAACGTAACCTCTCAGAAGATGAGACACTGTCAATTTTCCTTCTCCAAAGTGCATTTTAGGGATGCTTTACTTGCATTTGGGGCAATACAAAATAATGCAAATCTGGGCCACGCAGACTGGGGCTGTCAAACAGCCAAGCAAATCACTGGGATCTCAGATCTAATACTCCAATCACACATTTTGCTGTCTTAGAGCTGCAAGAACACAGAACAGAGCAGCCTAGATGCAAAATTTAATGTGCACCACCCATGTGATACTTTCCACCATGCTCATGTTAATAAATTTGCATAAAACCATACAGAATAGGTGATGCAAGGTGGATATTCTGAAGAAGGTTTGATTAACTTATTACCAATAAATTCAAATTAACACGAGTCTGTAGCAGGGTAAAAAAGAAAAAAAGGCATTCCTGGCATTTAAATACAGGCTCTGCTTCAAAAACTTCCCTGAAACCTGAACAATTTATGTACTAAAATTAATTGCAAAGCAGATGTACAGCATTATAAGGCTTGCAATTATTGCTTAAAACGTTTTCCATTTAAACATAAAACTTAGAAAACGAAAGATTCAAGAGTAAATAAATCATTACTTTCCTGTGCTGTGCCTTCAACAGGCACTGCTAAGTCTTTTTCTTCCACTTACTATTGTAATTTAGAAGAAAAGAATTGTTTTCTGTATGAAGCTAACAGAAAGTTAAATTAATCCCAAATTTATTTTTTTAAGAAATAATTTCTCATACTTAAATGCAAACAACAACAGCTCCCACAAGAGAATTATCAGCTGATTTTAATCTGAACACTCCCAGTGCATCAAAGCCCCCAGGCTTGTCCCCAGCTGGGTTCTGTACAACTGCAGAGCACCCAGAGAGGAGATGAACCCCAGACTCCTGGTGAGGCTGCAGGGGCTGTCACACAGCACTGGGAGCACAAATGCACATCAGGAGAGGACCCACGCCTGTCAGGAAGGCAGCTCTTCTATTCCATGAAAAGGATTCTCTTCTAATGAATGGTGTTCCTTACTGGAAATTAAAATTAGTTCACAAATTGCTGCTGTTCCATTTAATGATAAGATGAATGCACAGCGCTTTGAATTTTTTTTATCTGCAGTAATTTTTGCTCTTTCATTCATCATTCCCTTAATTTCACAACTCTTTAAAAAGAAAAAAAAAAGCTTTGAATTCCTCACATGTATGCAATCAGTCAGAAAAGCCACGTGGCAGCACTGATTGCTCTGGGAGGCAAAAGATCTCAATAACTTCAGGCACATTAATGTCCCTGATTAGGGAAAATGATCAGCTGAAAAGCAGAAAAGCCACACAAGGCTCCATTGAAGGCTGATGCAGGACACACTGCAGGAATAAATTCATGTCAGGTATTTCATAAAACACACACAGCCAAAGTTATTCCTGTGCAGGGAGCAGGATAACAAAAAACATCAACCCAGGGATCAAACATGTGCCCTTGGAACAGCATTCAAAGCTGCTGTTTATAGCAGGAGCTATATATATTATATCTATTATATATCTATTATATATATGTGTGTGTGTATATATATATATATATATATATATATATATATGTATATATAAATAGATTGTATGTATAATATAGTATATATACAATATATAATATTATATATATTATATATAATATTATAATATATTATGTAATATATGTATAATGTATTATATATATTATGTAATATATAATATATAACATATTATATATATTGCATACATATATATATACACACATATATATTATATATATTATATATATTATATATATTATATATATTATATATATTATATATATTATATATATTATATATATTTCTGGAGGAATTCATTATTTTCTAGAGGAACAAACTTTCGTTTGTGCATTGCAAGGGAAAAGAGAAAGAAGTGATATTTATTATTCATGTATTTATAGTTCTAAATCAATATTAATGTTAACTCAGTACAACTTTCCATTTGTTCCCTCTGAAATTGCTTTTCAATCCAGTTGTTTTTAATCTTTGTTAATAACATTTCCATTTCAGCCCCATGAATGTAAACACTTTTCTCAATCCCCAACTAGACACCAGTGTTTTAACATCACTGAAATCTCTGTGTACACTTACAGCACACAAATATGAAATTCAGAGTTCTGCACTTGGAAAAATCTTCAATTGGAGGCACAAACACTGAAATAAAGCCAGGAGTGAGAGGCAGGCTTGGCACAGTCTGTAATTACTTTTCTAAACTGTTGAATCAGACTCCCCAGTGCTGCATGCAGCAGGGCTCATTATAAAAGGAACCTCTCCCATTTAAAGCTGAATTATTTACAAATTGATCTTCAGGTAAAATACAATTCCAGTCACGGATCAGATCCTGGGAAAGTTGTTTCAGAAATCACACCTAAGTTATTTAATATAGCAAGAAATTCACAGAAGGACTATTTGAATCCCTTTATTTTCTTCAGCCACACTGCACTGAGATGAATAACTGTAAGTGCTAAACAAAAAACTGATTAAGTGAAGAGAAAAATTATCTTGCTTAGAAACTGAGCAAGAAAAAAATCCAAAAGGAAAATGCAGGTAGAATTTCTATTCATCTTCTTGTCACTCACAGCACCAAAAGCTTATTTGTTAAAAAAAGTTAGAAGAACTAAAATGACTTAAATTGTTTGACAGAATTTGCTTCTGTATTTTGACTATTAATTTAATGATTACAAATTCATATTATGAATGGTATTTTTCTTGTCACTGGCCTCCTACATGAATCTCCAGGCAGGATCTATCACTCTCACATCCTCTGAAGAAAGTCTCATCCACAACTCCTGGTAAATAGCTTTGTTTATGACAGCAATGAGAAACTGTGCCTTGAATATTAGAACTGCTGCATCCCAAAACTCTGCTGAGACATCTCAGACTTTCTCAAACACTCAGAGATGCTCAGCCTGAAATTCTGTAACTTTCCAATCTCAGGATCTGCCATCACCAACAAATCTCCAGGCAGCTGAGGAAATCACAGAAATCCACACTGCAGACTGGGGTGTCACTTTTACACCCTCCAAAACGATTCTCCAATCTAATAAAAAATACAGGAGTGTAGAAAGCCTCAACAAATTCAGTGATAAGCAGAAACAAAGTGGATCCCTTGATCCGAGGGGAGATGACTTTTGAAATAAAAGCACAGCCCTGATCAGGTCATCTGCTCACTGTGCAAACACAAAGCCCAGGGGAGGCAGCCCTGGCTCAGCCTTATCTCTGCTGCCAAGCCCCCAGGGCTGATAAAAGCAGGGAGGAATCACCTGGAGGAATCTACCTGTAATCAACAAACCAGCCTGCCCAGGCCCTGGAATAATTCACTTTCAAACATCCCAGAGGCTCCTCCCATTTCTGCCAGCACAAAGAAGTATTAGTACTTTACTTTTTAACATTTTTGCATTTTCACACAATGCAAAAATGTAAAGACAAGACAAACCTTTTCTTCTCTAAGAAATTCAAGTGATAAGCTGCAGAGAGAAAAATGTTACACATTATCTACTTGGCTCTTTTTCCTCACCAAACCATCTGAGTGATGCTAATCATGGCTGTAAGTAAACACGCAGGCAGCAAAACAAAAATACAACTGAACAATCATTTCTGTAACCTGGAAAGCAGAGCTGTCAACTCACCAAGAAAAAAACAATGGTAAAGGTGCATTTCATAAATTGGCTTGATTTATGAACTAAAGTGGGGCCAATGTGACAGAATTCAGCCTCTGATGGGGTGACAAGGCACAGAACAATTACAGGGCAATATTGAAAGATTTTCTGATGCAAATGAAGCTCAGGGAAATAATAATGAGCTTTGTTTAATAGCAGAACTGATAAAAGTGATTACCAGCAGCAAGGCTCTGAGCCTGGCACACAAGACAAGGTGCAAGGGAAGATGGAAGGAATCAGAAACAATTTTCCACTTAGTCAGGAGTTGTCTCCCTTAAGCTACTTTCCAGCAGCCTTGTCAGAAACTCAAAATAAATCCATCCAGAGGAGATGTTAAATATCTGCTTGTGAAATTCTGTCACTGACTCCATTCAGATGGTAAATCCTGCCAAAAAATGACTTTGCTCAGACACAGCAGAGGGGAGAAATCTTCATTGCAGCCACCTACCAAACGTGCTGAGCAGCTGTGAGTGGATCTAAACATCAACCCCTCCTTTTCCTTCCTCTGAAAACCCCAAACCCACCAGATCTGCTGCAACAAGAGAGGAGAGACCTCACAGGAGCATCTGAGCTTCTGGAAATGCACAAAGTGCCCTGGACCTGGCACCACACTCCAAATGCTGCCAAATATTTCCACACAGAGCTGGGGTTTGAGCACAATAACAACCTGGGAAATTTCAATTTTTTTTTTTTAAAGGGCTTTTTCTCAGTCTTTGGTGCATTTTTGTGAGTTTCATGTATCTTCAGCAGACTTGTTACTTTAAAGTTTTGAACAAAAGGAAAGCTGGATATACAAAATCAAGCCAGACAGAAATCATATTAGAGTCCCCCCCAGATTTAACTTAAAGAATCCACAGTCTCTATTCTCTACAGAAATTAAGGGACATAACACTTCTGAGTGAAAACAAACGTAAATATTCCTCTAAAATGTTAAAAAATATAACTTAAAACCATTAGCAAAATTAATACTCTGCCCTTCAAAAAACACCACATCTGGAGCTAAAAAATAAATATATCAACTTTACTGCTGGTGTTTTTCTACAATTGAATAAATAATTCTTCTCAGACAAAAAACATCCCCATACTGGGTTTATGGCTGCTCTACTTCCTTCAGGAAAGCTGTCTGGGCACCCCTGGAAAATCTGATTATTGATGCTTTCAGTTCTCTGCTTGCTTACATTCACCACACCCACTGATGCTTTTTCTCTGCCCTAGAAGAAATTCATGAAAAGAGACTTTAAACCTATTCTGGAGTGCTGCAAACCCCGAGCAGAGGGTGAGAATGCTCAGATCAGCAGTGGGGCTGTGCCAAAGGATATGCTCATCTTCTCCACAAACTTGTCGTGCTCATCCTGGCTTTTGGGGAAGTTCTCAATGTCCTTCTCCAGGCGCTGGATCTGCTGGTTCATGGAATCCAGGTTGCTCTTCAGAGTCTGGGCTGACACTAAGGGCAAAGAAAGAGTTTATAAAGTGGTTGCAGAAAGGTATCAGAAGAGGAAAAAAAAACAATGGCAGTATAAATAATCTGAAAGAGAATGGTTCCATTAAGTAGATTCATATTTTTCTGAATTACAGCTTGTAAAAAAATTCTTCCCTTCATAAAAATAAATTGAAAATATCTACTGTAATATACCAGATCATCATATTTAACATTGAAATGTCACCACTTAATTCTGCCATTAGTTCAAATTATTCCATTTCTATTTAAATTTATGGTAAAATTTCCAATATTTCTAATATTATTATTTCTAATATTCTTTTAAACCTAATTCAAAGATTAAAAACTAACTAGAGTTCAAAGAGATTTCATCTTCTTAATGCATGTACTTGGTTAAATGAATGATCTTATTAAGGCACATTTCTGTTACAGGAATGATTTAAAGAATAGGCATGGGGGAAAAAAATTAAATATTTTTTCTTATGTTGAAGTTACTCTGATTTCTGGAGCCCAGAGCTGTGTTAATAGCAAAGGTAGGTCTGAATAATAAAAGCTGCTGATAATCAAAAGGAAGCAAAGGACTCAGAGTACAGCACACTAATTAAAATAAAAAGAGGGGAGTGTAAAGAGCTGCTGCTTGCTGTGTGCCAGGTTATCCAATGGAATCACTGTGCTGCCACTTTGGGTTAAACAGCCCCTCACTGCTGCAGCCTGGGAGCAAAACCCAGAGCAGCATCCTGGAGGTGAGGCAGCCCCAGCTCCCACAGAAACCCCAGAGCTGCTGACAGTGACAGAGCCCAGCAGAGCCATCCCTGCTGCAGCTGGAGAAACAAAACAACCTCAGTATTGAGGATATATTGGGGAAATACTGACTTGGGTGGCATCAGCCATGAGCCCTTTGTCAGGCTGGTTTTACCCAACTGGCCAAGCTCCTGCTCTGCAGGCACAGCTGCCTGTACAGCCCAAGGCTCTCTCCATTCTCTGGCTCCTCTTGCACAGCTCAAAACTCAGAGCTCTTAAAGAAAAAAGCAGAGAATCCCAAGACCCCTTTGCCCCAGTGCAGCCCAGAAAATCAAATTACTCCTTTTTTTTTTTAAAGAATTTTTATTATCTTTTGCTGGAAAGCAGTTTGCCGAAAGTTCCACTATTTTCTAAAGAGCCATTTATTTTTCTATTTTCTTGCCATTAAAAAAAAAAAAAAAAGAAAATTCAAGATGCTGTGGATACATGAGATTAAAGAGCAGAAGGAAATTGAGTCACAATGGCCTGAAAAACAGCACATAGGAAATAAAAATCTGGTAAATAAGGGAGCTGTTCCCAGAGGAAAATCAATTTTCTATTCTTTCCAAGTGAGGACTCCCATCAGCTGTAACACTGATTTCACCAGTGTGTTCAAATACATATGGCACCAACAGAGCTGTCTTTATAGCAGCCATTATCTCCATTTTATTTTCAATTTTATCCATTTTATACTGGGTACCAAAGGAACAACTGATCATGTAATCCTAGAATTATAGTGGAAGTTTTTAAAGCTTAATTCAACTGGGGTGGGAATCTCGACTGACCACAGAATCCTTGTAGCTTTTAAATTCACATTTGAGAGTTAACCTTGAAATCAACCACTAAAACACTCTGAATAACACAAATTATCAAAGCTTTTAGGTTCTGCTTGCATTAGTTTAATCGTTTGATATTATGATCAAAGCACCCATTTTTGCTTGAACTGAAGAACTTGAATTACTGTAATATTTTTATGGGCTGTTGTGGAGTTGCAGAGGGGGACAAACAGCACAGGAGGAAAATGCTGGAAGTGAAAAATAAATGAGGAGGATGCAAATGGTCATTGTGTTCACAGAATAGCAGCTGGTAAGGAAATAGGCAACATAACACAGTTTAACTGCTTGCAGCAATTGGAAAATATTTAAATGCACGACCACGTAGCAAGAGTAAAAGTTGATTTTTGTCTGGAATTCAAAAGTACCAAGAAATTCAGCAAGCAATGACAAACAACTGTTGAACTTTGTGATTATGATGGATGGAAAGTGTTTTCACTTTCTAAAACAAAGTTCAGAAAGGCCCAGATCAGGAACATTGTGGCTTTGAAAGCAGGGAGAACTCTATCCAAACAAGAAGGCTGCATCCTAAAGCTGTTCTTCCCATAATTAACTTCTGTACTCACACTCAATTAACAAAAAAATGTTGTAGAATATGCAATTCTGTTCACTTTTCCCCCCCCCCCCCATGCCCAGGCAAATGTACAAGTTTCTGTTCAAGTAATTTATGCAGTTGTTGTGCTGCAAGACAAATTTCAAAAGATGACAGAACAGGGAACATATATATATATAGACTATAATAAAATATCTGCATTTCCTCCCATAAACCCTTTTATTAGAGATTTACTACTTCAGTAATGTGCAAAGGAATCAACATGAATACCTTCTACTTTCAGGGAAATTCATGTAAATTTCTTCAAACTCTTGCAAGGTTTTAATTTATGAGAGCATAAATTCTGCTTGCAGCACAAAGCCATTTCCTTGAAACCATTTCCAACTGCACATCCTGAACAGCCTGTGCCCTGCTCTCCTCAAAGACAGAGGCTGGTTCACCTTCCATTTACCCACCACCACTCAGGAAAATCTGGTATTTAACAGAACTGGTCTCAAAAATGGGCATGAGAGGCAGCATTTGACCTTCAGCAGCAAAGGCTCTTACTGACAAAACCTCTCTGGAGCAGCCATCCCAACATGATTCCACTTAATGTTGCAGCAAGAGGGAACAACCAACTAAATCCAATCCATAAATAACTGATGTCAAGGTAGGAACGTGAGGCAAGTACAGAAAATGAGGAAAACATGGAGAAAAAATACCCCAGCAAGAAAAGTCACCAGGAAAAATCCTCTGTGTGTAACCCCAAACACTCAATGATGAGCAGACCCCAAAAAAAGGGAAGCAATCTAAAGGATGCCTGGCCATTGATCTCCTTGTATTAGCAAGGATAAAAGGTTGGTTGTTTTTCATTTCCAAATGAAAAGAAATCAGCAGCAGTAAAGAACCACCTCACCCACCCTCACAGGACAATGAGGACTCCCAGCCATGGAAAAGCAGCATCCAAGAAATGGGAAAATTGGAGAATTCCAAAGTCAGACTAAATTGCTGACACAGGGAACAGTGAAAACAGAGGATGAATGAGTTCAGGGAGGATTGATGTGGATTCTTGGACAGCAGGTTCAGAAGGAAGTCAAAGGTAAGAGGCAGGGATGGAATTTTTGAATTCCACGTGCAGATGGGGAGAAACAGCCTGGAGGAACTGCAGGGTTCTGCCCAGTCAGCCTGTCTAAAAACCCACATAAACCCCAAATCCTATGTATGGATCAATCCTCAAGGCCAAAGAGGGGGGAAAAGCAGCAAAATTTCTCAGTTTGTGCCAAATTGTGCCAGTCTGGCTCGAGTTTAGCCCTAAGGAAAGGGTGGCTTGCAGACAGCACCTGCAGCTCCAAGGTGGAAGGAAATGCAGCACCTTGAATGTGAGGACCTCAAACCCTGGAGACAAAAGGATTTATGAGACAAAGAAAAAAGCCAATAGAGAAGTTAAACTTGAGTTTCAACTCCCTGCAGAGACACTGTAACATCCAGAGCTAACAGGAACAAGGTAAAGGATGTGTGATAATGCATTGTCCAGATGATTCCTGCCAGGCACAGAGCAACACAAGCACTTACATCCATCAAATCAATATTGTCTCTGCACAAATACTGAATGCAACTCACTTAATCATGCACCATTAAATCTTGGACTGATTAAGAGATTATTTAGCATATTATTATTTAATTATAGTAGAAAATCACAGCCACTGCAGAGATGGCACAATATTATTCTGACATGGAAGGCAATAATTTCCTTCACCTTATTATTTTCTTTATATTAATTGCTCCTCTGAAAAAAACCCTCAAACCAATCCTATCCACTTATTTTGGAGAAAGCATTGCACAGTCTGCACGCTAAGGAAGGCTTAGTGAGGGTCTGCTGGGGCAGTTCAGTCCCAGAAAAATGCTCCCAGCAGTTAATCTCATGTTGATGGTGAGCACGAGCTGGTCCCTGTAGCCAAGCTAAGCATTTTGTATTTACATTAATACAGCAACAGGAGCAAAGGTCAGACTAATCCCTTCTAAAATAAGATTGCATCAGACTGAGAGTCCTCCCCACAACAAGAGGTGAAATGATACATTCTGATTAGGTGCAGTGCCTCTTGCAAGAGAAATTTAAATGGTCTCTGATCATGATGCAGAGCTGGGATGGCCATGTCCACAGCTGGAAAACACTCTAAGGGAAAGCCAACAACATCAATTACTTCAGTAAGCAAAAGCAGGTCTCTACCAAGCAAATTAACTCGTGGATTTTTAAGTCTAGACAGCATTTGCACCATAACTACATTGTAAGCATACTAATGACTATTTATTTCTTATTGCCCGAGGGCAGATGGAAAGAGCCTTTCACAAAGGAATGAGAGGCAGTTTGGAGGGAAATGGGTGAGCAAGTTCATAATCTGCAGGAATCACAAGCGTTGATTACTCAATTCACACCAAGCAAGTTTCTGTTTGTTAGGACAATAAATGTTCAAACCCATCAGGGTCAAGGGGGAAGAACAGCTCCCACCTCACCCAGCCAGAGCAGCTGCCAGCCTCCCCTTCCATAAACTGGGAAAGCTTCCTGACACAAAATCCTGGAGCTTAACAACCAACCCACCATGAGAACAGACTTGCTCCCTGGCACAATCTTCCCTGCACTTTTGCAGCTTTAGGAGCAGGAGCAGGTCTGCCCAAATGGCAATGTTGTTTTTTGTATCCTATGACTGGGATTTGATCTGAGGAAGCCCCAAAGCAGAATTTTTAACAGACAGATTTCGCTCATTGGCACTTTTGATTTGCATGCTGAGGTTTCCCTGCCCAGCAGAGGCTCTGCCTGCTCCCAGCCCTGCAGGGGAAAGGGGCAGAAGGCAGGAACACAGCAGGGCTCCACCTGTCCAGCCTGTGCCCCACCTTGTCACCTTTCCAGCTTGATTTCCACCTTTGCAGGCAGTGTTCCACCTTTCCAGCCTGTGCTCTACCTTGTCACCTTTCCAGCCTGTGCTCGACCTTGTCACCTTTCCAGCCTCTGCTCCATCTTCCCAGCCTGTGCTCGACCTTGTCACCTTTCCAGCCTGTGTCCCACCTTTCCAGGCAGTGTTCCACCTTTCCATCCTCTGCTCCACCTTTCCAACCTGTGCTCCACCTTTTCCAGCCTCTGCTCCACCTTTCCAGGCAGTGTTCCTCCTTTTCCAGCCTCTGCTCCACCTTCCCAGCCTGTTCTCCACCTTGTCACTTTTCCAGCCTCTGCTCCACCTTGTCACCTTCCCAGCCTGTGTCCCACCTTCCCAGCCTGTGTCCCACCTTCCCAGCCTGTGTCCCACCTTTTCAGGCTGCCCCAGGAGCTGCACTGCCCTGGCCCAGCAGAGCCAGCAGCTGTGCACTGCCTGCTGTCCCTGTCCTGCCCACCTGCAGGGGAGCTGAACACAATTTCCATGTCAAAGCCCTTTATAAGGAGCCCAGTAACTCCTGGTTTGGGGTTTAATGAGAGACTCAGTCTCAGGCACTTTGTGTGTGCCCCCCTCCTGCTCTCCCCTTGTCAGGAGCAGCTTTTCCCCAAACCTTCCAAGTTCACCTCACTAACCAAACACTGCCATAGAATAGAAGCTTTTTAGTTGAACTGCCTTTTCATATCACAACTACAAATCTTTTAGAAATCAGATGTCCCAATGTTAGAAGAACAACCAGGAGCACTGGAGCTGCAGGGTGAGAAGAGCTCTGCAATCAGCAGGGTGGGACATCACCTCCAGAGCACTCCACAAACTCACCCCACTTGGATGTTGGCGTAATTACAGATGCCTTTCAAGATCTCAGAAGTTGAGTTTATTTTTAAAAGAGAGCTTATAATTACAAAATCAGTGTGTATTAAACAAGCATGCTGAAGCAGAGCTGCTGGCAGGGGTGCAAGACAAACTGCAAATGAAGCAGAGGGGACAAGGAAACACAGAGTGAGGGGGGCAGAGAAGGAGCAGAGCTGCTGGCACACAACCTGCTGCTCACAGAAGAGCTCACAGAGATTTTGGGCAAGTTCATCAAGCTGAAGCTTGTCCTGCCTGGCTGCCTGAGCCACCTCCAGAGGGGCCAGAGCCCTCCTCACAGCCACCAAAGTGCAAATTCCACCACAGAGAAGCAGCAGAAGAAAGAACAAAGTGCCATTTTTGCAGCTCTTGCCTCTCTCTGGAGGCTTGCATTAAGGAATTCTAAATGGATTACACAACTTAAGACATTTAAAGCAATCTTCACTTCTGAATTGGTTTAACTACAGCCAGAAATTCTTAAATGCTTTAATTTCTTTAATAAGCAACAGCCCATGAGAGTCATTTGGACTGTTCTTTCATTTTGCCCTTGATACTTGCACTTGAGGGAGAGGAGCAGAGCCTTAAAATGCAAACCATACAGAAAGCTGCTTAATGGAGATTCCAAATTATAACTTCAAAACGGAGCTCCAGAACAACCACAGTTCTCTGCAGCATTTATTACACACAGACTGCAACGAAAAAAATCCTCAAAGCCTTCCCAGACTGGGAGAACTCCCTGAGCCATTCTGCAGAGTGTGAGGCAATCCAGGATCCCAAAGGATCCCTCAGAGAAATTCCTGCTCAGAGCTACAACACAAGGAGCACCTGTGAGCTTTGTGCTTTCCACCACTCCGGGGCCAGACTGGGCAAAATCTGCTACAGCAACTTAAACTGGGCTTTAAAGGTGGAAATGCTGCAATTTAAACTGAGCTTTAAAGGTGGAAATGCTGCAATTTAAACTGGGCTTTAAAGGAGGAAATGCTGCAATTTAAACTGGGCTTTGAAGGTGGAAATGCTGCAGTTTAAACTGAGCTTTAAAGGTGGAAATGCTGCAGTTTAAACTGAGCTTTAAAGGTGCAAATGCTGCAATTTAAACTGAGCCTTAAAGGTGGAAATGCTGCAATTTCAACTGTGCTTAAAGGTGGAAACGCTGCAACTTAAACTGTGCTTTAAAGGCAGAAATGCTGCAATTTAAATTGTGCTTTAAAGGTGCAAATGCTGCAATTTAAACTGGGCTTTAAAGGCGGAAATGCTGCAATTTAAACTGGGTTTTAAAGGTGCAAATGCTGCAATTTAAACTGGGCTTTAAAGGTGGAAATGCTGCAATTTCAACTGAGCTTTAAAGGTGGAAATGCTGCAATTTCAACTGAGCTTTAAAGGTGGAAATGCTGCAATTTAAACTGGGCTTTAAAGGTGCAAATGCTGCAGATCTCTCTGCTAAAACCCAGGTTTTTTCCTGCTGCACCAAACTATAAAACTTTTGTCTGACAGAAAAACGGCTGCTGCTTATGAGCATGTTTTAAATTGCTGTACTTCAAAGTGACAGTGGCACAGGATGTTTTAAAATATTTCCCCCATTCTAAAATGATGCCATTAAATCACAGTGAAGTACCTGTATAAAATCTCAAAATTAATACTTTATTACAGTATTCCTAATAAAAAGTACACACATATTTGCATTCCCCAGTGTTTCAATTGCTAATGGCCTTTGCAGAGAGATGCCTGCACCATCAGAACCATATGCCTGCAAATTAATGAAATAAATTGCAGTGTCCAAGTGAGTGAGAAATCAGTGCTGGTGATATTGGTATTTTTCAGCCCACTGCACAGACCTGATTCACCCCCACAAGGCACCTTTCACTTCATTTTACTTTCAACTCCACTTTCAAAGAACTATCAAGGGGCACACCTTGATATCAGGCAAAGAACTCAGTGTGTAAGTGCTCAAAAAACCCCTCATTATTACTGCAAGAGACTAAAAAATACAGATTTTATGTTATATATATGCCCCTTTCCCAGTTAATCTCAATTTGCTGTGGCTCTGCACAGCCCAGTGGGTGCCACTGCTGGCAGAGCAAGCAGGAGCAGCTACATCAGGAATGTGATATCCAACAGATAAAGACAGAGCTATGGCTCATTTTTATATTATTTACAGGCACAATGGTCAAATCACAAACTGGGATGTAAAACTGCTCCTCTTAATATCTAAAATTAAGTTGCTGTTCCAAAACACTTGGCTAACTTATTTTAATTATCTTCATTTTGTGTGTTACCTATTTCACTTTTATGATTTCTGAGAGGCTTGACACTCAGATGAGCCTTAACTTTAAAAATATAATTATTTTCTGAATGATTAAAAGTATACTTTTAACCACACAGCTGTCTAGAAATATCTGACTTGCAAGGCACCTCTTGTTTTTGTTTGGAAATTTGACTGAAGCCCAAAAGGGGATGGGAATTTTTCAGGTCTTTAATAAAAAGCTGAGGTTATAAAGTGGGAAGAGCAAATATCATGAAAAGAAGCAAGAGGGAGAACAAGTGAAATGAAGAAGAAATGTGCCAGCAGGAATGGGCCTGGCTCCAAAGGACAGGGGGAAAAGAAAAAGGGGGAAAAGAAGCAAAGGGAGGAAGAAAAGAAAGGGGAAAAAGGAAGAAAAGGGGAAAAGAAAGAAAGGGAGAGAAAGAAAGAAAAAGGGGAAAAAGGGGGAAAAGAAAGAAAAGGGGGGAAAAGAAAGAAAGGTGGAAAAACAGGGGGTATAGAAAGAAAGGGGGGAAAAGAAAGAAAAGGGGGGGAAAAGAAAGAAAAGGGGGGGAAAGGAAGAAATGGGGGGGAAAAGGGGGAAAGAAAGAAAAGGGGAAAAGAAAGAAAAGGGGGGGAAAAGGGGGAAAAGAAAGAAAGGGAGGGAAAGGAAGAAATGGGGGAAAAAAAGGGGGAAAGAAAGAAAAGGGGGGAAAAGAAAGAAAAAGGGGAAAAGAAAGAAAAGGGGGAAAAGAAAGAAAAGGGGGAAAAGGAAATCACTGCCATCAACCAATGCCCTGCATCACAGCCTTGTGAGTTTTGATTGGTTTTCCTTTCACAATCTGCTTCCAGGAAGAAGAAATGCTTTTCCCATGATCTCTTGATAGTTAATCACTTTGACCTTTGCTTGTATTTTCCAGAGTAAAACTGTTTCCTAATTTATTTTTACTTTAAAAGCTGCAGGTTGATCTTCCATCTTTAAAAAGATCAACTATTTTATTATACCTAATATCAGATTATTGAAGATTTTAGTACATGCATGGGGAGTTCATCTAATCCCATTGACCTTTTCCTATTAAAATCCAGTTTTATGCTTTATCTGTTCTTTGTTAAAAGGTAAAAAAAAAAAAATAATAAAATCAGCTGTTGTTCAGATGCTGGTTGTTTATTATTATATGAATATTAAGCTGAACAGGATTTTTTTCCTTGACATGGAAGTGAGAATATGCAGCCAAGAATGAAAAGAAGTTGCAGATGCCAAGTGCAGCATTTGGAAGGTTCTGCACAGCCCAGACCACGAGGCTGCCTCCTGACTAAAAAATACCAGAATCCATCTCCAGCAATGACACTCACCTGCCCAGCTCATATTTCCTTATTTAAAATTCATGCAAATTTTAAATTCTACCAGCAAATAATATTTGCTGGTAGAATTTGGCTTATATTTTGGCTTATATTTTGGCTTATATTTTTTCATTTTCTACACTACTCAGGATTTTTCACACTTGCATTTGATTCTGGGTTAGGGGTTTTACTAGCTCTTTTGGATATTTCAGCTTTCACTCTAGAGAGGCTATAGACAACATAGAGGAAGTTTACTAGATTAAATATTAGAAAGATGGTTTCTTTAACATTCAGGGGAAACTGAACATTTTCAAAAAGTGACATTACAGATCTAGAGGAGAAGAAGGAAAAGAAAGGCTGGAAAGCTATATTTTGCTGGTAGATTTCTTCCTATTTCATGAATAACCAATGCCAGCATCATCCTCATATCCAGCCAATTCATTCCAAAAGAGGCTTCCCACAGGAAAAATAAACCCAACTGTCCATCCCCAAAACCACTGGTTTATAAAACACCAAACAAGGAATAGGAAGTGCAAATCTGCTCCATGCAAAGCAGCTCAGATCCCTGCTCAGGAAGAGCAGCAGGGGGGCAGAGCAGATGAACACTGCAAGCACCCAGCAGCACCATGGGGAGCAGCTGAAGCAACCTGCACAAATCCCATTTATTCTGCCAAAAATCTGCCCTGCTCCAGAAAGCAAAGAAGGGCTGAAAGAGAAGTTTTGGTCATTAAAAATGAACAGTAATTTATGCTCTGCTAGAAGTCAGTGCTGTTTATAGGAATTGCAGCTTTTATCTTACAGAATGAGACAAATTTAACTGCAATAAAATCTTTTTCATATGTATCCTAAGCAGCAGAATTATTAGAGGCTTTGCTTCCATTAATATGCTTTCTGTGTTTAGGATGCTACAGCTTAACTAAACTTTACTGACTCTTCCAGTTTAATTCCTCAAGTCAACTTACAGAACATCAGAGGCTTTGAATCAAACTGTAAAAATCTCAAAGCTGCAAGGTCAAGTGTCACCCACAGAAGAAATTTCATAAAAGATCATCAAAAGTGCCTGGTAAACCAGAAGACTTTACAAAGAAAGGAAGAAAAAGATGAAAAGTCACCTCGAGAAAAGAATTATCAAGTGAGAGAAAACATTTTTGGAATTTAGATAAGATGCCAAACTGCTACTTGCATAAATAACTTAATTAATATGTTAGTCCACAGAATGACAGAGTGTCCTGAGCTGGAAAGGACTCACAAGGATCTCTGAGCCCTGCACAGACTCCCCAAAAATCCCAGAGCAGGGACTCAGGCCAATGAGACATCCTGCAGCAAAGTGAGGCAGGGACACATTTAACCAACAAAATAAAACACAGATTGTATGCAGGAAAAACCATAGAAAGGTGCAAAGTTTGAGAAACAGCAAAAAAAAAGAAAAAGTACAATGAAAACAGACACAAAAAACGTGAAGAAGTGTGAAGTGAAGCCATGGCAAAGCTGGGCTGATGGATGAACTGGCCCCAGGCCCTTGGGGACACAGGAGCTCTGCCCCCAGCACAGGACAGCACAGACTGAGAGCTCTGATGGACTAATTAATAAAACATCAACAGCTAATTACTGCACCGAGGAGAGACACAGACTGAGGGCACTGCAGGAACAGAGACAAAACCTTCCAGGAGAAAACCTGGACAGGGCTGGTGGAAAAAAATGTGCATCCAGCTCCTCCTCACCTCTGCTTCCCTTCATTTTCTTGTGCTCACCCAGGTATTTATATTTATATTTATATTTATACTTATATCTATATTTATATCTATATTTATATTTATTTACATTTTACTTATATCTATATTTGTATTCATATATCTCCTGATGAAATGGACCAATTAAAAGTTTGTGTTATTTTCACCCACTTGTGCCTGAGCAGGAAGCCCAGCACTGAGGGTGCCAATGGCACAGCCTGTGCCACCTGAGAACGGGGCCAACAGTGAGCTCAGCCACCCCAGCCCAGCCTGCACTGCTGACTGACCAAAAATCATCATTAACTGTGGCCTGTGCAGCACAACTAAACTGCATCTACTCATGTGCAGCCTGGGATTTTACCAGAGCATGCTATTTATTTGTATAGATAAAAAATATGTATATTTATTATATATATTTTATAGTATGTCTACTTTATAAATATATTTTTTATGTATCCCATACATAAATATATATATTTATTTGCATAAATAGCATAGGTATTTATTTGTTATTCTCTCTCAGGTGTGGAAATGAGGAACTCTGTGTGTGAGGGCTCCTTGCACACTCAGAGCTCTCTCTTCAGAGGTTTGATGGGACACCCAACACCATCCCTGCACTGCTGGCACAACTCCTGAGCTGTGGTTTTTCTACAATTTATTAATACAATTTATAATACAATTGATAATACATTTAATAAATTTAATAATAAATGCATAATACAATTTATGATACGATATATAATACAATTTATTAATTGTATTATTTTAATACAATTTAAAAATTTTAATACAATTTTTTGAAATACAATTTTATTTTTTTAGATTTTAATTGTATCATAAATTGTATTATTTCCACAGCCCACTACAGAAGAAGAGGAGTTGCTCTATTTCTGTTTTTCCCTTTTTTTCCTCAGCTCAATAAATACCAGAAAAGCACAATGCACGTGGATTATCAATGCTTACAGGTTACATAATCCCACAATCCCAAATGAAATGCTGCAAGTATTTCATGTCAAAGCAAACAAATTCCATCTTTGGGTGCTTTGCCTGCTGCTTACCTTTGCTTGCACTCTCAACGTGCTGCAGCTCATCTGGGAATTTCAGGATGTCCCTGTAATTCTCCTCACAGATTTCTGCCAGGAAATGCAACAGGGTGGTTTTCTGATCTGATGATTTTGTATCTCGAATCTAAAACGTGAACACAGGAGAAAGCAAAAAGAAAAAGAATTCGTAAAATGTTTCAATAAAGTGAATATTACAGACTTCAACTCATTAGCAAAAAGTTACTTACATGGGTTACCTGCAAATAAACAGATTTAAAAAATGAAATTTCTTGAATTCTTCATAATTTAGGACTAGAAGGAATCTACCCTGGGATGTATTTTAAGAAATAATGATTAATTTTGATGAGAAGAAGATCTGAGATAAAGTTTGAGATTTCAGCACTGCCAGCTCAGAATCCCCCAGATAAAAAATAGCTGTGTACAGAGATTAAACAGAACTGAGATCAGAGCATTCCTTCAATGCCATAAATGCCAAATCCCTGCAGGAACCCCTGAAATGCTGCAGAGCTGGACACCATGCTAACAGTCAGAATTTCCATTTTGAAGAGTCAAACTAAAGTAAATGCTTGTTGTAAATTCACAATTTTTTCTTGGAGCAAAATCTAAACCATGCTGTGTTAGGCTAAAGACTTGGAGACCAATTCTATAGAGATACACAAAATAAATGCACCCTGCCTTGGAGAATACAGGACAAAAACCAGCAAAGGTAATCTGACTGCAGCTGAAGGAAATGTACTGCAGCCAGCTGTGTCTGTGAAAAGCTGCAGGAAAACTCTGCACAATGGGAAGTAACAGGTAAATGAATATTTTTGCTGTTCTTTTGACTGCAGAGGCATTTTTAGTGGCCTGAAACAAATCTGTGATCTTGGAAGTGATCAAACTCTGTTCTCCATTAGCCTGAGTGCTGAAATGAGGTTTTTGGTTAAAAAACCAAAAATCTGAACAAATTGTTAGAATACAGGAGCAGTGGCACATTTCCAAGAACCTTATGGCTCAATCCAGTGCATGTGTCCAGACAAAGGAACATCATGAACTTCAGAGAATGAGAGAACAAATGTAAGGCCAAATCCCTGAGTTTGCCCATTTTTGTGCTGTGAAGGAGGAATGTGTGAGCTGATGGAAGATCCAGCAGGAGCAGAGATTTATCCACAAAGGCAAGACAGAGAAGGTGCATGGAAGAGTCTGAGAGGAGCACACTCCACTTGACAGAGAATTAGTAACACATCTGGAAAGAATTGTTTTAACAGCATTTTACTCATCTGGTACAGTTCTTACACAGAAGTAAGCTACAACATACACAACAAATGAAATAAAGGATTTATTTAAGAAGAATACATAAATGCTTGTGTAAAATCTCCTATTTGTTTTCTCATTCTCTAAATCACTTGAAGTTCTAATTCTATAATCCTCATGACAGGCTTGCCATCGATGTTCAATTTAATAGAGGCCTTTCAGCTTTAAGGATTACCCTGTTAGGAATAAATGAGTGCAGGGGAAAAACAGGCTTTTAAAAATATAAGGTATTTAGGCAATTAAGAAAGCAATTTAATTCATACCAATTCAGCGATTAAAGACTAAACAATGCTCAGTAATGGTATGCAGTTAAAGGGCTTTCATGTGTTACATACACAGAAGTTCTCCTGACTTGAAAAAAAATAGTAGATTTACTGGCTAAACATCTGCATGGAAAAAAGAAATTGCATTTCAATTTGTCTGTGAACAACAGTAGTGGGATTTGCAGTCTTTGATCTCTCTGACATCATCAAGTGGATAAAGCACTTTTTTTTCTAAATGGACAAAATTATTCTGCTTTCAAATTACAACAGGAACATGTTTTGCCCCCAAGAGCAACATCACAATAAAAGTCAGCATTAGCACCTTGTAGTAAAGGTAAACATCTAAATAAATACATAAATACCTAAATAAACATTTATTTAGAACTTGAACAAATGTATCAAATTAATTTCTTTGGCTCAATCATAAACAAGTCTCTGCTATATTCACCTTCACTTTTAACACAATGGATGCAGATAGGTCTACTTGATATTTAGAATCAACAGCTGTACTTGAAAAATCAAGTCCTAAGCCCCTGATATAATGAAACATAAGATAGGTGCTGTTTGAGTGTAGTTTAGCACATAATATTTAAATATAAAAATAGAAATGAAAGGTAGGAACTGGACAGGTGGCAGCTTGGTTGTGTCTGTATCACACCCTGTACTCATATTCAATAAACACTTATATTCAATATACACACCCATTATTTTGATTCTTTTGCAGTAAGTGCAATACTTTTTACATTCAGTTTTTTCCTTGCAGTGATTTTGCCCAATAGATGTAACATTCCTTGGCTTGTAACGAGCCTAATGGCTTAGGCTGATTTCTGCTGTTCTACACACTCCAGCCATGTGGATGAAAATCAAAAAGAGCCTATTAAGTTGTGCTTACAAGACCAGGAGCTGGACTTTGATGAACCTCGTGGGTCCTTTCCAACTCAGGATATTCTATCATTCTATGATTCAGGATAAATTTTTAACACTGTGGTGTTCAAATTTTAAAACCCAGGTTTTGAGTCTAGGGCCTTTCCTTGCCTGAGAGATGGAATTTGGAAATAACACATTCAGTTTAAAAAGAAATGAAATAAATGGCTCGATCAGTGGGGGCTACAGAAAGCAGCTCCAGCTGAATGCTGAAGCATCAATTTGAGGGTCAACACCACCATGAGATCCCTGGCTTGGGAAGGATTAAAGGCCAAGGGACAGAGAGCACAGCACAGCACTCAAATGTGAGTTGCACAGAGTAAAATGTTGAATTCTGTGAGCCAGGAAAACACCACCAGAACAAAGCTCTCCCTGCACAGAGTAAACATTTAACCCATCCCAAACACACACAGCCCACTGCCAGGATGGGGTTGGGTTCTCCCAGGTGTGAGGGTTAAACGTGGCAGCCAATGCAAGGAAAAATTTATGTAGGAGCCATCACTGGAGTGACACTTTATTATAGCTATAAAAAGGCTCTCTATTGATTTTTATGAGATTATAGACCTTCTCCTACCCTAGAAATCTTTCCCCCCTTGCCAGAACAAGGGCTGCTGGACAATAAATGTCCCCTCATCAGTAATGCTCAGCCTGGATAAACAGCTTGTCTTGTTCTATTTGCACTTTGAACAAAAAGCATCATAGCAGCAGTTAACAGATGAACACACATTGATCCAGCCAGAGCACTGCAACAGCTCCACTGAAACTGAGCTCGTGGTCCCCACTTGAATTCTGCCCCACAGGACCAGCAGCTGTACCTGCACATCCCTGAAACAAACCTCCTTCCTTTCAGTTCCACTCCCACAGAGCAGAATTTTGGAGCTCCTGAGGGGGCTCAAAAAGCAGCTGGATCCTCTGGACATTTTAAACCAACACAGCAAACTCCAGTGGATTACTGCAGCAGCCTCCCTCAGCCCGAGCACTTTTGCTGCTGTATTTCTGTTGCTGCATTTCTGCTGCTGTATTTCTGCTGCTGCATTTCTGTTGCTGCATTTCTGCTGCTGCATTTCTGCTGCTGTATTTCTCTGCTGTGTTTCTGCTGCTGCATTTCTGCTGCTGCATTTCTCTGCTGTATTTCTGCTGCTGTGTTTCTGTTTTCACAGAGCATTCCATGCTCAGGCACTGAAGATGCTCTGCTGCAGGCTCAGGAGGAGCTGCTCTCCCTGGCCAGTCTCAACACATCCCAGGAATTCTGATGTTGATGTCTCTCATTTAAACAAAATTAAGTTCTCTGCCTTCTGCCAAGGGTTGTTTACAGATCATTTCTATCTTCAATAACATCATACACTGCAATATAACATCCAGAGAGATAATCTGTTTTTAAGGATTTGCAATTACTCCTCATTCATTAGCCTTCTAGCTCAGGCTAGACAGGTTGGAATGGTGCTTTCTTTTATTTTCTTTATCATGTTTTAATAAAAGTTTTAGCAAAACCAGATCTCTGTGTATGAAATGACCAGCTCTGTTGTAAAATCATTTATTTTCCAAAACCTAACATTTATCCCAGATCAATACTTGCCTTTTTTCTCCTCTTTTTTTCAGACTGCATAATGTAAGCACTGCATCCAGTAAACAGACAATTAATTTTAAGATTGTTCAAGAAACAAGCAAAAAGAAAAAAATCAATACAAAACTCTGGTTGTATTGAAAAGTGAATTCATCACATTAGGACTCCTCATCATGAAGAGTGTGTATTCTGCACATAGAAATGTGCACAGACACCTTGCTGACAGCTGGCTCAAAAAAATAATAAAAATCTCTTAACACGGGCAGAAAGTCCACTAAATGACAGTCATTGGTCTGAAAAAGGAGTTATTATAACTATAGTTTAACTATTTAACTATAAAAGGAGTTATGGTAACAAAATGCAAAACAAAGGCTCCCAAATTCTGCTAGACAAGCCTGAAGGCCGGAATACATTCCTTAGGAGCAAAAAACAGAGACACCTTCAAATTACCCAGGGAATGGTGGGGATGCTGACAGTGCATTTCCTGTCCATGTTAAACACAGGGTGCAGTCAGTAAATTCCCCTGTGATGCTGCCCCAGCTTTGGGCCCTCGTCCTGTGCTGAGTTTCAGGAGCTGCCCCCTGCGCCCGCACTGACCTTGCAGAGGAAGCTGATGTTGAAGCCCAGGGACTGAGCGTTCCTGGAGCCAGAGTTCATGTAGTTGCCCAGGAACAGCACCAGCTCCAGGAGCTTGCTGAAGCTCTCGCTCTTCTTGAGCTCCTCGCAGGCCAGGGTGACAGCCATGATGTCGGGTCTGATGTTGTTGACGTGCTCCTCGAACAGCAGCCGGAACAGGATCCCGTTGAGCCGCGCGCGCAGCATCTTCACCGAGCTCATCTGCAACACCAAACCTGACTGAGCAGGGCAGCTCAAACCATCAACAGCCCAAAAAGTTCAAGTTCTCATTGTTAGAATACAGCCCTCTCACAGACACGTGTTCTGAAAAATCCTTTCCTTAGGGTTTTTCCTCCTGAGAAGCTGAGAGGCCTCAGGAACAAAATGTAAACATTGATTATCTGCTGCTGTGGAATGCAACAGGTGCATCTGGGATTGGTCTCTGTGGTTGTTTCTGATTAATGGCCAATCACAGGCAGCTGGCTCAGACAGAAAATCCAAGCCACAAACCTTTGTTATTCATTCTTTGTTTTTCTATTCTTAGCCAGCCTTCTGATGAAATCCCTTCTTCTATTCTTTCAGTATAGTTTTAATATAATATATATCATAAAATAATAAATCAACCCTTCTGATGGAGTCAGATCCTGGTCTCTTCCCTCATCCTCAGACCCCTGTGGCCAACAGCTTCTCTGTGTGTTTGCAGGGCCTGCCTTGTATTTCCAGGCACCCCAGGATCCCAACACCTCCCTCTGTGTTTCAGACACTTGGCAAAAGGGAGCACAGCACTCATCCCTTCCTGCTCTGCTGAAAAGATGGGAGGTTATAAATCCTGACAAGGACGTTACAATCCTGATGTTGTAACACAGCAGATACTGAAAATAATCTACAATGCTGACTCATTAATTTGAATCCCCAAGACCAAATTCACCAGCCTAGGTCACAAAATATCTTTCACATTTTGCACGAGTGATCAGAGTTATTTCCTCCCACTTAGCACACTATAATTCACAAGAGAAATTTAAATTAGGAAAAAAAAAGATGTACTGAGCATTGTTAAACCACTTGAAATTTTTAATTTAATTACAAGAATGGTTATGTTCCAAATCATATTCCAAACCTAGCTCATCTTACTTAGCAGAACACAGAAAGATTTCTTCCCCCATGTATTCACCATCAGGGGTGTTCCTGAAGCACTTGGCAAGAGAAGCTGTGCTATGTAACAAATCACAGATCTTGAATAGCAGAACAGGAAGATTTTGATCTGCTCCTGTCTCTGTTGGCCAAAATTTGGCCATGGTCCTTTGAGGAACCACAATTTTCTACTGGTGTTATTTCCCAGCAGCTAGCAGAAGCAGCAGCAATAACTTTCACAGGAAGGACTTGAGTGGCCTGAATAATAATGAATTCATTCTAAAATGAACATAAACATGAAGGCTCCAGATGGTCTCAAACAATTCCTATGATCAGGCTGGAACAAGGAAAAGGAAAGGATCAGAAAAGAAGCATCTCAGCAGAACTAGTGATCTTTTTTTATAAACCTCCATTGTCACAAATTTCTCTCTGAGCCTCTATAAGCCAAAATCATTGAAAGTCTTGAAACATTATTCTTCTAATCATCCTGTATTTCAGAAATATCATACTGAAAACATCTGCCTTGAAAGGATCTACTTACACTAATCTGCAGTAGATGGAAATTAAAATTAATCACATAATTTGCTTTAACTTTTGTAGAACAATCTCCAATTGCTGTTTTTGCTCAAAATGGCACAGAAAAAAACTGTTCAAAGCTTTAGATCTCAAAACCAGAGTGCAACAAAGTACAAGGCCACAGGAACGGGTGACATAAACATTAGTGAAGAATAATCCCTCACTTGAGAGAAGTGTCCTTTCTTCTGTAATCCTGTGTAGTGCCATGGAACACTGATCACTTCTTGGCTTCTGACCACCAACCCAGCAGTAAGTTTTAATTCCATTCCCTGACCTACATAATATTTTAAAAGTGTACTGGTAATTTCCTAAGAGCTGTTTTCACATGGGTTGTTTCCTTAAAGCCCAGAACATTTTTATACACACAATACCCTTTAGGTATCAGTAGAAGATGGCCACAAATGCTATTTCAGTTCCTCCTGCCCCACCCTGCCCTGGTTCCTCCCTTTTTGGGCCTGTTTCTAAATCCATTTATTCAGTGGCAGAGAAAGGAGTGACTAGGTACTGAATTTGGAGGAATCTTCCAGAATTAGGCAAGGAGCAAAGCCTACATTCACTTGGAAAGCTCAAATTCTTTATGGCTCTAAATAAAATTAGAGTCAAATGCATATATATACATATACATATATATATATATAAGAAATGAACCATTCCAACAGGTGCATGGAACAGCAAGTTTGCCTCCCCTGCAAACAGTAAAAGAGGCAAGAAAATGGATATTTCTTTTCCAGCTGACTGTCAGTGATGGGCTGCATGTCATGTCATTATTTCCCCTTCTGGGCTCCCATAAAGGTCTTGTCTGAACTCTCTACCTAATCAAGTTCTTTATTCAGTTCTTTATGCTTTATTATCATCATTCAATTCTCAAGCCCTGTATTAAAACGAGGATCAAAGGCTACTGGAGAAAGGCAAAAAGCACAATTAAATTTGCCTCACTTCCTAAGAAAAAGCTGACATTCCTCTAATAAAAATTTGTCAACTTACTAAGACAACTTAGCCTCTTACCTGTGTTATATTAAAGTTGCCTTTTTTCCCCTGGAAACATTCTAGGAAGATTAATTCTGCAGCAGCTCACAAAATTACAACGAGGCCAAACAAGCAGCCAATAAATTCAATTTAAAAGACTGAATGACTCTAAACCAATGGAGGTGCAATAAATTGTACAATGCTCAGTTCACTGTGTCTGCCCCCCAGCCAGGACTGCTCGTGGCAGCTGGGCTGGTTACAGGAAAAAGGGTCACAGAATATGCAAGTTTAGACAACTCCTCAGTCAAATTTATGCTTTTGTAACACTAAAAATGTTCAACTGGCACTCAAGTGGAACTGCAGCTCCTCACTGAAGCTGCAGCTGTTCCCATATCATAACAAATGAACTCTTGAACATGAGGTTTAGGTGTAGAACTTGGGGAACATCCTGCCCAGCTGAGTCCAAGTTGCACAGTAATTATTTTATTTTTTTCTATTAAAAAAAAATTTTTTTTTTCTATTTTTTCTGTTTTTCTTGCTGCACTTCAACATCAATGCAAAGTTTCCTTTAGAGGAAGCTGTGGTGCCTTTTTTGATGCCAGGATATAACTTCAAAAAGTTCCAATAACTAATTAGAATATATAATTGGTTTTAACATTCATCTAAATGAAAATGCAGCTCTAACTTTCATTTACATATCAGCTGAATATTAAGTTAATCGGTTCCTTCAAGTAAGTTAATCTTTTACTAAGTATGTTTTTTCTACACAAATTTTAAGCAACTTATTCCAACCTTTATTAAATTTGATGGGCAAAGTGATTATCCAATTAACATATCTTAATAATTAACACACCTAAATCTATATAAAATTAAGGGGACACACTTTATTATTTAAGGTAGTCTGTCTTCTATTCCTAAAGTCAAGTTTAAGATTATTATTAATAAGAAATTCCAAAATTAATTTGACACATTGGAAAAAAGAACTTCAGTCAAGATTTTAGGTTCAGCTGCATTTCTTCCCCTTTAAGGGACAGTTCCAGGACATCATAATCAGAAACAAACCCAGCATTTCAGCACCAGTGATGAGTTAGAGGCCTCCAGAAATCAGACAGAAGCAGGACCCATAAGGCAGAGCACTGGTTTTTATTAAAGCAGATGGCAAAGCTGAATAAGCAAACAAGCTTCAGGAAACCTGGTTCCCTCATAAGGCAAACAGCACCATTTGGAGATGTTTGATTAAGCAGTTTTTGCTAATTAATGTTGCATTAAATGCTTGGAAACTCTCTCAACTTGCTCTAGTCAGTGTTTCCTCAGAAATCAGTGGAACAGTGACCGTGGCCACACTGGGACTGCTGGGAAATAAAGGGATTTTTCTGGTTTTTTCAATATCCAGAAAACTGCAGGTTATTTTCCAACAGAGGAAAAGGCCAGGCCAGCTCCAGCCCAGCAGGAATCCTGACCTGGAGGAGTCCCAGACATGGAGAGCAGCATCCTCACCCAGAAATACCAGCTGGGACAGGGCAGGAGATGTCAGCATCCATCCTCACCCAGAAATACCAGCTGGGACAGGGCAGGAGATGTCAGCATCCATCCTCACCCAGAAATACCAGCTGGGACAGGGCAGGAGATGTCAGCATCCATCCTCACCCAGAAATACCAGCTGGGACAGGGCAGGAGATGTTTGTAAAGGGAATTTGTGTCAGCAGGAGGGAGCAGGGCAGGAGATGATCCAAGTTAAAAGATGAGGGTGAAGCACTGAGGAATTTCCAGCAGTAAAACAGAGGAATGCCTACACAGCCCTTTCAATCAAGGTCAAAATTGCACAATTTTGCCAATTTCTTGGCTGATTTTAAGCAGGGAACTGAACAGAATTCCCAAACATCAGAGGCTTCCTCTGTCCTAACACCTCCAGCTTGCCTGCTCCCATTGAGCATTTCCCTCCAACACACTCCAGATATGGAGTGCACAAAAACTGCACAAAACTTGCACAAAACCCAAGGAATTTCTCACTTTGACAATATCTAGGTAGGGGGAATACATCCATAAGAAGATGTATATATAAAATAATATATAATATATGCATATATCACAACACACATATTCATAGATAAGTTTTGGTCTAAAAACATAATACACATGTTTCTATTTTAAATATATATGCATGCTATTATTGCTTCTAAGAAAGCAGCAAATGTGTATTTATAGAGATTTTTAGATTGTTACTGATCAATAAATGGCAGTATTTTCCTTGTAGTAAGGTTAATTAATGTATCTCACTTCTACCAAAATTCCTCACCTTTGTTTGGCAATAAAAGATTTTGGAACTTTATGCCATTTATTAAAAGAAAAGGAAATCAATAGGCTGAAGTTTTTTAAAAGAAGCCATTGATCTCTTTCACTTTCTAAATCCTCTCCAAAAATCTCATTAGGACAAATCATATTCTGTTACTTCCCCAACTGAAAAATAATTAAAAAAAAAAAAAAAGCACTCAAAAGCCACTTCTGCAGCCAAATTATGCTCAAATCAGAGCTTTTTAGTAAAAAAGTCTTCTAAGAGGCCTCTATTTCTGTTTTAATGCATTTTAATGTACATAATGCCTTAAAAATCCAGCAAGAGCAAGCACAGCTCCTGTGGAGCTGGGGATAAATCCTGAGCACGTCCCAGAGCTCTCATCATCATTTTAATCTCCGAGGCTGAGAGGGGAAGGGAAAACAGGAGCTCATTTCCCTAAAGACTCCCGAGGACTTGGAAACCCAGGAGCAGAGAGAGATTCCCAAGGGCTGGCACAGAACTCAGGGCCCACCCTCACCCCCTGACATGGAATAAAGAATTCCTGAAAATGCTGGAATTCCCGAAAACGCTGGAATTCCTAAAAAATGCTGGAATTGCCAAAAACGCTGGAATTCCCGAAAATGCCGGAATTGCCGAAAACACCGGAATTCCTAAAAAAAGCTGTAATTCCCGAAAACGTTGGAATTCCCGGAAATGCTGGAATTCCCAAAAATGCTGGAATTCCTAAAAAACGCTGGAATTGCCGAAAACGCTGGAATTTCCAAAAACGCTGGAATGCCCGAAAATGCTGGAATCCCTGAAAATGCTGGAATTCCCAAAAATGCTGGAATTCCCAAAAATGCTGGAATTCCCAAAAATGCTGGAATGCCCGAAAACGCCGGAATTCCCAAAAATGCTGGAATTCCCAAAAACGCTGGAATTCCTAAAAAATGCTGGAATTTCCAAAAACGCTGGAATCCCTGAAAATGCTGGAATTCCTGAAAACGCTGGAATTCTCGAAAATGCTGGAATTTCCAAAAACGCTGGAATTCATGAAAATGCTGGAATCCCTGAAAATGCTGGAATCCCTGAAAATGCTGGAATTCCCAAAAAACACTGGAATTCCCAAAAAACGTTGGAATTCCCAAAAACGCTGGAATTCCTGAAAACGCTGGAATTGCCAAAAACGCTGGAATTCCTAAAAAACGCTGGAATTCCTAAAAACGCTGGAATTCCTAAAAACGCTGGAATTCCTAAAAATGCTGGACTTCCAAAAACCGCTGGAATTCCCAAAAAACGCTGGAATTCCAGAAAACACTGGAATTGCCAAAAACGCTGGAATTCCTAAAAAACGCTGGAATTGCCTCCCAGAGGGGCCCCAGCCATTCTGGCAGTCCTGCTCCTGAACAGACCCAGGGACTGAGAACAGCAGTGTCCACCACATCTGTATCTTGACAGCTTAAACAGATCTTAAAGGGTCAAAATACAGATGTGGTAAGTATTTAAAATACTCATGACTGAATAATAGTTTATTTTAAGAAATACTCAGTAAAAGTGTAGATTTGCATTTAATATATAGTATTTTTAAAACAATGCATTAAAATATTGCATCTTTAAAAGTGTGAATTGCATTGAGAGGAGCAGAACACAAGCTACAATTTCAGTTCCAGTATAAATTCACACCTCTCCTTGAGCCATCCTGCAAGGTTGTGTGGTATAAATACAGATGTTTGATATGTGCTTGCATACATACATAGAAAATATGGATATATTAACTCTTTCAGCTGCTTAAAGGTTTTGATACAAAACCAATTTATCAGTTGTCAATGCCAAGGGGTAACTAACTGGGTCTTCTGTGGGCTCCTGGAAATTTATCTGCTTGAAGGCAGAGGGTTCTCCAGAACTGTTCAATAAACATTCAAGGCAAGGCAGGCAGATAAAAGATTTGGTATGGGACCTGAGTGCCTTTTGTTTTTAATGCTACACTGCAATTCCTCCCAGAAAAACATCCAGAATCAGAGGGGTTCACACAGGAAATGACCCTAAGGATGACCTGCTTGCAATATTAGGCTGGCCTAATACATACTAAAGAGATTTCTTGGTTACTACTCATCAGGAAAAATTAACTTTTCCTACTGTAGGTCTTGCAAAAATGCTAAAAGAAGATTTTTATCCTTACATTTGTTTCTTTCTATGTGCAAAAATGGAACTTTGCAGTTCATCCTTGCACTGATACATACCACAACTCCAAACTGCTCTGGCTCAGCAAGATCATTGTATTCATCCTTTAATTCAGCTAAGGCATTGAGCTCTTTCTGCTCAGGAAGGTTCTTCACCAGGTTCTAAAACAAACAAGGCATTATATCCAATTTGTTACATTAAACCACCTAAGATATTAAAAATAACACGCTCAAAATACCACAACATGGAAATGCACCAGGAAATTACGGGACGTTTATTTTATTTACGCAGCTCTAACTTTATATAAACATCAAATCAAAGCAGCAATTATTTAATACAGACATCAACTGCTCTGCTGCAGTCTCTGATTTGAAGAATGTATTAAAAGGTTAGAGTATCATTTTTCAGGGCCTGACAGCATCAATGAGTTTTGTCTCTCTACAATCTCCTTTTGCCCTAATGGTTGCATCTTGCTCATTAAATATCAATCAAGAAATAACTGGTCTGTGTAAAACATGACAGAAGTAGCAAAAAAAAAAAAAAAAATTAAAATCATTAGGCATTCAAAGTGTCTGTGCACAAAGTGCACTTAAAAATACCTTATAAAAAAGGTCAACAACCCAAAATTGTACAGATCTTATAAATGGCAAATATACTCAGGAAAAAGTTCAATTTGCTTGCAGTCTCATTCATGTTCCCAACAGAAAATTGTGAGTTATTGTATGATCTTAAGGTGTCAAAATACAGATGTGGTAAGTATTTAAAATACTTACATTATGATTGAATAATAGTTTATTTTAAGAAATACTCAGTAAAAGTGTAGATTTGCAATTAATACATCATATGATTTTAAAATAATGCATTAAAATATTGCATTTTTTAAAGGGCAAATTGCATTTAATACATAATATTTTCATATATATACAAACTGAAATCCAAACAATAATGCATTTGTAGTAGAGGAGATCAATAACTGCTCTGCACTTCAGCTATCCAAGGCGGGGTTGTTCCTCCCCTTTGATTTTTGATTTTACTAAACCTGAAGGTTTCCTAATCATCTGATCTGCCATCTCTGATCAATAAACCAAGTCCCCAATAAAATTAGGGCTTTGCACCTATTTTCAAATATTGAGACAACTCAGTTTAGACCAGAGTTCCCAGAATAACCAGGAAGAAGAAATTAATTTAGAACACCTTGGGGGAACAGGGAGAAGGTGCAAACAGGAGACAGGGAAGGATGAAAGGATAAATCCAGGCCCAGTGAGGGAGCAGGAATCTGTGGATGATGTTAAATAAAACCACAGCAGCATTGCTGGGTGCTAAATCTTTGTGACTTTTAGGGTTCCATGGCTCCCTGCTGCTCTGGCACTCCTCAGGGACCACGAGGGCACAATGCTCTCCTCCTGGAGGGAGGGAATCAGAGAGGGATGTGCAGAAATTCAATTCCATCCTTTCCACTCTCCAGCTGAGAGATTTGGTGCTCAAAATGAGACTAAACCAGCCTGAGAGCAGATTTACAGATTGTTTCAGGATACTGCTGCAACTCCAAACCTTTCAGGGAGTTTCATCTCTCACCAGAGACTGGCAGAGCTGTTCCCACAAGAAACCTCCTGGAACTTCATTATGCACCAGCCTGAAACATCTCCAGCTTCTCTTGCAAGCTGAAACACCACAATTCTCACAGATTTCCCCTGGGGAGGGGAAATCCCATGGAATTCTTTTGCTAACAGGGTCTTTGAAAGGCAGTTTTAGTGCTACCTGTGGCCTTATTCAGAAGCAGAAGTGAAATCAATGGGACAGCAAACACAACTGATGCCCTGCAGCTGATCCCTGTCTTACTCTTGAGTTCTTACTCCTTCCTGCCATGTTCATGAGGAAAATGAGCTATAGCCAAAAGCAGAGGCATTTTCACATACCTGGATCAAGGATTCACTCAGCTTCTCCTCATCCACCTCTAAAATGATATTTTTTATTTCTTCATAAGGCAAACGGAAGGAACCCAAAAATATTGCTGAAATTGAGTAACACATCATCAGAATCAAAAAGGTCAAAAAAGATTGATATACAGAGGCAAACCATTGCTAGCAACTCAAAAAGTCACATCTCCATCTAAATTGTTTCACAGGTAAGGAAGTTCCCATATAAACAAATGCTAGGTAGGCACACTGCTGCAGTTGGACTTATAATGAATTCCCTTTCCAAGAAATGAAACTATGACAACAATTTTAACTTTTAAATCAGCCTCAGCTCCTCCCTAGCAATGTTCCTTTCCATTAAAGTTTTATCTTTATGAATAACATCTGCATTCCTACTTAAGCAGAACTGCTCAGCCAATAATAGATAACTTAAGCTATTATTATTATTATTGGTTCCATAACCATGTGTGAATAGCTGTACAATTGGGTCAATGATATTTATGTGAGATTCTAGAAAAGATTTCACATCAAAGTGGTAATGAAGAGCTGGGCAAAGTAAGAAAAATGCCCAAACTCTACCACTTTTAGGGCAGCTGAACTTTTACAGGAGACACACATAATGCAAACCTTTCAAAGATGGAACTCTCAAAGCAATTTGATCTCAGAATGTTATAAAATCTCAAGAGAGTCCCATTCAGTAAACTACAAAGAATTCTTAACAGATGGATCAGCATAACATTGTGAAAAAATGCTTTATATTCAGCCTAACTAGTGTTGCTGATTATCCTGCATCCATGCTTGGAAAATTTGAAGTTTTCCATCAATTGTGAACTATTCTATCATAGTTCATTTTCTGCTCATGGATGTGGTACTAAACAATGCCCACATTTGGGTTTATACACTCATTTGCCATGGGCACAGTTGGACCAGTGACATTTATGGTGTTTCTGATTCAGATAAAAGACACTACTACTGTTAATGATTGATTTCCCTGCATAATTAAGGAGGAAAGAAGTGGGCTGGCTTTGCTCCCATCTGTAGCAGTAGTACCTGCACCTCTGCAGCCCACCTGGTAATTGGTAATTTGGTAATACCTTGCCTTGAACCTCCATTTCTGCACTGCTCTGAGCAGGAGGAACAATCTGGAATGGTCCCTAAACCCCACCCCACAAACCTGACCCCACAAATCCCATCCACACCATGTTCTCCCCAAATTAGTGATCATTTAATTGCACTTTCAGTCCTGAGCAGTTAACTTTGTCAGTTAATTGAGAGAATTAACTGACAAAAACCCCAGGAACTCATTAAATCATTTTTCCATGTTACTTTTTTTCATTTTCCCCAAGTCATACAATGAATTCAGAATGTGTATTTAAACACCACTGAATTTAAGACTCATGTTCAAATTAGCAGTTTTTAGACAAACCAATTGCATATACAAACAAAAGAAGACAATTTATGAACACTGAGGTGTAGATGCTGCTTAGACATTGACCTAATGCCCTTCACATCACTTACATAAATTTTGTGCAGATTTTCCATCCAAAACTCTTAATTCTTTGATCTTCTTCTTTGACTGAGCTGCTTTCTTTTCTTCTGATTCTTCTACAGGCTTTTTGGCTGGAAAGAGGGTATTTATTAAATTCTATTCATTATTACACCAGTTCCATCTTAGCTAACAGCAAGTCCATTAGCAAGCCATAATAATACATCTTTTACAATCAGTTCAAGGCAAAGTGACTGCACTGCCTCCACCTGCTGTAAAACATCCAAACAAAGCAAATGTCCAAAATTGAAGGGAACAAGAAATAAAAACACGACAATGAACAATTTGCCCAAGCACTATCAAATAATATTTATGCATTTTAACCCCATGGAATTTCAGTTCAGCTACAATTCATTGCAAGCATTTTTTAAAATACAGGGATTTGGTGTTACCTCAAAGCACGTGAGTGCCCTCTATTGAAACATTCATAATATTTGTGAGTTCTTCATCCAAAACCAACAACATAAATCATTTTATATTTATCACACTGAACAAAGGTATGTTTTCATTAATTATGCTGTCAGTGGTAAAGAGCAAAACTTAGAAAACAGTGTATATTTTAGACTGATTTCTTTTAAATTAGCAAGATTCACTAGTCTTTATATTCAGCACTTTAAATTATAAGGAAAGAAATGTGGCATTGGAGTACCTAAAATATAAGCTGATTTTTTGCATAATTTAAAACAGTCAATTTTTGCAGAATTTTCTTAAGCAGTAAGTAAACCCATTAATAAGGATTTATTTCCTTTTAAATATCACATAACATTTTTGGCACTGAAGGAATAGAATCTTAATGTGCTTAACATTAATTGAACTTAATGAATATTTTAAGTCATTCAAAAGTAACTGAAAAACTGGAAAGTCAAATTAAGATGAAGTTTCAAGCAGACTGAATACAATTTTGTTCTCTGAGCACTATTTTTTGTTGCACTGTAATGAGCCATCATGGGTTTAATTACAGGTATTTCCTAAGGAAAAATGCTAATTTTTAGTGTGAAGAATAACATAAAACCTCGGTTTCAATCTCTTTAATAAAAAAACAAATAAAAGAATGTAGAGACCAGGAATTTGTCTCCTCACACCCATTACCAGCAGGAAAACATCTGGCACCAAGGAATTCTGCTGGGTTTATAACCCTGAATAATCAATTTATCTTGGCCATGTTGGTGCCAGCACTACCTGAGCCAGACTCAGGCAGTGCCCTCAGCCCCAGCTACCTCCAAAGAGCCTAAATTAGAGAAAAGTGAACAAAAAAAAGATTCAACAACAAAGCAACCCCTGCTGTCCCCTTGCCTTCCACTGCCCTGCAGGCTCCCATGGGCTTGTACCAGATGGGTTCCCCCATCCCAGGCAAGCCCAGCACCCCCAGCTGCAAGGAGCTCCTCCCAAAACCCTGAAGTGACACTTCAGTGACTAATCAGCCCTCAGCACTAATTGCTCTCAATTAACCAAGGCGATAAGACCAGGTGCTCAACAACACAAACAAAAAACCACCCAAGGGTTAAAAATGAGCTGTCCCATGGGCAGGCAGCAAACTTCATTACAAGTTCTGCTCTGAGACAGCAGAGAGGAGGCCTGGGCTTGTGTGACTCAAGGAGAGCAGTGACCTACTGCAGATCTGATCTGTCCAGGAGTTCAACTCCCCAGACCTCCAGGGACTGAGTTCTTAAAGCTCTGAACACCACAAACAGGTCCCAGACTTGTCTCAGGAGCACCAAAGATAAACCTGCATAAAACACACACCCAGCTCCTTGGCTTGCAGACTGCAGAAGTCACAGTTTAAAATAAAACAAGTCATAAATGTTTTTGTTACCAAATATCAGCTCACAGAAAGGAAACTTTCTTCCTACAGGGGTAATTCACACAAGAAAAGAAATTCTCAATTCTCACACAACTCTCGGAAAGAGCCAGTGACAAACACCCCACGAGCAGGAGTTCAAGGGCAAAGGGGCTACACCAGCCCAATGCAGAACAGGTATTAAATTATTCAGCTACTACAGTATCAAAAGGAAATGTGGTTTGGGGTTTAAACACATAATATTTGATAAACAGACACACAGAGGGTGAGCTGAGGCAGAAATCACAACAGCAACTCTGCCTGTACAGGGCACAGAAGGAGCTTCCCTTACCACCCCTCCTCACCTGTGTGCAGGTGCACTCTGCTGGCTGTAAAATCAGGAACTGCATTTAAACCACAGCACATCACACAGTCACAGCAAACCAGAGCTACTCTGACCTGCTCAGAACTGAAGGGCTGCAACACCACTGCTTACAGAGCATCCATTTAACAAACACCAGATGTCTAAGGGTAAATTTTTTCTACTTGAAAAAGGCCAGAGGAAATGGTCTTTCAAAAAAGTTTTCTCTCTCAAAGTTCATTTCATGCCTGTTCACAAAAATCAGAGAAACACTAGAACCAGATGCATTTGTGACTGCACTAATGCCACAATACAGCATCAACACCAATCTTAGCAAGCCCAAATTCACAGGCAGAAAGAGACAATAAAATTTCTAGATGAGACAGCTGCTAGAACCTCTCCAGCATCATTCCAGCCATGCTTGAGATGATATGGAGCAGAGTCCTCCATAGCTCATCCCTCCTCTGCCAGAGGCTCTGCTCACACAATCCATCTCAGCAGTGATTCAACTGTCACACAACCAGGGATTGTGGATGTGGAAAAATAATTAACTCAATTAAAAAGAGACTTGACACTTTCCAGAACCCAATGCACCAGTGCTGACCAACCTCCCAGCCCTTGTCAGGCTCTCCTTTCACAAGTGCCTGTTCAAAGACAAGACACTTCTTGGTTTGATGCCACAGAACCAAAGGGAGAGATGAAAGAAGGATTTTATAGCAGACAGCACAGGGCAGCTCAGAAAAGCAAGATGAAAAATCAATCTGGAAGCTGAAGCAGCTGTATTACTTCATAGAGACCGTGGAGTTCAGGGCTGTGATTGTTCATTACAGCACTTTGATAATGGTGCTGCCTTACATCCTCAGTCAAAACCAGCTTCTTTCCAAAGCAAATCCTACAGACAGCACAAGAGCTGGTGCTGCCATAGCCAGGTTTCCATGGCAGAAATGGTCAGGGTTTAAAATCAAAGGTGCAGCAGAGGGGAATGGTCCTTGCTGCTCTCTGAGCTCTGCTGATGGAGCAACAGAGCACTGAAAGAACAGTCTGGAGCACTGAGTGTGCCCTGGGAGTGCTGAGCTGCTCTTGCACAATGACCTCACACCATTAGAGCTGTACAAGGCTTTGGGAGGGCTTTTCTTTATACCTGACCTCAGACAGACAGAAGAGGGACAGGGACATTGTCACCTTATTGCAAAGCTCCCATACCCTGGTGATTTCTCATGGGCAGCTCCTCACAACACTGACTCCTTCTTCACAGCACAGCCAACAAACTCCAACTCTCCTCTCAGCACAGCCAACAAACTCCATCTCCTCTCACAGCACAGACCAACAAACTCCAATTCCCTCTTCACCCAGCTACCCCACTCTTCTGTAGTGCTCTTATTGTTACTGGACACAGCTGTGGCCTGTTCCCAACCTTTGGTGATTGGTGCAGCTGCAGCTCCTCAGGTGTGATTACCTTCTGCACTATCTTTATTTCCTTACATTCTATCCCTCCACACAGGGAAGGGCAGCCACCATGACACAGCCCAGGCCCTTCAGCACACACAGATTCCTTCTGCAGGCCAGCAAACACAGATGTAAACACCAGCACTACAGAACTCACTTTTTCCTAATTTAGAGCTCTATTAAGTTCGCAATAATACATTTGTTTATCAGTGATGGAGGGAAAAAGCTGATGCAAGAAGCTGCAAGGCATTGTTTGCTGTTGATCTGACATTTCCCAGTGCATGGGCAGCTCCAGCTGTGCCTTCAGCTGGGAACTCCTCTAATCCCACTGCAAGAGCCCTGCTTGAAACCCTGCAAGCCCAACCAGGGCATACAAACCCTAAAAAAAACTTTATGTAGGCTTAAAACACATTAAGCAGGGCTAATGATAATCATGGCAAAGAACATACATAAACAGGTTGAAATACTTTAGAGACTTAATTAGGAAAAAAATCCTACCTTCAGTACTTTTGTACTTCTGTAGGAAAAAAAAGGAAGCATACATTATTCTTGAAAATTATCATTTTACACCTGTTCATTAATTTAGCTACTGAATAGCATTTGAAGTGGTCATGACTAATTTTTTGAAAAATATATGATTTTATTTAATGATATTGAAGCTGTTAAAGCATTTCATTATGAGCTGAAATGTCCAGTTCATATGAAATTCCCTTCTTTCTTTAAATTATCAATGAATAATTTTAATAAAAAATTAATAGCAAAAATTGTCAGTCATGAACACGATGAGGATGAAAAGTAAAGGGAGCTAAAAGGGAGTGAGTACATTGAATTACAGCATGGAGAAAGCAGATATTCAGGTGAACTTTAGCCTACCTTAACATGAACCTAAGTCTCCAATTTCTGTCAAGTCTGTTCACACAGTGAACAAAAACATCCTTATACTGTCATGGGAAATGAACGAGTAATTTCATCTTATTTCCATCTGGCAAGTGACTTCCCAATTGCATGTAGCAGTATTTGGCAGCAGAAGCAAACATACAAAGGAAATTAACTGCTTTGCTATTGCCTCTACCTGACACAAGAGCTATGGCCACTACAGGAGTGTAGGAGAAAAATAATTCAGTGTCCATACAGTTGCAAGGGATGTGAACTACACACACAAGAGAAGACTTGAGCAGCTGAAAGGAATAATTACATTGAATTTATCCCCCTCTCAAATAAAAAAAAAATTATAAAAAAAACTCCTGATGTGATATGACTTGATAGAAAAATGAAATAAAGAGCTAAGAATGCCACCAAAAGATTAGAAAGTCATTTGTAGCATAAAAGTGTAGCAAATTCTGTTGCAACACAATAAAACTTCTCAGATTCTGGCTAAATGGATCATCTTGCAATGCTACTGACAGTCTTCCAGTTCTGTGCTAGTCCTAGAGGCACTCAGAAATGGAAATAAAAGTCGAATAAAGGGGGAGAAGGAGGGAAGTCAAACACAAAGAAATCTCAAATTTGCTGCTGTTCTTCTCCCTCAGCAATACACCCACCCTGCATGGTGTGCCCACAGCATTCCCAGCTGGAATAACCCAGGGACTGGGGCACAGCCTGACCCTCCTCCAGCCACCTGGGAGAGCAGGGGAACATCTGGGAGAGCAGGGGAACATCTGGGTGAGCAGAGGAACATCTGGGAGAGCAGGGGAACATCTGGTAGAGCAAAGGAACATCTGGGAGAGCAGGGGAACATCTGGGAGAGCAGGGCAGCCATGCCCAAGCTCTGGCTGCTGGAGCACAATGAACTCTGCCAAGTTTGTGTGCTCAAGCCAAAGTGCACAGACAACCTGCTGACCATCAAACGTGCCCATGGACTCATGGAATGGCTCAGGCTGGAAAAGCCCTCCAAGATCCTGAAGTCCAAGCAGCACCACCACCTTCAGCACCACGTGCTCGAGTGCCACATCCAGGTGGCTTTGAACACCCTCAGGATGCCATGTCCTGGTGGCTTTGAACACCCCCAGGATGCCACATCCAGGTGGCTTTGAACACCTCCAGGATGCCGTGTCCTGGTGGCTTTGAACACCTTCAAGATGTCACATCCAGGTGGCTTTGAACACCTCCAGGATGCCATGTCCTGGTGACTTTGAACACCTCCAGGATGCCATGTCCTGGTGACTTTGAACACCTCCAGGATGCCACGTCCTGGTGACTTTGAACACCTCCAGGATGCCATGTCCTGGTGACTTTGAACACCCTCAGGATGCCATGTCCTGGTGGCTTTGAACACCCTCAGGATGCCATTTCCCCAGGCAGTTTGAGTTGACAGCCCTTTCTGTGAAGACATTTTTCCTGAGGTGCAACCCAAACCTCCCCTGGTGTAACCCAAAGCCATTTCCCCTGCTGCTGTCCCCTGTCCCCTGCAGGAGCAGAGCCCTGGTGCTGGCAGCAAGGAGGAGGGCACAGGGCCAGGCCAGCAGGGCAGTGCCCAGGGAGCAGCTCCCTGCCCAGCCCTGCATGCAGGGACACAGAAATGCAGAGGATGATGATGAGGATGATGAGGAGAGGCTCTGGCAGAGGCCACAGCTCACTCAGCTGAAGGCACACACACTCCTGGACCCTGCAGGACACAACCCATGAACTGCAGGCACTGGGACTGAGGTGCTTTGGCATCCAAAGTCATTCACAGCTCCACTCTGTCGTTTGGGCTCCAACTTTGACAAGCAGCAAACATTTTCCCCAAATATCCAGAGAGAAATGCAAGAGCATCAGCAGATGTCAGCCACGCCTCCTGTCAATTCAGGCAGCAGCTGTGGGATCTCATGTTTATTCCCAATGCCACCTGGCATTTTTCAGTTCACCTAAAATCACTCAGTTACCAATTCCTGAAGCAAAATTAATTAAGCACTCCTGCTGTCACTCTGTCCTTTCTGCAATCAGAAGAGCTCAATACCTGGTACAGCAATAAAAAAAGAATTATTACAAAGCAAGCAATTGATCTAAAAGCAAATCTTACCCTGAGCTCTCAAGATAAAAAATAAAACTAACAGGGAGGAAAAAAACATGGAACCTCTTGCAATCTTGTATGTTTTTTGCCTAATTAATGTAATCAAGCTGAAGGAAGTGGCATCAACCCAACAAATTATGCTCTGTGGAAGAATAAAAAAGATCATAACTTAGTTTTACAAATTAGTTTTGCAAAAAAAAAAGTAACAGGGGATCTGTAGTGTTATTAATTGTTTGTATAATTGATTGCTCCTTTATTCGACCACCACATTTAATGACTACTATTAATTTCACATGAAATATTCCTGGCTTTGTTAAAATTGCCCTAAAATGATTGTAAATAGTCTAATTGTCAATCTCTAGCAAGAACTTGTGCAGCAAAGTTGTACAGCTAAAGTGAACTTAATTACCCACTCTGCATTGGGATGGCTTTCAGCTTTCTATCAACAGCATCAAGGGGGTGCCTGGGCCACAGAAAATCAAAAAAAAAAGACAAAACAACCAAAACAACTCCTCCTAATGCACACACACAGAAAATCCCAAACACAGCCACACCTGGTCCCAAACATGCCCACAGCTGATCCCAAACATGCCCACAGCTGATTCCAATCCCAAACACACCCACATCTGATCCCAAACACACCCACAGCTGATTCCCATCCCAAACATGCCCACCCCTGATTCCAATCCCAAACACACCCACAGCTGATCCCAAAAGCACCCACAGCTGATTCCCATCCCAAACACACCCACAGCTGATTCCCATCCCAAACACACCCACAGCTGATTCCAATCCCAAACACCTGATTCCACAGCTGGCTTTGCCTGTGGGAGATGCTGTTTTTGCAGTGGGACAGTAAAAGCAAATATTAACAATTCATGACACACAAATGGCCACAGCAGCACAGATGAACGTTAGGAATCAAACAACAGCAGGCAAACAAGGATTAAACTGAAAATATCCTCCGTGGGCCCCATTTGCAGTGTGGGAGATGTGCTGGGAGAAGCTGGAATAGAACCCAGGGACCTTTTCCATGACCTCTCCTCTCCCATTTTCCCATAAATATGGAAATGAAGAAGCCTCAGGACCGTGCCCCCATTTGTCCCTGTGCCACCATGGCCAGGCTGTCCCTGCAGGGGCTGGGGCAGATCCTGGGGGCAGATCCTGGGGGTCTGGGGGCAGATCCTGGGGGTCTGGGGGCAGACCCTGAGCTCTGCACAGCCCCAGGCTCTGAGCCAGGACAGCCACCCCTGCATTTCAGAGCTCTCACTGGAGTTTTCTCGTGGGGGACAGGAGATGTTTGCTACGTCAATAAATTGCTGCCCATAATAGCATTTCTAATTTCAACAGCCACATGGCCCAGTTGTATTTTTTCCTCTGACATCAGGCCACCATCACCACCAAACTGAGGCAGGACAGCTGTAATTATTTCCTAGATTCTGATGAGTTTCTTATCCATACAATTTTCAAAAGTAAAAAAAAAAAAAAGTATCAAGACTCAGGAAAAAAAGTCATTAAACTGCTGTCATATTTTACCAAGATTCCAGCAGACTCATTTTCTTTTATTACTATGAGAAGTCTAATAACTAGATATCTCTTAAATTATTAGTTACTGTTCCCCTTGATGGTGCCCATAAAAACTCACCTTCACAAACAAACACACTTAGGGGAATCACATTTTCCAAAGGAACTTTCCAAATTATGAAGCTAAAATCCCAATATCCAAAAATCCCTTTATACAGTCAAGTTAATTAGATATTGGTGTTTAATGGAAAACACTAAAATGTTAATAAAAATGAAGTGATAAACTGATTTCTTCTATCACTGTGATATCTGACATTTAACAATCCTGACTAAATATTGAAATACTAAGTAAAATACCCATGGCCCAAACAGACATTTTAGTATTCTCTTCCTTTTTAAAGCATTGCTCTGTCAACAAGGTTTTAAATAAACATGTATGCAAAATACATAAACATGTGGAATCCAAATTGCTTGACTTTTTAGTGTAATGTAGCCCACCCTGGTTATACACTCTGCCCTACAATCAAATATACAATGTTAAATTTCCACTGATTTAGTACACAAGGAATTTGATTTTATGTTTATGTTTATTTGCCCATTTAGAGTAAGAAAAAAAAATAAACAAGATTAGCTGGTATTTATTGTTATATTGAACCTGCAGAACTCAAAAAGAAGCTTTCATAGGCCTCAGGGCCAAAGCAGAACTTCACAGGGTAAAAGGATCATATTAAAAATAATTGGCAAATGATCTGCCTTAATAGATTCCATTCATTTCAGCAGTAAAAGTCAGCACCCCATGAGGCTGAGCGGTGAGCAGAGCTTTGATAGCTGATCAATAGAAATAAGGATAAAATGTTGGGAAATTAGTCCTCCACAAACAAATATTGAAGATTGAGGCACTGTGGAGGGCAGCATCAAACAAACCCAGAGAGCTGAGGGCAGGCTGTGCCCAGCAGGGCTCAGCACCAACCCCGTGCCAGGGCTGTGCCAGGGCTGCTCCAGGGCTGTGCCAAGGCTCAGCACCAACCCCGTGCCAGGGCTGTGCCAGGGCTGTGCCAGGGCTGCCCAGGGCTCTGAGCTCACCGCACAGGGCCGGGCTGGTTGGGAGGATCAAAGTTTGACAGAGAGTCTCACAGCTATGGGTGCTTGGCAGAAAGATCTCTGAATGTAGAATGAAGAAGGAATAGAAATGAAAGCAAGTTTTGATATAGAAGAGAAGAATTGCTGAGCCAGTCTTGCTGGATAACCAAGGAGGCAAAGGGTGTGTTAGTTAGAAGGGGTTTTATGGCTTAGAGCAAAGGATAAACTCACCCACCTGAAACAAGAAGCTTTTACCAAGTAAAAAGATTCCACAGGCAAACAAGACTGCCAATGTTGCAAGCAGAAAAAAGGTCTCAGAATTTTACACTGCAAGCAAACTGAAAAACAACTTCTTAAACTGTAATGTACTGACTGTTAGTGACTGGAGAACAGTAACATGAATATGGTAATTACAGTAGTTATAAAAGGCTATAGGTAAAAGTTAAGGTATAGATTGGTTCTACTGTATTAAGATGCTCAGCAAAGCAAAGTATATAATGCATTGTAACCAAAAGTATATAATGCATTGTAACCAAAAGAAAAGTCTATAATGCAATGTAACCAAAACCAAAGGGTCTCCAGGCCTGCCTGCAGCTGGAGCTGACAGCTGTGGGCACAGCTCTGTCACCCATGGCCCTGGACTGCTGTAACACCTTGGACACAATAAATTGCATTTGGAAGAGCCCCTGGAGTCCCTCATCTCTCATTCAGGCTGTCCTGGGGCTGGCTTGGAGCAGGCCCACAGTGCCCAGGGCAGGCACTGCCCCTGTGCCCATCTCTGACCAATGGCCACCTCAGCCAGGCCATCCCAACAGTGCCACACCTGGGACACTGCAGTGTGTCTGGCATTCCAGGGGCACTCTGAAACACAAACAGCCAGGACTTGGTGACAAGCACATCTGAGAGCCCCTCAGTAAAGGGGGGGACCCACACAAACAGCCAGGATTTGGTGACAAGCACATCTGAGAGCCCCTCAGTAAAGGGGGGGACCCATGGATCATTTCTGGGTGATGGCCAGAGGGGTTTTACTGTGCCTGCTGTGGGTCATGCACTATCTGGGTCTGCCCCTTTGGGCAGGCTCTGAAAACACAGAGAAATAAACACAAATTAGCTCTTAATGAGATGTTCAAGGAGAGGAAAAGGAGACAGCAAACAAGGATGACCAGAAGCAGCAGGGTTAAATCTCTGCAAAACATCACATCTGTCTGAAATACAGAGAAGTGCAATGGCACAGGTTCTAAATGCTGAAAGATCCTGAGTTGACTGAAGACAAAACACAAGAAAGACTTTACTAGGTGTAAAGATGTGACCTCTGGCTTGGAAAAAACCATCAACTGCTGGCAGCTGAGAAGGATCTCTGTTTAATCCATTCTGTGTACATCCAGCAGCAGCCATTTAATACATATTAACATGTATTTACTCTGTGGACTGAGCAGCTGCTCTCAGTCACTGCTGAAGATGAAATGCAGGGCTCGAGCAGCCCCAGGTCAGCCTTGGATGGTTGTGGGTGTTGGCACCACCTCAGATTTACCTTGGGAAAGCTTTCCTGGGGCCCAGGTACCCAGAGTGCTGTGAACACAGCCAGGTGCCCAGAGAACACACAGGCAATGATTATCTGCCTGCAGGACACACAAGATAAATTACTGCACATCACAGCATTAGTCCCAGGGGACACACAGGACACTAAATTAAGCTGCTTGCATTGGAGCAGACTAAAAATAATGCAGAGCACACAGCTCCCAGTCTCTCACCTTCAGCAGCAATGCCAGGTTCCACTGCTCACCTCAGCACAGGCAGGAGCCACTGGACAGCCTGAATTGGGCACCTGTGCTCTGCTCACCTTTTCCACCACCAACACAAGCCACATCTGGCTGGAGTGACTCATTAAGAAGGCAGAGCCTCTGTGCTAATGATTAAAATCTTCAATAAAACAACAAAAAATGCCAAAGAAAACCTTGACATTCACTCCACAGGTACTCCCATTCAGAAAATGCAATTTGATGATAATTCCACACTGACTTTTACCATGTGGACTTCTGCTTTTAGAAAGCCACGGCCTTTGCACAGTGGGAAATGATTCAGTGGCAGTATTCTACAATAATGACATTCCCACAGAACAGAACAGAATAAAGCACCTGAGAGGAAGTTTCAGAGACATTTCAGTTTCTCACGTTGCAGAACACACACAATATAGAGAGCTGTAATTATAGCTTTACATCTATTTGAGATGATTAATAAGTAATTCCAAAAGCTGATACTTCTGTTATTATCTGTACTAATACCCATGTACCTAGTATTTTCAATTTCTCAATGAATTCAGAAAGTTAATAGCATGATTGTTAACTTTTAATCCTTTAGATAGCTTTTGAATGTCTCCTTCTCCAAAGAACCTTTATTCATGTAGGTAACAGAACTATCCCTGCTCTGCTATAAATGGCAGAAATTCTTGCAATAGCAGCTATTCTGTCCAAAGCAGCCTGGAACAGCATTACAGGTGAAGCAACTATCACTCAGAGAAATGTTCCATGTCAAGAGCAGATGACATTTTTTTTGAGCTTTTTGGTCAGCAATAAGAAAGGAAAAAACAGTTTTGCACATAAAACATAAAATCCATGGAGAGGGCATCATTTCTCTACAAACACAGAATCACTGCAGGTCAGCACAGTGAGCAAGTGGAACCAGGCCATGAATCAGACACATTTTGTCAGTTTATGCTTCTGCAGAAAAAAAAACCACATTCTATTTCTTTTGATAGAAAGTAGATTTAGGAGGAAGTGCAGGATGTGCTAACCGTGGTTCTGCTGAAAGATGCAGGGGGCAGCTCTTTAATGCAGCCTTGAAAGAACTATTTTACAAGTAAGACCATCAATTTTGCTTATAACCATGGCTTTGTTTACAGTGGGGTTTTATTTATTTAAGCAAATGCATTGTTATTCCTAGAACTCTGCTGGAAGTGTTCAGCAGAGTGAAATATTGGTGCATAAGCTATTTAATAGTCAGCACCAACTGCCCTGGTAAGTGCTGGTTTGCTCTCCAGCCCTTTCTCTGGACTTTTTATCCTTCCCCTACTTGACTTGGGTCACAAATTCCCAGCCAGTGTTCAGCTGAAGAACCTGCACTGGAACCCTCAGCTGGAGTTGCCTTGGCCAGCACTGAGGGAGCTGCCAGGAAATGAATCTACAGCTCCAGACCCATGGGAAGGCAAAGGAATGGTGATAAAACCCTTCTGCACAGAGCCAGAACTGAGCTCCCACTCAGCAGCAGTGCAGCTCATGTGCATTTACAGACAGCAATCCCTGCATGAGAAAGAGGAGCCCCACCTGAGGAAAGGTGCCACAGGGGATAATCCCACCAGCTCACTGAGCAAAGGATTGCTGTCAAATCCACAGGATGGGTTAATCAGATAATCACTGAATGCTTTGGGGTGGAAGGGACCTTAGAGATCATCTTGTTCCAAGCCCTGCCATGGGCAGGGACACCTTCCACTGGGGCTGCTCAGAGCTCCATCCAACCTGGCCTTGAATGCTTCCTGCTGGGAGTAACTAGATCCACATTAAATAGATTTCTAGGATATCAAACCTAACTTCCCATGAAAAATCAGTTGCATACTTGAAGAGGAGCATCTTTTGCAGGTTATTCTTTCTGTTTTGACATTAGAAAAAGCATTCTTCTCAGTCTAATCTCTTTATTTATTCATACAGAGGGGTTTTATTCCAGGAATATAGATTTCTATTTGTTTAAAAACAAACAAACCCCATTTCTTTTTGCAGTTCAACACAGATTCTTTTTTCAATTCAACTTCTGAATTTCTTTTTCATCGAATTCATAGGAAAAAAATACTCTCTGTAAGAGCATTATAGATCAAGACTGCTTCATGAATGTATTCATATTTCATGCTAATTAGTCTTTGTACACAATCCCTGTCTCTGCAGTGCCAGTCCATGTGTCTCTGTCCTCAGCTCCTCATTAGAAGTGCTGGGCTTTATTGGAGCACTGCATCACCCAGGCTCCATCAGACACGGGGGATGCAGAGCTGCCTTTCTTCCCCTGCTGGATTGCAGCAGGCTCACACACACAAAGCTCCAGCTCCTGAGAAAAATGAGCCTGGAGGAGGTACAGAAGGTGCCAGCTCCTACCAGAGTGATCACACAGGGGGCTGCAGCTCCAGGCTGCTGGAATGTGTGGGTAATGAACATTTGTGTGTCACCAGCAGTGATCCAAACACATCCCTGATGGGAACCTGCAACACCTTAAAGGTTGGGAAAAACCCACTGCACCAATTTCCTTTGTAGGAAAACCCAATGCCCTTGAGAGTTCACCTTCCCTTGGCTTTCCTTTATAGTCACAACTGCTGTTCCATCTTTCCTCTTCAAAATTTTCATTTTCATATTCTGAGAGTTGAGGTATAACAAATTAATACAAGAACTCTGTAAGCAACCACCTAAAATATAACACATTACTAAGACAACTCAGTCACAACATTGTTATAAATACATAGAAGAGGTTTTTTTAGACAATACATGTCTGTCCCCACTCCAATTCTATTTAAATTCTCTTTAAATTTTTCTGGTGAAGCTTTCTGACAAAATTACTAATTGAAACTTGCAGAAAACCTGAGCAGCAGGGGCTTTGTTACTAATATTTCTCAGAAGTTTTTCAGTGCCAGAGATTGTTTAAGCAAGGCTGGCCTTGCAGCAGGCACACACACAGCAGAGCCCCTCCAGTGTCAGCCTGGCACGTGGCACTGGCAGCAGGATAATCAGTTTGGACCTGCAGAGCTACTCCTGGCACTCAGGAGCCTGCAGGACCCCTCCTTTCACATCCCTGCCCCTCACATCTCCAGCAGGGAGCTCTCACCTGTCCCACTGATGCTCCAGAAGGGTTAAGCACTGCCAATTAAAGTAAAACTGAAGGATTGGCCTCCACGTTAGAGCCTCTGACCTGGATTCAGAACAGACAGAATGCTGATTCTGGAGTGAACTCACCTTCTGCAGGAATTCTGGGGAATACATTATGCTGTACCTCCAAGCAATCCATGAATAATGATAGCAGCCTTCAAATAGCCCAGACCTCAAACTATTTCCCACCTGTCTCCTCATCTGAATACAATTTAATTCACACACAGGCTGCTTGGAGTTGATTTTCTGAAGGTGCAATTATTGCAGTTCTTGCTGTAATGCTGATTAAGACAATGTCCAAACTTCTCCCTCAGAACCCTCTGATGGAACAACAATTCTCTGAAAAAACTCAGCTGCAGATGTAAAGAAAGCAGGCTCCAGGAACCACAAACTGGAGAGAGGAAAATTGCATCCATCTGACCCATCCCTCTTGATTTTCCCCCCTTAGGAATCTACCACAAAGTTTTAGAGCAGAGTCCTGAGAGACACAATCAAAGTGTGTCACACTGAGACCTGCAGTCAAACTCCTGCCCTGCCCAACCCTAAAGCATGAGCATTCTGAAATGTTATATATATAAGATTTTACAGGAAAAGAAGACAATGAACAAAAATAGCACAACTGACACTGAGCCTAACTTCTGACAAAGTCTAAATATATTTTATTTTTTAATTTGGGATATTCTTCATTCACTGCCACATGATGAGAACAACTACAGTCAGTAGGTCACACCAACAGGACATGTATTTTACATAGGATGCTTTTTCAAAATAAATTATGTTTTTTAAGACTCCATATTACAAACTACCTTTGACATAGAAATTGAGTTATTGAAAAGTGAGTGCATTAAAATACTATTTGAAATAAAATATTAAGAACTAATATTTACAATATTTACCTCCTAATTGGAACTTTTGCTTTCTTTTGGACCCTTCTGAACACTAAACTCATATCAGTCCTTTTGTCCTGTGATGAATGACATGGGTCCTGATGCTCTGGAAATAAGACTTGGACTCTAAAATAACTCTAAGATCATCTAAGAATTAAAAAAGTACATAAAATATATCAAAATACAGAAATACATAAATCTATGCTAGATGGTAATAATTTCAGGCAGCAGTTTGTTTAAACCATGCAAAGCTTTTCCACCCTTGAGTTTGAGAGTTTATCTGCTGAATAAATCCAGTGGAGAAAAAAAGGAAAGTGAAAAATAGTAAACTAATAACTCACTCCTCCTTTATGGTACTTGAATTTATTCTGTTGCTGAAAAACAACAATTTCAAATACATCCAGAGATGAAAACAAACCAATCTGCTGCACTTCTGTGTGAAACAGATATGAAGATTGATGACCTAGGTGTGCAAGGCAAGGAAATGAAACTGCTCTGCCCCACAGCCCTGGGTGACCCCAGAGCCCTGGCTGGCCCCACAGCCCTGGCTGACCCCAGAGCCCTGGGTGACCCCACAGCCCTGGGTGACCCCACAGCCCTGGGTGACCCCACAGCCCCGGCTGACCCCACAGCCCTGGGTGACCCCAGAGCCCTGGCTGACCCCAGAGCCCTGGCTGACCCCACAGCCCTGGCTGACCCCACAGCCCTGGCTGACCCTGCTCTGCTGGGACCCCCCTGCTGCCAGGAGAGGCTGGGGAGGGAAGGGAACCAAACCAACCCAGCCTGGACCATCAGCAGAACAAGGGAGCCACCTGCAGTTTGCAATCCTGAAGCAGATTCCTGGTGAGCTCAGAGGCTTTTCTTCCTTTTCCTGTTGACAAAGCAGCGCAGGAAGCTGAGCTGGTGCAACACAGCCACGCTGAGCAGCAGAGATTCTGCATCAGCTGAGTCCTGCTGCCTCACACCTACAAATGCAGCTGCCTCACAGGAAATCTGGCCACAGCTGGATCCACTGAAAGCTTGCAAATGTTGAAGTTCTCTGATGAATGAGATCTGGGCTTCTCAGCATAGCAAATTCAAAGCCATTTTCTAAAAGTACTAATTGCTGCTCTTTGTATTTACAAGTCCCAAATGCAAATGAATGCAAAGAATTTTCTTTCAAGTTGAATGGTGCACTGACCTACCATAAATTCTTTATATACATTATTTATACATTACACACATTATTTACATACCTATTCTAGACATTATATACATTATACATATAAAATCAAAACCTGAATGTTTTGTTCAATTACAGCTTACATGGAAGTTGGTCTTTTCTCTTGTCCCTTCCCACTCAAATTCCCACAATGTGGAAAATCCCACTCAGCTATTAAGACCTTGCTTCAGTTTTGAAAACATATGAAAATGATTGTGTGAATTGTATTTTAAATGTCTAATTGTAAAGCAACAGAACCCTGATGGAGAAGTTTTCCCTTGAGGCAAGCTGGATGGATAATGAATTCTGCATTGGAACAATCCCAGTAGTTACAGACTATTATGTACTAATTACTACCTTTACAGACCTACTGTACACATAATTAATTTCTTCAGAGCACTACTATCATTCTTGACTGGCAAAATACACAACCTAAATTACAAGAGGCAGAAATTAACCCGATCCTTTAGGGAGAAGGCATTAACTTGCTTTGCAGTGTTTTGCAATTAGACCATCAATCAAACAGTGAGAAATGATTTGGTAGCAGCAGGCCCAGCCCTGACTCTTGTCCCAGTCCTGAGGATGGGCTGTGTCACAGCCTGGCTGCAGTCACAGCACTGCAGCTTCACCTGCCCTGTTGGGAGACCCTTCACACCCAATTCCATGGGATTTAACATCCCATCAGTTAAATAGAGACCCTTCACATCCAATTCCATGGGATTTAACATCCCATCAGTTAAATAGAGACCCTTCACACCCAATTCCATGGGATTTAACATCCCCTCAGTTAAACAGCAGCTTTTTACCAGCACATTCCAGCAAGCACTGTAGAATGGCAGTGCTGCTGCTGCTGCTCTCCCTTCTGCTGCTGGCCAGAGAGGAAATGTCATATCAGCAAAGGGACAAAACCCCTCTTTGGCAAAAGAGTGTTTACCATAAAATGACCAGTTGGAATGATTGCAAAGATTTAAGTAGGTTCTAGACAAGAACACCAGTATTTTAAACTGTTAATTTCAGGTGTTGGGGGTTTTAAGACATTCTACAGAATTAAATCATACACAGCCCCAACTCCATCAAAAAGCAGTAGCCCAGGTTTCCTGAGATGTAGAACTACACTGGATTAATAATAGAACATGCAAAAATTATTGTTCAACTTGATAATAATATTTCTCCCCAGAAGTATCACACCCCTTCAGCTCTGGCTGCATTTCTCTAAAACAGAGAGCACTCAAACAGCAGCTGGCAGCTCAGTGACAGCCAACACTGAGTCACTCCTGGAGTATCCTAAAGCAAAACTATGTTACATGAGAAAAATTCACCAAGTGTTTTTCTCATTGTACCAAAGAATCATGAATAGCATCCAGAGGTTTAATCAAATTTCAATGCTGTAACTTACAGGGAATCACACATTTTTAATAACTGTGCACACTACCATTGCTTTTACTTCAGTTACCATTCCCACTGGCATTCCAAAATTCCACAGAATACAAAACAGTAAACACTAAGTCATCCAAACTGCTTTTGGCAATTGTCAGTTTGCTTCCACTCATCCCTTTGTTTGTTTTACATGCTGACTGTGCTCCTGAGAGAATATCACATGCATTTCTATTTGGCTTTTTATCACTCTCCTGTAATGTACTCATAAAATGGGATAAAGCAAGAGGGAAATCTGATCCCTCATGATGCCTGAATGAAGTATTTGGTACATCATGGAGCTGTTTAAGGACAAAGGGGAGGAAGAACAGTGAACATCATTCCATGTTTCCCTTTGCAGATGGCAGCTGCAGGAAAAGTTGCTTCTGGCATGCAAATCTTTGGGTCTGTGCTGCAAACAAATGCTCCAAGAGTCTCTTTCACTTCCAGTAGGTTCTCAAGTTAAAAAAAAAAAACAAACTTTGAACTCAGACAACTCTGCCTTTCTGCAGGAGTCAGCCAAGCACGATTTTCACATCCTGAGTACTGTGCAGCAGCATTTTTAATGTGCATCCTTTGCTATGGCATCTTATTTTCTACAACCATTAACTGAGAACAAAACAAGGAAAAATATCTGCAAGGCTATCAGTACACCAAGCCATTGGAGGAGTTGCTGTTGTTCCCTGTTTTACAACTGTGCAGCTATGTCAACAAGAATTTCTTCTCCCTGCAAACTGTCAGCTATGTCAACATTTCAAGAGCGTTTTTTCAGCATTTTTAACGAAGAAGCTTTTCAGGAATTCTGAAACATTTCTTCAGATTTCTGGTGAGAGAATTCAGCTCAAGGCAGAAGTTTGTCCTTTTCATTTAGAAGGGGCTCATTCTGTCACCTGCTGCTGGGCATTCCTTCCCTTACAGCTCCTCCTGTCACACCAAAGGAAGTGACCAACTCCACAGCATTTCACCCTCCCTGCAGTGCTAGGAACCAAGAGTTAATCCAACTTGGGCATGGAAAAAATCATAAATTACTGCAAATGATGCATTTGAATTACTGCATGGAATAGCTGAACATTTAGACCAAAAACTGCTTCTGAGGTGTGCTGCAAAAAGAGAATTCTAATGGTTTAAATTCACTGACTACTGAAAGGAATATGAATCTATCTTATGAAAAACACAGCCATGACCAACTCTTTGAAGAGGTTTCAAAAGGACACAGAAAAAAAACCACATTCAGAAATAATTCAAGGAATCTACTCAAGAAATAGTTCATTACAGTCCTCTGAGAGCCCTTCTTGAATTAATCTTTTTTAACACTGTGCTAGTAAGAACTGCTGTTCTTATTCCAGAAATTCTCAGCTAGGAATAATCATGCAAATAAACATGATTTTAGGATCAGAATTTAAATTTAATTATAATTCCATTAAAAGAAAACTCACATCTGTCTGCAACATACAGTGCACTTTTAAAAGGTATTATTGCAAAAAAGGTTCCTCCCCTCATGCTGTAAAGTGAAGGGGGAGCAATTCTTGTAATAGACTGTTATGCTTAATATATGTTTTAAATCATCTTCCTGCTATAAAACCATCAAATGAATTCCATGGTATTGCACAAAGCATAAAAGAAACTGCCATTACACAGTTTTAAACTTAATAAAAGCACAATAAAGAGCAAAGTAAGACTGTACCTTTCATTTGGGTTCCAAAGGTAAGTGCCAATTTTGCAAACAGCTCCGGGTCTTCAAATTTATCTTCTTCAGCTTTTACCCAAAAGCTGTTTTCTCCTATTTCTTGAGGCTGGATCTGCAAGAAAAACAGCACCTCCAGAGTCAGTCAGGAGTGCTTTCAACAGCCAAGGTACAAGAAATGCTCCAGAAGCTCTGTGGAACTGGGCTGAGGAAGCTGAGCCCGTTCTGGAATGTTCTCTCCCTGTGGTTCCTGCACAGGCACGGTGAGCTGAGCTGAGCTGAGCTCCCTCTGGCCACAAATGGCTTTTTGTACTTCTCAGCAAGTTCTCCAAACAGAACTAATGACAGCAGCTGGCTCTGGAAGTGTTCGAGCTCTCTCTTGATGACCTTCTAGAGAATTCTCAAACTCTTTTCCTGCTACCTGAGAACTGGTGGAGCAACGTGCCAGGAGATGAACTGGCCATGGGGACCCTGCAGGGACTGAGGCTGGGCTCTGCTGGCTGTGCCAAAGAAAGACAAAGCTGAAAGACAACCTGACTCTTCATGTATGACTCAGAACTGCTGTTCTGTTTTCAAAATACATTCCTCCAACAGCTTTGAGCATGTTATTAATTATTTTTTATAAATTTGTTTAAATGAAAATAATTCCCAAGGGCTATTTAACTTCAAGATGATATGCAGGGAATTTAGCAATACTGCATTTGTCAAGCCCACTCCAATCTTCCTGCAACAGCCTCCACCTTTCAGCCCTGCTTCACCAGCAGCTCCAGGGAAGACATTTTAAAAAACTACCTTAATCCAACACTAATGGGGAAGACAGTTACAGCAAAAGGGACTAAATTAAACAGTAAGAATTTTATTCCTCAAATGATGGCTCCTTAAAAGTGATGATCAAACAGACTTTGCACTTTCTCAGCAGGCAGGGGATCTCTGGCACTGTTCCCAGAGCACTTTAGCAAAGGGTCCATCTGCAGTTCCTTCCATTGTCACAGCCAGTGTTCACACAGACACTTCAGAAATTATTCCTGCAAACTCCCCAATGGAACTGATCACAATGAAATTGGCTGCAATTACCAATATGTGCTATAAAATAAAAGCTTGCTTTTCTCTGTGCTTACAGGACAGCAGTCTATGTCCCACAGTTCCAGAACTCCTGCAGTGAATCCTGATCCAACCTTTCTCCCCAAGACATTTAATTCCTCCTCCCACAAGAAAGAAGGGAAGTTAGCATTTATCCTTTTATGCAATTATTTTATCAGAATTACAGAAAAAGTAAAGATTTTCCAACTGATTCTAAAATTTATTTAAATTCATACTCTAAAAACATGGCAGGCTGTTCAATATCAGTCTAGTTAAATATTGAAAGCCTGTTTTTAAACTGTGGCCACCAGATACACTTTCAGATTGTTTGAGCACATCTCCAAATATTTTGAAATCATTTGAAATCACTGAAGCGTTAATTCTTCTGCCAAAAGAAACTATAAATTGGCATGCCACACATTTCCACACAACCTTCTGGATTCCTCCTCCAAGGCTGGTGGGATTATTCTGCTGTTTTGTTACCTCAAAGTCTTTTGATTACTCAGAATTTAGAGGAACCACACAGCATGGAATATATAAAAGTCCTTTCATTTGCCTTGCTGATTGAGTGATTTTGGTACTTTTTCCTACACCAAACATCAACATATCTGTCATATTTTAAACCACTAAAAAACTGTCAACCACAACTTTAGGATGCAATGATTTAGTCCTGATAACAGATCAAATTAACTAATACTCCACATTAATTTTCTTTATATGGAAGGAGCAGTGACTACACTGATCAAAAAGGGGTTTTAAAACACACCCCAGCACACACCTGGATGTTTGTAGAACTTCTCCTGTTAGAGGGACTGGATCTACTGAGAGCCAAGGAATAACTGGGACCTGCTTTAAGGGTTCACTTGCAAATCAGATTGTTCTTGCATTTTACTGCTCAAGTAATGCTTAGATTCCAAGATGGTTTTAAAAATGAAATGTGATTGAATACAATCAAGCTAAGACACTGGAAGCTGATGATGCCCAAACCCTTCCCTTGAGCAGTCCCATGGCTCCTCCCAGTGGCCACTGCTCCAGCACATCACTGATGGAGAACAATAAATATCTGGGATAAATAATCAACAAATAACACTAAGACCTGATATCAGCAATCCCTGAACTCACAGCAACATCAAACATCACAAATTTAAAAAGCTTAATTTGGTTTGCTTTGCTAGGTATGTGTGAAAGCTGTTTTAGACAGTTTGGAGATAGAGGTATATTAATATACAACTTGATGCAAAGCTGCTGTGGATGTTCACTGCAGCTGAGACAAGGCACTAGAATTAAGCTCCTTCCTGGGACACTTGGCACAACCATGACTGGCATTAAGCTCCTTCCTGGGACACTTGGCACAACCATGACTGGCATTAAGCTCCTTCCTGGGACACTTGGCACAACCATGACAGGAATTATGCTGCCTTCCTGGGACACTTGGCACAACAATGAGCTCTGCCAAGATGAATGAGATTTAAAAACCCATCAGCACACGGTACCAAGCCTATCAGTGCAGTGCAGGAGGGGAAGGAACATCATCCCCACACCTCTGGCATACCTTGGACCAGTTGATTCTCTTCATGGAGACTTCCAGCTTATACTTCTTCTTCTCCTTCATCCCATGGGGCAGTGCTGGCACCATTGGGAAGGGAGCAAAGGGAGCTCCTCCCAAGGGGGGAGGCATGGGGGGCCCCCCGAGAGGCGGCGGCGGGGGGATTGCTCCCCCGGGCAGAGGAGGAGGAGGAGGAGGCCCTGCTCCTCCAGGCAGAGGAGGAGGAGGAGGAGGCCCTGCTCCCCCGGGCAGAGGGGGTGGTGGGGGCACACCAGGCAGAGGAGGGGGAGGTGGGATGGCTGTACCGGGCAGAGGAGGAGGAGGTGGAGGAAGGGAGGCACCAGGTAAGGGAGGGGGAGGAGGAATCGTTGCTCCACCTGGCAGGGGAGGTGGGGGGGGAATTGCTGCTCCACCTGGCAAAGGAGGTGGTGGGGGAATTGTTACTCCACCAGGCAGGGGAGGTGGTGGAGGAATTGTTACTCCACCAGGTAGTGGAGGAGGAGGAGGAATCACTCCTGCACCAGGGAGGGGAGGAGGAGGAGGGATGGCTCCACCAGGGAGTGAAGGCGCTGGAGATGCTGGGACGTTCTCACTTGGGTGGGCTGCAGGTATTGCTGGGGTTTCTGTCAGGCCTGGACCCTGGAACAGAACAGAGGAATTCCCCTCATCAGTGACAGCAGGCACTTTGATATGAAGCTGAACCAACCAGGATGGTTTTTAGCCAACTGCATCTCACGAAAGTGAGAAATGCAACTGTTCTCCTATTTAAATGAGAAACAATAACAATAGATTATCCCACGTACCATAAAGCTGCCAAGTAAACTGAATAACCTAGCATTTTTATAAAAACAAATTGTTTCAATTTTAAAGAAAATTTAATAGTAGCAGTAACATTTAAGTGAACAGAACAGCATTTTATTTCTTACCAATGCACAAAACATTTATCCCACTTAGGACACCCTGGCAAGCTGGGGCATCAGAGATGAGAATAACCATGGTGAATTTGAACAGCACTCATCTGCTGCTGGGAGATTTTCCCCAGCAATCAGTGCAGCAGCTGGTGCAGTGGAAGAGGTCACAGGACCAGAGTTGTTCAGAGCTATTCTGACACCTGGAGGGGTGAAGGGTGTGCAACAACCTGTCCTGCTGTCTTTGGGATCTGTCTGGGAGTGCTGCTTTGGTGGGAGGAAGAGAGAGCAATCACAATATCCATTCTAACAACTTCTTACTAATTAATAAGGAAGAGAAACAGCAGCATGTCAAACCATCAGAGGGGTGAGTGCAGCTAAAAATAAATGTCATCATATTCTGTGGGGAGCATAACACCAGAAAAGGGAACTGATACCAGAATTACATGGTTAATTAACCAGTGGCCAGCATCACTGTGAATGCCCTGTCATGTCTGGATAATCTGAACTGTGTTAGAATCAATAAAACAGGATTAACAATTAATTAGACTAAAGGTCCATTCTTTACTTTGCACAAGGCACAATGTGTTTCTTTGCTCACAAGTTACAATGCAACAATTGCTGGAGAACTCATTAAAACATTTGTCACATTTCAGTGGAACACTGGCTTGTAGGAATTGGTAACAAACACAAAAATTGGCAAGAAGGAAGTAAGAACAGGAGTGTTTGGGGCTCCACCTTAGTGCCCAAATAGGAAGTGAGATCACAGGCTATAAGGCAGAAAAAATAAAGACAAAAAGGCAACAGGCAGACCTTGCCTAGCATTGAAGGAGTACAAAATAAGCCAGACTCATGCAAAAGCACTAAATCATAATATCTGTTAGTTCTTAAAAGGTATAAATGACCTGTCTAAAACATAAAGCTTGTGTAAAAAATAAAAGAGGCTTATATAAAGTCGAAGAGTAAAATATATATATATAAAACCAAAAGCCTTTAAAAATAAACACTTCTAAAACAAAAACTTTCAGCAAAACCTACAGAAGCAGCAATGTGAAAGCATAAACAAATATCTGCAGGAAAAAAAAAATCAGGCTGGATGCAAGATTTTTGTAGTGTCAGGAACATTTTTTCTCAATAAAGCAGGTACCTGTGACAGGTTGCACATACTACTATTTGTAAAATCTTACCTCCATTAACTATCTTTAGTAACTTATGCTGGCTGCCAAACAAATCAATACACTTCACCAGACATTGCAAACTCCAGACAGACAAGTTACTCTGGGGCAAATTCTTTTCAACTCCTCCTCAAAAAAAACCCCACTCAGCTGTGGAACTCAATGTGATATTTGTTTATTACCTGGGTCCGGAGCTGTTTGACTTCTGATTCAAGTTCTTTGATTTTCTCCTCTCGTTTCTGCAGCTCTGCTTGTGCCTCTTGTCGAGCTGTGAACTCTTCATCAAACTGTAAAGATTTAACCAGCACAGCAGAGTTGGTCCAGTTATGACCACACCAGAGCCTACACTGGCAGGAATTCTTTGAACTACATCAGAGCTGGAGCAATTCTGCAATTTTAATCCTTTTAGCAGAATTTTTCTATCTAACATGTTGACTTTTAGCACCACAATTTCTTCCATCAATCAGCCAGTTACAGAGAACCCCCCAGACCCAGCTACTCAGTTCAGGTTCTTCCCTCCAAGAGAACACTGCAGACTTGTCAAACCAAACTGGAGTACACACCTATTGCAGCAAGCTTAAATTCATTAAAAATTAAACCTTCAATCATCATGTTCAAGAACATGTTCTGCCATTTGGCCTGAAAATGCCTACTTAGACCAGACCAGCAAAAAATACCAAAATTTGGAATTATTTCAATATACACCTCCATAATACCTGAACTTCAGTACTACTGCTGCTAATATAGCACATCCATTCATTTTTTAAACTTATATCTGCACTTAAGTTATTTAATTATGACTATTTCAGGACAGGAGAGCAACGAGTGTAATTGTGAGAGGCACTATTTCCCAGTTCCAGCTGGGAAACAAGCTGACTGTGCTCCTGTCACCATGAGCAGGACTTACCTTCCTGGAAAATTCTGCTGCTTTCTTTTCACTCTCTTCTACTTTAGCCTTGTCCACACAGGCATCTAGAATTTAAATAAAAGACAACACACAAGTCAAGTCAAACATGCCCCAGCTCTGAGGTGCTTCCAACCATCATTTCCCTGTGAGCTCATGACACAAGAGCAACAGGCACTTTTATTTTTGCCCCTGTTTCATTTCATTAAAGGCTACAGCATTTGGGCTGCTACTCCACAGGCACACCTGTAGCTTACACACATATTTCCAGAACACTGACAAAATTCCCAGCCAGTGTAAGAACAGAGAGAAGACCACAAAGAAAAACAAAGTAAAAGTGCTTAAAGAGTACAAACCAACAAGATGTGTAAAATTGATGTCCATCCTTCCTCTGTATTTAAAATCTGGGTCCATGCCACTGCAGTGCAGCACTATCTGAGACACACATTCTTCTATGATCTTGTAATACTGAGGTCTACAACAGGGAACATTTACAAGACAATCAGAACATGAACAAGACTTTAAGCAATTGGGGAAGGGGGCAACTAACTCCTAATATCTCAATTCCACAACTGCCAGAAGAAGCATCAAGTCCAAACTGTTATTTGTAAATATTTTGGATGTGATGCCTCCACCTTGCTATGACACTGTGCTGCACAGAAGAGAAGTTTACACTGAAAAGAGCAGATCCAAGGCACGTGGGAGGATTTTCAATTCTCAGTTGTACAACTTCCATGTTCTTTGAAGCAATGAATATATCAAACATGAATCAAGAAAAAGTGCCCAACAAATAGGAGGTTTTTGGGATGAGGGTGTTAAACTAAGCTTCAAGTCTTTGAAATAAACACAATTATATTTACCAAGACCTTTTTAATACTAACATGGAGCAAAAGATAAATAACCCATCAGTCTCAAAGAGTGGCTTTTTAGGCAAGAGTTACTCAGTTTAGCAGAGTCTCAATTTCTATTCTTGCCCCTGCTCCCCCAGAAGCCCAGCCTGGCAGCTGCACTCACCGCACGTAGTAATCGTTCCTGATCAGGAGGAAATGTTGGAGAATTGACAAGAAGTAATTTTCAGAAGAAGTATCTTTCACCATATTGTACAGCAGGTGAAATACTTCACTCACATCAGTGCAAACATTGTTAAGAAAATAGCAGTACTGAAAAAACCAAAAAACTTAACCACAAACAAAAGTCCAAAAAACCCCATTGCAGCCAGAACAGCCCCCACACCCAAACACAGCTCCCCACAGTTTTACCATTGTTCAAGTAAAACCCCTCCACACTCTGAGCTCCTATCCTTAGCAGTAAATGTTATTTCTCCACTAAGATTGTGCACAGAATTTCTGTGCCCTGTCTATCAACTAGGACATATTTCATTATCAATCAGAACAATCACACATAGATTTCATGTTTTGTTTGTGTAAAAATATTTCACACAAAGCTTTGTTTCCACTCTGAGCTCAGCCAGGCTGCTGGCAACACACACTTTGGTCAATCTTTTTCATTTCCTAGAGATGACCCCTACTTGTAATTACCTGTTCTGCACAGCAACAACATTCCAGGGGATTTTATTGTCCTCCCACTGATTGCCTGTACCTCCCTCTGCTTCCTCCTAAAACCTGCAAGCAGCCATTCTGAACTTAGGTAACTTGAAATTTCCTGCTCCTTCACAGCTAGAAAAGGCACACATCTGTAGTGCTTCAGAACCTACAAGAAATTTTGTTCCTTTCATTATCAAAACTCATTTTTCTTCAAACTTATGATCTTCCACGGGTATAATTCTATCTCTTCATGTATTATGAGACAGAGTTTAGCTTAATAAATGTTATTTATGAAAAATTAATTCAGTTCCCAATGACTTACATTTGACATGCAAATTTAAGCACTAATTATCCAAATATTTTGCAACAAAAAAAGCAACTGGAGAGAAATCTGCTTGACAAAGCCCCTGGTAAGACATACAACTGAGACAAATAACCTGCACACAGAGCACTGTAATTTCCATTTAATAAAGTTCTGAAACAACACAAGTTAGAACAGCATTTCCTTAAAGGATATTCCATTTCAGCTTTGATGTCATTGAGACGATGTGACAGTTCAAAGTGGTCTTCATCTTTGTTCTCATCAAACACCCTCAGCTGAATATCAAGCTCTTCATTCTCCTTATCTTTCAAGGCCTGTTTTTCAAGGTAGAGTATATCTTAATTTTTCCTTTCTTAAAGCAAGAATTCCCCTCCTTGAAGGGGAATTCATGATGAAATATAAGACATTAACCTTTAGAACAGCAGCAAGTTGCAACTCAGTGCCTGGGCTTTTTTATTATAATGATTCAACAGAGAAAAACTAAAGGCAAAACATCAGCTCACAGAGCAGGTATGGGCTACAGAATAAACAAGAAGACTTCCAGTTAAATCCATTTCTACATAGCAGTTCCTGCTTGTTAATGTCAGAATTCCATTAAAAAACCACAATATGTATATCTCAAAACATGAATTGACATGAGCTTAAGAAGTTTAAACAAGTGCAAAAAGATTTGTTCAGATGTCCCACAGCAAATAAAATCACTAGATCCTATTAATATATCTACATGATATAAACCTAAAAATATTCCTAAGAAAAAATAACATCACACATCAGAAAGTGTCTCAAGGCTGAATGAACCCAAAATGGAAGTTTTTGTTCCTGACAAATTGACAATTTGAAATTTCACATCTTAAAAGTCATAGCAGAATAAGCCCTGTTTCAGACAAATATAAGCAGGTACTCCAATTTCTCTCATCTTTTGTAAGAAAGTGATGAGTACCTTAAATACCCCTATTTTTGATGTAAGCATCAGAATGGTTTCTTGGCTCAGAGTTACAAATCTCTCCCCAAGTCAGAAATATTCCTGTCTGTGCAGCTGCATGAAGACAGACATGCAGTCTCAGAAAGAATTTCTGATTTGATTTTTCCTTAAAATGTCCCAATGCATTCTCAGCAGGCAGATTAAAGAAAACCAGATTTCACAGAAAACAACAGGAACAGCATATTCAAAGAAAGTTAATCCAAGATTGGTTCCACAGCCAGATTCACATTCACTGCATGTGCTTTGAGCTCATTATGCAGCATTTGCCTACCCTCATTTAATTTCTAATATATTGACTTGTTTCAACCACTACTCTGCAGCTCATGAGAATCTGAATTTGTATCTCTGCAGGCTGAAAGCAGATTTGGGTTGATAATCTGACCCTCTGCACCCCCAAATCCTTCCCATCTGCTGTCCTGGTTAAAGAGTTTGGCAATCTTCAATATTCACAGTGGACACTGACCAACTCCTGCACACAAAGGACTTACAGGCAATATTTTCTTCAGGCCACAACGTAAAAATTCATTTCTCAAGTGTATCCTGAAGTCAAGGTCCTCAGGAGATGTAACAAGGGCATTGATGAGCTGCATACATGCCACCTGCAACCAGAGACACAGAATGGAAATCAATACCTTCAGTCACTGTTTCAGTTGATTTATAAAACCAGAGATGGAAATTATTTATTATGCAGCCCACATGCAACACTTGGGTTTATTTTAGCAACATCAAATACTGCTCTGTTTCCATATCAGGATGCTTCCACTGTATCAAAAGAGTCCCACATGAATGATCATTACAGAATAATGTCATGGCCTGCTTTGAGCTGGAAGGGACCTCAAAACCCACCCAGTGCCACCCCTGCCATGGCAGGGACACCTTCCACTGTCCCAGGGTGCCCCAAACCCTGCCCAGACTGGCCTGGGACACTTCCAGGGGCCTCCCCATCCTAAAATCATGCCCCAGTTATTCCCAGACTGAAGGTGCCCATTGTACTTCCCTCTGTTTCTCCTCACCAGTTTGAAAGCAAACTGTTCCTACAATAACTAACAACTTAAAAACCACCCAACAAACACCCATACCCAAATTAGTCACCTCACCAGGTGTTCTTTCCATTCCTGGAGAACACTTGTGCAAAATGCCTGGTCTCAGGGTAGTGGCTAATGCTGTAATTGAACAGCTGTGCACTTTAATTGATTTATTTGAAAACAGGTAGACAACAGCACAACACCAAAAGTGCTGATCCACTTTAAAAGACTAAAATGGGACTCAAGGGAAATAGCAAGTTTGGTAAAAGATGTTAACTGCAAATAGAAGTAGCTTTAGAGTAGGACAAAAAAAATCAATAGCTGCAGAGGAAAAAAATCAGATAAAAAGCACCTTCCTGTTTTAATTACATTCACTATTTAGCTTTAATAGAACACCTTATGGAGTCTCAAATTTCTATTAAAACATCCTTTCAAAGGCACTCTCTTGATAGAGCTGCATCTCCAGATAATGCAGTATCATCATGCTTGCTTGAATGATTCTTGTTATTTTACTACTATGACATGACTTAACAAGCCAAAGCACATGTCCAATCTGAAATTAATAGAGAGAAGAGGTGCCATCTGCTCTGATTGCTTCTGCCAGAGAGACTCTGCCTTAATGGCTTGTGCTAATACATTCCCAGCAAAGAAGGATTTTGTCAGAAACACGGTAATGAGTCCTGCAATTGTGCCTTCACTGAGGTACCAGAGAGCTTTGGGAGGGGAGGATGGCAGGAATGGGGGGTGGTGGCTGTTGTTTGCCTTAAATCAACAAGGTCATGGAGTGGGAGACAACTCCAGAATGAATTCCCCAGTGATAGCACTATTAAGATGAGAATGTCATTTACAGACACTTATTGGCCATCATTAACTCATCAGCTCTGACACAAGAGGTGCTGATGGTAAACACAGCATTAAGGCAGCTACAGCTGATGTGGGTTTGTGCCAAGACTGGAAAAAGGCATCCCAAGGATACCTGCCCTGCCTGTACTTTTCCATATCTTTCAGCCAAGGGAGGTGAAAAATAAATTTGAGTACAAAATGTGCACAATGAGATGGTCGTAAGTCAAAGTCATCCCTTATTAGGATATTCAGCCACTTGGCCTCTATGCAAAAATGGCAGTACCAAAAAAACCCAACCAATCCCAACTAAAAAAAGCTCACATCTTAATGCCAAGCAAAACTCTGGTGCCCACAGAGCAAAAAATGTTTGTCTCTATCCATGGACACATAAGCAGCAATGAACACGATCTAAGTACGACAGTCAAAACCCTGGCACAGATTATTTTATTATTTCATTAAAATAATTTTGAAAGCTCACTAGGTTACCCTCAGAGAGGCACTGGTGGCTGGTGAAAGGCACATGTTGAACACACAGAGCAAGGAATACAGAGTCCTTACTGACAAAAGTACCAAAAATATCCTGCTGCACTTCACTCATCCCAAAAGGAACTCTGCCAAAAATGGGCACATCTCATGCCACACCTGCCATAATTAGCATATATCTGAATATTTAAAGACTCAGGTTCTGCTGCCTAAAGTACCAGCACTAGGATAAGATTTATTATTACCTTGGAACATTACACCTGGCATCCAAGGAAAGAAATATCACTAATTACTCTCTTTACCAAGGTCAATATTTCTTAATCCTATTTTTGGGACAGAAAATGAGTTCCTTGTCCTCCCATCACTAACAAGTAGAAAATCCAGTACCAGTAGGCCAGTTGTATTTACTTCTCCTCTTGTACAGATGAATAGCACTAAGAGATGTGTGTGAATCAAAGCCCCCCAAGCCATACACAGTGCTCAGCCTTTCACTGAAGCACACACACAAATGTTGCAGTGTTACCATAAATTCTATACACAAACTCACCTGCAGCTGGATGAACTCGTGGTTCTCCAGGCCCTCCACAATCTGGGAGAAGCGTTCCTCCCTGTTGTGCCTCTCAGCAGCAGTGGTTATAGCACCTAAAAGCTTGTCCAGGCTAGGAGAGAGACAAACTGTCAGGAGAACTCAGCACAGATAACTCACTCATTTCAAACATACTCAACCCACTGTTCACACAGCTCAAGGCTTAGTGCACTGACAGAGCTTAAATGCATTTATCTACAGAAAACAATCCAAGAAGCAAGTGATATAAATGTCTACAAGATTAATGTAGAAATAAGAAAAAAGGGGTGACTAAATCTCTATATTATATTTTCAGCAATGAAAAAAAACAATGAGATGAAAAAATCCCTCCCTTTGCAAACGGTGCACTTGATAACAGTGGACATGTTTAACATCTGGAAATTCTAATCAACTGTCCTTTCAGGAATCAGAATGTTTTAATCCATTTATTGCATAGAATATATGAAGTTTGTCCATTTTAACCTTCAGTAAAAAAAACACAGTGGTGAATTTACAGGAAACATATGCCAAGTGATCACTGTTGTTTTAAAGATCTCATGGGCAAGTGCTAAATAACTCCAAGTTGAACTGTTCCAAAGCCCAGCTGTAAATGTAAATTCCTGGTGTCTTTTCACACCTTCCACTTCAGCCACACTGTGTAGATCTCTGCTCATTTGCTTTTCTCTGATTTAATACTGAATTAGGGCAACACAACGGGTGAAGTCTCTTTAATTTTAAACCACATTATTAAACCCTTATCAGGTTACATTTGTTTCACTGATAACTTTTCTCACCTGTGTCCAAATTAACAACTCACGAGCACCAAAAAAAGCATCAATATCTGACTTACATGTTTTCCTCCCCAACAATGCAGATAGCAGAAAGGATTTTCACTGTCTCAGTCATCATGTGGGGCTGCTTTGGATCAATTGCTCTTGACAGCAGCAAGAGGCTCCTCTCATCTCCTAGGATCCTTTGCAAACCGTACTGGCAGAAACAAAAAGCTCTTGGTGAAAAGGTTGTGCTTGCCCTGGAAATTCATTCTCAACTTGAGATCCTGAGGGATTTTCCCAGTTCCTCCCTCCCAGAGGGGTTTGGCAGCACCCCACCAAAACCCCACCAACCCCTGGCCATCATGGCTTGGGGACACAGGGCAGGGGCCCCAGAATGCATTTCCTGACAGAGTGAAACAGGAGATTTGTCTCAGGAGGACACCAGGAGCTCCTCAGGAGGACACCAGGACCTTGTAAAATAATTTCCCACCAAAAGACAAATCAGGTTTTATTTTCTGTCTATATCTGAAACACCTCAGAAGTACGAAAATGCTGCTTTTCTCCCATTTCATTCTAAACTGAGCAAAAGTAATTATAAGTAACTTTTATGTAGTTTTATTTGCTGGGGAAGATGCATAAATACAAGACTTCAAATTTTGCTATGAATGAAGCAAAATTACAAGTTCCACACATCAGCTTCTAGAAGGTACTCGTACTCTGTAAACCTGAGTAACCTGTGTTAGAAACAAATCAGATACAACTTAACCTAACCCCTTACCCATGAGCTACCAACTTAAAAACTGCAGCTAAAAAGTGATCAAATACTACTCGATTTAAATCAGGTAAAAAGTACATTATATTAACAATCATGTATTGAAATCTGAATTTGGAAAGCTTTTTTTTAAATTTCCAAGTAATTAATTTCCAAATTTACTTACCTTAAATTTATACTATAATCCTCTCTTTAGCAAATATTTTACTTCCAAAAATCAGTAATAATTAACAAAAACTAAGAAAAAATGCATAAATATTCATGAAGCAGACTCTAAACAGGAGTTACACTAAGTTTAAGACCTGCATTCCCAAAGAGTTAAATACTGGATATAAAAGTTTTCCTTGCCTCTCCATCCTTTAATATGTTATATACATGTTGAACTCAACAAAACCCAAACATTTTTAATACTTACTTTATTGTTCATAAATGCTTTGAGGCACTGGATAAGTTTATGTTGATTCTTCTTATCAATACTTTCTTGCCTTGAAAGGAAAGAAGCAAATCACATCAGGAAAATCCTCACAACCTCCCCATCCCTCCCTTTAAATGACCCAGGTCCTTACTGTTTCTTGTCCAGAAGCTTTTCCAATGCATCCAGCAGGAGCCCAAGACCTTCATGCCCAAAATTGTTAACCCAGCTGGAAAAAAAAACCAGAGAAAAATGCTTTTAATGATTTCTTAATCAAATGCAGAACTTGCAAAGCAATTTCTCTGTTGCTGCTTGTGCATCCCTTCACAGGCTCCACTCTTGGTCTCACTTCCCAAAAGATCTGATCAGCCACGAAGGCAAACAGTTCCAACAAGTCCAAATTGCTGAAAGGCACAGAGAAAGGTGAGGAGATGTTGCAGACAGCTGCAAACACTTCACTGCTCACATCCAGGGTGCTCAGAACGCTGCTCTCCTGTCAACAAGCATTAGCACAATGACTCTGCTTCCCAAAAAACCCCAAAGCCCACAACTCTCCTGCTTGGCAAAAACAGCATGATGAAAACCACTGCAGAAATTGCTCTGCTTACCTGACTGGGTTGCTGGTTAGAGACACTCTCAAGGACTCCAGGCAATTAAGAAGTTTTTCATCTGAAATTCCAGAGCGCAGCTCATGGATGTATTCTTGTGAGGACAGGGTACATTCGTGCTTGCTGTTTTTTAGTCCCCCCTAGCACAGAAGGCAGAAAGCTGCTGAGTGTTCCAGTGATCAAACAGTGCTTAGATGATAAAATAGAGGACTAATATTTCCATAGGAATTTCCAAATCATGGTACAAGTGTTCAAGACAGCTGATTTGACTTGGATTTGTCATCAGCGTTTAATACTTTTGGTTTTACATCACAAGGATAATTAGTTGTGCTGGAATCTTTTTCACTTTGAGTACCAGTGCATGTAACTACAAATGGAATAGAAAAATTTAATTCCATCATTCAGCTGTATTAACATATGCAATGAGAGTGTATTGCACACAATCATAAAGAGAGACATACAAAAAACCCAGTTCATGCAACTTGCTGAGCCAATTTTTTGCTGTACCACAGTTCATGTTTGACCCCTAACAGAGATCTCTAGAGGCTCTTTTTTGCTGCAAAAAAAATCATACAGGATATTTGACATAGAGCTCCCTCCTGCTGAAGTGGCACTACAGAAGAATAACTACTTACACAGTATTTCACTATTAAATACCTGAATATCAGTTTTTAGAGCTATAGTATTCAAACTCTTGAACAAGACAAAACACTTTTCCAAAAGGTGCAACTAATCTTTTGTACAGCTCTGACAAGTTGCAGCAGGCTTATCTCAGAAGAGTGCTTTTGATTCATTTGCAGCTCCTAAAGCTCCTTAGCTCTGAAGGGTCTGTTGAAGAGAAGCTGATAAAGATGTCATGGGTGCAAAGGCAGCATCAAGTGCCTGTCCTAGAAGAGGATTTATGTGCATTTGGTTTTAATTGTATCACTTCCACCACAAATATTCCATTTTTTGTCTCTCTTTCACAAAGCTCCACTTCTTATGAAGCTGCTGCTTTGCTCTCTTCACATTCTTACCATTCATTTTCCAAAAATGCACTGAGTATGGCTGATGACAAAACGACCTGGCTAAATTGAAGCTAATGACTTTGACCTAGGCAGACTGCAGGCACAAAGCAGAACTGTGTTCACAGTACACTTTCAGATTCAGACCAAAACCAGGACAGACTGACTGCAGGGAGACATCGGGGTCCTCTGCACTGTGGCAGCATTGAAGCTGTTCCTTGGTGACATGCAGAGCACCTTCAGCTGGGCATCACATCAAAGGACCAGGGCAAAGATGAGTAAGAAGGATATAAAGGGACTAGAATCAGTCTCCATCAACATCCTAAACAAAGAGATGCTCTTCTACCAAAAGAAAAAACGAATAAATGGGTGGGGTTATATTTATAGGAGTAGGAGCTGATTGTAAATCAGATTAACATATCAAATATCATCAAAATTCAGAAAAAACATCACTCTGAAGGACCACAAGGCAAAGAACTAGGAAAAAGGAACAGCTTTATCCCACCCATTGGAGGGATGGAAATCAGAGAAGATTTTTTGTGTAACTAGTGTACATCATCTCCACAGTGCAGACCCAACTGGGCACTAATGCTGTCATTTCAGCCATTCCCCAAATGGAAAAGAAGAGAACAGAAATGCAGCTGAGAGCCACAAAATGTCCAGAGAGAGGCAATGGCAGTGTCAGTCAGTGCCACTGCCTGTTAAGCCAGACCCTGAACAGCTCTCCAGAATGCAAGGCAGGGCTTGTCCCAGGATGAGTCTGTCCTTCCCCTGCAGCTGCTGCCACCACAGGACACTCCAGTTCACACTGGGGCAACCTGAAGTCCTTGGTGCTCTTTGTTTCATATTTAAAGCAAGGTGGGATCTTGCTGCCTCCTCCTTCTGTGCCATCCAGGCCATTGGTGAAGCACCTCTGCTCTGCCTAGTCCCTTATTTTCAGGAGACCCATGACTTATCAAACACAGATCAATAGTTCAAGGAACTGGCAGTGTGCTCTGCTAAGGCTCCTTCCCACAGCTTGCAGGACAGGCACATTTCTTCACTGGTTCTTTGAAAAAGCACCTTTAACTGCACAGCAATAAGGAACCAACTCCTCTTCCTCATTTTCCTCCTCCTTCAAAATGGATGGTCACTCAAGACAGCTCATAAAAATCCATTCTTGAAATCTTCCAGAGAATTTTCAGCTCACCAGGATTGCTTTGTTATTCCCTGTAATCCATGTCTCAGTCTCAATCCACTCTCACCTCTAGCCATGCTAACTCGAATGCTGAACCAGGTGCAACTTCTTTTATTTCCCTGTTCAAAGAGAGTTTGACTGGAATACTATTTTAAAGAATTGCTATGCCTTTATATGAATCAGATTTTGATACAAACATTTCTCATTTACTTTGAGGTGTAAGGTCTCAGTGAAAAATGAGTACAGGAGAACACCTAATAAAGATGGAAGCAGAAATGAAGTAGAAAGAAACTGAAGAGGGTTGGGTCCCACGTCAGGATGTTCAGAGATTAAACCAATGCTCAAGAATGAAAATCTTAGCAATTCCTTTATGACTGGTCACCTTCAGTGTTACAATCAAGGCAGAGGGTGATTCCCTGATGCCAGCTCAAATGAGAGCCTGCACCACAGCAGTCCCAGCAGTGCTGAGGATCCTGTGTAAAATTCAAATAAGTTCAAGCTCCCAAGTTCCCACGAACAGGGAAATCTCTTCTCTGCCATCTCTACAAGCCAACAGCACTGCCAGGAACATCCCCACATTCCTCTCCTCCCTGATCACAGTGGATCTGAAAATCTTGAAGGAAACAGCTCCAGGTGCTGGAGAAGCAAACAGGTCCTAAAGGATGAACCCTGGAGGAGGCACACGGAGGTGCAAGAGCTCTTTAAGCAATGATATGCAAAGCCATACACCAGGCACAGCATTCCTGATTTTAGTATGGAGCAAGTTATTTGCACAAAAACATGCTTTTAATGCAGAGCTGTTCTTGCTCTCTACCAGACCCTGAACTCAAAGGCATGGGGAAGAAAACAGCTTAGAACTTCTCCCCTACCCATTGTGGGAGTATCAGCTTGCTTTATAAAATAATCTCTTCTCAAAGCAGCTGTTCAGGCTAATTCACACCAAAAGGAAATTACACAGCAGCAGGGATTTTTTTGAAACTGGTTTTAACACACTGAACTGGAAAATTAGTAATTTGGCCCCTCAAAAATCAAATAATTTTAAATACATAAGCACAATAAAGATATTGTCCTTAATTAGGGAAAGAACCAATAGTGTTCACAAACTAAAAAGTACTGGTGGACATAAAAGTCTCTTTAAAGGCCACTCTGACTAAAATAAAGCCAAGAGAAAAATATACAAGAATATAGTGTGTAGGAGAAAAAAACTAAGTGCATCTGAGGTGATGATTAGACAGTTTCAAGTCATAGATTGTTCTCTATTATTTCTACTACAGAATTTAATTACTGAATATGACCTAAGTAAAAAGCTTTGCTGTACCTGAAAATCCTGTTTTAGCTGTAATCAAAAATAAAGTCCATCCATAATTTAAAAGAACATTTTTGCTTTCAACCACTATTTTAAATCCATAAGTAATTATTCCTAAAAAAATCCTATATACTAGGAAACAAAAACTTGCTGAACTCCCTCCAACAAATTAAATCCCAAATATTTGTCTATAATATTTGAATTCAATCAAAACAACATAAAATGTAGATGAGTCCTTAATAAGAGAAAAGTTATGCTTTCAGTGATCTCATCTTAAACATATTGACCTCCTGAATCCTCTAAATTAATCTTATTGTCACATTGATCTGCTGAAGTTGGTATTTCCCAGACAAGCTATGAATAACAACAATTAGAACATAAAAAATTCCCCATCTAAACAGAATGAAGTAAGCCAAATATTGTCAATTTTAAATTTCAAATGCCTGCCTTCAATAAAAGGCAAGACAAGCTTAAATTGTATTTGTTGCTCATAATGAAGAGATGAGCTCAGTGAGTTTGAAGTATTTGGAAACAGACTCCTGAAAACTTGAAGAAATCCCTGAAAAGTGTAAGCAATGATCTCATTCTGCTAAGATCAACATGATTGACAACTATTTTGATAAAACAAGGATTCAGTTGTGCCCACTGAACTTTTAAAACCCAGATAAAAATCCAAACTATTCCAGCCTCATCTCTACCAAGGGAATTTCATAAGAGAAAACAAAACTCTCGTGTTCGTACTCACCGGAACTTTACTTCCGACTATCTGCATGCAGGGGTCAGCCAAGAGAGGTTATTGTGTAAAAAAGATAATAATAATACATAAATAAACACAGCACAGTACTTAGTAGGATGTAGTTGCACACACATTTTTCAGTGTTTAATCATTAGTAGTAGTTACATTCTTTTATTACTTTATCAACCTCTTTAGGGGTTAGTGCTTCTCTACAGGAAAACAGCAGCTCTACAGCAGGAGCAACAACTTCAAATTCTCATGTTTTGCTGCTGAATCTTCAGTATTTGACACATTTACCTACAAATAACTGAATACCTGTCTTGACAGCTACATCTTGAAAGATGAAATATGCCATTTGTTAAAATTATCAGGTCAGATACTTTACATACGACACTGAGAACACTAATGGCATACTGACTTCCTTGGATGTATAACAACTGCTTTTATTATGGAGCTTTTGATCTGTTTAGATGATGTCACCACTGAATTTAATTAAGTTCTTGTAATCAAAAACATAGCCTACAGTTAGAACTCCAACTTGCATTTCAGAAAATCTCACATGACATTTTTATTCAACCGCTCGGTATGGATGCTTTTAATTACATGGATAATTAAACAGTGATTTTCAGAATGCCATCTCCTCTTTACCATGGAACAGCATCTCTCTATATTCATGAACAAAAAGGTGACTTTCCCCAGAGGAAAGTGCAGGCAGGCAGCACATCTGTGCCCGTTTTGTGCCTGCACCAATGCCCAGGTAGCTGGGAGCACCGTGGACACCTGCTCCAGCAGTGCAGCCTCTCCTGCTCAGCTCACCTGAGCTCACCTGCTGCAGCCAGTTCACTGCACAGCCACCTTCCTCTGGTCACCACTGCTCTGCTCAGCCTCTATCTGCTTCATTTTCTACTCTTTTCCATTCTTCCTTTAGAAACTCTTTCAGAAACAAAAGTGCCTGCAAGCCTCTCACAATCAACACTTCTCTTCCTGAAGAAGTTTCCCCTAGGAGCACAAGAAGGGATTGCCATCACCAGACAATCTCCTCTCCTCATCTATTATCTTTTCCTCTCACCAATGTTCTACCAGTCAGTACAGCACAAAATGTCACCAGGGTCAGTTCTGGAACAGAATTCCAATCCTTCACCAGTTCTCAGGTATAATTTCCATGGTCAACAACCTTCCTCTTCAAGTGAGAGAAGGAATGAGAAGCACAGAAAATCACTTCCCATGAAAGCATCCAGCTCATCAGCTTCTACATGTCCTCCATGGCCAAGGAAAGCTTTCTTCACCCAGTGAAAGCCAAAGTTCCTTTCTCAGAACTCTGAAGACAAGTGTTTCAGAAAAGCATGGTCAACATGCTGCAGACAGCACACAAGCAGAGAAAATGAAGCACCAAATTGAAAATAATTTGGTTAAGACAACATCAGCAAATGAGAGTGATACTTTTCACATGAAGGGAGAGAGCTCAAAAGCCTAATTAAAACAAACATGAAATGAACTGCAAGAAAAGTCACATCAACTGTTAAATGTGTTTTGTGAGCTCTAAGCAGAAGGTCCAAGTATTTGCAGTGTAAAAAGGGAAGACAGATAATTATCTGTGACAAAAGAAAAAGGTAGAAAATTTAAAGACAGATCATTTTGAATGCAACCAGCATTTTCATGGAAGACAATCCTGAAGAAAGGAAAGTTTGACAATTCATGATGTAGTAAAGATTGAGTAGGGCTTGAATTCATTGAGCAGAATAGTAGTTGCACTAAACAGAAGATGAAATCACAAGTGAAAATGAGGTTTGGCGCCACCATAAGATCCCAATTAACATTTTAAAATTAACCTCTGTATTTTAATTTCTTTTTTTTAACCATCAAGATGCTAGCTATTTAAAAGTTAAATTAGGATAACACTACAGAAAGGTAATGTGTATTTCTGGAAGATTCCATTCAAATGCTGTGATTCAATTGCAAGGAGGACATACTGAAGCACACAAACTTTAACATGAGTTGTTTTTCCTCTAGGAAAAACACTTTGCAATGTGTAAAACAGCCACACTGGTGCTGACTTAAGCCCAAAGTGGACATTCATGTATGAGGACCTTTTAGGATGACTTATTTTTTAATTATTAGTACATTTAGGCCAATGTCTTCCCAGTTGTGTTACGTTTCCCATGCTGCAGCACACATGGGAATCAATGCAATGCAATGCATGAACATTTCAGCAGTGAGCCATGCAATGGGAGCCATGCTTTCCTTACTCAGCTGCACAGTTCTGGGGCTGGAGGCAGCTGCATTTCAATTGCAGTGGACATGAGAGACATCACCATTGTTCAACTGCATTTTGGGGAAAAAATGCAAATACTTCCATTTCTACTTCCATTTTCTACTGCTTCACTAAAGTGTTTCTGCATACTAAGAAAAATTCCAGATTTAATATTGATCATCAAGTGAAGATAAAAACCTTACAAAGCACAATTACCAGTTCCTAAAGACAGTCTAGTTCATAGTTCATAACATTCACTGCCTAAGCTTGAATAATTCTCCAGTAATTTGTACATTTAGTTGGACCATGCTTAAAGCACTGGATCCCTTCCAGCACACTCTAAGGACTGTGGATTTTCTTTAAGATGAACTCATGCAGGAACATCACTCCTCTCAGAGCTTAAATCACCACTTTCATTACCATTTCATCACCATTATAACACAAACTTCTCCTCACTGAAGTTTATAATGTTTCAGGCAAGGCATTTGCATAATAATTGCACGTCATTGTCATCTTAATTTTTGAAATTTAACTCTGCAGAGGTGATTTTCAAGGTTAACAAGTCAATTGTACTGCTTGCAGTCTATGTTTAAAGATTCCTTAGCCAGACACCAACATAATCTTTACTTATTTCTATATTTGCCACAGTCAACTTTTAACACACACAAAGCATTGCTGGTGTATTTTATAAATAATTAGTACAAAAGTTCAATTGCAGAAAATCAACTGCAGCTCTTCACTATTTGAAACTTTATTTCTCTGCCCCAAAACCGTTGGTGTATCCAGTCTTCAATTTCCTTACACTTCTTGCACCCCAAAGAAGACAGACTTCAAAAATTCTGTATGAAGGGTTAATCAATCAATTAAATTACAGAGAATAATCAACATCAATGAAAAGTCAAAACACTCTTTCTATTCAAAATGTAATTTGGAACTGGATTTAAGACCATCCTTTCACTGAAGGAGTCTAGCACATACATCGCTACTGAAACCACAAAGAAACTTTGGGTACCAAAATTCTTAAGATGAATTGCACAGAAAGATGCTCAGGTTCCATCCATGACTCTACATCACTGGATTTGCAATTTCTTATGGTTTCCAAGAAAGGACCAAGTTTTGACATTGCCCAGCAAGGCAAATGCAAACTAACTGCTCAGATGCAGCTGCAAGCATTCACAAGTGTGTTAGCAAGTACACTTTTATTTTTTCCTACCACTCTGAGGTAAATCCAGACAAAAAAAATCAAGTTTCAAGCTTGAAAAGCCCAAGAGTCCAAGGCAGGCTCCTTCCTCAGGTGGGTACTTACGGATTTGGCAGTAGCAGAAATGTACTGGACAACCATCTCACGTTTGGTGCTCAGGTCCTTGTCTCGTAAAGGAGCTTTACGTTCCTCGTTCAGGTTCATGTCCTCCTGCAAAGAGCCAGAGCACACAACATCAGGAGCACATCTCAGGATTTTCAGTAGTCTTTGTTCTTTTTAAGCTACTTTTGCTAAACAATTAATTTTCAAACAAACAGAAGTGACTTTTTCCAGTTTATCTGTGTGTGCTTGATTTTGCCCTACACGATTTTCTCTTTTAATTCTGTTACTTCAAGTGTTCATTGTTTTTGAGACTTACCCAAAATCTAAACTGAATCAAAGGGAATTAACAGCTGTAAAATTTGGCTCAAGAAGTAAATCTAGAGGACAAGTACAACAATTCTACATCTCAAGTTGATGCAGAAGTGCCAACTCTTGAGATGTTCCTGTATTTGCAGTGACATCTTATCACAGTGGACACCATTCCTGCACTATCTAATCAAAGGCTGTTATTACATGGATTAGTAGCTTGTGGAAGGGATAGAGCTGAAACTGTTCCAACTGATGTATTTAAAACAAGCCTAAAAGTCAAAATGCTCTGCTAGATTAAATCTATTAAGACACTTCTTTTAACTTGATAACTGATTAAACACAATGCAGTCATCACCAGTCATGACTAGGCTTGCCATTAGAAGTCAAAGGAATTTCAAACTGGCACCTAAGAGCAGTCAATGCTCTGCAATCACTGCTGGTGAGCAGCCTTGTCACAGAACCTCAGTGTCTGTGAGACAGACCCATTGTCTGCTTCAATCACCATTACTTGGAAAAGTTAAAAACTAATCCCTTAACAAGCAAATCAAGCCAGAGTTAATTAACACTTATCCAATCCTTCCAAAGACATTCACAGCTCCACTGAACAGAGCAGAGCTGCCCAGTGAACAGGGCAGTTCTCCCCACAGCACATCTTACCATCATTTTTTCAAAGAGATCCATAACTTCTTTCTCTGATAAGTTCATGCAGCGCTCATCAACAAGTGCCTGGGCATGTGGGATCTCACTGATGGAAGGCTGGGAGTCAATAGGATGCTGAATGAGAGGCTTCTCTTTCTTCACAGCTGATTTCCTGAAGCTTGTGATTCTGTCACGCTGCAAAGACATCCCAAAATAAGCAGAAATAGAAAGAGAAAAGCAGCGAGTTGGATGGCAGCAATGCACATGTTTTTAGTTAATTCAAGCATCAGAGTTAAACTGAACTGTAAGTAAAAGTACTCTAATATTTAGAGATTACTTTGCACAGAAAGTCAATAACATATAAGGTAAACTCATGACAGGTCACATGCAAAAGGGATTTAAATAATTTTCACTGATCCAAAATTGCATCAGCTAGGTTAAACTCCTAGCACTTCACAAATCTTCAGCTCATCTTCTCCCATTACTAATTATCCTGACAGTGAATAAACATGGTACCACAAAGGTAATGTCCACTGTTCCTTCACCTGAAGGGCTACAAGTCTTTGGAGGATAACTAAAAAAGGCAGCATGGGGAAGGAGGTACTCACAAGTTCATCAGGCTTATAAAACATCCTGCTGAAGTAAAATAAAGTTTGTAGAGGAATTAATGCTCCAAGCATAGCTCATACCCCCTTGAGGAGTTTTTGAGGAGGAACTGGTGGGATTAGTGCTGAGCTTTAGAAGGGCAGGTGCAGGGTGGCTCCCTCAGCAGCAGCACCCAGGGTTACACACACGGCCAGGCACTGCCAGGGCTCGGGGTTAGGGCTGGCACCAAGCCCCACTCCTGGGCTGGAAGCATGCTCAGTTATGGGTTAATGGTGGAAATAACCAGCACCCTCCTTATAAGGCCATTTCTGTTGTATTTGTAACACAGAACTCTATTCTGGATAAAGTCCGAATTCTTAGATTTCATATCTGTCTATATTTTTTATATATATACATATATATGTTCAATTTGAGAACATCATGCATACAGCAATTTTTCTCAAAGAACTCTTTGCATCCACAAATACTCCTGCATTTGTTTCAGACACTCAACAGCCTTATGAAGATGTGCTTTCATCTAACAGCAGCTTATGTAGGGTTACCAGGATCACTCAGAGCAGTCACTGTCATCTCCACCAAAACTTGTAAACCAAAATTTATATTGGCTGCGACAAAACGACCTCTCTGAGGTTTGAAATGTCTGTTTGCAAAAATTTTGATTCATTTTAGATTAGTGAGTCCAGAGTGGAGACACTAGAGTGAGAGCTGTGGAGTATGAAGAAGAAAGATTATTTTTCTGATGATTTGTTTCTTTTTATTTTTGTTGTTATTGTTGAGATCCTACGAGATTACCTTAAATCTCTGAAGGAAAGTGTCCCTAGATAAGCTGCATTCCCTTTGAACTTCTTTTGAACTTTTTTTGAGGTTTTGTTCCTTAGATATTTTTATATTTGTGGACAGAAGCACAATACCTATAAGGATACTGTTAATGTCTTTGACAAAGCAAGAACATAACTTTAATCCATTTTCTACCTTATTAGAATAGTTTAAATTACACTTTTGGAAACTAAAATTAGGGCATAGCCTGGTGAAAAGCCAAGGATATGACAGTGCCTGAAATGCAGTTTTATATGGACCATTCAACAGTCACAAAAAGTCATTTAAGATCAAATTGCACCACACTTCATCTGTTTCAAGTGTAACTTATTAACACCAAATTTGTTCAATTAGATTGCACCAGTGAGATCACTGGAAAGACACAAAGGAATCTTCTGTGTGATTTGCAGGCACCATTTCCTCATTTCAGATGTGCAGACAATCATTAACTAAAGAACCAGTCTGGCTTTATTTTGTGTATATATAATACAAGGCGGTAATTTTAATGAAATCAATTTTCTGAAAAAATACTTTGGAACCAGTTCCAAAGTGTTCAGCTTTATCAAGTTAGTGCTACTGAGCACACACTTGTTCTTGGCATTTGGGGACATTTATTACCCAAAATGGTTCCACTTGAATCATGTGGCAACCAACTTTGAAGAGCCACTGCAGAGCAGTTACTGGTGAAGAGAAGGTCAAGAGAAATAACACTCCAACTGTTGAGCAACAGTTTCAACATAGCCACAGCATTACTAAAGTATTTCAAAGGTGCTTAAGGAAGTTTCTACACATAGAAAAATCATGATTAATCTTCTTCAAATGAAGTCACAAATTAAGATCTTTAGGAATAGTCACTCAACTTCCTGACATCTAATGCTTCATATCCTTATAAGAATGTTATTTTGTCCACAACATTGAGTAAAGTAGCATGCAGCGTGGAGTTACCATTGCAAATTAAGATGCTACAAAGACCTTACCACATCATCTGCCAAAGTTTTTATTTGAATATTCTATTAAAGAAAACAAAAAACAACACACACAAATCAAAGAAAAAAAGACAGTGTTACCTACTGCTTCACAATAAAGGAGTCTATTTCATGTAAATGAACATTAAAAAGCATTTGCAATTTCACAAAGTGTTTTAAAACCTGCATGGAATGTCCATTTTTTCTGTGAAAAGCAAGCTTGCATCCCATGGCCCCTGTCCTCTGGGTATGGAATTGAGGCACCTGAAGCCTCAGAGCTGCAGCACCCCCAGGGCTCCCGGCAGGGTCTCCACAACAAACACAGGGCAGGGACAGCAGAGCCTCAGCAGCACACGGGGCTGTGACTCAGGGCTCTGCCCTGCCCAGCACCTCCTGTGCCCAGACCCTGCAGCCTCTGCCAACTGTGCCAGCCACTGAGTCACACAGCCTGGAGAGGAACTGGCTCCAGCCACTCAACTGATGATGCACAAACCACCCTCCCTCCCCCCTGCCCCATCACTTCTTCCTAGGCAGGAAAACCCTGCTGACAACAATCACCAGCCTTATGCTTTTATTCATGGCCAAAACCTGCTCATATTGCACACCAATATCAACAGTCATCATCAAGGCAGCACTTGGTTCATGAACTTTGCTCACTTGGCACAAAGTGGTCATGAAAGGAGTTCAGGTCTAGAAATTTTGTCCTCATGGGGGACAGAATTTGAGAAGCATTCAGAAGTCCGTGGGACAGTGGAGAGGACAAACCTCAGCTCACAGGTCAGCCCCCACTCATTCCCTCCCAGCAGGATCATGCAGCCAATCAAAAGTACAAACGCAAGAAACTCCTGATGGTTGAGATATAAAGACAATGCAATAACTGATGGGAATAAAGAAAACAAAGAAACAAATAAAAAAAACATCATTTGGCACCAGCAGGCCAATGCACACCCAGCTTCTGAGCACTTGATGATTTGGTAAACTGCTCCTCCCCACCCTGCAGCCCTGCCTTTACTGCCCAGCATGATGTGATACGTTTTGGAATGTCTTTGGTCACTGTGGATGAGCTGTCCCAGCTGTGTCCCCACCTCCAGGCCACCCACCCTGCTCCTGGAGGGAGCTCACAAGAAGCAGAAATCCTGGGGGCTGGCAGGGGCTGTTCAGCAGGAGCTGAAGCACTGGGGGGGTTCTTTCTGTCTGTGCTGTTTTGGTCCCCAGCCTAGGACACAGCACCAGATGGGCTGTTCTGAACCAGCTCCACCTGAGCCTGACAGACACCTGCACATCCAGGTGCTGACAGAACCTCTCATCTTCCCAACTGCCACACCTCAAGGCCCTTCCTTACACCTCTCCTTATTCCCCTCACCTGGGCTTAGGATGGAATTTATCATCTTGAAAGCAAAACTAAGATGCCCACTTGGCACTCTGGTAAATAAACCTTTTAATTGAGACTGGAGAGAAAAATGAAGTAAAGCCTGAGCCTGTTTTTAATAGAGACAGCCAGGCAAGCAAGAAGTTCTGAAACTCCATATACATTTTAGGAGCTACATGTACGAGAACATTTTTTCCCCCTTCTCATTTAAGTACTGTCAATCTCTGCCACAAGCTGGAACAGGATCATCTACCCCATCCCTACACTTATATTGCATTTGTCACTCAAACTCCTCTGGGCAAAGTACAGAATACTAAAACAAGATAGCACACTGCATTTTTTCAGGCCTTGCAAGCACTCTTCCCAGATTTCCTTCTGGTGCACAACTCCACTGCTGCCAGCAGCACTCAGATAAGCAGCACATCTAACAGGTAGCACAGACACTGCAAGTAGCTGCAGGCAAAGTCAAGGCACTTCTGTACCCACAGATCCTCACACCATTTTGACAATCTCTTGTGCTAACAAAGAAATTGCACTTCCAGGCTGATTTCAGAACATAACTCAAAAGTAGTTTACCTCCCTAGAAGGAAATTTAAGATATTGTAGATTCTGTAGTCCTCTAGCATTATTCTTTCTGCCATCTACGAGACAGCCAGAGCAACACAAGACAGAAAAATCTGTACTTTCCTGGCTTGTTAGAGAGACACTGAGTCCCTGTTTGCAGGAGCAGCCCAAGGGAAAAGGCTTCACAAAAATCCCTGGGGAAACATTTGCAGATAAGGGATATCAAATTAACACTTATATCTAAAATACATATACAATTTAAGACAGCTGTAGATCATCTTTCTCTCCTAGTTAAAATATCAACACAAAGCACAGAATTTGTTCAGCATCTGTACCAGAGAACTATTTCCTGCTGATGGACTTAGTTCTGTACTTAGAAGATTTAAGTGATAGAGCTTCTCCCTTTCAAACACAGCCTTCCCAGTCCATCAACAGTTCATATCATTTTCCAGTCACCCTTCCCAGTCTTGGTTTACTCTGTGCATCTGGCTACTTTTATAAGCACAAACAGATATGACAGTAAATCACACAAAAATAACAGCATAAACTAATGCACCTGCACCAGACAATCCTTTCATCTCAAAAGGTCTCAGCCAAGTTAATATTCAGAGTAATTGAAATCTTGCACATGAAAACAGTAGAAAGATATTTGTGGATCACTACATTTCCTGATGCAGAATTCACTGCTTCCCCATGCAAACAATGCAGGCTGCAGCAGCAACAATGTCACATTCACAAAATTCAATTACTTGAGGTGATTGCACCAACTTCTAATACAAAAACTCACAGCAAGTCTCCTTTTTTATACATTTTCCTAACTTGTGCTTTAATAAAACCTTCCAAATCACTTCAGCTGGCCATGAATTGTACACTGAGGTGCATTTACATGGATTGATTATATTTAAGTATTACTTTCTCATGTTCTTAATTGTTATGCTCAGGAGTCCCACTCTCACCACAACAATCAGATCAGCACTAACTCCCAGATCACCTCGTGCAGAATGAACCATGATCAGCTGGGGAACTTCTAAACCTGACAGCAATTTTCACTCCACTGCCCAAAGCCATGGTGTGCTGGAACAGCCACTCCTGCAGCCAGGCTGGGAGCTCAGGGAGCAGCTCCCAGTAAAGCTCATTTTCTAGGGGTAGCAACCAGAAACTTCACCTTCTCTCAACTTTCATGGGGTTTTTTTGTTGTTTTCTTGGGTTTTTTTTTTTTTTTTTAACTGTGCTGATACTGCTATTTTCTAAAATTTACCTCGACTTCAACACCTGCAAAAGCCATGGTAAAGCTCCACTCAAGGACAGAACTTTTTAATTTGCATACAAGCAGGAAAGGAATAACTTCCCATATGAGCACCTGGACCCAGGGAGTTTAAAGGGACAAACCCCAGCCTGGTTAATATTTGATGTACAAAAAATTGTCTGCATCTTCAATCTAGGTCTTAGTCACAAAATAGAATCCACTCCTACAACCTCTGTTCTTCAGTTCAGAGAATGAATAATGTTCCCATTAGACAATTTAACCATCTGTTAACATATTCAGCTTTGGAATTAAATCTGAAAAGACACCTAGGAAATGGTGAAAAGATACCCAAGCTATAAAAGCTGATGTGCAGAAACCAGGACTACACACTCATTTAGCCCTTTCAAGATCTTTACCCATGACGAAGTATACCCGGCATTTTGTGAATTATATTTTTGCTAATTTTATTACTAATGTTTGTTTTAGCATAATATTTTTCACACTTTGAGGAGCATTCACCATGCTTTCAGAAAAACCTTGAAATGACTGTTGTAATCCATCTGCTTCCTCCAAAACACTCCAATTGAGCAACACCAATGGTTTTGTTACTATTGTTGTACATTTACATTTGGGCTATATGACACCATATGGAAAAAATCTTGTTTGCCTTGCAGCTGCTTGCTTCACAAACCCCTTGAATGTGCATTATTCAACATTTTAAATTAAGGCTCAACCTAGAGCTGAGCATGGGCTGCCAAAATGCAGCTGGAGAACTGCTGGCATCCCTGAGCCAGGGCAGGATGGCACCACCTCCCCCAGGGAAGCTGCCAGCTTTGCCCAGTTTCTCCACTTTTTCCCCAGGAGAATGACCATCCACAAATGAACAATGCTCCAGAAATAAGTTTGATAATTCCTCGTGCTAAATAAAGCCCGAGGGTCAGCCAGGCTGGTGAATCATTAACAGCAGAGGGCACCAATCCTTAATCACCTGCTGGGAGATGCCTCAGCACTGCTCCAAACAGAACAGGAGGGAACAGATGCCAGAGGATGGATGGGGATCATATCAGACACTGCCCTCACAAATGCCAAGGGCTCAGTTTTGCAAAGAAGCAAATTAATTCAGAACTTAAAAAAAAAAAAAATCACTGTAAACAAACAGTCAACTTCATCAGCTTTTAACAAAAATACAAAAGGAGTTGAGGAAGACATCTAGAGATTAGAGACAGCATGTTTTTTATACATAAAGACACCTTTTCATCATGACAAGAGTCACCTTTGCTCTGACTGAACTGAGCAAGACATTAGAGACAGCATGTTTTTAGTATGTATATATATAATTTGAAGCTCAAATTGCCATCACTGTTTTGAAAAGTTTCAGACAATGGTTTCTTGGTGCTCATTGATAAGTAAGCTTTAAAAACTAGAAGAAAATTATAAACGTTTTTCCAAAAGCTGCAGTTCCATGTCAGTCTAAGCCAACAGAATTGCTGGGTGTGAGACACAGGGCAAGGGTGGCAGCAGGACACTCAGATCAGGTTAGACTGAGCTGAGAAACAGCTGCCAGTGCAGAGGGAGATGAAGGAAGTGCTGGCATCTTCCAGAGCCACACTGAAATGCAAACACCTCCCATGAAGTCTCCAGAGCAGCTGACTCAGGCAGGGGCTCCCATCCCTGCTGCACAAGCACAGCCAGGAGCTGGGTGCTGCTCTGCTCCCTGGGCCCCTGCATGGCAGGAGTGCTTTGGGCATCTGCAAAAGTGCAGGTGCAGCATGCCTTTCATCACAGACAGCATGATTTTCATAACAAAAACACAGGCTCTCCTCAGAATGCTCTACAGCTCCTACATTCCTCACTTCAAACTATCAACAGAGTTTGCTGAGTTTGCTGTTAAAGCTTCTGCAGATTAGACTTTGGAAAGAGCCAAGTTGCTTTCCTGCAAAGGAGAACCTCACTCAGCACTGGATCTCTGCTTGCTTTTCAAAAATGTGGTTCACTGAGCTTTGAATTTTCAGCGAACTTGGTTTTTGCTTTTTTATTACAATATAATGGTGAAGTGTTTTTGAAATATTCTGGAACAGCTAAACTGGAAAAACTGTGTCAAAACAACTCCTGACATAGGAGTTGTAAAGTCTGTAGTGCAGACTTTATCTCCAGTCTATGCTGAGGTACAAGCAGTGGGACTGAGCTCTTTGTTCCATCCCAGGGCAGCACACAGCAGTATTTCTGATGCCAATACTTGATGTGCTCTGAATTGCTGCTCCCCTTGGCCCCTGCTCTGGCCCTCCTGGTGCAGTGGGACCCTGTGGGGAGCTGAGTGGGAGCTGCTGCACAGCCCTGAGTGGACACTGGAGAGCAGTGAGAGCAGGACTCCTCTTATGCCTCACTCTCTCAAGAGAAACCTTCTCATCATGACAAGAGTCACCTTGGCTCTGACTGAACTGCAATCCTGCTTTGTACCCTTTTAACACAATCACACACCTGCAACCTGAAATTCATCTTTTGTTGTAACCCAAGTATTTTCTCTCAAGAGGAGCAACTTGACTTGACAGAGTTGGTTTGAAATTATCTTAAAAACTGAACCAGAAACTGCTTTGAGAAAATCCTTCACTCTAATACTTACACACTTTTTTTTCATTTCAGCTTCCTTGCTTCCCCTCTATGACAGTGAACACAGGACAGCCCAATAGCCCTGCAAGGGAGAGGCTCAGTTCTCTAAACTTTTCTTGCTGTTCTATGCAGAGATGGATTTGGTAAGATTTTTCACTGCATGCTGGTGGTTGTGTAGAACATTTCTTGCTCTTGTGGGCACAGGAAACACTGAAATAAGTGTCAGACTCCATTTGGATTTTCCTACAAAACCATTTGAGAAGTTAAACTGGCTGCATGTATCTGCTGGGAGGGGACTGATACACTTAAAAATAAAGCAGAACACCCAGAGCAAGCTGCAGGAGCTTCACTGGGTACTGGGCAGTTCCTGGAAAATGGAATAGATTGCCTTTGATAGGCTTTGGGAAAGTGAGAACATGTGTATCTGCTTTGTTTGGGCTGTTTTGGAAGCAGTAAGAAAATCCAACCAACCAAACCACAGCCCACAAACAAGCTGGCAGCAGAAGGGGTGCAGTGAGCCAAGGAGCTGCAATTCCTTGTGAAGAACATTCATTTTGTCTGTACTCAGCAGACTTGGAACGTGGTCACAGGGATCATGTCAACAACTTCTCAGAATAATATTGTCTGTCTTCCAAGACAGACCTACAAGTAAAGAGCAAGGACTTCATCAGAGCAGGATTTGATCTCTGCATTACAATAAGCTGGTGGTAAAACCACTTTTTTTCCTCTTAATAATAAATGATGTGATACTAAAACTTGGAGAAATGAGTAGTGCTGCTGCCATAGCAGGGAGCTCTGGCTTTTTCTCACAGAACTGAAATTCAAAGTTCAATAATTTCCACAGGCATGGACCATAATGTACCTCAACGAGCATATAAATAAATAAAGAATATTGGGTTGAACAATGTACAGCTGCTGTGTCACACTCCAGGTCTTCCTGTTCTCTTCCCTATTCTTTCCTGTTTGTAACAGCATCCTCAGAAGATTATTTGTCCTTTGGGGAAGTAGGAAATGAAGCACCATGTGAATAGAGAGGAATTACATTGTATTTCATAATGAGGAATCCCATGGTATCACTTGACTTCAGTACAGGTGAGGGTCCCTATTAAGAAGAAACTGGAATTCAGGACAATCAGAGAAACTTGTCCTAGATTATGGAGAATCTGTTATTTTCTGTTAAAGGAGATAAACCATCTTTTTTTTTTCCTTATCTTAAGTGTTCAATGTGCTTTGGCTGTCCCTGAACACTTACATGAATCTTACAAAGGTTTTTCACAAAACAATTCTTATGAAATATCAAATGTTAACTGATGGGATTACTGCTTATCTTAGCAAGCATTCAGGAATTAGTCTGAATCACAGAACCCTATAAACTAACCTTAATGGATTTAGGAAGCCTGTCCTATCCACCCAAGCTTTGTCTCAAGTTCAAATATGAATGCACATTAAAAATGCAAATTGCCTTTCTGGTTTTCAGGCAGAACCTTCACCAAACCCTTCTGCTGCACTCTTCCCCTTTCCAGTTTGGGAACATCTCTACCAAGCTACAATAAACTGGAGGAAGAAAACGAAATTCAGTGCTGTGGATTTGTTCCTGTACAATTCCCTTCAGGGTGCACACACCAGACAAAGGCACTGCAGCTCCCAGGAGGGGCAGGGCCACTGAAGGATGGCAGTGGGCTCAGCTCCTGTGGCAGCTGTGGCACTTGGCCATCTCTGTGGCTGGCACAAAAATTCAAACATGCATGGCACCAGGGCATGGGCTCAGCCTGATGTGCTTCATCTTCTTCCTTCTTTATGGAAATTCTCCCCTGTTCTAATTCAGCTGGGACACACAACCACTTCAGCTCTTAATAACTGTCAAGTTCTCATCTACTCCTGTACTCACACAATTACAAATGCAAACATCCAGCTCAGCTCCATTATGAAACCAAAGAACTTCAGAAGTTACTCAAATTTAATAGACAAAAATAATTCACAGCAAGAGAAAGAACATGAAGAACCAAAATGCAGACAAGGAAGCAGAAAACTTTCACTGCACAAGAATTAACAGCTTGTATTCTGTTATTAGGGGCTAGAATCTAATGAATCTCATGTTGGCTTTGTGTTTGTTCCTGACAAAGCTACACTCATTAAAAACACTGAACCACAGGCACCCTTAAAGGCCATTATAACAACCATCATTAGCTCCTACCATATTAAGAAGGAGTAATGAACTGCAGAACTAACATTTCTCCTGACCAAGTACTTATTTTGGCTTGTTCCACCATGCCTGAGCCCAAACTGAATTTATACAGAGCCACCTGTGAACACATAACCAACTAATTGTGACAAAAAGGTCACAAAAAGGGGACATTGAAGGTCTCAGGTTATTTCCTCTCACCTTCATGCCTGCACACATAGCATGGAGCAGTTTGTTTATGTGACTCCAGTCAGGACAAAGTCATTAATGTTTGACCAGCTAATCCCTGAACCAAGACCCAGGCTGTGTCCCTCAAAGCAACCTGCACCCACCAATCCTGCAATTCCCTCAGCCTTTGGAACCCAAAACTACAGCTGCTGCTCTTCTGGCTGAGGAGCAGCAGTCCTGCAGCACCAGGGGTTGGGATTCTATACCACTATTCCCAATATATTTTATTTTTTTTTATTTAGAAACTTGTTCTAAACTGCGAGGTAGTAGCGCTCAAAGTTCCACAATCCTGGAGCAAGTGCTTCTGTATTTACTCTGCTCAAAGGGACAAACTAAATGTGTTAATGGGGTCTTGTTATAAAAAGAAAAGTTCATATACCCTCTATAAGTAGGGCAGCACTAAGTGTGTTAATATATATATTTACACACACACAAAAATCACATAGGAATACAAGGCAGTTCCTTTTCCAGTGACATTGGTTTTAATCAGTCACTTTTACACTAACATTTCCAGCCTTTGAAACAAGTTTAAACTGTTACAAATTGCAAAGATTTCTAGTAACACCATGCAAAGGACACGTGCAGGCAGCACACACATCAGACATTCACCATGTTCATCATTTTCACCAACACCCTCTTGACTCCAGGGATTTCTCTGAGATCACCCAAAGGAAGGGAGCCTGACAAGAAATCTGCCTGCCACAGGCAGCACCTGCACACTGCCCTTCCCTCAGTGCCCAGGGTTCCTGTTGGCACGGGAGGAGCCTGTATCCATGAGGAACTCCTGAGAACAGCCCTGCCTTACACAACACAAGGTGTGCTGACATTACATCTGCACTACACCTTCAGGCCAAATATTACCACACCCAGGTGAACCAAAAACCTTCAGGAGCTGTAGCAAACCATAAAATTTCCATGTGTGGCTTGTGCCAGAATTTTCAAGGTATTCATTTTCAAGGTATTCTCATTTCATTTTCATTCATTTTCAAGGTATTCTCCATTTCTATAAATCAGAAGAGTCCATGATTCAGATCATGATGTACATCACAATATCATTTCACTGCCACAGCAGATCCTTCTCAGATCTGTGCTGCTATCACACCATGTCCAGGTGATCAGGAGAGGAGGGCTGAAAAGCAGACACAATTCCATGGAACTGGTGGATGAACTTTAGACAAATTCATCCAACAGGAGGAGTTATATGTGCCAGAATTCCAGTCTCATTGGTTCTAGCAAATAATCAGAGAAAAGCAAATAGTACAGGAGTGGTTCTGGCAGGTTCATTTTGTGACCTTCTCTGTCCCACTGCCACACAACACTGATGGCAGCAGAGCACCAAGAGGAGCAGGGAGTGCTGCTCCCTAAAAAAGCCAATTCTTGACCTGGCACCCCTTCCTCCCACACCATTTATTGTTACCAGGTAGAACACATTTTCCTTGCAGGCTGTGTTAGCACTACCTCTGTCACACAGCATCCCACCTCTCTACCTGGGAGGAAGTCACAGGTGCAGGGGGGAATCCTTGGGCTGCTCACTCCTCCAATGCTGCAGCAAAAACCACTTCACTGACAGGATCTGAAGATCAGCTTGATACAAAACAAACATGCAAGTTTAAGACAAGTTACCTTTGTCCACCTGGAACTTTAACAATTGAAAACCTTCTTCAGTGTAGCAACTGATAATCTCCCAAATATCTGCTCTACCACCATAGCTGATTTTAAGAAAAACCCCTTATTTCCTCCTAAACAAAGTTACAGCATTATTGGGGTTTTTGGTAAGGAATAATGATATAAAAGCCACAAGCAACTGCTAAAACTATTCATTTGAGTAATTTCCTAACTTCTTGTGCTTCAAGGTTGAACAAGCAAACTGATGAAGAACAAACTGAAATTGGCAGTTGCTCCAGCAGTAACTGACATTGCTTGTTGTACCCTGAATTTGGACAAGGATGAAAAGAACCAGAGGGATGTTATTAGCCATTACTGCTTTATTGTTTACTTCCAGAGAACTGCAAATGATGCAGAAAACATGAAATCATCTTGCAGCCCACTCCACGGGGAGAGGCAGAGCTTTTCCTTCTGCTGGGGCACCAGCAATCCCAATTCTGGGACAGCAGAACCAAAGTTCATCCTGGAACACCTGGACATTGAGCACCTCAGACAGCAGCACTTCCACCTGCTGAGCACTGCCAGTTCTCACAGCTGCCTCTGCCCAGCCTGGCTGGAATCTGCTCTGCTTGCAAAGCTTCCTGTAGGCTACACAAGTTCTCTACAGCTTTGTCTCACAAGGAGTAGTTCAGGAAGTTTAATTACCACAGACAGGCTTATCACCATCTCTATCACCTCGCTTACACGGTGTCAACAGCAATTCCCATTAAAGGCTCCAGACTTTACCTAAACATCAGCACCAGGCCTGCCTACCCTCCATGCAGTGCCTGACCAGGACAGCTCCAAGCAGCAGAAGTTCCACAAGACATGAATTTTACTCTTCAGTAATGGTTCTACCCTTGATAACTTCTGTCCTGGTTTAGGGCAAATTTGGGAGGAAAACTGTGTGCTGCTTCTTCCCCACTCTTTGCTCTCAGAACCAGCCTTAAGGTGCACAATTATTTCTGGGTTAGACCAATGGGGGCACCAGGATCATAAAGCCACCCCAGGACAGCTTCACTTGCTGGAATACCCTGACTTTGAGTTAATAATACCAAGACTCTCTTAGAAAACAAGCATTTTGGTTTACTTCTTCCTCAAGCATGCACTTGAAACAAGAACTCTCTGCAGGCATGCACAGATCTCACTCAGACACTGTGATTTCAAATGGAAGACATTTGATTAGAGTGCCAAAAATCCCTGCTCAACCTGACTCATAGTTCACGTATGCAGTGCACAGATATCTAAAGGAGTCATGCAAGAAGAACACAGCTTTTTTTTTTTTTTTTTTGGTGGGTCCTGCAGCACACAGTCTGTCTGACAGGGATTGATAGGCACAATTTAAATCACTCCACTCCTGCACTGATATGGGTGGTGCAACTCAGCTGGGAAACCTCTCCCAAGCACACTCAGCTTAAATCTGTTTTAAAGTGACTTCATAAAAACTTTTGTCCCACTGTTTGATGCCAGGTTATGGCACATTAGTCAGAATGTTCAGTTCCTGCCTTTTCTTAAAGCTCACATGGTTTAAAAGACTTCAGTGTCAAGCACAAACAATTTCTCCTTTTAAAACAAAATATGAGATGCTCCTTGGGTGAATCACCAAATCCACTTGCTCTCCAATTAAAGGAGCCCTCTCTTCCCCCTAAAAATTTGTTTTTCAAGTTACACAACATCTTTCTCCTAATGTGATTTTAAAGGCCACATCACACTCAGAAGGCAGCCCCTTTCAGAAATGAGGTCTGTAGGAAGGGGAGAATCCTGCACTGAACAGCTCCCACACAGACCTGGAGGGAACCTGGGGGTAAAGCAGTGAGTGTGAGCATGTCCTGGCCACCGTGTGCTTCTGCTGATCCTACAGTGACAGGAGATGGTAACTGGAATTAATAACACCACCAACACCCACTGGTCACAATTATTTCTAGTTAGGCAGTGCTCTACCACTCCCAGAGCACCCCAATCCTGTTACAGCACCTCTTGCAAAGTGCTGACTCACAGAGCCACAGATGTGTGAAAGGATCTCACTCTTTTCTCAGGGCAGCCCCAAAAAGTAACATCACCCACCAAATTCACATCAGCATGCTAAAGACTCTAACCAGGTTCAGAGCTTGAAAACCTGCAACAACAGTGATCTCAGTGTCTCTGACCAACAAATACTTCATCATCCTTCAAATCATCCCCCCCTTTAGTCTCCTCTCCAGCTCCTTTTTATGACCTCTGTCTCCCCTTCTTCTGCCATGAACTTTTCTCAAAAGTCTGACTTCAACTCCTCAAGCACAAAGATGCTCAACCAGCCAGGCCCTGGGTAAGGTCCCCCAGCTCTGTCAAACCAGAGCTGCCACCCTGGAGCACTCCCATTTCCTAGGTCTGACAGAATTATCTATTTCCCACGTGACTGAAGTGTGGAGGAGAGCAAAGAACATCTGAGTTAAGCATTAACCAACAGAGGAATCCCAGCGATCTCCCTGACAACCTTAATTTAGTGTGTTTGCCCTAGCAGAACAGGCATGCTTTAAAACAAGCAACTTAGCATGCTGCCAAACCCATGAACTGCTCTCTGCCACCTCCTGCCAGCCTATTCTCAGGGCTGACGTGAGATCAGATGATTGTTTGCCAAAACAATCTAGATTTTTCACTGTAAACAAAAATGACGACAGAAATCCCAGGCACTTATTCCAACCCCTAGTCCTTAAGCCAGAAAAAAAAAAAAGGAAAAAAAAACAAAACCAAAATACCAACCCAGAGCTGCCTCAGCAGCAGGTGAGTCCAGGTGCTCTTAACACTGATACCCAACTTCAGTAAAATACTCAAGTTTACACACTACTACTCTATAATTGGAACTAAAGTCTCATTGTGCAGCTCAGTCACATTCAACAAATTGCATGAAACCTCAACACCTCTCCTAACTACCTAAAGCAGAAAATAAATGAATTAGTAGTTTTCATACAGCTCACCCTTAATTACTTGTGTGTATATTGTCAATTGTCTTATTTAAGCATTGTTTTCCTTCCCAGCACAGATCCTCTCCCAACAGCCCAGTCCTGCTTCCTGTCCATCAGGAAAAGTGCCATTGATCAGCCCTAAAAACCTCCACCAAACAAAGCACTGCACTTCTGCAGAGCAGCACTGCACACCTTTGAGTTTCAGATGAAGAGAACAGGCAAATCAAAACCTTCCACCTCTCTATTCTAGTTTCCCTTCCCCCAGGATAACGACTTCAGTTCCTAGCCCTCTGTCACCTAGAGCCATTTTTATCACAAAAATATCATTCCTCTGGACTTCTTCCCAAGGATCTGCCTAATTTCAGCTCCTGTGCCAGGCACCAGAAATAATTTCTCCTCTGTGTGCAGCTGCACAGCCTCTCTCAGCAAGGCCTTGCTCAGCACTCCCCTGGATGTGAGAATAAGTTTGGGAGGAGGCACACTCCTGCCAGCTCCTGGAATTACACCCAACACATGACAGGGACTGCAGGTTGATTCATCTCTGCAACTCCATGAACTGTAAGTTACAAAGATGAACCAAGAAAATCTCCACACCCAGCTGTGAGGAGCTTTGGATATGAGCTCAGTGACAGCACAGCACAAACAGTGTGGCTTCTTTGCCACAGGTCCCAAACTCATCTTTGTCTTGCACAAAGAAGAGAACAGGGATGGGGTGTCAGTAAGAGTGCTCTCCCAGTGCTGGGAGCACGGCCAGCCCAGCAGAACCAGCTCCTCATCCAATTAAAGCCAGTAAAACTCTGCAGCATCACTCTCGTGTATCATGGATGAAGCCTTTCCCTGACTGCACACTGGTTTTTCCCTTACACACCCACGGTAATAATGGGTAAATCTGGCTGTCCAGTCACTTCAACTCAATTTAAAGCACACCTGAATCCCAGCCCTTTGTCTCCCTCAAAACTAAATCTCTGTTCATGTCAGGTACATCATGTCCAGAGTGAAAAATATCTGCTTTCCTATTCAACCCACTCACTCAATTCCATCATCAAAGGCCAGCCACTCACCCCAGGGCAAAACCATCTTCCAGAAGGCTCTGATTTGAGCAATATAGCCCTGCTCAGATCCAGGCTGCTGCTGGACTGCAATCATCCACCCCCTCAAGAAACAAATGCATACTGCTGTGAATGAAGCCAAATATTAACATAATGTTCTTTTTTTCCACTCAATGGAACAATGAAAGTTTATTCTAGCAATTCTAAAATAAGTGAATAGACCATGCAATGGAAATAGTCATCCTGCTCAACCCAATTTTGAGCTCATTTCACTTTGATTTTTCAAATTATGTGTTTCTATCAGAACAGAGTTCTCTTCTGCTAGAGCAAAATTCAAATTTATGTTCACAGCTACCAAGAGAAGCACTTCCCTGAGTGATTTTTGAATCAGTTCCCAGCAGGAATTTTCAGGCAGGGAAAGTATCTTAGATACTTTAGCAGGAAATAGTGGGGGTAGTATAAACACACCCAAAGGTGCTGTTTATACAAAGTTTATCCTAGGCAAGGAAACACGAGTTTGTTTCCAATAACACCATGAAACAAACAAAACCCCACACGCGCTTATCTTTAGCCAAGATACACTTTGTCAATTTCAATACAAGTGCAGTTCAAGTCATTCATGTTTCTGACTGCCATCCTCTGAAACAATTACAACTTTCAGTAACTTTTCTATGCCCCAATGTTACATATTTACCAACCTCCCCAAACACTAACTAAATGTTCAGCAACCAAACAAAAACAAAACAAGAAAAACCCAAACAAACAACAAGAATTCAAACTGCAGTAGTCAGGCTGATAATGTAGAAGCTCTACATTCACTAAAGGAACACATGGTGGGAGAACTTCAATACTTATTTTAACCCGTGTCGGGGAAAGCCCTTGCAACAGGTTAAATAAAGTTTGTAACTTTAGCACTCTCTCCAAGGAGAGAACTCGGCGAGTAACAAGTGTCTGCTACACTGTTGCTTTTGGAAATACAGCAAGAACTGAGCTAAACGGGGTCGATTCAACACGTGCAACTGACAGACGTAAACAATCAAAGGTAAACACTGTCACATTTCAGCTTCTGCTGCAGCATCTATGAACGGTGATCCAACCCAGGGATGCTGCCTTGAACTCTGCCTGTATTTTGATTTATCAGGCCTGTCAGTAAAAAAATCCAAGAGCACAGCTATCATAAGCAAACTGCAGTCCTAAACAGGATTGACGTTCCAAAAAACCATTAAGACACCACCCAGTTTCTGAGACTGTTTTCCCATGAAGTGAGAGGTTCCATTGGCACGTGGTTCGCACGGCGATCACCGCGATGGTTCTGGATGGTTCAGCGGGGCCGGCCGCGCCCGGCTCCGGCCGCGGAGCGGGCACAGGCTGCGGGAGCAGCGCTGCCGCTGTCCCCGGCGCTGTCCGGCCCTGTCTCCTCCCGAGCGTGGGAGCTCCGCCGCCGCCCGCGCTCGGCGCCCACCCCGGCACCGCCCGGAGCCCGCACGGCCCCGAGCAGCGGCAGCGCGGCCCGGCCCTTCTGGGCGCTGCCTCCCCCGAACCCGCACGGAGCCCCGGAGCGCGGAGCCGCCGATCCCCGGGAGGGCTCCCACGCCCCGCGTTCCCCGCTGGCAGCGGCGCATCCGCGCCCCCTCCTCCGGCTGCAGCCGCCGCTCGAGCCGGGGCCGTTCCCCGCCCGCCTCCCGGCGCGCTCACCAGCTTGGGCTTGTTCCGGCTCTCCTCTTCCGCGGCGCGCCCGCCGCGCTTCGCGTTCATCCTGCCGGAGCTCAGCGGCTCCTCGCCGCCCGCGCCCGGAGCCGCGTGTCCGTCCATGGCTCCGCGGGGCTGCCCCCGCCGGGCCGAGCCGAGCCGAGCCGAGCCGAGCCGAGCAGAGCCGAGCGCTCACGGCCGCACCGGCCCCATGGGCCCCCCGCGCCCGCTCCGCCCGGGGCGGCTCCGCTGCTCCCCCGGCCCCGCCGCGCACGCGCACGGCCCGCCCGAGCCACCGCGCCTGAGCGGGCGGCGCGCGCCTGCGCCCTGCGGCAGCGGGCGGCAAATGGCGGAGCCGTGAGCGGGGCTCGGAACGCCCCCGGAGCGGGGCAGGGCCCGGCTCCCTCCCGGCACGGGGTTGTGGCACGGGGCGCTGGGAGGGGCCGGCACTGCCCGGCACTGCCCGTCCTGCCGTGGGCGGGACACTGCCGCTGGCACAGGTGTCTGCAGTGCCCGTCCCACCTGGCCTTGGGCACGCCCAGCGATCCAGGGGCGGCCTTAGCACAGGCTGCCCAGAGTGGCCGTGGCCGCCCCATTCTCACAGGGAAGGATTTCTATTAAGATTTTTTTTCCTCATATTGAATCGAAACCTTCGCTCTTCCAGGTTGAACCCATTCCGCCAGGTCCTGTCATTACGTGCTCTTGTAAATTGCCTTGCCCGGTCTTTGGTGAGAGCTCCCGGCAGGTTTTGGAAGGCCGCTTAGAGCACCCCAAAGCTGCCTCTCTCTTATCCAGGCTGAACGTTTTCTGAGTTATCTGCCCGTGCCCATGGATTGCAACAATGGAAAACTGTTTAAACCATTCCTGTGGATTCCAGAATCCCTTTGGCCGAGCCTTGCTGTGAAAACTGAAGGACTCAGGATGCTCTGTATCAGCATGGACAGAGGAAAATCATGGGTCAAATCATGGATTCATCTCTTCCTTCGTGCTTATTAAAGGCGTCACGTTGACAGATGTCCTCATATCATTATTGTGGCTATTTTAAAAGAAAAATGCACATTTTGTGTTGGTATAGCTCAATCTACACCTGCTAAATTATGTTGAGAAAGCAGTGATGAACACCACCATGACATGATTGCCATGCCCCTTGTTTTGGTGGGACGAGGGCAATCCTTTGGAGTTCACATTCAGATATAAATGTATCAGTTTATTGCCCTCTAGGAGAGAGTCCCAAAAGGCAAACAAGACAGAATAGTGAATTTCTGATCTGTGTCTAATACATACACATTGATACAAACCTGAGATTCAGGGGGTTCTCCATTAATCGTGACTCTCTGAGGCTTACCTGAGTACTGGGGGAAATATTTACCTTTTAAATCCAGCAATGAACACCTGTTGATAAAATCTGACAACATCAGCTTTCAAATAAAATGACAGCTCTAAAACTGGCAGGTGTCTTGAAATCAAAGTAGAATCTTGGCAGCAGAAGTTAGGAGGTTATAAAACAGGCCAGCTCTGTCTAGATGCTCTGTTATAAAATTTTCTTAGAGATTCATCTTTTCCTTGGTGTATAAATCTTCCTTATTCTCACTCTGTTGTTTTTAACAATAATTATTTGGACATAGTTTATGATACCATCTTAACCATACCTAAGTGGTAATGATGAAATTAATCAAGTAATCATGAATTTAATCATTTGTTTGCAATGTCAGGAAATGTCATGTTATTTCCAGCTACATCCATTTATAGTTTACAGGACATCATTCTACAGCACCAGTTTAACAATGGTTTGTTAAAAAGAAATGCTCAAATCTGTTTTTTTCTTCTTTTCAATTAGTTCTAATGACCATTTTGTGTTTTCTCTTCTGTCTCTGTTTTTCTGTATTAAGCAGCACCTATATATGGAGCACAAAATTCAGTCAGTCCACATTCAGAGAAAACAGAGAAGAATTTCCAACAGCCTGGCATCTCTATGCACAAATTTAAGAGTTTTTAAAGCAAATTCTGTAGCTCTGTTTGTTCAGCATAATTTCTTAAGTGCTCAAGAACTTTTTGTCCTTGAATGTTCTAAATTTGCCACAATGCTGCTCATACTGCACGAGCCAACTGTTCTTCAGAAAAACCTTTACATTAACCGACCTCTAAGATTCAGGAGCAGCTGGCACAACATGCCAAAAATAATTTGTGGTGTGAGTGAAAGCAAATGCACATGTGAGAAATCGAGAAAACTGAGCAAATGTACAGCCAGGCCTTGAGTTAATTCAGTTTTGATGGAGTAGAACTCAGATCACATCCCTGATTTTAGCAAAACATGAAAAAACCCACTGAAGTCAGGTGTGGGGACACCACACATCACTGAAAGCATCACAGGGGATTTGCTGTTGTACTCCTGGTACCTTGTAATTAATGAGCCCTTGTCTGAGTGATGGAGAAGAGATGTGTAACCATGGGGCTGCAGCTGCATCATGTGATGAAAAGTCATCCCACAGCTGCTCTTAGTTCCCCTTCCTGGCTTTGCCTGCTCTCCTGGGACAGATGGCTGCTTGCTTACCAGAGTTATTTCACTTTTTTAACTCTGATTTGCAAATGCTTTGCAAGTCTTCATTTGAAGATTTCAGCTGTGGCTTTAAATTGTTTGTGTTGTACAAAACGTTGCTCCAGGATTTGCTGGAGTTCTGCTTTTGAAAAGCTTGCCATAGATCAAGTGCCATTAGATCCACTTCACAGCCTCCTCAGCAGAAGCTAAAGCCTGTTGTTTTGTTTTTGAAAATATTTTCAGTCATACTGCTGCATTTTAGTGTTCTTCCCCCACCCCACTCCAGTTTCCAGGACTAAATATTCCATATATGAACTGAGGACCTTTATGACCATATAAACTCTGCAGGTAGTTCCAAACAAAAGGAGTGAAAAGAAACAACATAGCTATCTCTATCAGGAAAAAATTACAGGGAAAAGCTCCTCAACATCAAAATGAAACAAAGAAAAAACCCTCCAGAAAACCACAGCTCTGCCTAAGGCAGGCAGGCAAAGCTCATTTTGGCAGACTCTGCAATGCAGCATTTTGGCTCAACTCCGAGAGCAACAGTGTGGCCTGAGGGTGGAAAGGAGTAGTTGTACAAACTGTTCTTAACTTGGCTTCATCTCTGAAGCAAATGGATTTCAGAACTATTTATTACAAATATCATTTCACAACACTGCAAACATCTAACTCCAAAGAGCCACTGCTCTGTGGGTGCTGACATTTCTCCCTAGGTGTGATCTCAGTCCCATTCAGTCGCAGCCACAGCAGCTCAGAGATCACAGTGACCTGACAGCAAAATGATCAGACACTGATGAGCATGAAGCATTCTGAGCATCCCCAAAACGTGCATGATTTTATATCTGAACTGGTGAAAAGCATGATTTTATATCTGAACTGATGAAAAAGGCCTCTGAGGATGACTGGCTAACCCAGCAGTATGAGATCTTACAGCTCTTAACACTCTCCCTCTAAACTGACCAAAAGTTCAGTCATGCAGGGCTGCAGGACACACTCATTCCAAGTATATCCCTAAAGGAAAATGATGCTGGATTTGTAAGAATTCCTAATTCAGTGGTAGAATCTCCATTTGCCAGACGAGGCATAAGCTTCTGCTTGGAAAGTGCAGCTGACAGATCACCAGAGCAGCGACTGAGATTTCAGTCCCTGGGAAATGTTCTGGTCTCCACATTCCTAGAACTGAAGAAGAAAGTTAACAGTGCTGTAGTTTTTGTCCTAACTGCACTGGAGGGAAAAAAAACCCAACGAGTAATTACTCTGTATGCTAGCAGAAGAGAAAGCACACAGTATTTAACTCAACCACAAACAGGAAATCTGTTGCTAAGTCACCCAGCAGTACATTCCCAGCTTTTTTTTCATCCAGAAATTCTATGTCATTAGCACAACCACTGTACCAAGAGAACACACCACAATCCTTCCCCTGCTCAGGCTTTGCTCTCTCCTTGATCAGTGCCATCACTGCAGTCAGTTTTTACTCTCCTGTTCTTCCTCCTTTTTGCAGTTTTAGTTGGAATCGATTTACACTGAGGAATTTTTAAAAATTCCTGAATTTATCTTCAGATGGAAATCAGTCTAAGCTTGTTGACAGTGCATGAGAATGTGGTAAATAACAAGGAAAGCTGGGGTTGAATAGCTTATCTTAACAGGTGGGAAAATAGGATTAGAAGTATTAACTGCAAAGCAATTAAAATAAATGAAGAGCGTTAATTGCATATGAATTGATAGTCTCTATTGACAGAACTACCTCACTTTCTAAACAATACTCTCTTAGACTACTTAATAAATATTATTTATTTGCAAACTCAAATCCACAGAAAATCCACTCACTGATACTTCCAAGAATTATTTGTTTGCTAAAACTTTATTTAATCTAAACCACAATTTCCTGGCTTTCTAGAGGCAATAATTGAACACTCTGTAGTGTTTCTGTAAATGAAACCACAAGAAGTTACTATCACACACATATAAAATTTGTAAGTGATTTGAAGGAACATTAAAACATCTTAGATTAACCTTTTAACAAATGTTAATTAAAACTGATTCTGGGCATTCCTTTGAATGGCTCAGGATGACTTTTGAGCAGGGTTAATTCTCCGTGGCTGCAGTGTGTGTTTAACCAGTGTGGGGTGGCTGCACCACAGCTCATTCCTTGGGCTCTGAACTTTTCAGTTCCAAGATAATTTACACGTTTTGCCTTGTGGGAGGAGGAAGCTGAGTTTCCCACCTATTGTTCAGGAAAGATTTCATGTTGAATGTGTTGGGGAGGTGATTGTGCTTACAGCAAACCTCCAGTGCAACCTGACTGACTAAATCCAGCTCTGATTTAAAATCTAAACCTGGATGAGCTCCACTATTAAATGATACACAATAAAAAATATGAAGTTTACTTGTGTCAAGGCATTTTTTTCATTAAACTGAATAATTGTTTTAATCTGGAAAACAATCATCAGATATTTTAATTTACTCCAGGCCAGGTTCCCCTAATATTTAGGAAAAAAACCATCAATACAGTTTTTAGGTTTATATTTATTTTCCAAAGTGTTACTTCCCTGTTAGAAGCATTTCCCCTCCTTGAAGCAGTGAACTGATTTAGCTGAATTGTCTTGTCACTCTTTTCTCCATTTTGACCCCTCAGTCTATAATTCTAGATCCCAATGAGGTTTATCTTCTCCAAAAGATTTTCAGCTTTCAGGTTATAACAGAGCAGTAAGAAAGCATAGTTCTTGTTCCATTCATATTTTTTAAAAACATGAAATGTATAAAAAACAGCACAGGGTTATTTCAGAAGACAATGTAAAAAATACAAGAAATTATTTTGCTTCATTTTGGACTTTTTCCACAAGAAAAACTAAGCAAACTGCTGATACATGAAGTCATGGTATTAGTTAATAATATATTCTCTTTTTTCCCTTTACCTTTCAAATATCCTATTCCATAGAATTATCAGAACTTTTTGCATTAGTACTTCTGTTTTTTTTCCCAACATTTTATATTCTGGGATACAACAGCTCAGTGTTAATAAAACACATTTATGTCTCATAATACTTTATGAGTTTTTCTTCCAAGCCTGAAAGAACTGGAAATGATCTGTACACAGAGAAAAAAAAATGCTAACATTATCACTAAACACTGTATTCCAGTTTTTAAACATACAATTATTATTACTCATATGGGCTACCCTACTTACAATTTTTAACAATATAGTGCATCTTTTTGATTTAGAGACAAATCCCAACAGTAACTGTGGATTTAAACAGAGTATTCAAGATCTCAATAAAAGCTCCTCATTTTTCACTCTTTTCCTGTCACCTCTGGTGGCTGAGGCACCCAGCACCTCTGTTTTATCTGGCTCTGGCAGTGCAGTTCTGTCACTGCCTGCAGTTCTGCAGGAGGAACTGAAAACCTGGTTCTTCCCACTGGCACTTTGATTTTCCCCTGGAAGGCTCCTGGAGGATTTTCCTCTCTGTTGTGCACATCTCCCCACAGCCCCATGGCTGAGCTCTCAGCTTATCCTGCTGTGGATCTTCCCCAAATTGTTTAGAAAATATCTTTTGATGTTCCTATCTCACAGCACAATTTGCTTCTCAAACATCACTGAATAACTCAAAATAAACTCCTTTTATTTACTACAAGGCTTCCCTTGACCACATTCAGCGCTAGAGATGTTTCTATTTATCCTGCTTTTGTACATCTTCACAGCTTTTCACAAAAACTAAATACCACAGCAATTTCCTTAATAAAGCACATTTCTATAGCTGCCCAGGGCCACTCAAAGCACAACAGAACCAAACTGGGCCTTTAATGGTCAGGCTGGGAACTTTCCTATTTTATTTATTTTGTCTATAAAGAAAGCTCTATCACAGTGCTTATCATTTCTGTACATGATAAATACCCCTAACAGATAAGAATTCTACAGTGCAGGGAATGAATAATTATAATTGAAATGTCTCTCTCCATAGCCCATCCTTCAACAAGCAGATTTCTGGGTGGAAATAAAGTTCATTTGGATGGAATTAATGCACATGGTGAAGGCATTAGTAATGCTAATGAAGAGTTCCAGCAGATGGACAAAACAGGCCTGATTAAAGCTAAAGATCATGTTAGAAAATCTTTGTTCAAATTGTTCAATGGAAGAGTAAGATCAAAACTTGTGGAATGTTCATCCATGGTCATTGCCTGTTCAGCATACTAATAATAGCTGCACTAGAAAGAGATGGATTTTCACTCTGTATTCAGCTGTTCTGCCCTGTGGGTAGCTCATATCATTTATTGGGGGAATGGAGGGGCTTCCATCACTACATTTCACCAAAGGTTTTTCCTTTGCTAACTTTTCCCATTCTAACTCCACTAATGCCCATTTTTTTGGACAATAGGGACAAATTTTACAAGTGTGTCCTTTTACAGGAGTTAAGAGTGGGATTATTTACACAGCTGCTTTCAAGGGGGATAAACCAGTGGTATGATGCAGTTATTTAGTATGTAAACTAATTTTATTATATAATTTCATTGTGTTATTTAAATGACTGACAGAGTTAAATACCTTGAAAAGCAGGTATTGCAGCTTTGAGGAATGAGAAGAATTATGCTCAGCAGGGATGTTTTTGGTGTACTCCCTGCGTTGATTTTAGTTCACTAAATATTTGGGTTTAACTTAAGAGTCTTTAGTAACTTTCACTGAAATCGACTGCATGTTTATCTTTTGTGAGAGAAAAACTTGACTCTGAAGTCAAATATAAATCCTTGTCATCCAGCACAGCTCCAGCAGGATGGGACTGTGTAAAACACTGCAGAAAACAAAGATCTGCTCTCTTCTACATGTTTGGTTTGTTTTGAATTATTCCTCCTTTTGTGTCTGTTTGTTCCTTAAATATTGTTCACACTGAACTTACTTGTGAAAAGCAATAATCAAAATTCTTTGCTTGTCCACTTAGTCCTTTTTAGAAATGAATGAAGATGGCATGTGCTAAAATAGTGAGAAACAAGATTAACTCTGATCTTCTCCTGCACATGCACAATTGTCTGTTTGTAATCCCACAAGTGGCTGGAGATGAGTTGGAGGCTCAGCCCAGGAGAGCACACGTTAGACTTGGTTCAGTGGGAGAAGAGGTGACTCAGGGTGGCAGTGGTTTGTGTTTTCCTCCCTTTATAGATATAGAAAGTGGATTTGTCCAGCAGCATTAGTGTTTTTTGTGATACAAAATTAACAAGGGTTAAAAAAGACCAGTTCTGTGCCAGGTCACTCTGCTGAGCCAATCCTCACCTGTAGTGTCCCAGCCCTGGCATAGGCAAAGGGCACAAATATGGCCTGAGAGATTTCCATAATATTCTCCCACCTTTAACTCCTCTGGCTGATGAGATGTGCCAGTTTATATTGTGAAAATGGGCAGGGTTTTATCCTTCCCTGCTGCCACATTGACTTAGGGACCAGCACTGAGCACCAGCTCTCAGCCATGTGCTTGAAGTAGAAATTGTGCAAAGAGGCCAAAGTCCACAGGCTGAGGGCAAGTTAAGCTCATCAGCCATATCAGTGGATATTATTGCCCATTTCTGGGTCAGAGCTCTTTGTCATCGTGTTCTTTATTGAGTCTTCAGTATGAATCCAAAGGTGCCAATGCAAAACCCTCTCCTGCCCAGGAGGATCATGAGCCCAGGCACCTGGCAGATTCTTGTTCCATTACAGGAAGGTGACACAACTCCAGTGATAAGGACAAAAAATGCCAGTTTAATGTGTAGGAGAGTATAGGTTCCATTTGCAGGAATAGTTATTATCCATTTTCTTGAAGAACATGGTGTTTTTGACAGTCTTAAAATTTAAGAATAGAAATGGCATGGAAACCTGTGGATGAAATTGTCCAAGGAGAACATAGCAAGGAGAGAGAGTTAAAGTCTAGAGGAGAGAGCAGTGGAATCTTCACAGAGCAGGAGAGAGGTGAGACTGTGCACAAGAGGCTCTGAAAGAGAACCAGGAGCAGCAAGAGAGAGCTCAGGGGACAGCTGTGTCACCTCTGAAGAAATGTCTCTGATGGCACAGGGAAGGTCAGGGTTCCCAGCTGCACCAGAAGCTCATCCCAGATGTCACTGAGTGCCTTCCCTGCAGCCTTAAGGGGTGGAACTGGCATGGAGCTCTCTGGCTCCAATCTCTGCTGGAATTTGGGGGTCTGTGATGCAAATGGTCATTGCTTGTTGGGGGGATTTGTCTCTAAATTCTCCAAAGGCAATTTGAACCTCCCACCCCCTATTTAAGGGCATGATTTAAACAACCTGAGGACAGGGGGAGCATTCACTCTCTGGGGATTGATTCTGTGCAGGTAACGGCTTGCTTGGGTCTGAAGCTTTTGCTGTAAAGTTCATTTTTTTTCCTTTTCCATGTATAATTCTGCTTGTGGAATGTTGCTAGCTGGAAATTGCTTCAAATTTGGACTTTGGTGTCGCTTTAGAACATCAGAGCTGCTGTGAAAAGAGTTTGATTTTTCTTGCTTCTGCCTGTTTCCCTTTCCAGTCTCCTGGTGCTTTCCTTTGAGCACACCAAACCCTCATGTGACTGGTGTTAAGGGATTGCAAAAGTGAGCTGGGTTCAATTTACCTTACTTGAAAACATGGCTGATTTTAGCTCAGTGCCTTGTTTTTGTCTATCATATGCTCTCAGAAATGCCTGCAGTGGAACGAGAGGGGGGCTGGGGAGGAAGAGGGGTGAGGAGCCCCTTCCTGCTCAGGAGCCCTGCTCTGAGCTGGCCCAGGGCCCCAGCCTGGCTGCAGGGACCTGTCCCTTCTGAAGGGCTGTGACAAGGCTGGAAACACAACCAGGGGAGGAGAAAAGGCAGAATTGCAGCCTGAGCTTGGCTTTTGGTGGTTTAAGGATTAAAAAGGGAGAAACGTTAATAAGAAATTCTATGTGAAAACAGGAAGAACTTAATGAAAGGTATCTATATAGCAATGATAATGCTTCAGCCAGGAAAACTCATATTTGTATCTCCTGGGAGTTTTGTGTGACCAGCAAGGCTTTTCCAGGTGTTTTATTAGCCTGGTGAGTGTGCTGCTCTTAATGAAATAACGTGTTAATCCCACATTTTGCTTTTAAGTTGCTGTTTTATGTTTTGGAGCTGCTGCATTTCATGTTTGTGTGGTCCCTGCTGGAGCAGAGGGTGCCTGAGCAGAGCCCCAGGCAGTGATGGAGGCTGTTCCAGCACCACTGCTGGCCCTTTGTATCTGTAATTAGACAAGGGATGACATACATTTTGTCTCTCTTGCATGGGAAATATCAGCATCCAGTACTTTTATGGCAGCAGAAGAGCTCTCCTGGATTTAATTACATTTTAGACCAATCAGTTGAAGTAAAGAGGAATGTTTTTGTTTATTCCTGGTCCTTTTTTGCATCTTAATGTAGTATTTTAAATAAACTTATGGGTTTAGGTCATGCTATGAATTCAAAAGGGCATTTGTGGTTTTGTTGCTTATTTCCTTTTTTGTTTATGAACCTACTATAGTTGTGAACCAGTTTTCTGAAACTTTTAGGTAAATAATAAAATCCCATTGTGTCAGTATGACTCAATTTTCTCTTCATACTTTGTCCTCTACTAATTTAATCCTGGTGTAATCTGATTGGCCAGGGTTAACCTGTTGAATTAACTCTTGAAATTATTTTTCCAAAGTCAATCTGTGCTCTAACAAACCCATTTATTCTCTCCTTCATAACCAAATGCCTGTCCCAGGCCAGTACCTGTAGCTAAGAATCTGCTTAGAGCTCATTCTGTAGGTGCCTTCCAGAACATCATGGCTTTTTCTCTGTGAACCAGTGTTCCTTGAGGTTTCTCCTAGCAATACAAAACTATTTTTATTTTGAATTGGCAGCTGTTTAAACAAGCCCTGTCTGCAGTGTGCTCCAGCAGGAGGAGGCAGAATGAGCCTTGGTACAGGGCAGTGCCCAAAATTCCCTTTGGCTCACCTGGAGGGACACAGGGGGACACCACGGGGCTCAGGACTGGGGAACTTTATTTAAAAAATCTTATCTAGATTTGCTTTCTGATAGAAATGTCAGTAATTCCAGGCTGCAGGGCTCAGGTTTGGGTTTGGGGAGTGTTTGGGAGGCCTGATCTAAGTGAGGTCACCAAATCCCTCAATGCAATGACCTGGGCACTTGGTCATGGGTGGCTGGCTCGAGGTTCAAATGCTTTGGCCTTATGAATGTTGAGATAAGGGAGATGACATAATTGTGAGCAACTCCCAGTTTCTGTCAACTGAGAGGTTATTTTAAGTTTTAGAATGGATTCTTTGGTTAATTGGAGTTCTTGGGCTTTGCCTGCATTATGTCCCACACCCTGAAATCCTTAACAGTACATTCCACAGATTTCAGTAAAACTTTATTTATTGTTATAGGAGAGGCAATCAAGTAAACATTCCTCTGCTGCTAAATATAGCAGCAAGCTGTTTATGAGTCAGAACCCCAGCAGATAATTCTGCATATCCGTGGAAGCTTCATTGGCTCTCTCATGGTCCTTATGTGAACAAACAACTTGGATTTTCCTTGTTCTTCCCATTCCAGGAAACATTTCACAGTGTTCACTGTGGTGAGGTTATGTTTGTGAGGGACCCCACAGCTGCATCATGTAATTGTTCTGGAACATAACACAGCAAACTGGGAGATTCACAATGTTATAGCCATTGTTGATTAGTAATTAAGCTTTCAAGTATTCAAAAATATAATTTCCATACACAACAGCAGTTAAGGGCAATTTACTGGATAAACACATCCAGTGTTTAAACAGTGATAAAAACATCCAAAACTAGAAGTATATAATTTTTATAGCAGTTTTAAAAGTCTTTGGATGTTGTTGCAGGTTTTTAGGTGATGTATTGTAAACTCATATTAGTAAATAAATTAGTAGATAATATTAATTAATTATCATAATTTTTTCTCAACAACAATAACTTGGGAAAAAACTTCCAGTTCTGTGTATATCATGTGCCCAGTAAATTGTCTTTTTTAGTATTATCTATTATAAACAAAAAGAGCTGCTTTTTGGAATTGCTTCAGTGTGATTGCTGTATCATGTGCAATGCTTACACTTATTTCTGTACAAATATTCTTATATTAAGCTGGCATAAGCAGCTTGTCATCATCTCAGCTTAGTGGAGCAGGACACTCTGTGTGTAAGCAGCAGCTGGACACTGGGCTGACATGGAGGAAACAATTTTTGGCTGTTCCTGACCAGGTGGTGGAACCCTGGGCTCTCCCTGCCCTGGCAGATGGGTGCTCTCCACCCAGGGATGTCCCACAGGAGCAGCAGCACAGTCAGACGTGCCTGGCATGTCCAGAAAGCAAATGATGGAGGGAGCTGCCAGTGCCCAGCTCTGTGTGGGACAGGGAAATGCTCAGCTGGGAGCAGAGCAAATGCTCAGGCCTTCCTTCTCAGGTTGGACAGCTCAGTGCCTTTGCTGCTGGTTTCTGCATGTTTATTTGCTAATTAAGTGCAGGAAACACAATGAAATAATTATCAGAACTATTAAATAACTCAGTTATTTAACGGTAGGTCCTGGGCTAATGTACTTAGAACTGAAGCTAATGAGGCCTTCAAGTGATGCACAGCAGCCAAGATTATGTTAATCTGGGTTTAGTGACACAGGCATGAGAATTTTAGAGCTTCTTTTTGAAAATCAAGTAGCCTGTTCTGAAAACTGAACAAAGGAATAGAGGGGTTTGAGTCTCTAAAATGAAATACATCAAGGGCATTAACATTTGCCTGTAACAAGTTCCTATGATGGCAGCTCCTTTTTTGCATAAAAAGATGGCTTAAAAAAAGATATATGCAAAAACTATTGCTTGAAATGAAAGATCTGCTTCTCAAGCATACATTTAAATTATTAAGAATGTCAAATCTTTTTGGTTGTAGAATCTTTTTGAAGAAGGAAGTGGTCCAGGTAGTTAGCATGCATTGCATCTTTGGTTTGTTTTAGTTTGGGTTTTTTTGCTATAGAAATGTCTTCATAAACAACTGTGTCATGTTTGTATAGTGTCCTCTTTGGAAGTCAAAGTATAATTCCAGAATAGTTCTTGTATTAATTAGTCTTGCACTGATGACCACGAGTGCTATTCAGATGTGCAGGGTTATTATTTCTGCCTGTCTGTACCTTAAACTTGGCTGAACTTGCTATTCAGCAAGCAAATACATGCTTTGTACAAATGAGAACAACCTGAAACGCTGAGAGAAGGTTGGAATTATTCATTATCCTGATAGAGGACTGGCTCATTTAGGAGGCTCTTCAGTGGTGCATTGCAGGAGTGTGCTCAGGTGTGCAGCTGTGAGCAGCTTCCAGGGCAAACACTCAGTGGTTTTGGGTTCCCACTTTTTGAACATTCCCAGGAATGTTCTGGTGCTCATTTTTCCTGTGCCTTCCCAGCCAGCAGCCCTGAACGAGCTGAAATTCACCTGATTCATAACTGATAACAAAAATCTGTTACCCTCCTATTGCTCCCCTGTTTCAGAGGTGGCTTTATCTCGGAGTTTGCACCTGCCTGCCATCCCTGGCCTGTTTCAGTTGATTTCTGGTTGTGTGTGTGAGGTGCAAGCTCAGTGCCCTGCACACTGGGATGTGTTGTTCACGGTGGGGCAGAGCTGCTGTGCCCTTCAGGTCTGTTCCTGCCTGCCTGCAGCAGCCACGGGGCTCTGGGAACTGTGCTGAAAGATGAGGCAAGGGATGACACAGGAATGGGAAAACCTCATCTTTGAACAGTCAGGGATCCTGGGAATACTTGGGCTTCCCACCCAGCCCTTCTTTTTACAAACACTTCACTCTTACTGCCTCAGAGCTTTTCCAGTTTTGAGCTGATGCTACCTTTCCCCATTTAATTCACTATATTCTCTCTTTCATAAGACCAGTTCTCTCGTGAAATGACAGAGGTGATTTGGAAACTCCATACAACTGTCACCCCAACTCACTTGACTGATTTTATCACCATAAGGGCAGAGAAATGAGGGATATTGAGGAAAAATACCTTGACTGACAGGTGTCATAAGCACAGGATAGACCTGTGGGAACAGTGCAGAGAGGTATTTATAGGGAGAGAAGGCATATGGATTTTACATAAGTTTTCCTGGGTTTCCTTTTGTTTGGGTTTGTTGTTTGCTTTGTTTTTGTGTGGGATATGTCAGTGTGTGTAACCAAGTGCAGACACACTGAGGCTGTTGTTAGTTACTGATGAATAACGTGGCCACAGAGCAGGAAGCAGCTTTTTGTCACACTTCCTTTGGGGGCTGCTGTGTCACCACCCCACATCAGCAGAGCTCTGGGGCACACCCAGGGCTGGCCCTGAGCAGGGGGGTGGGAGCAGCTCAGTTTGGGCTGCTGGAATGACAAATTAATGGGTTTGACCTGTTTTTCAGCTTCTCCTTGTGCATATGCAGGGCTAAAAGGGAGCTTTCAGTGGTGTTCCTGCAGATGGAAGGGTTGCTGCATAGCAGATCTTTGAGTAATGCTGTCACATGAGCAAGGATTAAGTGCTCTGTTTGCTGCACCATCAGTGGAGATGTTTTTGTTTTCATGAAAAAGTAAATATAGACAAATTACTGCTTTAAAAAATGCAACCTCTTAAGCAGCAAAGTAAGCATAAACTTAATTTAAAGCATTGAAATGACTCAAAGTCTGCTTAAAACAGTATTTTTCAATTGACAGACAAATAAAACTTCACGGAGCACTTCTTAAACTTGGGTTCCTGAGGTAGCAGAGAGTTGTGGCTGAGGGCCTTCGAGTGGTGCTGCAGATCTGTGGTGAGCAGTCTGGATGATCTCAGTGGGAATTCTGAGTCCTGCTCGGTCCCTTTGGGTGTTTCTGAGCTGGTGGCTGTGCTTTGGGGCTGCTGGCAGCAGTGGCAGGGTCTGTACCGGGTTTGGTTTCACTTTGGAGTCCTGCATGGAGCTGTGAATGAGTGCTGAGTGAAAGGGAAATACTCAACACTCCCTGCCAGTATCCGTGAAACCTTTAATGATGAGCAGTATGTTAATTAAAACCTGAGTGAATGCAGCTGGTGATGTCCCACTGTATTTCTGGAGCTGAAACACAGACCAGACTGAGTCATTATTAAGCACTCCAAAAAAAGCTGTACTGGACCTTTTTTCTGCATGGAATTCTTAAAGGATTTATTGGGTGGGGGTGAGGCAGCAGGCCTAGCTCCTAGGAGAAATTTTGAAAGTCTGGTGGTATTTATAGAGACAAAATTCTAACAATGCAGTATTCAGTGAGTGGGGAAAAACATTGCTTTCATTGGTAGAAAATACTACATATATGCATTTCATCTTTCATTTCATTTCTATTTTTCTCAACACTCTCTTTAATTCCTTTTCACACTAAGTCTGAACAAATGCTTTTCTTTGGAGAAAGGACTGCATACATGCTTCTTCCTACACTGCCTTTCTGCAGATAAGGCTTTTCCTTTGCAGACCTCATTAAGCAGTCAGTTGAGCAGCTAAATGAGTGTTCGAAGTGGTAATGGATACTTACTCCGTGTAAGTACAACAAGATGATGAGATACTGTAAAGCTGAGTGCTTAACTGCACAGGATTATTTATATTACAAATAAGTGAATAACTCAGATGTTCATGACAGCAATGGGATCTCCCACCTGTTAACAGAGCAGATCTGGGTCACCAGATAAAGGGTTTTGTTTCCTCTTTTGAGTCATGTAGCTTCTATTCCATATGTCTAAGCAGATTTTAGCCCCTTCCAAAAACAAGGGTCCTGTTTTCAAATATTTTAGCCTGAATGGGATATGAGTAGGCAGGAAAAGCTTCCAACCCAATGTGGTTGTGAAAATCAAGTTGTGTTTTAGCAATCTAATCTAAGCACACACTTTAAGTTCTTATTTGGATTTGTGGCATTGCAGGTGCTTGTTAGGACACTTGGAAAATATTGCAAAACTTGCCTTGATTTCTCCAAGCTGGGATTGCAGATATTCAAATATAAGTAAGTGGAGATTCAAATAGCTCATGCTTTTGGAGTTATGAAAAATCATAAAAATAAAACCAAAACCAAGGCTGTAAAAGGATAATTCATATGATGAACAGAGGAGTTCATGAAGCCTGAATTCTCAAAGTGCTTTGCTCAAGTTCTCATATATAAGGTGTAAACTCTGGAATCATTCCTGCAGGTGAGGTGCTTGCCTCCTTGCCACGCAGGATCTCTGGTGTTTCAGGGATAATTTCTGATGTTGCAATACAGAATGTACCATGGAGATCTCTCCACATTGCCACCCATCTTCAGAGAGTTTTAAAGGCTGCCTTTTGAGATCTCTGGGGGAAATTGGGTTAAAATGGGGTTGGAAAAAGTGAAAATATATATACCACAGGTAGTTCAGGAACTTGGTGAAGAAAGCCTCTGGGGTGCTGTCAGAATCAGCACAGCATTTGTAACGTGAACTGGGGAAGGCTTTAACTGTCCTCTGTCATCTGCTTATATTGGTGTTCTGTAAATAATTAAAGATGACTTTGTTTTCCCTGCCAAGTGACTTGTGGAACAGTAAATAAGCAGAGGGAACATGTCACACTGAGTGATGAAGGTGATCTGATCTTCGTTCTCCCTGCTGCTCTCTGAAGCAGATTTTCTACATACAATTACATTTTCCTCTCAGTAAACCAAGAGCTCTGTTTTCTCTGGTTATCTCTTATGAACATTTTTAAACAGGCTCCTGAAAAACAAACCAAAGCTTTCCACACCTCAGCTTGCTCTGCTGTCTCTGAAGTTCTCTGTTACCTGGAGATTTCACAAGAGTTAGAGGCTACAACATTCTTATTTAAAATTTATCCAGAAGAAAACCAATTCATAGCTGAGTCTTTGCTAATTATTTCCGTTCAGTTTTGCTGCATGCCAGATTTTTAGTTGTATTTAATGTTGTTGCTCTGGAAATAATCATTAAAGGGAAATGGGTCACCAGCACTGTACACTGGTAATTCTGTGCAACACAATTTGAAATGAACTTGCTTTCCATAATGATGCTGAAAAGCACCAAATGCTTTCAGTAATAGTGGCATAATGTAATTAAGTTATAAAAAAACCCTTTTTTTTTCCTTGAAGCCATAACATAAACAAGGCACAAATTAATGGTACAGGACAGAATTGCATCTTTAGGTATTTGAAAAGTCAACAAGGTAACTGAAGATGGAGCTGAGACTGCAGTAAAAGCTTTCTAGAAATGATCTCTGACACTTGGAGAGCACCAAGTCATGGCAGTTAAAATCTGTCATTAACCTGCTCAGGACACTGAATTTTGGAGAGGCTGTGGCCCTCTGAAGGGGGAGGTACCTGTGGGAACCAGAGCATCTGAAGAGCAGGAGGCATTCATGATTTACCCACATGGATTTATCCTCTGCACAGAGAACATTGATTGCTGCTGAAGAAATTCAGGTTTTGACCTCTAGCAGTACAAAACAGCAGCCCAGGTTCTGCACCTTCCTAAGGTGCAAGTTTTGGAAACAGGCCCATGAGTGAGAAGAATGCTTCCAGCTGCTTTCAGCACTGCAGGTACACAGACCATGTGGGGACAGAGCTGTTTCAAGTGACAGAGGCAGAAGTGTCACAGTCACCAGCTGAATTTCCTCTTGTGCTGTTCCTCTTTTTTGCATTTGAAGTCCTTGAGAAATTCTGCCATGATGTAGTGCTGCTGTTGTAATTGAATTTAGAATTTAGGCAGGGAGTAGAAACAAGGCTTAACTGAAAACCAGAAGTGGATCTGTTGAGTCTTTCTCATCTTTAATCCCTCTAGTTGTGCTATTCCATAATTCCCCTTCATTCTTTATTTTGTAGTGCCTAGGGATAAAATAAAAGTCTGGATCTGTGCTTGGACAGTGTCCTCTGGAAGCTGAGTGTCTCAGAGTCCTGGAAAGCAGAGGTGACAGTGTGGAATCACACAAATGCTGGTTTGGGATGAGAGTGAATCCTGGGTATGGGAATACTCTGGTCATGACCATGGAAAAAGTTAAAGTTGAATCAACTTGGCCTCAAAACCAGACTTGTGTAAGGAAATCAGTGTTCCTGAGGGCAGCTGAGCCCTCTGCAGCACAGATCTGCACAGAGAGAGAGAGATCAGTGTGAATTGGGAACTTTGCATGAAATAATGTAGTGTATATTTTATATCCGACCCTGAGTTTGCCCCAGTTTTAAAATCCAGATGATGGAAGTATCTAAACTTTTCAGGAATATAAATTTCTATAACAAATGAGATTTGTGTTTATTCCCACATGTATAATTCCTATATTCCTGCATGTCTCAGTGTTCTGTTATGGATATAGGGGACATCAAACCACCCCACTGCTTCCTGAGCCTGCAGAGAGGACGTTGCTGTTAGCACTGGTCCAGGGATTGTGTTGTGATTTATGCCCTCTGGAGCTTTGTCAGATAGGAAGTGATGATGGGGCAGGAAACCAGGCATTGTATGGAGACATCCAGGAGTGTGGAACTAGAGGAAAAAGCTGCAAAAATAATTTATGAGAGGAATTATAAAACTGCATATTCTGTATAAAAATATATTTGTGATTGTGCCCAGCTGGAAATTGTCATTGTTGAAAATATTGCAAGCCAGTGAGTGATGTTTGTGGAGGGAAGAGTCCAGTATTGTATTTGAGCAGTGCTAGAGAAAGCCCTGGAAGGACTCAGTCCCCCCTCACCAGGGCTCTCTCTGCCTTACTGCCTTTGCCAAGTTCTGCTAATCAAAGTTTTCTGAAAACTACTTAAGAAATTACCTCAGATATACAATTTTAAACACTAGTAATAAATTCTTCATCCTGAAGGCTAGGGCTTTATTAATTTAAACCCAGTTTTTCTTTCTGTCTGATGTAAGTTAACAAGTGACTGTGGACTGGCAGCAATAACTGTGGGCCAAGAGGTCATTGGGGCAAAGCCTTTCAAAATCTCAAATATTAGGGGGCAATTAATAACCAATTAAGCTCCACATGTAGCAGAGGCAATCTGAGCTTGGGGAGGCCATGCTCAGCAGAGAATGCCTGTCCCAGTCCAGAACAGAATTGCATTTGAACCTGCCATGTCACTGCAATGTGATTCAGGTGCTGTTGTTGGAGGTTTGCAGCAAGCTGTGACCCAGGGGGGCTCTTTGGGGACTGCCCAGTACAGAGCAATAAAGGAGCTGGAGAGGAGTCACCTGTCTGACAGGTGAGGCTGGGCAGGAATCAGGGGAGAGAAAATTGCAGATCACTGGTGTCCCCTTCTGCTCATGAGCCCTGCTGAAGGAGGGCATTGCAGAGCTCTTTCTGTGCCAAGTGGTAGAATTGGCCCTGATTTATTTGAAAGGAGAAGAACTGAAACAGGGGGGTAGGTTGATGAACAGACAGATTATTGCTAAAACTGTTCCAGCTTTTTCCAGTGTTCCCAAACAAGATGCTGCAGAGGGTACTCATGGTAATCAGAGGAATGAATACAAACCAAAAATTAGAAGGCATGATGGATTACAAGAGGCTTTTTATTGCTGAAATCTGTTTTGTTTGTTTTAAAATTTGTGTGAGGGCCTCCCTTCAAGGTTTGGCCTTGTGAAGGAGCCAAAAATCAGCAGGCTAGGAACAGAAAGGATTTCCACAAATCTGAGAGAACCATTACAATGGTGCTTCTTTCAGTGTTAAATATCAAGTCTTGTTTTAGAAAACAAATGTTTTGTTAAGGGAACATTCTAATAGTTGTTATCTTTGTGCTTCCTAAGAAGAATTCCCTGCTTAAATTAATTTTAAAGGAATTTATATACCTTCAGCTTGGAATAAAATTAAGATGAAAACAGGAAAATATGGAATAGTAAAGGATTTGCTTCCTCAGATGCTTCTAGAACATCTAAGGGAAAAACATGAAGAAGCACCAACCAAACTCTGGGTCTGAATAGAACATTGATGCCAAATTCCAGCTGCCCCTCGCAGGTGTTGCCTGATGTGGATCCTGTCTCACTTCAGACCTCACCCAGGGAGGAAAGTGCAGCTGCTTTGGTGTTTCCATCATCTCCGTGTGGTGTTTGGGCAAAGTTCTTATTGCAGCTTAACCAGGGAATGTTCAGACTGTGCTGCTGCATCCCTGGGCCACATTTGGGAATCGATGCTTCCCTCTGCCGGCCACACAGAGAGGAAATCTTACTGTGAAACGAACAGAACTGCGAATTTTTCTGTTTTTCTTTTTTTTTTTTTTTTTTTTTTTAAGGCAGCCTATGCTTAGGAGGGAGGAAAGGTGTTTGTTATTGCAGCGTCTTACACGGGGCTAATTAAATCACTTACCTGCATCACAGACCAGCTTTATGTTAAAGGGACTGGCCTCTGTTTGGGGAAGAAGGAAATGCAAATATTTTAAGCCACTTCATGTCTACTAGTGATGCTAGCACTGAGCATTCTCAGTACAAAGAGCAAACAATTAAGTATTTAAAAACAGGAATCAAAATGAGAGTGCATTGAGGATATTTTGGCTTTTTTGTGTTTTTTTGGCTGAAATTAGTGGGCTAATTGTTACTTTGTTGTTCTTAGGTGAGGGCGCTGATGACACCTTAAACTTTTCACGGCATGAAAGAGAAAATGGCTCATTTTCAGCAGTGAAATTCTTACCAAGAAAAAGATAAATGTTTGTAAAGGCTTGGTTGATGTTATGTGTGGATATTATCTGAAAGTACTGATTTCTTTTGAGGTTCACATGGCAAACAGGGCTGAGTTGACTGAGGAGTGGTTTTTGAGGCAGTTCTTGAGAGCTTAGAGCTGTTCCATAATCCACCTTAGAGCCCTGCTGGATGCACAGCAGCCAGGGCACCAGGATGGGTGGAACTGCAGAGAACAGGGTGGGCATGGATTGAAATGTGGCACAGAAATGTCCTGGTACCCCTGGAACTGCAGAGACCAGGATGGGCATGGATTGAAATGTGGCACAGAAATATCCTGGTACCCCTGGAACTGCAGAGAGCAGGGTGGGCATGGGTTGAAATGTGGCACAGAAATGTCCTGGTGCCCCTGGAACTGCAGAGACCAGGATGGGCATGGATTGAAATGTGGCACAGAAATGTCCTGGTGGCCCTGGAACTGCAGAGAGCAGGATGGGCATGGATTGAAATGTGGCACAGAAATGTCCTGGTACCCCTGGAACTGCAGAGAGCAGGATGGATGCAGATTGAAATGTGGCACAGAAATGTCCTGGTACCCCTGAGCTGCTGGAATTGCAGAGAGCAGGGTGGGTATGGATTCAAATGTGGCACAGAAATGTCCTGGTACCCCTGGAACTGCAGAGAGCAGGATGGACACAGATTGAAATGTGGCACAGAAATGCCCTGATGCCCCTGAGCTGCAGAGAGCAGGGTGGGCATGGATTGCAATGTGGCATAGAAATGCCCTGATGCCCCTGAGTTGCTGCCACCCTGTGAGCTGGACCTGCCTGTGGGCCACCTGCACAAGGTGTGCTCCTCAGCTGGGACAGGAAATCCCTGCAGCAGTAAATTTAGGGTCTGAAATTTGAAATTCTCCAAGATATTTGAGCCCTTTAGTACATTTTTCTTCCTCTTGTGTGATGGTTTTCATCTTTTTGATGGATGTGTTTGGGTTGAATTGCACCTTTAGCTGTGTATGTTTTTTTTTTTCCTTCTTTTTAGATTGTCTCCCCATTCTTATTTGAGTTCTTTTGTTTTAAAGATAAGAGTGGGGAGAAGAATGAGTCCACAGGACTTGTACCAAGCTTCAGAGCTGTAGGAGGGGGAATAGTCTATTACTCCATAAAGATATTGGGAAATTAGTAAAAAAAAAGATAACCTATTACTCAATAAAGATACTGGGAAATTAGTAAAAAAAAAAAGATAACCCCCCCAATAAACAAGGGGGAACACCCCACACCACCCCTCCCTCCATTACTGAGTCTCCATACCATTGTTTTTGATCATGACAACTGCAACAATCATTGGCTCAGCTCTCCTTCAGGCTCTGTGCTCTCTGCAGGGTAACCTTAGGTAGTGCATTGCTGTTTCCTCCTGGGAGCTTTGGCCAGGGAGGTCCCAGCTGCAGGTGAGCAGTGACAGAGCCTGTGTGGAGTGGAATTGCTCTGATAAACCCCGGGCAATGCAGGGAGACTTTGCTCAGCTGCATTCCTGAGCACACCCAGAGCAGCAGGGACAGTGCAAGCACCTTTGGCCAGGTGTGTGTGGGTTTTGTCAGCCCCCGTTAGGGTGGCCCTTGGTTTGATTTCCTGAGAAGTTCTGACCTTCAGGAAGTCATTCCTTTGTGCTGCAGGTTCCCAGCCCGTGGAGCAGACCCAGAATCAGAGTCTCAGGAGTGTTGGTGTATAATTTTCCTAGCACTCCACAATAGCAGGATGAAAGGGGGTGTGGAGCTGCAATTAACACTGGATGAGGCTGAATTGCACTTGCAACAAAGAGAAGTCTTTCAGTTAGTCTACAATAAAATCATAATTATATCCCCAGTATCCTTGGCAACAGATTAAGGTCCCAAAAGGTGATTTTACAGTTCAGTATTCATTGTTGATGCAGAGATGGAAAGGAAGGGAAAGCATCATCATTTAAACAGTTTCTGGGGTGTAAATAAGCATGATGTGAGAAACATTAAATGCATCACACTGAATACATAGAAGTGTGCTCTCCAAGGAAACAAATAATTTCTGTAGTTAGGACGTGAAATTCAGAAATTTGTATGCTTGATGATTTAAATGCATACAAAGGGATGGTGCTCGTTGGATATGGATTCATTTCTCAACAGGGAATTCCATCCAATTTTCATTTTAAGAAAGCCAGCCCTTGAGACACAAGGATTATCAGTTGATGAAGTGAAGATAAGTTGCTTTATCAGAACTGCTTATATGGAGGAATTACCTGATTATAAATTCTTTTATGTGGATATATTTTAAACTCCCTGCAGTTTTTCATGATAAAGATTCCTTCCTTTTCCTAAGCTTGGTCTTTAAGGCCCTATATAGGAAACATTCCCTTCCCCTAATGACCCTCTCAAAAAAGGTTAATGTTTTAATAAATACTTGCTGTACTGGTGTCTCTTTTTAAATATCCTCCTGTCTCCATTTGTTTTTTTCTCAGTGCATTTTACTGCTGCAGTTCTCAGCAGCACAATGGTGAATTTTATTTTGCATTCCCCTTTTCTCCCTGTTTTCTTTCAAATAAGAACCAATAAAAGTAATAACCTTAGGAGGCAGAGTTCTTATGTTTATTTTGGAAGAAATGATTCTGTCATCATCTGGACAACCAGCTCTATGCATGAATTCCTAGATGTGCCATCAGTAAGGAAGATGGAAATGGGGGAAAGTCAGCAAGGTGCACGAAGATATTTGTGGAAATAAGATCTTGGAAATAGGACAATAATGAATAGAAGGAAAGGGTAATGTAGGCATGTGAATTCTAAATGCCTTCCAAGCTGAAAGAGCCACTGGCTGCTGGGAGTGTACTTGAACTGATGTTTGTGTTGCTGCTGAGGCAGAGAATAACTCATATTATAACATTATTGGAGGTATGGCATAGCTGGAGTTGGAAAATGATGCTGGGGACTGCTTTGAAGTGACTCAGGTGATGGAAATTCCTGCCCCTCCCTTCCATTTCCAGCCTACAGATGAGTGATGGGCTGTGTAATTTCGTGTATAATGATCCATCTCCTCTCTGACAGATTTGGTTACTGAAGTTTCTCAAAGTGCACTCAGTGCTAAATATTGAGACCTGGTTTTGCTTTCCTTTTAAATAAAGCCCTTCAGAGGAGAGGGAAGAGGCATAATAGCACAAAATAATTTTGTGATTATTTGTTTACTTATAATTGCATGGTTTGGAGCAAGACTTTGTAGCTTCAAATAAGCATGAGCTGTGCCTGTGAGGAAGATGCCAATTTTACAGCTTTAGGGACTGTAACTCTTCTGTTTGGGACCCACAAACCCATCCCCAGTGTCAATGCAGTCTGCTGAAATTCTGCAGGATTGGGGATCCCCTGGGTTTTCACAGAAATGTTCAGAATTTAATACCAAAGAACACTGAAACAATATAAAAGAGCTAAAGACCATGGGGATTTGAGCTGGAATTGTGTTCACTTTCTGTTCACAGGGAAGGACCAGAAAATAGGAATTATATTGGCCAGATCAGTTCTAGTAAGTGAATGAGTTGCTGTATGAACTTGGTAGTGTCAGGTAATTTCAAGACTTCTTGTTTTCTTCTGTTTGGGCAAATTATTAGTGTAGTCGTTTCCTTTCACTGTGAATATAACAAGGTTTTTCCAGTTTACTGTAACTCTGGCCTGGTTACCTGCATTAAATAGCACTTGATGCACAATCTGTTGATCAGTGAGCACACCCATGTCCAGAGCACACTGCATTTTCTGCCACAGCTTTTGCTGAGGCTGGGGCAGCATCTGCTCAGACACAAACACTGGCTGTGTGCAGATCCAGCTGAAATCCTTCTTGTGCTTTCCTGTGCCTTTGGAGCTCTCCAGGGTCGGGGCAGGATGGTGCAGAGTGTTTGACCCTGCCCTGGCCAACCTCACTGAGATCCCTGCAAAGGGCAGGCAGGGGATCAGAACAACTGAAAAACTGGATTTTTGCTGAAAGTCAATTACTTGCTTTGCACAGTAGCGTTAGAGAGCATGGCAAGAACAGAGAGAGGAAAGGAAAAAATAGCTTAGCTCTGTAGAACTGCAGAATGTTACCATAGATAGGCTGGGAGATTAAAGAGCTGTCTTGGCACATTACATTTCAAAGACCAGCAGCCTCAACTGCCTTCCTGTCCTCAGGAATTATTCTTAAGAATTTTATTCTTCAGATATCACATTATAATGTGGGTTAAATCACTGTATTTTGTCTTGATTTTCCTCAATACTTCCCTTTTATCCTTTTGTTCTATCATTATCCCTTTTCTATCTCTTGGCTTGGCTCTTAATTCTGCCATATGTGGTTATTGGAGTAATTGGAGAAGCAAAGCCCAGAAGTGGTTGGCTGGGGGGTCTGTACAGAATAGAAAGCTCAGCAGGAGATTCCAGGACTCAGGTGAAGCCCCTGGGGTTGGTGGTACCTGATGCTGAGCTGACCAGCTCTGCCCTGAGAGCCTCTAAGCTGATTGCACAACATCTGAGAGCAGTGGTGGCTCTCTGGGAGGCTTCAGCAGAGAAGGATGTGATGGAAGAACAGTGGGCTGCAATATTTTACATGTGGAAGAAAACCATAGGATGATCAATAAATCAGTTTATTGTTATATTAGGTAAAGTAAAACCAAACAAATCCCTGTAGTTTGACTTCATCTAGGACCACTGTAATACTGATGGAAACTTGTTTTAATAAAGAGGAGAAAATGAAAAAAATTGTTTAGTTCCTCTGAAATAGAAGCGCAGTCAGTGGCTGGTGGTGAACCAGTAACTCCATTATGGAGAGGAGCTTTTATTTTATTTCCTATTATGGAACTTCTGTGGTAATTCTGCTGGGCTTGCTCATGGTTTCCTGCAGTATTTCTAAGGATTTTTGGAGTGTAACAGAGCTGAAATTGTCTCATTTACATTGCAGTGTGTGTGTGCTCAGGACTGAGCCTGGAAAGGAAAGGGAGGTTGTGCTTTGGTTGAAATGAACTGGACAAAACCTGTGTTGCAGGGAACTGTTTGTTTGCTATGTAAGTTTGGAAATTTTTGTTGTGTTGCTCCATTATGAGGAGAGTATCCCAGTGTTAGACAGATGGATTATATTAAAGTAGAAAAACTCCATAGGAGGGGAAAAAAAGTTGTGTGCTTAACCATGTAGTGAGAATCCTGTGTTAGTGATGGTACAGAGCAGGGGAAAGTGGGGCAGCCTGGATGAGGAACAGGCACAGCATTGCTGTCTAACAGCTTCTATTTTTGAGGCATTAATAACATCCCAGTTCCTCTTTACTGTATATTTTAAGCCAAGCAGCCTTCATGTGCACAAAATGTCAGTGCTGGCTGTGGATGTTGACAGGGAGCCTGTGAGCAGGGGTTAGAATGTGTCTGCCTGTTCTTGGGAACCTGCAGGGAGTGAAGGTGACTGCAGAAAGGAGTGTGTGATGGAGGTGTGCTCCTGGGCACCTTTCCTGAACCTTCCCTGGGTTCCTGAATCCTCCCTGTGCTCCTGGGCACCTTTTCTGAACCCTCCCTGGGCTCTTGAACCCTCCCTGTGCTCTTGGGCACCTTTCCTGAACCTTCCCTGGGTTCCTGGGCACCTTTCCTGAACCCTCCTTGGGCACCTTTCCTGAACCCTCCCTGTGCTCCTTGGGCACCATTCTGCCCTCCCTGGGTTCCTTGGGCACCTTTCCTGAACCCTCCCTGGGCACCTTTCCTGAACCCTCCCTGTGCTCCTTTCCTGAGCCTTCCCTGGGCTCCTGGGCACCTTTCCTCCTCTCCCTGTGCTCCTGGGCACCTTTCCTGAACATTCCCTGCTTTCCTTGGGCACCTTTCTGCCCTCCCTGGGCTCCTTGGGCACCATTCTGCCCTCCCTGGCAGCCCCTTGCAGGTGTGCCTGTCTTTGGGGCACTGTTCAGTGTCACCAGCCTGCCCACCGTGCTTGGCTGTTCTTTCTCATGTCCATGGGTGAGAACTTACCCCAAACCAGCTTCACTGGTGGTGCTGGAGTTGTGCTGCTGTCCAGAACAAGGAGGGTCAGTGGAGAGATCTGGAGATTCCAGATTATTTTATGGAGAGCCTGAGTGAGATTTAATAGACCCATTGTTGGTTTTTCTCATTTGTTCCTTTTATCATGAAATCACAGGATGGTTTGGGTTGCAAGGGATGTTAGAGATGATCTTGTCCCATCCCCTGCCATGGCAGGGACCCCTCCCACTGTGCCCAGTGCTCCAGCCTGGCCTTGGGCACTGCCAGGGATCCAGGGGCACCCTGTGCCAGGGCCTCACTGCCCTCAGAGTGAATTTCCTTCTGTCTCTGATCTGAACCTGCCCTTTTGAGCCATGGTCCCTTGTCCTGTGTAGGAAATCCCTCTCTCTAAGCCCTCAAGGCACTGGAGGAGGCTCCAAGGTTTCCCTGGGTGTTCTCTTCCCCAGGCTGAGCCAGTCCCACTCTCCCAGCCTGGTTTTGCAGCAGGAATTGTGGGATCTTGCCTGTTCTGGAAGCTGTATGGGGTTTTAGTAAGAATTTTTACCAGGCTCTTGTTTTTATGTCTGTGTCACTTACTTAGAGGTTTTTTTATTATTTTTTTTTCTACTACAGTGAATTTACTACTCTATTTTCAGACTACAGAGTAGTCTCTTCCCTGGTTTTAAAAGTGTATGGAAAAGAAAACTCTGAAATGCTTTTTCAAAATATAAGAAGTTGAACTTCTGTGTTTTATGAATCAGATAATTACAAGCATGACTTTTATCAGACCTTAGTGCTTGTTTTTATTTCTGTAGCCTTGAAAGCCTCAGTTAATCATTTTCAATAGACTGAAAAATACTTTCCATGAAAGCTAATGAATTTGGAAGTGTGTCTTGTAAATCCTCTAACTGATCCCTCAAACAGATGTTTAGGATAAATACTGCTCATCTAAAAGCAGATATTGCTAATGAATATTAAGAACAGCATAAAATTGCTGGAAACTCTATTTTGCATCTTGAGAGAATCAGTGTTAATAAGTCAGATCAGTCACTTTTATTTAGGCAATACAAAAAAACATATGTCTTCCTGCTCTGCCAGCTGTCATAAAATTCTGGAGGAAAAGGTTGCTTCCAAGCTTTCCAAAGGGAATATTTCACACAAGTATTTTGACCTTTATAGCTTACAAAACCAATTGACTTCCTTTTCCCATAAAGTATTTTCTGGCTGAGATTCTTCTACAGCAAAGCTTTAGTTGTGAGGAAAAATAGCAGCTCCAAAGAAAATAACTGGGCTGCCTTCATAAATTCTTCTTATTAAAGAAATTCCCTTGAAGGGAATAATATTGCTCCAAATTTAGTATGTCCCCCCAATATTTCTTAATATTCACTAATTATATGTGCCAAAATGTCATTTATGATACTTTGATTTTAAGAACCACAAGGCAGATTGTACTAGTTCACATGCATTTTTTTGTGGACAGGATGATAAGAAAATCAAGATAAAAATAACCACCAACAAAAAACTAACAAAACCCCAAAACCAAAACAAAATCATCTTGGGACCAGCTCAGTTTACAGCTGTTTATCATCTTACTTTTGTGTTTTCAATGGCTGTCCTTATCTCTGCAATTAAATTGGATTTGCTATTCTCCATGTAGGAGTTACCTGAGGAAAAATCCACATAAATGGGAGTTGGTGTTTGTCATCTGATCTCAGCATTCACCTTCATTCAGTTTGGTTGTAAATTTCTGTGAAAGATGGAGTAGGTCCCTCGTGTGTTTTTATTTCTCACTGATATGTGATTTCTTCAGAGGTGCTGCTCTGAATGTCTACAGACAACTAAGGTTAAAACCTTTGCTTCCCAAAAATGTTCAGCCAGCTGACAATAACAAATACACAAACTAGAGGTAGGATTAAGCTAACAAGAAAGTGAGTTTAAAACATGAGCTTGAAAGGGCTGAAGTCATTATTGACTAGAAATCCTCCAGGGACATGAGAATGTGTTTGATAGTTGCCAGGGAGACACAACCTCCCAGTGACTGTGCATAGCTCACAAGAAGTACCTGGAGTAGTTCTGGCAATGACTGATCCTTCAGCAAACCTGGTGCCTCTGCATGCAGCTGCAGGAGCATCCCCTGCCCTTGCTGGACCAATCCTACCTCACATTTGATGTGGTAAACAGGTAGAAAAGCCAAGCAGAGTGTGTGCTTTCCTTTTTGTGTGCTTGGAGAAGTGTGTGCCTGGCTGGCCAGCCTGGGCAAACCACAGGGCATTGTAGAGGTTCACACAGACTCAAAAATGGGATTATGCTTGTGGTCCATACTGGTGTAATACAGAAATAGAGGATTCAGCCCAGAGCAGCAGCAGGTTCTGCAGTGTTTAGTGTCCATCAGTGTGCAGAAAACTCTGAGGTCCTGCAGCAAATGCTCCACTTTATTCATTCTTCCTTAGCTGAGAAAAAGGAATTTGCTGCTCAGATGTAGCACAAGTCTAGTGATCAACTTGGGGACCATCCCAAATCCATTTAAATATAAAGAATTCACACATCACAAACAGCACAGGATGGTAGATGGCAATAGAAGAAAGAGTGGTCCAAGCACAGCTACCAAAATAAGGGACCTGGGACCTAGAAGTGCTTTAATAAGGTCTAAAAGAAGAGAAAACACCTGAGGGAGAACATTGGAATTTCCAGCTACACATCTTCCTCAGTGCTGGACATGGTACAAGCAAACCTAATCTGCAAATCTGTTTGTGAGCCAAGTGAATGTTTTAGACTCAGATTGATACCAGAATCTTTCATGTTGTTACAGCACACCTGAATCATCCTTGAGGAGCCTGGGTGGGACAAGGAGCAGCTTGGAGTTCAGGGTGCAGCTGGGGAAAGGTTGCATTTCACAGTGAAACTGCTGTAAAGCAACCAAGGATAGAAAATCTCCCATTGATACCATGTGAAAATCACTGCTAGAAGTGCCTGAGGGAGCACCAGCCCAGGAACTTGGGGTTTGTGGGGTGAAGCCCAGGAGTCAGCTCAGTGTTATTCTAGGGAGAAAAGACAGAGCTGAGCCAGTACCACCAACCTGTGCAGCCACTGCTGCAGGGGTCACTTATCTGCAGGCTGAATTACACAAACTCAAATAAAGATAGAAGTTTAAACTCTCCTGGGAAATATCAAAAAGACTGAATAATACTTATTTCTTGCCAAATAGGCATTTCCACAAATTTCCACCTTGCCAACAGAATTGATTTTTCTGTATTAAGGAGATTGTTTTATAATTTAGCAGTACATAATTCTCGTTTCAGTTTGATGTTGGCATGTGGATCATTTTTCAGTCGGTCATACCAAGAAATGAAAGCTAATGACTTCATTCAATAGTGGCTGAAATAATCCCCAGAAATGTCTTTTTACATTGTAAATGGGTGCACGTTGTTGTCATTATCTTATATAAATGATTGTGGGTTTTTTCTGCACTTTCTAGGCTCATCTCTGTTTTATACAATAAATTATGGGGAAAATGTAGTCAAGACCTCACAGTTCTGTGATCTGCATGAAATATGTCTGTATCCATTATCTGGGTGCAGGTCGGGAATGATCACAGCTCTTGTTCCTGGGATATTTGGCAGCCAAAATGTCATTTCTGAGGTGGAGAAGGAAGTGACTGAGACAGACTTGAATTAAATATGAGCCTCATCTTTAAGAAGGAGTCAGGCACAGAGTGGAATTGTACAAAGCCTTTCCTGGGGCACACAGTTGGGCTGGAACTAAATTACTTGGAAAGCCAAAACTTTGCCTGAAGTTAGAAAATTGAACTGGCTTGAGTTTAGCATCTGGTATAAGTTTTGGTGTTTTTATAAAGACCCCCAAGATAAAATATACCATCATTTGGGACTTCTAACTGGGTATTGTGAGGAGCTGTTGCACAACAATTTACTTTAATCCAGTGCTGGTGGCCTCTGAGCAAGGCCTTGGCTCCTGTGGAGTCTCCTGCTCGTGCAGGGAGATAATTCAGCCAGGCAAAGCTGCTCTGGGGAGGGGTGGGAAGTGGGAAATCAGCAATTGCAGAGCCTGCAGCATATGAGCAATCTCCTCCTTCAGCAGCGTTCCTGAGCTTGAAGGCAGCAAGCTGTGAGGAAAGGACAGCAGCAATGGGCAGCTGTCAGTTCTGCTGTTTAGCCACAGTGATTCTTATCAAAGACAGAAAACAGTGCAGCAAGAGGAAACAGAAAACAAATAGCTCCACCATCTGCTGTGGTGGGAGTAGCCATATGGAGTGGGGTTCAAAGGGTGCTGTGTTCTGGATTTAACTCTTTGCTGCATCCCTCCATCAGTCACTCTCATCTCAGCTCCTTCCTTATCAATGGCTGCATCTGAGCGGGGTGGAGCTGATTTCCCATTTTATCAACAGCATCAAAATAAACATTTCAGTGTAGTGCCTGATATCCTGGGTCCAGCTGCTCTCATCCAGTGAAGCCAGGTGTGGCAGGGGGGCACAGAAATGTGTTTTCTGAGATGGATGGCAGGTGCTGCAGCTGTGCTTGCAAATGCTGTGTGTGAGCACTGCCAGCCTGGAGCAGAGGGGTGAGCACTGAGTGACTCTAAACTGGCAGCTCTGGGTGCGTGGGACACACAAGACAAGGTGATAACTTAGGAGCAGCTTCTAGACTTACTAATCCTCCACTCTGTGCTTTGCTCACTTTTCCAGTGCAGCTGCATTTTCCATGAAGGAGGAGTGACTTCCAGTGGGGATGGGGTGAGGCTGATCTGCAGTCAGGGGTGGCTTGGGAGCCCCAGGCCCCTCATCTGCTTTGTCTCAAATCTACCCCAAGTCATGGCAAAGAATTGTATTCCAGCTTCCATTTTCCTGCTTTTTTCCACCCATTCTCTAATGTTTTGAAATAGCAGGCACTGGCTGTTCACTTCTGTTTGTAAAAAAAAATCATGGTTAACTTTGTGAAATTATATTTCAATCTAACATTTGGTGTAAGAAAAGCTAAAAAGAGAAGGTTGAAGGGATTAATCCCTTTAGTGTGTTGGGGTTTTATTCAGTTGCTAGAACTGGAAAGGGTTTGGCTTCAAATTAGATCAGAAATTAAGATAAATGTGGATGAAATTTGATCTGTAAAAGCAAATCTTGCCTGTAGAGCTAAGCTGGGAGTTTTGCTGTTCTGCATTTTGGGGTTGTTGGGAACCAAGCTAAAGGAGATAAGATTTCTAAATCCAAAAGCTTTGGAGGCAGCACTAACCCAGTGACATCATGGACATGCCAAGGCTGGGTCTGGTGTGCACAGAGCACATCCCTGAGCTTGGGGGCCTCCTTTTCCCTGGACTGCAGGTTTGGCACTGGTGGAAGCTGAAATAGTCAGGAAGGGACATTTGTCACTGCAGGTCTGGTCTGCTCTGCTCACTTTTGGCACCCCTGTTGGCATGGGAGCCTTTTGTCTATGTAGGAGAGACAGGAATGCTCTGAGTATAAATAAAATAAATATAAATAAATGTTTTGAATAGGTGGGATGGAATTCCTTTTTGATCAGAAAGGGAATTTGTGAGCAGGACAACAACTGGGTGCTGAAGACAATTCTTGGGCTGTGAGAAACCCAATTTTAATTCACTGGAATGATTTTGCCATGATAGTTTAATTGGGATGGTGTTGAATTTTAGGATTTTTAGATCTTCTGTTGGGTTCTGTTTTTTGGGGATTTGTTTTAGTCTTTGTTTTAAACACTCATGAACAACAAGAGTTTTCTTTATTTTGTTCAATACAGAAGTGGTTTGCTGACATCTTTTATTTCTGGATTGTGTTTTCTGTTGGCAGAAAAAACCCAACTGGTTTATCCATGGAATACAGATTTATTAGTTTAGCTTTCTTTTATGAAAGTATCATGGTTTTGCATCTCCTGATTCTACATGCTTCTGTCTCTGCCTCCTTTTCTCATGGAAACCCAACAAAATTAGTTTTAAAAGCTTGTATTGAAGTGCTATACTGAAATAGTTAATATGCAGAGAAGCTCAAATATCTTTGTAATGAACTTGAAATATCGAGGGAATTTTAGAGAAAATGTAATCAAACAGTGCATCAGGACTGTTGTGCTAACTAATGGTAATTAAAGCTTCCCCCTTTGCCTGCTTCCCTGTGTTCAACACATAATTGATTGTATTAAAGTTTCTCAGAACTAAATACTTCAACCCTGGGGTTAACCATGTTTGTGGATACTTTATCATACCCAAAGAAACGAGGGAAGCAAAACAAGACAGGATGTGAGTCTCTGTGTGAAACAGCAAATAATTCTGTTGTGCAGCAATTAACTTCTGTCTAGGGATGCCTCCAAAATGATCACTTAAAGGCTTCTGATAAATTGAACTAAATGAACTAATAAAAAAAATAATTACATAGCAAACAAAATGTTACCCAGGTACAGAAATAATTTGGATTTTTTTAAATTCCAAACTAATTTTTACAGCTAATGAGTGGTGCGTGCTATTAGAGCTGATACAGGAGGGGATGTTGTGGGGCTCCAAAGCTGAGGCCAAGAAAGCCATGGAGTTAAAACTGGGGAGGAAGAACTGCATTACTGCTCAGGTTTAGGCAGTGATTGGGCTGGGCTGGGGCAATGATTGAGCTCTGGTTTGAGCCAGGTTAGGTGGTGACAGAGCTGTGGCAGATGTTATTTTTAAACTCTAGTTTAACCCTGGTTTAGGCGGTGATGGAGCCATGGCAGAGGTGATTTTAGGCTCCAGTTTAAGCCGGGTTTTGGCGGTGATGGAGCCGTCTCTGAGGTTATTTTTAAGCTCCGGTATAACCCGGCTCTAGGCAGTGATGGAGCTGTGGCAGAGGTGATTTTAGGCTCGGGTTTGAATCTGGTTTAGGCAGTGATGGAGCTGTGGCAGAGGTGATTTAGGATCGAGTTTAAGCCGGCTCTAGGCAGTGATGGAGCTGTGGCAGAGGTGATTCAGGCTCGGTTTTAAGCCGGGTGATTCAGGCTCGGTTTTAAGCCGGGTTTAGGCGGTGCCGGAGCGGCTCGCTCGCTGCCCGTGCCTCGGGCGCCATCTGTCGGCCGCGCTCGGTCACTGCGCCGCCCGTGCCGAGCCCTCCCTGCGCCGCCTCCTTCTCCTTCCTCCTCCTCCATCCTCCTCCTCCTCCTCTCCTCCCGCCCGGTTCCAGCCGCTCCTGGGAGCTCCCAGTGTCCCCGGGATGCTGAAACCAGCGCGGTGCCATTGCCGTGCCCCTGTCCCGCTCAGGGCTGAGCCGCTCTCGGCGGTCCCAGCCAAGGCAGGGTGGTGTGGGTGCCTCGGGCAGGGATCACCTCGGAAATTTGGAATTCCACCCTGAGCAAGTGACGAATCCTGCAGACCCAGGGTTAAAAGGAGGGTGAGCAGGAGGCAGGGAAGAGCCAGAGCTGGGCCATGTGGCCAAGGGGACATTGCTGCGTGGTATCCTCTGTTCCTGAGCTAGGGGACACCTGCCTGGGAGCTGACTGGGCATCACTCCGCGTGTGCTGAGCAATTCAGTGTGCACCACTTGTTTTCTATATTCCAATTATTTTAGCGTTATCAATTTCCTTTCTGTTTCTGGCCTGTTAAATTATCTCAAGGCACAAATTTCGGTTTTTCCCCCTCCTCTCTCCCCCATCTCATTGGGGAGGGGGTGAGGCAGTGAGGGGCCGGGTGGTGTTCAGCTCCCTGACACCACAACAACGATAAAGAAACTTGCTTCTTTACAGTAGGCAGAAGCACAGTGTGCTCCATCAAAATTGCACCTTCCTAAAAACTCATTCTCTTTCATTTTCAAACTTCAGTGGGTGTTAGAGGAGGTGGGAGCTGTTATTCTGCACAGTGGGAACCTCTTGGAAATGCAGACAGAGTGGAGCAGTTTGGGGCTGGCTGGGTTAGCTGCACACCCCCATGCAGGTGGAAATGTAATCTCGCCTCTTGTACCTCCTGCTGGCTCTTTTCTTCATTTTGTTCTTGTTTCCCCCTCTCTGCTACCAAAGTACACATTGGCTGAGGTGAAACAAATATTTCCTCCCAGCTGACCTGAATGGAGGGACCCAGCTCGTGTTTTGGATTCAGTCTCTGCAAGTGGCTGCTGTGAAATGAAAAGCTCTGTAGTGCTGTCACAGATCATGTCCTGCAGCTACCAGGCAAGGTGCTCACCAGAAAAAGGAATTTAAATCAAGGAAGAATGGTGCTTTTACTGTTAAATATATGACAGAGAGCTTAGTTTGTCTCTGGTGGGTTTTTTGGGGTTTGCTTTATTTCTGTGAAAAATAGAATTTTTTGACAAGTAAGATATTTTTTTTTTAATCTTGCTGTATGGCAGAAGCAAAGAGCAGGGGATTTCAACTTCTTGTGCCAGCTGTTAGAACAAAACAACTGAAACTTGTCAGCTTGGGAGCATCCTGAGTCTTCATTGTGCATTCTGGTGATCTAAAGGTGCTTGCTCTGTTCTCCTCCTTCAATGACCTTACAGAGAGCTGCCAGGAAGGGCATGGTTTCATTTGATTTTGCATCCCATTTGCTTTGAAGATAGTATGTTGCAATATGTTTGTTTTGTGGAAGAATTGCAGGTCTTGAAAACTGAATATTTTACAAAAAATACATTAAAACTCAAGTGATATTTTTTTTTAGTATTATTTTTAATTGATGCATATTATCACTGCTGCAGTTGTCCTTCTAAAGCTGATGAAGTTAAAGCCAACATAAATTACTTGGATTGCTCATCAGAGCACCTTGTAAGGCTGTTTGCAATGGTTTAATGTGAATTTTGGGTGGAAGTGCTGGAACTTTGCTGGTGATGGAATGACACAACCCCAGTGCTGAGGTGACCCCAATGCCCTCTCTGATGGGGGTTTTGTCCTCACCCATTGCCGAGGCCCTGAGTCAGCTTTGGTTCTGAAATCCCTCCTGTTTCCTGTAAAGCACAAACCCCTCCTGGCTCCATCTTTCCTCTCACAGCCCCGTCCTGGCTGTCCTGCAGCACCCAACCCATCCTTGCTCTGCAGGCACCAGGACAGGCTGGAGAATTCCAAATAAATTCTCTAATAAAAGTAAAGAAAAAATCCCCCTCAAAGTAAAACTTGTTCCCTGTGACTCTCAGTTTAGGCAAGAACTAATAAGATGAAGCTGCGTGGTTCATCAATGTTTGATTTTTCAGATTTGCTCCTCAAATTGGGGGCTGTAAAAGAATTTTCAGGACTTGTTGTAAAGGCTTAAATGTTCTCTCTCCAAATGATTGAAATGCTGTTCAGTCTCCAGGACTTTTGTGCATTTGAATCTGCCAAGACAGGTGCCAATTAGTGCTGCAGATGGTGCAAGCAACCAGACAGAGCCACCAAAGGGTTCCCTGTACCTCACAAAATATCCTGACATTAAATGGTCTCCTGCACTGGGAGGGATGGTGGGGCTCCACAGAGAGTTTTGTACAGGTGGGAAGCCCTGTGGTTCTGTTATCTTCCTGAAAATTCCCTTTTGTGTTCCTTGCAGGTAATAGGCTCTCTATTACCTTGCAGGTAAGGATCTCTAGAAAAGGAAGTTTCTGAAAGTTTGCAGATTTCTCATTAGTATATTGTTATAATGATCCCTGACAGAGAATGAATAAAAGAGTTCTACTTTCTTAAGATTATTTCTATCTGGTCACTTAAAACTGTGTTTACTGTTCAGTGATGTGCCATTAGCCATGCAGGACATTTTTCACTTCTTTTCAACAGGTCTTCAAATGATTCTACATTTTGATTTTACATTTTGGTTTTACATTTTCCTCAGCCTTTACTGCAAAGATTTAAAATGGAAAATCTTTTCCTTCTTGAATAGTTACTGATTTTAACGAGAGGCCATCCCTGGAGCTGCCATGGTCTCCTCCACCTCTGTTGGGGTGGAGAGCCAGGCCAGCTTGCCAGGCTGAGCAAGAAATGTGTTTTTCATTTGGCCAGGTCAGCCCTGGAGGCTGAGAGCCATCTGAGGGTTCTGTGCATCCCTCCTGGTGCTGCTGCCTCTGGCCCAGCCTTCCTGCAGGGCTGGACCAACAGAGCTCTTGGGCCTTCTGACTGAGCAGCTGCTCCAAACCCTGCCCAAGAGCAGCTCCTCATCATTGCTGGGACTGACTGAGCTGGGGCACACAGCACTGGGAGGTGGTGGCCTGGGTCAGTGTCCTGGAGGTGGCCTCGGGTCAGTGTGGATCTGAGGCCTCCAGTCAGTGTGGATCTGAGGTGGTGGCCTGGGTCAGTGTGGGTGTCTGAGGTGGGTTTAGGTCAGCGTGGGTCTTTGAGATGGCCTTGGACCAGTGTGGGCCTCCAAGGTGGCTGTGGGTCTGTGGGTGTCTGAGGTGGTTTAAGGTCAGTGTGTCTGAGGTGGCTTTGGGTCAGTGTCTGTGTCTCAGAGGTGGGTTTAGGCCAGTGTCAGTGTCTCTGAGGTGGCCTCGGGTTGGTGTCTGTCTCTCTGAGGCAGTGGCCTCAGGTCAGTGTGGGTCTCTGAGGTGGCCTTGGGTCTCTGAGGTGGCCTCAGGTCAGTGTGGATCTGAGGTGGGTTTAGGTCAGTGTGGGTCTTTGAGATGGCCTCGGGTCATTGTGTGTCTTTGAGGTGGCCATGGGTCAGTGTGGGTCTCTGAGGTGGGTTTAGGTCAGTGTCTCTGTGGTGGCCATGGGTCAGTGTGAATCTCTGAGGTGGTGGCCGTAGATCAGTGTGGGTCTCTGAGGTGGCCATGGGTCAGTGTGGGTCTCTGAGGTGGATTTAGGCCAGTGTCTCTGAGGTGGGTTTAGGCCAGTGTCTCTGAGGTGGCCATGGGTCAGTGTCTCTGAGGTGGCCGTGGGTCAGTGTGGATCTCTGAGGTGGCCATGGGTCAGTGTCTCTGAGGTGGCCATGGGTCAGTGTGGAACTCTGAGGTGGTGGCCATGGGTCAGTGTGGGTCTCTGAGGTGGCCATGGGTCAGTGTGGAACTCTGAGGTGGTGGCCATGGGTCAGTGTGTGTCTCTGAGGTGGCCGTGGGTCAGTGTGGGTCTCTGAAATGGCCGTGGGTCAGTGTGGGTCTCTGAGGTGGCCGTGGGTCAGTGTGTGTCTCTGAAATGGCCGTGGGTCAGTGTCTCTGAGGTGGCCATGGGTCAGTGTGTGTCTCTGAGGTGGTGGCCATGGGTCAGTGTGGGTCTCTGAGGTGGTGGCCATGGGTCAGTGTGGGTCTCTGAGGTGGCCGTGGGTCAGTGTCTCTGAGGTGGCCATGGGTCAGTGTCTCTGAGGTGCCTCACCCAGCAGGTAGGAGCCCTGCTGATGTTTTGCACCCTGGGGTGCTCACCGTGCTGTCTCCTCTGGGTGAGGCTGGGCTGGTTCTGCTCCTCCTGGTTAGTGATCACTGCTGAGCAGCCACAGCCCTGGAGTGCATTTGTGTTTCAGTGATAGAATGAGGGCAGCTGTAGAAAGCTACAGAGACTTGTTTTTTCCTCTCTGGACTTAAAATAAACGACCACATGTTTGATAGGGAAGCTGGTTCTGTCTAGAATTTAAAATCACCTGACAAGAACCTGTAGAGCTTAATTTCCTTTAAACTGTTAAATGGAAATCAGAACATGGGGAGAGTCTGTGGAAGAGACATTAAATGAAACACTTACCAGCAGAGTACCTACAAATTCGGGAGCTAATAGATTGTTATCTGCCACAATTTAAAATCCTGAGACCAAATAAAATTCAAAATGTGGATTCTTACTCCTCTGTGCAGCATGAGCAGCCTTTGCTGAAATGTTCTGTGCATAATTTAATGTTCATCCTTTTAACTTTGAAGGCATATTGCCAAAGAATTACTCATACAGTTAAAGAAAAAAACCCTAAAAATCAGTGAATGTAACCCATAAATAAGCTACACAGAATTACTTCCCTTTCCAGATTTTTCAACAAATGATAAAGGACATACTCTTCAAAAATGCATTTACCAAAAAGAATCTTTTCAAATAATTTCTCATACATACAGCTCTGGCTTTTAATGACTGTTGCAGTAAGCTTGGGAAATTGCTCTCACTCTATTTTAAGAGCATTTTTACCGAGGTGTTCCTGCTGTAATTCCATTGGTGCTGTGGGGCTGATCAGTGGCACTGAGAGGTTTGGGTGGGAATGGTGCCTGGAGTTGGACAGTGAGCTTAGTCAGGTGAGAGCTGTCACCAGGGGTGTTTGCTGTAATTAATGTGATTTGAGACTGCATGTGACAAGCAGGATATCATAATTAAAGCATTCCTTGCAAAGGGTTGAAGCTGTTTGCTCAGTAAACTCTGTTTCTCTCGATGATAAAGGGCTCATCACTGGACAGCCAGTTGTGCTTGGACTGAAAGCTGATTTGTGAACTTGTTTTTATCATTAAACAGAGATGAGGCATTCACAATGTTACAATTTCTTTATTTCTATTGTTTTACTGTGTCTCGTTGTTTTACATTTGTTAATAATGTTTTACATTTTGTTAATCTGCTAAAATACACTTCCACTACTGATTATGGTAGATTTGGGGCTAAATTTTGTTCTACAGTTCCTAAAGCCACTTTGAACATACCCAAAAGTGAATTTCAGTGAACAATCCCCAGATGTCAGCCTTCCCTTTTAGGGGCTAAGCTGACCCCTGATGAAAATTTCAGTGTTTGTAGGTGCTGCAGGAGTGGATTATCCTTGGAATTGAAAAGTGTTTTCCCATGTGAGGAGAGAAATCATGGTTGGAATCAGTCTGATATCTCAAAAAAACAACAAATAGAGATTGGAAAAGAACTGACACTGCAAGTACTATAAAAATAATGTCTGAATAATGAATATTATTGACTTCATTGAATTTAATTTAGGTGTAAGGGAGATCTTAAGCACATGAATAAAAATACTTCTTTTATGGAGAGAAAAGCAGCAAAATAGAGGAAATGGTTTCTCTGTTTCTCCCCATTAAGAGCTCTGAAAGAATTTAAGATTGGTGCAAAGAGACAGTAATTCAGAAACACAAAGCTTAAATAATTTCCAAAGCCTATACATTTCTCAAGTTTTGTTGTAATTCTTCCACAAGCACAAAATAGAAGCCTACAGAGGGAAGATATTAAACTACCTTGAAAAATACTAAGTGATGCTCCATATAGTGGAAAGTGAAATAAAACTGCAATATAGAAATTCTGTATTGGCTGGGATTGGATGTTGCTTTCAAAAGCTGCATAAAATGGAGGCCATTAGCTTCTAGTTGCATTTAGGCAGTGGAGTTATAAAACCAGAATGATATAAAATTGTAAATTATAATCAGGCAGGTAATGTCACACATTAGAGGAAGATGGTTCAGTTTGAATACAATGTTTGAGGAGATGTTTTTTAAAAAGTATTCATGGCAAGGGTAATAAAGGATTGGACTGCTGAGATATAAAGGATTTTTTGTCAGAGTGCAGAGATTGCCCCTGGAAGCAGACCTTTTTTTTTCCCCCTGAAATTTACCTTGAGGAGCTCGGAAACACGTTCATTCCACTGAAATATTGCCACTTCTTCCTTCTTCACAAAAAAATCATCGTTTCTGTCATTTGCAGGTATTTCTCAGTGCTTGCTATTATTTACTTGAAAAATCAAGGGAAATCAAAATTATACATAAATGGTCATTAATACTCACTAGAATGACAAGCCTCTTTTTTTTCCTTCTCCTTACCCTGTGAAACTTTTCTTAGAAAATGGAACTTGAAGCATTTTCCTCTCCCTCTATAATGGGGCTGTCCATGTCAATGACACGAGCTGCTGCAGGTCTGTTGGAATTCTCCCTCCCCAGAGCCAGAGGCACTGCAGGGACAGCAGAGCTCCCAGCAGGCACAGGTGGGTGGCACCTGGAGGATGAAATGCTGTTGAAGCAGGATCTGCTCCTCTAATTCTGTCTAATCCTGCCAGGTGGGGTTTAGGACAGGGGCAGTTGGTGTTTAGAGAATTCTGTGTAATGGCATGGGCACACCTTTGTCACCATCACATCAGAAATAAATAAATACCCATGGATATGTTGAAAAGAAAAAGATGTACAGTGGTTTATCAGCCAAATGAGAGAGCTGGGGCTGCTCAGCCTGGGGAGGAGAAGGATCTGGGCAGACCTCAGAGCCCCTTCCAGTGCCTGAAGGAGCTCCAGGAGAGGTGGAGAGGAACCTTGGACAGGAGTCTGGAGTGACAGGACAAGGGGAATGGCCATAAACTGAAGGAGGGTGGGTTCACATTTAGAAATCCAGCACAATTCCTCCCTGTGAGGATGCTGAGGCCCTGGCACAGGTGCCCAGAGCAGCTGTGGCTGCCCCTGGGTCCCTGGCAGTGCCCAAGGCCAGGCTGGGCACTGGGGCTGGAGCACCTGGGGCAGTGGGAGGGTCCCTGCCATGGCAGGGGGAGAGGGGATGATTTTTTAAGGTCCTTTCCAACCCATTCCATGTTCAGAGCTGCAGTGCAGGGACACCTTGCACTTGTCTCTGCCTCCCTACAGGCAGCTCAGCAAGATCAGGCTGAGGGGACAGGAACCAGAAGGATTGAGAAAATCAGATTGTCAGGTAGGAATAGTGGGGAAAAGGGGACGCAGGAGTTCAAGCTGTATAAATGATAATTGTGTTCATACATTGCTGCACTCACTACTCCAGTTATATTCTGGTTTCCCACTAGTTTTGATGCCAAGCAGACAGGATTAAATCCTTCTTTTAAAGTATCTTCAGCAGGACTGGCAGTGAAATGTTCCCGTGTGACCAGAGTGAATTGGAAAATCTTTTTGCCAATGACTCCAGTAATATTACCCAAGATAATTAATGAGGTTGGGGTAAAAGAGGTATCTGATTCCTAATAAAAAAAGTGCTCTAGTCCCATTTATTTTATTTTATGTTCATGTTTTATAAGTGCATTCTGAATATGCAGTCCATGATTCAAACACCACTCCCACTCTGTTTTTAAGCTGTAAAATCATACGCAAAGCCAATAAGTACAAAAATATGAATCTTAAAATTATATTCTGATATTTGTGTTACAAACTTGAGAACTGATAGACCTGTTAAACTGAAATATCAGCCTTTCAACAGCAAGCAGTAGTAATAAACTGAACTATTTCAGTAACTGTAAACATAATAAAAATCCTCATGATGAATCTCAGAAAAGTTCATTTGATGAAACTCATAACAAATACACTGAACCCAAAGGAATGAATAATTCTGCATTACTGATAAAACCTAGCCAACTTTTTTTTTCAAGTGGCAAGAAGTCATGTTTTGCTAAGCAAGTAAAGTAAAAAGTAAAGGTCCAGAAAAATAACAAGATTTCTGTAACTGAAGTTCACCTGAACTGATAAAAATGCTTCCAAATTGAAGGGATAATCAAGAGCCTTTTAAGACTGTGCATTTATTCTTGTGGCAATATAAGAGTTGCTTAATTATGGGTCTGGTTTGGTGACAGGGTCAGTTGATAAATGTGAATTATCAGGGTTTGTACTTCAGTTTGACCAAGCAAACCATTTGGGGCTTACAGCATTTTCCTCAGTATCAAATGGGGAAAGAGGACTCCTTTTAAATAGAGTTAAAATTTCAATGTTCAATTGTTTTAGTTACAACAGACAAGAAACTCACTTGGCTTATATAACCTAATTAAAGTCAAGAAAACACTGCAATCCTTTCCTGAAAACACTGGGAGGAGAAGTTGGTGTTGTAACTCCCAGAATGAAGCTCTGGTGTTGGAGACAGTGCAATGTGGAGAGGTGCAGCTGTGGAGGAGCTGTGTGCTGGCACAGAGCTGCAAACCAGCCCACCCACCAAGGCCTGGTGTGGGAGCCTGCTGGAGCTCAGCTGACACCCTGAACATTGTTCCTGTCACTAGGGAGGGATGAATCTGCTGTCTCATGTGCTGATTTTCCTTCTGAATCTATCCCGTTAACATTTTCCTTCATTTAAGCTGTAAAACCAAATTCTCACTCCATGGGGCCAAAAGCTGGAGCCCATTAATACTCTGAGTGAGTTAAACCCATAGTTTTATAATTGAATTAACTTAAAAAGGTAAATATTCGTATTTTTCTGTAGTTCACAAGAGGTATTTTCCCCCTACTGTAGTATCTTATCTGCAACATAATTTGGAAGATCTGATTGCTTTGCTGCTTTTCCTGAAATGACAGATGCTTTTGTGCAAGCTCTCAATTTTCCTTCCCAATTCCCCAACTTGAGGATTGTCATACCAAGCTTTATTGCCTTTGCAATGAATTTTTTCCTTGGGAGGTACTATTTTGAGCACAGATTTTCTGTAACAGTGGGAATTATTATCTGTGACTAATAACAATCTCTGTGGAGCTTGTTATACAACGAAGACTGATCATGTGCTTGAATATATTCATGTGATTGCTTGCAGCTACGAGTAGCTTAAATTTCTGTAAGTTGCTGCTTTATCAAAAATGATTTTTTTTCCCTACTGAAATAAGGTAAATTATTAAACTACTGCTATTTTAACTCAAGTTCAATAACACTTAGGTGAACTTGCATGCAACAATCTAGAAAAATGTTAGAATTAACAGTGGTTACTCTGGTCTTCAAACTGTTCTAACAGAATTTTAATTGTAATTAAGGTAGATCCTTCTACAGGTAAGCTATGTTTCTAAATTAACATTTCTTCTGAAGTGCCCCATAGATGTGCCAATAATAATACACCAGTCGAGAAGATCTTACTTGGAACCCACTTTTATCCTTGTTTATTTATTTATTTCAGCAGCTCTTGTTTGGTGTAAATGTTCTGAGAATTAATTATCCTTCTGGGCACAGCGTGGAGCACTCTAGACCATCCAGGGCTTTGCAGGAAAATCAGAGTCAGGATCTTCCTCCTTCTGATGTGGCTGAATTTCATATTCTAATCCCCATTCAAGTATTTGTGTAGGAGAAAACTGGAAGGCAAGGCAGTCTGGAGTAATAAAGAGTGCAGAGCTGCTGGCTGTGTAAACATCAAGTTTATGACCTTGTTTTCTGTGGGTTTTTGTAGGTAACAAGATGATTTTTAAGGTCCCTTCCAAGCCAGGCCATTCTATGATTCTATTATGCCAAATTTGTGCAGTTGGTAGACACATCAACATTGGATTTGCTTCTGTTAAGTCAACCCTGAGGATGTAAAATAAAAGTGAAAGGGAACAAGAGGAGTTTGTTACTCGATAAAAGATTGCAGAGATTGCAAACCAAGTGTCAGCAGTGAGAGCCACAAGGAATTTGTGTTGGGCATGTCCAGAAATGAGGATGCTGGAGGCACCCCCAGTGCTGGGGCCATGCTGGCTCTCTGTAGAAATTGCACATGGGATGGGTTTGATTTATTTTGGAGGGCCTGGAATAACAAAGAAGGGCTTGCTGAATGTTCAGTAACATTTCCTTAGGAGACAACTTGCCTGGGCACTGTCACCTTTGGGTGCCTTGTGCTGTCCTGGGAGAGGGGACATGAGGGGTTGGGGAGGGGGTGCAGGATGGGGACTGCAGGCAGAGCAGGGAAAGTCATTACAAAATAGGAAATGTTTTCAAAAACTCTGAGGATCTGATTGCCATCTGAGTTCTGTCACTTCAGAATATAAACACAGCATGTTTATTGGAATTTCTACTGTGGAGCTTGAAGCAAGGTCAAAAAGCAGAGTGATCTGAATTGTGCAAGTTAGACAATGACTTTTTAAAAATACTTTGACACAGAGCTATCAGAAATGGCAATTGAAGAAAAGAGGCCAGGGAAGAGGTTGTAACTGTGTATTCTTGACTGTATGAAGCTGTCAGATTGCAGAGTGACTTAATTTTAATGGAACCCTGTCCTGTCTGTCACTGCTGGGGAGTGGAAGGCAAAGACAGCCCTTTAAGCCTTGACAGATTATTCCAGACTAGGATGATGATGATGATGATGATGAATTCTACCTCGTGGTTTTCCACACTTCCAAACCTTTGAGCCAGCCATGGGACACACATGGACCCAGCAGAGCTGTGCCAGGACTGGGCTATGAGGCATCTGCTGTGAGTCACCCTTGCTCCAGCAAAGATGAAATCTGAAAGATGTTGTTAGAGGCTTCTTTTCACAGGGTCAGCCACTAAAATAACTATATCTGCTGTGATGTGTTGATTTGGATGATTTTTTAAAATTTTTTTAAATACTCCTTCAGTTGCCTTGATTGAGAAGTCACTGGGGAATGACTGACACATAGTCTTGTCAAGCAAAGATAGGTTTTAGTTGCCTTAATGCCAAACTGATGATTTCAGCCTGCTTGTCCTGGCCCCACTGGTTGAAATTTAGGAAATCTGTTCACTTTCACAAGAAAACAAAGCCTCTGTTGACTTGTAGTGCTATCAGGAGATGACTGCAGCAAAAACTGATTTTACCTTTGTGGGACAGCAGATGAGGGGGAAGGCCCAGGGGAATTTGTCTCCTTTTCCCAAAGCTTTGTTTTTGCACAGATGCCTTGCAGAACTGTGCTGGTTGGGAATTGTGAGGAGGGAGACTGCTCTGGCACTCTTATGACTGGAGTTTCATTTATTATGTGTTATTCTGATAAATTACTCATTGATGCCCTGAGAGTATTTTCTCTGATCTGTGTCTGTTCTTTTGTATTGTTCCAATTATTTATTTTAACTTCCTTTAGTCTTTAAATCCTCAAAATGACAACACACGTTTCATCCATATGCATTTTTAATTCTTTGTCCCACGGACTGATAAATAACCATATTGTCAAATCCTGCTTGTGTTAGTGTTTTTGAGCTGGTGGGAGTACTTTGGATAGCTCATTAAACTTAATATATAGGAAAATTTATTATAGATAAGGGGAACAATTACCAGAAACTACATTATGAAATGTTTGTCAAAGTTGAGTAGCTTAAATATTGATGAAGTCAAACAGAAGGATCAATGGCAGTTACTGAGCTGGGTTCTGGAGCAGCAGAGTACAACTTCATTTAGCATCACAGCCTGTCCCCCACAGCCACATAAATCATGGAGCTCCTTCCAATCTCTTGGTTTGTGGTTAGGAAACCTCACCAAATTTTCGGAAAATGGGTGAGTTTATTAAGACAGTATTTCCATGAGAGGCCAAAGACCAAGAACAACATTCCTGATTGTTCCACTCTTGTGGGATAGACTCTTCTTAGCAAGCAGTGATTGCAGTTGATGTGGTTTTGTGTGGGTTTTCTTTTTTCCCTTCCTAATGTAGCCTGAAAACAGAAGTCAATTTTTGTATTTGATAAATGAGTCCTACAGCTCTGAAACGTTTGGTAAATCGATATGCTTGTGTTTGATTCTCTCTGCAGTTGTGTTTTGTGTTATTTTCATCATGCTTTGCAGAGGTGAAGTGCAGTTCTGAAAAGGAGGAATTCCCTTCCCACCTCCCCTGCCCTGCAAATGCCTTCACTGGGGGCTCAGATGAGGGCTTGTCCCCTCATCTGCTACCTGCCACTTCTGGACTTTTAGTTTTTCATTTTTACTGGGTAATACCTGATAAGCTCTTAACTTGAAATAAAACCTGCATTTGGCATTGCAGGTATTGCAGTGTGTTCAGGAGGCTACAGGCACTGAATGCTTGGGTAGTTCAGAGAAGTGTTGAGTCTTTAGGTATAATGGCATAGTTTGAATTTTTTTTATGCTAGCATGGCTGAGAATGAAAAGACAAAAGATAATTTAACACAAATATATTTGAAAGAAGTTTCAAGTTCCCAGTGTGCAGCTGGGGACTCGGGTCTCATCCCTGTGACTGGTGTGTGGAGGATAAGAACTGGAAAAGCAGAGAACACTGGAAATGCATTTCTGCATCCTGTTCCCAGCACCACCCACCCCCCCAAAGGAAAAAATATAACACTGTTTCCATGGAAAAGTCAACATGATAGAGGACTGCTGGATAGCCAATACCATTTTTTAAAATCCAATTGGTTGCAGCTGTACTGAGAGGGAACAAATGTTTTGCTGCCTTTGCTGCCAAATAATAGATTATATTTGGAAGCATAAGACTAATGAAAAAATACAGTTCAGAAACAGAGTGATTGCCAAGCTTCAGGCACAAGAAAGGAAACTGTTAGCTTGCTTTGTACAGCAAACCTCAAAAATTTAGGGTGTTTTTTTTAGATGCAGTATAAAGTTTATATATAATGTTGTTTCCTGAGGATCCAGTTTCTCACCATGGCAGTGATGCCAAGCTGCTGCTCTCTGCTGGCTGTGATTTATCTGCCCACCAGCAGCAGCAGCCTCTGCCTGGGGAATCATCAAGCCAGGCTGGGCTGGAGCAGGGACTGGGAGAGGGGATTGTGCTGGGGAGCTGTGGGAGCAGGGCCTGGGAGAGGGGATTGTGCTGGGGAGCTGTGGGAGTTGCTGGAGCAGGGCCTGGGAGAGGGGATGGTGCTGGGGAGCTGTGGGAGCTGCTGGAGCAGGGACTGGGAGAGGGGATTGTGCTGGGGAGCTGTGGGAGCTGCTGGAGCAGGGACTGGGAGAGGAGATTGTGCTGGGGAGCTGTGGGAGTTGCTGGAGCAGGGCCTGGGAGAGGGGATGGTGCTGGGGAGCTGTGGGAGCTGCTGGAGCAGGGACTGGGAGAGGGGATTGTGCTGGGGAGCTGTGGGAGCTGCTGGAGCAGGGACTGGGAGAGGGGATTGTGCTGGGGAGCTGTGGGAGCTGCTGGAGCAGGGACTGGGAGAGGGGATTGTGCTGGGGAGCTGTGGGAGCTGCTGGAGCAGGGACTGGGAGAGGGGATTGTGCTGGGGAGCTGTGGGAGCTGCTGGAGCAGGGCCTGGGAGAGGGGATTGTGCTGGGGAGCTGCTGGAGCAGGGCCTGGGAGAGGGGATTGTGCTGGGGAGCTGTGGGAGCTCAGCACATCGCTCCCAATGGCCAGAGTCACTGGGAGAACCCTTGGGGGGCTCAGAGGTCCTGGAATGTTGCCAGACATTCTTGGTGGCTGCACTTTGACCCTTCTAGGGATATGTGTGAGGACATGGAAGTCACTGGAGTTTGAGTGGTGGAGGGATCACGCATTTACAGGGTGAAATCTGCATTTTGGGATTTTGGTACAGGGGGGTTATGGAGACAAGATGGAGGAATTGGGGCATGTCTCATGCTTCTTCTTTCTTCTTCTTGTCTTCCATCTTCTGTGGTGGTGCTGGCACTTGGGGATTGGTTTGTGGTGAAGGTGCCCTTGTTAACAAGGGTGAAAGGTATTGGGGATAAAAGGTAAATATGATGTACAGAGTTTTTATTATAAAAAGACACGACTGCCCCATGGGTGGTCAGAGTGCCCTTGGCTGCCTTGCTGGTCAGATCCCGGCTGGCAGAGAGGAAAACTTTGTCAGATAAAAAATAATAAACAATCTGAAGAAATAATAAACAATCTGAAGAAATAATAAACAATCTGAAGACCAGAATGTCGAGGAGTCCAGACTGGTCCTTTGAGCCGTGGCTGCCCCGAACCATCCTGTGCGTGTCTGGGCAGAGATAACAGCTGGATTGGACAGGGAGGGATGGCAGGGAGCTGTCCCTGCTGCCCTGGCTGTGTCCCACACTGCCCTGGCTCGGGTCACCTGTGTCAGTGTGACAGTGTCTGCCCTGTGGGACACACCTGGCTTAGCAGAGGATCAGCAGCTCTCACACCTGTGGAGACTTTACAGGTGACCAAATCATTCAGATATGTAAGATCTGCAGTTTCATTATTTGAAATTGTTAGGTATGAGAACCAAAAAAGAGAAACTGTTCTTCTCTCAAGCTCCTCATAATCAGACATGGAAGTGAGGTGTGTGCCATTAAATCTTGTTAGGGCAAACAAACAGGTTATTTACTTCTCAGTCATTTTCTCATTGTCATGATAGAAGCATTGATTTGTATCTTTTAGAGATCCATAACTGGAGCTCAGGAGGCACAGGTGGATGGCAGCACTTCTGCAGTGCTTGGGCTAAACTGAATCAATAATGCCATCTGACACAGAGCACAGAAGAAATATCTTTACAACACCAAGCAATGCAATCTGATCCACGCTCGGGTATTGAGCTACCCATCAAATATCTGTGCAACAAGCAGGGATTGATTTTCCACTCCCTGCCCACCTGATGTGAATGTGTGTGCATCACTGAGCAGCATTCATGCAAACTTCTGTCTGCTGAGCTGCTGCTAAGATTTTACTAAAACATGTTGTAGTTCATGATTTTTAATTTTTTTTACAGCTTGCTGGTGATGAATGATTTAGGAATGTAAGCCCTCACCTTTAGAAATCACCATCTGTTGCTGATGTCTGCTTTAGCAGCTTAACTCAGTATGATTCAAATTGCAGTTACCTCTGACCTAAGAACTGTGTGTTCCTACACCAGCAGTATCCTTAGAAAGCATTATGTTTTATTTCCTATTGGGAATTTGGTCAGGCATTGTTAGAGTGGGAAATGAACTTAAGAGGTCTGGAGTGCCTGGGAGTTGGAGGTCAAAGATTGGTTCCAAAGAAAGATGGGATCAGCATCTGTGGTCAAGCTGCAGCCTGTTTGGCAGCAGGTTTTAGGGGTTTCTTAAAGAAAACACACACTTCCCTCCATCATAATGAAACATGTTTTATACCAGATGTTGTTGGGTATCGTGAAACACTTGTTTATATAAATAAAATATATGTTCATGGGGAAATGTGCTACTTTCACACTTTGAAAAACTAGTGTACACCTGGATTCTACAGCTTATATTGCTCCTAGTACATATGGAATTACTGCAAGCTGTATAAAACAACTGTAAATTGTGTAAAATAGATACATTCCAAAGAGCAGAATGATAAACAGAATTCCAAGACTTTCTTGGTTTTGTTTTAAAGTTGGACACCCTTGGGTATGTGCTAGTTTTTTTCATTTTGGACACAGTTCTTCCTAAATTAAAATTCACATGCTGAAAGCTTTCCTGTTGCCAATACTTGATTTGATTTGTCAACTATTAGTAGTAAATTTTGGAACTAATTTAGTTCTACTTAGTGAGTCTTCACATGAATTTGAATTAGTTTAATGATATTTGAATTTTTTCACATATCCTTGGCCCTGCTAGTACAGGGCCTTCAGGCACAAATAGTCCTAAATGTGGAGGTGTTTAGCAGATAGAATAAAACTCCTGTACCAGTGCAGGTGTGCACAGCAGGTTTATGGTGTTGTATAGAACATATCAAAGTGTGGTTTTGTGGGAGTTCAGAGGGAATTGCTGCTGTGGCTCCTCTGGCTGCCCTCTGTCTGTGGCTCTGTCCTGTGCCATGGGGTGGGCTGTGCCATCCTGCTGCCAGGGATGGGCTGTGCCATCCTGCTGCCAGGGATGCTGTGTCAGTGCCCTGCTGCCATGGGATGCTGTGTCAGTGCCCTGCTGCCAGGGATGGGCTGTGCCATCCTGCTGCCATGGGATGCTGTGTCAGTGCCCTGCTGCCAGGGAGGGGCTGTGCCATCCTGCTGCCAGGGAGGGGCTGTCTCTGCCCTGTTGGTTTCCTCTCATGGATGGCATCACTTCATGGCCCACTCTACAGGTGACACTGTGGTGCTGGCTGTGCCAGGCTGTGCCAGGCTGCAGGAGCTGGATGAATTCACAGAATGACCAGGTTGGAAGAGACTTTTGAGATCATCAAATCCAACCCAGCCCAACACCTGAACTAAACCCTGGCTTGTTTTAAGCCTGTCTTGTTTTTAACCCATTCAGATCAGCCTGTGTCCAAGCTGAAGCCTGTATGGCTGCATGTTTTAGGGGGTTTCATCCAGGCTTTGTTAAGCACATCCAGGGATGGGGACTCCACCACCTCCCTGGGCAGCCATTCCAGAACTTTAGCACTCTTTAATGAAAAACTTTTTCCTAATATCCAACCTGTATTTCCCTTGGTGCTGCTTGAGGCTGTGTGCTCTGGTCAGTGCTGCCTGGAGAAAGGTGGCTGTGCTCAGGTGAGGTTGGGCTCTTTCAGGAGGTCCAGAAGGTGTGCTGCAGCCTCCTTGGGCTGTGCTGGGCACCAATTCATCAATTACTTCTGTAATATCTATTTGTTCCACTGAGGTGGGACCTGCAGGGCTGGGGTGGGCCATGCAGGGCAGATGCTGAGGCTGCAGGGGCTGCTGTGGGTGCAGGAGCAGTGCCATGGCTGTGGTGCCCAGGTGCTGCTGTGGGTGCAGGAGCAGTGCCATGGCTGTGTCCCCAGGCTGTCACCCTGCTGCTGGCTGTTTCTCCATTGCAGGGAGCAGCAGCAATGCCATGGCTGTGGTGCCCAGGTGCTGCTGTGGGTGCAGGAGCAGTGCCATGGCTGTGGTCCCCAAGCTGTCACCCTGGTCCTGGCTGTTTCTCCATGTGCAGGGAGCAGCAGCAGTGCCATGGCTGTGTCCCCAGGCTGTCACCCTTCTGCTGGCTGTTTGTCCATGTGCAGGGAGCTCAGGCTGTGCAGCTGACTCATGGGCTGACGTTGGTGTGCTGGCACACAAACAGTTTGTGAAATGCTGCCAGCTCTGGCTCGCTGTGCTGCATTTATTTGCTCAGAGTTTTGGAGTTCTTTTCCAGCACTGGCAGGTTTGGTGGAGCTGTAACCTGTGCATCCCACAGCACTCAGCTTCTCAAACCTGTGAGGTGTGCAAGGTTTGAGGTGCTGCCTAGGCAAAAGATGCTCTAAACCTCATGGAAGATTTGTTCTTTTCATTTTATGCTGGTGTTAGATAGGCAGAGAGGGCATGATGTCTTGTGGAAGACCTTCCCAGCACCATCACCTGCCAGGCTATATTTGATTTTTGCTGAGGATTTGCTGTGGGCAGCTGCCTCAGAGCTGGGTTTTTGGGTGATAAAGCAGCTCCCCATTTGTGCTTGCTGAGAGGGGCATCAATTGTCACTGGGTCTGACCTTACCTGTCCTGCACAGTTCAGGGGCTGTTGGGTGGAATGGGACCCCAAAATAAAACCCTCACTGTGGTCACTTGGGCTGCAATTTGGCCTCTGTTTTCTGCAGGTGCTCCTGGCCAAAATCTGCTCTCCAGCTCTGTGCTGTGCTGCTTTTACCACCCCTATCCCTGGCATGCCAGTCCTGAGGCTCACATCCCTTGGAGGCGCATGAGAAATGGTGAAAATATTCATACTCAAAACATCATGGACATCACAATTTTTTTTTATACTTTCCCTTCTATAAGGATCTTTAAAAGTCAATTTTCCTGCCCACACAGAGTGTTGTTTTTCTGAGCTTGCTTTCAGTTGAAAGGGACATTCTGTGGCAATTTCACTTCCATTTGTGTGTCTGCTCTCTGCAGTGACTTTATTGACCACATAAAGAATGATGATTTTTTTTTTTTATTTTTGTTCAGTAGTTCCTTCAAGAGACTCTCCTGAAGCTTGGTTTGATTTGGGGAGGGAAAAGGGCTCAAGATAAAAAACATTCAGGTAAATAAGCATATGTTCTCACTTGCAGTAACGTTTCTCTAGAATTTCTCCTGATTTGATAAAGACCTGGAGTATTTTTTTATTACCTGCATTTAATAGATACTTTTCATTAATTTATTAAGAACCTCTCATAGTTTAAACTGAGAATTTGTTCCCCTGGCAGAATGTAAGGGAATGAGGAACTCTTAGTGTTTTGGGGTGAGTTGGAAATTGACCTTAGAGTTCAATGACGTGAACCCACAGATGAAATGTGGGCATTTTTTTCACTATTAGTTCATGTCCTCCTTTTTTTTCAATCTCTCCAATTAAGCTTGTAAAAAATATTCTCTGGTACAGAAAAGCCCCCAAACTATTCAGGCATTTGGAAGGGCTATGGTAACTGAAAGCATCACCTTTTTTTGAACAGTATCTTTTCCCCTTCCCACATTCTCCACTCCATCTGCTCAAAGGTCTTTAACCAAATGTATAATGGAAACAAATTGCCTAAACGTGCAACACGCCATAAAACAGATTTTTTTTTGCCTGGGAGATGAGTGTGGAGCCTCCTGAGAACAAATGTCTGTGTGGCTGAGCAGAGAGCTCTGCTCTGAGCAGATCTGCTCCCAAAGAGCTCGGCTCACACAAATGGGAATGGGCATCACACCCCTGACAAGAAGAAATCTTTGTTTTAATAACTGTTTTAAGAATCTTCCTTTTTGTCTTTAAAACGTTTGTCCTCGCAGGTGTGGTGCCAGGGGCTGGTGGAGATGGCTGCAGCTGCAGAGCAGCAGAGAAACCTGCTCTGCTGCCTTGTCCAGCAGAGAAACCTGCTCTGCTGCCTTGTCCAGCAGAGAAACCTGCTCTGCTGCCTTTTCCAGCAGAGAAATCTGCTCTGCTGCCTTGTCCAGCAGAGAAATTTGCTCTGCTGCCTTGTCCAGCAGAGAAACCTGCTCTGCTGCCTTGTCCAGCAGAGAAACCTGCTCTGCTGCCTTGTCCAGCAGAGAAATCTGCTCTGCTGCCTTGTCCAGCAGAGAAACCTGCTCTGCTGCCTTGTCCAGCAGACAGGAGTGGCTGCCAGCCCGCCCTGAGCCAGGCAGAAGCTGGGGCAATGTGGCAATATGGAACAGGATGTGATTTCAGGGTGGCAGGCCTTCCAGGGCTTTATGGACTTGATTTCTCTGCTGTGCTGAGTTAATCCAGGCAGCCTCCAGCTGACCTGCAGTGTGAGGGCTCCTGTCTGCAGAATGATTTCCACACAGGTTCCTAAGGCTGCCAATAAACAGAACCACGGGTGAAAAGTGGGGCTGCTGAAGGGAAAGGGTGGGGGCAAAGGTGATTACTGGGGGTTGGAACCAATAATCACAAAGAGAAAAGATTAGACAAAAAACTAAATCAGTTTAGAAGCAGGAATAGACAGGAATAGACAACGGTGGGAGAAGATAACCAATTCCAATTTCCAAAAGGATGCCAATTGTCTTACAGGTGCACAGAGAGAGGACTTGGCCAGAGTTAAGGTTTGACACTGGCACAATGCTAGTGCTTCTATGAAAATTCTTTCTTTCTGGCATCTGCTGTGAGGTGGTACCTGGAAATAAGCAAAGCAGGCTTTTACTAAGGGAAAAAGAAAGAAAACTTTATTAACTAAATTACAAAAACTAAACTACAAAGGAAGAAAAAATAAACACAAGGAAAATGAAAACTACACAGAAATACTCTTCTTCTTTTTTTTACTAAATTCTTAGTATATTTATATTTCTTAAAATTATTTACACTTGGTCTGGCACTACTTTTTAGATAATCAAATTTTCAGCTCATCAAGAGAGACGTAGTCAGAGTTCTGGGAGCAGAAAAGTCCATGGTTTACAGGATTAGTTTGTTATCCAAGTTACTCTATGTTGAGCATTCTTGACCTTATATAAGGCTGAAAATTATCTTTATGCATTAATTATGAAATAAATCTTGCTTCAGTGTTATAAGTAGTGCCTCAGTACTGTCTCCATCTCTAGGCAGAGACCCCTTCAATAGTGCAGATTAAAATGAAAACAGGATAAAATTTACTGTGCCCAAAGCAGGGTCCTACATAAACCCTTTAGCAGCAGGGATCTGTGCTCTTTGTGTTGGTGATGTCACCTCTGTAATTTTTTACCAGTTCCACCATTTTAGAGAAATATTCCTGTGATAAATGGCAATTCCTCCCTCCCTCCTTCTCTCCCTCCCTGACCCCATCCAGCAGTTATTGGTGAATCAGATAACTCCTTTATAGTATGAAATTACCAGAAAAATATGAAGTACTTCTGACCCACAGGTTCCTATTAACATTTCAGAAAACATCCAGAATTAACAGCATCATTATAAGAATTATAAGGATCTGATAGGAAAAAAAATGTTTATTGTGTAGAAAAGCTACATGTAGAAAATGTCATTTGTGAACTTGTTTCTTGATATGCATATAAAAACTTTCTTTTTCATTGTTTTGATTTTGATTCCAGTTTAGTCACATTGCTTTGAGCAATGTGACTAAACTGGAATTTTGAATCTCCCAACTGTAGCTTTTACAATATTTGGAGGGACAGGGTGAAAAATGTGCAAGTCAAACCTGTCTGTCTTGGACAACAGGGAGCAAATAGATATTACAGAAGTAATTGATAAATTGGGCAGTTCATTTGGATTGGTGACAAATGACAGTGGAGTAGGAGTCACTGCCATAAATCCAGAGGGACACTACAAAATACTGTCCTTTAGTGTGAACACTTTATCAATTTCTCTGTATTTAGATAAAAGGCTGAATAAAACCAATCTATATTTGTTACCTTGGATTAGAAGCATAAAGATAGTGCTGTTGTCACCATTTAATCCTGGTAATGCCCACACAGCCAGAATCAGAACTTGGAGATGTGTTTGTTCAGCTCTTTCCAGCTAGAAAGATCTTCAGAATATATGAGATGGAGCCCAGCAAATCTTCCTCTCTGTCTTCTGCTCCTTCTCGTGCATCCTGTCAGGACAGGTCCTTGCTCCAGGCCTGCTTTCAATCAACGTTTTCATTTTAGGAGCAGCAGCAGCTGCACAGGGGCTGCTGTGGTCACAGGGAATTGCCCTGGTCCCTGCTGAGGATTGTGTGTCACCAAAGGCTCTGTCCCCTCCAAGCTGCAGTTCCCAGCTCCACTTTGTGTCTTTCTTCTCTCAGCAGAAGAAAGCAGAAATGACAGATTTCCTGGCATCTTGTTGTAAGAGCCTGAGACGAGAGACGCAGGACTTCAAAATGCAGTTTATTGTATCCAGGGCCTGGGTGACAGAGCTGTGCCTGCAGCTGTCACTCCAGCTGCAGGCAGGCCTGGACACCCTTTAATTTTGGTTACAATGCATTATACACTTTTCTTTGCTGAGCATCTTAATGCAGTAGAACCAATCTATACCTTTACTTTCACCTATAACCTATCATAACTACTCTTATTCCATACTACAGTTACTACTCTCCAGTCACTAAAAGTCAGTACATTACAGTTTAAGAAGTTGTTTTTCAATTTTATTGCGGTGGAAAATTCTGAGACCTTTTTTCTACTTGCAACATCAACAGTCTTGTTTGCCTGTGGAATCTTTTTCCTCGGTAGAAGCATCATCTGTTTGAGGTGGGTTTATCCTTTGCTCTAAGCCATAAAACCCCTTCTAACTAACACACCCTTTGCCTCCTTGGTTATGCAGCAAGACTGGATCAGCAATTCTTCTATATCAAAACTTGCTTTCATTTCTATTTCTTCTTCAGATTCTATATTCAAAAATCTATATTCAAACCCCTTCTAACTAACAGACTTTTTGCCTCCTTGGTTATCCAGCAAGACTGGATCAGCAATTCTTCTATATCAAAACTTGCTTCCATCTCTATTTCTTCTTCAGATTCTATACTCCAAAATCTTCCTGCCAAGCACCCATATCTGTGGGACTTTCTTGTCAAACTTTGATCCATCCCAACCATTTGTTTTCCTGGAACAGCTGCAGCCCTGGAGGCTGCCCCTGTGTCCTTCTCTTGGAAAGGAATGCAGACACTGAGAACAACTGTCCTGGTCCACTCTGACCTGAGTCCATCTGCTCTTCAAGAACAACAAGTGGATAAATATCTAATGAATGGCACTGCTCAGATATTGGAGGTGAATTTTAATTGAAAGGACTCTGAAACTAACCAGGCATTGCACAAACAGCAATTTAAGAGGAATAATTTTCTGTTCTAAGGGAAAAGGCTCTGTCTGCAGGGAGAGCCTGGCCTCACTGCATGATGGGTTTGCATCAGAATGGAGAGAAGAGAGGAATTCCTCAGGGGGTGCTTTGGCAGAATTATGAAATAAATATAAAAATGTACTGGGTGGGAATACTTTTCTCTGTTACAAATGGTTTGAAACATTCTTAGGGTTTTTTGCCAACTGAATACATAATCCTTTAACTATAATATCCTTGGCAAAGAGTGTGCTTCAGCTTCTGTCTTGTTAGAAGATGCTGCTCTGCTCAAAACTGATTTATTTTAGTTTGGTGTGACACCAGTTTGGATGTGGCATTTGGGGTCACAGCTCTGGGGTGATTGTGGTGGTGCTGGAACATGGCTGGACCAGATGATCTTTAGGTTCTCTTTGAATCTTGTTGATTCCATGGTTTGTAATATGCATAATGACTTTATGATGGTGTGTAGCAGTGCACTAAATGACAAAATTCTACATTAATACAAGCTGTGGGTTTATTAGCTGCCTTATTATTTACAGAGGTATCAGTTTTTTAGTACTGTCTAGCTTAATCCATAAGTATTGTGGTTTTCTAAATGAATTACTGCTTGGGGCTGCAGTCACAGAGGGAGAGTCAGACCCTGAGCAGGGAGGGCTCTGTGATATTGGGGCTGGAGCTGCACCTCAGCAGTGCTGAGTCCTCACAGGTCACTCCCAAAGAGAAAAGATCTCTGGAAAACCACATGGACACCACACAAACAGGCTAGGATAAACCAGGAGATTTCTTTAACTCCCCAAAGAATGATGAAGAGTGATGTTTTCACTCTTTTCCAGTGGGAAAGGAGATGCTGCAGTTTTAGAGACTGGAGTGTCTGTGTGCTGATGTCAACACAGCAAAAGGTCTCCAGGCACAACAATGAAAAATAACACTGGCACTGTTGCCTCATTCTACATTAGCATCTTGGCTCATCATTCAGAGATTTAGAGCAGAGAATAATAGTTTTCTCCTTCAAGTTAAGGTTAAAGAGCAAATTCTTAACAGAAATGTTTCGTATAAAATTGATTTCATTCTGGTAAATCTGAGAATAAACAAATCCTATCTCTAGTGCAATGCCTGTAAATAATTTATTTGAAAGCATTTACACAATCAGAAAAAACCAGGGCTGAAGGAGGAGGTCATCTAATCCACTGAACTCTCTCTTAAATCTTTATCTCTGCTTAAAAATCTGAATGCAGTACCAGAAACCATTTCATTAGAGTGGCATGATGCAGTTCTCCACTAACTTACAGTGAAGAATTTCCTACTTCTAATTCATCTCCCTGGCAGCAGGGCAAAGTCACCAACTTAGTCCTGTTCTGTGGGCACTGAAGTGAGGGTCTCCTTTTTCTCCTTTCACCTTGCTGGGAATTTTTGTTACATTTGGAAGTTCTTTAGCAGTAACTTCAATCTAAAGACCATAAAGACTTTTGTATCTGCTGGTGTTTGACTGTTTTGAGTGATCTATGTTGGTGATTTAGTGTGTCTGTGCTCAACTCTAGCTGATTTTCATTTTGAATTAATTATTTTGATGATTCTTTTCCCACCTGGGCAGTCCAGTGCCAAGCCACCCTTTTGGAAAATGGTGCATCTTGGGTGCTTACCTGTAAATTATGACCACTCCTCTGGGGGTGGGTTAGAAGTGAAGATGGAAACAATTTTAGCAGAGCCAAGGGAAGATGGAAGAGGTTGTGGAAGGTGTGGGTGTGCTCAGGGTGTTTGCTGTGGGGGAAGAATGCATTGTAAATAAATTGATGTGAGCTGCACCCACTGCATCACCCAGCAGAAGCAGGGGGATCATGGTAGAAAGCTGCTCAATGTGTATAAAGCCCCAACAAATGGTTTTTTGTCTTTAAGACTGGTGCAAGTTGAAAACTTGCTGAGCAAAAATATTTAGAAATAGAAGCAATGGAGCTGGCAGGAGCGTTGCTGAATCAATAATAAAAGGATAATCTGTCTTTCTTTGTGGTACACAAAGCAATAATCTGTTGTTCAGATTGATTAAACGCCTCGACTCTGCTTCGATTATTAATCAATCTCCAAACCAGCTCCTTGTGAGCACAACACAAAGCCCTGGAGGTTGTGGGGAGTGGTGGTGGTGGCAGGAGCCTGGGGGAGGATTTTCTCCATCCTGGGAACACAGTGGAGCTGAGCTGGGCTGGAGGCTTGGTGTGGATGGGTTTTTGTTGATTTACATGGGAGGAGTTTGACTGCAGAATTCTCAAAGGGGGCTTGAGTTGAGTTGACACAAGCCAGGGTGATTTTGATCTCTGGCTCACAAATGGAGGAAGTGCCAGTGACCAGACAGAGAAGGAATGTAAAATATGAGAACAAAGCTTGGCTAGAAAAACCTAACCAGTTACCTTTTGGAAACATGCTGTTGTCTGGTGTATTCTTTCACTAATAATTTATTTCATTTCATTCTTAGACTAAAGCTTTTTTGAGTTGTGGCCTAGCCTAGGCTTTCAGCTTTTGAGCTTTTTAAGTTATGAGGAAAAAACAACCTCCTTCCTGTGTATTTTGCACATTATTGCCAAAGTGCTTTGTTGATTTTACTGGTAGGTTAGGTGTTTCATAAGGCAGTGCAAAGAGTGAAAATTTAACTTGTCTAAATGGCTCTTTACTGTCTGAAAGGGTGAATTTGGGTTTGCCTTCTTTTTCTTTTTTGACTTCTGTTAAGAGTTTCAGATATACCTGTTTGCCTGAAATTTATCAATCACACTTTATGAAATGCAAAATCACTTCATGCCCTGAGCAGTAACCTTTAATTTCTCTCTCCTTTGAGTCCAGAGTTGGACTAAAGGACTTCCAGAGGTCCCTCTCAACTTCTCTTGGTGATCCCACCCCTGCAGGGCTCAGAGGAATTAAATCAATTTATTCTCCCTGATGGGCACAGCTCCATTGTCAGTACCCTGTCTGTGAGGATTTGCACACATGCCACAAATGCATGTTTGCTTTGTTCCAGTCTTTTAGGTTGTGGTTTGAGAACTCTCATTGGATATTCAGAAGAATCTTCACCTTTTGAACAGGACTGGCCTGCATCATTAATGATGGATTATGCTGACAGTATAAATTTAATTGCATTCTCTACCTTGAATTTTTTCCCAGTTGTGTTTGAGGTTTAGATTTTGGGGTTTTTTGTTTGTTTGTTGGTTTGAGTTTTTTTTTTTTTTTTTTTTAATGGCAGGATGAAATAATGAAGCTGATGATAAAAATGCCTATAAAAAATCTGGCAAATTTATTACAGAACAACATAGCTTGATTTCTTATTTTTCTATCCATCTGGTCATTAGGCCTTTCCAACTGTCAGTGTCTAATATAATCTCCTTTAATAGCAGCATATAATTAGCTTTATGCTGATCAGAGGCATTTGGGATGGTGGTGGTAACATTTAAATCCGAATATCAAAATCCCAAAGAAGATAACTCAAACAGACATATGTCCAAGCCAGCATTTATGACTTCCAGTCCTAAAGCCTATAAATGGTGATTTAGGCATGTGAGCTTTGAACTGTGGTGTGGAAATTTATCAATTAGGAATCCTCAGGAGTTCTGGCAGCCAAGTACAGATGTCTCTCCAAATGGCAATGTGGTAATATGTCACTTTTCCCCCTCTGTACAGTCCTGTTCCTGCTTCAGATATTTAACTTCTTCTTCCTTGTCTAACTTCTTATTTAAAAAAGGCAGTGAAAGTCTTGCCATTGTTCTGTTAGGAACAAACTGTTTCCATTGTTCTTCATCCAGAGCTGTGTGTGCAACCTACACACATGTATTGTACAGAAATGTTCCTACATGGCTGTTCAGGAGAGCAATTTCCTAGTGGGTCTTTTGGGAACTGATTTTGAGGTGAATTTGTGTTACTGCACCTATCTGGTAAATGTTTTGTAACTATTATAACGTGGTTGCCAGGCAGGCCAAAGAAGGGTGCTGATGTTACTGAAACTGGGACTTCATCCTGCAAGTTCTGTTTCTCTCAGTTCTTTCAGAGAACACCTGATTTGACCAGCTGCTTCCAGAGGTGTTTTTGCATATGGAGCTGCACAGTCAGGTATTTGATCATAAATCCCTTTGAACAGCTGTTTCCAGAGGTGTTTTTGCATATGGAGCTGCACAAATCAGGCATTTGATCATAAATCCCTAAGTATGGGGCAGGATTTCAAGCACTACAGAAACATATTGATTGACTAGATCTGGCAAACTCTTTGGTTCTTTGGAATGTACTGGAACATTAAGCTCTGTATTCTGCTCTGAATAAACCAAGCAAGGCTTCAAAAAAGGAAATACACCTTGACAAGTGAAAATTACATCTCCTGCATTATGGTTCTTTAAAGCTTTAATTGTCTTTGAGTTTAGGCTTTCAGTTCTTCAATAAAAGATCACAGTTCCCTTTTTTGTTCTCTGGCACTGTAACCCAGTTGAGGATTCTGTCAACACCCCTTTCAAAATATGCAGAAACCTGTTAAGATTTACAGGATAAAAAAAAATCTGTACAAGTTACCTTTTGCTCATAACTTGAAGTGCACAGCCAGAGCTTCCTCCAAGAAATGTTTCAGTGCTGGAAAAGGAAAAGCAGGTCTGTTTCCATATGTTCCCTGTTGAAAGTAAGTAGTGGTAAACTCTAGGGTTTATTTTTGGTTTGCTCAGGGATTTTTGGTCTGCTCTGACCAGAATGTGAGGCACACCTGAGCTCTGACAGGCACCAGAGGGTCCCTGCAGCCCTTGGTGCCTGCACTGAAGCACATTGACTTCTCCTCAGAGATCTGCCAGGATTCATTGCAGGATCTGTTCTTACCTCCCTCCTTTCATTTCCTGCCTCATTTAACCAGTGTTTTCTGTGGCAGAGCTGCTCTGCACATCAGTGCTTCCCTTTGTGTTTGTTGATAAATGGTGGCTCCTGCTGCACCAGGGCTTTTGGCAGGTGCTGGTGAGCATCATCTCTGCAGACACAACTGAAGACACCTCCCAGGTGTTCCAGTAAGGAACCAGACCCTGGTAATGATGTGTGGGAAGCAGCCAGTCATTCACAGGATTCCTCCCTTTTTCTCTCCTCCTTCCCAACAGATGTAGTTCAGGATTAAACTCTCTCTCAATTCACTTTAATGTTTTCTGGCTTTTCTCAGGAACTTATCTCCAATCCAACTTCCTTGTACCTCAATCCACCTTTGGACAAAATGTAATTTTGGTGTGCAGGGTGGGGGAAAGGAAATGCTACAGTCTAAAGTAAATTAAAAAAAATAATACACCAACATAGAAGAGCAGGTAAGAATGTTTTATGTAGAGCTGAACTCTTAATAAATAGTATTAAATATTTTGAACTATTTTAATACATGCACCAAGCCCTATAGACAGAACCATTGAAATATTGAGACCCTAAAAGGACTTGCTTTCAAGCTGAATTTAACTGAGTTAGCTCCTAATTGAATTTGATTTTCTTTTTAAAATTCTCTACTATGAAACAAAAATTTTAAAATATGCCTGATATTATATCTTAAAATTTTAAAATATGCCTGATATTTTATCTTAGAAGCCTTGAAAATATCCCCAGAGTTCAACAGAGATTTTCAATGTGAACATAATTATTGATAACTGGGGGCATGTGCCCTACAATACCATAAATGGAAGGTATAAATAGGAGAACTCATCAAAAAAAGTCCATTCTTATTCAGCAGAACAGAAAAGTTTCAGTACTGTAGAGATGGTAGGAAAAATAATTCTTGGCACAGAAGCCTCTTCAGTGCTAGTTGGGAATGTGATGTATTTTAGCCTAGTTCCATTAACAGTTCTTTAAGAAACAAAAAAAAAACAAAAAACCCCGACAAAAACCTGAATAATGTTTCAAAACCCATTCCAGTCTCTTTCCTGCTGTTCTTGGCATTATCTCTGATACATTCGAAGTAGTTTTACCCAACTATTAATTGAATCTTTGGGGGAAGATCAGCAGAATTTTCACTCCTCAGCAAAACCAAGTGGCTTTAACTTAAGGCTATCCTAGATCACTGTAAGAACATCAGCCATGGGAATTTCACCCTGAAGAATTAGACCTCTGTGAACCTTTTTCATGGCTGTCCCATGTTCCTGCATTTTGCAGTGAAAGGCACCTGGAGGAATGACAGTGATGTGGGGCAGGAGCAGGGCTGAAAGGATTTAACCTCAGTATCAGGGGAAGTGAGAAGATGCATCACTTGGAGAAGGTAGTGGTTGAAATCACTGTAAATATGGGTGATAAAAGTGGAAGAAAGTGGATGTAAACATGAGCAAACTCCAGTAGATTATTGATTTCTCTTGAGTGGTTTGACAGATAAAATGGTAAAGCAAAACGTTCAACTCCAAATGCATCACTTGAAGAAAATAGGACAATGTGGCAGGGAAGGGAGGAGATGATGAATGTTACTTTGTTAGAGATGAGAAAATGCAATTGTTCTGCATGAGGTGTTCATCACTTTCCTTTTTCTGTTCTGCAGCATTTGATAAACGTCCATTTAGCTGTAGCAGGCAAAAATGTGTTTAAAGTCTGGGTTCATGGGTCATCTTTCAAAGCATTACATCTTAGTGGCATTAACTTTGGTTCTGTACAGCAGTTTAATGTCCGAGGCTCCCAGCAGTTGTCAGGAGAGAGCAGTGAGGAGCTGGAATGAGGAGGGTGGGATGCACAGCATTCCATCAGGGCTGAATCCCCCGGGGGGAAAATTCCCATCAGAGAAACGGCAGTGGAGATGCTGGTCCTGGAGGAGGAGCACTCCTCTGCAAAGGCATCTCTGCAGAATGACAGTGGACCTGCCCTGAGGGTTCCTGTGGGGTGACACAGGTGGGAGGGCTGGTGCTGGGTGGGAAGGGAGGACAGCACACTTCCTTTGTGGCAGGCAGATACACACAGGTGTTCCAGGGGAAAAAAGAAAGGGAGCAAGCAAAAATGCTGCACGTAGATATTTTGACTTTAAAAAGTGCAATCTTGCTTATTTACAAAGAATTAACCAGTTTTGTTCCTTAAAAAGCTGATGAAAAACAAGGTGCAAATGAGAAGTGGAGAAAACCTTTATTTGGGAGATGCCAACTTTTTTAACAGCACCTTCACCCAGGCCTACAAATGCTCAGCCAGTCTGAATCTCTTCTGTAGTCTCTAGCTTTTGCTCTAACACATTTCTATGCACAGCACCATCCAGCCAAGTTCTTCCTCCTTTCTGAGTTAAATTTCCATAGCAGGTTCCATGTGCTTTTGGAAGGTGACACAGACAGCAGTTCTGTTTTCAGGCAGGTTTCCTGAGAGATCTTTGCTATTTATTGCACCTATTCCCGGTGGAAGATTGCCATTACTATCCCACTCCCAGCAACTCTTTATCTGAACCCTGGCAGCTCTTAATTATGTGTGAAAGGAGTTACATGCAGAGGAATTTCTCAGAGCAAATTACCTGCGAGGAGCATTGCAGCCTAGAACAGCAGCAGGGCCATTTGTCTTGTGCTCCTCATTGGTTATTTTTGCTTCAGGAGCTGGGAGGCTCTGCCTGATTTTGATACCAGAATTTGCACTGGGAAGGAATTTCTGCTGCTGCTTTCCCAATGTTTCCCTTTTTATTATTTTCTTTTTCTTCCCCCTTTTCTATTAGCCAGGTTTGGTTCTGTGCTTCTTCCTTTAAATGAGCCTCTTGCAGTCTCCTGCTGAGTGTACTGCTCAGGGAAACACAAAGAAATAAGTAACAGGCTCTCAAATTTCTGATCAAATTTAATGCTAAATCTTGTTATTCAGCTACATAACTTTATTACCTTTCAGTTATAAATGTTTTATTTTCTGTTTAAGTATTCATTAGCAGGAATGTCTATACTCAGAGAAATGCACCACAATGGCAGTTGTGTTGGAGTTGATTTCCAAATTAATTTCAAGCCAGCAGAAGCTGGCATTTAAAAAAATGCCACATTCCAAATCACACTAAATCCAAGATTTTAAATGATGCCCAGCTCCCAGACCCTGTTAATGAGTAAAGATAACTGAGCCAGGGCAGATGCACAGATTCCTGGTCCAGAGTAGGTGCAGGGTGCTGGCAGCTCTGACATTTAATTCAGGAGAAATCTGTTGCCACACAAAAACAAGGAAATTCCAGTGTTTTCAAAGCATCTACTTGGCCTATTGTGAAAAGACTTTAATGCATGATCCATCTTAGGAGATTTCTGTTTCTGTGGGGAAGTTGGGCTTTATTGCATTGATATTTCCAGAGAAACTGTTTTCCCTAAAAATTTCTAGGAAGCTCTCAAGGTTTTACCACAATTAAATTGCATTTATGATGGGATATTATTTCCTGCCTCATCATAGATGTTGTTCAATTATGGATGGTCACTCTGTTTTAATAATTCTTTCTGAATTCATATTTCAGCATGAAACTTCAGATGGCTTGAACTAAACCTCATTTATTAAAGGTAATCTTAGCAGCACAAGGTATGTTAAATTATAAAATGCAAAGAGTTCCAGGAAAGAGCTGATCATTGGGGACTGTAGTAACTTGATTTTCTAAATTGACTGCCATTGATGTCTTCACCACTCCCTAATCAATGTGCTGCAGGAAACAGCTACATCTGTGACTGTAGTTTATCTTTATTTCCCTTTTCTGCTATTAAACCATCAATAGAATTGTCAATAAAGGAGCTGGCCACTTGCTGGAGAGCTCCCACCTATGGTATGGATATCAGAGAACATTCCTGAAAGCAGCCATTGATTGGAAGTGGAGTTTGAGAGAGCCACGCCAGCATTTGTGCCCTGCAGCTCCTCACAGCAGGGCCAGGTTCACAGGGACAAGGTCACGCTGCTGCCCTCAGAGCAAGGGGATGCCCAGCTGCTTGGGGATGAGAATTGCAGGCCTTTTTTCCTGCCTAATTAGCAATATTACTTTCTATTTTGCACATCCCTCTGCATGTGTTGGGAAGGAGTCTGCAGGGAGCTCATTATGTTCCTGCCTTGTAGTTGGAGGCTGGCAAAGCTGTTCCTTCAGGGGGGTGGGAGGTGCATTCCCTTGAAGGAATCCCTTATCCAGGCTGCAGCACTGCTGGAATCTTGTAGGAGCTCTGTAGGACGTCTCCTGTGGGGGTGCTTTATCCTGCCCTGCGTGTTCCTGCAGAGGAGCTGTCCAGATGAATCTTCCTGACACGTTTTCACTTGCAGATAATGGCTGAGGGCAGAATTTTGGCTCAGATGTCATCAGTTAATGAGTCTCTAACCAGTGAATGGGTTTGGGGAGAAAAAGGAGACAATGGAACCTTGCTTATCACCTCCTTGGAATGATTTATTTCAGAGCCCAGTGTGGTTTCCTTTTTCATCAGAGCAGTTTAGTGTGAGGGTTTTTTATTTTTTCTCCTCTCTGTGGTGGAGCGTGGGTGAGCCAGGAGAGAATCCCATTCCCAGCACTGCTGTGCTAACACACTCCCTGCAAGAAGACAAGGAGATTTCAAAGGAAGGATGTAGGGCAGGAGCTTAGGAAACCCCTTGGAGGACAACAACACGAACATTTGTTGTGAGAATGGCTGGGACTCCAAACCCACTTCTCTTTGAGCTTTCTTCTTCTGAAGGCTGGATCCCTAAATCAGAGAGGACGGCCCAAGGTACCTCATGGAATTGTTTTGTGTAAGCAAGATAAACAGTTTAAACTGGAGGAAGCATTGTGCCATTATTGCCTGGCCACTGTGGAGCTGTGCCAGGAGCTGCTCCTTGAAAATTCTGTTAATCTTTCCTCAGTGGGGATGGCACTGTGGGAAGCCCCAATTGCTCAAGTTGATCAGCACTTTAAAGAGAATTATTAGTCAGAGGCTTATGAAAAGATGCAATAGTTTCCCCCGTGGATGAACTGAACCTTTCTTACTCTCACTACCACCAGATAAATGATTTTGGATTGGTGTAACATCTGTGGGCATCCACTACACTCCATAATCCTCTGGAAAAAGGCTAATTTATGTGATCACAGACATAAAATGGTGTTATCAGCATAACTTTCACTGGAATACAAATGCACAGACCCCAGAATTAAAAGGGCAGTTTTGTTTAACAGAACCTAGTCTGGAAAAGAATAGCTTTTAACAGCTACAACTGAAATATTGACATTAAAGTGTATTTTTTCAGGAGTGTCAATGACATCAGCAGCCCTGATACCTGTCTGGTAGGAAGTCAGAAGGATGATAAGGGAAATGCAAGTAGCAGGAGACAATTAGCACATGCTGTCCCTTGGACTGCCTGCATACCCCAAAACTGAAAATTCACTGCTCTGGTTACACCCAGTATTGCTTCTGGGAGAGGCTTATTGTGTTTTAGCAGAGAAAAATGAACATTTATTCACACAGGGAAAAATAATTGCCCCAAATCTCTTTTGTTTGCTCTGAAATCATTTGATTTGGGGCTGATCAGCCTTGGTGTTTGTGGTTTTATTAACATGAAAGGTTTCTGTGGGGCGTGGAGTATTTTGGGAAGCTGGTGAGAAATACCCTGTCACACGATGCCTGAATTATTATGCAGATAAAATTTACCAACTTCCCTCCTCCAGTTTATCCTATTTGGGAAGATACATGAGAAATAAATGGCTGGTTTTAGTGGAAGTAAGAGCTACTTCATCTGGAATAAGCATCCTGTCATTTCAAGATTTACAGCAGTAGCCCTTCTCCACTCCTGCTCAGCCTTTTTCACTCTGCTTCTTCTCTGCTTTAATTGCATTTTTCAGCCTTTCTCATTTGCCTACTAGCTTGGTTTTTTGTTTGGTTTTTTTCCCCCAGATAATCTGGAAGGTGAAGAATGACCAGGCAGAACTCAAATGCCATTTTGTTATGCTTAATAGCTGATTAAAAGGGAGCTGGCCCCTCTCTGGTGCTCACGCTCAGATGCTCTCTCTGGGGTGTTTGAAATTGAGTCATAATTGCTGATGCCAAAAGCTGTCAGTACAACGGGATGGGAAGCAGTCAGCTCTTGCTAGTGTTATATAAAGTTGTCATTTTGGAAGAATGAGCAATGATAAAGAACTGTTGCAGTGCTTTTGCCCATTTTCTCAGTAAACCATGCTGTTCCTGTTGCTTGTGTTGGTCTCCTCTCTAATAAATTCATTTTCTCCTGTAAGGAAGGAATTCAAAACAAAGCCACAATTTAGGGGGGATAAAGCCTTGTTTTTGGGAATACTTCTATTAAACATGCTTGTTCCTGCATGCAGTATAATATATAAAAAGATTTAAGGTTTTCATGTAAAACATGAAATTGAATGCATTTTTTTTTTATTGTGGCAGGTATATTAGCAGGATCTAACTGCACATTTAAAAAGAAAATTCTGTAAAACATTCTTAGCTCTGTATGTAATACATATGTTTACAACACAAAGTGCTGACTTCCCTAATCATGTGTGATTTAGTGAGCAATATTAGGCATGTTAATATTTATATAAAATACATAATATAAGGCATGTTAATATTTATAGTGAAATCTTAGCAGGGAATGCTCTCACTGGCTCCTGCAGTATTGATGTGGACAACAGCCTGCCTTCTCTGAGAACTCATTTCTTTGCTTTCTCATTAACATTCAAATGACTTGCAGGATGATTATTAATGAAAATGGACATTGTACAACCCAGCTCTGCAGCCACTCTTGCTTTTCAGCAAGCAGCAATTTACTCTTGGCTGTCTGCAACCTACAAGGTAATGGAATTCTCCTGAAATTCTGCATTTCATAGCTGGAGCTGCAAATCAGCCTCCAGAGCCCCAGCATCCGTGGCACCATGTGCTGGTGCATTCATTTGCTGAGTCAATGTTCCAGTTTTCTGCTTCACCTCTCCCACGAGGGGATTGCAGCTTTTCTGGAGCTGTTGTGCACCACAACTGGCTGCCTCCTCACCCAGTGACTCATTGCTGGTGAATTATGCTTTAAACATCTCACAGTGGACAACCTGTGCCCATTAAACAGCCCTAACTTGCCTGGGCTGCTCTCTGCCTCCCAGGGCTGCTGCTGTGCTGCTGTTATCTGACTGCAGCTGGCAGCTCCACAGACATTAGGGAAGGAAATATGTTCAGCTGACACACCAGCAGAAACTCACCCTACTGCAGGCTCTGTAAATCTGCCTTATAAATGCCTCTTGCCTTTATGAAACACTGAGCAAAATAAAATGGGCAAGTTCTTCTGCAAGGCAAGAAATGCTAAAGTGGAGAGGAGGAAGGCTGGGAGAGAAAATGTTGGATGTGTTTGTTTACAGGAGCTGAGAATTTGTAAATTAATTTGGAACACAAAGGCAAGTGTGTTCTTAGAGTATGGGAATTATTCATTGTCTGCACATTGTGGCAAAACAGTTTTACCAAGCAAGCTGCATCCAAAGGGCCTGGCTGTCACCTGTGGGCTGTTCTTCCTGTCTGTCATGTAGCAAAAATAATATTGAAGTGATGGTTTTTTGTGGATTTTTGTTTGTGGGTTTTTTTCCTCAGATAAGCAAAGTGATGGAGAGTGGTCACCACAAATTTGCTCTTTCTTTCAGCTTTGTAAGTATCCAGGTTATGTTTGATAATTAGAAATTCAGATTTTGTGTTTGGGCAAATCACAAGTTTGGAAGCAGAAGGGAATGGCTTCTGTGTATCATTAACCCCCTTCCAAACATCCTTAGTTACAATCAGATCAGACATAAGAAATTTATTATCCTTGGCATGGGAGCTTTGACATCCCCAGTTTTGGAGATAAAGCAGTGAAAACTTGGGAAATGTAATGGCCTTGCTCTGCAGTACCTGGGAGGAGATGGATGTTGGGATAACAATAATACCTTATGTTGGGATAACAATAATACCTTATCTCACTTTTACCTAGAAATACAGTCTGCCTGGATACTGTGTGATTTCCTAATGAGAGGACCTCGCTGTTCCTCAGTGCTTGAATTCCAGAGAAACATTTCCCAAGGCTTCTCTAAGGCAAAGGTTTTCCTTTGTTTGTCCTGGGCTTCTGCTGTTCCCTTTAGCAGCCTGTGGCTCATTTAATCCAAGAAAATTCACTACAGCCCTCAACCTACCACTGTAAACTCACATTTCCCTAATTCCAACTCTATTTCTTCTATTTCCTTTGCTCTGCCCCTGTCCCCCTTTCCCCCAGCAGCCTGAGGGTGATTCTGGGGATAAATCCAGGGATGAGCTCTGAGCCCCACCTGGGGTTTCCATCTCCAGCCCCCAGCCCCTGTCCCACCCAGCACGGTGCTGACCTGCTGCCCTTGGCATGGAAATCTTCCTCTCTGCTCAAATTACAGAATTCTCCATTGCCACGATGCCCTTGAGCCTCTCAGGAAAGGAAAAGGAAAATGCATCACATCCTGCTCAAATAGGACAGGGGTCAAGGTCTTCCAAGCCAAGGCTCGCCAGTTTTCTGGTCTATCAGCAGAAGAAATGCATATCTGTGTATTTTTCAGTTGTTTCATCTGTCATATTTCAGATTTTCTTGATGTATTTGTATTTGACTTCATTTTTCATGTCTAGCTTGATTTAAAGATTTTGGAGGCAAAATGTCTTTGAAGGCATATCTGATTTTTTGGTTGTTTTTCCAAGTTGGCTTCTGTTCTTGATTAATCTTCTGAGCAACAGTATTCTGTTTTTCACTGTGTACACACTGTACACATGATTTAGAATCCTGAGTCTGAGATGTTAATATTCAAAGCCAGACTTGCATTACTGTGTTTATGACATAGAGATATTTTTCAATATGTTTGTACCAGTATCTGATTTTTAAATAACTCCTATTTTTGCAGGGGGGAAAATACATATAAAATAAAGAATTGGGTTTTTTGTACTTCTATATTTAGCAATAATGATTATGTGCTTATTTATATTCATAGATACTATATAAAGTTATTATTATTGCTTTATGAAAAAGCAAGTGTGCTTTTTATTTTGTAAGAGGACACAGAGTCAACTTTATTTAATGCCCTTTTCTTAAGGGGTAAGGATAACTAAGATGGGAAGAAGTTTTCAGAACAGGGACTCTGGTGCTGTGAGTTGTGTAATTTTAACAACAATAATGTTGTTTTTGCAGAATTAGAGCCACATGTTTGGTTCCCATCTCTCCCATGAACATTCTAGGGCTGAAATCTTCATGTTTTGGGAAAAGGAACTTTTTGTCTTTATCCTGAAAGGATATTTGATGATGCAGCTCCTAAAACAGACTTGCTTGAGGGTAACCTGAAGTCACTCATGTGTCTTGCTCTGCTCTGAGTGGGTGTTTCTCAGCAGCTTATTTTACCTAAAAATAAATATTTGGTGGTGCTGGGCTCTCCCTGTATTCAGAGGAGAGGAGCAGGAAGGACACAAAAAGAGGGGAAAAGTTTATTTATTAAGAAAACAATCCCTGAAGCTGCATGTCCTTTGTGGGCCCATGGAAATCAAGGTGTGATTTGACTTCCACAAATCAAGATTTCAGAAACAGAATTAGAGGAGGAAAGTCGTGAGGTCAGTTGATGGCACAGACAATCTCTCTTTAAAGCTGAGAGTTGTTGTCTCTGTTTGAGGGTTTGCCTGGGCTCTCTGTGGCTGACAAGAGAGGAGATAATGCAGTAGCTGGAGCTCATCTGGGTTTGGGTTTTAGATGGACCCAGCTCTTCAGATGTTGAGTGACTCCATGGCATTTCTTGGTGTTTGATTGCTCTGCTCTCAAGAGGCTTCTCTGCAAACCTGGCAGCAGCAGAGCACTGCTCACAAGGAATGGAAATTCTAACTCTAGCTCTTTACATTTTTCACTTATATTAATATGCTTTCCGCTCACTCATTTAATTCTTCTCTTTGTAAGAAGTTGGACAAAATTCTAAGCTAAGACTTTTTTTCTCTTTTGTAGCTGTTTCTTTTTGGCTTGCATGAAAATAATTTTCTTAATAATGCCACAAGGCAGAGCACTCGTACAAATTAGCCTGAGATGTGTTGAAATCACTGAGAGACTCCTGCATTATTTACATGGTGACATTCTGTCAGTGTACTAATGCTCAAAACTGTTTATATTCCTGGATTTAACAAATATGTAAATCAGGTGCACATTTCCCTAGGAATGCAAATGTCTCTAATGAGGACAGACAAACTTCAGAACAAACAAACAAAAGCAGAGAACATGCTAAAGAGCCCGTGTGGGAGTGGGGATAGAAAGGAAGTGGACTGGAGATGCTGGGCTGTAATCCTGGCAGTCCTGGGACTGTTCCATCAGCTCATCTGGAAGCTCTGACAGATCAATTGTTTCTTAGCTGGGGGAGGATGGCAGCCAGGCAGAGTTTTCCCATAAGAAAGCGTGAAAATCTCTGGTTTTGCTCTTTGTGGCAATGCAGGGAGCTGAGAGGATTGAGTTCCACTGGCTGCATTCGTTAACTCGGGCACAGAACCGCTCCAAAGGGCCCCAGCTCTCTGAAAGTCTTGTTTGTGTTGCAATAATTAAAATAACTGTTTGATTTCAGCAGAGAGGCCCAGAATGGGAATAGCATGGTGGTAAATTGGGTTTAAGTGTTATAGAAGGATTTGAATGTCCTTCAGAGGAGTGTTCAGTTCAGATTTCGTGTCAGAACATTGCCCTGATTTAGTAGGGATGACTGATAGCTTTGAATCACAATGCTCTGGACTGAGTTTCTGCAGGGTGGCAATGGTTTTTATTGTGCTATGTTTGTGCTATGCTTGCTATTATGCACTGCTCACTGAAAACTTTATCTTCCATTACAAGCTGAATTCCTTTCTGAAGAGCAATTAAACAAAATTTGCTTACTAAAATAAGACATCATTTATTTCAAGCTGGCTTCTATTTTGAATTTTGATGGCTTCCTGCTAAATATGCAAGCTTTCTTTTCTGTGAAATTAGCTCAGTATCTAAAAATCTGAGTTCCTTGGTATTTTGTTTTTCATCGTGTAGCTTCAGCCCCCAAAGTTCTGGTAAGAATTATATTTCCCAATTATCAGCCATCTTTAAGGAGATCATTATGGTAAAATTAGTCTGACTTCTCCAAGATCCATGAATTATGGATAGTGCATGAGTAATAAATGGGGTAAAATGTTTTAATTAACATTCTTCAGTAATCCTTTGGCTGCCTATTGTAACTATTGCCTTCTCTGTCTAATTCCAGACTTTAAACTAGAAATGTGCTGTGTGTCTGTCACAGTCAGAATGTCAGTTTGTGCTGTGACAGCAGCACATTCCTGATGCTCCTGCCTCCTTGGTCTCTGTCATTCCAGAGCAGGAATTGGACTTGCTTTAGCACACCCTCCTTTGTGTGTGCTGCTGGGGAGGAGCACCAGGAGCAGAGCAAAACCATCTTGAGAAATGCTGTCTTGAGCTGCCCATGGGCTGTGAATCTCTCATGCAGATGTGGGTTTAGAGGCTGGGGAGGTGATCTGAGCAAAATTATTGCCTGATCAAACCTGTCCCAGGGCTGTGCCAATCCCCACATCCCAATGTCTGTGTGTCCAGCCATGACTGCAGAGGTGACAATTCCTTGGCATGGGGATGTGAGGTGATGCCTCAGGTTTTGCTTTTATATTTTCACATTCTGAGCTGCTTTAGTGTGAGGGTCTGGGTTCACATTAGGGCTGGTGAGCTCTGTGCACAGAGCAGGGAGACAAAACAATTCCTGCTCCAGCTGGGCACCAAGGACAAATGATCCAAATCTCAGCCCAGGAGCACAAACCCCGTGGGCTGGAGAGAGAAAAACAAGGATGGGACTGCCTGGGCTAAAGCTGGGATGGGACAATGAACTGCAAGATGCAAATGGAGCAGAACTGATCCCAGGGACAGACCCCGGGAGCGCTCGTGCATTTTGGGGCCATTTGGGTTCATCTTGGGTTCATTTTGGGGCCATTTTGGTTCATCTTGGGTTCATTTTGGGGCCATTTTGGTTCACCTTGGGTGCAGCCCTGGCTGGGCTCTGGTGCTGCCCAAGGTGGATCCATGCAGGAGATCCTTTGAATAAATCCCTGCTGTATTCTGTAACCCCATCCAGCCTCTGCTCCAGGGCAGCCTTGCCAAGGCAGCAGAGGAGGATCTGCTGGTAACACCAACCTCTCTTCCCCCCAAAGGTGCAGCAAACTGTCACAGACACCTTTTGTGAAAAATCCTTTCTTAGGATTTTTCCTGCTGGAGCTGAGCAGTTTCACCAGCAAATGTAAACAATTATTATCTGCTGCTGTGGAATGCAACGGGTCCACCTGTGATTGGTCCCCTGTGGATGTTTAAATCTGCTGACCACTCACGGCAGAGCTGCTCTTGCTCTCTACCAAGAGACAGATCTTTGTTATCATTCTTCCTATTCTATTCTTAAGTTAGCCAGCTTCTGAAGAAGCTCCTTTCCTTTCTGTTTCTATGTGGTATAGTTATAATGTTATACATATAATATATATATAATATATATACATATAATATATATCATAATATATAATATATATATATAATATATCATAATATATATATATTATATATACATATAATATATATCATAATAGAATAAATCAAGCCTTCTGATCATGGAATCAAGATCCCTATCTCTTCCATCCTCTACAAACCCCTGTGACCACTGTCACAGCAAACCTCTGCAGCACCAGCAGCCAGCACAGAATTTATTTCCCATTTCTTGCTCAGCACTCCCCATCCAGCAGCTCCCTCCTGTGCTGTGCAGTCACTCGTGTGGGAGGTGCTGCTTTTGTGCTGCCTGAACCCTGAACCTCCTCTCTGGAGCAGTGAGGAGGCTGCAATGGCTCTGAGATGCTGGGCAGACAAAACCTGATTCTCACAAACCCTCCCCAGAAATTGGCATCTTAAATTGGTTCCTCTAATACCCCTAATTAAAGCCCTGCCTGGCTCTCCGGGAGAGCAGGAGTTCAGTGACTTTCTTAAGAATTATTCTGCACTGTGTAGAAATTAAACTGATTTTTAAGCAGTGTACAGCTGCTGTCAGCTAAAATGCTGCTCAGAAATCTGAACTGGCAGGTGCCCTTAAGTCTTGTTGATTTGGATTAATGTTTTAAGTACTACCAGAAATTATATTTACATTGCATAAAAAGAACCTCAAAACGTAGCTGAGACACAGAATATTGTTTAAGGACTCAGACCCTCCAGTGGAGTATTTATTTTTTACCCTAATTTTGTAGAAAAAATGTGAGAAAAAAAAAGATGTGTGACAAAGCAGCAGATAAATACACGAATAATTTATGGTAGTAAACTTGTCTTGGGAACAGAGTTTATCCAGACTTTCCTTGGGATTTGCAACTTTACAAAAAAGAACTTTCATGTCAGGATTTTTTTTTCATTGATATTTTAGGAACATCCTTCACCATTTTGTTCTCTTCTTGTATTCAAACTGCTCTTTGTGAATATAAAATACATCAAAGTAACCAAAATGGAACATTTGGAATGAAAAATTCAGGAAAGAAAAAAATATGACAACTTTATTAAATAGCCTGCCATTGACTAATCTTGGAAAAAAAGCTTTGATATTATATGTTTGTTAATCTTAATTTGAAATATTAACTGTTTTTCACCAAGATATTTTTTATCAGTTGGTTGGAATCCCTTGTGCCAGAAGTCAGTGTGAATTGTCAGAGTAAGACATGGATTTTTTTTAAAACTATGGGAGTCAGGAATAGATGAGCATCTTCTTTGTTCCTGTTTGGAATTATTTTGGTATATTTTTCAATATAGAAATATCTGTTTGATTTTAAATTATTTGATCCCTTTTTTTAACTTTTCCCCTTTTTTCAGGCTTTGTGGGCAAAAATAGTTCTGTAGTTCTCTGTTCTTTTCAAGGACAGTGGAAATGAGGGTTTTTTTCCATTTCTGAGTTTATGTTGCTCTCTTTTTAGAACTAATCCTTACAACACGAGTCTGACTGGCTTTTCAGATTTAAAAGTTCTCTGAGAGAGTGGAGACAAGAAAGGCTGTGAGAGAACAAGGATGTTAGTTTGATTGAGTTAGTTGCATGTTAGTTTGATTTTCTTATGAAATCACAATGGTTTATTTTTCTAAATACTTTCAGAAAGATGTGAATGGGTGTTTAGCAGCAGTAAATGTGAAATCTCTGTGGATTTCAGTTGTGCAGGTTTAAAAGCCTCCATGTGGAGGTGCAGCCTGGAGAGGGAATGGGCAATAATTAAAGCAGAGAGCTGGGGGCTGCAGGGAGCTCTTCTGCCTGGAGTTTGATGGTTGAGAGTTTGTTTGTGTTGGAGTTTCTGGGATGTTCTGGTGCTCTGTGCTGTTTGTGCTTCCCCCTGCACTGAGGATGCTTCCTGTGCTCCCTCTCAGCCTCAGCTGCCTCCCTTTCCTCTCACTTTTGAAACTTCAGGGATTTCTGCAAACCCTTCATTCTCTGAGATCAAACCTTCTGTAAACCTGGCTCAGTCAGCTGCACTGGAGCTGTCTGAGGTGACATTGGTTGACAATCTACCTCCCAAATCTCTTTCTTGCCTGAAATGTCTGAGCAGTGACTAAAGCAGTGCTACGAATTTGATCAATATTCTTATTTTTCTCCCAGGTCTTAGCCCTGCTGCTTTACCCTTGATTCAGTTCTCCTCTGACCAATTCTTTTTAAGAAGTAGTGGCTGGTTTTTGATCCTGCTGATCCCAAGTGGCTTCAAATTCACTTTTCTTTTTTTGAAAAGAGTAATTTCTCCATGTTTAAATAGAAGCCAGCATGAAGAAGGAGGCAGTGCTACAACAGGGCTTGAGCTGAATATATTTCCTTCTGAGCTCAATTAGCTCGTGCTCTTCAATTTGACTGGGAGCTATGATTACAATAACTGCAGAAAAACCAACTTCCAAAGTTTTATGTGACCCTGAAACACAGTCATTTCTCAAAGAACATGGCTTTAGGTTGGTATTTTGGTTTGAAAAATGAATTGTGGACCTCCCCAATACTGAGATGTTCCTGTCTTATTTTAAATGGTCTCTTGGGCTTCTCTCTGCTGTTCTGCAGGTAAATGAGGAACTCCTCCAAATGGTTTCTTTTCAAATGTGGCTTTTTAAGGCTGGATTTTATCTGTCTCAAATTCCTGTGCTGGCTTAGCTGAGTGGAGCCCTGGGCTGTGCTGTGCCAGCATCGCCCCTGCACAGCCAGAGCCTGATTGCTCACTCTGAAGCTCAGGGAGAGACAAACTTGGATCTGGGAAGCAAACAGAGAACCCAGAGTGTTCATCTCACTGCTCCTGTCAGAGCCAAACAACCTGGGAATCACAGAGGAAGCAGAGCAGCATCCTCCTGTCACCCACTTGGTGCCTATCAGCACTTTGTGAGAGCAGGGGAATCGTGCATCAGGAGTGGCTCCTCTGGAAAATATTTCTGACATGCTCATTCCAGCTCATTTCCTTGCTTTATTTCATTTTGTGACTGAAAGAAAAGGCTGACACGTTCCTCTGTGGCTGATGTCTTCAGGAATATTCAGGGTAGTCCCACTGATTTAAGATTTTCATATTAATGCCAAAAGTAATCAGCATGAAATTGCCACAACAAGCCCACCCTTTCTGTTTTGGCTGTAAAAATGCAGAATAAACAGCTTCTGTCTTAAGCACATGATGGGTTAATTGCTCATGAAGTAATCATTGTCTTGCAAATACGACTTAGAGCTCACGGAAAATGAAAAATAAAATACCATGCTGTTACTTTTTGTTATTATTGGAAGATGTTCCATGGTGTCAGTGCATGCAGAGAATGTTGGACAAGTGTTTAAAGAGCTTAAGCTGCTGTTTGGGAAGGATTTTCAGAGAAAACTGGAGGAGCTCTTGCACAGTGTGCTGCTTCATGTTTTAGAAGGTTATACAAACTTACAGAATTGGTAACAGGATCGAATAAACAAATAGTTTTATGCCTGCTGAACCATGGGGGTTTTTGCCTAAATAAGAGAGCCATAAGCTTTTCATTTTTAATACAAGTAGAATTTCTTTCAAGTACCCCTTTGTGTGACATAACAAGTGCAGATCATGGAAAAATATGGCTGAAAGAAATGTCTCAGCTTTTTTTTTTTCACTTTATTGCTCACCCAGAAGATGAAATAAACTATTTGTGATTAGTATTTACCCTGTTTTCTAAATATCCTCTTTTAGCCCCCCATGTTTCTTTTCCCCCTTTTTTTTCTCTTTTAAATGAAACTCTAAACCTGTTCACCATGCCAGGTTACAAACACGTGATGATTTGGACATAAAAAAGTGAAATTCATGAGAACCTTAGGGAACTTTGCAAGGTAAGTCATGTATATAGTGAGAGTTTGACTTTTTAAACTCTGCCTTCAAGGGTAATTAGGGAGAAGAAGACATGACTGCTAGAAATGTCTAATTTTTTATGCTTAACAATCTTTTGCTACAAACAAATGAAGATTTCTAGTTGTGTGTATCATCTGTGTTTGAAAAAGGTCCAGACACTGAAGAAGTTTTATAAAATGAGTGTTTGATTCTGTAAAGAAATAGGAATTATGGAGAAGCCCATTGTGCTTTTAGTATCTCTCATTTTCACACCCCCTGCCCAGGCAAATCCATTTGGAAAAATGGTGAAATTTGTGGAGCTGGATAATACTGAAGAATTGTCTTGAGAAAATCATGTCTGAGCCCACATTTGGGGGCTGTGTGAGGAGCCATGGGATGGGTGAATCAGATTCTGACAAAGCCCCAGGACATCACTGGAGATGGGAGCAGAAGGTGAGGGCAGCTCTGTGGGAATGGGACTTAGAAATGTTGGGTTTAAAGCCAAAGTCCTTTGGACTGAAATGGACTCTGGGAGTGCCTGAAAAATATCCCAAACGTGAGGAATAAAACAACAGAGCAATGCTGTTTTAAATGCTTCTGTCTGGAAGCAAAGCTCTGCCAACCTTGGCATTAAAACGGGGCATTTCCAATTTGCTGGTGATTGTTTGCAATTCCCCTGTGGTGACCTGTGCCCATCTGCACTGGGGCAGTGAAATGCAGTGAGGGAGCCCTGGGCAAGCCCTGGAGCCCCAGCCCCTGCCAGTCTGGTTCAGCATTAGGGAATGTCCTGCTGGGTGTGTTCCAGTGTCAGAGTTAAGCAGGATAACATTACTGTGTCAGGGTAGTGGGACAATAAATACACAACAGCTGTTATTATAATAAATCTGTTTCCAAGAGCACCATTGTGAATGGGAAAGCAGAGAGAATTATCCCGTGCTGGTGGCTTTTAGCATAGCAGGGTAAGCTGCTTTTCTGCCCCTTTCTGTTTCTCAGGAGTTCTCCAGAAGAGAGTCTCTCACACAGAGATTGTTAGCTTGGCAGGGAAAGTCAGGTGTCCAGTCTTTGTTAAGTTTGTTCTTACTCAAGATTCTGTACACTGTATTTATGGCAAATAAACCAGGGCTTTTGGCACTTTTGCATAGTATTTGCTCTTGATAAAAATGTTGGTTTTGCCCCGTGTTTTGGAACTTCCAGAAAACTGGAGGAAACAGGCTCCCCAGGTTAGTCACACATTTCTGTTGGACTATTTGTAATTTTTAATTGACAGCTGTACATTTCAATATTTAGCTACTGCACTGTTGTTCTCGATCCATTGCCCTGTCTCATTTCCAGAAACTGGATAAATGAACTTGAAATAACCTGTGAAGTGTCACCCTGGAAAGAACAGAGCATTCCATGTGAGAAGGCACTGGAGTCAGTTCATGTGCTGCACACTTTTGGCTTCCCACTTCCCACAGGAGCCCATCAGAAGACAAGGTACTTCATTAACTCAACCAAGCACGAATTTGTCTTACAATTTCCCATTCATTCAAATGGGCCATGAATATTTTGTTTCCTAATCAGCGCAATTACCCCGAGCTCACGTTGCAGTGTGTGACTGCAGTGACAGCTCCTCTCTGTGCTGAGGAGTGACAGCATTTGGAAACCAGGGCTGCTTAAAGAAAAGGCTCAGCTCCTGAGTGACTGTTTCACACTTCATCATTGCTGCATTTCACAGCACACCTTGAATGTGCCTATTTTCATCTGCTCTGGCTGGTCCACTGAAAGGGACTTGGATGTGTGTGCAGAATATTCCACTGCAGCCCCTACCAACAGGGTATTGTTGATGGCAATTAGAGGATGCTCAGGCACATTGTGAAATGTCATCTAGTAAAAAAGTCAGCAGTGATGGGTGTCAGAGCTTGTAATGCTCACGTTGGTGGCAAAATTTTGCCATGCCTTTTGTTGTCACTTGGGCAGTTACTGTCACCAGCCTCTTCCTAATTTTTTTCTTATTTATTTCTGTAGCTGAAACCACCACTTGTGTCCCTGAATGTGCATTTGCATGCATATATATATACAAATATGTTATATATATTGCTATTTATATAAGAATTATGTATAATCGTTATTCCATTTATCCTCAATGGCATCTGGCTTCACAAAAAAAGGAGAAATGAGTATTTTAGGCTCATGAGCATAGGAGAGGAGTGTTGGACTGAGGGCTGGTGGGGAAGCTCTCACATGATTTTCATGCTCATGAATGTAGCCAGAAATCTGAATTTAAATCACTGGAAGGTTTGGCAAGTATTTTAAACAAGAGTTTTGGAACTTCAGCTTATATCTCCAATACATGGACTATATTTGAGTTCAGCTCTTGGGACAAGGGGTCAACTCAGTAATGTTTGGATGGCAGCAAGCACAGACCTCTATTTGTACCTGCAGACCAGGGAAATTACTGCAAAACACATCTCTAATGATCTCTAATAATGTCATCCCTCCCCCCAAAAGATAAAAAAAAAACCCTGACAACACCATAAGTGATTCTGAGCCCTTTCAGAATGTTCAGGAATTCTGCAAGTTGTCAGAAAGGTTTAAGGTGTATTATGGCAGAAATCTTGACATAAGTGTGCTGCAGACATCAAAAAGACTGATGCTGGTGTCATGCTGATTTAATTTTCCTTTTGTTGAATAAATGTACACATAGTACTTTAAAAATATGGGAGGTGATCTGAAGTGGTTCATAAAACCTCTCTGCTTTGCAAATCACTGGGATATTTTAACTGCATTGCCTGGCTCTGAGTTAGTGTCTGGAGGCATCTTGCATTCTGTTCTACCTTGGGATTGCATCTGCAGGTTGTGGATCTGCAGTATTGATCCAAAACTTGGCACTTCAGCGTGGAGAAAAAGAGCAGCTTCTGTGGAGGATCTGTGCTGTGAAATTCTGCTTGTGGGAGCTTCAACAGCTTCTCCTTTGTTTAAAAAAACGCTGCTGCTTTTGTCTTTGCACTGCACTTCAGTGGAAGAAGCTTTTTTTAGGCTCTTCACTTTCAGCTTTCCTGGGGAGATTTTTCTCTAGTGAATCATTCCATAGCTTTTTGGTACCAAAAACCAGAGACTTTGAAAGGAGCACTGCTTCCTAGTGCATACATCTACATCTATACATTTTATTCACTATGTATAGACATTCATGGTTGGTAAATATTTGGTGTGTTGGCAGTTGAGGGAGGTTTATCTGGAAAGGGTGCCTGAAACCAGTGATGATTCTGAATTTCAAGTAATTAAATGGAGTTCAAATAATTTCACAAACATTAAATAATCTTAATGGAAAAAAAATTCTAATGTTCAGCAGTTAATGACCAAGAAAATTTGTTTTCAGCAGTTTAAAGGCATTGAAAATATTTTAATATTTTACAGTGCTAATGCTTAAATTATATTACTTAGGATAGTAATAGAACATTGACTGGTGTTTCTGTTACTGACGTGCCTGTAAGATTTCCCCAGCCATTTGGCATGGGACAGCTCAGTGTACCTAATCACCATTCCCAAGATCCAGTCACTGATTTTTCCCCCAGCCCCATGCTATATTTACCTTTCATGTGATGGGTTATAAAACCCTTACTCGGAGGGCTCAGTAATCTGTGTTGTAGCAGGGTGGGTTCAGAATGTTCTGCAGGCACAGTCAGTCTTGCCTGGGCGTTTCACAGAAAGCAAAGCCAAGTTTATGTAACAGAAGCAGAGCATGAAACGTGTGGCAGATTAGTTTTTGTGATCATCCTGCTCCCAAACTCTGCTACCTGAACCTTGGGTTGGTTTTGGTCCTTTTTGTGCTCACAAATTTCCATTTCTCCTCTGTCCCAGGATAGCTGGGAGTGCAGTGAGTCCAGCCATTATTAGAACCACCTGAAAGCTTTTCTTAGAATTGCTGCCATGATGAGACCAGGTGGCAAAACATGTAATGAAATGCTTCAGAAAATCTTCAGAAAAATGGAAAGTTGGTGCCATGTAACACTTGTGTGATAGATTAGCCAATGTAATTGCACGAAATAAATGTCATCACCTGTATGAAGATAAATAGCTTTTCCTGCACTAGCATGCTTTTGCACATAAAATGTGCCATTTTACCAGTTGTCCCCATTTTTTTGCCAAATAAATTTTATAATGGCCGTAAAAGGGAAGTGTGATGTGTCTACTTAAGTGTTACAGTGTTAACAGAGGGCATTTCTGTGCTTCTGTATAATTGAAATAATGACATTTTTACCTGAAAAGTTGTTTTGTAGCACTGTTACTTGACGGAGATGTTTATTTCCATTCCCTGACATATCTAAAAGTCAAAATGTGTGGAATCAGATGCACATGCATCATTAGCATGTGGGTGGCTGGAATTTTGTGCTCCTTTTTGCCATAATGTCTGAAATGGGGCTGTGATGTGTTCTCCTGGCAGGCTGGGAGGTGAGGCTGGCACCTGCAGGGGTGGCAGTGACAATGGGAATGTCACTTCATTCTGTCCTGATACCAGCACTGCCAGGGCACGAGGAGAAAAGTGTCCAGAGCATGTCCTTGGTGTAAAGAACAGGTCAAATAGGATTATCAAAGGTATTTAAAATTATTAGAGCTGTTTCAGAGATTTTAGTGTGGATTGGAAAGTATTTCCTCTCATGCACACGTACAGGGGATAAAGGGAAGATCTATGTTGTAAATATGAAGATTGCTGAGAATTCTGGGGTAAGATGAGTTAACTACTTGGTGTCATATTGGCTGGGTTGATTTGGGGTCCAAAAACAGCTGTCTGAAATTTTTACCACAGTGTAGTGAAATGCCTGGTTTCATCTGACACACTGATATCCCAGGCTTAATGAAAGCAGCCTTTTTAACACTTCAGTAAACAAACCAATATTTATTCAGATGAAGAACTAAATTACTTTCATATTTGCTAAGTACCAACTATCCTGGACAGGTTTGGACAACTCCTTGCTCTCGTTACTCCTGTGTTGTGCAGAAGTGCTTCTCATTTTGCTTTTTGTAGCTAACAGTAATTCAACAGATAATAGCTGGTGGCATTTGAAAATGGATTTTTTTTTTCTGTAGGTCTCTAAGTGTAACTTTTCCAGGAAAAACATAATTTTTCTTTTAGTGTCTTATTAGGGAATCTGCTGGCTGTCTGGGTGTGGGACAGGCTGTGTTTGGTAATCATGGGAGTGGGTCCAGCACAAGGGCAGCAGTTTATTCTCCATGAGATTATTCCCATTTTTTTGCCATTAATTCAGGGATTGTTGTGCACTAATTAGAGCAGTGACAGCTGCCCAGCCTGTCCCGTGCTGCTGTGTCACTGCCACTCTCTGTGGCTGTGCTGCTAAAGCCTCTCTGCAGATGTTTGCTTCTGATTATTTCAATCCTCACAACTGGCAAATCCCCAAAGGAGCCACGGGAAACTTCTCAAATGAGTTCAATCAGCTTTCTGTGGCAATCTCAAGGGGCTGGGTGGCCCAGGCAGGCTTGTGGAGCCTGTCCCTGCCTGCAGAGCAGCGATTGTCCTGTGCAAGCAGACAGGAGCACCCTCAGCAGGGCCTGATTGTGTGTGATAAGGAACAGAGAGCAGCTTGCTTTCTGAGCTGCATGTGCTCTTTAATTTCCCCTGTAAGGAGATCCACGTGAATGTGCCCTCACACAGCTCGTTGGGTACCAGCCCGAGGTGTGTTTGAATATTTCTGTTCCTGTCGTGCAGGGGTCAGTGCTGATGGACTGGGACCAGTTAGCAGCGCAGTTAATGATGCAGAGCTGCTGCTGTTCCTGCTGTCCCTGCAGGAATGCAATCCTGCTGATAGCCAGGAGAACATTGCCACCCTTTGGCCAGACAGCAGAGCAAACACGGGGAGAAAAACACATTGTGCAAGTTGGGGATGCTGCAGCAAAACTATTTAAGAGTATATTCATTTGTAATGTAACTGCTCAGCAACGGGAGCCCGGTTGGGTGGAAGCTGTGGGCATCATTTGCTTTGATTTAGTGCATTTCTTAGCACGGTGATGTGTTTGGAGAGAATGTGTTCTGCTACGTACTAATTATGTTTTCCTGAGGACTGAATTGCATATGCATTGTGAAGATAGGATGGAGGCTACCATGGTTACCATTGTGCACCCAGGAACTTATTTTATACAGTGCCAATTAATCTGAGGTAATGCTTGAGAGGGAAGAACATTGAATAAGAAATGCTAATGTCTCAGCTGAAAGATGGAAATTAGATAGAAAAGCACAGCTTTTATTGAAAATTATATGTCAGGGTCAGCATTTATAAATGAATCCACCTGTATGACTGAAACCAGCAGTTCTGTCTTACATTAAAAAACCTGTTTGTCCCTAGGCCTAATTGACACCAGGCCGCTGCTGCTTTATCAAGGATATTCTCTCAACAGGAGTTTTTTTCCCTTCTCATGATTTTAGCAGCATATTCCTGCAGTCAGGGCTGTAATTGGGGATTACTGCTCTGTCAGAAAGAGAGTGCATTTGTATGATGCAAAGACATCCAAACCTTCTGCAGGTTCCAGCTGCTGGGGACAAATCTCGTGTCTGTGGGCAGAGGCTTCCAGATGGTGGGGACTGAGCATGGCCCAGCTCTGAGTGCTCCTGGCAGCTCAGTTTGGCTCTGGGAATGCTGCTGGTGGGGCTCTTGGGTCACCCTGTGTGCATGGGCAGGTTGGGTCACCTCTGTCCTCTGTGCATGGCCATGGGTCACCTCTGTCCCCTGTGTGCATGGGCAGCTTGGGTCACCTCTGTCCCCTGTGCATGGGCAGCTTGGGTCACCTCTGTCCTCTGTGCATGGCCATGGGTCACCTCTGTCCTGTGTGCATGGGCAGCTTGGGTCACCTCTGTCCCCTGTGTGCACGGGCAGGTTGGGTCACCTCTGTCCCCTGTGCATGGCCATGGGTCACCTCTGTCCTGTGTGCATGGGCAGCTTGGGTCACCTCTGTCCCCTGTGGGCACGGCCAGGCTGGGTCACCTCTGTCCCCTGTGTGCATGGGCAGCTTGGGTCACCTCTGTCCCCTGTGCATGGGCAGGTTGGGTCACCTCTGTCCCCTGTGTGCATGGGCAGCTTGGGTCACCTCTGTCCTGTGTGCATGGGCAGCTTGGGTCACCTCTGTCCTGTGTGCATGGCCATGGGTCACCTCTGTCCCCTGTGCATGGCCAGGTTGTCACCTCTGTCCCTGTGCATGGCCAGGTTGTCACCTCTGTCCTGTGTGCATGGGCAGGTTGTCACCTCTGTCCCTGGGCATGGGCAGGTTGTCACCTCTGTCCTGTGTGCATGGGCAGGTTGGGTCACCTCTGTCCCTGTGCATTGGCAGGTTGTCACCTCTGTCCCTGGGCATGGGCAGGTTTTGGTGGGGAGGGGATGCAGGGTCTGTGGAAGCTGCTGGAAGGTTCCCACAGAGCAGCAGCAGCAGCTCCTGGAGGACTGGATGCCATGGCAAGGGACCCACATTGGAGCTGTCTGGGAACAGCTGCAGCCCATGGAAAGGGCTCAGTGTTGGAGTAATTCTTTTGATAATTAAAATTATTTTTACCCTGTTATAAAATGCATGTGACTCTGAACATTTACTCTTTAGAAGAAATCCTTCCATTCCTTTTGATTCACCACTGAATGGTGCAGGACCAGCTGGACTGGAGTTAACTTGGCTGGTGTTCCCCTGGGGCAGATGAGGGAATCCTGGTCCTGAGCATCCTGTGCCTCAGCACATCCCATTCTGGCAATTTCTGGCAAAAGAAAATAATGTTATATATAAAAAAAATATAAATAATGATATATAAAAAATACATATATAAATAATGGTTTATATAATGGTAAATAATGGTAACAAACAGCTTCAGCTCCCACCAATATCCCAGCAGTGAGCAGCTGCTCAAGGCAGCAGCCTTGATATTGGAGTGATGTTGGAATGTTTATCTTACTGGAAATTTAACTACTCAAATGCATTGGTACCTTGTCCAAGGGTTATTCATTAAACACAGTCCATTGGTTTATGTAACTTGTAAGTACATTATTGACATCTTTCACAAAAACCAGATTTGTTTTGCATAGTAAAGCATGAGAATGAAAACAAAAGTAAAGCTTTTTCAACAAAATCTCTTCTTAAAAGAGAATATTTCTTCTAAGGAAATATTTATAAGCAAAATATTTTGGAAAATGATTAGCTGCTGATTCACATCCCATGTTTGAACTTTGTGCTGAACTAAAAAAGAACTGCACAGATGTGTGGCAAAGAATCAAGGGCATTTCTGCATCTCTGCTGGAGCAAGTTCACATTTAATAATCAAATTCTTGGCAGGAAAATTTCTGCAACCTGTGTCAGTGGAGCATGTACGAGCTTAGAAAAGAAGTTTCTGTAATTATCTCATTATCTAATTTCAATAATAGAATAATTGAGTTGCCCAAATGCCTATCAGTGGCAAACCAATGGAGATGGCAGATCTGTGGATGAGAAGGGAAACCTGAACTCATCAGTCTGATGGAATCTGCTGATCTCTGACCTGCTGTCCTTCCTGCCTGAAATGTTTGCTTTCTATTCATTTTTGTTAGACTGCTTCCAGTGAGTAATTCCATTTGCTCCTGCTGCACCCCCTTTGCAGGTCTCCCTCTGTCTCTGGCAGCAGCAGAGGTGACTGGAGAGGCCAAAACTGCCCCTGAGCAGGTGAGCAAACACCTGGGGGCTCCAGGCAGGGCTGGGGCTGCCTTTGCCTGCAGGGCAGCTTTGGATGGAGCATTTTTGGGATGTGGATCCCTCAGGAGAGGTGGGAGAGGCACTCAGAGAACATCTGGATGGAGGATGGATGGATGGATGGATGGATGGATGGATGGATGGATGGATGGATGGATGGATGGACAGACACACACAGATGGAGCAGTCCTGAGTAACTGAGCAGCCCTGGGGTCATTCAGCAGGCTGGCACAAATTTGTTATCTGTGAGGAAGATAACAAAGCCCTGCAGAGGGGCTGAGCCATTCCAGCTGCAAACCTGCAACTGAGAGAGTGGAAGGTGGCAGGGAAATACAAAAAAAACCACATTAATTAATATTAATTTTAGATGATTAGCTTTTAAATTAAAATCATAAGATAACTACTTATCTTATGATTTTAATTTAAAAGGGAGTTTATACATTAGGGAGAAGTAGGACATGGTATAAAAGCACCTTGCTTCATTTGCAATCCAAATGAAAACATGCAGAATGGTTTTTTGCAGTTCAGGATACTCTTAGAAATTGGGACTCATGCTACAACCAAAAATTGTTGCAATAGGACCAAAAAAAACAATTGTATGCTTGACAGTAGCTGCCACAGGACAGTGCCTGCTAAATTATATTCAAATGGCTGAAATGTATTGATCATTGACCTGTTGAATAGCACATGGAATTATCCTTTTGAAGGAGGCTAGCCATTGCTTCTACTGGCATTAGCTTGTCCCTCCTATCTCTTTTACTTTCCCAGTTTATGAGTTCCCTGATTTTTGGCAAGTTTTGGTTTTGTACTTAGGCTGTATAATTTAGCATCATAAATAGCTGAGACTGGCAAGCAGAGTGTAACTGATAATGGATCCAGCAGTTTCTTTTATGTGCTGGAGTCATTGTAAACAAGAATAAAACTGATTATTTCAGCAAACAGTCATGAAAATTGGTTTTAATTTTAGATTTTTCTCCATAGCCAATGGAAAAAGGATGGTTTGTATTGGTGAATCTCTGCTGAGGGTGGAAGGAGCCAAGAACTGCCATAACTGCACTTAGAGAGGATTCCCACAGATCTTTGTTCTGTGTGACTGTGGGAAAAGGTGAGCTTGTGTCACCTGCACCTCATCCCCTCCGTGCTGAGCACTTTGTTTATCCATTCTCTGGGGAGGATGCACTTTGTTGTCCTGTTATTTGCAATGACTTTGAGCTTGCTCTGCCCTCAAGGCAGGAGCACCAAGGCACCAAGGCCTCACTGGAGCGTGTGGAACACGGAGCAGGTCAGAGCTGCTGCCAGGGAGTCAATGACATCTTTTGTGAAAAATCCTTTCTTAGGATTCTTCCTGATGGAGCTGAGAAGAAGCTCAGTAACAAATGTAAACAATTATTATCTGCTGCTGTGGAATGCAACAGGTCCACCTGTGATTGGTCTTCTGTAGGTGTTTGGATTTACTGACCACTCACGGTGGAGCTGCTATCCTCTCTGCTGAAAGACAGACCTTTGTTATTATTCTTGGTATTCTGTTCTTATCTTAGCCAGCTTCTGAAGAAGCTCCTTTCCTTTCTATTCCTATGTAGTATAGTTATCATGTTATATATATACCATGAGATAATAAATCAAGCCTTCTGATAATGGAATCAAGATTCCTCGTCTCTTCCATCCTCTAAAAACCTCTGTGACCACCATCACAGCCAGTGAGCAGCAAGGGGTCCCAGGAGCAGAGCTCTGCAGTGAGCAGCAAGGGGTCCCAGGAGCAGAGCTCTGCAGTGAGCAGCAAGGGGTCCCAGGAGCAGAGCTCTGCAGTGAGCAGGAAGCAGTCCCAGGAGCTGAGCTCTTCTGGTTTGCTCCCTGCAGAGCAGTGCCATTTGCTGTGCCCAGCGTTTCCTCCTGGCAGCAGCAGTTACTGGCCATGTCACAGGCAGGCTGCCTCTCCTCACTGGCTGACCCTGCAGGCATACAGGGATCCCTTTCACCACTCACTGATCCCAGTCCCACTCCTAGTGATTGCAGGAAGGTGTGGTGGCTGTCAGGACAGCAATTGTTCCTGGGTATGAGCTCAAGTTCATCTGGTTTTGTTTCTGGTCCAGTGCTGCAAAGTGTGGGTGTGTGTATGAACACACATGTGCTGTGTTCACAGGGGTCCCAGGATGAGGGAAGAGATGACAATCTAGAGCCCATGTTTCAGAAGGATGATTCATTATTTTATTATATACATTATATTAAAAGAAAATGACATATTAAAACTCTACTAAAAGAATAGAAGAAAGGATTTCATCAGAAGGCTTGAAGGTATTTTCATGGGGGCGCTGGCATTGTGCCAGTGTCAAACCATGACAAAGGATTAGAAAGGAATGGAATGAGAATAAAATCTTGTGACTGCTCACAGCCTCGACACAGGTGGCTGTCATTGGTCATCGAGTAAAAACAATTTCATGTGCTGGGTAAACAATTCTCCAAATCACGTTCCAAAGCAGCAAAACATGGAGAAGCTGAAGCTTCTCAGCTTCTCAAGAGAAAAGATCTTAATGAAAAAAATTTTCATAAAACATGTCTGTGACACACACACATGCTTGTAGGGACAGAAGGCTTCAGTAGACTTTTGTATTCATTAGCTAATTCTAATTCTGATGTATTCTAATTCTGATGTATTCTAATTCTCTCCAGGCCTCTGCCACTGGTACAGACTTGCAGAGCCTGTCAGGATAACCAGAATAGCAACAGATAATCAGAATGGCAAAATTCCCCTTCTCCCTTTACCTGCTGCATCTGGTTTGAGGGCAAGTAGCAGACAATGTATATAAATAACAGACAATATTATATTAGCCCATACATTATTATGTGTAGGGTAACATTTTATTGTTTTGAGGGTGATTAAACCAACCAAATTTGATACAGAAGCAAAAAATAAGAATGAGGAAGTGATGTTAAAATTTGATGGCAAGCATATGGGTACCTCCCCACATCCCTGATGGCCCTGCTGCTGGGTTTCCCTGGTGACATTACCTTTGCTTCACTCCTGGAATTAAATCTGTGTTTTCTCATCTGAGTTAGGTTCTAGTTTTTCTGCTCTTTGTTGCTTTCTGAAGGAGCCATTTAGGAGATGAGCTGTGTAATTATGCAGTGCAAGAATGAAATGCTGTGGTGGCTGTGGTGGTGAGCAAACCTGGTGGCCTGGCTTGGGCCAGGTGTCCCTTCAGTGTCACCAGGGACTCACCCCTGCCTGGGGCTGCCACTGGGGCTGCTGAGGCCCCTCCCCATTGCAATACAGTTTTCCAGGCTTGAACCTGAGCAGGAAAAGAAATAATTCAAAAATAATCAAAAAGAATGGGGAGGTAACCCACTGATGGACTTAGTCCAGCCTGGACTCAGTTTTTGGCCTTCCTGGTTAAATATTCTAAGGCAGCAGTTGTGGTGCTTTACACAATACATTAAACAGCTCAATCACACTGTCCTCTCTGCATTCATAAATTTAGTGTTTGTATTCCTGAAGCAGCTGTTTTCTTCTCTTGCTCTACTTTAGCTCTTCTACAGAATACAAATTCCAGCTCATTTCCATTTTTTCCAGACCTAACACTTTAAAGTTTTGTTCTACTCTTTGGTTTTTTAACTCTTTAGGCCAAAAATTGAGTGGTTTGAGGGACCACTCTTTTATTTTTCAAAGAAGATATTCCTTTGCTGTTAAACATTTCCCAGTATTCTTGATCATCCTTTTGGAAGGGTCTTCTGGGACAGTCTCTGAGACAGAAGAGCTTGTTCTCCTTCTTCAATTTGACTTGATTGCTTTCATGCAGAACTAATTGCCATGTTTTCACAGGTGAGTCCTCATCCTGGATGCACTTCAGTTTTTACACATCAAAGAATAAGGCAGACTTTGGAGATGGAACTTTTAAGATGGGAATTAATAGGGGCTGTGCTTTGTCCTTCAGAAAACTTCAGACCTAAAGTGTTTTGGCAGTAGAAAATTCTGGCAATAGTGGCAGATGCTGCCAATACCCCTTCCCTTCTCCCCTCTTTGTTACAGGCTGAAGTCCTCTACAGTAAATTCTGCTACACCTTAAAATCTGAAAAAAATTGTTCTTGTATTGCTCAAGTAATTCGTAAAAAAACACCTTAACATTATAGATACAGTTCTAAATATCTCTACTTATGCAAAATTTATATACATGCTCGTTAAACTAACTAAAAAATCAGCTAAAATTGCTGTTCCTTGTTACACATTTACAGCACCATGGATAGAAAAGCTTCCAGAAGTAGCTGGGGAAAGATCTGGCCCAGATTTGTAGATTGGGATCTGATACAAAGCGTGGCAGAGCCTGTCTGGGGTTTATTAATGCCCTGCTCTCACTTGGTCCCTGTTCCCTCCCAGAAGGCCAATCTGGGAGTGGGACAGACAACTGCAGAGCCATTTGCAGCTGCCTGCCAGGCTGGAGGGAAACATCCTGAATATCTCAAGTTCAGATGAAAAAAAATATTCTAAATTCACTTCTACTGCAGCACTGAGCTCATAGGACACTTCACAAACAGACCAGGAGAAAAAATATTCAAGATAGCTTAAACTGCTCAAAAAATTTGAATTGGATTTGAGATAAATTTTTGTTTCTTTGTCTTGCTGTCACATTTCAGAAGTGCAGTAATGTTTACAAGTTTCAAGAGGAAGCTGTCCTGCATGGATGGGACATATAAATTTAAATTCAGGCACTTCCTACATAATAAAACCACACACAAGTGCAGGGACATGAGAAGTGCTAAAATACATCCCCAGTAATATTATAGATGATTGTATTTGGCACCTGGTGTAGAACACACCTATGAAGAGGAATTACCATCTAAATGAGTGAAACTCCCACGGAGATGATGGAATGTGTTTATTAGGGGGCTGACAAGCTGATAACAAAGAGCAATAGAACTGTGGCTCTGGGTTTGCCAGGTCAAAATAACAATTCTCTAAGCACTGTGCACATGAACAGAAGGCTGAGCTGCTGCACCTGGAGAATCTCCTTGTCTCTGTCCTGACCCCTGAATTTCCTTGGTTGTGTTCCCCCATTTATGCCCCCATCCCAGTGAGGGAGGGTGAGCCAGGAGCTGGGTGCAGTTTGCCCATCAGCCAAGGCTGCCCCACCACAGCTCTGGACAGGTCTGTGTCAAACTGCAGCCCAAAGCAGCCTCTGAAGGATAAATGCCTGAAAATGAGACCTTCCCTTCTAAAAATGTGGATTATTGGCTTGTGTGGGTTTTTTTGTTTTGTTTCATTGGTTAGTTGCTGTTTGATTTTTAGCAGAGAACAAGTATAAATGCCTTTGTCACGGGCATATTTTCTGGAAAATCCTTTGCTAGGATTTCTTCTCCTGAGAAGCCTCAGAGGAAAAGAAAAACAATTATCTGCTGCTGCTGTGGAATGCAACAGGTGCATCTTTGATTGGTCTCATGTGGTTGTTTTTAATTAATGACCAATCACATTCCAGCTGTCTTGGACTCTCTGGGCAGTAACAAGATTTTTTTATCATTCTTTTATATTCCTTGCAAACCTTCTGATGAAATACTTTCTTCTATTCTTTAGTATAGTTTTAGTATATAATTTTTTTAAAAAATTATATACCATAAAATAATGAATCAGCCTTCTGAAACATGGGGTCAAGATCCTCATCTCTTCCCTCATCCTGGGACCCCTGCAAACACCACCACCACCACGTGCCAAGTGTTGGGATGAATTTACACTGGAAACTGCTTCTTGAGGCAGCAGTGAGGAGAATGAGTCAGACAAAGCCCATGGGTTTAGAATCAGCTGCATCTCTTGGTGGAGCCCTGGGTTGGTGTCCAGCAGGGAAGGGCTGAGCTGGGGGCTGCAGGGAACCCTGGCAGGGATTTTGGGGATTATCCAGGAATTCCTCCTCAGCTGGGAACTGCTGTGTGATGCATTGCCAGCATCCTGAGCACACTCTGTCCATTTTGGTGATGCTCACAGCACGTGCAATGCCATCTGTCCTGAGACAGCTCTTGGCCAGAGTTAAACCTCTCAGGGGTTTATTTGTGGTTCTCTTTCCTGCCACGTGAGAAAAGCACAAACCAGGTTTGCCAGGTAACTGTTCAAGCAAGTATAAAGCAAAAAAGGCTGGCTGCTGTTGTAAACAGAACCTGAGAGGAGTGGCACAGCTCTGAAACTGCTCCTCTGTTATCAGACTGGTGTGGAATTAGATGGAGATTTTGGCACATTTGCTCTCAAAATCGAAGTGGTCCACTGAGAAGTTTAACATACTGCCATCAATACACAAGGCTTTGTTAATTATGCCTGCATCTATAGTTCCCAAAGCTTCTTAGTTACTCAAAAAGATCAGAAAAAAAACCTATAGTTGAAAATAAAATTAAAATGCTGGTTGGTCAGTAGTGCTGGAAGGACAGTGTGTGTGTAACCATGGATGCACATCCATGCTGATGTCTGAAGTAAAAGTCCATGGGCAAACCCTTGGCCAGGTCTTTTTCCAAGATTAGTTTCATAAGAAAGTGACAACTTATTAAAAGGTTTTAAGGAAAGGTCAGGTTCTGATAAAGCTTCAGAAGTGAAGTTATTTTAGGTCCAGCATGATTACCTGATAATGAGAGACCCAGCAGGCTGGGTTCCATGGCATTCATTAAGGGGAGAGGGAAGGAAGATCTTAGGTCTGATTTAATGCCTATTCCTGTCCTCCCCTCAGAAAACCTCGGGCTAGCAGAAACTGAGAGAGCCAGGAGAAAAACGAAATTATTTTTGCCTAGATACCTTTCATCAAGAAACTTTGGACAAGGGAATATAGTGCCAGGACAAGGGGGAATGGCTTCAAACTGCCAGGGACTAAGTTTGAAGTTGATATTAGGAAAAATACTCCCCTGTAAGGGTGAATATATGAGTTTGAAGTAAATGTTAGGAAAAATTCTCCCCTGGAAGGATGGTGATGCCTTGGCACGGGTTGGGCACTCTTGTCCTTGCCCAGCAAGGACAAAGATCCCTGACCCTGACACAGCCCCACGTGCCAGTCTCAGGTGGCAGCTCCCTTCTGCATTACTGGGAATCCTTTTCCCATTTTTAACCCCATTTTTCCCCCATTTTTCCCCCATTTTTCCCCCCATTTTTTCCCCCATTTTTCCTCCATTTTTCCCCCATTTTTTCTCCCATTTTATCCCATTTTTCCTCTTTTTTCCCCCCTTTCCCTCCCTTTCCCTTCCTTTTTTTCCCCATTTTTTCTCCCCTTTTTTCCCATTTTTTCTCCCATTTTTTTCCCATTTTTTCTCCCATTTTTCCCCGTTTTATCCCATTTTTTCCATTTTTCCTCCCTTTTCTTCCCTTTCCCTCCCTTTTTTTCCCCTTTCCCTCCCTTTTTTTTTCCCTTTCCCTCCCTTTTCCTCCCTTTTTTTCCCTCCTCTTTCCCCCTTCCCTGGTTCTGTCTGTCCAAACAGATTTCTCTGGACATGCTGAGGTTGGGAGTTCTGAACGCTCTCCAGCTTCTCCTGGAGTCACAGCAGCGAGCTCAGCCCTGCTGTGCCAGCCCAGAGCTGCTGCTGGAGCTGCAGGGAGCAGAGCTGTGTCACTGGGAATGCAGAGCCCAGCACAGGGTGGCTCCTTAGAGCCCTGCAGCAGCAGGCAAATAATACATTCAGATACAGATTTTTTCTCTTATTTCATCTTCCTTGGATAGCTTTATTTTCAGAGGGAATCGTGTAATGCCTTTACAGAGATGAAAGTGAAAGCAAGAATATTGGTAAAAGCACTCGGTGGTGTTTGAAACTCCCAGTGCAGCTTGCCAGGACTGGGCTCTGTCTCTGTGTGTTTGATTTCTGCCTTTTGCAGCTGTTTCAAGTCAAAGAGGCCTTGACTTGTAGAATTTAGTGCTGATTTGTAGCTGGGACACACAGGTGCTCTAATAAACACAAGATCCCATTCAGAGCTGAGGGTTACCCTGTGCTCAGCCCCCACTTGCAGAGCTCACTCTGATTTACATGCAGCCCAGGTAGCAGAGCTCCATCTCTTCCTGGAGAAAATGTGTCCTTGGAGTTACAAATCCACCCTCTGGTTTGCTGCTGAGGAAACAAATTAAACCAGCTTTGCACTGAAAATGCCATTTAGTGTTTGCATCACCAGGACTGGGGGTTCACAGGGAACACCTCAGCAGGTGCCTTAGGATCTTCTGAGGTGAGCAATGATAAAAAAATCCATGTGGAAGTTTAAAAAATATCCAGGAGAGAGAGATGTAACAGCTTGTGTTCACAAAGGTGGTGGGGAGGCCATAATGATGTGTTTCTTTTTGGGAGAAAGGAGAAATTAAAGGAGAAAACCAAACCCAAGAGCACACACTGTGAGTTTTTGTAGCTGTTTCCAGAATACAAAAGGAGGCAAATTACTGAAGGCTGTGCTGACAGAGCTGCAGAAGTTTGGGAAATTGTCATTATCAAAATTCAGGTGGGTCTCCAGCCGTGCTGTGGACAATTATGAATTAATAATATTTTGCATCCAAAATAGTGGATGAAGCAGTGAATTGCAGTACACATTTATAGACAGTCACTGTCAAAAAAGTGTTGGACTTTGAGAATTTTTCAAGTGATCATGGGCAGTGTGACTGATGGATAGATGCAATATATTTCTTTTTAGGATGAGCTTAAAAGATTTTTTTAATCCATTCCTGCTGCTGCATTCTTTCCCTCCACCTCTCTTGCACGTCTCAGATGAAAACGCCACAGGAAAGAAATTCAAGTGTGCATTTCTAATCCATGTAACTGAATAGCTGCTGTGGACTTTAAGGACTTCAACTTCTATCTTCTGAATACCCAGATGATGGAGACATACACTACATCAAGTCAGACTTTATGACCTTTGTCTGTCTCAGAAAAACAAGAAATCCTTTTAGAATACCAAGTGGGCTTTGGCTGCAGTGAAGTTTGGCAAGTGTTCCTGACTGCCACAGCACATTTGTAGCTAAACTGACAGTGCAGATTCTCTAAACATCCAAGCACAGCCAGGTTTATCACATTCTGCCTCTTGATGTTTGTAAATTAGTCTTGCTTCTCTCTAATAAAAATCCTTGTAGCAGAACCAAGTGTTCAGCAATTCTATGACAGGAGACACTATTATTTTGGAAGCACAGCTATTTTTCTTCAAATTAACTTGTTGACAAGAGGAAAACCATGCTGGAGTCACTCAGAATGTTTCCTGCTACATGCCAGAAAAGCCTCCTCTATCACTTGGAATTTTAACATGCTGTGCTTTTGTGGAGGAAAGAACTTTATACACTGAAATCAGGATGCCTCTCACATCTTTATATCTCAAAAATAAAAAACTAGAGGTCAGTTCATGAAAGCAATTCCAGATCTGCTGAGGGATCAAAAATCAGCTTTTGTCCCAATATTGACCAATCTTTGTGTTGACATCATTCTCAGTTTAAAAGTTTAAATTGCTTCAAATTCTTGGTATAATTTTCCCAGAAGATAAAAATAAAGATTGCCATATGTGTTATATAAGATTTAAGCTCTATCCCGAATTAGATTAAACTAAAATCAAATTGACATTGTTGCTTTAGTTGTGAGTGCTCTGCTGATGGTTTGATATTATGAAGCATTACAATTTAAGACCAGAAAAGAAAACAGTGTTGAGTCAGTTTATCTACTTGCACAAAGAGAGGGGAGAGTGACAGAACTGCTATAATTTCCTTCTAATTAGAAACCTCTGAGTTATTGGAGTGTGTGGGAGCTTTATGCAGGTGCATGTCCAGTGGCACTGGCTGAAAAACAACTGCAGTCCAGGCAGGGGCTTTGCCTGCCCCTTCCAGAGCCTCCTCAAACCTTCAGCCCTTCCCCAAACGTGTGGCTGGCAGCTGTGCCTGCACACAGCAAAAAGAAATGCCTCTGCTTCCATAAATAAAATTAAAATAATAATAAAAAAAAAATTAAAAAGCAATCCCACCCCCAAATGCAGACATTTCTGCACAGCAGCATCAGGAAGCTGGACCCAGAGGAGGATGGACAGATGGTTTTTTGTCGCAGACAACTTTTCATGAAAATCCTTTCCTTAGGGTTTTTCCTCCTGAGAAGCTGAGAGGCCTCAAGGACAAAATGTGAACAATGATTATCTGCTGCTGTGGGATGCAACAGGTGCATCTGGGATTGGTCTTGTGTGGTTGTTTCTAATTAATGGCCAATCACAGTCAGCTGGCTCAGACTCTCTGCCCAAGACTGAAGCTTTTGTTATCATTCTTTGCTATTCTGTTCTTAGCCAGCCTTCTGATGAGATCTTTTTCTTCTATTTTTTTAGTATAGTTTTAATATAATATATATCATAAAATAATAAATCAGCCTTCTGAAACATGGAGTCAGATCCTCATCTCTTCCCCAATCCAATAACCCTGTGAACATGGTTGTCGCTGACATCTTTTGTGAAAAATCCTTTCTTAGGATTTTTCCTGATGGAGCTGAGAAGAAGCTCAGTACAAATGTAAACAATTATTATCTGCTGCTGTGGAATGCAACAGGTCCACCTGTGATTGGTCTTCTGTAGGTGTTTGGATTTACTGACCACTCACGGTGGAGCTGCTCTCGCTCTCTGCCGACAGACAGACCTTTGTTGTTCATTCTTTCTATTTTATTCTTAGCTTAGCCAGCTTCTGAAGAAGCTCTTTTCCTTTCTATTCCTATGTAGTACAGTTATCATGTTATATATATATCATAAGATAATAAATCAAGCCTTCTGATCATGGAGTCAAGATTCCTTGTCTCTTCCATCCTCTACAAACCCCCGTGACCACCGTCACACACGGTCACAGGTTTTGGTTTGAGGTGCAGGATTTATGCCGAGTTACCCACGCTGGGGTTGTGTCCCTTGTTCATTATCTGAGGTGCAGGGCTGCTCCCCAGCACCCAAAGCTCAGCTCTGCTCGCCCTGGGGTGCTGCTCAGGGCTCTGGGTGCAGGCCCTGCTGGGGCAGGCTCAGCCCTGCTGCCCTCCCTCAGAGCCTGGCAGGGATTTTCCACCTGTGCCTCTCTCCAGCAGCAGCCAGTGGCATGAAAAGATTTGATTTGTAAATGTCTGAGGCAATAGACTTCATCTTTGTGGGGCTCCCAGAAAGGAAGTGTGAGGAGCTGAATTGCACAGCTGCCTGCAGAAGAACCACTTGCTTTTCCAAGATCACCATTTATCAGCAGATGAAACAGGAATATTTCTGTGAGCATTGTCTGGACAGCAGCACAGACTCTCTCTGCCGCCTCCTCAAGCATGAGCAGTTTTAATGAGTTTCCACCTGCCAAAAACATCTGAGGTTCTGCAGGCTCCTTTGCCCTCCTGCTACACCTTTATTTCCACTTGTTAAAAAATGATTATTCCAGCTTTCACTGTAAGTAGTGGGCTGAATTCACTAGATAAAGAATCACTCAATAATCACCTTCTTTTTTTTTTTTTTTTTTTTAAGTAAAAATCAATAATCAGGTTGGATAAAAGGAAAAATTCCTTAATTGCAGGAGTGGTGTGGCATTGGGATGGGCTGCCCAGGGAAGTGGAGGAGTCACAGACCCTGGGTGTGTTCAATAAATGAGTGGAGCTGGTGGCACTTTGCCCCAAAACCACCATGTCCACTCAACCATCTCCCATTGAGTGGTTTGGTCACCTTGGAGATGATTTCCAACCTTAATAATTCTGTGATCAGCTCTGTAATAAGCAAGAATCAACACCAGCAATCTCTCTTTGCTTTTAGGGTGTGGACAACTAAACCAATTTGTGTGTATGAGTCTGTCACACCAGGGACTGTGTGGGGTGTGACATAAATACAGCCCCAAGCCCAACATGCACAGACTCATGGCACAGTTTAGATATCTGCAGGTGTAAACAGTAAAAACGTGGATAAAGAATCACTTGGAAAATGATTTATACCTCATAAAACTGCATATTTGGACAGCATGGAGTGTTTTTAGTAGGACACATCTCTGAGCAGCTGGGAAGGTTTAAATGGGAGATGGTTTAAGGCATTAAAATCCTCCTTGTCTGACTCTCTGCAGATGCACCCAGAGCTCAGGGGTGCTGGGGCTGCTCTCAGAGGTTCAGGCTTTGGGGTGGGTGGGAATTCTGGCTGGGAAATGGCAAAGGATGTCAAATTCAACTTCAGCAACTCTCATCCCATATTGAAGTCACTTCTAGGAAACAACAAAAGGCATAAAATTACAGACAGAGCAGCATTAATAATTTAAAGAAATTATTTCAGTGACTAAAATTGAAAAAAAATGTATAAAAATTTAAACTGAGCTAGACAAAGAAGATAAGATTTCCCTTTAATAACCCCATCCTAGATATTGATTGCTATTTTTCTTACAAGACTTTTGCCAGCTATCTGAAGGGAACTGTCCTTTGAGCATAAAACCAGTAGAGACCAATTAAATCACAGAACATCCTCCAGTAACTTACATTGGACAGCCAGAACTAAAATATTTTTAGTGCAGCTTAGGAAGTCAGAGCACTCTGAAATTTCATACTCTGTTTGATCTTTCTGCAGATAAATGTGGAAGGCTCAGAAGAACTGGCATTTATTTGAAAAATTGCTTTTTATATCCAGCAATAAAATATGCAAATATATAAAGTCTTTCCCTACCCCATGTTTAAGTTATCTGAACCAGTTCTCCATGTATTTCTTTAGATTTTAAGTCAATTTTAATTAAACGTTTCACATCTCATGAAATCAAGAGAGACGTCTCAAAACTTCAGTCAAATATTTGAAGATAAATTTCACAGAAATACAAAACTGAAACTTGAATAAGTTACTTTTTCTGTCAAAGAAGCTTTAGGCATGAAGTAACTTAGAATTTTTAAAATATTCCTAGATTATGATGTTGCACAGAGTGTCCAAATTCTTTGACAGTGCTAGCAAGTAAGGATCAGAAACATTTATTGTTTTAGGCAGCTTCCAGAATGCATTTGGACAAAAATGGCTTTATTTTTTTTAAGAATATATCAGGGGCTTTTCAGTCAAGTTTTTAGGTCTGCAGCTGTCTCCAAAGGCTCCAGTGTCCATTTCTGTGCTTTTGAGGGGTCAGTCAGAATAAACCCTGAGCACTGAATATCAACTGTACTCCAGACTGTAACCCACTTCTGGTCACTTCATAATTTGAAAAGATTCAAGGAATTTATAATTTGACTCTCACTGAAGAAGCACAGCTAAATATTGGATAATAATAATAATAATAATAATAATAATAATAATAATAATAATTAACTCATTCTGGAGGAGCAGCATCAAATGATAACCCCCTCGCTGGCAGGGGTGACTTTGGGTGTGACACTGTTAGTGGCTGATTTTTCTGCTGTTGTCCAACTCTAAATCCAGACTCTGCAAGATTCTGTGGATACAGTCTTTCTTCTTGCTGAAATTTGAAGAATTCATTCTGCTGTGCTCTTTCCTGAGCTTTATTTTGCTCTCCCCAATGTTTATTCTGTTAGCTGCAGTCTGAGAATCTCCTGGGTCCCCCACCTCTCCCTCCTGAAATACCAAACTCCTCTCAGTCCTTTTTTACTCACCTTCCCATCTGCAGTCCTCTTGAATTCTCAACTTTTAACTTCCATTTCTAAAATTCCTGCAGTTCCTCTCCTCCATTCCTCCCCATTTCTCAAGAGCCCAGCCAACTGCCAGTGCAAAAAGGGAAAAAAACCCCACTTATTTCTTTCTTTACAGTGCTGAGAAGTGTCTGAGCTCTGCCTGCACATCACAAAGGTGCTCTTATCTCCCAGTTCTGTGCTGTCAGCACAGAGCAGGAAATCTGAGCAGTCCCAGCAAGGCTCAGATCCCCATCACAAGCTGCTCCTGTCCTTTGCTGCTGCTTGGCTCTCAAACCAGAGTTCCCAGCCCAAGGGCACGGCAGCTGTGGCACTTTCAGCCTTCCTGTCCCTTCTGTAAGTGACTTTTTCTGTCAAAGAAGCTTTAGGCACCAAGTTACTTGGAATCTTTAAATTATTCTGAGATGATGACATTGCACAGAGTGTTCACACTCAGATCCTGCCTGGTCTGTTGTGATGGTGCTCACAGGGGTCCCAGGATGAGGGGAGAGATGAGGATCTGCCTCCATGGTTCAGAAGGTTTGATTTATTATTTTATGATATATGTTACATTAAAACTATACTAAAAGAGTAGAAGAAAGGATTTCATCAGAAGGCTGGCTAAGATTAGAAAAAGAAGGAATGATAACAAAGGTTTGTGGCTGGACAGAGAGTCTGAGCCAGCTGACTGTGATTGGCCATTAATTAGAAACAACCACATGAGACCAATCCCAGATGCACCTGTTGCATTCCACAGCAGCAGATAATCAATGTTTGCATTTTGTACCTGAGGCCTTTCAGCTTCTCATGAGGAAAAAAACCCTCAGGAAAGGATTTTCATGAAAAGATGTCTGTGACATTCTGTCCCCCCACATCAGCAGGGGGTTCAGAGGAGCAGCAGCTCCCAGCCCTGTTTCTGCCCCAGGCTCATTGAGAGTCTGCACAGGCAGCAGCTCTGTGAGAACAGACAACATCCAGGCAAAAAACCCCATGAAGGGCTCGGCTTCATTGCCAATCCTGCCCAGGAATTAGCTGGAGTTCTTAGGCTGTGGTTTGGAAAATGTGCACAGGTTTTCATGGGGGCAGCAAAGGCAGATAAGTGCTAAAGTTGAGTGTAGCTTCTGCAGCAAAGTCTGAGTTTTCTGAAAATCAAAGGCTCAAGAGAATGAAGGGAAAATGAAATCCAACCTAAAAATATCCCCCAAAATAAAACCCCACGATAATATACTGCTTCCTTAGGTTAACTCTCAACTGCTTTGGCTGAAATAATAAAATAAACTGGAGCACAGCATCACAGGGAGTCTGGCTCTGTGTGGGTGTGTCTGAGAACCCAGAAAAGCCATGCAGGATGGAAAAATTCACAGAGCTGCTTGGGAGCTAGTGAGCACTGCTTGCTACTGAAAAAAGTATCAGAAAACCTTAATGAGGGCCCTGCTGCCATCCCCACCCCAAATGTTTGTGCTATTGAGACAGCCAGCAAAGAACCTCATCCTGATGGGGCTCTGTGAGCAGTGCAGGACCTCAGCTCCTGGAAAACAGAACCCTGCTCTCCTCCCAAATGGGGTTTTGGGGGAAAAAACCCCAAACCCTGAACCCCCTGCACAATCTGTGGGGTGTTTCTGTGCCTGGCAGCCTTTATTGGCATTGTCTTTCCCCAGAAATCTCCCTGGAGCAGGGCTGGACACCCCAGGGGAGCTGTGGGTGACTCCAGCCTCAGTGGTGGCACATCTCTGCTGCTCCCAGAGCCTGCCCATGGTCCTCAGGAGAGCAGCTCTGCTGCAAATCCCTGCTTCCAAATGCATTTCCATTCTCAGGAAAAGCTGCTGCTGATGCTTTTGTTGATAGGAATATCAGGAGGCTTTCCCCAAACCGTTTCAGTTCTGCCACAGCAGAAATGCCAGTGAGGGAAGTGCCTTGGGAAGTGAAGCATTGGGAGGATTTTTCTGGGGTCACAGAATTTGAGTTATTGGAAGGACAAGGAGCTGCAAGTTGATCACGAAACTACAACTAAAAAAAACCCAAAAATCAGCAGCCCAGAGGGATAAGATTGCACATCCCAAAGCACTACTTCATCTGTTCCACATGAGCTCGAGAAATCTTGAGGATATCCTGTGCTTCAGTCTTAAAATAAAACCCCAGTGCCAGGCACTCCTGAGAATAAGGTAACTCAGTAAATTAAGGCAACTCAGGCTCAGTGTTTTATACCCAAGGGGTGTTAGGCTGAGCAAGGATAGAAATTGAGTCTGTCCTTTATCCAAGTGGAATTGTGAGCAAAACTCACACTTTCACTGCAGCTTTTAGGATGATATTTGTCTTTAATCAACTTTAATAAGAAAACAGGGGAAAACAGCTTCAGAAACAGCAACCCCCAAAACATTCTGGTTTCAAAAATTAATGGGGAATATTTAGTGGGATGTGCATTTCCCCCACAAAGCATGGTACAGACAGTTGGAATAAAAATCCCTCATTCCACTTTCATTACTGAGGCAGAAAAGCAAAGCAAATGGGAATGGCTCTGTAACCATAGCAACATTTGCCATTATTATTTTTTCAAAGAATTTCTGAGGCTTTACAATTTGAATTCTGCATTCTGAGGATAAAGTTTGTATCAAGGAAAAGAATGGAAGAACTTTATTTGGTGGCAGGCCCCAGTGGCAACTTTTAAAAAGATTTTTTTTCCCCTAAAGAGTAGTTTAAAAAGAGAAGTCCCAATGCAAACAGTAAGGAATATAATTCCTTATAATTTTATTAAATATAATTTAAGATGTATGTAACTCTCAGGAGATAGGGTGTAGAAATTTTGACTGCCTGAAAACATGCTAATTGACAATGGTCAATTAAAAGGAATTTCCAATAATGGCAGGAAGTGTGGAAAAATAATTATGGTTTCCATACAGGATGTGATATTTTTCATAATCCTGAATACAAATTTCCAGGGTGCTGTTGCTTGAGTCAAATACAAGATTCTTTCTTTCTGTCCCTGTCACCTCAGTGGGCACATTTAATCTCATCTCACATTTATTATGAATAATTATACTCACAATAACTTAGAAGCACAGCCAGTTATTTGAAAAGGAGCTGGAATAAAAGTAATCATTCTAAAAATGCTATAGAGACACATCAAAGGCAAAAAAAAAAAAAAGAAAACAAAGCAAAAAACCCAAAGCCACCATGAATAAGAGTCAGGATAGACATTTACCAGAACCAGAAGAAAAACCACAATTGGAACATGACTTATTTGTTATATTTTATTCCATGGCAGATGTCAGCAGCAACAGCACTCCTTGTGCTCCATTTCAATGGGAAGGTTGACACTTCAAAATGAATTTCAATCCAATCATGATTGATTTAATGAACATTAATCAGATGCAGACGACTATGCCAAAATATTAACTTGTTAATTGGAATAATTCACTGCAGGCAGGAAAGCCACCTCATCTTCAGACAAGCTGCTGGAAAATGCAGCTGCCCAGAGAATGAACTGTGCCCAGGACTGATGCACAGCACCTCCAGACTGCCAGGGGAGCACAGCACCAGGTAATAATGTCTCTACCTCCAATCTCCTCTTCATCTTCCTCCTTTGTGCCTGCTGCAAACATAAATAACTCCTTGATGGGTAGACACAGCAAGCTATTAGGGCTATTGTGCTAATGATCTGCAAATTAAACTGTGGCAAACCCAGAGCCTCCGTGCTGGAGTTGTTAAGACCTTCTCTGTCAATAACCTGCAGAAAATGAATTACACAATTATACCTCAGTGCAAACTGTAATGACTACAAATTACAGCAGTAATTGTATTATACAGCAAAGTGATTTGATTCATTGCTTACAAGGCATAATTAATAAGCTGAAATGAGATTATCTCTATATTCTATCTTTAGAGTCTATTTTTTCTGAGGAGTAATTTGTTGGGTTTTTTTTTTTGGTTTTTTTTTTTTTTTTTTTTTTTTTTGCCCAACATCTCGTTGCTCTGACAGAAATATTTAATGTGGTTTTTTTTGGGTGAAAGTCATCGAGCATCATCTTAAATTACTGAGGTGACTCTGGTAAGGTCTGTAAAGAATCAGGAGGCATCACTGCTCTCAGGAGATGAAATAGAGAGATAAACAGAGATAAATAGGAGGCAATCTTGTATGCAGAGAGCTCTTTGAGGGTGCCTGTTGATGAGCAAGGGCAGGGAAATGACTAAGGCAGATTACATTTGCATTTCTGTTAGATGACAGTTCATTTTAATTTCATTGATTGTTTTTAAGTTAGGATAAAAAAACGGCCTTTATTATTTCCCAGGGGAAAGAGAATTAGAAGGGAAGATTTGGGAGCTCTATTGCACAAGAAATGTAAACCAGGAAGGGGCAGAAAAGCACCTTAGCTCAGGCCTGTGGGAAATGAGTTACAGGTTCCTGGTGAGGACAGAACAGTGGAAATATTCATTAACAGCACTGCCCCAAACCCTTCATGCTCTTGCCAGTGTTCTTCTCCAAGTCTGCTTTATGAGGATGCTGTTTAAATACCAAGAGGTGATGAACTGGGATAACACAGGGGTGACACACCAATGCTCTCACCCTGTCCTAGTGAGCACCTCTATTAATTTCAATCAGAGATTTAATTGGGACTCAGTTGCTGGGTTTGATTTTGTTGTTTAAATAAATGGGTTTAATTTTATAAACCTACACTATTCTGCTCATTACAGAAGTTTTTCTAGAAGCTTCCAGCTTGAGCTTTCTGTTCTTGAGGGCAATATTAAATAGCAGAGCTGCCATGGAATGCAGTTTGTCCTCCTGCTGCAGTCAAATGAAGGGAATTTGGGAGCTCCAGAACCTGCCTGGGAAGACTCATAGAAACAAAAGCTTGAAGAGTTCTCTGGCTGCTATTTTGCTCAAAAGTAAAAAGCCTATTAATTTATTATTAGAATAATCTCCTTAAGCAAAATGCTGATTCAGCTTGTTATTTATTAGCTGATTCTAATGAAGACTATGAAAATCAGGAAAGCAGCCAGAACAGCAATCAGCTCCATTTTGCAATAAACTAAAGAGCACCTGGTGCTTTGCAACTTTGTCCTTTGATAATCTGAAAAACCAATTTGCAGCATTTAAACCACTATGCTGGTCACCAGCAGAAACTGTGTTAGTTTGCTTTTGTTTTTCTTTACTCTGTGCTTTGAAAACATTAGGAACTCTATATTAAAATGTTAATATGAAATTCCAGTGAAAGGCCTGGATTTCTGAATGCTTGTGTTTTTCCATAACAGTCTCTGCAGTTGCACTCAAACAGAGAGAATAATCTGAATGTCAAATATTTGACAAGTCAATTTGAGCAGAAGTAGGTAACTGTGGAGTCAGGAATTATTTTCAATAATTGATAGCACTTTATAGCATGCAAATTACATACAAGAAACATAATTTTCAGCCCAAGAGTGAGGCTTGATAAACTCTTAATTTTATTAAGGATTTTTTCTTCTCCCCTTGCATCTTTATCTTAAATATTCCTTACTGTTGACAGTTGTATTTGCTACCACTGTGTTCAGAGATTTTCCTTTATTCTCCCAAACACAGATAGCCAGGTTAACTTCAGCCAGCAAACACAAAAGATTGAAAAAATCCAACTATTTCATCATGAACATACAGGAATATCTTGGTGATTTAGAGGAGGAAGTCCCTTATAGTAAATCAAGCTTGTGGCCACATTAAAATAAACTTGGAAGGGAAGAAAACTTTTAAATGCAAAATCGTTCTGTGGTTTATTAAAATTATCAACTATGTAAGAGTGGGGAGTGTGTTGTCAACATGAAAATCACATCATGAATGCCTGTGAGTTCTCTGCCAAAGAAAATCCTCACAGGGCACACAATTCCCCATTCCTGGGCAGGACACACAATTCCCCCATTCCTCACAGGACACACAATTCCCCCATTCCTGGGCAGGACACACAATTCCCCCATTCCTCACAGGAGACACAATTCCCCCATTCCTGGGCAGGACACACAATTCCCCCATTCCTCACAGGACACACAATTCCCCCATTCCTCACAGGACACACAATTCCCCCATTCCTGGGCAGGACACACAATTCCCCCATTCCTGGGCAGGACACACAATTCCTCCATTCCTCACAGGGCACACAATTCCCCCATTCCTGGGCAGGACACACAATTCCCCCATTCCTGGGTAGGACACACGATTCCTCCATTCCTCACAGGACACACAATTCCCCCATTCCTCACAGGACACACAATTCCCCCATTCCTGGGTAGGACACACAATTCCCCCATTCCTCACAGGACACACAATTCCCCCATTCCTCACAGGACACACAATTCCCCCATTCCTCACAGGAGACACAATTCCCCCATTCCTGGGCAGGACACACAATTCCCCCATTCCTCACAGGAGACACAATTCCCCCATTCCTCACAAGACACACAATTCCCCCATTCCTCACAAGACACACAATTCCCCCATTCCTCACAGGACACACAATTCCCCCATTCCTGGGTAGGACACAGAATTCCCCCATTCTTCACAGGACACACAATTCCCCCATTCCTCACAGGACACACAATTCCCCCATTCCTGGGCAGGGACAGGCACTCTCCCTGATCAATCCCAGACCTGTTTATCTGGGGGCAGCAGAAAATGCTCAGCCATGGGGGTGAGCACACGCTGGGTGCTCCAGGAGACAAAATCTTCCTCCCACCCTGCAGTGGGTGCTGTCCAAGGTGCTGCTCTTGGGAAAGCAGCGTTGACATTTTAAACAGGAACCACAAAAAGTCCTTCAAGATCTCGACCCAAATTTTTTCTCTCTCTGAAAAGCAGCGTCACCATTTGGTGTGTTTCATACACTGGTTTTTGCAGGACTCTGTTCAGATGGAAAGGCTGAAGTCAGTGCACTTTTAACTCCAAATTACTCTGATGTTCTCACAGGTCTGATTTTTGACAGCAATGTGAGAAACCAAAAACCACAACCAACCCAAAATCACCCAAAGCCCAAACCCCTGGCTTGAATGGCTCCTTCCTCCCAGGAGGCTGCACAGCAGTAATTGCCACAGGAAAAGCTCTGCTCCATTCAAGTTTCTTTTCTTATAAAACAGAGATGAGAATACCTTTGAACATAATTCAAATAATTGACTGTCTGCATCTATTTTTGTTGATGTATGTCAACCAACAGAGCTGCAAGTTAGCTAAAGCAATTCTAAAAAGGAGAAGAATTCTATCCAGAGCAGCTCAGCACATGAAATAATTCTCTTTTTGCACGCTACCTCAGAAGTATTATTTTCTATTTCAAAACAATGCAGGTATCCTACAACTCAAAAAGAAAATCAAGGAAATACAGCTGCAAGCATACTGCAGGCACTGTGACATGCAATTATACAAGCTACTAGTTTTCAGCTTCCAATTTTAGACTAATGAAAAATCAAAGTTCACTGAGTTACACTAAAAAGACTTCTAGGCTGAAATTCAATGGAATGATCCACGAGGTAATTCTTTTTCAGAGCTGTTTAAACAGGAGTGCAATCAGCAGGGGGCAGGGCAATAGAAACAGGCAAAGTCACCAGTCCTGAATCCAGGACAGCATCCTGGTCAGACTGGGATTTCTGTGAGAGCAACCAGGTATTCCAAAGTGCAGTGCAGGTGTCTTTCAGTAGGAAAAAAATAATATTATTCTACTTTTCACTGTGAAATCAGCAAGAATTCTGCTGTACCCATCACACGAGATCCTGTCTGCCTGTCTGAGGCCCTGGCAGAGTTGCCCAGAGCAGATCCTGGGTGTTCCTGGATCCCTGGAATGTCCCAGGCCAGGTTGGACATTGAGGATTGGAGCTCCTGGGACATTGGGAGTGTCCCTGCCATGGCAGGGGTGGCACTGGATGAGCTTTAATGTCCCTTCCACCCAAACCCTTCTGTGATTCTTCATTTTTAACATCCAGTGATGGAAATACTGCACTTTCCCCACTCCGTTGTTCCTAATTTCCAGGTTTTGCATTGAATTGTACAAGCCTTAGGAAACTCCAGCTTATTCTGATGCATTTCATTTGTAACAGTTGAAGCCACTGTGGTTATTTATTTCTGAATCTCTGGTAAATCTCACATGTTCTGCTATTTCAGGGTCACAAAAACAACAAAATGAAGCCATCACCACCCAACATCCCTCTCTAGAGGAAGATATTTTCTTATAGAAATAAGGAGTTCCATGTTTTCTGCTCTCTTTTGTGTGAACACACCATTCCTTGGGCACAAAATGCCCCCACCACAGCTACTGCAGCTCCAGCTTTTTTGCCCCTCCTTCGTTTTGTTAATTATTTTTTCAACAGTTGAAAAGAATGAACAAAATCAATACAAAAAATATATTACACCAGCACTAAACACTGGTCAGCACCTTGCACTGATGAGCCAAAACTTGATACAGTTGAATTGGAGTTTGAATTGGAGTTTCACTGGGAATCTAAAACTTAAATGGATGGGAAATTGTGGTGATGCATGCCATATTTTTACTTGTTTGCAAAAAAAAAAAAGCCATAACTTTATCAAACATTATGAACACTTTCACTGCTGACAACCCTCTTCAAACATCAACTACTGTAATTTCCCCTCATTTACATAATACTGGCTGATTAAGCTGACAGAATTTTCTTTGCTGCTTGCTGCAGAAATCAGAAATAAAAACACAGTGTTAGCAATGCTTTGCCCTCCTAAGATTTTCACATTGGAGTGTAAGAAAGAGTAAAATGGCTAATCTGAAGCAGATTAGAATATTAGAATGTTCTCCTCAATCACTAATCCCCTCATCCCAGCAGAATTTAGGGTCTGCAGCCCTGGCTGAGGAGAACCACTGGATTTCCTCTTCCTTCACAGCCCTCACTAAATGCCAGCCTCTTACCCGGAGCATTCATGTCTCAGAGGAGCTACAAAGCCTCAAGGCCTGAATTGTCTGGCTGGTGCATGAACACAGCTCTCCCCTGGGTTATTTCATGTATTCCCATGTGTTATTTCATTTATTATTTTCCTTGTATTCCCCTGTGTTATTTCAGTGTATTCCCATGATTTATTTCATTTATCATTTTCAAGGTATTCCCACGTATGTTACTTCATGTGTTATTTTCAATGTATTCCCCTGTGTTATTTCAGTGTATTCCCATGTTTGTTATTTCATGTATTATTTTCAACGTATTCCCCTGTGTTATTTCGTTTATTCTTTTCAGTGTTTTCCCCTGTGTTATTTCAATGTATTCCTATGTAGGTTATTTCACGTGTTATTTCAATGTATTCCCATGTATATTATTTCATGTGTTATTGTTCAATGTATTCCCATGTGTTATTTAATGTATTATTTTCAATGTATTCCCATGTGTGTTACTTCATATGTTATTTTCAATATATTCCCTTGTGTTATTTCAATGTATTCCCATGTATATTATTTCATGTATTATTTTCAATGTATTCCCCTGTGCTATTTTAATTTATTCCCATTTGTTATTTCATTTATAATTTTCAATGTATTCCCATGTATATAATTTAGTGTGCTATTTTCAATGTGTTCCCCTGTGTTATTTCAATGTGTTCCCACCAGCCTGGTTTATACTGAGCAGCAGTGATGTTCTCAAGATGCACATGGCAAGATCTGTCACCATGTGGACATAGCAGGTTTGTAACAAAAATTACCATGTAATTATCATTGTTTCATTGTCATGCAGGTTTAAAATAATTCATGCTGTCCCACAGGTTATAATTAAACCATAATCTCTTTAATTTCCACAGTAAAACCAAAGTTTCAGAATGGAAAGGGAGGTCAGCAGAGAACTGCTGATAACACAGACCAACCACAAGGACAAAGAAATTCTCTCCTGTGGTTAAAGGAACAATTTTAATTCCTTTCCTTTCTGTAGAACAGGATAAGTACAAAAAAGTTTTGCTTGTGAACTCTTTGAAAGCAAAATTTTTCAAGTATCACAGAAAGATAAAGTAATCAATGCATCCTTTAGGAAATCATCCCATCCGGTTCCAACATACATGAAATTAATTCAGACCTATAACACCCCCCACACACCAGTTTAACACTATTCCAACAAGGAGTTTAATGATCCACAATAATCAACCATTAAACATTCTGCACTGGGGCTTCCCAAGCCACGAGAATTTATTCTTTTGAATTGGTCTGCCTAACATCAGCAACCAGTTCCAGACATCAATCAGCTTTAGAAACACAATTGTAAACCAAGAACAAAAAAAAATTGTCTAGAATGCCTGTATAATCACACAGTGAGAAATCTGACATTCTTTTCTTGTTAAAAGAGCAGCTGGAATTGCCTCTGAACTCCCATCTCAGAACATCCAATTTCTCTGTTGTCATTTTCATACTCATTCACTGTAATTTCCGTGGCTCAGAAAGAAATCTGGTAAACAAGAATATGGATTATATTTTTTCTTCTGAAAAAGGTGCAGCAGCAGAGTCATCTGCACTGTGGTAGAGCAGGGGGTTTCTGCCCTGGTTTGCAGCTAACAAATAATTTTACTCCTATTTCTCAGTAAGTTTTGTGTGTCTTGAGCCCATGGAAAATGCTTTCAGGAGCACAGGAAGCCCACATGACTTGGCTGGTTTTAATTGTAGCTTTATTTATTTCCTGTAGAATGCAGGGGAAGCAGAGGTGGGGAATGAGTTGCAGAATGTTCCTTTCACAATGAGAGCTCCCAGGTGTGTGGTGAGGGCTGGGGGAGCTCTGCAGTTATGCAAAATTCAAAGGAACTGGAGAACAGGAGCAGCTAGCACAGGAGGGAGTGAGCAGTGAGGATATTCCTGCGTGCATGAGGAGCATCAGACAGTCTGGAATTTCAGGCAGAATCCTGGATGAAAGGCAGGACACGAGCACAAAGGAATTACAGCCAGCTCCTGTTAAATAAGGGTCAGTCAGGCTCGAGGGACTGCCAGAAACTTCACAGGACTGTGAGTGGTTCAGAGCTCTGGATTTCTCTCTTCCCCAGCCTATCCCATTAATCTGTTTTCTAAGATCCCTTTCCCCTCCACATTTCAATGAAATAAATTCTTTCCTGCCCCTCCTGGAGTTTGCAGGATCTCTCCTGAGCTCTCTGAGCAGCCCCGTTATCCCCATCCCTCTCCAGGATCCAGATCCCCCTTTCCTGCTGCAGCCAGCAAAGAGCCATCCCCTCTGTCCTCCAGAAACCCCAGGGCTGCCTTCTCCACTTCCAGGAACAAGGGGGCAAGAAGGAAGGAACAGGGTGGGCAAGAAGGAATAGGGTGGGAAAAGAAGGAACAGGGTGGGAAAAGAAGGAATAGGATGGGACAAGAAAGAATAGGGTGGGGAAAGAAGGAACAGGGTGGGACAAGAAGGAATAGGGTGAGAAAAGAAGGAACAGGGTGGGAAAAGAAGGAATAGGGTGGGAAAAGAGGGAATAGGGTGGGACAAGAAAGAATAGGATGGGAAAAGAAGGAATAGGGTGGGAAAAGAAAGAATAGAGTGGGAAAGGAAAGAATAGGGTGGGAAAAGAAAGAATAGAGTGGGAAAGGAAAGAATAGGGTGGGAAAAGAAGGAATAAGGTGGGACAAGAAAGAATAGGATGGGAAAAGAAGGAATAGGGTGGGGCAAGAAGGAATAGGATGGGACAAGAAGAAATAGGGTGGGAAAAGAAGGAATAGGGTGGGGCAAGAAGGAATAGACTGGGACAAAACAGAATAGGGTGGGGCAAGACAGAACAGGGTGGGACAAGACAGAATAGAGTGGGACAAGAAGGAATAGGGTGGGCCCAGTTCAACCCTAAGGATCAGGAGGGATTACAGACAATAATCACTCTGCTGCTGTTTTATATTCCTGGGAACAGCAGCTGCTCTGCTGCCTCCCGGAACTCCAGCAAACTGGGGAACTCCTTCAGCTGCACCTGCAGAGACCTGGCCTGGGTCACCCAGGGATTTTCTGATTTTATGAGGAGATGTTAAATGGCTTCTGTGAGTTCAGGATTGTCAGCACACCCTGTCCTTGCCTCGTTTGCCCTCATAGATTAATTCTTTCCAAGCTGTAAAAGGCTGAAGCAAGATTGACTGTGATGGGGAGGAGAGGGGAGGCTCCCAAGGTGTTAATGTTGCTGTAGGCACCAAGGTGTCTGTGCAGCCTTGATGAATTATTCCTAAGAATAGCTCTGGTGCAGGTGATCAATCTTACAGGTTTGGTCAGAGGGACAAGCTTGCCCAGGTATTGATTGCTTACAGTAGGGCCATGTTGGAGATTACAAAATGCACCTCAGTCCCTGCAACCATGGCCACAGAGGCAACCAAAAAGGGTGGGTTTTGTTTTGATATATTTGCTTCTCCTCTTCTTTATGTGCTGCTTCTTACTCAGCTTCCACAGTAATTGCTGTCCTTATTTCTTTACAGTTTGCAGTTATCTTTTAAAATAACAAACAAATGAGGGCTGATTTTTGCCACAGCAGCAGGTACATGGGCAAAAAAAGGGAAAAGAGAGAATGATGGGCAAGCCAGGCAAGGAGGGATTTTCCTGTAATGCTGATATAACTGTAATATAAATACAGTAGATATTTTTTGTTTTAATATTAATTATATGCTCTGATTTAAAAGTTAAAGAGCATTTCAAATCACAAGGTGACTTCAAGAATATTCCTGGAACTTGCCAGCAATGTTGTGCCTCAGGTGGGACAGGAATTGTTGGATCCTCTCTGAGGGTGCCCCCTGGGACCTCAGCACAGCCAGCCCCAGGCACAGGGATGGCTGCTGCTGCTTCACTGGCAGGGGCACCCAGAAAATCAAATTCAGTGACGTGTCTGACACCCCACTGAACTCCACTCTGTGCCAAACCACAGAGAAAAGGCTGACAAGATATAATAGATTTACTCTTTTTTGGCAGAATATTTGTCGTTTTCTCACATGTCCTTTAACAGTGCTAGAAATGCCCTCATGCAATCCCAAGAAAACCCATCAAAAACCACCCAAACCTAAACAAAACCCCAAAAAATCACCCAAAAAAACACCCAAAGATTCCAGATACAACTCACATTTCAGTACCCATCATCACCTGCCCCAGGTGTCCCGTTTAGGAAATCTCTCATTTGCATTCTCCAATTTTGGGTTTATTCAGGGCCATGGCTCTTTCTGCTGACATAAATAGATCTGGTATCTATTTAATAAGATACCAGGTTTAATTTGCCTGTGGAATTCTGTGTTCACTGCATGTAATATCCTAAGTAATAATCAAAAGTTTTTCTTAGATTCAGGCAACTAGAAAAGATGGAATAATTAACAGAATACCAGAAATTTATTAGTAAACATGAGGCAAAACTAGGACACCACCTATCATCATGTAAACATTTCAAATATTTTGGAAATAAATTATTACTGAAAAAGGATAGTGCAACTGTGAGCCAAGTAACCATTCCTCTTAGAACATCATTTATCTTATTGGAAATTTCAAATGTGCAGAACACAGAAGTGTTCTGCTCTTACACCGTGGGAGCAGAGATTTTAAAAATGATTCATTGTCCTGTCAGACTATTTGCCTAATGCCAGAAAAAAATCCATTAACATCTTTCAGCCTCCAAAATATTGGGAACAGAATTGCTCTTCCCTCTCCTCCCTTCCATCACTTTGGGCTGGAAGGGAGAGCAGAGGAAGAGGAGCTCTGTACCACAGGGATTTTACTGTGCAGTATGGGATGTTTAGTGAAACATGGCTCCACTTCTCGTTCTTCTTTTATTTTAATTTAAAAAGGACATTTTCCCTCTGCTGCAGCACGAGTAGTGGGGACAGTGACAGGTGCATTTTGTTCTGGACTGCACTGATAACTCCCCCCTGATTTCACAGGGCTCAGGCTCCCATCTGAGGCTGCACATTCCTTCCTATCACTTCCAAACATTTCAGACCTGGGAATGGAACTTTCTGGAATCTCATTAGAATAGATTATGCATGTTTTATATGTTTCCTCCCAGAACTGCATATTTTAAAATACACACATCTCACCAGGAAATAGTCAGTCTGCCAGTTTTGCTTTATCTACCCTTCCTAGATAATTTGCCTTGTGAACAGAACTGAAAAGAGATTTTAAGTGATTTTAATACAAGAGGAAATCCAGCAGCTGGAGCCAACTGTTAAAAAATGTGAAGCCCTATTAATTTTTTATCACATGTCCAAAAGGACACTGCTTTGTGCAGATTATACAGGCATATTCAAATAAGTTTGGGAAGGAAGCTTCAGAATAATTTTAAGTAATGGATAATGATGCCCATGAAAAGATGAGTGAGAAAAAAAGGCTGAGAAAAATCTATTTTGATCGAGCAGCCAAGCACAGGAGCGTGTCAAACACATGCATTTTCATTTCTGTGAGAGCAGGCTCAATGAAGCATTAAAGAAGATATTAGCAGAGAGACAGCTGGATCCCAGCACCCCCAGTCAGGACACATCCAGGGTAGCTCCTGATTTATGGATCCCAGGGCTGGGTCCGTGGCACAGGGAGCAGCTGATTCTAAAGACAAATATGCTGCACTTCACCTTCCCCTGAGGCTGCAGCCACTGTGATCAGGGCAGGGTTTGACACAGGAACTGAAAGATTTATGGCCCTCAGCCTTGCCAAGATCTTCAGAGATGGCCAAAGCAGCACTGATTTCATGCAATTAATAATTGGATCAGGAAAGCCAATCACAGAGTATCAGCATTGCAGATATCAATTGTATCTGTGAACTGCCAATCCCTGTTTGCAGGGACACTTGGCAAAAGTTAAATGGCAAAAATCTTAAATCTGCATTTCTGAACTTTCTCTTTAAATTCTTAATGTATAGAACAAAGGACATACATTTTTTATAGTCACACTTCAGCTGGGATCTTCTTTTCTCTCTTTCAAAAGTTCTCTGCCAGAAAGCCTAATGCTATCACTTACCACTTGCTTTTATTCAGTGCTCACCAAAACTTGAACTGCAGCTCAGAAAACAGCATTGCTAAACAGCAGAATTTCTATCCCTTACCACCTTGAAACGACAAATGAAAGTTCTAGCTAAGAACAAAAAGCACTGGTGATACAGAAATGAAAGAAAATAATATCAGAAGTGTGTTAAAATATCTCAGATTGTTTAATGCAATGTACAAAAACTGAATTTCTTTCCTCCCTGTTCAGCACTTTTAGGGCATCATTCTGAGTGGGCAGGCCAGGTTTGGATCCCCTCATGAAAAGAGAGAACAAGTCCAGCAGAAGGCCACAAAGAAAACCAATGTTATCCATTTCCTCATCAGTTACCTCCTCTTCTTTAGGGAAAATTTCTTCTAAAAAGGCTTTTTAAAGTCTTTAAAAGAAATAAATGTGTACAGCATTGTTTTGATTCTTATCTCCAATAAAATAATTTTATTCTAAATCTGCTAATAATCCATTTTTGTAAGAAAATGCTTGATGAAACTTTATTTTTACCATTATATTCTCAGAAAGCTGTGGCTAGTATTAAATACCATTGTATTTTACAAATACTGTCATTTTCTACTGAGGTAGAAACATGACATAACTTTTCAGGTGACAGCAGTAAAATTACATTCACTCATGTGCAATGAGATGACAAATCTAGATTAAATTCCAATTTCTGTAAGTCTTCCATCAATCACAGGTGAGACAAATGCAAACCCTGGTTCTTTTAACACCCCAAACTTCCAAATCCACGCTCACAGTAATTATTGAGCATTCAGGAAAACCAGCCTTGGGTTGTGAATTTGCACCAACTCAGAGAAAAGGAATTCAGCAGCAGAGTGAAGAGCAACTGAGAAATCACTTTCCTTCCCCCACAGTTTATTTCAGTCCAAGTAAAATGAGTTCTGTTTATGTATATTTATATTAACTTTCATTGCTGGTATTAAAGAGCCACCTGAGCTCCCACAATTCCTGTGGCATTTTAAATTAAGAGTAAAGCATCATTTCTGCCAAGGGCTGAGAAAGGACCCTGCAAGTCCTGAGTGAGAATGAATTGGACAGAACAATAAAGAATCACCCCAATTTTGTGAAACTGCAGTTGGGTTTGTCTGCCTTTATTCAAGGAAACTAAAATAGGATTTATTGGCAAAGCAGGGCAGCAGTGAGTCCACCTGCCTTAACGGTGTTAGTGGATATTATTAGTTATGATCTGGGGAGTTATGTAACAATTTTATACATGTGCAGCATAAACATTTTAGTGTCCTTGCAGTATCACTCCTAAAGCATCCTCAGAGTGAGTGCTCAGCCTCCCTACCTCATTAAATGCCTAAAAAAGAGTTTGAACTATAAGAAATTGCCTTCCTATAACTTTCTAAAGGCAGTCTGCTCCATTCACTCTTGGTTTTTTTAAGCTTTAAATTGTACAAGGCACATCTTGGGCTGTAGCCTCCATCCTGCATAGCATTTGACATGAATTTCCTTTTTTCTATAGAATGGAATGGAGATTTTAATGACTCTTGGATTTTTCAGCTGCTCTGATGCAGAAAGAGAACAAGAAGCAGGAAGAAGGTGAATATTCTCAATAGTCTCTTACCAAACTGCAGCATCACTTGCACACCCTTTTGTCCCTGTGATTTTGTTCCATCTCCTTCACAGGGTTCAATCACCTGTGCTTGTCCCCTGATTTCTGGCACTTGGATCCCTGCCTGCCTTCTGACCAGAAATTCACTTCAGTCAGCTCTGTCCTGGCTCTGGGGAGGGTTTGTGGCACAAGAAAATCCCTCCAGGGTTATATTCCCATCTCCTGTGCATCTTCAGTGCCCTTTGCTCCTGCTCCCCCCCTTGCCAGTGATTGTCTGGGTCATTTCCTGAGGGAAAAGCATCATTACAGGACAGATTTGGTTTAAAATTTCCATATTTTGACTTCAATTTGAAATCAAAACTTCATCAAGCTTGGTCTGCAATCACTGGGTTTGTCATGGGATTTTAAAATGTTTTTAGTAACTGATAAAATTTCTGGTGGCCTGTTTGTATTCCTATTGTGTTCCCCAAATCCAGAATCCCAAAATCTGCTCCAAAGCTGTTCTGGGTGTGCCTTCATCTCCTCTGCACTGGCTGACATCAACCCCAGCTCCTGCAGAGCCTGGTGCTGCTTTCCCACCTGGAACTGGGATCACTGAGACTTTTGGAATAACTTTGTGTGAGGGGCTGCTGGTTGTGCACTGGGTTGGTGTTTGGAAATGCAGAGTTTGGAAACACAGCTCTGCAGCTGGCAGCTGACTCATTTTAATGCAACATACTCCATCTGAACCTTGTTAAACAGCACTGAAAGGTTGTTTTTACATGACCTGACACCTCTGCATTTCATTTCCTTCTCCCAGCAGAGAAAATGGATGTTAGCATTTTGCCACAGGGATTCCTCTGTGCATTGTCACAGCCCGGGATGGGAATACTGAGGAAATGGATGTGGTGTCACCTTCACCCCCAGATCCACCACGGATGGGAGCTCTCTGCCTCCAGCTCTTCCTTTGTAAGATAACAATATTTACATTTGTTTTTTTTTATGGATCTCTTGTTTTACATTCCAGGTGCTCAATTAGCAATGAGTTAATTTGCAGCTCCCCAGGTTTGCTCTGTGGGGTTGGTGCCCAATCAACACCATTGTTATTCTGGGCACCTCCTGAAAAACCTGAGCACAAATAAAAGGAATTCTCCTGGTAGAACAGTTGTGTGATGAGCTGCTCGAGAAAACTTGCTGTGTTTTTGGGATGCCACAGACTAAGGCAATTTGTTAGGTTAGAACGTGAATTTTAGAAATTAATCAATACACCAGTCAATGCTATAAAAACCACTTCTGTACATTGTATAATAAATGGGAGAAGAGTTAGACTCTCCACTGAGCAATGCTTTTAAATTAAAATTCTCTTTTTCCAGACTAATTGAACTGACACATTTCTTGTGTTAAATTGTTTTTAATGTCTAAGTCTTCTCTCTACTACTTGCCTCCTCAAAACTCATCATAAAATCATAAACAAGCTCTCCTCTGGCTTAGTATTTATCTTCTGTTGATGTAGTGTTCAATGAGAATCTTCTAACCAACATTTTATTGACAGGCAAATTTGCAAGAAAATCTTCAGTAAATACTTCTGGTCGAAGAATCTCCCTGCAATTTGTAAAAGTTATTAGTGTGCTACATCTTTGCTGAAATGGAAATCTGGATTAGATTTCATCTCTTCCAAGAGCCAAGATCACACATACTCTACCCCTAACATGAACTTGATACTTCATTCTGTGCTTACTGTCACATTCTGAGCGTTTTAATAAAAAACTAATTTTTAAATTAAAGTATTTTAATAAAATACCTTTTAAATAAAAGGTATTCACAAAACGGAGCTGGTTCAGCTTAAAGAGAATCAAAGCTGAGTTTCCCAAGGAGCTTTTCTGGTCCCCAGTTCTCAGACTGTGTGTGTGGAGGGCATTCAGCAGGTAAATGCTGTGATAAAGTCCCATTTTATGTGTAATTTTTTCTTCATACTGAGATTTTGAAATCAAAGGTTTCCTTGTAAATGATTTGCTGGGTTTTAGAGGAAACCCCACCTTCCCAAGTGTGTTTCATTTCTGAAGGATGGAATGACACAGGAGTGTCCAAGGGTGATGCAGTCCTTGCCACCACGTGTGCAGTGAAACCTGCTCTGTCCTCATAACTTTATTTTATTGTAAATAAACTAAATAGTGCCCGGGAGCACAGATGTGATGCATGGCACACAAAAACACTGCTTTGTTTACTCTGGCTTTTAATAGGAAAACAGCAAATTCCCCACACCTCCCTTGCACCTTTCTTTAAACATCAGTTATCCAGGACTACATTTAATTAACACAGTTAAAAGTATGGGGCTTTAATTGCTTTAATTTAACTCCATAATCCTTGAGATTCATTGAGGTTGTGGGGCTTTACTGCCAAGTAAATGTGACTGTGGGATGAAGATTCCTTTTGTAGGACCCATTAATTATGATGATAATATTCTTGCCTTTGGTTTTAAGAGATGTTTCTTCTTTCTTCAAAGTGACTTTGCAGGAAGAATTCTGGAAATATAAAGATTTTTTTCATTATCAATGCATATTCTTTGGTTTTAGAGTTATATTTTTAACAGCAGAGAAGTCTTGGTTATATCAAGGTGAATTATATCTGTGGCCTTCTCAAATATACTCATTAACTCTGAAAAACCTTTTTAGACTTAGTTCTGTTATATCCTTCTTAGTGCAAGATCTGAAGGCAGATTTTCCAGTTATTAAAATCCATGTCACAGTGTATAAAGATAAATATATATATTACATAGTGTACAAAGAACAGGAAGACAAACATTAATTAATATTATTAAACCTGTCTGTGTTCCATCCTCTTTTCTCTGGAACAGAAAAGTCCTGGCTCAGACTGAATTTCATCAGCTCAGTTAAATGCTGATTGTTCTCTTGCTGGTGCCCAAAGCAGTCACAGCTCTCTCCAAGCCCCTGTAAGCCAAGCCCCTGGTGCTGCAGAGTGTTGAAGATGATTTCTGCTCTGAGCAGGATCCTCTCTCTCTGCGGATGCTCAGGATGGTTCCTGGGGCTGTTCCTGTCTGAGCAGGATCCTCTCTCACTCTCTGAGGATGCTCAGCAGTGATGGTTTCTGTGGCTGTTCCTGTCTGATCAGGATCCTCTCTCTCTCTCTGCAGATGCTCTGGATGGTTCCTGGGCTGCTCCTGGAGATGCAGGGTCCTCTCTTTCTGAGGATGCTCAGGATGGTTCCTGGAGCTGCTCCTGGAGGTGCAGGATCCTCTCTCTCTCTCTCTCTCTCTGAGGATGCTCAGGATGGTTCCTGGGCTGCTCCTGTCTGATCAGGATCCTCTCTCTCTCTCTGAGGATGCTCAGCAGTGATGGGTCCTGTCTGAGCAGGATCCTCTCCCTCTCTGGGAGGATGCTCAGGGGTGATGGTTCCTGGGGCTGCTCCTGGAGGTGCAGGATCCTCTCTCTCTCTGAGGATGCTCAGCAGTGATGGTTCCTGTCTGAACAGGATCCTCTCCCTCTCTCTGAGGATGCTCAGGATGGCTCCTGGGCTGCTCCTGGAGGTGCAAGATCCCCTCTCCCTCTCTGAGGATGCTCAGCAGTGATGGTTCCTGTCTGAACAGGATCCTCTCCTTCTCTCTGAGGATGCTCAGGATGGTTCCTGGGCTGCTCCTGGAGGTGCAGCCCTGCCCCAGCCCCACTCCTCTCCATCTCTTGGAGGCTGCTCTCAGCTACAGATCTGAGAAAAACTGACCCTCTGGAGAGGGGTGGCTGTTCATTCACACCCTGCTTTGAGGTGTAACACTCCAAGTGACAGTGCAAGATTTTAAAATCGTAGAAAATTTGGGGAGTTAGAAAGAAAGTTAGGCTGAGTAGGCCCTGGGAAAATGTTAAAGGTAGGTCCTGGGAAATGTTAGGCCTTGGATTTGCTAGATGATGTGAAACTGCACCTGTGTAAGCAATACATGATAAATGATATAATTGTGAGATGTGATCAGATATAATTATTGTTTAAAGAATCATGAGAAGCTTTGTTAGGGGTTTGAGGGGGATCACGAGAAACCCATGCTTGGATGAAATCAATGTACACAACAGAACAATGTGAGTTTTATAATTAATATGTAAGTTATATAATGATAGAATATGAAACATGTTCAGTTCAAAACCATGAGGTTGGGTCTGTGCACTCCTGACACCCAGAGCTCATCAATAAAAGCCCCTGCATATAATCATTCTATAATTATGTGTTCCTGAACACTGACATGAGCAGCAAGAGATAAACCATTGACTTTGAGGTGAGCAGCAGAGGAACAAAGAAGATGAGGTAAAGTGCTGGGATGTAAATATTCACTAAGGGAAAAAAAAATAAAATTAATTTCTGAGTTTGGCTGGCAGCTTTTTTTCTGATTGGGGTCATAAATATAATTTCTTTCTTGTGAGAAGCTGGGAATGTTTGGTGACAAAAATAACACTGAAGACATGCAATCAGTGTGTTTGGATTCTGGCCTGTTTAACTTTTGATCTGTTCTAAAAAGGCAAAAATTTCAGTTCGAAACTGCACGTGCATGGCCTTTGGGTCCCCTGTGAGCACAGCACAACCTCAGCAGCTCCTGCAGACACAATTCTGAATATTGCAGGGTGCAGGGCCCCTGCCATTTGAAATGTCCTCTGGTCACAGAAAAGTAAAAATCAATGTCTGGCTTTACCAGACCTACATCTTTATGATGGAAACGATGTGCTGCAGTGTGGGGCTGGAGTATATTTTCTTAGACAGAAAGAACAGGGTAAATAAAGTTTACTGTGCTGAAAAACAACTTTTATTATACAATGTAAATAGGTGACTCATAAAAAGAGCTGGGGAAAATTCAGGGAGGATTTGAAGCTGGAATTTGATTCAGAGACTTCCAATACCTGATAGTTTATTTCTTAACCCTGTTCCTGGGAGACTGGAGATTTTTCTCGTGCAGAAAAAAAAAAATAATTTTTTTTCCTTGGAAATAAATATCAAATATTCTCATTAATTTTAATGACTTTTGCATAAGCCAAATTTTCAGCAATGACTTTTTTCCTTTTCCTTCAGAACTAGTAATTTCCAAGGGAATGAGGTTTTAAATTAATCGAGAGTGAGTTAACTTTTTTGTGTTTATATTTTTTTATTCCCTTTGGGAAAAATGTAATTTTAAAAATTCTGCTTGTTTCCATCACCATTTTTTTTCTGCAGATGGATTTGGGTGTTGCAGGCAGTGCATACCTGTTGCTTCTTGGATTTCCATTCATGCAATCTCACACAGCTCAAACATCACCAAGAGGATCCATTGTCTCAGTCCTTAATTATAAATGTGAAAATAAACACACAGAGATCTTGAGATTGGTCTGGCACCCTAAAATCTTCCTACTGAGTGCTGACTCATTCCTAGTGACTGAAATTCTGGTTTTAAGTTCAAGTCATAAATATTCCTCCAGCTTTTATTTCTTTCATATACAACACTATAAATACTTGGATGAGCTGAGAAGTCCAAGTGCAATTTATTCCTCTTTGTCTTTTGCATTTGATCATTCTGAGGACTTGCACATGGAGTTACTGAAGGAGTTAAAGCTGGATGAGTTAAAGCATTATCTGAATTGTTCATTAATTTCCTCTGACTCCGTGTAAATCTCCCAACCTTATTAGAAAAAAAGAGGCTTTGGCCACAAATTCTGCCTTGCAGTAAATTGCACATGTCCCTAATGAGGTTAGTACTTTTAAAAGTGCACATTTATCAATGCAATCTCGAATTTTAATGGCCAAAACTTAGGAAATGGAAGGAACTCTGTGCCTGTGGAAAACTCACCTCTATTAGCAGAGGAAGAGTCAAGAGCAAGTAAGTGGCACTTCTAGATTTGTTTGCACTCCCAAGATTTTAGTATTAGATTACTTTGATCTAGTTAATTGGACTCTGAACTTCTTATTGGGAGTTGTGTTTCAGACCTAGAGAGCTGATCTTGGCTGGTTTATTGGTAATTTCCTCAAGTTTCTCCATAATGTTCAAGTGTTGCTTCAGGCAGGGATTGTCTCATGCAATAACAATATATTCATTTTCAATCTCTTTGCTGGAGGGCTGCTGTTCCTACTTTTGCTTTCTCCTCCTGTCCAGGAATCTTGGTGTTGGTCAAACAACTCTCACTGAGAGCAGCTACTCTCTTTTGTATTGAAGTGGCAGAGACTGAACCTTTGCTAGATAAACCCCCCATAAAATCATTATATCATTGAAAATGGTGGGAAGGATTGCAGCTTAAGAGATTCTGGCTGCTTTGGCTCTGGGTGCAGCATTGTAGTGGCAGCTAAGGAGAACTTCAGAGGCTTTTCAGAATGTGGGATCAGTCCTGGCTGTGGCTTTGGATGGAATGGGATTTTTGGGAGAGAGAATTGTCTGGAAGGTGTCAGCAGAAACTCAAAGCTTTATTGATGCTGGACAGGCTGAAGTGCTCCAGGGCTTGAGTGGTGTGCTTAGGAGATTTACAGGATTCCTGAGTGCTGTGCTTTGGAGATATCCAAGATACCTGAGTGCTGTGCTTAGGAGATGTGCAGAATTCCTGAGTGGTGCAAGATTCCTGAGTGCTGTGCATTGGAGATGTGGAAGATTCCTGAGTGCTGTGCATTGGAGATATACAATATTCCTGAGAGGTGTGTTTTGGAGATGTGGAAGATTCCTGAGAGGTGTGCTTTGGAGATATCCAAGATTCCTGAGTGCTGTGCTTAGGAGATGTGCAGAATTCCTGAGTGCTGTACTTTGGAGATGTGGAGGATCCCTGAGTGCTGTGCTTAGGAGATATACAAGATTCCTGAGTGGTGCAAGATTCCTGAGTGCTGGGCTTTGGAGATATCCAAGATTCCTGAGTGCTGGGCTTTGGAGATGTGCAGAATTCCTGAGGATTTCTCTGCTGAGAGTGTGCTCTGGGTGAAACACTACAGGGGGACAGAATATAAGAAAATAAAGATGGTGTAGAAAGTAATCTCACCCCTAAGGAGTTGCAGCTGGGTCAAATATCAAAGATTAGAACAGGCCTGACTTTAACAGGTCACAGCTGTACCCAGTGAGAAGAAGATGCTATAAAAGAGTGGGGTGGTGGTGAGAAGGGAGCTGCAGTCAGTGGCTGCTTTGGGAAGGAGAAAGAGTCAGAGCTGTGAGGAGCTGCCCATGAGAAACACCAAGAAGGTTTGGAACTTTTGTGAGAGATAAGGAGATAACAGTGTGGAGCCCCTGTGATAAGATGACAACAGAGCACTGTGTTTTGCTTGTGGCTCAGAACCATTTCTGACCTTATCCCCTCCAATTCGTGTTTCCAGGTCTTGCTAGCAGGAGAAAATGTGAGATAATTGCTGTGTTTTTAAAAGAAATGAGCTGAATTTCAAGCCAAGTCCTTTCACCTGGGTAAAACCTGGGCTGTGGCTGCTGCCAGTTTTCAGCTTGCTGGGGTTTCATTGGTGCTGGGGAAAATTGGAGGGGAAATTTCATTTGCAGCTGCTCAGATTTGTGGTCAAGGGAGGAGTTGGTGTGAGGGGTAAGAGGGGCTGGAGTCACCTGGCTGGGGGCAGGAATGGCAGAGGTGGAGCAGCCCCAGCATTGCCTTGTGGGTATCACAGAGCTCTTTGGGCAGCAGGATGGGCTCATGTGGTGCTCACAGGAGGGATTTTGGGTATCACAGAGCTCTTTGGGCAGCAGGGTGGGTTCATGTGGTGCTCACAGGAGGGATTTTGGATATCACAGAGCTCTTTGGGCAGCAGGATGGGCTCATGTGGTGCTCACAGGAGGGATTTTGGATATCACAGAGCTCTTTGGGCAGCAGGATGGGCTCATGTGGTGCTCACAGGAGGGATTTTGGATATCACAGAGCTCTTTGGGCAGCAGGATGGGCTCATGTGGTGCTCACAGGAGGGATTTTGCTGTGAGGCTGTCAAGGAACCTGCCTGTGATGCCTCTTTGTAGAACTTGTGGCTGCAGGACACCACCCAAGGTATTGCTCTCTCCTTAATTTACTTTTCCTTTTTTGTTATGTTCCAACACCAACACTTTTAATTTGCCTCAGGAGGTGCACTAAACATTGCCCAACAAAAGAAACATCTGGAAACTGCTGAGTTGCTTGTTCTTGCAGTCAGGGAATGAGCTGAAGGTTCTTAGCATAATGCAGATCTTGGAGCTCTGATTTGGACAAATTAAAATCTGTCTGGCTCTGGCAGGGTGCTTTTCATTCTATATCCATGAATTACAAGTTTCTGTTGGAGTTTTGAGAGAAGGCTCAGAAGTACTGTGGTCTTTTGTCATGTAAAGTGTTCCAGCACTGAGTTCATGTTATGGCTGATGGTTTTTGTTATCCTGTCTCTGTTTAGAAGGAGGTCTGGGCAGTATAGAGAGTGTATGAGTGACTTTTGGAAACTGTCTCTGCTCTGAGGGAGTGGGACCAGATGAACTCAACAGGGTCTTTCCAAACCAAAATGCTTCATGGCTTTGTTGTATTTGCCTATTTGGGATGTGGGTGTGATATAATGACAGAAACAGGAAGCTGGAAGTTGATCTCTTGGGCTGATCTTTACAGAAAGTGCATGGGTTGTATTTCCAATTCTGCAGAATTTGCCTTTTGGTGTTGCAGACTTTTATCCCACGGGCAGATGAGTGACTTCTGCAGGGAGTCCTGGGAATGTTAAACACAAATAAAATGAATACTTTTGAAACCCAGCCCTGCTTCTGTGGAGCTGTTGTGCTGCTTAATTACATATTTAAGGATACAACATAAACCAGATGTATTTGTTTTATGGTTGGCATAATCTCAATGATTTTAATTGCACTTGAGTTTATGGATAATGCCTTTTTCTATGTATGAGCCATCAGAACTGTGTCTAAAAATTATGAGTATCTGTGTGTTGTCATGCAGATAGACTGATCCACAGGTTGTTAATAGTTCTGAGAGCTTGACCAGAAGTTGTCCTGTCCTTGAGAATTTCTATTGAAAGAACATTCCTTAATAAAATGCCAGGTGAAACTTAAAACATCACATTTGAAACAGGAGATTTCAGTTGATTTTGGTTCGAAAAAGACAAATACTTACCAGGGATTTAAAAATAATTCTCAAAGGAAAAAGCCCAGGCAAACCCTACAACAGTAATCAGACATAGCATACCTGTCCTAATTTTATTTTCATGTTTTATTTCCTCAGAAGGCTCTCTATTTTTTAAATTTTATTGCCTTCTCAATTGTAAGACCTTTTTCAGGGTGATATCTACTTATTTAAGGTTGAGGTTTTCAGCTCTGAATTGTACCTTTATGAATCCTACAACTCCACTGCCCTCCAATAGTAGATGAAGTTTGGAGATAGCCACCAGTGGGGAGAATTGTGCTGCTCTGGAGATGGGATTCCTGTCTTGTTTGTCCCTTTTTTATTGCCCCTTTAAATGAGATGTTCCATTTCAGAGGATAAATGTGGTAAAATTTCTCTGTGCATTCCTCCAGTTGTTAATAAAATAAATAAGATCAGGCAAGTCGATGCATTTCTTAGCAAAGTCTCATCTGGTTTTTTATTCTGTTGTGTTTATTGGAGAGTGGTGTTGGTATTAATCCTGCATGAGGCCACAGTTAGACTTGCCTTTTCTATCTTTTATCTGTCTTTTAATAAAGCAAGTCAAGGGTGTGGTTATTGTCAGATTTACTTCTGGAGCACAGTAATAAATGAGGTTTTAATGGAAAGTTGGAAACACGGATGATTTATGGCTTCCTACAACACTCATTAGACATCTACATCAGCATGCAACATGCCATAAATTATGGTACATGCTGTAAAAAGCCATAAATTGTCATTTCCAATGCCAGTTATCACCATTAAAGACTTTTATTCCCTGCTGTTACTGTGAGTTTCCACGGCTTCCTCACCAATTCCCTGACTAATGATTTCAGCAGCTGCAGGAGGATGACCCAGGGATGCAGTGGCTGATTAGGCAACACAATTGCCTTAAAGCTGGGGAGTCAGAGGTTAAATTGCTTTATAGAGACAATATGCTCTCCTCTCCTGGTGCCATCCCTGACACTGAGCATTGCTGAATTCCATTTGCACCAACTGCAGGATTTCCCTGGCTGTTGTTCATATCTGCCTGCTGAAAACCAGAAGTACTTTAAAGGCACCAAATATCCCTTTGAGATGAGCTCAGTGCTGTGGAGCAGTTCAGTCTGTGCTGTTGATGTGCAGAGGAGACGTTGCTGACATTGGTGATGCTGCTGTAGCCTTTGAAGGGATGAGCCATCCAGTCATTGGGTTTGGGCTTGGTTCTGGATGGCAAATCCACTGAAATGGGGCTAAATGAAAGGATGAGCCATCCAGTTGCTGGGTTTGGGCTTGGTTCTGGATGGCAAATCCACTGGAGTGGGGCTAAATGAAGGGATGAGCATCCAGTCGCTGGGTTTGGGCTTGGTTCTGGATAGAAAATCCACTGGGGAGGGGCTAAATGAAAGGATGAGCCATCCAGTCATTGGGTTTGAGTTTGGTTCTAGATTGCAAATCCACTGGGGAGGGGCTAAATGAAAGGATGAGCCATCCAGTCACTGGGTTTGAGTTTGGTTCTGGATGGCAAATCCATTGGAGTGGGGCTAAATGAGGTGAGGGAGGTGCAGGGAGTGCTGCAGGGTTTGTTCTTGGGCAGGCTCCAGGGAAGGTGCTGTGATCCTCCAGGAGGAAGGCAGGAAAGGCTGTATTTAAATATCCTTCTGATTTTAGTCACCTTTGGGGTTCCTTTTCATTGAAAAGTGAGTGGTACCTTTTAGGCTGCTGGCTGTGAAATGTCATGGTGAGAACAACACACTGCAGCTGGCAAATGCAATGCAAACCCCAAATAATTCATCCTGGCTTTCCCAAGACATCCTTTCTGCTCTTTTCCCTGAACACTCGTGTGCACAGGGCTCTGGGGGAGGTTTTCCTGAGCCACACCTTCATTAAACCTTACTTGAGCAATTCTCCTCCCTCATCCAGCCCCTTGGGCTCAGGGTGCTGTGACAGAGGGACCCCTCTCCCAAAAGCCTGGCTGTAATCTTGTTTTAGGCACCATGAGAAGGATAATTCTGATAACACGAGTTTGAACGTTTTATAGCCATTTTCACTGCATTATAAGAGAGAGGTTTCTGTGCTCCTCCATCCCCCCACCCCTGTCTCTGCCTCCTAAAGCACATTTTTGGCTAAATCGTGCCCTCTAGTGCAGCAGCTCGGCGGGATTCAGACTGCAAACCTTGGTGATGACAGAAGTGTTTTTCTTTTCCTTTTCTCTCAGGTAGCTGGGAGAACTAATCAAATACAGTTCACGTGAATAGCTAATTTCTGCTTTTTGCCAGGTGAGGGAATGGCAGTGGGTCTGTGGCTGGGCTGTGCTCTGAAGCTGCCAGACTGGAGGGCAGCAGAGCTGGCTGAGCTCTGCAATTCTCATTTAGCAGCAATATCAGAACTCTCCATGCCATGGGTGACCTCGAGAGCAGTCCCAAGCCAGGAACCAGGAGCCCATTTAGAAAGAAATTTTGGTTTATTTTTTAAACTAGATCTGTAGTGTGTCCAGTTGATTACACTGAGAAGGGCCAGTGAGCATTAGGAAATTAAAAAGAAAAAGTTGCCTGAAGTAAATATATAACCTGAATAAAATAACTGTTGACTTAAGTCCAGGAATGCCTCTAAGAGTCAGGAATGATGAAGAGCTTTTGCTGAGTTTGCTGAATTGTTTAAATTCAGCCTGAGGGCTGCAATATCCTGTGCCTGGGAGCAGCAGAACAGATCACCCCTGCTTTGGAATGCTCCCACAGTTTACATATTCAGTTACACTTCACATCTCACAGCAATGGAAACAGTGGCTGTAAAATGAGTTTGCCATTGTTCAATTCATTCAGATTTATTGCAGAACCAGACCTTGTGCCATCAGTCCTCTCCTGCCCTCAGAGGGGATCACCAAGGATTTCATGAGTAAATCCTGGGAGACACATTTGGACAATTGTGAGGGAAGGGAAAGAAGGGTTTTGTGTTCAGGGTGCATTTCATTAAATAAACATCTCTCATGAAAAAAACGAGGCTCTACTTCTGCTGAATTATTTTACAACTTCTAAGATATGGAATTTATTCACATGCTGAAGTTTTTTGTTCTTTCCAGACATACCTCAACTCTTACCTTAAAAGATTATGAAATAAAATAACTTGGTTCTCAAATGACCTTTGATGCTGTACTTGATTTACATTGAGGGGTTTCTGTAATCTGCTTTAAAAAAAACTACAAATCCGAAATTTGTAAGAATGGAATATCTGATAAGTTCAGTTTCACTGAGAAACTTTGTTTACCATTTGCTTGAATATTGTTTCAAAACAGTGGGTGTTCCCTAGTATTTTCTGTTTGTTTCAAAGGAATGTTTTCCCATTTTGAACATGTTGACTTCTTCCCCGTGAAGTTTTTTTGGTGAGGAATCCCAGCTTGTTGTGAAACATTGAGAATTTGGGAACAATTTCTTACTCATCTGTTCTAGAGTGATTTTTAAGCAGTCACATATATATGTCAAGAATGCCTTTTTTTTTTTTACCTCTTTCCTATGATTATTGAAGAAAAATAATTAAAAATATGGAATATGCAATCTAGTAGTTGAATTGAAGGATGCTGTAATGATATCTGATTTCAGTTAGGGATTGAAGGTGGGGAAGTTCCTCATCTGTGACAAAGTCTGTTTTATATCCTGGATGAATTTCTGCATCCTCTCAATCCTGGATGAATTTCTGCATCCTCTCAATCCTGGATGAATTTCTGCATCCTCTCACACAAACCTTGCAGCCAGTGGGACACATTCTGCAAGGCCACCCAAAACAGTAAATATGTGATGACTGACAGAGTCCTGTGGTTTGTGTCTCCAGGTTTTGCCAAATGAACACCTGGCCAGGTTTGAGGACAAGAAGAGCACAGGTGTGAATCTCCAGTCAAGCTCTTGTGTTGATATGAGGGAGGTTTTAATGCAGTAAAGGACTCTGAATTTGGTGTTTTGGGCAATCATTTCAATCATTTCTGGTTTGGAGACTGCTCAAGGAACTTCAGTGTATTGTCCTGGGCAGGATCTGAGTTCTCTCCTGTGTCCCATTCTCTGTGATTCCAGCTGTGTCAGCATGCTCAAGGTCTGTTTTTCAGTAACAGATGTTTTTTTCCACTTCTGCACAAAGTAACTGCAGCTGATACTTAATCATAAATATCTCTAAGAAGATATTTTTAAATGAAAATGATAGAAATTACTTCAAAATTACCACAGGCTTGAAATATACACACTGCATTTATTTGTTTTGAATTGATGAATTGTTTATGGAGCACATACACACAAATCCTTTTGTTCCAAAATGAATGGGTAGAAAAATTTGGAAACATTGGCTGCAAAATTTCTTTCCATTTCTAGCTTGCCTCTCCCTAGCTATTAGTCAGCTGTGTATATAAGAGCTCTGTCTGGATGAAAATAAATCAGTTGTGCTGATTAAAAGCAGCTTAATTGTTGTCTTCCAGTTGTAAGGATATTACAAAGCTTTCTCTTTCCAAGGGCTAAAAACCTTTTTGTGATTTCTCACCTAAATTTATTTAGGGCCACACTTTGGCTGATTTAAGATCTTGAATGTCCTTTACTAATGCCCAAAGCTAAAGTTCAGATTAAACAAAAAACATTTACTCTTTGGAATTTTTAGGATCCCAGTGAAAAGTCCTCTACAGCAGAACCTGGGGGAGTGCCCTGAGTTGGAAGAGAAGGGCTCTGTTTTGGAAATTATTGTGAAACATCCAAAAGAATTTGCTTCCAATCACTGGATATTGAAAAATACACAACTTCTGTAGCTGGCCTTGAACTCAGATATTGGCAAGTAAAATATTAATGAAGTATTATAATGTCCAACTTCTTTGCTGACTAAAAAATAAGATTTGGTCCAAATTCCTCCATCTGGGCCAGAGCTGATTTTGTAAATGCATTCTGGTACCAGGATGCAATTCATCAGCTGTGCAGTATAAAAGCAGGAACATGGAGAGTAAATTCCATTCACAGAGATGGAAATTCCATTCCTGAACGTGTCCTGAAGCAATTCTGGATTTGTCTTTGCCAATTAGATTTTTTTATTTGCTTCTGTCTGAAAAACAGCTGATCCCAGCCTTTCAAACTGACATTCATCCATTTAAAAATATATGAAAAAAAAAAATCTTATTTCATGCTTAACCTTCAAACTTAAAATTGATTGTGGCAGAGATTTTTTGTTCTTTTATCCTTCCTGCCCAGGATTTGCAGGAGTTTGAGGCATGGCAGTTGTCACAGTGCTGCTGCAGGAGGGACTTGCTGTGGAACAAGGATTTTCATCTGGTAGCTCAGTGGAAAGCAGGAACTGATGATCCTGTGCAGGTGGAGACTTTTTAGATTACAAGCCAGAAAATGCAGCCTGGTGTGAAAACTCAGCTGCTAAACCTATGAAACACTTGCTGATATCCCCAAGGGTTTTCTGAAGCTGTTAGTTCTCAACACCATCAAAGAGACCCAAAATTACATTTTACTAGAAATTTTTGGGAGTTCTGTCAGTGTTGGTAGCAAGGAGAAGTTAAAAATGAGAACCACAGAGTGCAAAATCATTGCTAGTACAGCATGGAATGAATCTTTGTGCTGAGAAAATGAATTTTATTTAAAAAATGAGTGGGATATTGTTGATTTCCAAGCCTCACAAAGGCAGGATGGTGATGGTTTATGATATGTATATTCTTGATTAAGTCTCCTTGCTAATTTTCTTTTAATATATTCTTATTGTGGTTAATGGGAAAATTCAACTCATGCAGCAGCACCTGAATGTTTTGGTGACATTTTCTAAATCCCTGAGGTTGTAATAATTCTGAGGCAATATATTTGTGGAACTTTTAATAACAAATGTGGAGGCTGGTATGAATTCAGGCATTAACACTGCACAGAAAGAAGCTGTGAAGATGTACAGTTACTGGAGAACTCCATGGTTCTGCCACTGGAAGAGTAATTAAAAAAAAGATGTGGTGGATGTGTTTCAAGGGAAGAGCAAGGTTGAGCAGAGTGCAGAGTTTGCCTTCAGCAAGGGAATTTGCTCACAAAATGCTGCGTGTCAGAATTTTGGGTCTTCGTTTGACCTCTATATAAGGTTTGAAAGAATCAAAATAAATCTTGGCATGGCAGTTAGGAGATGGAAACGGGCTCATGTGAGCCAATAAAGCAAATCCTGACAGCAGCAGTGATTACTGGGAAGAGAAACAAAAAGGAGTGGATGTGCTTTAGGCATTCTGGAATTATTGTTGTACCTTGGTTCCCACTGGCCATAATCAGCTTTTTGAATGTGGTAGGGAAAAAAAGTGGTGAAATTTCCTGGATCATTGTGAATAAATACTTCACAGAGGGTAATGCATTCAGTGAAAGTAATTTTTTTCCTTGCAAATGTTTAATGGCACATTAGACTTACCTCTAATGTATTGTAAATGATTAGTGGAATAATCTTGAAGAATGACTTTGAGATCATTGCTGACTTGAACATATTTATTACTGAGAATTCCATTTTGACGTACCAGTGGTATGACATTGTTTTTGGAATTTGCATAACAAAACTTCTGGGTTGCCTACTTTAGAGAGCAGTGAAAAATAGGTTAGTGATAGTACAAAAAAAATAAAATAAAAGAAAACACACGTTTCCATCAATATTCCAGCTGAGCCAGCAGAGGTTTTTACAGAATTTTAAGTGTTCCAAAGGAGGAGAGCAGATGAGAAGAACAGATCAGCCAGAATAAAATCTTATTAATGAGCACATAAAATCCATCCTGTTGGTGAAGCAATGGTGAAAGGTTTTCTCTCTTTCTTGTAGCCTGCACAAGTCTGAATCTGCAAAGCAGAGGGAATCCTCTCCCCTCTTTTATATTGTGTGCAAACTCTTTATTTTCATTCCACCTTCACAGATACACCATATTTTGAATCACTGAGATGACTTTTCAGTGAGAGACAGCCCTGTTTCTCTTTAAACATCCTGATCTGAGCTGAACAGTTCCCATCTCCAGCTTTGCCCTCCCAGAGCTGATGTTTAACTCTGCAGCCCTGCCTTGTGATTGCTGCAGTGCTTCAGGAGACAAAATGCTGCTTCAAATCAAGCACAACTGTTCCCACTGACACCACTGAGAATAAATAACTCTGGGTAAATATCAGGGAGCTGTCACTTGGTGCCTGGCTGGCTCTGCAGTGGGCTGGGCTTGCTTGGATGAGTGACCTGAGTGGGGCACAATGAAATGTTTCAGGATTTGAGGTCTTTCTGCTTGTCTTTGGCACTTGTTTCCTCTCTGTCAGTGTTTCCTGTGCTGTCTCAGATCACAGGAGTGCTGTCAGTGCCAGTTTGGGATCAACACCCACTGCAGGCACTGAGCTGCTCTGTCACCAAATTCTGCTTTAGAATTGCCAAATTTAGAGCTGTGGCAGTGGGGACAGCTGATGGTTTGGGGTGTGGGATTGGCTTTGGGCCTGGAGTTGGCTGGCTGGTCTGTGGGAGGTGGGCTGTGAGGTTTTTGGGTTGTTTTTATGAGAAAACAGTCACAGCCACGTCCCTGGGTGCTGCTGGGGGTCCTGGCCATGGCAGGGGTGGCTTTGGGGGCCTTGGTGGCACCTTGGCAGCTGCTCCCCCCCAGCTGATAGAGCCAAGCCCTTTGATTCTGACATTAATAATTGAAGAACTGTGGTGGTGCTCACAGGAGCCCCAGCACCTGGGAAGAGATGAGCACCTGATCCATGTTTCAGAAGGCTTGATTTATTATTTTATTATATATATTATATTAAAAATATACTAAAAGAATAGAAAGGATTTAATCAAGAGGCTGGCTAAGAAAGCAAAATAATGGAATAATAACAAAGGGTTGTGACTGACCACACAGTTCAATACAGCTGGGCTGTGACTGGCCATTAATTAGAAACAACCACATGAGACCAATCCCAGATGCACCTGTTGCATCCCACAGCCACAGATAATCAATGTTTGCATTTTGTTCCTGAGGCCTTTCAGCTTCTCAGGAGGAAAAATCCTAAGGAAAGGATTTTTTATAAAACATCTCTGTGGCAAAGTACAGCCAGGACAGAGCTGCTCTCACAAACAGCAGCACTGACTGCACCCACAGCACTCCTGGCACTTCTTGTTTGAGCCCTGATAAACAGATTACACCCAGTTTTACCTCACAAAGAATATTTAAATCAGCTCGTGGTGATCCAGCCTAAAGATTGACTGGGGCTCTGCAATTCTCAGGGTTTTTAGTGAAGGTGGCAAAGTGTTCAGGGTTGTTTTGTGTCTGAGTACAACTCTCAGTGAATTTGCCTTCCAGCTTTACACATTTCTAGTCATGTTAAAGGATTGTTCAAGAACTCTTCCTGAGTTTGAGCTCAGAATTGTGTATTTGCTGTAGAAAATGTCAAATTCAGGACCAGGTTTTAATTTCAAGGGGGTCAATGACCTGGAAATCTGTTCCTAGAAATTCATGGTTGAGCAGTGTTCCAAGCTCTGTAGGTTGGATGTTCTTGCTGTGTGTGACATTATCCACCCTGAGTCACAATTCAGCTCAGTCTGCATTGCAGTGTGCATTTTCCCCTTGTTCTTTTTCTTTTGTTTTGGGCTTTTTACAATTTAAGTCCCAGGCCTGAATTTCACTGAAACACTGAGTTTGCTGAATTAGGATTTTTTTGTTTGTTTTTTTTGTTTTGGCTTTTTTTTTTTGTTTTTTTCAAATTTTTTGGTGGTGTTGTTTGTCTGTGGTGTTGTTTGTCGGTGGTGTTGTTTGTCTGTGGTGTTGTTTTGTTGGATTTTTTTGATGGAATGCATGCAAATTGCAGCTGGGACACAAATTTGTGCATCAATACTTTTCTTTTTAACAGAAAGATTTTTAAAAAGTCGCATTTGTGTCAAGAAAATCTTGAACTAACTTAATTTCAACACTTTGCTATCCATTACAAAGTTGAGGGAAATAAAATTGAAATTTGTCATGTGCCAGACCAAAAATAGAGCTGAAGAGTTTGGGGGAGGGAGGAAGAACAGGAGGCTGTGGTGGACAGAGGTGCTGGGGGAAAAGCAGTCCCAGATGCATTGATTGTTTTGTGCAGCTGCTTTAAAGGATTTTACTGCCCAAAATCAATAACAACTTCCATCAGTCTTAATGAATCAAAGTGACAACTAAAAGTTTTAAGAATTGGTGATTTTGGCTTGAAATACCAAATATTAGTTGTCTGTATTTGTACACTATAGAAAGATTTTTAAAAAAACAAAACCAAAGCCACCCTTTCTTTAACAGAAAATTCAGCTTAAACAATTTTCTCTCATTGGCTTTGCCCAACTGAGATTTGTGGATTTGGAAATGTTTCTGCATTTACTGTTTGCTCGCTTGTTCAGAGTAGAATTTTATCAGTTGTTCATCTCTTGTGGGTTTTTGTGCATCAGTATTTGGCTGGGCTTTAAACTGTTGACTTAGTATGTAGTAAATTGATACATTTTCTACTGGTTTGCAGTAATTAAACTGAATTAATTGAGCTGCTCTGTTGTTTGTAGTAAGTACAATGGTGTATTAGTGCTTAATAGCTTTACCACTCCATTTTTGTGGTTCTACAGCTGTAATTGGACTTTACACAGGCAGTTAAAGTATTTATTCTAATTATTTTTTATTTTAATACTAATATTTTAAGCCATGATTTTAGCTGAGTACAGTTTTTGCTGCTGCCTGGCACTTGTTGATGATAAATATGAAGTAAATGATTTATGTGCTTTGTCCATGTGAACACACCCCCACCCATGCTGCTGATTGGCAGCTGGATTTAGGATATGAATTAAAACCCTTTCATTTGTCCAGCCTGGACAATTTTCAGCCCATTTATAGGAGCTCACAGTACATTTATCCCTTGCCAATCTACAAATTTGGCTACAGGGATGCTATAGGTCATTCTGTCAGAAGTCTTTCTATTATTATCATTAAAATGATAGAACAATTTCCTTTATTGTTTAATAAAAATTATATTTTGAGATAAACTCTTAAATTTTAGAGCATAGTTTTTTTAACCCAGGCAAGCAGCAGCAGTTTCTATGTAGAAAGCCTGACTTAGAAAAGAAAGGTTTTTTAGTGTAATTATGTCTTTGTAAAGGGGAAAAAGTCTTTGAAGTATCTGTGGGAATCAATCTCCATAAAAATTTAATGTCACCTTGATGTTTTAATTGTGTGGGATCAAAATGCAGAAAGGCAGAATGCCTGGTAGCTCCACAAGTTCTGCTCTATCTCTTCCTGTAATATTGAACTTCTCAGAGCCGTTTCTCAAGTTGGAGAAGAAAAGGAAACATTAAATGTTAAATATTTCTTGGGATCCAGCTGTGGTTTGTCAGCTCTTTCTGAGCCCTTTAATTGAACAGGGAAAATAAGCAGAGGGGCACTTTTGGCAGCCACTGAGCAGGGAGAGATGTGGCTGTGGATTTATGCCAGGGAGTTTTCCAGATTTGGGGTAAGGATTGGAACAGCAGGAGACTTCATGACCTGTGGATTTCCATCTTTCCCTTTTGAACTCGGGCAGTTGCAGCTAGGGAGGGATTTTTAGCCCAGAAAACCCAGAAGGAATTTTTTTTCCTGAAATGTGCAAGTGCAATGGAGTCAGTCTAATGTGTGTGAGAAGCATCTGATGGCAAACTGTGTGAAATTTCTCCTGGCAAAATATCAGTTCCTTGCTCAGGAAGTTATTGGGAATCAACAGGGATGCAGGAAGATGTTTAATCAGAGAACACGGTGAAAATGTGTCTAGGAAATAAGATTTCCTGTGTTTTTAATTATTTTCCAGCCCACTGATTTGGGGGCTGGGAGTAAAGTGTGTTTTTCTTGTGTGAGACCATTCACAAGAACAAAAATAACTGCACAAGTGTGACTATTCCATAGTTTTCTTTCCCACTTACTGTATTAAATATGCTAGAAACACTGTCTGAAATGTTTATCTGGGGATTTTAATAATTTACTATAATTTATTATTTCAGAATCTGTGATTTAACATTGTCATGTTGTGAATAAAAGTAAGTGCAGTTTTAAAGATAAATCACTAAATGGAGATTTTGACTTTATGCTCTAAAATTTTCTCTTTCTGTTACTACAACATAATGTGAAAACTCAGTAGATCTTCTAGAAACCATATTTCTTTTGATTTGTTGGTTGTTTTTTTTTTTCCCAAACATACCCTAGTGAAAATAAATCTCACAGCCCTGAACAAGTGATAAATACAAACTGTTCTTAAAGGAGGAGCATCTTTAAGCATCAAATATTTCATGTGTCTATCAGCATGGTCACATCTCTTGAAAGGTGTGAACCAAGTGCAGAGCTTTCCCTGGAGCTCAGGTTTTAAAGTGTAATCCTTTCTGATTAGGGAGATGAAATGCCCATTGTCCAATGCTGATGGAGTGGAAAGAACACATTTCAAACCCCATAAAAAACACCTGAATGCAGAGACTCCCTAAATCTGAGTCCATGGGATGGATTCCTGGTTTCAGGAGCTCATCCTGTGCACCCCACAGCAAGGCTGGACCTGCTGAAAAATTAAATTTTTCAAATGAAATATCCCAGTCACAGCCACGTCCGCAGGTGTGCTGGTCTTGTACACCCTGTGTTTTATAAATGGTGATTTTTTTCATTGATAAATTTTCATGTTCCCATCAGAATTTCTCTGAATGAAGAGCCTTTGTTCTGAAAGGTGGCAGGAGCAGGGACACCCAGGTCTTACCCATGGGAATTTAAAATATGTGAATTTCCTTGTCTCAGGGAAAATCCTCTGTAGGAATAGGGTCTTTATCTGCCCAATAATTATGAGTATTTTGTGGCACCATGCAGTGTTGTTTCCCTAAAGAAATTTTATATTTGGTCCATGCCCATTCTGAGTATGGGATACCTCTGTAGTTTGATGTAGAAGGTGTGATAAAAATCAGGTTGTACTCTGTGGAAAGATAAATGCAAAGCCAGGGCTGAGCTTTGGACATTAATACATTATAAATACAAATTGCAAGTGAATAGATTTAATTATTTTCTTCTTTCTTCTAAGTGGCCATCCAGCAAATCAAACATGGGGAGTTTGCTCTTTTGTGTGGCTTCTCAATTGGCTGCTGTGAAAGAAAATGAATATGAAGAGAAGTTAAACATGCCTTGGTGTGTTCTGCCTTTGAATGCATTGAAATATTGGTGCATTGAAGGAGATTACAACGTGAACTCAATTACCACATTGTACTTCCACTGCAATTTTTCTCAATTTAGAGGCTGCTTATTCTATTAAAAGAGAGGACTTGAGCTAATGGTGATTGGTGATCTGCCCTACTGACTTTTTTTTTCCTGATTTAAATCAAGTTTCGCTGTGCCATTGAGGATATCATTGATATCTATCAGTCCATTTATCCAATTTAGAAACAGAAAAGGTCCTGGAATGCACATTGTCAATAACACAGAGCAAGCTGAGGGTGTAATAGGTAAAAATGCAAATAAGGGCTGGAACATCCCCAATTCAGCCATTCCCAGGAGCCATCCTGGGTGCTGGAGCCCAGCTCCCTGTCCTGGCAGGCTGTCAGGGCAGTCCCTGCTGTGATTTTGGCATGTCCAGCCTGATGAGCAGTGCAAAGAGGCCCCAGCCATGGCTTGGCAGCAGAGGTTCCAGGCAGTACCAGGAAATGAGGCCACGTGGGCTCTGCCAGAGTGCAAACCCCACTTGGGCTCTGCAGCATCAGCTCCATGCTAAGCCACTGGAAAATGTTTAATCTCTCTTCCCATCCCTGGTGCTTTTAGGGCTTTAAGCATTAGAGCATCTTTAATTACCATTATTGAAGGTCTTTCAGCTTTGGAAGCTGGGAACACATGCCAGCAGAGACCCCACATGGTAATTGGCATGTTGTGGCAATGCCTGCACAGTGCTGTTCCTATTTCAGTCTGCTGCAGAAAAGATTGTTTGCTGATTTTCCCAGAAGTATAAAATTAATCCAGTCTAGGCTCTATCGAGTAATTTTTGTTTATGAAAATGAAATTGCAATTTCTCAAACTGTGAATTATTAGAGTCTGCTTTGCTCAGAAAGATTTTGAGATCCAGAGCAGCTCCCTTTCCCTTTATTTCCTTCACACAGAACAGTGGAGTAGTCACAGTTTAGTTTTCTGTGTTATGATGGGAGACCAGAAATCCCTACATTTGCTTGGCACAGCTGTGCCACCAGCTTTGCTGTTCTGGACTCTTGGCTTAGCTGCTGACTTTTGTCCCATGGATTTTCTGGCTCCATGGTAGTTTATGATGTTTATCCCATGTGAGATGCTGGGATGACCCTGTTCCCTTGAATGATGTGCAGGACCTTTGCTTTCTGTTCAAAACCAGTGAAAAATACACAGACTTCATCAATTATCTCCTCAAAGTTTGTCATTGATGCATTTTAATATCTCATAATGTGCTCAATGCATTCAGGAGCAAGACAAATATGTTGACAAGGACTATAAATGACTTAGGTATTGACCATCAGTCATTTTAATTAGCAAATCTCTGAATACACTGGAATCAATTTGCTCAATTAGAAATTAATAGAGGTTGCTAGTCAGGGTATGATGTTGGTTTTGAAATGCTAAAATTGGCAGTATTACCAGATGCTAAAGACACAAAAATAATTGGAGCAGCTGGAGTAGAAATGGGATATTGTTCAATGTGCTCCTGGTTTATCACGTTCTCTTTTACAGAAGTGCTCTTTGAAGTGAGGTGGCAGTGAAATTGGTCTCATACTGGATTTGGCTTGATCATTTCTTTCTGCTGAATAATTACACCCTTAATTTTCATGACTAAGAGCTGGTAATCCAGGACATAATGAATGAAACTTTAATTCACTAATTGTAAGCTGATCACTCACTGATGTAATTAATAACTGAGTTGAGCTGTGGAGGCTGCTGTGGTGGCAGCACAGGTTCTGCTGCCAGCAGTGACAAAGAGCAAAGTGGTGCCAGGGGCTGTCCCCGAGGACCAGGACCCCTCCTGGGGGATCATTTCATGTCCAGTGCTTTTGGTTTTTTTCTGTTTTCTGAGACAAAAAAGAGCATTAAATGGAACCAATATAATAAATGTAAATACAAACCAAGATCTCTTAATTAAGCAAAAACTCAAATTATTAACAGCCTCCTCTCCCTGCAAAAAATCCTGAACACCCCAACCAAAGGACAAAGCAAAACAAAACAAACAATTCAGAAATAGTTTAGGCTCAGACTCATGAGTGAAAGTGAGAAAACTCTCCATTGCAGTCTGAGTGGTTCATTTACACCTTGTGGGATGCTTTATGTGAAAGTGTAAAACGGGAAATTTTTTTCTGAGCTCACTCTTCCTAATGATTACTCCAGTTCTAGTTCCATTTATTTCAACATGGCTAAGATGCAGATTAAAGGCTGGCAGAATATTTTGCTCCTAAATGTGGTTTACCAGTTGATTTTCACTTCTTGCATGGGGAGATTTTAAGATAAATGTCTTTCCCTGACTGGAAAAGGAGAAGTTTCTAGGTGCTGGATTGAAGTGCAATTTTTGTGAGCATCTCTGTTAAAAATACACTTGATTTACATGTGGTTTGGGGTATTTTTGTCTTTTTTTGTGGAGTGTTAGAGCCTGGTGTTCATTGCTGTCATTTTGTGCTGCCTGGTGAGCCAGGAGTGCTGCTGTCATTAGTGCACTTTCTGTGACATTTCTGTCAGCACTTTCTTTCACCCAGGTATTCTCCTCTTCTCTAGCAAAGAAAGATCTTTTTAACTTTTAACTCTGCTTATGACTCTTTCTTGCACACTTTTAATTTGTTGCTAAGAATAACAGTTGGCTTGCAGTGCAGCACCTCATGCTGGAAAGGTGTGATAGCAGTTAAATTTTCTGGGATCACCTCTAACTAACTAACATTTCTTAAATTTACACTGTTCAAGGCATTCATTAGTAATTTACAATTCAGAAAGAATGTGAGATAATGCCAGTTCAGTAGTTTCAATTAGGCTCAGCTCAGGCTTTTGAATTTTTCTGTAATATTTTGTGTTTTCATCAAACAGAGAGAGGGAGAGAAAGAAGCATCTTTCCATTTCCAGGCTCAGAAATATTTATGGTTACAAACTGAGTGTCTGAGTGTTGGGCAGCCACTGCTTTGTGCAAATCAAGGAGAAAGAGCTGGATAATTCCTTGAGTTGTTAAAAACAGCACAAAAATCAAATTTCAGAGTTACCCTTTTATATTTCCCCTCCCTGCTGCAGGTCACTCCTGTTCAGATTTCCTCTTTTCCTGTGTGAGAGGGTTTATCTTGATGGGAGTTTCTACCAAGTGACTTTTTCCCTCCTGGACCTCTCCCTTCCTGCCCTGTGCAGTTCTTCTAGTGGAGATGAATTCCTGAGGGCTGTAGGCAGGCTCAGAAGAAGGCAGCCCTGCAGGAAGGAGCAGCTTTGTGATGAGGAGAGAGCTCACAGCCATTGCTATTGAGATCACCACAGTGATGACCAGGAGGGTTTCCATTCAAATGAAAATATATGAGTGGATTATTTTCCTCAAATGCTCTGTTTCTGCATATTTTGATGCCCAAATATTATGATTTTTCTGCCTTTATCCAGGTTGATATATTTGCTGATATTGGCCATCAAATTTTCTGAGGAAATGTTCTTTTTTCTTTGTTGAAAAATGGAGCATTTGGGATATTGTTATGAAAAATCTTGATCTGACAATAATTGTGTCTGCAGGCTCTGCCAGCCTTTTCTGCAGGTGAATTCATCAAAATCTGCATTCTGTGGACTCCTCATTGCCTGGGACAGGAGCAGTTTGTGCTGGGAGCTCAGAGAGCCCTGGAGTGGGAAAGGGAGCAGGGATGGAATGCAATGGTTTCAACCTGGATATCTTAAAATTGAAATGTTAAAAACCTTTCCAGAATGTGGAGTCCTGGCAGAGAAGCTGTGCCATGAACTTTGCAGAGTGGAATAGAATGGGGAGGTTCCCTGGCTGGTTTATTCCAGGATTCAGGGGCACAGGTATTGTTGTGCTGTTTGCATTGTCACTGCAAACCAGCCTCGTGTTTGATTCAAATTCCTGCATTATTGAGCAAACTCACATCCTGGAGACACCTCAGGTTCTGCTAGGAGTCAAAGGAAATCAAGGGAAGGTTTTCATATGCTGCATTACAGTTTGATTTTAACAACCAAAGTGATGGGAACTTTAACACCAGCAGGTTTTTAATTCTCAGCAGAGCTCAGTGCTGAGAAGCTCCCAGAGCTGTGCGGTGCTGGGGTAAGGGAGGGGGACAGAAGACAGGGGAAAAAGGTGAAATGTTTAATTACACCCATCAAATTATAATATATAATGGCAAAACCTGCTGCAGGTAGAACCAGGTTCTGCTTTTTGAAGAATAATTTAAGGGAGGCATCAAACCATAAACCTACAGAGAATAACAAGTGATGTTGCTCCCCTGGAGGGACAGCACAGAACACACAACCTCCAGGTATTTACTTATTATCATCAAACCACATGGTCTGGAAGCAGCAGATTTAAAACAAACTACTGATGAGTTTTACAGGCAGAGCAGGGCACAGTAAAGGAAATTTCCTTGAGTTTTGTACATTATCTACACTCTTGCAGTGCCAGAATTGGGGCATTTTTAAACTTGACTTCATTGCAAAGAGCGTTGAGGAATAATCATGAAATTTACCTGCCAGACAGTCTATTTGCTTGTATTCCACCTAAAGGTAATGAAAAATGAGTGCTGTTTTCCTTGCTTGTCAAACCCCAGTTGTTTAACCCTGATGAATGCAGGGATGGGAACCTCAGTGATATTTTTACAGCTGGTGACACAGACTCGTAGAACCTCTCATTTACTGTGGAGCTCCAGGACAAACATGGTGAGGGGCAGCTTGTATTCAATATAAAAATTGTCTTTTTCCTGCAAGAGCTCCTTGCACAGCTCATCTCCCAGGCAGTCCTGGGGCTGTTAGAGCCAGCAGGAGTTCTGGAGCAGTGTGAGGTGTGGATTAACCCTGATTGCAAACAGGACAAGGAGCTCTCCTCCCCTCATTACAGGGCTGAGCCCTTCCCTGAGGAGGGATCTGCCTGGAAATGAGCAGGGCTGGGATTGTCTGGTGGAGCTTGAGACAGGGGTGGCTTTAGAGCACATTCACAGCTCCTTGTATGAACTCACTTTGAGCTAAAAATGCCTTTGTGTGGTGGTTTCCCAAATGTGGGATGTGCAGGAAGGGTGAAAGTGAGCCAGAGCAGATCTGATCCAGTGCTTTTTAATCATTAGATTGGTCTGCAGCACTTCTTCACTTTTTTTTTTCCTCATCAGCAAGAAAAATGTGCTCATTGAACATATCCTGAGATACTTCTCCACCAATTTTCACAGTTTAAAAATAAATGTGATGAAAGTGTCACAATTGGCATTTCTGCTAAGGATGGAGGGGGACAAAGTTTTGCTCTTTGGGCATAAAATGTATTACTAGTCCTGGATGCAAAATTTAGCTCTGTTTCTGGTTAAATTGTCTTTTTTTTTTACTACCAGATATAAACTGTCTACAAGTGCAAACTACTAACTCGTTCATCTGCAATTATGGCCTTCTCAGGCTATTTTTTGAGTGGGGAATTTAATAATAGTGCTTAGAAAGCAATAAAACTTGTGTGTTTGCAAGTTTGCTATTTAAAGAATACCTGAGAATCCTGAAGGATAAGGAACAACAAAATCTTGTCTTAGGGAGCTTTTTGAAAGATTGACAGATACAGAGATAAAAGGGATTGGATGTAAGACAAATAAAAACTGCAAGGGATTAAAGTAATAATGTGGATTTAGGAATCAAAATGCTGCTAAATTACATGATAAGAGAATGAGGGTTTTGGCAGTAAGCTCAATATAACAATAAAAACAGAAGTTGACAGGAAAAAGAGGGGAGGAAGGATAAAAGCAGGAAATAAGTTGTGCTAAGATGAGGAGGAAAAGGAAATCCCAGATCCATTCATAAATAAAAGAAATAAAAGCACCAATACTCACAGAGCAGATGTTTATTTACACAGTCAGGTAGATTTGTGTCTTGAATAAGATGTCAGTGATTTTTCTGCCCATTAAATAGAAGTAGCCTTAAATAAAATATCTACACCTCCCTCATTGTGGAAATGAGAATGTTGACAGTCTAGAAGGCAGCATAGAGAGAATTAAACCTTGCTGGGAATTAAACCTTGCTGGGAATTCAACCTTGCTGGGTTTTCTTCAGTTGTGCTGCAGATGGGATGGGCCAGACTTCATTTCTCTGAATTTTCTGTTCCTTCTGGTAGAGACTGCTGAACTCCTGAGCACAGATTGATGTCACAGCTGTGGTACAGAGTGGTAAAATATTTTTAATGTTCTAAATGTTAATAAAAATTAATTTTAATTTAAAAATTGATAGTTTTTTAAAAAAATCAGTGTATCTCTGGAGCTGACTCTAGCCATTAAAATTGTTTCATTGCCAAAATATAGTGACTTTGAGTTTATAAAGATGGTGGGAATCTTTTTACTGGAAAAAAAGTCCCACCTTTCTCAGGATGTTTGTGTCTTCTTTTTTACCTCCTGTTATCACAGATTTTCTTGAACAGCTTCTTGCTCAAGGAAACTGTGTCCTTGAATTAGGCAGCTGTTGCTTTCTCAGATGGATTTTCTCATGTCTCTTTTCCCATCAACTCTGTCTCAATAAAAAACTGTCCACAGAAAGGTACTTTTTAATCTACTTGAAGGCTGTAATTTTTCTGCTGCTTTTTGGTAATTAGTGATTTGAGCACGTTAATTACTCGGAGCAGTCCTGCTGCTGTTCCTTGTGTCAGCGAGAGGCAGAAGCAGCACCTCTGTGGTGGGTGTGATGCTGAGGAGAGCTGGGGGGTTAAACAGCATTTTCCTTTCACCCTGATTGTGCTGTGCTGTTGTTATGGTGTGAAGAAAGAGCTGGGGCCTTGCCTCTGCTGTAGAGGCATTGTGGGAGTGAATTATGGAACTTCTGGGATTAAAATGGGAAGGGAGCTTTGGGCTCTGCTCGACCAGCACCCATGGCTGACTCCTTCTGTAGATCACAAAATGGATAGGAAAGTTCATTTCATGAATTACTCCCAGAAAACTTAAACTATTGAGTACTTTAGTGTAAAAATAGAGATATTGAAATTACAAATTTCAGTGTAATAAAACCTCTTTCCTTGGGAGATAGTTCATTACAAAAAGCAGATGAAAGTAGTTCTTTAACATCTCATTAGAATTCTCCCTATTCATGCTAAGTCTGAATATCCAGAGTAATTACTTTAAATGCCTCTTTCTTTTTATTCCCTTTTATTTTATTGTTACTTTATTGCTGTCACTTTATTACTATTATTCATTTTTACTATACTTTATTATTCAAAATTACACTTACAAAGGAGTTCTCTGATTTTTTAGGAGCCGAGATTTTTCTTCTCCTCTCTGAACAGAGCGAGCTGGAGATGGAAAATTAGAGAGAATGGATAAATAGACAATTAAAACAATAAATAAATTCTGCAGGTTTTGTAAGCTGGATCAAAGCCAAGATTCCAGTGGTTCAATTCATCCTTGGCTGAGCAAGCTGCACGAGGAGAGCCCATGCTGAGAACAGCAGCAGATCAGCAGAAGCTGTAATGCAGCAGCACAGCTAATTAGAATTCCTGTAGGCTTTATCAACAGGTCTGCAAAACACAACAATTAAGGTTTGACTGTGAAAACGTGACTCTGATGTTTCTGAGAGGAGAAAAACAACTCAAAATTACCCCGCTGAAAATTATCACTTTAAGATATATATTTTTTATATAGTTGGATGTATAATGTGCTTGCTGCTACAGTGATTTTTGTAGTGCCTGCAATCAAAGTTAGCAATAATTTAATTCTCAATAAACTGTACAATATGGACATTTCTGCAAGCTGATACTCACATGGAGCTAGGCTGGTAGATAAATACATTATATTTTCAGAGGAAA